>CM046880.1:177774592-179256950 GCA_025667525.1 Glebionis coronaria | reverse complement strand
TATATATATATATATATATATATATATAAATATATATTATATATATTATATTATATATATATATATTTATATTATATATATATATATATATATATACCTATATATATATATATATATATATATATATATTTATATATATATATATATATATATATTATATATATATATATATATATATCTATATTATATATATATATATATATATATATATATTTTATATATATATATATATCTATATATATATATATATATATATATATATATATATATATATATATATATATATATATATATATATATACATATGTATATATACCTATAGATATACATATATATACTATATATATATATATATATATATATATAATTATATATATATATATATATATATATATATATATATATATATATATATATATATATATATATTTATTTATTTATATATCTTATCTTATATAATAATATATATATAAGAGGAGGGATTTGCCACGTCATCTATCAGGGCACTAATCCCAGTCAGCATGGGCTGGCTACAATTTCCGAACCCAATGTATCTGGAGCACTTTCCGTCTAAAGGTATAGGTCAAAAATCTCTTTATTAGATATCCGTTAATCATAAGAAAAACAAAAAAAGCGAAACCCTAATAACGTTGTTGCCTCAATTAATTTGCTTTGGATCCAAACACACAAACATAGCTATGACAAGTACCTAAAAGCAACTCAAGGTATCAACGTTTTTTTTCTTTAAGTTTTTACCCTTAATTAAAGCTTAATTGATAATGCTCTATGGTAGTGTTCGTGACAGCAGCAACAACAGACGTGCTCAAAGTACCACTAACAACCTAATTGAACGGTATGCGTCATATTTATATTAACAATCGTGTTTGGTTTGTAATTGTATCCTTAACTAACACAAATTCATAAATGATGGTGTTGTCAGCAACATCAGCACTAGATGTGATCGCAGAGTACCAATACCGTCACCTCAGCCTCAAATCAAAGGAATATAAAAAGTTAAGTTAATTTGGTTTGAAGGAAGACTAGCAGGATCATTATATCCTCATAAGAATATATGGGGCGTTCTTTCGCAGGTAACAAATCTTAATGTAAAGGGATTTTCATGAATTAGTGAAAGTTTTATATTTGTTTACTATCTAATCATAGCAGTTAAATTAATTAATCAGATTCGTACAAAAATTTTACAATCCGTATCTTTTAATAACCATCAAAAACCCTAAAACAATAATTCATGCTGCTTCAGAATCATAATCGAAGCTCGGTATCTTTTCTAAGTCTTCCAGTAAATGCAGGAATTAAGGTTAGAATAATTACAAGTTGAGTATCTTTGTTTTGTTTTGTTTCAGATGTATATTTTTTTCCTGAAAAACCTAATCAAACAATGTTATTTTTTAAATTTTGTACAAGCATATGTTTGAACATAAAAAAGAAGTTATTATTTAGGATGATATATTTGCTTCTTTTGTAAATGTATTTTTTTTAGTTTAGTTATCAGATCCAAGGATTATCTATGAGAATTTTTGATATAATGGAATGTCTCAAGCAACTTCTACGTTTGAATATACTCTCAGAAGTATTAATGGTGGCTTTGGATCATGGCAGGAAAATGGTGTCATATAGCCACATGACTGTGTGTTGTCAGGATTGTCGAGGTTGAAGTTTAAGCAATCTATTTTTATTCTTTGACTTTTCTTTATTTATTGGCTACCGGATTCCAGTGCTAGAAAGGCACACAAATTGCACGGAACATAACTTGAAGGCCTTGGGACAAAAGTAAGCTAACTTTAACTTTTCTACACCTCGTAAGTTAATAAGTTTGTGCCATCATTAATAGTGCAGTTTTGAGCATTCTCAGATCCTCTCTTCTATAGTGGGTAAAGCAAAATTTTGCAATCAAATATAATAGGATCTACCATCTTTATCCAAGGTGAGGAACTATATTACTATTATCTTTAATTTGTTCTAATTCTTACTATGCAAGTTGTTGTGTCGTCCTTGGCACTTGCTACACAAGTTATTTACGGATGCCTTTGTGGGACTTTTTTAAAAACTCGAAACTTTTAAATCAATTAGGAAGCTTCTGCATTTAAAGTAGTATTCATGTGAACATCTTTTGAAACCATATGATTAAGTTGACATTCAAAATGAAACCATTTTCAGAATGTCTCCTTATGCATGATATTTAACTATCTGTAGTTCAAATAAAACCGTATTTCTGAGTAAGTTTATTTTTATGTTCAGGAAGATATAGGAGACAAATATGTGTTAGGATACTTTGGCAATATATCGTCTGAAGGAGAATCCTCAACCCCTAGAGAATCTCGCTTGGAACGTAAAATTTTCAGAGATAAAGCTGCACGTAGACGAGTTCGTTCGCAATATTAAAAGCACAAGACATGCCTGATGTTGCGCACCATGAAATACGCTGAAATGCAGTTTCTACAGGCAATTCCAAACACCCCTTAATAATTTGCAGCAGAGAATAAATTTCATTCCAAAGTTTTATACATAACTTTGGGCAATTTGGGCGTTTAAAATTCTAAACACCATTCGTAAACATTAAATATCACATATTTAGCATGATCAAAATAGGATGTTGTGAATTATGCAGCACTATACGTCATGTATTGCATTAGACGGATCCATAACCATATGTGCTATAGGACCTGCACTTTCAAGATTTACTAACTATAGTGGGTGTATAGTCTTTCCTATGCGATTGAAAGTTGTAGGCTTACTTTATATCTCACAGTTGCATAACATGCAAGAACACTCGAAATCAAAATTTCCATACACGTTATTTAGATAGTTGTATTCTCATTTGTTATTCATATGGCTCGGTTTATTTATTTTTAGGACTGATGGTGACATTCCTCCAACAAAAGATGGAGCAAACGCAGCCGTTGATGCGACTCCGAATCCAAGTAGAGTTTCGAAGAAGAAGACCGAAAGATCTGAAAAAGAAGAAAAAAGATTAGCGTTAAAAAAACTAAAAAAAATGTTTAATTTTTATCCAGATCTGGACACACAATCATCAGTTACCTGCAAGGAGAAGAAGCATTCTGAAAGTAAAGACCAGAAGCCTGTAATCGTAGGAAAGGCCATTGATTTAAAAAATTCAGTTGGCGGTCATTCTTTTGTTGAAAGCGAAAACGAGACAAAAAAAGAAGCATTTCACTTATCTACTTATTCAGGTTGCATCTGATCAATATCAACTTCTTTTTATTTGTTTATCATTATTTTATGTTTTGATTCAAAACTATAATCCTCTTCAAGTTTCAGTTTAGAAAATTAACTATGTAGTTATATAGATGGAGGAAAAAACATATGTTTTACTCTATGTTTTGCAGATAGGAAAATCATGAGGGTTTATGAAAGGAGGGGCTGATATTTTATCATAGATTTTCCTGTATATTGTATCCTCTGTCATTCTCTTGCCGTAAACTATTTCTATGACATATATGTGACGGGCCTATATGAAGTTAAAGCCACGTTTCTAAATTTAACAAGGCGAGATGTTTCTACATGAATGTCAAGGATATGGAAGTTTGTAGATTTTACCCTTACTGCTGCCTTTCTTATGCTTGGATTTAATAAAGTCATGACTCTTAAGGTTCGTGTCCTTTCTTTTACTTTTTATTCTTAGTTAATTACTTATAACTAAATCCTATTCATTTAGAGGTTTTTTTCTCACGGATCCGTTGAACCTATTATTTATCTTTTTCGGCTTCCTACTTTTGAAAGGATTATGGGTTCAGATAGACATATCAATTCTGAATTTCAACATGGGTCGAACGATGATGGAGTCCTTTGAAAACAGAGTGAATCAGTTACATGCTTATACTAAGATCTGAAAGGCTCGTGTATTGTAGACGTCACAAATTCTGGATGAGTTACATTTTGATGGGTCTCTTTAGGCTGGTATTTTCCCTTGAACAAGTCAAAATAAATTTTTTAAGCTAATAGGGGGTCTGCAATGATAGAATGCGTTGCAAGTTGAGATATTATAATTGTCTATAAGACCTTCTAAACCAGTTAGTTCAAGAGCAAACAAGTATTGTGATGTTTTCTAAGTAATTCTAATTAGTGCACCGATAATTTATTAGAGGGGGACGAAAGGTGTTTGTGGTTCATGTTTATTTGTATCTTGATATACTTAAATATGTTATTTTGACAAATTACTGGCCTAATTTATGACTTGTAAAATTTGACTATTTGATATTCAATGTTTGCAGGTTATTGACTTCCATCAAACCTTAGAAGTCAATGGCATTCCAGTTCTGGTGTTACACAACTGGTCATGTTCTTGGTGTAGCTATGTTCATGGTTGATATTGCTGGTGTTCGTGTACTATACACTGGTGATTAATCACGTGAGGAGGACAAACATCTTTGAGCCGCTGAGCTGCCTTAGTTTTCTCCAGAGGTATGCATGTTAACCTATTGTGTGCAACTCCACCAATCGAGACACATTCGTAAGAAACAATTCTGTTAGTTTGAAATATCTTTTAGATACTATAAGGACTTCCATAATGTTTCTGTTTGATCGAACTGGAAGGGAAAATCGATCCCTTTACTTAAAAATAGCTTAATGTCAACTGTAGTTTGTTTCCATGAGTCCTTTGGGTCAACATATATTATTTGGATGATAAGGAAACAAGGTAAATGGGTCAAGCAGGTCATATAGTTTCCAAAAGTGTTTGTCTAAGATAGTTAACAACATAGTTTATATAATCCAATAAAAATACGCTCAATATCTTTAAATATAATTATATAGACAAAAAAAATCTGTTATCACTCTCAACAGCAGGGCCAACCGAACCTGATTTGTTTGGACTCAGGCAGTGGTACGTTTAGCAACAGTCTTAATAGTCACTTTTAAGATCGAGTTGCCAATTAAACAAGTCGGGTAACATGTTAAAATGTATATGAATTTACTTCCTTCAAGTCTATTTCTCAGAAGCCAAGTTATATTATGCTACTAAAATTCCAATTACTTTAATAAGTGGTTTTTTTATGTTTATGGTTTTCTAGATAGAATTTTAGTGACTAGGTCTAAGCCATTATGTTGTAGAAGCACATACATGTAGGGCATTAGAATATTGAGGTTGGCCAGGAAATTTATGCAGTTTTTTTGTTAACACCTTAGAAAATCACCAAGAACCAATAGTGAATTGGGTTTTCCAGTTTGTAGCTCCAAATTAGAAAATCACCAAGAACCAAGTGGCTCACTTTCTGTGGTTGTGTATTCACCCAACAAATTCAAAAGGCGCTACTTCGTCATGCCAGAAAAGTTCAAGCTCAACTTTGTAACTGGAAGGACCCAAACCGTTGTGTGCCCATGAAACTGATGTGGATAACCCTCATGATATATGGAACCCTGCACACTTGATTATGATGAAGGCTATTGCTAAAAGACTTGGTTTGTAAGCTTCGTAAATCAGTGCTTTTAGAGCTACAAGGAATCAACGTCACTGAAGGTATATGACAAATAACACTGCTACTATTGGCAAAGTAAAATACCCTTCCTGTCAATATTTCTAGAAGTTATAGTTTTTCATATCAAATCAAAGTTGAAATTAGTCTGGCTGTCCACAAAAGTCAAAGGGCTTATAGTGGTAGTGTTGGAGTAGTTCAAATGCATGTTGCACAACCAAGCTCGTGAATTACAAAATTCCATATTCCAGGCAAGCATGTCTGATACAACTTTCCTATCCTATTTCTGGAACCAATATTAAGCTACATGTTACACATCGACCTACATTAGCAACATAAAATATACTTCCATTAAGCATCACGAGAAAAGTTTTATATGGGCTCCTACACATGAGGTATGGAGTTCGATTTCCATTGAGGACACAATTTTTCTTTACCCAAAAAATGTTATATGTGGAGGTTAAATTCAAGGTGAATCCATGAACAAGCATGTACTTTATAAATATTTAAAAAGTTTATGGTAATTGGAACGTGTAATCATTTTTTTTATCATATAACTATTTGATTGAACCATTATAAAAAGCACTTTACTACTATTTTGTTGCAGCAACCCCGCCGTCGTGAGCACTTTTTTGGTCAAAAGTGTACTGTTCTAAGCCGAAGCGTGCTGGAGTAGCAGTGTTGGAGTATTAGTTCATTTAACATGTTGGTCAAGTGGTTAACCTTCCATCTGGATGTCCTTGTCAAGTAAATAAAGAAAGGTAATACTCTGTCTATTTTTTAGTGATGGTTAGTAAAAAATAATGGCAAGAATTACAGTTACAAATTAGTTTAATCAGATCATTTGTTTTCTATATTCCTTTGTTATTATGTGTCAAACTGTGTATGAATATCGATCACAACTTAGCTAATACAGCCAAGTGTGAATGTGGTCATGGAATCCATATCGCCTGAAGTGCATCAATATGCATCAAGGTTAATACAATTTAGTTGAAGGGTCAATTGTTCCAAAAACATTGGTTTTCTGTTTGGAAACGGGGTCATGCACTCAAGATCATTTGCTAATGTCTGCTACTATGTTGTCTGGAGGTTTTAGTCTTTGTATAATTTTAATTCCTAACATTATTTTTGGTTTCCATTGTAGTTTCATGATTTTAAGCTACAAAATTACATTTTTGCGAAGACTTTTTGCATATGATATGAATATGAATGATACTAATTTATTGAATCCATTGAATTAGTGTAAACATTCAAACGTGTGTGATTTACGCAAAAAGGATCGAAGGCTTTGTTCCGTGACATAATTATCAACCCAAATCCGAACCCGAATAAGCTTATTAAACGTATTCGGGTTAATTCGGGTTGACCCAAATTGACCGGAGTTATGATTAGGCTCGGGTTTTGGTTTATATTTTTTAGCTTTGACCCGACTTGACCCGAACCTGACCAACCCGATTTGACCCGACTCGAATAACACATTTTACATTGTGGAGTATTACGTAAATAAGTCAATTTTCATACTTTTTTCGTATACCCGAGTTGACCCGACCCGAACTCGAGTGACTCTACTTCTAATTAGGCTCGGGTTCTGGTATGATTTTTTGAGTCTTGACCCGACCCGAACCCGGTTGACCCGACCTGAATTGACCCGAACCCGGTTGACCCGACTTGATTCCCACCCCTATATGCTTTGAATGTGCAAGATCTATTTTATTAAAAGTTATAGAATATCAACAAACTTTCTGAAATTTACCATTTCGAAACAATTATTATTTTATTACTAATATCACAAATATACTTTCAAATATATTTTTTAATTGGACAATCCATAGTTAAAATGTATTATCGTTAGTCCATTTATCCAACGATCGTTCGACACATTAATCCTTTTCTATTAACGGCTGTTTGATCTTTCTATTACGAATTTTTTTTTAAAGTCGATTTTTTTTCTTATATCTTTCGGCAAGATAAAAATTCATGAAAAAAAACTAAAAAAATCAAAAGAAAAAATGAAAAAATAATTCTTTAGTTTTTTTTTTCTTCCAAATTTTTTTATTTATGTTTTTATCATTCAATTGTTTTAAAAGTCGTTAGTTTTTTTTCTTTCGATTTTTTTCATTCAATTAATTAAAAAAATTCGTGTCACTTAAATTAGAAATTTTTCTTTTTATCTTTTTAAATTAATTTTGTGTTTTATGATTTATTCAAAATTTCAAAAAAAAAGTCTTACATTTTTTCCCCTGTTTTTTTTCATAAATTACGATAAAAGAATGTATACATTTTTTGAAAAAATATGTAAGAAAACATCATTTCATCGTGATTTGGGGAAAAAGGGACAAAAATCATAAACATTTTCTTTTGAAATTTCAAAAACTCATAAAAACTAAAATTAATTTAAAAATATTAAAAAGGTATTTTCTAACTTTTTTTAAATTTAAGTGACCCGAAAAAAGGTTTTTAATAAACTGAATGAAAAATATAAAAAAATTTATTTTTGTTTTTTCTTTCGGTTTTTTTAGTTCCTTTTTTGAATGTTTTTCTTTTCGAAAGATATAAGAATTTTTTTTATAAATTGAATGAAAAAACAAATTCGGAAGAAAAAAAACTAAAAAATTGTAATTTTATTTTTTCTTTCGGTCTTTTTTTCTTTCGATTTTTTTTTAATTTTATTCTTTTCAAAACATATAAGAGAAAAAATCGACAATAAAATTCGTAACAGAAAGATCAAACTGCCGTTAATCGAAAAGGATTAATGTTGTGAATGATCGTTGGGTAAATGGATTAACGATGATACATTTTAACTAATGATTGTTCAATTAAAAATGATATTTGAAGGTATATTGGTGATATTAGTAATAATAAAGTACATGTTTCAGAGTGGTAAATTTCAGAAAGTTCGTTGGTGTAGATTTTACCCTTATTTTGTTTTATAAAAACTTTCATTTAAGAGTAATATTTGATTTTTTTTAATTTAATAGCATATATTATTTTTATTTACATAGTGTTTATTCAGTGCATTTTTTATCATTTAAAATATTAAAGCTAGCCCGATGGATGGGGTTTGATGTTTCGTCGTGTACACCTTTTTATAAAGTTAATACGAATTATATACGGCTATTTTAAAACCCATAAAGTATAAGTATTAATGTAATAAACAAAAACAATTTTACAAACACTGTTATTATGCATAAAAAAATCTTTGTAAACGAAAATCAGAGGTCATACCCGCCCATCGGGCGGGTTTTGACACTAGTATATATATATATATATATATATATATATATATATATATATATATATATATATATATATATATATATATATATATATATATATATATATATATATATCTAAATTGCTCGGGCTAATTATTCGGCACGGTCATTACTAAGGAATACATCCTAATTGGTTCTTTATCCTTTCTACATAACGCGTCAGCAACTACATTCACCTTCCCCGATGAAATAAATATCATGACCATAATCACTCAGAAACTCAAACTATTTACACGGCTTCATGTTTAGCTCTTCCTGATCATTTGCGTTTGGTGAATACCGTACACTTAATGCCACACAAATAATGTTTCCAAAGTTGAAGAGCAAAAACTACCGCTCCAAAATCCAAGTCATGGGATATATGGTTTCCTCAAATCCTCCTAGGTTGTCTTGAGGTATACACAAACATCTACTCCTAAGGGAGTTTAGTTAAATGATATGGGTATGAGGGAATAATTCCTTAATAATCCTTCGATAAATATCTATCAACACAAACATCTGCGCACTTCCTTTTTGGTATAACCCAAAGCCTTAATGGATCCGATCTTTGAAGAGTCATCATAGATTCCACTACTATTAATCACACAGTCAAAGAATGTAAGGGATTAAACCTAACATCCCACTTTAAATATTTAATGCACAATGTTTCACATCTCAGCTAGATCAAGGTAGTCTACAAATGATTACTAAGCTCCTTCTTATTCTTGAAAATAATCAGATGATCCTTAATGATCACAAGCATGAATTTATCAAAATACAGCTTACACACGCGATTCATCAAATTCATGAATGCGACCGGTGCATTGGTCAATCCAAACGACATCACATGAAACTCATAATGTTCATTACGAGTTCTGGATGTAGTGATTTGAATAGATAATCTTCTTTGCGGACGCGAATTTGATGATAACCATGTCGTAGATCAAAATTTTGAATATATGCTAGAGCCTGGTAAATGATCGAACAAATCTTTCATCTTGGGTAATGGATATCCATTTTAATCATCAATTTATTCAGTTCACCGTAATCAATGAATATATGGAATGATAATACCATAGCTCTTCAGGATGACGAGCTCGGTAGAATAAAAGCTTTCTCCGACAACTCTCTCAGTTGCACGGTAACTCTTTTGATTCAGATGGTGCTGACATATGGTGCACATGCCACAGGTGCAGCACCGGGAATATAATCAATACCAAATTCAACTTCCCTTAATGGCAGAAGTCTAGGTAATTCATCAGCAAGTACCTCAGAAAGTCTCAGATAACAGGAACATTTTCTTATTTAATTCACCTTAGGTTATTTCTAGATCGCTAGATCTATGACTAGTTCACAATCATTCATGGTAAAATTTCAAGCCTGAATGTAGGATACGATCACCCATCGGGAATTATTTAGATCACCTTTGATAATCAACATCTTATCTTTTAGGGGAATTCTACCCGTGCTCCAATCAATTAAGACAATGACATCACGTCATAACAATGATTCATCCTAATGACACCATCATCTTTCCAGTTTTATTACCGTTGATAAGACAAGAACTACTTAGGAGGCTAAGTATACATCCATTTTGAATCTTATTGGTGCTCACTACTTCTACATTAACCAAAAGCTAAGAATAATCTTACACAATTCAAGGATATCTAGAGACATATCTAACATTAAAAGAGTGAGGTCAACGCATGATTATCACGGGAGAATGTGAAATTAAATAAAGACGAAAATATTAACGAATATTGACATATTCCATGTTTTCATGATTTGTTTACACATCCGAAGGCACCTGGGATCGTTACTCACGTCACTCAAAGGCAGTCTATTTTAAAAGACAATATAGGAATGTTGAAACTCCAAGCCGGATATCAACAACCGATAATTAGATAAGTTTCCAAGGAATCTTATCATGAAAGAAATGAACAAGAAGTGGATATTTATTTTCAAATAAGACAATATCCACAGATGAGTAAACTCAATTGGGAAAAGGATAAGGCGCATATGTAGGTGACCCTACCAATATGTACCTAATTGTCACTTTTTGCAAACTCCATAAAAATTGAATCTTTTGGAACTAGAAATAAAAATGTAGTTGTTATCAAAGTTTTATGGTGACTACTAATCAGCCTTGCATGTCCCTCTCCAAATTATAGGTAGGTGCACGACTATGAAATTATGATTTTGCTAGGTTAAAAGTTCGTTTCTCGATTCAATTCGAATTTATTACTGGTTAACGTGCGACTCGGTCGTCTTTTGGTGAGCAAGAATATTTTTGGTTGTTGTAAAATAAATTGCAAAACGTTAAAGTAAATGACGGTTAATTAAAACTAAAACTAAATAAAACGTAAATGGTGCAATATCAAAACTTTTAAAAGTTAATTAATTAAATGACGAGAATTTAAAGCGTGACGAAAAGTAAATTTGACAAGTAAATAAAAAATGAAAACTTGAAAACATAAAACAATGCAAACTTAAAAATTAAACAGGACAAAATATTAAACAAAACCTACCTGTCGGAATACACCGATCGGAATCCGATCAGAATCAAACCGTCAGAATAGTCACATACCTCCCCTATCGGAATAAGGTTGGAATCTCCCTATCGGAATGCACCGTCAGAAAGCTATCGGAATAGACCTACCTGAACCCTGTCGGAATGTGGTCGGAATCCCTTATCAGAATATCCAAAAACACACCCGTCGGAATCCCCAATCGGAATCACTTGTCGGAATAAAGGACACCAACACCTATTGGAATGTCAATCCGAATCAAGATCGGAATCACAAAACTCTCATCGGAATTCAGATTGGAATCCCGTCGGAATGTGAGAAACCCTTTTCCGATCCAGCAATCGGAATGCTGGTCGAAATGTAAAACCCCTTTCCGACGTGGTGATCGGAATAATAGTAAAAGAAACGTAATAAGCAAGATCAATAAGCTATAAACCAAATAAGCACACAACTAAAAACTTAACTAAAACACGAATAAGAAAAAGCTAATAAGCTAAAATTTAAAGACTTTTGATAATACTTATTAATAAAAATATTTAAAAACGACTTTTTTATAAAAAACAACTTTAATAAACACTTAAGTAAATATAAGAAAGACACAAATAAGCTATAAAAATCAATAATCCAAAACAATCACAAGCATAAAAACATAACATTAATCAAATAAGAATAACAATAAGCACATAAACATAAAGATTAAGCAAAACAAGAAAGGTAGAATGAGAGATTAAAAATAAGAACTTGATTAAAAGAAAAGATTCAATAACAAAATTAAAAGACTTACTTGAAATTAAAGGCAAGAAATTTAAGGTCCAAGACAAGTAATTAAATGACAATTAAGTAAATGAAATGAAATTAAAGGTGTAAGTAATGAAAAGGGTGGAAGACTAGTTTGTCAAGTTAGCCAACAAGTATGAAATGAGGTAGGAAGTCTCTATTTATAGGGAGAAGGGAGGTTAGCATGTGTTGCTCCTTCTTTCTTTCTTTCTCGTCTTTTCGTCTTCTAAATTCTTCGACTTTTTTCGACTTTGTCTCGGGATTAATTAAGCTCGTCTTGTAATTTCTTCATTAATTAGACTTGATTTCCTTGGCTTTATTAAACTTCCGTCTTTAGACTTTTTCTTCGATAAATCTTCAGAATAGGCCTTGGACTTCCGTTCTTTTTGCACTCTTGATCTTTTGACTTCGTCTTTTGTCTTTTTCTTTGATAAAAGCCCGTGAAAGCCCATGTTTTCTTCCCTTTTATATTTTGATCCTAAATCACAACAAAAACACAAACCACATATAATTTCGACATTTATGACATAAAATACACGTTTTGGCTTGGTTATTATTATAATTAAGTGGTAAAAGGATAAGTGTTTTCACACTTATTAAATCCCCTATATTTGACCATTGTAATGTCCTCATGCAATGCATTAATTACAAAGCAAGTTTTACATTTTCCATTATAATCAATCCACATTGGCCTTTATTAAAGAGATAGAAAATTTAAAGAAAGAAAACTAGTAAAAAGATCAAAAACTTACCTTGGGATTTTGGAATGTCATGAATGATTATCACCCTCAAGTTTTACGTTCCCCACACCAAGCTTAAAAACGAGATCATTGTTATTATAAGTTAGCAAAGTATCACAAACTCATGTGGGCCAGTTATTTACTTAGACTACCTTATTCCTAGGTGTATCTCTTATATTTTATTATTGTCTTGAATGATCACGAGGATGCATTGTTGACTTATTTCGATAGTTATTTAGGCTAAAAATAAAGTAGGAAGATTTAATCAATAGTTAGCTAAAGGACAAAATCTTTTAAAACTGCTTCTCAGGACCTCATAAAGTTCATATCTTGGCATAACTCGCTTCACGATTTGAGACCTTTCTCGGACCGATATTTGGCAGCGACTTCATACTTCAAATCTTGAGAGACGTTCATGAAATAATGGTCTTCTCTTCATAATAGGAATTTCTTCACTTGACTTTTTGAGAGATTCTTCATATTTGGACCACGACTTCTTCATTTTTCTCCAATCTTTATTTGGGATTTTGATATACAACGATCCGCCTCCTTTTAGGACTTGGATCTATTTATCCTCATACCTTGTTAGGGCTTTTTTGGATAGACTTCTCCATGATCTTTACGGAAGTATTTGCTTTTCGTCGTGTGTCTCGATCCTTCATATTGATTTTTGATAAATGATTCTTCACATCACTAGGGATCTTTAGCAAACAAATGTAGCCCTCATGTCTTGTTAGGACCTTTTTGGACTCGCCAATCTTCGTATCCCGCTTCAGTAAGTTATGCCTTGGCTATAAACTCTAATTAATACCGAGCAACTTTTAAACGATCTTGTGCTAGAAGCTAAGTAATTTTTTAAATCGTACAACCTTACTTATTGCAATTAAATTTATTAACAAGCGATAGGAGAAAAAGCTCATAATTAACTCACATAAATTCATGAAAGAATACCAAACTTATAATTAACTCTATCATCTCACGTTCTCCACAATTTAAAATCTCAAGGAATGACACTCGTGGATGCTTAGCCAATTAAATCAAAGTTTTGGGTTTTCAAGTCATTTATAGGATCTTTCAACTTCTTAGAATCTTTCAAGTTTAGAATTCGCATTTTAAAGTTCCCTTGATAAACGAATTTCTAGGATCAATTATAGGAACTTGCGAAAAGTTCTTGTTCTTAACCCGTAAGAGTTAAGACTTTCGCGTTTTAAAGTTCCCTATATAAAAGCCTAGCAAAACTTGACTTAAACACGTTAAGGATACTAGCTAGAGTAAACTTAGATAAGTAAACTCAGGTTGAGTCAAAAGATTCACAATGTTGAAAAATTAAAACCACTTTATTACAATTTATTCTAGCAAAGAAAGAAAATAACTATAACAAAAGTAAATACTAATAGGCCAAAATAGATCAAAAAATTTGAAAATTGTCGAAAAATAAATTTTCCAGTTAAAATGAAGACAAATACAAGGAAAAGGCCACTTAACTTCGATAGAAGTCCCCCTACACTTAATATAAACATTGTCCTCAATGTTTAAGCATGTGGAAGTAAACTCCCCTACACTTAGGACATTGTGCACATTGTTTAAATCATGCTAAGGAAGAGACAACTAAAGTGATTCCTATTTCAATCATAAATGATAAAATAATGAATCAAAAGAGTTTAGGATAGAACCGGGAAGACGGAACATGGAATCACGGGTCGTCAAAAGTCATCAAGAATGGAACTTTGAAAGCTCGAATCCCTGCATATGATAAGAAAGAAAACAACAAACACATACTAGGGTCTCCCCATACACTTATTATAAAACACAGATAAAAAGGATAGATACTGCGGGTTGCCTCCCGAGAAGCGCTTGTTTTTGTTAACCGAGTCGTGAGCCTGACTCGACCTTGATTAGCATAGGAAGAAGCTTGAAACACATCCACCGGGATCAAATACATGGTTTTCATCCATCAAGTAGCACAAGCTTAAGGCGAACAAGGCAAGCCAAAGAAGAGTAGGCAAGGTTCCCTTAAGTAGTTGTTAAGCACGGTGGTAGCAAGGGTGATGAGGTGCAAGCATATCTCCAAAAGTGCCAAAAATCTTTCCTTTTATTTCATCAGATGGATACTGAGATGGCTTAACAATTTCAATACCGGGATCGAACACCTTTTCCTTTAGGGGAAAATAACACTCAGGCTCAGTAGACCTTGAAGAGGATCCGCTCATAAATCTCACAATCTCATCCTCAGAAGGTGGATAGAGAGGTGTCAAGACATAAGTACTGCGGATATCGGTGTTTTCCAGCTTCTTCTCCTTTGAAACGGGTTTCTTCATATCCAAAGGAGGATAAAGACCATAATCATCAAAGTCCAAAGGAGGAGAATCACTCTTATTTGGGAAGTAAGTGTTGAGAAAAGTAGCAAAATCATCCTCAAATGAGTAGTCATCCAAAGTAGGATCAAGCATGGTTGGTGGAGGATCTTCATCATGTGAAGAATCACTCGAAAGAGTATCGACATCATCAAAGTCATCATAAGTTGGCATGTCTGAATACTTAGAAGTAAAATCATCAAAATCATCCATATCAGAACTAGAATCGTCATCATAGTCATCATAGATTGGTGGAGACTCATGAATTGGCGGGGGATCTAAATTGGAGAGAGAATCATCCACATCATCTTTGAAAAGTGGATTGTCATAGCAAGTATCGAAAAGAGGATTGTTGTAGACGACAAAATCATCAAGCACATTAATCATATTCGCTGATTCTCTTCCATTGGGTTTGGTTGTGATCTTCCCCATTTTAAAAACTTGTGCATCATTCCTGACCCTTAAGATTAACTCACCTTAAGCAACATCAACTAAGCCTTTTCCGGTTCTCAAGAATAACCGACCAAGTATTAACGGAATACGAGGGTCCATTTCATAATCAACAACAACAAAGTCGACCAGAAAAGTGAAGGTGCCAACTTTAATGAACACATCTTCGGAAATAC
Organism: Glebionis coronaria; assembly: GCA_025667525.1. Lineage (NCBI taxonomy): Eukaryota > Viridiplantae > Streptophyta > Magnoliopsida > Asterales > Asteraceae > Glebionis > Glebionis coronaria. The sequence continues at coordinate 179,241,218 of CM046880.1, read as the reverse complement.
CAACGGGGTAAGCGAGAGTGCGATTTGCAAGCTCAAGAGTCATCTTTGTTGGTGTAAGGCAGTAAATTCTTCGGTTTGGTTAAAAGTACATGGTAGCACAAAACGACCGGGATCTCCAATTTTTTCTGGAAGTTCTCTAAGAAGGACTGCAGAACAGTTTTCATTCAATCGAGTATTAACAAACTCGGCCATCTTCTCTTTCTTATTAAGCAATTCCTTAAACATCTTAACAAATTTAGGCATTTGGGCAAGAGCTTCAACAAGGCTAAAGGTGATGGTCAGTCTTGAAATCTTCTTCAAATAGTTCGACACTTGAATGTCATCCTTGGTGAGAAATTTGCCCTTGTCTAAGCGAGAAGGATAAGGGATATTGGGTTTATAGGTGGAAGGTGTAGCAGGTAAAGGTTGATGTTGAAGGTTTAAAGGTGGAAGGTGGGGTTGGTGAAGGGTTCTTCTTGGGTACTTCAGTAAGAGGTGGAGACGGTAATGAGAACTAATACTAGGCGTGGGAGTAGGAGGGATAAATGGTGGTGGAGGAGGTGTAGATGGAGTAACTGGGGGAGGGGTAGATGGTCCTACTAAGGTTGCTCCACTGCGTGTAGTAATAGCACTCACATTCGCTCTCGGGTTGGTGACGGTATTTGAAGGAAGAGAGCCCAAAGTAGAGGGTTGAGTAGTTGGAAAGAAACTAGCCATCATATTCTTCAAATCATTTGTTTGGTTGCTGAAGGAGGTTTGCATATCATGTCGAAGCTCGGATCGAATATCATTCCCTTGCTTAGTGATATCTCCTATCAAGTTGATGATTTGGCTTTGCAGATTCTTGATTTGCTCTCCTTGGGTCTTCATGAAAGCTTCAACATCTTGATTAGTGGGTGGTGCTTGTTGAGCGGGTGGGTGATAAGGATTAGAAGCTCGAGGTGGGTTTGGGTTGCTTCTATTGTAGTTGTTGGGGTTGGGGTTTTGAGGAGAAAAACCGGGTGAAAGAAAGTTGTTAGAACGATAACTTAGCAAGTTACGATCACCTTGAGGTCGGGCTTGGTAGTTTTCCGTTGAATAGTTACCATAAGCCACATACACGTTTCCTGGATTGTCATGAGTAGAAGGACAATCAGTGTATGAATGAGGACCGCCGCAGATCTCACAAGAAGTTACAACAGCTTTAACTTGTTGTTGTTGATTTGAAGCCAAGAGTTGCATGTTTTTGCTTATTTCGACTATTACGTTGGTCAATTCGGTGATATCAGGGTTTGAAGAAGTAGAAGAAACATTGACTCTCGGGTTTGGTCTTGAGGATGCGGATGAATCCCAATTTTTGTGATTAGTAGTCATGTTCTCGATAAGCTCTCTACACTCCTCAGGTCTTCTTTTCATAAATGTGCCACTGACGGCTGCATTAATCGTATCACGATCACGAAAAGTTAAACCATTGTAGAAAGTATCAATTAAGGTGACGGGAAGCATGTTGTGGTTTGGACATCGATCAACAAAACATTATATCGTTCCCAAGCATCAAAAAGTGATTCATCAGGTTCTTGTGTAAATCCACTAATTTGATTCTAAAGGCTCGTGACCATGGATGGTGGAAAGTAGCGTGATAAAAATCGTTGAGTCATCTCATCCCAACTATGAATTGAATTCTTCGAAAGATGATCAAACCATTTTTCGGCATGGTGGGATAAGGTGTGTTGGAATAGGCAAAGACGAAGAAAATCCATAGTAACACCGGGAAACTTCATGCTTTGAGTAACGGTAATGAATTTGTCGAGGTGTTTGTTGGCATCATCATCCGGTAATCCGCGAAATGGACAAGTATTTTGAACTTGTTGGATCATGTGATGCTTCAACGAAAACTCCAGAGCCGTGATTTGCATTGGCGCAATCGGTCCTCCGCGTCCGTTCATGGTTGGTTGACAAAGCTCCTCCATCATTCTAAGATCAGGTGGGGGAACATTGTTGTTATTATTATTGTTGAAATGCGGTGGGTTATTGTTGTTGTTTACACCAGCCATATCTAAATCTTCACGAGTCTCGGGCTCTGAATAAGTTGAAGATCTAGTACGCATACACCTGCAAAAGCAAAAGAAAAAGATACCAAAGAAATAGAGAATATATATGTACGTGTAAAAGAAAAATAAAATCTTTTTGGTTTTTTGAAAATTTTAGTTTTTATGGATTTTTAACAATTTTTAATTTTTATGGATTTTTGAAAATTTTTTAGCAAGAAAAATAACGTTCACGAGTGAACGGATCCCAAAATTCAACGCGTGTCTCACAGAAAACCATTAATCTTAACGAAAAGAGCCGGCAGCGGCGCCATTTGAAATTATGATTTTGCTAGGTTAAAAGCTCGTTTCTCGATTCAATTCGAATTGATTACTGGTTAACGTGTGACTCAGTCGTCTTTTGGTGAGCAAGAATATTTTGGGTTGTTGTAAACTAAATTGAAAAACGTTAAAGTAAATGATGGTTAATTAAAACTAAAACTAATTAAAATGTAAATGGTGCAATATCAAAACTTTTAAAAGTAAATTAATTAAATGACGAGAATTTAAAGCGTGACGAAAAGTAAATTTGACAAGTAAATAAAAAATGAAAACTTGAAAACTTAAAACAATGCAAACTTAAAAATTAAACAGGACAAAATGTTAAACAAAACCTATCGGAATACACCGATCGAAATCAAACCGTCGGAATAGTCACTTACCTCCCCTATCGGAATAAGGTTGGAATCTCCCTATCAGAATGCACCGTCGGAAAGCTATCGGAATAGACCTACCTGAACCCTGTCGGAATGTGGTCGGAATCCCTTATCGGAATATCCAAAAACACACCCGTCGGAATCCCCAATCGGAATCACTTGTCGGAATAAAGGACCAACACCTATCGGAATGTCAATCCAAATCAAGATCGGAATCACAAAACTCTCATCGGAATTTAGATTGGAATCCGGTCGGAATGTGAGAAACCCTTTTCCGATCCAGCAATCGGAATGCTGGTCGGAATGTAAAGCCCCTTTCCGACGTGGTGATCGGAATAACAGTAAAAGAAACGTAATAAGCAAGATCAATAAGCTATAAACCAAATAAGCACACAACTAAAAACTTAACTAAAACACGAATAAGAAAAAGCTAATAAGCTAAAATTTAAAGACTTTTGAAAACACTTAATAATAAAAATATTTAAAAACGACTTTTTTATAAAAACAACTTTAATAAACACCTAAGTAAATATAAGAAAGACACAAATAAGCTATAAAAATAAATAATCCAAAACGATCAAAAGCATAAAAACATAACATTTAATCAAATAAGAATAACAATAAGCACATAAACATAAAGATTAAGAAAAACAAGAAAGGTAGAATGAGAGATTAAAAATAAGAACTTGATTAAAATAAAAGATTCAATAACAAAATTAAAAGACTTACTTAAAATTAAAGGCAAGAAATTTAAGGTGCAAGACAAGTAATTAAATGACAATTAAGTAAATGACATGAAAATTAAAGGTGCAAGTAATGAAAAGGGTGGAAGACTAATTTGTCAAGTTAGCCAACAAGTATGAAATGAGGTAGGAAGTCTCTATTTATAGGGAGAAGGGAGGTTAGCATGTGTTTCTCCTTCTTTCTTTCTTTCTCGTCTTCTAAATTCTTCGACTTTTTTCGACTTTGTCTCGGGATTAATTAAGCTCGTCTTGTAATTTCTTCATTAATTAGACTTGAGTTCTTTGGCTTTATTAAACTTCCGTCTTTAGACTTTTTCTTCGATAAATCTTCAGAATAGGCCTTGGACTTCCGTTCTTTTTGCACTCTTGATCTTTTGACTTCGTCTTTTGTCTTTTTCTTTGATAAAAGCCTGTGAAAGCCCATGTTTTCTTCCCTTTTCACATTTTGATCCTAAATCACAACAAAAACACAAACCACACATAATTTTGACATTTACGACATAAAATACACGTTTTGGCTTGGTTATTATTATAATTAAGTGGTAAAAGGATATGTGTTTACGTTTAATTTAGGATCAACAATGCAATGCTTAGTTCGTCAAAATAGTTTTATCATGTTTAAAATAGATAATCATACTTAATTATGAAATAGATATAAAAACGATTTTACCGAAATGTTCATCATTATGAAAGCATTTCCATTTACAAGATGTTTAATAAAAACTTTATTTCAATAGTAATTACTTAATAGTACCGATTAAATAACTCATATGATGATAAGAATTTCATATTTTCCCCAGATGGTATTGTATTACTTATAAAAAAATAAGTGATCTGCAAAAGAGTGATGAAGAGTTGATTACCAAGAACTAATTACAATATGATAGGAAATGAGCTTAGCCAAATAGTCATGAGGCTCGTGACATCGATGGCACTCAGGAACACGAAAGAATAATTCACAATGCAACTCAAATCGAGATGAGTATTCGTTCGATGGTTGCATCACTAATGCGAACATTAGGAAGAAGCAAGAAAAGATGGATAACAACGTTACATGTAGAATTTAGCAATCGAAGATAGTCTTTTCATTAATCAAAAACAAGTCAGAACCTGTACCGTCACACATTACATGTCACCATCTAATGTCTTACAATTCCAAGGACTCGTCCTACTAACTGATGTCTCAGTTAAGCTAGTGATTTTAAAAGATACTTTAATGAATACTAATCTAAAAAAGTCATTAGGTGTTCCACGTGACCTGGAGGATCCATCGGTCCCAAATCAGAAGAAGATTTCTTCGATTTATTTCTTGGACACTGGGCATCCTCTTCATTGGACAATGGCCTAGGAACAACCCTTAACACGAACCAAAAATCATTTAAAACCTTATAATTCAACCTCAGGACTCAACGACTTCTCCTTAACAATCTCGCATTCCAAACGAGTTAATTCTAACTTTATCCGAGCTTCAACCAACTTATACTTAACGCGAGATTCTACCTCATTCTCCAATACTTTCAACCTTATTCTTAGACCTTGAAAGGGCAATAAAAGCTTGACATGAACACTACTAAATTTCCAATTCTATAGCTCATATATCAACAATTATCAAGTGGGTCACGAGCAGGAAATGGCTCACACATTCAAATAGACTTCTAGGAAAGGTACAAGTGGCGTGAGGTTTTTGGGTAAGGGTTCCAATAATAGCCTCAAGTGCATCATTGACCTTCTCGATTTTCGAATTAAGAATTGGACGACACTGAGTCAAACGACACATTTCCAGGTGACAGGGTTTTGTCAAACTCCAGTCTATAAGGAAAGTTCGTCACAACATCGACATCAGATTTATTCTTGACAATTCATCTTCAATGTCATAATCAACTAAATCAACATTGTTAGGAATATCAACTGTTTCGTTAGAATGATGAACACCCACAACCTGGTTCAGATCTCGAATAGCTAGATTTCCTACAAGAATAGCTTTGATTGAATCGCTTGAAGAGTTAGGGTTCCTTGTGACAATCCACGTCGTATAAATATCTCTTATAAGTATTAGAATAATCATCAAACAATCATGTAATCAAATTACAACATATATATAATCCAAGTTATATATATTAAAATAACACTTCTCTGTCTGGCCTTGTCGGTAACTTAGAATTCTTCGGCACCGTTATAGTCAAAAGATTTTTCAAAACGTTTTATTAAAATTTTCCTTTAAAAATCTTTTGTTCTATATAACGTGAGCTCTGATACCAAACTGTAACACCCCCAAATATTCACGTTTTGAATCAGCAGAAGAGTCGTTGGTGTTACGGGATAACACATTACTCAAATCATAGACAACGCTTAAAAATCACGTCGTTTAATAACAAAACATTTTCCATTCATAAATATCAAATTACATAGGTCCACAGATCAAAGTATGTCTTAAAAATTTACAAAACATTTGAATGGAAATTTTTATTAAAAGTGGGCCATAAACTCTTGCCGTCTTCCCGAGAATTACCTTCAAGTACCTGAAATAAAACATGCTAAAAGTCAGCGAAACGTTGAGCGAGTCCATAGAGTTTAATAAAAACCATTAACATAAAACCGGTATATAATCATTACCGAAAAACATTTTGTACAATTCTTTGTCGTAGACCATAACATAGGCGAAAATCATTTTATACGAATCATTGTCATAAATCATAACATAGGCCCTTTCCGTCAAAACCATTATACGAACCATTGTCGTAACAGCATCATACAATACGTTTTATAACGTTGTTTATAGTATAATAAAAACCGTTATATAAAGCAGTTATGTAAAACCAGAACACAAGTATAATATCAATAAATAAGACCCCATATTGCTATTCAGGCAATATATTATAATCCAAATCATGTATCGTACACTGTCCCTGAGACCGCAGCCTCAGTATTACCTCTATGAGTATTATTATCAGATTATTATAAGCCGCATGACATTGTTACCTTTCTAAATTAAACATCAGGTAGCTAGCCCGAAATTCGTTTTCCCATTTAAAACAACGTGTCGTCACAAAAATCACGCTAAATATACACCTCTCATACATAAACTCACTTGCCAATCAATGTGACACAACGGGGATCAGCCGTCAAGAAGCGAACTGGGGTGATCTTCCCCAAATAGTACTATTATATGCATAAGCGTCTACCATCTCCTGGTAGTTCACAATTCATGCTAATGGGACTTATAGTGACTTAACCTAACTAATAATAATCCATTTCAATCATTAATTGGGTCATCATATCAATCGGGTCCATATCAATAAGCATACAATCGGGACCACTTGTGTTCTATTTTTATTAAAACTAGCGTGTTAGCTCCCTCACGGGTTTATAAAACACTTCATAAAACATTTAAAAGAATGCGAGGCTATGAACTGTGACAACCCTATGTTTTGGATTTGTCACTTGGTCTTACTTTTAGGTTATTTTATGTGTGCTTACTTGAATTGTATGTTTACGTGTTTATTTTGTATGAACGAGGTTGGTGTGGTTATCGTTTATGAGTATAGAGTACTCATAAGTAAATCGAGGAACGGTTATTTCATGTTCATGAGCTCACAAGTGGTGACTATGAAATGAAAATGGTGATATTTTGGTGTTTACGTATACGTATAAGTATTATAGTAATAGTATTTTTTTTAGGATTTACGGTTTAGCATTTAGAGGTCTCGAATGAGGTAATTAGTCATATGAATATTTTTCGGGATGGTTTTAGGTCATTTAGGACTTAATTATAAAGTTTATTTCAAAATTTGAGATTTTTTTAAAAGTGTATATTTTACGACTTTTACGGTAAAACGCGTAAATTTGACTAGTTTTACGGTTTTGAGGTTTTGGAGGCTTTAGGAGCTGAAATAAATTAAGGAAAATTAAGGTAATGTTATTAATACATATATTAATAATAAAATAAAAAAAAAACGAAATTAAGGAGGGTTTAAGTCGGTTTGGACGCAAGAAAAGGAAGAAAAAAGGAAAAAAGTTGAAAAAAAAGGAAAGGGGTTTTTGGGTTGGGCTAGGAATGGGTTACCACACCCTATATATTTGTTTGGTTATGTTATTTGTTTGTCTTGGGTAAGCGGTAGGACTGTTACCTACTTACCTAGACTCCTGAGTTTGATGAGATATTGTCATGACTTTGTGTCTTCATTTTATGACATTTCTTATTTCTTATAGTTATCTCTATAGACACGCCATGTTGTGATGATATCCATACGTCGCGCCCCATATTCCGCCATGGTGGGGTGTGACGGAATGGTATCAGAGCCAATGGTTATAGTGAATTAGGTTGCCTAGTCGCGTAGCCTAGTCTATTGCTTAAGGGTCCCTGCATATAGGCGTCATAGGAGTATGTGCGCATTTTATATTAATTGATGTGTTTGGATGTTATTTATTTCAATATTTTGACTAGTATGAATTGAACCATAGTAATTTCATACTTAGCTACATGTTATTTTCTTTTCGAGTTTTGAATAGTGCGGGTTGAACTATAGTCGTATACGCTAGTCATTGTTGGATTCCGTTTAATTACGTTTTCATGTTCTTTATACATTTTAAATTTTGTCTACGGCGGTTCAGTTGGATTACGAGTTTATATGTTTCATGCATTGGCTACGTTATTTTAATACATGGATTTTGGATCTTACTTTATGTTGTGGTTATGTGCTTATATGAGTTGTAGGATCTATGTGCTTATTTGAGTTGGTAGACAGATGTGTTATGTGTAGTATTAATTCTTATAAGTGTCATCATAAGAGGGAGTACATTAGTGAAAGGGGACTGGTATAAGTATGGTGGCCAACATAGTTATACAAGTACCACAACATCAATGGATTCCTGAGTATGGTTGCATGAAAGAGGGTTAATACATGTTTGTATAGTATACGTTGGATGGATTTGAGTGTATGTACGCGTATGTCTATATATGTATATTTCCCTTCTACTTATCGGTTGTATTCTTAGGATGGTTTTCTAGCTCTTTCCTCTTTGGGATGTTCAACTTCTGTAGTAGCGCATTTATCGAGTTCTCATTTCACGTGGTTGTTTGTATGGTACTTTTGGTGTAGAAGCTATTGAGAGGGTGAAGATTTATTTTGGAATAACGATATCTTTTGTTTTGAGTCTTACATGGTAAAAAAATGGAACTTGCAAATAGAAAAAAAATTAGTTGTTGGTAGTCCATAAAATGAGGGTAAAGTGTCGAAAACGTGTTTGAAATAAGGTGGAATATAATTTTTTTTTACATTTAAGCATGGCTTGTTTATTTCAAAATATTTTGGTTGTGATCACCTAAAGTTATTGTTCTTTAGTTAGAATTTTTTTTATTAAATTAAATATGTTAAAGTCATGTATTTAATCATGTGATGGGTGAGAGTTTCAATTTTCTGGAATTAAAATAAATTAGGGTTTAAAATCGTTTTTGGGTATAAATCGGAGTAGGCAGAAACTGTCGCTAAACTGTCAAAATATGTCGCTAACTTGCAGAAACTGTCGCTAATGCCTAGGCAGATTTTGAGTAAAATCGTTTTGGTTATAAATTATTCGTTTTTAAAGCTTTTTGGGTGATTCAAAAGCCTAAAATTATGTACTCGGAACATACTTTTCAAATATTCAGAAAGTTTAGTAATTGGAGTTCAGTAGCTTGGTCGAATTAATTGTACAAGTGTCGGGTTCAAGATTAATTTTCGAAAAACATGGTTTAAACTCGTGTTTTGGGTATTTTGGGATAGTGGACACTTAGAGTGCTAACACAGGACTGATTCGGGATAGGATTTGAGATGTATCCATCATAGGGATTGTTACATTGATGAAGGATGTAGGTTCTAGAGTCAATGTTGACGTGTGATATTGTGTTGTGTGCTTTAGACAATTAGTCTTTCGTGAAGAGACTTTAGATTGATTTTCGTCAGATGATTACATAGATTACTAATGTGATACCATGGTTTTAGAACAAGTAATATACAATTTCAGTACAAAATCCATTCTAGGGTAAAATTTGGTTTTCCACAAGGTTTTAATAGTATGTCGCCGGCCGTAACACATTTTAGTTGTCGTTGGGTGCTTGTTATCATTGGTCCGTTTCCATGGTTCGTTGAGAGTCGATACATGTTTTATGTTGAGTATCTTTTGGAGTCTCATGGTTTTGGTTCATTCTTTTAAATTCGTTCACGTAAACGTCCGTTAGTTGTCCATGGATTTGATCCTTTATCCGAAGTTGGGGGTCCTAAAATTTGTCGTGAGCTTATATTCATTGAGAGTGTTGTTGTAGTCATGATCCGGTTACGTTCTTATGAGAGAGATAGTGTGTTGGCTGTGAAATGAATTTATTGAGCTTATGGAGTAAATCTCGGGACGAGATTTCTATTAGGAGGGAGTGATGTGACAACCCTAGGTTTTGGATTTGTCACTTGGTCTTACTTTTAGGTTATTTTATGTGTGCTTACTTGAATTGTGTGTTTATGTGTTTATTTTGTGTGAACGAGGTTGGTGTGGTTATCGTTTATGAGTATAGAGTACTCATAAGTAAATCGAAGAACGGTTATTTCATGTTCATGAGCTCACAAGTGGTGACTATGAAATGAAAATGGTGATATTGTGGTGTTTACGTATACGTATAAGTATTATAGTAATAGTATTTTTTTAGGATTTACGGTTTAGCATTTAGAGGTCTCGAATGAGGTAATTAGTTATATGAATATTTTTCGGGATGGTTTTAGGTCATTTAGGACTTAATTATAAAGTTTATTTCAAAATTTGAGATTTTTTTTAAAAGTGTATATTTTACGACTTTTACGGTAAAACGCGTAAATTTGACTAGTTTTACCGTTTTGAGGTTTTGGAGGCTTTAGGAGCTGAAATAAATTAAGGAAAATTAAGGTAATGTTATTAATACATATATTAATAATAAAATAAAAAAAACGAAATTAAGGAGGGTTTAAGTCGGTTTGGACGCAAGAAAAGGAAGAAAAAAGAAAAAAGGATAAAAAAAGGAAAGGGGTTTTTGGGTTGGGCTAGGAATGGGTTACCACACCCTATATATTTGTTTGGTTATGTTATTTGTTTGTCTTGGGTAAGCGGTAGGACTGTTACCTACTTACCTAGACTCCTGAGTTTGATGAGATATTGTCATGACTTTGTGTCTCCATTTTATGACATTTCTTATTTCATATAGTTATCTCTATAGACACGCCATGTTGTGATGATATCCATACGTCGTGCCCCATATTCCGCCATGGTGAGGTGTGACATGAACTCACGTTGCTTTTGGAAGGAGGGTTATCGGCAACTAAAGCGTACGATGCGCGACTCGATCACGGTAAACCTAAACAGATAGTACTCGGTCTCAGACTATGCCAAATAAATTTATAAAAGTTTTCATGTATATGTAATCAAGTCATATGATGATCAAGTGGGATTTTAATAAACTACACACTTTACACAATTAAGTAGTTGTTAAGCATGTAGTTAACTTAGTCCAATTACACTAATTTTAGCCCATTTAAGCGTTAAGGCTCAATAGGCCCAATAAGAGTCCATTAAGTATTATCAGTCCAAAATATCATTTTTGATCAGATCTCAACTCATAATTTAAGCCAAAGTGGGTTGAGCCCAAACTTAGATTGGATAAGTCCTAATGAGGAATGTTTGGTTTTGTGGCCGAATATGGTCATATTGACCCATAACAAGCCCAACGTCTTATAATTAGTTCAATTTAAGTTTTTAACTTGTTAATATATATTTAGGTCAGTAGAAATTTTATAAATTTTTTTCCAAATAACGGAGATAACTTCTTGAGTTTAATTCGTAAAACTTGTTTATTAGTCGGTCGTTGCAAAAATTTACGTATAGGTAGTTATATACTTTTATTAAGGTATTGTCTATACTCTAAACTTTATAAATATTTGTCCATGGTTTCTATATGTGTAAAAATATATATTTTTGTGATATCATGTTTTTAATACTTGTTTATTGATTGTAGTGTTTTACCACACCTTTAGGAAAAGGAGGGTAAATAGGGAAAAGTATTAAACAAATGATTTTAGGAAAAATCAAGTGTTAATGACCCAATGAAGTTCGTTTCCCAAGGATGTATATGTGTGTGAAAAACTTGTTAAATGTTTGTGATTAATAATTGAAAGAAAGGGGATGAGAAAAAAGGATGACGAAGACGTGAAAATTATTACTACGATGACAAAACGTAAAACCGTAAAACAAGCTACAATAAAAATAAATTCTAAAAATTACCAAAAATTCACCAAAAATCAAAATAAATAAACTAAGAGTTTAACAATGCTCAAAACTTTTTCAAACCTTTTAAACAATTAAATATTCAATTTTTAAATGCTAATTAAAGCCCTAAAAATCAAATTAATTATCAAAAAGCCCAAATAAAGATTTTTCAATTGGTAAACCTCTAAAATGACCTAAAAAGATTAAACTATTTTTAGAAATTTTTAAACTAATAAAAACTATTTAAAATGATTTAAAAACTATTAAAACTTAATATAATTAAAAAAAATAAATCTAAAAGTGATAAAATTAATCTAAGAGTTGCAAAAATCCTACTTTATTGTATTTAAGCTAAGAAAAATGTAAAAAGTTGAAAATTGTGAGATTTGAAAAATAATAATAAAATAATATTAAAAATCCAAAAATTATAAAAAATTCTAAAAACTTGCAAACTAGTTTACTTTAACCTATATAAACAGAAAATGAAAGTGAAATGATAAGAATACCCCTATTGGGCCCTTAAATGGACCAAAACCAAAAACAGTCCATTTAAATGGGCTTTTTAGCCCAAAAAGTCAAACTGGGCCCAATTGACTTGGAAAAGCCCTATCTGACTCAAAATTTAATTCTAAACACAAAACTCTAAAGGCCCAAAAGCTAAAAGTGAGCTTATCACAGCTTATTAAGCAAATAGCTTATCTTTATTGGGCTTTTTAGCCCATGAAGCAATAAGCTAATGCCATAAGCTCTAATTTGACACACAACCTTCTTTTGGGATGCTTAAGAGATTTGTAAAAAGAAATTTTGAAAAAGCACACTCAATAAGCCAGAAATAAGCAAAGTACAATTTCACAAAACGACAAAATAGTCGGGTTTGAGAAATAAGGCACCTCAGGACTTGATTCAACTTGCAAAATGTCACAAATGAACTCAATAAGCCAAATCAATCAACAAAAATCCAATAAGCAACACCAATAAGCCAGAATGAACCAATAAGTACTTATGAAGAAGTCAATTAAGTTGGTTTTCTAGTCAAACCTAAAAGTCAACACACCAATTGCTCCAGTATGAACAATTGGGTCAAATGATGAGCACCTATTACAAAATCCAAGTTGTTGCTGGTTAAAATAAGCTATTATAGCTTATTAATAAGTTGAAACCCAATTAACACTAGCAGTGGCTAGCAGCAGGGGAAAGGAGTTCCCACTGCTTTGACTATTTGACCAAGCTTTTTAGAGAGATTTAGTTGGATTCAATTGGAAACAAGGGCACCCTTGTGATCAGTGAATCACAAGGAGTCAATATCAACAAGAAAATCACAATTTGGTTCACACAATAAGCTCAAATTAATCAAACAGTCACCAGATATTGCTTAGACATGGGAAATAAGCAGTTATGCACAAATAAGCTGATATAGCATGAATAAGCCAGCCAAATTCAACAGGATACATACACAAGCTATATGAACTATGAATAAGCACAAACAAACTTAAATCAAACACTGAATCAAGGTAAGTAAGCAGAATCAAGCACAAACAGTTACTGATAAGAACAAGGTGAATATGCAGAAACTTTTGCTGATCTAATTGACACTAAATCCAATTTCAAGCATCCAAATCTCTTTTCCTGGTGTTATTAGCCTAGTTTAATCACTTGTTAACCCTAGTCTATGATTAGATCTAGGTGTCCCTTAAACCACAGCCAAAAATATCAAGTAACAAAGATTTTAAAGCCCTATTATGAATCTAGGTGTTTCAACCCACAAAACTTGCATACAAATGACCAAGTTTATCAGATAAACAAGTACCAACAACCACAAGCACAAAACCAACACTTAAAAAGCCTTAATACCTGCTTATGCAGTTAACCCAAACACCCCTTAAAAACCTGTTTTGACAAATTTTCAAAGGATAATCCAGTTTTAACCCACAAATCAAACTAACAATACTTAACATCAAATCAACACAAATAAACCAGATTCAACAATAATAACACAGATTCAAGAACAAACATGCAATAATCACCAAATTCAGAAAAATAAAAGAGAAAATGAAAAGGGAGAAGGTGCAAACCTCCAAGACCTACATCCAGGCCCTGGATTGTTTGAGCTTAGGTACTAGCAAAACAAGTACCAACTTCCAAGTACCTGCTAAGATGAACAAACAAAAGTGATGCACAATAAACAAGCACTTACTGATTTTTGAAACACAAGCCTTATCAATTAAAACCTTGCCTTAAAAACCTTCAAACAAGAATATGGAACTCAGATTTTAGCTTATCAGATACCAAACTTTTATAAATAACAAATGAGAATTCACAATTTTCAGAAATTCAAACTTTATTTCATAAAAAGGAATTACAAAGATTTAAAAGCTAAAATCTGGAACAAAGGGACTCTCACAGGTTGAGGTATCCTTTTATAGACAAATGCTAAGCCTACACTGTTCACAAACCCTAGAAGTGAATTTCCTATTTTGTCCCAAATGCTTCTAGACGAATTCTTGGATATGAGCTGTCCAAAATGATCCTGAGTGTTCATTTTAGCTTTGTGATGAAGCAATGACTCTCAGCTGTTGATTTTGCCACGTTGGATAACTTGGAGGTGAAGTTGCGTTTTAATACTTGGCTTTGCAACCAAATATGAAAGTTCGTTAAACCGAATCCTTTTCGAATTGAAAACCGGTCTTAAGTGCGACTCAATCGTCTTTTAGTGAATCAAGAGAATGGATTGGTTGATTTGTCTAATTTAAACTAGTAGCAAGTAATTAAAGTGTCGTTGAGTAAAATGGAAGAATAAAGATTAAAACTAAAATGATGAGTAAAAATAAAAGCTTGGAAACTTAAAGGTAAAATTAGAAAAGTACTAGCATGCTAAATAAAATCAACACTTGGAAAATTTTCTAAAAATAAGAACTTAGTTGAAAAGTACTAAAAGAAAGTAAGATCGGAATACACCAAAACAACTCAATCGGAATAAGCCAAAACAAGGCCAGATCGGAATGTATTCCGATCTGGTGGTTGGAATATGGGGGGTTAAGCACACAATCGGAATAATGGAAGGGTACAGATCGGAATATATAAACTTGTTCAGTCGAAATGTCCACAAAAGGATATCAATCGGAATAATGGCAAATCCTACTTATCGGAATATTGGTAAAAGTCCCAATCGGAATAACTTCTAAAGGAGGGCAATCGGAAGGTTCAAAAGAGGGCTCAAATCGGAAAATGTAAACCCTAATCCGATCAATCGATCGGAATATGGGGTGTTCAATCGGAATATGGGGAAAACCATTTTCCGATTGGCCAATAGGAAAAGGGAAGGCTGCTCGGAATGAGTAAATCGGAAAGGGGTTTGTACCCTTTCCGAAAATGATGGGATTCGGTTCAAAAGCAAGAGAATAAGCTATTAGAATGAGCTTATTCCCAAAGCTACAACGAATCAAACTAAATGGATCAAATAAGCAATATTATCAACTTATCTAATCTCGAAATTAAACAACTTTTTGGATCAAACAATAAAAACATGAACTTTTAAAGAAAGCTTTTTATAAGAAAATAAGCTAATCACAAAAATAAGCCAATAAGCACAAAAGTCTTAAAGCTTATTCAAATGAAAACTTATGAAATGATCAAAAGATTAACTTTTTAAGCACGAAATCAATTAGAACAACACGGATCATATGATAATCGCACCAAAATCAATCTAAAATCAAAGAAAAGTAGAATGAGATTAAGGATTAAAAGCTTAAAATAGAACCTTGATTAATAAAAATAAGCAATACAAAGTGTTTAATCTTGAAAGATTAAAAGAAAAGATGAAATTTAGTGAGAGAAAGTTTAAGACTTTCTCTCTCTAAAACTAGAAGGAAAAATGAAAAAGTGAAAACTAGCTAAAACTATCTAACCACCCTCCTAATGACTATTAGGAGGGTATTTATAGGGAAGGTGGAAGGAGTGCATGTGTTGCATCTTCTTTCTTGCTTTCTTCACGTTTTCTCGACTCGACTTTAATTCTTCGTCTTTGTCGTCTCGGGATTTGAACTTGTCTTTTAATTTTATTCTTCTATTAGACTTAAGTTCTTCGACTTCGTTAAACTTCCGTCTTTAGACTTTTTCTTCGATAAATCTTCAGAATAGGCCTTGGACTTCCGTTCTTTTTGCTCTCTTGATCTTTTGACTTCGTCTTTTCCCGTTTTCTTTGATAAAAGCCCGTGAGAGCCCGTGTTTTCTTCCTTTTTCATATTTTGGCCCTAAAACACAATAAAAACACAAACAACGCATAATTCCGACTTTTACGACATAAATCACATGTTTTGGTCTTGTTATTATTGGAAATAAGTGGTAAAAGGATAAGTGTTTTCACACTTATTAAATCCCCTACACTTGACCATTGCAATGCCCTCATGCAATGCATTAATTTTAAAGCACGGTTTACATTCTCCATCATAAATAACCCACCTTGGCCTTTATTAACTACTAAGCATAAAAAGATAGAACAAGAAAAGAAATCAAACACTTACATTGGTTTTGGCAGCCATGAACGTTTATCATCCTCAAGTTTCACGTTCCCCATACCAAGCTTAGAAACGAGATCATTGTTATTAAAAGTTAGCAAACCAACACGAACTCATGTGGGCCAATTATTCACTTAGACTCCCTTATTCCTAGGTGTATCTCTTATATTTTATTTTTGTCTTGAATGATCACGAGGATGCATTGTTGACTTATTTCGATAATTATTTAGGCCGAAAATAAAGTGAACGATTTAATCAATAGTTAGCTAAAGGACCAAATCTTTTAAAACTGCTTCTCGAGACCTCATAAAGTTCATATCTTGGCATAACTCGCTTCACGATTTGAGACCTTTCTCGGACCGATATTTGGCAGCGACTTCATACTTTGAATCTTTGAGAGACGTTCATGAAATAATGGCCTTCTCTTCATAATAGGAATTTCTTCACTTGAAGTTTTGAGAGATTCTTCATCTTTGGACCACGACTTCTTCATTTTTCTCCAATCTTTATTTTGGACTTCGATATACAACGATCCGCCTCCTTTTAGGACTTGGATCTATTTATCCTCATACCTTGTTAGGGTCTTTTCGGATAGACTTCTCCATGACTTTTGGGGAGTTTTTGCTTTTCGTCGTGTGTCTCGATCCTTCATATTGATTTTCGATAAATGATTCTTCACATCACTTTTGGATCTTTAGCAACAAAATGTAGCCCTCATGCCTTGTTAGGGCCTTTTCGGACTTGCCAATCTTCGCATCCTGCTTCAATAAGTTATGCCTTGGCTATGAACTCTAATCCGTACCGAGCAACTTTTAAACGATCTGGGGCTAGAAGCTAAGTAACCTTTTAAATCGTACAACCTTATTTATTGCAGATAAATTTATTAACAAGCGGAGGGAGAATAGGCTTATAATTAACTCACATAAATTCACGAAAGAATACCAAACTTATAATTGACTCTATCATCTCTCGTCCTCCACAATTTAAAATCTCAAGGAATGAGACTCGTGGATGCTTAGCCTATTAAATCAAAGATTTGGGTTTTCGAGTCATCTATAGGATCTTGTAAATTCTTGGACTTTTTCAAGTTTAGAAATCGCATTTTAAAGTTCCCTTGATAAACGACTCTCTAGGATCAATTATAGGAACTTGCGAAAAGTTCTTGTTCTTAACCCGTGAGAGGTAAGACTTTCGCGTTTTATAGCTCCCTATATAAAAGCCTAGCAAAACTTGACTTAAACACGTTAAGGATACTAGCTAGAGTAAACTTAGGTCAGTAAACTCGGGTTGAGTCAAAATGTTCACGACTAAGAAAAATCTAAAACCACTTTATTGAAATACTATTCTAGTGATGGTAACATAACAAAGGCGAATACAACTATACAATTAGGCTAAAATAGATTAAAAATTTTGAAAAATGTCGAAAAATCAAATTTTCCGGTTAAAATGAGAGCAAATTCATGGAAAAGACCACTTACTTCGATAGAAGTCCCCCTACACTTGAGATAAACATTGTCCTCAATGTTTAAGCATGTGGGAGTAAACTCCCCTACACTTAGGACATTGTGCACTTTGTTTAAATCTTGCTAAGGAAAGGACAACTAAAGTGAATTCAATGTGAACATATAGAATATGAAATATTGAATCACAAGAGTTTAGGATAGAACCGGGAAGATGGGAACATGGTATCACGGTTCGTCAAAAGTCATCAATGTGGATCTTTGAAGCTTTAATCCCTGCACAACATAAGAAACAAGACAACAAACATATGCGGGGCTCCCCCGACACTTATTATGAAAGCAGTAAAGGATAGATCACGGGTTGCCTCCCGAGAAGCGCTTGTTTTTGTTCACCGAGTCACGAGCCTGACTCGACCCAATTTTAGTTCATGGGAAACGTGGTGAGGGATGGAATCATCTCTTGAGAGATGTCCTCACCAAAGTACAGCTTCAAACGCTGGCCATTCACCTTGAAGTTGGGCCCATTTGGCTGAGAAAGCTCAATGGTCCCATAAGGAAAGACTTTGGCGACGGTGAATGGACCAGACCAGCGACTCTTCAACTTGCCAGAGAAGATCTTCAACCGAGAGTTAAAGAGTAAGACTTGATCACCAACGTGGAGCTCTCGGTTCTTGATTTTAGCGTCATGAATGATCTTGGTCTTCTCCTTGTAGATCAGCGAGTTCTCATAAGCTTCATTCCTTAGTTCGTTGAGCTCGTTGAGTTGAATCTTGCGATGATCACCGGCTTTATTAATGTCGAAGTTAGCCCACTTCAAGGCCCAGTGCGCCTTATGTTCCAGCTCGATGGGAAGGTGGCATGCTTTCCCGTACACAAGACAATAAGGCGTACAGCCGATCGGGGTCTTGTAAGCAGTACGGAAAGCCCACAGAGCATCATCTAACTTATCGGCCCACGCGGCGCGATGCTCTCCCACAGTACGCTCCAAAATTCGCTTCAATCCACGGTTGGATATCTCAGCTTGCCCATTGGTTTGGGGATGATAGGCGGTGGAAAGACGGTGATTGACACCATACTTAGCCATGACTCTTGCAAATTGATCGTTGCAAAAATGAGTCCCGCGGTTACTGATGATAGCACGAGGAACGCCAAATCGAGCGAAAAGCTGCTTCAAAAAGTTCACAACCACCCTCGCGTCATTCGTAGGAAGAGACTTAGCTTCAACCCATTTAGAAATGTAGTCGACGGCGACGAGGATGTACTTGTTCCCTTTGGAGGATGGAAATGGCCCCATAAAGTCGATGCCCCATACATCAAAGATTTCACATTCTTGTATGAAATTTTGAGGCATCTCATCCTTATGTGTGATCTTGCCTTGACGTTGGCAAGCATCACAATGCTTAACCATTTTGTGAGCATCACGATAAATGGTGGGCCAATAAAATCCAGAATCAAACACTTTTTTAGCGGTGTAGTTGGAACCAAAGTGACCACCAGTTGGTCCTTTGTGGCAAGCTTGGAGGATGTCAAAAGCTGCCGGTCCGTCAACACTAGGGGTGGCAATTATCGACACGACACGATTAACGACACGAACCCGACACGAAGTTAAACAGGTTTGGGTTAAGGATAAACAGGTTTGGGTCAAAAACAGGTCAACCCGTATAACCCGTTTAATAAATGGGTCGTGTTTGGGTTGAGTAAGTGTTAAACAGGTCGACACGTGAACCCGTTTAAGAATATATGCGCATCTAAAAATAAAATACACAACCTTAAATTTATGTTGTATTTGGGTTAAATGTATTTTGTATGTAGTTAATTGAAATGAATAACGATTATAACTCATACATCATTGAAAATATTTCATAATTATTTTGTATGTTATGTTTATCATTATTTTACATTTTTATATCAAATATTTTCACATAATGTAGTTTAATCGATGAGCAACCAATTTTTGTAACCGCTTGACCTATTTACTTAAACAGGTTAAACAGGTCACAAACGGGTTACATGTGTTATGCAGGTCCGGGTTAGGGTTGAGTTTCTTGACACGATTATTAAATGGGTCGTGTTTGGGTAAAAGTTATAATAACACGCCAACCCGCGAACCCGAACAGGTCAACACGAACACGACTCGATTGAAACCCCTAGTCAACACATCGACGAATGATCAGATCGGCACATTGTTTGAATAGAAAAGGGTCATCCCAAAAGTAAGTCTTAACATCATTCAAGAACTTCTTCTTTTGTTGGGATGTTAACCCTTTGATGAGAATACCACCCGCTAAGTAGTTTGCAATGTCCGCAAACCACGGGGTGCCATCAAGATTGAGATTTATAGACATTAAGGTCTCAAGGGGGAAAGAGTCATTGATCTCTTTGTTCGGATGATCCCCTTGAAATGGATCCTCAAGTCTGCTTAGATGATCCGCGGCCAGGTTTTCGGCTCCCTTCTTGTCACGAATTTCAATGTTGAATTTTTGAAGGAGTAAAACCCATCGAAGAAGTCTTGGCTTAGAATCATGCTTTGTCATCAAGTACTTCAACGCGGAATGGTCCGTGTATACGATGGTGCGGGATAAAACAAGATAGGGGCAAAATTTCTCAAAAGCATAGACAACAGCTAAAAGCTCTTTTTAGGTTGTCGTATAATGCAATTGAGCCCCCGTCATTGTTTTGCTAGCGTAGTGGATTGGTTGGAAGTGTTTATTCACTCTTTGGCCTAAAACCGCACCAATAGCAAAGTCGTTAGCATCGCACATCAATTCAAAAGGCAGCTCCCAATTAGGGGTAACCAAGACCGGTGCCTTAGTTAGCTTATCCTTAAGAAGATTGAAGGCTTGGAGACACTCTTTAGAAAAGATAAAAGGAGTATCTTTTTCCAAGAGGTGGGTCATCGGGCGAGCGATTTTAGAGAAATCTCGAATGAATCAACGATAGAAGCCCGCATGACCCAGAAAACTTCTCACACCCTTCACGGTAGAAGGTGGAGGCAATTTGGCTATGACATCTACTTTAGCACGGTCGACTTCAAGACCGGCTTTAGAGATTTTGTGTCCTAGCACAATGCCTTCTTTTACCATAAAATGGCATTTTTCCCAATTCAGAACAAGGCGAGTGTCTTCGCACCGCTTAAGCATACGTTCCAAATTGGCGAGGCAAGAAGAGAAGGAATCCCCGAAGACCGAGAAATCATCCATGAAGACTTCCATGGTTTGCTCAACCATGTCATGAAAGATAGCCAACATGCACCTTTGGAAAGTCCCAGGGGCATTGCATAAGCCAAAAGGCATTCGTTTGTAAGCAAATGTGCCGTAGGGACAAGTGAATGTTGTCTTCTCTTGATCTTGGGGATCGATGGGTATTTGGAAATAACCCGAGAAACCATCATGAAAGCAGTAATATTCATTACCCGCTAAACGTTGAAGCATTTGGTCCATAAAAGGTAGAGGGAAATGATCCTTTCTCGTGGCATCATTGAGTTTGCGGTAGTCTATACAAACTCTCCACCCAATAACGAGACAGGTAGGAATCAACTCGTTATTTGCATTGGGCACAACGGTGATTCTGCCCTTCTTAGGCACACAATGGACTGGACTAACCCATGGTGAATCTGAAATAGGGTAAATCATACCCGCATCAAGAAGTTTGATAACCTCTTTTTTGATGACTTCATGGATTTTAGGATTCACCCTTCGTTGGCTTTGAATTGTGGGCTTAAAGTCGTCCTCCATGAGAATTTTATGTGTGCAAAAGTGAGGATCAATTCCACGGATGTCGGAGATTTTCCAAGCGATAGCTCTTTTATGCTTCTTCAACACGGCGACAAGTCGGGCTTTTTCGTCTTCTTTCAGATCCTTTGCGATGATGACCGGTAAATTCTCGTTATCTTCCAGGAAAACGTACTCAAGATGAGGAGGTAGGTCCTTAAGCTCGAGAGTGGGAGGATCCTCAATAGATGGTGAAACTAACGATGGATCATCATTAGTCACCTCTTTAGGAGAAGGGGGAGACAACGGGTCCTCATTGAGAAGTCTCTCAATAGTACGAATGTCTTCATCCCAATTGGTGGACAAATTATCATCCTTAATATCGAGAGGACCCAAGCTAGCTTCGAAATCATCCAAGTCACTTTCTCCAAAAGGAGTCAATGTTGGAGCAATTTAGGCAACAGTCTCAACATTGGGTAGAGAAGAAAGAGTACTTTTGCAAGCATCATGAAAATGTTCTTCACAAGCCTCATCGAAAACATCAATAGCATTAACACTCTCACACGAATAAGGTTGCTTAGAAATCTTACCCATGTTGAAGACAATTTTATCGTCACCAACTCTCATGATTATTTCGCCCGCGGCTACATCAATGAGAGTGCGACCGGTCCTCAGGAATGGACGTCCAACGATTAATGGAACACGAGGGTCCATCTCGTAGTCAACGACAACAAAATCCGCCGGGAAGGTGAATTTGTCAACGCCAACAAAGACATCTTCGGCTATCCCCACTGGATAAGCAACCGTACGGTTGGCTAATTCCAAAGTCATTTTGGTGGGGACTAGCTCGGGGAGAGATAATTGCTTCCAAACACTTAAAGGCATTAAGTTTATACTGGCACCTAGATCGGCTAGGGCCATGCAATTCTCTACTCCCGAGAAGTTGCAAGGAATCAAGAAGCGACCCGGATCACCAAGTTTGGTGGGCAATTTCCTTAAGAGCACTGCGGAGAAGTTCTCATTAAGTTGGGTCTGAGCGATGTCAAGAAGCTTTTCCTTATCACTTAGAAGACCTTTAAACATCTTAGCGTATTTGGGCATGTGAGCGAGAGCCTCGGCAAAGGAGATGTTAAAATTCAATTGTTTAAACATTTTTAGAAAGTTTGAAACCTGAATATCATCCTTGCTCTTTTGCTTCTCTTTCCTCAACCTTGAAGGATAAGGTATATTAGATGAAGAAGAAGGCTTTAAGGGAGTAGGATCACTCACAACCACGGGTGGTGGGGAAATGGGGATAGAAGGTGAAGGAGGTGAGGAAAGTTGCTCTTTTTCCTTGTTCACAATCACGGGTGGAGGTGTAGGAAACTCGGGTTCCATATAACCTTTTCCACTACGAGTGGTGATTGCTTTCATCTCCCCTCTTGGATTTGCAACGGTGTTGCTCGGAAGAGTACCCGAAGAAGAGGGTTGATTACTTTGGATGAGCGAACCAATCATATCACGAAGGTGAAGCGCTTAATTATTAAAAGAGTCTCTCATGTTTGTATTAAGTTCATTGCTGTGTTTTGCCATGTCATTCCTTAGCTCGGCTCAAATATCGTTCCCTTGTTTTTCCATTTCGCCCTTCAAGTTGCGGACTTGACTCTGAAGATTCGTCACCATCTCCCGATTAGTCTTCATGAATGTCTCGACGTCTGAACTTACTGCCATCGGTTGATTGAGAGGTGGAGCTTGGTAGGCTTGAGAATTTCCTTGAGGTGGGTATGGGTTTCGTTGGGATTGATATTGATTGTTTGTACGAGGTTGGGATTGGTTGTAGCTTTGTTGTTGGTTTTGGTTTGCAGGAGGGAAACCGGGAGGAGCAAGATAATTGTTGGAACGATAACTTAGCAAGCCACGGTCTCCTTACGGGCGGGCTTGATAGCCTCCCGTGGGATAAGTGCCGTAAGCTGCGTTAACGTTTTCAGAAAAATTGGCTTGGGTAGAAGGACAATCATTGTAAGAATGAGGACCACCACATGTGTCACAAGAAATAGCAACGACTTTAGCTTGTTGAAAGTGGTTTGTGGCTATGGACATGAAATCCTTGTGCATACTCGCGATTTCTCGGGTAAGTTTGGATATCTCGGGATTGGAAGTAGTAGAAGAAACATTGACTCTCTGATTAGATCTTGAGGATGCGGATGAATCCCAATTCTTGTGGTGAGTAGTCATGTTTTCGATCAACTCTCGACACTCCTCTGGTCTCCTTTTCATAAAGGTACCACCGGCGGCGGCATTGATCGTGTCACGATCACGAAAAGTGAGACCATTGTAGAAGGTTTCAATGAGAGTGACGGGAAGCATATTGTGATTTGGACAGCGGTCGATCAAATCATTGTATCGTTCCCAAGCATCAAAAAGCGATTCATCGTTTTCTTGCATGAATCCACTGATTTGGTTACGAAGGCTAGTGACCATGGATGGGGGAAAGTAGCGCGATAAAAAGCGTTGAGTCATGTCATTCCACGTATGAATAGAATTCTTAGGAAGACGGTCAAACCATTTTTCGGCATGGTGAGAAAGCGAATGGGGAAAAAGTTGAAGGCGAAGGTCATCCATAGAAACACCGGAGCACTTCATGCTTTGGGTAATGGTAATGAATTTGTCAAGGTGTTTGTTGGCATCATCATCCGGAATTCCACGAAATGGGTTCGTTTGCACTTGTTGGATCATGTGATGTTTCAACGAAAACTCCTGAGCTGTGACGTGCATTGGCGCAATCGGGCCTCCGCGTCCGTTCATGGTGGGTTGACACAATTCCTCCATTGTTCGTAAATCAGGTAGGTGGACATTGTTGTTGTTGTTGTTATTATTCAAATTGGGTTGAGGTGCGTGATTATTGTTGTTATTAACACCAGCCATATCTAAATCTTCACGAGTCTTGGGCTCAGAATAGTTGGAAGATATAGTACGCATACACCTGCAGAAGAAAAATATACACAGAGAAAATATCTATATAATCTTTTTGGTGCAAAACCTTTTGGAAAAGAATTGCTTTTTATGATTTTTTAATGTTTTTGTATTTTTGAAGAGTTTTATATTTTTTAGGAGTTTAGAAAATTTTTAAAACAAGGAAAATAACGTTCAAAGAACGGATCCCAAAATTCAATGCGTCTCTCACTAAAAACCGTTAATCGTAACGAAAATAGCCAGCAGCGGCACCATTTAATACTTGGCTTTGCAACCAAATATGAAAGTTCGTTAAACCGAATCCTTTTCGAATTGAAAACCGGTCTTAAGTGCGACTCAATCGTCTTTTGGTGAATCAAGAGAATAGATTGGTTGATTTATCTAATTTAAACTATTAGCAAGTAATTAAAGTGTCGTTGAGTAAAATGGAAGAATAAAGATTAAAACTAAAATGATGAGTAAAAATAAAAGCTTGGAAACTTAAAGGTAAAATTAGAAAAGTACTAGAACGCTAAATAAAATCAACACTTGGAAAATTTTCTAAAAATAAGAACTTAGTTGAAAAGTACTAAAAGAAAGTAAGATCGGAATACACCAAAACAACTCAATCGGAATAAGCCAAAACAAGGCCAGATCGGAATGTATTCCGATCTGGTGGTCGGAATATGGGGGGTTAAGCACACAATCGGAATAATGGAAGGGTACAGATCGGAATATATAAACTTGTTCAGTCGGAATGTCCACAAAAGGATATCAATCGGAATAATGGCAAATCCTACTTATCGGAATATTGGTAAAAGTCCCAATCGGAATAACTGCTAAAGGAGGGCAATCGGAATGTTCAAAAGAGGGCTCAAATCAGAAAATGTAAACCCTAATCCGATCAGTCGATCGGAATATGGGGTGTTAAATCAGAATATGGGGAAAACCCTTTTCCGATTGGCCAATCGGAAAAGGGAAGGCTGCTGGAATGAGTAAATCAGAAAGGGGTTTGTACCCTTTCGAAAATGATGGGATTCGGTTCAAAAGCAAGAGAATAAGCTATTAGAATGAGCTTATTCCCAAAGCTACAACGAATCAAACTAAACGGATCAAATAAGCAATATTATCAACTTATCTAATCTCGAAATTAAACAACTTTTTGGATCAAACAATAAAAACATGAACTTTTAAAGAAAGCTTTTTATAAGAAAATAAGCTAATCACAAAAGTCTTAAAGCTTATTCAAATGAAAACTTATGAAATGATCAAAAGATTAACACTTTAAGCATGAAATCAATTAAAACAACACGGATCATATGATAATCGCACCAAAATCAATCTAAAATCAAAGAAAAGTAGAATGAGATTAAGGATTAAAAGCTTAAAATAGAACCTTGATTAATAAAAATAAGCAATACAAAGTGTTTAATCTTGAAAGATTAAAAGAAAAGATGAAATTTAGTGAGAGGAAGTTTAAGACTTTCTCTCTCTAAAACTAGAAGGAAAAATGAAAAAGTGAAAACTAGCTAAAACTATCTAACCACCCTCCTAATGACTATTAGGAGGGTATTTATAGGGAAGGTGGAAGGAGTGCATGTGTTGCATCTTCTTTCTTGCTTTCTTCACGTTTTCTCGACTCGACTTTAATTCTTCGTGTAACACCCGTGAAAGTGCCGTATGATGCTAAGTTATTGTCTCAAGAGCTGTTCAGTATGAGCATCTCTCTTAAGTTGTGGCTCACATGTGGACGTGATATCCCGAGCCCAACGTTATTTATTTAATCCTATTTTACGAATATTTTTGAAATTTTTAAGAAATTTCGTTTGCTATATATTTGACGGTTTAAGTTGAAACCGACGTTTATGGTCGTAATTTAACGTTTGACGATTTAAGAAGAACCGATGACGACTACGATACCGACGGATGCCCAAAATTTACCTTTTATTATCGATTGATCGATATTTGAGTTTTTCGAGATTTTATTTTTATTACGTGTTAAGTCGAGTCGGAACCATGTGTATATTCGTTTTGTGTGCGTTAAACCATTTAAAAGCATTTTGAGGTAGCCGGGGCGAAACCCGACTCCCGTAAATTTTTCCAAATTGACTAATGAGTCATTTCCGCAAACATTTGGGGTCGTTTTTAAACAAGGCCAAAAGAATGCACAAATTGCAACTTTAACCCAAACCTTACACTATAAATATTTTTCCCACTAGCATCATTTCATTTAAAAATTCATTAAAATAGAAAATCACCTTTCTCCTCTCTTCTCCTCCTTTGGCCGTACACCATCAACAACAAAAACCCCCATGAGATTTGATTTTTAGTTTGATTCAAGAGAAAGTAATTAAAGACCACCTCCTAATTTTTCAAGGGCTACATTTTGGTATGATTTTTACACACATGCATAAACTTTATTTTTCTTTTAAATTTTTGGTGAAGAACATGTGTTTAATCCATTTCTATGGTTATGTATGGTGTTAATATTGTTATATTACATAGAGGGGTGTTTGCTAGTTGAATTTTTTATTTTTGGGTTTTTGAATTTGAGGATGATATAGGTTAATTAGATGTGTTAGGATGATATTAGGGTGATATTAGGACCATAGAAATTGTTGGAATGGATTGAAAAATTGATTTGGTATGATTTTTAAGTAGTCATTTTAGACCAGTGGGTAAAACGTAATTTTTGGAAATCTTAGTGTTTGAAAATGGTGAAACTAATCGGATGGACTTATAGAGAATTCTTCTAGCTTCGATTTGCCGCTTGAATGAGCTTCTAACTCAAAACGAGCTAAAAGTTATGAGGTTTTAAAGATCGAGTACCGGGAGACGAGAACTTTCATAATCCGAATTTATGTATAGTTTTAGTCAAATCCCGAGGACCACAAGTATGAATTGGTAAATGGTCAAGGGTCAAAATTTGGTCACAAACCTGTGTAATTGAGTCTATAATTGGACTTAGGAGTCAAAGAAGTCAAAGGTGCATTTCATATAGGTCAAAGAGGTCCAAGTTGGTCGAAGTACAATTTCAGTCCGAAAAATGTAGGTTTAGTAATGTGTTGAGTAACGGGTCGTAAAAGCGAAAACTTTTAATGGGATTAAAAATGGGTTTTCTACAGGTCTTAAGGTATTTTTGAGAATTTTCTTAATTTTTATAACAAGGTTAAGTCTAGTAAAACAGCCCATACTTTTGGTAAGTATCGGCGAAGTCGTAAAATGGATAGTAACTTTAATAACATTGATAAATGGTATAAGTCTAGTAACAACTACTTGTTGACTTTGGCGTGAGCTTTCATAAGCATTGAGTGTGTTTACATTTGCGTGTGTTTAGTACAATTATGTACGCGGAGTATTGATTTGGTTTACGTACCTTGACTTTTAGGTCAAGTGTTTGATTTTCCCGGGCATCCACGTCGTCGGTGACATTTCTCGTTACGTCTTCGCTAGAACCACTACTACTATGCAAGGTGAGTCTATAGCCTCGCTCTTTACTTTATTCAAATGTTTTTAACCCGCGAGGGGGATACATGCTAGTTAAATGAAAATGAACATAAGGCTTGAATGATTGTTGGACCCGAACGTTGCCTCGAAATTGTGTTGAGTACCAAGTTGCCAAAGACCCTAAATTCATGAACTATTAACTATTGTCCTACCCTCGAGTAGGGGGAAATAGCCGCTTATGCAATTTGTAGTACTACGGGGCTAACGACCCAATGCTAGCCGAGAAGCTGTACGTTGAGTAAGTTCTGCGGTAGATTATCTTGTATGAGAAATAAGGTATAATTGCAACTGATGCCTTTAGAAGGGGCACTGGTTTCATCTGAATTACGCCGGTATTTATTACGCGGGTGATTGAGTTAACGGATTAGTGTCATGAGCTTAAACACAATTGTCATATTCTTGAATAATAGATTGTATGGCCACAATGCTATTGAATGATCATGATTGGTTTTTAACACTTATGTTCAACTGATGTTTTGATAAACCTATAGATTCGCTCAACCTTTGTGTTGACGATTTTAAGCATGTGTCTCAGGTAATCAAGGTTGATAGCAGTGGAGCATGCGAGGATGGAAGTTGTTGTGGCTTGGCGGTCTACTTGTTTTCCTCCCTTTTTGCACTTAAAACTCTTTTATATTTTGTCGTGAGAATGAAAATGTACTTTTGGTTGAGATTCAGTGGGGACCTAAACGCAAACTCTGTTTTATATTTCTTTTGGGATTTGGAAAACTGTAGACTTGATGTTTTAATAATGTTTGAACTTTTACGTCTCTTTGAGTCGTTTAATATAGCTTATGTGTGATGATAACTACGTAGCACCCAATGTTGTAGTTCCGCTACGCATAGCATTTGTGGGGGTGTTACAGATTGGTATCAGAGCCATGAGTTATAGAGAACTAGGTCGTTTTTTTTAAATCCTAAACTATAACTTTTGGTGTCGTAAGAAATGGTCCAAGCACACACAACTATCCTGCATGGCTCCGGTAAGAATTCTTTAGCATTGCTTTATATTTTAGATGTATCCCTCGAAACTAATATGAATTCCCTAAGTATTTAGTAAGTAAATACTTGGATATATATTGAGATATATTGTTGTGTACGTTGAGTACTTATTATCGTAATTTACAAATTCTTGTAAGATTATATTATAGGTTGCATGTATTTGGCATAACGGGCTACATTGCATTACATGGCAACACTGTGTTGTAATCCTACGTGTATGTAGGAGTGGTTGTACGTATAAGTATGTATATACTATGGTATTTAAACGCATTGCACGTGAAGCAATGGTCCTGGGGTGATTATCATACATTTAAAATGCGGTTTTGTTGAGAGTTCGGCCTTACCGCAAATTATCAATCTTGATAATTAATTTATTGTTCGAATAACCGAATATGAACCTCATTTGATACTCTAGATACGTAAAGGATGCTTCGTAACATATTTTATATCGACTAGGTCGATCTCGATTGTCGTTATCGCACCGTGATGTATCATTTTGGACATTTTTCTTTTGAAACATAATTTACTTACGTGCTGTTTTATTTCCTTTATTTCCTAATGGGTTTGATATATTAGTTGTCGTAACTATAACATAGACGAAGTATAATCGACGATGCGTACATCGGGGCGGTGAATCATGTGTGTATATTATGAAACATGGTCGAGGCGTGTTGCCATTTAATCATTGTTTACTATTCTATTTGAATTTTAAAGATGTGTTTTAAAATTTGACTAGCGTTGTGATCAAGCGCGATAACTTGGAATTTGGTTGGTTTTTGTGTTAATTTTGTGGAGTACGATTTCGAGACTCATCCGAGGCCGATAACAACATTTAGTTGACATACGTATTTTCGCTTCGTTTATTTCATTTTGTTTTGTTGTTTCATTATTTTGAATTCGATATTATGTATGACGAGGTCCAGCATTTGTGTGAGTTAAGTAAGCACTAAACTTTGTTGATTAAATGGGTTAAACATAAAGTGTTTTACATATTTAATATTTGATGAATGAAACTTTCGGATAAAAATGACGTATGATGTGTTTTGTAACAAGTAAAATTCGTGTAGAGAATAAATGGACATTGTGAAATTATTTTCCTTCAACCTTGGTTGGTAAATCGTAATAAGTAACTATTATTACTCGTAAAATCCTTGTTTTCATATATTAAAATTTGATACTAAAAGATTGTGATGGACTTGTTAAGAATTTGTTTAAATTAGTTCGAGAAAGGAGTTATAATAAAATTTGCGAGATGACTATTGGGTATATGTAGCTTCGGATTTAGTATGAATTAATTTTCGGGTCAACGTAGTAAACTTTTGACGTATCTTGTAATATAAAACATGAGTAGAAGAATTGGTCACGTATTTTGGAGATAAAAACTTTGTAAAAAAAATTGGTTTAATTTAAACATAAGGTTATGTTTACGTATGCATTGGTGTAAACTAGAAACTCGTCACTCGTTGTAGTGAATAAACTGGGATAAAATCAGAATGTACACTTTAAGTGAGAAATTATAATGTTGAAATGAATTACACAATCTTGATGGAACGTCATTGGAAATCATTTGTTTGTTTAATTGTCATTATAGAGAATCAATATGTGTAATTTGATGAGGCTTGTTTAAAATCGTTTGAAAAATCTTTTGTTTTATTCCGCGACAAGATGTGTTAATTTTAAAAATCATTTGATAATGGGCTAAGGATTAAAAGTTGAATTTTATATATTTTGAAATTATTGAGATAAGCATTTTGATTGTTTATTATATTATTATTATTGAGATTTAAGTCTCGACAAAAAAATCAGTAAGTATCCGAGATAATACCACGTGAAACCTCTTTATCATTTGAGTCGAATTACGCGAATATGATTTAACAAAACAGTTTTGGGGAAAACATGTGTGTAATAAAAGTCAAAGGTTGAATTTTTAAGAGTTAATGGGACTAGGTTGAGTCGTGTTGGATATGTGTATATATGTGATAATATAATTCGTAATAATAAAAACGTAAAACTTGGGAAATTCTTACTACGTATGTTTTTGGTACTTAAAAATATGGATATTAATGGGATTTTGACACAAGTATGGAGATTTTCGAACCTAATGATTTTATCAAATTATGATAACCGAGTCACCACATCTACTAATGTTAATAATTTCCGAGAGATTGAAATTTTTCCAGAAATGAAAACTTTGTATAGATTGAGAAATGAAAGGTATAAATTCTTTAATGGTGTAACACAAATTAAAAATGTGTAAATGTTCGGTTTTACAATGTATAAGGTAACACTAATTATTAAACGCAACTGGATTACACAACACACGCCTACTTGTATATTATTTAATAAATATGTATATATAATGTTTTGAGTCACGATGGTTCGATCGTCCGACATCCCTTCTTTGATTTTGTGAGTCTGTATCTAAACATGAGTCGTCATGTGATTGTTCATTTTAATATTGTCTATGGTATGAAACCAGTATTATTATATTTATTTTTGTGTGGCTACTTCGCTAGTACTTGATGATGAGGGTATGTCACCCGGTGTATTTTGTCATGATCATGGACGCCGTAACTTTCTTCTTTCGGTTAATGAAACCTAAAAATTCTGTATTTACTTGAATGACGCTATAAATCTTCATTAAATTGGTTATTTATTTATATTGAACAAAAGCGAGGAGGCGAAGCCGCTTTACCGAATTGTAGAGGTGAAAGAACTCGATCTTTCTGGTGAAATTGTTTCTATTTAACCAAGTGGTTATTCTTCTCTCCCCGTATACCCTTGGTGGAATGGGTGTGCAACTCGAGACGATGGGAAGTGTGATCGTTGTTTTATTTTTGACGCTTGTGTTGATATTCAACTTTTACTCCATGTATTCGTAGATTGCTGTTGTTATCCTGAGACTTTCGTCATATATTTGAAGTATTTTCATTTCTAATGTAGTTAATTTCTGTTGGCAATTATATTGCTCGTTTATCTCATTCGATCTCATTGATCTTAATTTTATCACTTGTTGCGCTTGCAATGATCTTTAATCATGAGCCACCTTACCGTTATTTTGTGAATAGTCTATTGTGAAAATGGGTATGAGTGTGTCAAATGTTTTGGTGAACTAAATGCAAATGGTGTCGATTTATTTATTTAATTATTTATTTATTTTCTCATAAAAAGGCAAAGCAAAAGGTATGTTTCCAAAGTGAACAAAAAAAAAATGTTGGACGTGTTTCTTAAAACGATGGTAACAATATTTTCCCATTTCAAATTTCATTTCAAATGGTTTAATTATTTTGAAGATTAGGTCGAAAACTTCCATAGTCGTGTTTGGTATGTAATAATAATGTTTGTGTTGTCACTCGATCCTCAATTATGCACAGCTTAGCTAACTAGGCATAATTCGGGAGGAGTCCTGTTTTGTTGGTTGTTGTTGCTTGATCCTCAAGTATGCATGATCTAGCTAGTTATGCATAGTTTTGGAAGGGCGATGTAGTTTCAAATAAAATTGGTCGTCTTTGAAAACCGGTAGTGTTTTTGATAAATGTTTGGAAGAGAACGTTTTTAAAAATGGTGGACCCTTATGCAAGTAATCGCATTTTCTTTGATTCCTAAAGACAATTTTTGAATTTTTCTTGTATTCCTTGAAATCTTTTCTTTCGTTTGGTGTTGACTTGGTAAGTCACTGTGACCGAGTAGTTTTTGGAAAATGTTTTTATGAGTTGTGTGTAACGTGCAAATTTCATCGGAATCACGAGGGTGTTGATGAAATACCAAAGGGGCTCGTATCGTCACCGGGAGAAGAGTTTTTAATAAAGATGGAAAAATGCCGAAGTAGAGGAAATCAGAGTTCGAATAACTCTAGGGGAAATAACGAAGACTTCTCCTACGTCGAATGTATCGTACCTTATATATTTTCTTTTCTCGTTCTTTTGATATGTTTAACGACACGCGATAAACTGTTGAAGTTTACCAACTGTGCATCAGTAATTGGAAGACAATTCCATCGTCGTCTTCGTTTATTTAAGTAAGGAATCCTCTTTGCTTGACTCAACCATCCTTGATTATCGATGGTTAAACGATAGATAGCCATAGTTGATGTTTTTATGGTGAACCCTTGTCTTTTATGTATTTATGCGGTAAGTGATCTGGTCGAGTGATCGTAAGTTGTGAGAACTTGAGACGACATTGTCCAATGAAGTCCGATCATGGAGAACACGTGCCATGTAATGTATTTTTTTAACTGTGAACGATGATGTTTATTGAGATTTTGACCACGTTTGGGACGAAAGTGAGATGGTGTTCTTATAATATTTTGGGGTATGGATCCGTGTGTGAGCACCCTGCGATGACATATGTATGTATTTTATTTCTTTTTGGATATGCATCCATAGCTAGCAAGCTCGTGAATCTTCGTAATATTGCAATTTTCTTTGGACCGGACTCATCCGAGAATTATGTAAATATTCTTGTTTTATCTTGGCTTGGCTGATTAGCAAGCGTGGGTTAACTGATTGAACTGATTGGTTTGGCATGGTTTGGCTATGTTCCAAACATGTCGTAATATGGTTGTATGTGTTTCATAATGGCTTTTGTGTTTGTTTGAATTGTGATGTCTTCGAGAGAGTTATGTATACGCCGAATGACTTCGTATCGATGAATTCGTTTTTGACGAAGTAGGGTTGTATGTACGTAATATCGTAACAAGGTGATTTGGTACGACTAGTATTGATTACTTCGTCTTTTATATTTTGAACGTTTTTCTATGAGGTGATGTGCGACCCGTGTGATTTTCTTTGTGAGCAATTATTTTTATGAGACGATGAACCAAGTGAAAGGACGATCCGAAAGTTGGAAGACGTGCTCCGAGCGTATGTGTTTGATTTTGGTGGAAGTTGAGATCGTGGAAGGGCGTGATTTCGTTTTGCAGAATAAGAAAGGTGGGTCCAAAGGTATGTTGGACCAGTTGCCTACTAGTTGGAACTGCTGGATGAACTCCGTGGAAATGACAATACTCTTCATGTGTCGAATTTGAAGGATTATGGGATGAAAAGGTAGATCACCAGTTGGATAGAATGAAGCAGGAGAAAGTCAGTTGAATGGACTTGAAATGATTCGAGAGGCTACGGAAGAGATGGTGTAGATTAAGAATCACTTGCTAACCGCGAGAAGCTTTGAAAAGAGACGTGTTGATACCCGTGGGAAGAATTTAGGGAAATTGAAGTGGAGATCATGGATCAAGATGGTAAGAGATCGAAGCAAGGTATAATACTCATGGTGAAGGTGTGATGGAACCCGAAACGTGAACCGGAGCTCGGAACAGGACATGAAGACCTCTTTAGGAAGAAGTACCTTTATCTTCCTAGTAGTACAAAATGCGAGTATAAGAACCAGACAGCGCCGGGACGTCGCTCCCTTAAGGAGGGGAGGATGTAACACCCGTGAAAGTGCCGTATGATGCTAAGTTATTGTCTCAAGAGCTGTTCAGTATGAGCATCTCTCTTAAGTTGTGGCTCACATGTGGACGTGATATCCCGAGCCCAACGTTATTTATTTAATCCTATTTTACGAATATTTTTGAAATTTTTAAGAAATTTCGTTTGCTATATATTTGACGGTTTAAGTTGAAACCGACGTTTATGGTCGTAATTTAACGTTTGACGATTTAAGAAGAACCGATGACGACTACGATACCGACGGATGCCCAAAATTTACCTTTTATTATCGATTGATCGATATTTGAGTTTTTCGAGATTTTATTTTTATTACGTGTTAAGTCGAGTCGGAACCATGTGTATATTCGTTTTGTGTGCGTTAAACCATTTAAAAGCATTTTGAGGTAGCCGGGGCGAAACCCGACTCCCATAAATTTTTCCAAATTGACTAATGAGTCATTTCCGCAAACATTTGGGGTCGTTTTTAAACAAGGCCAAAAGAATGCACAAATTGCAACTTTAACCCAAACCTTACACTATAAATATTTTTCCCACTAGCATCATTTCATTTAAAAA
Source organism: Glebionis coronaria (assembly GCA_025667525.1). NCBI lineage: Eukaryota > Viridiplantae > Streptophyta > Magnoliopsida > Asterales > Asteraceae > Glebionis > Glebionis coronaria. The sequence goes on along the minus strand of CM046880.1, from coordinate 179,206,386 downwards.
TTCATTAAAATAGAAAATCACCTTTCTCCTCTCTTCTCCTCCTTTGGCCGTACACCATCAACAACAAAAACCCCCATGAGATTTGATTTTTAGTTTGATTCAAGAGAAAGTAATTAAAGACCACCTCCTAATTTTTCAAGGGCTACATTTTGGTATGATTTTTACACACATGCATAAACTTTATTTTTCTTTTAAATTTTTGGTGAAGAACATGTGTTTAATCCATTTCTATGGTTATGTATGGTGTTAATATTATTATATTACATAGTGGGGTGTTTGCTAGTTGAATTTTTTATTTTTGGGTTTTTGAATTTGAGGATGATATAGGTTAATTAGATGTGTTAGGATGATATTAGGGTGATATTAGGACCATAGAAATTGTTGGAATGGATTGAAAAATTGATTTGGTATGATTTTTAAGTAGTCATTTTAGACCAGTGGGTAAAACGTAATTTTTGGAAATCTTACTGTTTGAAAATGGTGAAACTAATAGGATGGACTTATAGAGAATTCTTCTAGCTTCGATTTGCCGCTTGAATGAGCTTCTAACTCAAAACGAGCTAAAAGTTATGAGGTTTTAAAGATCGAGTACCGGGAGACGAGAACTTTCATAATCCGAATTTATGTATAGTTTTAGTCAAATCCCGAGGACCACAAGTATGAATTGGTAAATGGTCAAGGGTCAAAATTTTGTCACAAACCTGTGTAATTGAGTCTATAATTGGACTTAGGAGTCAAAGAAGTCAAAGGTGCATTTCATATAGGTCAAAGAGGTCCAAGTTGGTCGAAGTACAATTTCAGTCCGAAAAATGTAGGTTTAGTAATGTGTTGAGTAACGGGTCGTAAAAGCGAAAACTTTTAATGGGATTAAAAATGGGTTTTCTACAGGTCTTAAGGTATTTTTGAGAATTTTCTTAATTTTTATAACAAGGGTTAAGTCTAGTAAAACAGCCCATACTTTTGGTAAGTATCGGCGAAGTCGTAAAATGGATAGTAACTTTAATAACATTGATAAATGGTATAAGTCTAGTAACAACTACTTGTTGACTTTGGCGTGAGCTTTCATAAGCATTGAGTGTGTTTACATTTGCGTGTGTTTAGTACAATTATGTACGCGGAGTATTGATTTGGTTTACGTACCTTGACTTTTAGGTCAAGTGTTTGATTTTCCCGGGCATCCACGTCGTCGGTGACATTTCTCGTTACGTCTTCGCTAGAACCACTACTACTATGCAAGGTGACTCTATAGCCTCGCTCTTTACTTTATTCAAATGTTTTTAACCCGCGAGGGGGATACATGCTAGTTAAATGAAAATGAACATAAGGCTTGAATGATTGTTCGACCCGAACGTTGCCTCGAAATTGTGTTGAGTACCAAGTTGCCAAAGACCCTAAATTCATGAACTATTAACTATTGTCCTGCCCTCGAGTAGGGGGAAATAGCCGCTTATGCAATTTGTAGTACTACGGGGCTAACTACCCAATGCTAGCCGAGAAGCTGTACGTTGAGTAAGTTCTGCGGTAGATTATCTTGTATGAGAAATAAGGTATAATTGCAACTGATGCCTTTAGAAGGGGCACTGGTTTCATCTGAATCACGCCGATATTTATTACGCGGGTGATTGAGTTAACGGATTAGTGTCATGAGCTTAAACACAATTGTCATATTCTTCAATAATAGATTGTATGGCCACAATGCTATTGAATGATCATGATTGGTTTTTAACACTTATGTTCAACTGATGTTTTGATAAACCTATAGATTCGCTCAACCTTTGTGTTGACGATTTTAAGCATGTGTCTCAGGTAATCAAGGTTGATAGCAGTGGAGCATGCGAGGATGGAAGTTGTTGTGGCTTGGCGGTCTACTTGTTTTCCTCCCTTTTTGCACTTAAAACTCTTTTATATTTTGTCGTGAGAATGAAAATGTACTTTTGGTTGAGATTCAGTGGGGACCTAAACGCAAACTCTGTTTTATATTTCTTTTGGGATTTGGAAAACTGTAGACTTGATGTTTTAATAATGTTTGAACTTTTACGTCTCTTTGAGTCGTTTAATATAGCTTATGTATGATGATAACTACGTAGCACCCAATGTTGTAGTTCCGCTACGCATAGCATTTGTGGGGGTGTTACACTTCGTCTTTGTCGTCTCAGGATTTGAACTTGTCTTTTAATTTTCTTCTTCTATTAGACTTAAGTTCTTCGACTTCGTTAAACTTCCATCTTTAGACTTTTTCTTCGATAAATCTTCAGAATAGGCCTTGGACTTCCGTGCTTTTTGCTCTCTTGATCTTTTGACTTCGTCTTTTCCTGTTTTCTTTGATAAAAGCCCGTGAAAGCCCGTGTTTTCTTCCTTTTTCATATTTTGGCCCTAAAACACAATAAAAACACAAACCACGCATAATTCCGACTTTTACGACATAAATCACACGTTTTGGTCTTGTTATTATTGGAAATAAGTGGTAAAAGGATAAGTGTTTTCATACTTATTACGTTTTGGTTGGTTGAAAGGGAATTGGGGGTGGGGTCCATAGTGAGTGGGAGTGAGGGTTTTGATGTGGGATGAGTTTTTGCATGTGTGAATCACACATGTGCCAGGGTAATTGAAAATTACCCTTTGTTTAAGTGAATTAATTTCTGGGTGGATGAATGGTAAACAGTGGTAAGTTTGATCCGAATTTGGGGGAAACTTGTCTGTTTGGCGCAATCTTGGTTTAAATGTTTCACTTGCTCACTTTTAGTCCTTGATCTTTGGCCAAACATGTATAACAAGTTTATTTTCCTAATAAACTCGTTTCCCTTTGTTATAGAAGTTTTAGACTTCATGTTTTGGCCACAAAAAGTTTTCAAAAGGGATTTTAGGGCTTTTATCACTTTAGGCTAATTACATTTTCAGTCCTTTTGATATTTAAACCATATTTCAAGGACTAGAAATGTAATATACTTGAACTTCAAGGGCTTCTTAGGATCTTGTACTTAATGAAGGGCCATTCTTGACAAATTAGGTTTGATGGGGGACTAATCTTGCCATTTCTTCAAAGTTAAAGGACCTTTTTGCAATTTTGACAAACTTAAGGGACCAAACTTGTAATTATGATTTCACAAGGGTTTTAAGTGTCTTTTCTTCATTCTTTGAGGATCAATCTTGCATATCTTCAATTATTCAAGGGTAAATGTTGGATAAATCATGATCTATGGCCCGGTTCTTTGTACGGCTTCGTTTCTCGTGTCCATTTTCCTTGTTTCTTGTGATCTTTTGTCTTTTTCACGATATCCATACCTAAAATACACAAGTAAACAAACACAAGCATATATATGGTATTTTATGACATTTTTATGCATTTAAATCCCGAAAAGAACGATGAGATCATGTATAAATGCCATCTCATCACTCCCCCATACTAAGCCATTGCCGTGCCCTCACGCAATGCTAGAATAAAGTATCTAAGCATCACCAAAGTTCAATTTTATTAACCTTTATTGAAGAGTAAAAGACTTGCAATAATACTACGAAGATGTGTAAAGACATAATGTATGATTTTCATCACAAATGTGACTTTTAGGGTCAAAGAATAGAAACAAGTAAATGTCCCTTAGAGTAAACTTCGTCATCCTTGATTGTCATACATTTCATGCTAAGTGCAAGAACGAGATCATTGTTGGTACAAGTCACAATGCTAACACTACTCATACGTCCAAATTGTGTAATACTTTTTCTCCCCACAATCCTAGTTATTATAAAAAGAAATGGGTTACTAGCATTTTTTAAATATTTGTCATGGATCACAAGTGATTCATATTGACTTATTTGAGTAGTTATTAGTCCGAAAGCAAAGTAGCACGATTTAATCGATAGTTAGCCGAAGGACAAAATCTTTTAAAACGGCTTCTCGTGTATCTCCTTAAGTTCATATCTTGGCATAACTCATTTCACGATTTGAGACCTTTCTCGGACCGATATTTGGCATGTATTTCATACTTCAAATCTTGGGAAGACGTTCTTGAAATTATGGTCTTCTCTTCATATACTTGGAATTTCTTCACTTGACGTTTTTGAGAGATTCTTCATATTTGGACCACGACTTCATCATTTTTCTTCAATCTTTATTTTGGACTTTGATATACAACGATCCGCCTCCTTTTGGGACTTGGATACATTTATCCTCATACCTTGTAAGGGTCTTTTCGGATAGACTTTCTCCATGATCTTTAGGGGAGTAATTGCTTTTCGTCGTGTGTCTCGATCCTTCATATTGATTTAGGAATAATGATACTTCACATCATCTTGGATCTTTAGCAAAAATAGAGCTCCTCATGCCTTGTTAGGGCCTTTTTGGATGACCACCAATCTTCGCGTCCCGCTTCAATAAGTTATGCTTTGGCTATGAACTCTATTCAACCCCGAGCAACTTTTAAACGATCTTGCACTAGAGGCTAAGTAACCTTTCAAATCGTACGACCTTACTTATTGCAATTATTTTTGTTCCTAATGCATTGATCTTATGGGAAGAAAAAGCCACAATTAAAAACATATGAGTTCTTGAAAGAACATTTTCATGTTCTACGTTTAGCATGATCACTTGTCTAACTCTATCATCTCTCGTTCTTCACTATTTAAAGACCTCTAATTAAAGAGACTCGTGAATACTTAGCCATGCAAGTCAAAATTAAGCCAAATTTGGATTAGCTTTCATTAAGACTATATCAAATCAAAGTTTTGGGTTTTCAAGCCACCTATAGGATCTTGCACTTTCTTGGACTTTTTCAAGTTTAGAGAATGCATTTTATAGTTCCCTTGATAAGTGACTTTCTAGGATCAATTATAGGAACTTGCAAAAAGTTCTTGTTCTTAACCCGTATGAGCTAAGACTTTCGCGTTTTAAAGCTCCCTATATAAAAGTCTAGCAAAACTTGAATTGAGCGGGTTAAGGAATGTAAATGGCTCCAAATGCCCATCATGTCAAAAATTAGTTCTTATTCTACCCATCGGAAAATATACATTCGTGTCTTAAAAACACTTATGAAAACTAAGAATTTTTTTTAAATTTTGGCTATTTTTAGCCTTATTAGCAACAAAACAAAACATTGAAAATTGGAAAGCGTGAGGGCGTAGCAAAGCAAGTATCTATTCACTCCCATACTAAAAGCAAACATTGTCCTCAATGTTTCAAGTCTAAAGGTGGAGCACCCCCATACTAGAGACGAAGAATCGAATGCTTAGGATCTAGCATGGAAAGGGTGATCAACAATATATCTAAAGCCGTTTATTAAGTATGCTAAAAGATAATTGTTAGAACAATAAAGGATATGTCAATGGATTCGTGAAAAACTTCATCAAGCAAACGATGGAAGCTCCACGTAAACGAACATGAGAGTCTTCAATCGTAGATGATGATGATCTATATAACACAATCACAAACAACCACGAGACAACGAGTTGGAAGGGTACAAGCCCCTAATTAGTGAATAGTAAGCATAAAAGGATAAGCATGGGATCTCCCCCACGATGCACCTCGTTTTTGATTACCGAGTCATGAGCTCGACTCGATCCCCTCAATGCTAATTATCATTGGGGAATGTGACTTGGTCAAGGTCAACCATTGAAGGAATTTCCCCACCAAAGTAGTGCTTAAGCCTATGTCCATTCACCTTGAAGTTAGGACCATCATCTTGATCTAGCTCGATGGTCCCATAAGGAAACACTTGTGTAACGGTGAAAGGACCCGACCAACGAGATTTCAATTTCCCGGAAAATATCTTAAGTCTAGAGTTAAAAAGTAACACTTGATCACCAATGTTAAAAACCCGGGTTTTAATCTTTGAATCATGAAACTTTTTAGTCTTTTCTTTAAAAATTAATGAATTTTCATAAGCATTGTCTCTTAATTCATCTAATTCATTCAATTGTATTTTTTGGTGATCTCCCGTGGTCTTCAAGTCAAAGTTTGCATGCTTAAGGGCCCAATATGCCTTGTGCTCCATTTCAATGGGCAAATGACAATTCTTCCCATAGACTAACTTATAAGGAGTGAAACCGATAGGTGTCTTATAAGCGGTCCTAAAGGCCCATAAAGCTTCATCGAGTTTGTCAGACCATGAAGAACGGTTTTCTCCAATTGACCTCTCTAAAATCCTCTTCAAAGCTCGGTTCGAAACCTCGACTTGACCACTCGTTTGCGGGTGATAAGCCGTAGAGAGACGATGAGTAACTCCATATTTCTTTAAGACCTTCTCGAATTGGTCTTTACAAAAATGGGTTCCACGATCGCTTATAATAGCACGAGGGGTTCCGAACCAAGAGAATAGTTGCTTCAAAAACTTCACTACCACACGAGCATCATTAGTAGGCAAAGCCTTAGCTTCCACCCACTTAGAAAGGTAGTCCACCGCGATGAGGATATACTTGTTACCATGAGACGATGGGAACGACCCCATAAAGTCTATTCCCCATATGTCGAAAATCTCACACACTTGAATTATGTTTTGCGGCATTTCATCACGTTGAGACGATTTTCCTTGACATTGGAACGAATCACACGACTTCACAAGTGCGTGTGCATCACGATAGATAGAAGGCCAAAAGAAGCCGACATCGAACACTTTCTTAGCCGTGAGATTAGCACCGTGGTGACCACCCGTGGGTCCCTCGTGACAAGCTCTAAGGATATTAGAAGCTTCGGCACCAAAAACACAACGTCTAACGAGTTGATCCGCACAAACCCGAAAGAGATAAGGGTCGTCCCAAAAATAGAACTTGACGTCACGAAAGAATTTTCGCTTTTGTTGTGTCGTCATACCCTTGATTATGAAATTGCCCGCATGGTAATTTATGTCGGCAAACCATGGGGTGGTGTCTTTAGAAATCACTACACCGAGAGTCTCGAGAGGAAATGTTTCGGTGATTTCCTTGTTCTCGAAAACATCTTTGTGAGGATCTTCTAGACGAGAGAGATGACCGGCCGCTAGATTCTCGGCTCCTTTTTTGTCAAGCACGGTGACATCAAATTCTTGGAGGAGGAGTATCCAACCAAGCAATCTCGGCTTAGCATCTTGCTTAGCTAAGAGATACTTGATAGCGGAATGGTCGGTATACACGATGCTTTTAGCAAGACGAGATAAGGTCGGAATTTCTCAAAAGCATAGACCACGGCAAGGAATTCCTTTTCCGTTGTGGTGTACTTTAATTGAGCCTCGGTCATCGTCTTACTAGCATAATGGATAGGACGGAAATGCTTGTCATAACATTTCCCTAAGACGGCCCCTATAGCATAATCATTTGCATCGCACATGGTTTCAAAGGGTAATTCCCAATTAGGAGCAACAAGAATGGGAGCTTCGGTAAGTTTCCTTTTAAGAGTTTCGAAAGCTCTAACACAATCCTTATTGAAGTTAAAAGGAGCATCCTTCTCGAGAAGGTGTGTCATAGGTCGAGAGATTTTCGAAAAGTCTTTGATGAAACGACGATAAAAGCCCGCGTGGTCTAGGAAACTCCTAACTCCCTTAACGGTTTTAGGATTAGGTAACTTGGCGATGACATCTACCTTAGCTTTATCGACCTCAATCCCCGCGTTCGACACCTTATGTCCTAAGACGATTCCTTGTTTACACATAAAATGACATTTTTCCCAATTAAGCACAAGATTGGTTTATTCACAACATTTTACCATTTGCTCGAGATTAGATAAACACGACGTGAACGAATTGCCAAACACCGAAAAGTCATCCATAAACACTTCCATCGACTTCTCGATCATATCGTGAAAAATCGCCATAATACACCGTTGAAACATACCCGGTGCATTACAAAGTCCGAAAGGCATCCTACGATAAGCAAACGTTCCATAAGGACACGTAAACATAGTCTTCTCTTGATCACGAGGGTCGATAGGGATTTGAAAGTAACCGGAAAAACCATCTAAAAAGCAATAGAATTCATTTCCCGCAAGTCGCTCCAACATTTGATCCATGAAGGGCAAAGGAAAGTGGTCTTTACGAGTGGCGTCATTTAACTTTTGGTAGTCAATACACACCCTCCAACCGGTCACAACACGAGTGGGAATTAACGCATTGTTTTCGTTGGGCACAACGGTAATTCCTCCCTTTTTAGGGACACAATGGATTGGGCTCATGATGAGACGACTTTTATACATGGTCTCATCGTTCTTTTTGGGCTTAAAATGCATTAAATATCATCAAAATACCCAAATATATGCTTGTGTTTGTTGCTTGTGTATTTTAGGTACGGATATTGAGAATATGACAAAAGATCACAAGAATCAATCAAAAACGAACACGGGAAACGAAGCCGCACGATGAACCAACCCCTAGTGAGGAATTTTCCAAAGAAAACCCTTGAAGATTTGAAGATTGGTCCTCCAAATTTGAAGAATTGACACTTTATACCCTTGTATCTTCATAATTACAAGTTTGGTCCCTAAAGTTTGTCAAAATTACAAAAAGGACCCTTAACTTTAAAGAATTGGCAAATTTAGTCCCTCAACAAATCTAAATTGTCAAATATGGTCCTCCAAGAAGTCAACCAACAAGTCAAAGCCTTGAAGTTTGAAGACTTTACATGATAAGCCCTTGGAAATCACAAGAATTGCCATTTTAGTCCTTATTCATGGTTTAACTAAAACACAAGGACTGAATTTGACAATTGCCAAAAGATTTTACAAAGGAAAGAAAGTTTTGGCTGTGTTAATTTAAAGTGGAAACAATTGGGGATTATAGGGGGCATTCCTGCCAAGACAAACAATTTCCAGCCACCAATCATCATGGGCCACGTCACCCCCACCAGTCTATTTCATCAAAAAAACAAACCAGTCCATAATTATTTAACCTATCACAAAACCCTTTTGAACCCATCACTTTAATTAAACACATTTAATTACTTAAAGTGAGGGAAACAGATTTTTTAAAAAAACTAATCCCCAAAACGAATCAAAACCTCAACCTGCTAACCTCTTAAACCTTTAAACCCTAATCACCAATTAGCAACAAATCAAAGGGTTATGGATTGATTATTTCCAGATCCTTGATTCATGTCACTCTCATCCAAACCCTACTCCCAAAATCCCATCACTCTCACCCCATGACCCCACCCACATGACTCTACTCACGTTTTTGACAAGAAGACAAGGCATGACAGCAAATCAACGCCCCTAGTTGATTTTGTGTTCCCAAAGGTTATGATATACGTCCATGATCACTTGTACCTGCTGGCATACACAAAACTCCAAGGAATTCACATGGGACGAATTCAAAATTAAGCATCTTATTGGCATATTCCAGGAATCATCCAAGGGCAAAAGAGGAAGTTCAGCATTAGGGTTTATCTTTTGTTTTCAGCTTTCTAGAAAGATTGTAAGCCTATTTAAAGGCATGTAAGGCTTAGCAGTTTGGTTGTTCTTTTTTTTTCTCCGTTTTGTCACAAACCTGTAAATCCACTTTTCTTATGAAATGAAAAGGGTGTTGTATTGTTGATGAGAAGCAAAAAGGACCACATTTACATTTATGCAATTTACATTTCCAAGTTTAATTTTCAAGTTTTAAGTTCAGTTGGTTACTAAATTTGTTAAGTTTTTAAAACTGTCCAAAAGCTTTAAGCTAAATATCATAAGCCTGATAATCCAATTGATTATCAAGCTTATTTGAAGAGTAAAGTTTTTGTTGATTTGGTTTGGAGAAAAAGTTTCTAAGTAAAAAATATATATCAGTTTCATTTTTATTCTCAAATAAGCCAAAGTCAGCTTAATTGATAAGCTTGTTTGTGGCTTATTTGTTGTGTGATACAGAAAGATTGTGCTTTTCTCTTCTCTTAGCAGGATCCTAAAGCCATTTCATTTAGAAGGCATTGAGGTGTGTGAGTCAACAGTGACCACCACTCATTTCTCTTCTTCCTGTTTATTGATTGACCAAAGATCTGCATAGGCCCGGGCCTATAAGGAGGTGGTTATTCAACCACAAAGATCCCTGGATGTAGGGCTCTAAGGTAAAAATCTTTTTCCTTTTTGAAATTTTCAGAAAAGTGAAGTTTTATGTGAATTTTGTGCAAGTTGTTGTATTGCATGATAAGTTGTTTTGAATTGAGTTATTATGCTCTCATATGCATGCTAGCACTGTTTTTAATCAGTTTGGTGAAGTTTGAAGTAGATTTGAAGTGAAAAATTTGTTTTAAAATTTATAAAGGGGTGTTTGGATTTAAGTTTTATAGTGTATTTGTGAGAGATTTGTGCAGTGTAAGCTGTTTAGATGTGCTAATTAGGGTAGAGTTAGGTGTCTAGTGTGTTTAGTTACAAGTTTGAAATAGATTAAAAGCAAGTTGTGTAAGAAAAAGTTGAAAAGGATACCTAAAATCTGCTTGGTCATCTGTCTGCATGATTTCATGAAGTTTTTAGCTTGATTTTTGGCAATCTGTTAGAAGCAGGGATTAATTAGGTTTGTGGTTTGATTACATGCTAGTTTTTGAGTTTGTGTGAAAGTTTTGAGACCTTGAACTTCATTTTTGAGCAACAAAATTGCATCTAAACACCACCAGACCTATAAAAGACCTCAGCAACCTTAAATTGCTTTTGAGTGCTGTTTTGAGCTTATTTTTGTTTCTGAAGTGCTTGATTTTTTCCTGCATTTGACTCCCTACACTCCAAAGAGTGTAGGGGTGCCCTTGTTCCATCAAAAACATCACCAATTCAGCAAAAACCAAGTCCTCTTGGTAGTTCATTGCACAAGTGAAACTCACACTTGTTCATCAGTCAACAAGCCTTGTCTGGGCATATTTGAGCTTCTATTTGATCTAATCTTGGTCAATTTAGGTTTGTGATTGTGTTTTTGTAGCTTATAAGTGTTACTGATTAAGTTTTAAAAAGAAAAAAAAAAGAAAATTTTTGTAAAAAGTCTACCCCGCCTGGACTCGAACACGCGACCCCTCGCTGGGGGAGTAAACGTGTTTACCAGTGATCTAGATAGCTTTTTACGTTATCAGTTCATTTCATTATTTACTTAACCACGTTTTCATTTTGTGCTTAAATAATAAGCCGTGACTATTTTCAGCTTATTTAAGCTTATTTGTTCAGCTTTTTGGTACCTAGTATTTTTCCTAGGGTTTAATTAGGTTTTAGGATTTTTCTGTTTAAAAACATTATTTTTCTCTTTATTTAATATATTATTAGGATTATTTTTAGATTAAATTTTAGAAAGTAATTTAAAAATAGTAAACAGTAATTAAAAAATCCAAAAAAATAGTTTTTAAGTTTTAATTTATATTTTTGAGGTTTACATATCAAAAATTTTTCAAAAACATTAATTTTTAATTTTATTTGATTTTAGGCTTTTTATTAAATTTTAAAAATTAATATAAAATTAATTAAGAGGTTTTAGGAGCTTTAATTTACTTTTTAATTTTAGTTAGAATATTTAGGATTTTTGAGAATTTTTTAGAATTTATTTTTGAACTTTTTATTTTTTGGAATATTTTAATATTATTTTATTCATAAAAATTCAAAGTTTTATTTTTAACTTTTTTTCATTTTTCCTAGATTCTAGACATTAAATTAGGAACTTTGTCACTTTCCAATTAATTTTAAGGTTTTCAATTAATTTTTAGAATTAATTTAAGATTTAATAGATTTTAATAGTTTTTAAGTGTTTAAAAATAGTTTAATTTGGTTTTAAAATTTTTAAAAATAGTTTTTAGTTTAATTAGGTCATTTTTGAGGTTTACAAACTATTAAATCTTGTTTAGGGCTTTTTAGTATTTAAAAGTGATTTTAGGGCTTTAGTTAGCATTAAAAAGTCATTATTTAATTAATTAAAAGGTTTTGGCAAATTTGGATTTTTTGTAAACTCTTAGAATATTATTGGGGATTTTTAGGAATTTTTAGAAATTTTTAGGTTAAAATTTTTATTTTTGTACTATTTACGGTTTTACGTGTTCGTCTTTTTCGTCGTAGTTTAATTCATTTTCGTAACCGTCTTTCTCTTCTAATCCCATTTCTTTCTCAATAAATATAATAACAAACAAAATCAACTCTCAACACAACGCACTAGCCTCCTCGAGAGAACGAACTCACTTAGGGTCATTCACACACGGTTTTCCTAAATCGTCGTGCATACTTGCCCTATTTTATTGCCTTCTTTTCCTAAAGGGGTAATTTTACAACCATCATTTTGGCGCCGCTGTCGGGGAGGCGTGTTGTGTTTTGGTTGAACCATTGTTGTTTTTATATTAGCCATAAAAGTATTTGTATTAATAGCACTCTATTAATACGTATTATCGTTTTTCGATTTTTGTGAATATTATTACTATATTGTATACGTAGAACAATAAATTTACAAGTACTCCAAATACGTGAGCAATCACAACCTTGGTTCGGGATTTCATCACTCGATCATTGTATTCGAATCTCAAACCAAAGAAAAAAGGCAAAAATAGATAAATACTTTCGTGAAGCTTAATCTTGATAATACAAACTATAAGGTGGGTATAAGGCGGTTGTATTTCACGACCTAAAGGAAAAAGGCTCTTAAGTGCTTCGCGCCGCCTCGTTTCCTCCGCTTGCTTGCGCGTATTTGATTTTGAGAGTGAATCGAGGGTTTTGCCGCCCAAAGTATTACTTACGTATCATATATATTTTCTTGGTTTCTATTGATTAAACCCTCTTGAACGATTTGGTGTTCCACCATCGTTCTAAAGTCATCGAAGGCGTTCACTTCACGTGATCGTTTTCATTCCTTGAGGCTTCTTTAATCGAGAGATTTGATTAAGGAGGAGATTTGTAGATTTTGGTCTACTTAATACATTCCAAAAAATCCAAAAAAAAAAAAAAAAAAAAAGTTAAAAACAATCAAAAACAACAAAAAAATTGAAAAAGTAAAAACACCAAAAAGAATCTTCTTTGCTCGCCTTCTCGTTGTACGTGACGTTTATGCAAACTCGCTCTAAAGCAAGACGTGCTCGTAAACGAAGAAACAAATCACTCACTCCTACTAGTGAGGACTCTCCTATTGACGAACCCATTGTAGTGAAAGAAGCACCCATGGCTAATCGAACTATGATGGAGTTGCTTCAAGCACCCACCGAGGGTTATGGAGAAGCGATTGTGATTCCCGCTATCCTTGCGGAGAATTTTGAGGTTAAGACGGGTTTGTTGTCCATGATTCAAAACAACAAGTTTCGAGGGGACGAAAAGGACAACCCTCATAACCACATTCGCCAATTTAATCGTCTCACCGCCACGTGCAAGTTTAAGGATGTTTCAAACGACTCGATTAAGATGATGCTTTTTCCGTATTCCTTAGCGGGGCCCGCAAAAATTTGGTTAGAGAAAGAGCCACCCAATTCTATATTGACGTGGAAGGATCTCGTTTCAAAATTCGTGAACCAATTTTTTCCGCCCTCTAAGACTACGCACTTGAAAAACGAGATTTCAAAGTTTTCGCAAGAGTATAATGAGAGTTTTTCAACGGCTTGGAATAGGTTTAAGGAAATGTTGCACGAATGTCCTCATCATGGTTTTTCCGACTTGCATCAAATAGACACGTTTTACAATGGCTTGAACGATCATGAGCGTGATTATCTTAATGCCACCGCGGGTGGTAATTTTTTGTGTAAGACGGTCGAGGAAGCATTGTTAATCATTGAGAATAGGTCTAAGGTGTATAGTCCTCGTAGCACGTCGAGTGTTCGTAAGGCTTCGTCTTCATCTTCACCTAGTTTGTCACACACCGTTGATGCTTGCCAAGTCGAGGCTAATTTGGAAAACAAAATTTTTGATATAGTGAAAGGCTTGTTAGTTGAGTTTAAAGTTGGTGAACAACCCGCTCCCGCTACGATTAAGGCGGTTGAGGTTTCTTGTATTTATTGTGGTGGAGCTCACGATTATTCCGAGTGCATTACCAACGGTGGTAACACTTCGAGTGCCTTCGCGGCCGCGGGAACTTATAACCAAAACGGTCAAGTTCCTCGCACTAATCAATTGACTCCACCGGGTTTTTCACCAAATCAAAATGCTAACAATTATCGAAACAATCAAGTTGGTTACCAAAGCAATCAAAGGAACAATTACAAGGGTAATAACAACTATGGGAATCAAGGGAGTAGTAGTAGCCAATTGCAAAATCAAAATCAAAACCGTAATTTTCAAAACACGAGTCAAGGTCTTCAAAATACTAAAGAACTTCCAATGGACTTTTTGAATTACGCTACTTCAAATGATAAGATTTTGGAAAACATTCAAGAGCAAATGGCTACTCAAGCTAGGGACACGGCTAAGAACGCAAAGGAGTTAGCTAATTTCATTAAGGAAAATCTAGCCATGAGAAATGAATTGAAAAATGATTTTGCTAACCAAATTCGAGGTCAAAACAACAAGATAGAGCAAAGTCATGCTAGGCTTGAACAAAGAATTGACCAAAAAGCCGCTAGCCAAGATGTGAAGTTTAATAATTTTGATGCTAAGCTTAATGCAATTTTAGAAGCCGTAATGGGAAACAAAGCCTCTACTTCGAGTGGTCTACCTAGTAACACCGTTTCAAACCCGAAGGGAGAGATGAAAGTGATTACCACACGAAGTGGTAAGACACTTAAGGAACTGACTCCTCAACCAATTACTCCAACGGTGGAGGAATTTGAGGAAGAACCCGAGGTGGTGGTCGAAAAGGAGCATATTTCAATCCCACAAAGTACCGCTCATGCCACACCTATGGTTGACCCATCACCCATATTGGAACCCGAGATTCCAAAGGCTATGCCTATGCCCCAACCCACACCACCCTTGCCTTACCCATCGAGACTTAGGAAGGAGAAACGACAAGAGCGCGACAACTACCAATTTGAGCTTTTTATGAAAATGTTTCATGATTTGCACTTTAATGTGAGTTTCGCCGATGCTTTGGTCATGATGCCTCGATTTGCCGCTAACTTTAAGAGTATGTTGAACAACAAGGAAAAATTACACCAAATGTCTAGTTGTTCGTCGGTTTATCTTAATCGCATACCTCAAAAAGTCGGTGATCCCGGTAAATTTTTGATCCCTTGTGCAATTCAAGATATGGAAGAATGCTATGCCTTGGCCGATCTTGGTGCTAGCATTAACTTGATGCCACTTGCAATCTACAAGTCGCTCAATCTTCCTAATCTTACTCCTTCACGAATGTCTATTGAGTTGGCCGACCATTCCATGATTCTTGCATGTGGTTTGGCAGAAGACGTTTTTGTGAAAGTGGGGAAGTTCTACTATCCCGTAGACTTTATTGTTGTTGACATCCCCACGGATCCTCAAGTTCCTCTTATTTTAGGTCGTTCATTTTTAGATACGTCTATGGCTTTGATTGATGTGCATGCTAGAAAGATCACCTTACGTTTCAACGACGAGGAACTTGTTATAAACGCAACTCAAAATTCTCAACTTTCTCATGTTTATTCCGTTGCTACCATAAACCTCGTTGATATGATCGACGTGGTTTGCGAGGAATTTTCACAAGAAGTTTTAGGGTTTGGTGATGAAGAAACTAGTGGCAATCCCACTATGTTAGATCCAATTCTTGATAATTCGACACCAACCTTCACTCCTTTCGAAGGTGGTGGTTTTACGTTGGAAGAATTCGATGTTCCACGTACTTGTGACGAAGACCTCGACAACGATGAGGACTTCTCGATTATCAAGGATTTTCTCAACGATTTCCCATTGCCTCCACCCGAGGAGGTTATGAGTATCGAGCCCAAATCTTCACTTGAGGAACCACCTATCCTTGAGTTGAAAGATTTACCTCCTCACCTCGAGTATGTCTATTTGGAGGAGGACTACAAGTTGCCGGTTATTATTGCGAAGGAACTTTCGGATGATGAAAAAACCGCACTTGTCGATGTTCTTAAGGATCACAAAGGGGCGATTGCGTGGAAGTTATCCGACATTAATGGAGGAGGATTTCAAGCCAACAATCCAAAGTCAAAGGAGGGTGAACCCCAAAATTCACGACGTCATCAAAAAGGAGGTCCTTAAACTCCTTGATGCGGGAATGATTTACCCTATTTCCGATAGCCCTTGGGTGAGTCCTATTCATTGTGTCCCTAAAAAGGGAGGGATGACCGTTGTGCCAAACGATGCCAACGAGTTGATTCCCACTAGACTTGTGATCGGATGGAGAGTGTGCATTGACTATCGTAAGTTGAATGAAGCCACTCGAAAAGACCATTTTCCCTTGCCCTTCATGGACCAAATGTTGGAGTGTCTTGCGGGAAACGATTTCTATTGCTTTTTAGATGGTTTTTCCGGTTACTTCCAAATTCCCGTCGATCCTCGTGATCAAGAAAAAACTACGTTTACGTGTCCATATGGAACGTTTGCCTATCGTAGAATGCCATTCGGACTTTGTAATGCACCGGGAACTTTTCAACGATGCATGATGGCTATTTTTCATGATATGATCGAGAAGAAGATGGAGGTCTTCATGGATGACTTTTCCGTGTTTGGTGATTCCTTTACTTCATGTTTGTCGAACCTTGAGAGAATGTTAAAACGTTGTGAGGAAACCAACCTTGTGCTCAATTGGGAAAAGTGTCATTTTATGGTTAAGAGTGGAATCGTCTTGGGGCACAAGGTCTCGAAAGCGGGGATTGAGGTAGATCAAGCTAAGGTAGACGTCATCGCCAAATTACCTCATCCCAAAACCGTCAAGGGAGTTAGGAGTTTCCTAGGCCACGCGGGCTTTTATCGACGATTCATCAAGGATTTCTCGAAGATTTCTCGACCCATTACACATCTTCTTGAAAAAGAGGCACGTTTTGTCTTTGACGAAGCTTGTGTACGAGCCTTTGAGATCCTTAAGAGGAAACTTACCAAAGCTCCCATTCTTGTTGCTCCCAATTGAAACCTCCCCTTTGAACTTATGTGTGATGCTAGTGATTACGCTATTGGGGCCGTTTTGGGGCAACGTCATGATAAGCACTTCTTGCCTATTCACTATGCTAGCAAGACGATGACCGAGGCTCAACTTAAATACACTACAACGGAAAAGGAATTCCTTGCCGTGGTGTATGCTTTTGAGAAATTCCGACCTTACCTCGTCTTGACAAAATGCATAGTGTATACGGACCATTCGGCTATCAAGTATCTCATGGCTAAACAAGATGCTAAGCCGAGATTACTTCGTTGGATTCTCCTCCTTCAAGAATTTGATCACAAAATCATTGACAAAAAAGGAGCCGAGAATCTAGCGTCCGATCATCTCTCTCGTTTGGAAGATCCTCACCAAAGTGTTTACGAGCCCAAGGAAATCACCGAAACATTTCCGCTCGAGACACTTGGTGTAGTGAATTCCAAACTTGATTCTTCTACCCTATGGTTTGCGGATTTTGCAAATTACCATGCGGGTAACTTCATCATTAAGGGTATGACAACTCAAGAAAAACGAAAATTCTTTCGTGATGTCAAGTTCTATTTTTGGAACGACCCTTACTTGTTTCGAACTTGTGCGGATCAAATCATCCGCCGTTGTGTATTTGGCACCGAAGCTTCTAACATCCTTATAGCTTGCCATGAGGGACCCACGGGTGGTCACCACGGTGCTAATCTCACGGATAAAAAGGTGTTTGATGCCGGCTTCTTTTGGCCTACTATTTACTGAGATGCACAAGATCTTGTGAAGTCTTGTGATTCATGCCAACGACAAGGAAAAGCCTCACAAAAAGATGAAATGCCACAAAATATCATTCAAGTATGTGAGATCTTTGACGTTTGGGGCATAGACTTTATGGGGCCGTTCCCATCATCTCATGGTAATAAGTATATTCTCGTTGCGGTTGACTACCTTTCTAAGTGGGTGGAGGCAAAGGCCTTGCCCACTAATGATGCTCGTGTGGTAGTTAAGTTCTTGAAAAGTTTGTTTGCTAGGTTTGGAACCCCTCGAGCGATCATAAGCGATCGTGGAACCTATTTTTGTAATGACCAATTCGAAAGGGTTCTAAGGAAATATGGGGTTACACATCGTCTTTCTACGGCTTATCACCCACAAACGAGTGGGCAAGTCGAGGTTTCAAACCGAGCATTGAAGAGGATCTTGGAGAGATCCGTGGGGGAAAACCGACAATCTTGGTCGGATAAGTTAGACGATGCTTTATGGGCCTTTAGGACCGCTCATAAGACGCCCATTGGGTGCACTCCCTATAAGCTTGTGTATGGAAAGAATTGTCATTTGCCTATCGAATTAGAACACAAGGCTTATTGGGCCCTAAAGCATTTTAATGATGATATGGAGACCGCGGGAAAACACCGGAAAATGCAATTAAATGAATTGGATGAATTAAGGGATATTGCTTATGAAAATTCATTGATTTATAAAGAGAAAACTAAAAAGTTGCATGATTTAAAATTAAAAACCGGGTTTTTAACATTGGGGATCAAGTTTTACTTTTTAATTCAAGATTGAAAATATTTTCCGGTAAATTGAAATCCCGTTGGTCCGGTCCATTCACCGTGACTCAAGTATTTCCGTATGGGACCATCGAGCTAGCTCAAGATGATGGTCCTAACTTCAAGGTGAATGGACATAGGTTGAAGCACTACTTTGGTGGGGAAGTTCCATCCTTGAACTACCTCGACCAAGTCACCTTCTCCATTGATAATTAGTATTGAGGGGATCGAGTCGAGCTCATGACTCGGTAATAAAAAACGAGGTGCCTCGTGGGGGAGTCCCATGCTTATCCTATGTACATATTATCGCTTTCTTAGTCTAATGTAGCTTACGTGTGGGGATTCGTGCCCTTCCAACCTTTGTTCCATGGTTGTTTGTGATATGTGGTTTTTAGATCATGATCTTCACGATTGGAGCCTCTCGTGTTCGTTTTATTGGAGCACTCGATCGTTTGCTTTTGGAGACATTTCTCAATATCCATGATATATCCTTTGATGTTCTAACCTTAGGTTTTTAGCACACTTCATAAACGGCTATTAATTTAATGGTTACACCCTTTCCATGCTAGATTAGGCATTCGACTACGTCTCTAGTATGGGGGTGTTTGCACCCCTAGACTCAAAACATTGAGGACAATGTTTAACTTTAGTATGGGGGGGTGAATAGATACTTGCCTTGCCAAACCTTCACGCTTTCCAAAGTTTATCGTTTTGTTTATCGTTTTGTTGCAAAATAAGGCTAAAAATGGCCAAATTTTAAAATTTTTCTCATGTTTTATAAGTGTTTGAAGACACGAATGTAGGTTTTCCGATGGCGAGAATAAGAGTAATTTTTGACTCGACCGTGCGTGTTGAGCACTTAGCTTTGATTCCTTAACTACACATTAGGCTAAGTCTCTTAAATGAGGACGAGAAATGATAGAGTTAATTATAAGTTACTATGCTAAACGTAGAGTACTCGTATTCTTTCAAAAACTCATGTGTTCTCGTTGTTTGCTTATTCTCCCTTCGCATGTAAATATTTTTTGCTTAATAAATATTGACTTAGCGGTTTAGTTAGGATTGTTGGGTTTCTATTCTTTTCTAGTGGCTTCCGTGTAATTAAATTGGGAAGACATTAAGGTATCGCCAGCGTCACGGTTTTGAAGTATTGGCACCCGAATAATCGAAAGCTTCACCCAATAATAAGATTTCAAGTGCTCACCTAAATCAAGCAAACAATTTGAAGCCCCACAAGGCCTAAAATCTATGCAAAATTGAAAGTGAATCAAGCCTTAATCTTCGAAGCTTTAAAGATCCAAAATTCGCTTTAGCGTGAGGATATACATCTTTGGCTAATAAAACCACCGATGAGGCGGATAATAAAAGGCAAGGCAAGACCGAAGTCATAATAAAAGCTTCATGGCGAAGTTGAATAAAAGATGGAGGTAAACCAAAGATAATAAGGCCCTTCCGTTAGGGGGCGTATAAAAGTCTTGGTAATAAGTCTCATGTTCAAAACCGTTATAAAACCGTGTTTATCGATTCTTCTTGTTGACTTAATTTTTTAACATCGTCGTCTATTAGGAGGGGTTATTGATTTGATGGTCTTAGTTACACCGTTAGGACTCTATTTTTAGACCTAAATCTCTATTATCGCATAAGTCAAACAATGTATCCTCGTGAAACATTCAAGACATCATAAAATATAAGAGATACAACTTAGGAATAATGGGAGAATAAGTACGTGATTAGGGCATATGAGTAGTGTTAGCATTACTAACTTATAATGACAATGATCTCGTTGCACGCTTAGCATGGAATTAAGGTGAAAATCGAGGACGATGAAATTATTTCTAACGAAGCATTCACATGTTCTTATTCTATGAACCTAAACGTCCCATTTTGCGATAAAAATCATACATTATGTCTATAACACAAGTAGTAGTAATAGTAGTAGTGTAGCTAGTTTATCATTCCAATAAAGTCCATAAAAATGAATTTTGGGGATGCTACGATACTTTATTCTAGCATTGCGTGAGGGCACGGCAATGGTTTAGTATGGGGGAGTGATGAGACGACTTTTATACATGGTCTCATCGTTCTTTTTGGGCTTAAAATGCATTAAATATCATCAAAATACCCAAATATATGCTTGTGTTTGTTGCTTGTGTATTTTAGGTACGGATATTGAGAATATGACAAAAGATCACAAGAATCAATCAAAAACGAACACGGGAAACGAAGCCGCACGATGAACCAACCCCTAGTGAGGAATTTTCCAAAGAAAACCCTTGAAGATTTTAAGATTGGTCCTCCAAGTTTGAAGAATTGACACTTTATACCCTTGTATCTTCATAATTATAAGTTTGGTCCCTAAAGTTTGTCAAAATTACAAAAGGACCCTTAACTTTGAAGAATTGGCAAAATTAGTCCCTCAACAAATCGAAATTGTCAAATATGGTCCTCCAAGAAGTCAACCAACAAGTCAAAGCCTTGAAGTTTGAAGACTTTACATGATAAGCCCTTGGAAATCACAAGAATTGCCATTTTAGTCCTTATTCATGGTTTAACTAAAACACAAGGACTGAATTTGACAATTGCCAAAAGATTTTACAAAGGAAAGAAAGTTTTGGCTGTGTTAATTTAAAGTGGAAACAATTGGGGATTATAGGGGGCATTCCTGCCAAGACAAACAATTTCCAGCCACCAATCATCATGGGCCACGTCACCCCCACCAGTCCATTTCATCAAAAAAACAAACCAGTCCATAATTATTTAACCTATCACAAAACCCTTTTGAACCCATCACTTTAATTAAACACATTTAATTACTTAAAGTGGGGGAAACAGATTTTTTAAAAAAACTAATCCCCAAAACGAATCAAAACCTCAACCTGCTAACCTCTTAAACCTTTAAACCCTAATCACCAATTAGCAACAAATCAAAGGGTTATGGATTGATTATTTCCAGATCCTTGATTCATGTCACTCTCATCCAAACCCTACTCCGAAAATCCCATCACTCTCACCCCATGACCCCACCCACATGACTCTACTCACGTTTTTGACAAGAAGACAAGGCATGACAGCAAATCAACGCCCCTAGTTGATTTCGTGTTCCCAAAGGTTATGATATACGTCCATGATCACTTGTACCTGCTGGCATACACAAAACTCCAAGGAATTCACATGGGACGAATTCAAAATTAAGCATCTTATTGGCAATCATCCAAGGGCAAAAGAGGAAGTTCAGCATTAGGGTTTAGCTTTTTGTTTTCAGCTTTCTAGAAAGATTGTAAGCCTATTTAAAGGCATGTAAGGCTTAGCAGTTTGGTTTTTCTTTTTTTTCTCCGTTTTGTCACAAACCTGTAAATCCACTTTTCTTATGAAATGAAAAGGGTGTTGTATTGTTGATGAGAAGCAAAAAGGACCACATTTACATTTATGCAATTTACATTTCCAAGTTTTAATTTTCAAGTTTTAAGTTTCAGTTGGTTACTAAATTTGTTAAGTTTTTAAAACTGTCCAAAAGCTTTAAGCTAAATATCATTAGCCTGATAATCCAATTGATTATCAAGCTTATGTGAAGAGTAAAGTTTTTGTTGATTTTGGTTTGGAGAAAAAAGTTTCTAAGTAAAAAATATATATCAGTTTCATTTTTATTCTCAAATAAGCCAAGTCAGCTTAATTGATAAGCTTGTTTTGTGGCTTATTTGTTGTGTGATACAGAAAGATTGTGCTTTTCTCTTCTCTTAGCAGGATCCTAAAGCCATTTCATTTAGAAGGCATTGAGGTGTGTGAGTCAACAGTGACCACCACTCATTTCTCTTCTTCCTGTTTATTGATTGACCAAAGATCTACATAGGCCCGGGCCTATAAGGAGGTGGTTATTCAACCACAAAGAGCCCTGGATGTAGGGCTCTAAGGTAAAAAATCTTTTTTCCTTTTTGAAATTTTCATAAAAGTGAAGTTTTATGTGAATTTTTGTGCAAGTTGTTGTATTACATGATAAGTTGTTTTGAATTGAGTTATTATGCTCTCATATGCATGCTAGCACTGTTTTTAATCAGTTTGGTGAAGTTTGAAGTAGATTTGAAGTGAAAAATTTGTTTTTAAAATTTATAAAGGGGTGTTTGGATTTAAGTTTTATAGTGTATTTATGAGAGATTTGTGCAGTGTAAGCTGT
The DNA here is from genome assembly GCA_025667525.1 of Glebionis coronaria. Lineage (NCBI taxonomy): Eukaryota > Viridiplantae > Streptophyta > Magnoliopsida > Asterales > Asteraceae > Glebionis > Glebionis coronaria. The sequence goes on along the minus strand of CM046880.1, from coordinate 179,183,806 downwards.
TTAGATGTGCTAATTAGGGTAGAGTTAGGTGTCTAGTGTGTTTAGTTACAAGTTTGAAATAGATTAAAAGCAAGTTGTGTAAGAAAAAGTTGAAAAGGATAGCTAAAATCTGCTTGGTCATCTGTCTGCATGATTTCATGAAGTTTTTAGCTTGATTTTTGGCAATCTGTTAGAAGCAATGATTAATTAGGTTTGTGGTTTGATTACATGCTAGTTTGTGAGTTTGTGTGAAAGTTTTGAGACCTTGAACTTCATTTTTGAGCAACAAAATTGCATCTAAACACCACCAGACCTATAAAAGACCTCAGCAACCTTAAATTGCTTTTGAGTGCTGTTTTGAGCTTATTTTTGTTTCTGAAGTGCTTGATTTTTGCCTGCATTTGACTCCCTACACTCCAAAGAGTGTAGGGGTGCCCTTGTTCCATCAAAAACATCACCAATTCAGCAAAAACCAAGTCCTCTTGGTAGTTCATTGCACAAGTGAAACTCACACTTGTTCATCAGTCAACAAGCCTTGTCTGGGCATATTTGAGCTTCTATTTGATCTAATCTTGGTCAATTTAGGTTTGTGATTGTGTTTTTGTAGCTTATAAGTGTTACTGATTAAGTTTTAAAAAGAAAAAAAAAAGAAATTTTTTGTAAAAAGTCTACCCCCCCTGGACTCGAACACGCGACCCCTCGCTGGGGGAGTAAACGTGTTTACCAGTGATCTAGATAGCTTTTTACGTTATCAGTTCATTTCATTATTTACTTAACCACATTTTCATTTTGTGCTTAAATAATAAGCCGTGACTATTTTCAGCTTATTTAAGCTTATTTGTTCAGCTTTTTGGTACCTAGTATTTTTCCTAGGGTTTAATTAGGTTTTAGGATTTTTCTGTTTAAAAACATTATTTTTCTCTTTATTTAATTAATTATTAGGATTATTTTTAGATTAAATTTTAGAAAGTAATTTAAAAATAGTAAACAGTAATTAAAAAATCCAAAAAAATAGTTTTTAAGTTTTAATTTATATTTTTGAGGTTTACATATCAAAAAGTTTTCAAAAACTTTAATTTTTAATTTTATTTGATTTTAGGTTTTTTATTAAATTTTAAAAATTAATATAAAATTAATTAAGAGGTTTTAGGAGCTTTAATTTACTTTTTTATCTTAGTTAGAATATTTAGGATTTTTGAGAATTTTTTAGAATTTATTTTTGAACTTTTTATTTTTTGGAATATTTTAATATTATTTTATTCATAAAAATTCAAAGTTTTATTTTTAACTTTTTTTCATTTTTCCTAGATTCTAGACATTAAATTAGGAACTTTGTCACTTTCCAATTAATTTTTAGGCTTTTCAATTAATTTTTAGAATTAATTTAAGATTTAATAGATTTTAATAGTTTTTAAGTGTTTAAAAATAGTTTAATTTGGTTTTAAAATTTTTAAAAATAGTTTTTAGTTTAATTAGGTCATTTTTGAGGTTTACAAACTATTAAATCTTGTTTAGGGCTTTTTAATATTTGAAAGTGATTTTTAGGGCTTTAATTAGCATTAAAAAGTCATTATTTAATTAATTAAAAGGTTTTGGCAAATTTGGATTTTTTGTAAACTCTTAGAATATTATTGGGGATTTTTAGGAATTTTTAAAAATTTTTAGGTTAAAATTTTTATTTTTGTACTATTTACGGTTTTACGTGTTCGTCTTTTTCGTCGTAGTTTAATTCATTTTCGTAACCGTCTTTCTCTTCTAATCCCATTTCTTTCTCAATCAATATAATCACAAACAAAATCAACTCTCAACACAACGCACTAGCCTCCTCGAGAGAACGAACTCACTTAGGGTCATTCACACACGGTTTTCCTAAATCGTCGTGCACACTTGCCCTATTTTATTGCCTTCTTTTCCTAAAGGGGTAATTTTACAACCATCAGCTCACCCATGGGCTATCGGAGATAGGATAAATCATTCCCCCGTCAAGGAGTTTTAAGACTTCCTTTTTAATGACATCGTAAATTTTGGGATTCAACCTTCTTTGACTTTGAATTGCGGGTTTGTAGTCCTCCTCCATTAAAATCTTGTGAGTACAAAATTTTGGGTCAATACCCTTAATGTCGGAAATTTTCCACGCAATTGCCCCTTTATGAGCTTTAATAACTTTCAAGAGCTCGGTTTTTTCATCATTAGCAAGACCTCTTGCAATAATAACCGACAACTTCCATCGGCGAATTTGCAAGAATCTGGTGTAGAATTTGGTGTAGAATTTGCAGTGAGATTTGGTGTAGAATTTGCAAGAATCGGATCCAAAATAGTGGGATTGCCACTTGACGAGCTATCGGAAAAACCTAACACTTCTTGTGAAAACTCATCGCAAACCACATCAAGGATGTCAATGTGATTGATGGTAGCGATTGCATAAACATGAGAAGGTTTCGAGCTTTGAGTAGCGTTTATAACAAGTTCCTCTTCGTTGAATCTCAAAGTGATAGTTCTTGCATGAACGTCGATAAGCGATCTCGAGGTGTCTAAAAATGAACGACCTAAAATTAGAGGAACTTGAGGATCCGCGGGGATGTCAACTACTATAAAATCAACGGGATAGTAGAACTTCCCCACTTTCACGAAAACATCTTCGGCTACTCATGCTAAAATCGTAGAATGATCGGCCATCTCGATAGACATGTTCGAAGGAATAAGAGCTGGAAGCGAAAGCGATTTCCAAATGGAAAATGGCATCAAATTAATGCTCGCACCAAGATCGGCCAAGGCGAGGCATTTGTATGTCACAAGGAATGAGAAACTTTCCGGGGTCACCAACTTTTTCTGGTATGCGGTTAAGATAAACCGAAGAACAATTAGCAAGCTTTGAAAGCTTTTCCTTATCGCTCATCATACTTTTAAAAGTGGAAGCGAAACGAGGCATATATAACAACGCGTCGGCTAAACTCACATCAAAATGCACTTGTTGAAACATTTTTATAAAAAGCTCGATTTGTTGTTTGTTACATTCTTGTAATTTCTCTTTGTTTCGTCTCGAAGGGTAGGGTAAGGGTGGTGTGGGTTGGACATTAGGCAACGGCCTTGGAGTCTCGGGTTCCACAATTGGTATTGGTTCAACCGTAGGTGTGGTATGAGCGGTACTTCGTGGGATTGTAATATGCTCCTTTTCGACTATCACCTCGGGCTCTTTCTCGATTTCCTTCTCCGTAGAAGTACTTGGACGAGAGATTGGTTCTTTGAAAGTTTTACCACTTCGTGTAGTAATAACCTTCATTTCTCCCTTCGGGTTTGCAATGGTATCACTAGGAAGACCACCCGAGGAAGAGGGTTTACACATGATTGCTTCAAATATTTTAGCCATTCGGTCCTCAAATTTAGATTGCCTAGCATCCGCTTTTAACAATTCTTGCTTGATCTCATGTTGTCCTTGTTCCATCTTTTGTTGATTTTGTTGAAGACGTTGAACATTTCCTTCCATTTTATTTGCATGAGTTTTAAGTTCATTAGCAAGTTCGTTTTTAAGCTTGTCTTTCAACTCGGATCTTAAGCTAATCATCTCACGTTGCATGTTATCAAATTTAGCATCATTTGCCTTAGCATAATCCAAAAATTCTCCTTGAAGATTTTTAGTGTGAGCATTTTGAAAACCTTGTGTAGTGTTTTTGAAAATCACGGTTTTTGGTTTTGATTAGTGACTTGTCCATTCCCACTTTGATAATTCCCCTTGTTGTAGTTACGTGAATTGCCTTGATAATTACCACCTTGGTTGTTGTTTCGATAGTTATTAGCATTTTGATTTAGTGGAGCTTGATTTGGGCGGGAACCTTGGACCGTTTTGGTTGTAAGTTCCCGTTGCTACATAAGCACTCGAAGTGTTACCATCCGCGGTAATGCACTCGGAAAGATCATGAGCTCCACCACAAGACAAACAAGTCTTAGCAACCGCTTTAACCGAAGCGGAATTCAAAGCTTCTTGAGCTTTCCAATGAGACATAAGATTAGCAAATCTATCGAAAAACCGATTTTCCTCATTAGCTTCATCATGTAAGGCATTAATGCTACGAGACGATGACGACGATGACGAACCCAAATTGGCAACACTCGGTGTGTTACGAGGGCTATAAACCTTAGATCTATTCTTGATAATTTGTAAAGCCTCATCGGTCGTTTTGCACAAAAAATTACCACCCGTGGCGGCATTCAAGTAATCTCGTTCATGGTCATTAAGCCCATTATAAAAAGTATCAACTTGATGTAATTTCGAAAAATCATGGTGTGGACATTCATGTAACATTTCTTTAAATCGTTCCCATGCCATTGAAAAACTTTCATTATTTCTTTGAACAAATCGTGAAATATCATTTTTCAAATGTGTTGTCTTAGATGGTGGAAAAAACTTGTTCACAAACTTAGAAACGAGATCACCCCATGTCAAAGTTGAATTTGGCGGTTCTTTCTCAAGCAAAATTTTAGCGGGTCCATCTAACGAGTATGGAAACAACATCATCTTAATGGCGTCATGTGGAACATCCTTAAACTTGCTAGTAGCGGTAAGACGATTAAAATTCCTTATGTGATAATGCGGGTTGTCTTTCTTATGACCTCTAAACTTATTAGCTTGCAACATCGACATTAAACCCGTCTTAATCTCGAAATTTTCCGCAAGGATGGCGGGAATCACAATGGCCTCTCCAAAACCCTCGGTGGGTGCTTGTAGCAACTCCATCATAGTACGATTAGCCATGACGACTTCTTGTTCTACAATAGGTTCAACAATTGGAGGTTGTTCTTCAATCAACGTCTCTTGATTGGCTTGCTTTTGAGGACCTTTATGAGCTCGTTTTGCTTGATTACGAGTGATCATAAACTTCACGAAGAATGGGAGGTGAGCAAAGAAGATTCTTTTTGGGTGTTTTGTGGATTTTCAATTTTTTTTTGTGTTTTTGATTGTTTTTAATTTTTTTGGATTTTGGTGTATCTTCGTAGACAACAATCTACCAAATCTCTCCTCGAATCAAACTCTTGATTAAAGAAGCCTCAAAAGAATGAAAACGATCACGTGGAGTGAACGCCTTCGAATGACTTTAGAAATTTGGTGAAAACCAAATTGTTCAAGAGGGTTTAATCACAAAGAAACCAAGCAAATATATATTATACGTAATAATACTTTGGGCGGAAAAACACTCGATTAGCCTTCAATCTCAAAATACTCACAAGCAAGCGGGGAAACGAGGCGGCGCGAAGAACTTAAGAGCCTTTTTCCTTAGGGTATATTTTATAATACCCGCCTTATACCCACCTTATAGTTTGTATTTTTCAAAATCGAGCTTCACGAAAGTATTTATCTATTTTTGCCTTTTTCTTTTTGTTTGAGATTCGAATACAATTATTAGGAGATCAAATCCCAATTAAGGTTGTGTTTTCACACTTTTGGAGATACTTTGTATTTATTGTGATACTTAATACAATACAGTAATAATAATTTCACAAGAAAAACCAAGAAAACCGATAATACGTATTAGTAGATTTCTACTAATACAAATACTATTTATGGTTAATATTAAAAACTACAAGACAAATTAATCACGACACACCTCTCCGGCAGCGGCGCCAAAATGATTGTAGTGTTTTACCACACCTTTAGGAAAATGAGGGTAAATAGGGAAAAGTATTAAACAAATGATTTTAGGAAAAATCAAGTGTTAATGACCAAATGAAGTTCGTTTCCCAAGGAGGTATATGTGTGTGAAAAACTTGTTAAATATTTGTGATTAATAATTGAAAGAAAGGTGATGAGAAAAGAGGATGACGAAGACGTGAAAATTATTACTACGATGACAAAACGTAAAACCATAAAACAAGCTAAAATAAAAATAAATTCTAAAAATTACCAAAAATTCACCAAAAATCAAAATAAATAAACTAAGAGTTTACCAATGCTCAAAACTTTTTCAACCCTTTTAAATAATTAAATATTCAATTTTTAAATGCTAATTAAAGCCCTAAAAATCAAATTAATTATCAAAAAGCCCAAATAAAGATTTTTCAATTGGTAAACCTCTAAAATGACCTAAAAAGATTAAAAACTATTTTTAGAAATTTTTAAACTAATAAAAACTATTTAAAATGATTTAAAAACTATTAAAACTTAAAATAATTAAAAAAAATTAATCTAAAAGTGATCAAATTAATTTAAGAGTTGCAAAAATCCTACTTTAATGTATTTAAGCTAAGAAAAATGTAAAAAGTTGAAAATTGTGAGATTTGAAAAATAATAATAAAATAATATTAAAATAATATTAAAAATCCAAAAATTATAAAAAATTCTAAAAACTTGCAAACTAGTTTATTTTAACCTAAATAAACAGAAAATGAAAGTGAAATGACCATAATACCCCTATTGGGCCCTTAACTGGGCCAAAACCAAAAACAGTCCACTTAAATGGGCTTTTTAGCCCAAAAAGTCAAACTTGGCCCAATTGACTTGGAAAAGCCCTATCTGACTTAAAATTTAATTCTAAACACAAAACTCTAAAGGCCCAAAAGCTGAAAGTGAGCTTATCACAACTTATTAAGCAAACAACTTATCCTTATTGGGCTTTTTAGCCCATTAAGCAATAAGCTAATGCCATAAGCTCTAATTACACACAACCTTATTTTGGGATGCTTAAGAGATCTGTAAAAAGAAATTTTGAAAAAACACAATCAATAAGCCAGAAAATAAGCAAAGTACAATTTCACAAAACGACAAAATAGTCGGGTTTGAGAAATAAGGCACCTCAGGACTTGATTCAACTTGCAAAATGTCACAAATGTACTCAATAAGCCAAATCAATCAACAAAAATCCAATAAGCAACACCAATAAGCCAGAATGAACCAATAAGCACTTATGAAAAAGTCAATTAAGTTAGTTTTCTAGTCAAACCTAAAAGTCAACACACCAATTGCTCCAGTATGAACAACTGGGTCAAATGATGAGCACCTATTACAAAATCCAAGTTGTTGCTGGTTAAAATAAGCTATTATAGCTTATTAATAAGCTGAAACCCAATTAACACTAGTAGTGGCTAGCAGCAGGGGAAAGGAGTTCCCACTGCTTTGACTATTTGACCAAGCTTTTTAGAGAGATTTAGTTGGATTCAATTGGAAACAAGGGCACCCTTGTGACCAGTGAATCACAAGGAGTAAATATCAACAAGAAAATCACAATTTGGTTCACACAATAAGCTCAAATTAATCAAACAGTCACCAGATATTGCTCAGACATGGGAAATAAGCTGTTATGCACAAATAAGCAGATATAGCATGAATAAGCCAACCAAATTCAACAGGATGCATACAGAAGCTATATGAACTATGAATAAGCACAAACAAACTTAAATCAAACACTGAATCAAGGTAAGTAAGCAGAATCAAGCACAAACAGTTACTGATAAGAACAAGGTGAATATGCAGAAACTTTTGCTGATTTAATTGACACTAAATCCAATTTCAAGCATCCAAATCTCTTTCCCTGGTGTTATTAGCCTAATTTAATCACTTGTTAACCCTAGTCTATGAATAGATCTAGGTGTCCCTTAAACCACAGCCAAAAATATCAAGTAACAAAGATTTTTAAAGCCCTATTATGAATCTAGGTGTTTCAACCCACAAAACTTGCATACAAATGACCAAGTTTATCAGATAAACAAGTACCAACAACCACAAGCACAAAACCAACACTTAAAAAGCCTTAAAACCTGCTTATGCAGTTAACCCAAACACCCCTTAAAAACCTGTTTTGATAAATTTTCAAAGGATAATCCAGTTTTAACCCACAAATCAAACTAACAACACTTCAATAACATCAAATCAACATAAATAAACCAGATTCAACAATAATAACACAGATTCAAGAACAAACATGCAATAATCACCAAATTCAGAAAAATAAAAGAGAAAATCAAAAGGGAGAAGGTGCAAACCTCCAAGACCTACATCCAGGCCCTGGATTGTTTGAGCTTATGTACTAGCAAAACAAGTACCAGCTTCCAAGTACCTGCTAAGATGAACAAACAAAAGTGATGCACAATAAACAAGCACTTACTGATTTTTGAAACACAAGCCTTATCAATTAAAACCTTGCCTCAAAAACCTTCAAACAAGAATATGGAACTCAGAGTTTAGTGTTAGAAATACGTTTTTACGTATATTAGAAGTATCGGTCACTCCATAATAATATTCATGTTGTAATAGCTCGTAGTTAGATAATAGTTGTTATTGGCTTATTAACTTAAGTAAGAACCGGTCCATGGGCTTGTCATGGACCGGCCAAAGCCCAATGTTTGGCTTGGACTATAAATACCCCTTTCCACTAAGGAAAGGGGTTGGTTGTTGTTCCATTTCACATTTCATAGTAATAAAATCTTCCACATATTTCTCTCACTTTCTCTCTCTAGTTTCTCTCACTAGAAAACATCAACCCACTTCATAGATTCATAGGTTATCAATTTCTACATTTGGTATCAAGAGCTATGGGGTGATTTAAGGTAAGGATTGTGTTGCTTTTTTAGTTTTTGAATCTATTAGTGATCTTTAGGAAAAATCAATCTTGAATCTTGTTATTTTTGGTGTTTTTGTTATTGGGATTGATTGATAAGGATTGGGTTTAGCTTATTTTGGTAAAAATCATAAAACTTTTTGTGGTTTTGGATCAAAAATCGGGGTTTTAAGCTGTTTTAGAAGTCTCGGAAACATTTCACCAGATTATTCCGAATAGAATTTTCCGAATAGGAAGGTTTTCCGAATAGACGGTTTATTCCGAATAGAAGTTCCGAATAGGAAGGTTTTCCGAATAGAAGGTTTATTCCGAATAGAAGTTCCGAATAGGATAGTATTCCGAATAGAACGGTTTTTCCGAATAGACTTTCCGTTTAGAAGAAACTTTCCGAATAGCCACATTTTTTCCGAATAGAAGATTTTTTCCGAATAGCAACAAACTTTCCGAATAGCCAATTTTTCCGAATAGACACCAATTTTCCGAATAGCCAATCTTTCCGAATAGACACCAATTTTCCGAATAGCCAGAATTAGGAAATATTCCGAATTGCCATCATTCCGAATAGACCAGTTTTTCCGAATAGGCCAAATTGCCAAAATATTCCGAATTGAAGAAAACATTCCGAATAGGGGTTTTTCCGCATAAGGGTTATTCTGCATAGAGTTTATTCCGAATAGGGTATTTTTCAGCATAGGATTATTCCGAATAGGCATTATTCCGAATAAGGGTTTATTCTGAGTTTGGGTTATTCCGTATAAGCAAGTTCAAGGGGTATTTGAGTTTTTTCGACGATCTTTAGTGGATTTAATCTTGAGTTTAACCAACACAACACAAATTCTCAACCTTTCTTCACTGCTCGATCAAACGATAATCTTTGAGTCTGTTAAGTGACCACAATGAATCCAAGTTCATTAATGCCTCAAATGACATCTCTTACGGATATCTCGATCATAACGGGGACTGATAGTCGTCCACCGATGCTTATTAAAGAGGTGTTTGAGGCATGGCAAGGTCGAATGATGCAATATCTAAAGGGGAAACCAACATACGGAAGGCTTATGGTTAAATCAATTTTGAATGGTCCACTCGACTATGGTACCATTACGGTTGACAACGTGACTAGACCACGAGAATTTGAAGAACTCACTCCAGCTCAACAACTGGTTGCAGATGCAGATGAAAAAGCTCTTCAAACAATTCTTCAAGCTCTTCCCCATGATATTTATAGGATGGTAAGCAAGTATACGGTAGCAAAAGACTTATGGGAACGTCTTAAGGTGTTGCTACAAGGTACATCTCTCACAAAACAGGAAAGGGAATGTCAGTTGTATGACCTGTTTGATAGATTCACCTACAACCCAGGGGAAACACTTCACGATTATTACTTCAGATTCACCACACTCATGAATGATCTGAATGTATACAATCTTGAGATTGCTCCATTCCAGGTTAACACCAAATTCTTGAATACTCTACCTCAAGCTGAATGGGGTGAGTATATTACCGATGTCAAGTTAACCAGGGATCTGCACAAGTGCAATTTGGATCAAATATATGCCTTCCTTCAGCAGCATGAGAAGCATGTGATTATGCACCGTTCTCCTCGAGGTATGTATCCAGATTCCTTAGCTTTGATGGCGAATCAACCAAGTTTGTCACACAACAACACACCCTATATCTTGGGACATCAAGCCTATCATGCATCACCTTACATGACACCAACTTTTCCCCAATACTCGATCTTACCACAACCCCCCACCTCACATCAGCAACAATATCGGTTCAGTGCACCCACATCACAATATGCTTCACAACTTCATCCAGCAAATGTTGCATCTTATGCTCAGCCTTCATATTCGTCTTATCAAGAGAATGCAGCATATCCAACAAGCTATCCTGATCAAATGAGTATTCCTTCTACTGATTATGCAGCTCACCCAGATCAAGCACTGTATTGTGATGATGAGGAAGTCCCCGTTCCTGTATTCCAACAAGGAGCTGACCCAGTTGAAGTGCTAACTACTATGTCTGCTTATCTCACAAGAACTTTAAGAAAACGAGGATTCAGAGGATCAGCTCCTACCAACAATCAGTTGAGGAATTCATCCAATTCTCGCCAACAAGCTACAATTGAGAATGGCAGGGTCATGGTTCAGCCAATTCAACCATATCAGGGGAGATCTTCCACTTCAACCAATGCTCGCACGATTACTCCTGCTCCTGCTCCAATGGTCAACAATCCTCCACGGGCTAATACAGGCAAGTTGAGAATGATTACATGCTACAACTGCAAGGAAGAGGGTCATATGTCCAGGGATTGTAAGAAACCCAAAAGGAGAAGGGATGGACAGTGGTTTGCAGAAAAGATTTATCTGGTAAATGCTCAGGCGCAAGGAAGGGAACTTGATGAAGAGGAGCTTGCATTTCTTGCTGACCCAGGGATTGCTGAACAAGACGTTGTCACTACGCAAAATGCAGCTTACCAAGCCGATGATCTTGATGCGTATGATTCCGACTGTGATGACTTTCAAACTGCAAAGGCTGCTTTCATGGCAACTTTCTCCAGCTTAGGGCCAGATAAGAAATCTGAGGTACTTATTAATAACACCGATAATGCCACTGATGCTAGTATTCAACCACATCAAGTTGGGCAAGAGAGTGCTGATTCGAATGAATCTTCGGTGGTGAGTCTTTCAAATGAGGAGACAAACAATGATAGCAATATCAATGTGAGTCCCCAGATTTTGAGTGAATCACAACCGGGATCCATTTCGCATACGCCTACTCCTGCTCAACAAGATTTGGTCATGGTTCCTGCTACATTACTTAGCCAAATGAATGCTGCGCTCTTAGAAACCTTAGCTAAGAACAAGAATTTGTCTGATGAGCTTGCCTTAAGCAATGAGAAAGTACAAACTTTGGAATTAGTGCCTTCGTCTAGTGTTCTCACAAATCTCGAATATGATCACTTTAGAAACAAACAAATGGGTCACCTGCAAGAAATCGAAAACTTAAGAGCAAATCTGTCTAGTGAACTTAAAGAAAAGGAGTTAGTGGTCACTAATTTTCAAAAACTTCAAACTGATTTTGAATTACTCGAATCTAAGAAGACTGAAATGGAGATTAATGCCACTAATAAGATTAGAAGTCTAGATTACTTGCTGTTAAGACAATACGCTGCTTCACAACTAGTTCACTTATTTGATGCTTCATTTAGAGAATTTAACTTATCACGTCTAAAAGGCCTTCCCCCTAATCCACGGTATGCAAAACAAGCTTTAAGACATAGTCCTAGACTTTATAATGCAACTCAATTAGGATTGGCGTTAGACCCGATTGTTTTTCCCAATGATCAAACAAGTAAGGATCTAGTTGATGAGGATCGGTCATACAATTCAGCAAAATATCCCGATTGTGATTATTTTAAAATGAATAAGGAGCTTGCTAAAACTGATTTTAGAGTTCGATTCCATATGGATAAAGATCTCATTACAGCACCAACCTACATGATAGAGGAAGAAAGCCCTAGTACATTTCCTACACTTGTCAACATGGAAGGTCCTAAGGAAATTCCAAAGAATCTTCCACCGGTTAGCACTGTATGGTTAAACTTGAAAGAGATTAACCGATACTTTACTAACTTTGACAAGGTCATTTTGGAATGTACGACTTCAAATGGCTTAAACGCCGGAGAATGGGCTTTCGAACACATGAACGAGGTGTTTAAAACTAAGATCAATCCGTTTGTCGAAAGTCTAAAAGAAAGTTTTGCATCTCTTAAGGAAAATCTTCAGTTTGAAATTGGGGAAGTTCAAAAAGTGTTTTATGAAATGGACACCGCTTACGAACTGCAACTAATTGAAAAGGAAAAGATTTTAACCGAATATGACCGATTCTTGTCTGAAATAATCTCGTGTGATGTGCTTACTACTGTAAATGTTAATTATTCGAATGAGCTTACATCCACTATGATTAATTGTGATGCTGTGAATATTTGTGAGGATATTTGTGATGATGTTTGTAATCTTTCTGTAAATGTTGCTGATACTGTAAATGAGGTAGAAAATCATTCTTGTCACGAATCTAACGCTGAGTTTTTAAAGCTACAAGATTCTTACAATTTACTTTCCCAACGCTTTAATCAACTAGAACAACATTGTATATCTTTAGAATTAAAACAACAAAATCAAAATGAAAATCTTTTGATATCAAATGTTTGTGAAAACGGCGTTGAGAATAGTGACAAGATGATTGCAATTGTTAAGACATTAGAGGAAGAAATCATGAGATTGAAGAGAGAGATATCATCAAAGGAAACATTAAGAATGGAACTAGAGGCTGCAGAGTCTAAAAACCAGGTCTTAGAAATTAGACTATCAACTGTTCTAGGGGAGATGGATCGGACAAGGCAGGGACTATCCGCTCTTTATGGTTCACTAGAAGAACGCTTCGCTTTTAATGCGGCACAGCAACAATATTATGTTGAACAACTGAACCAAAAGTGCGAAGAAATCTCTGACTTGAACATCCTGCTCATAGACAAAAATATGGTTTTGACTGAGTTAAAGGAGACACTTCTTCTCACCCGACAAGAAGTTGTTGATAACTTAGCTACCGACTCTGCACCGTCCACTAGTGCTCCAACAACCAAATCAGTAGTGCTTTATAAGAATCCGCTTCATAAGAGAAACCCGGTTGTATACGATGATTATATGAGGAATGCCATTAAGCATGTCGATCTTCTTAGGGATATTTTAGACGATCTTTATGCCTTAGATCCCTCAAGTAGCGACTATTATTCGGCTCATGAATATGTTAAGCGAGTTCAATATTGCTTGGCTTATTTGCAATACATAGGTACACCAGGTTCTGCACTACTTAATAATAGGCCCATTGCTGTCACTCCATTTAATAAGACTCCAGGAGCGAAACCGTCATTGGCACAATCAAGTAAGACACCTTTAAAATCTGCTGCTAATGTTCCCAATTTGCCTTCTACAGGATTAAAAGAGACTACTAAGGCTAAAGGATCGCCACTCAAGAAAGCTAAGATCAAGCCCTCCACTAGTAGTGCCACAAAGAAGAAAGTAGAAGTCCACAATAGGAATGCTAGTTCAGTTTTAAATAAAATGAATCATGTTAAGACTAAAAGCTCTGCGCCTGTGCAGCAGCCTAAACCATTCGTGAATTCTGATTTAAATTGTTGGAATTGTAATGAATGTATGTTTTCCCAGCGTCATGATTTGTGTCTGATTGATCACGTTAATGAAATGAATGCTATTAAGAATGGTCTTGAATGGAAGCCAACGGGTAGAACTCGTGCCCAAGTTGGCTGGCAATGGCGTCCCACTGGTAGGACCTTTACACTAGATGGTAAAATGTGCCCTTTAACTAGGAATGAAACCATTGAGGTTAGGTCTGAGCGTCCTTTAGTTAGGAACACTCGCACTCAAGTATGGAAACAGCGCCCTTTAATTAGGTCTGCCCCCACTATAGTGCCTATCAGTGTAGAAATACCTCAGGATTTGAGCCAATTAGAATCTACACCACCAATTAAGAAGAAGAAGGCTAGGAAATCTAAGAAACCTAGAGTTAGCAAATCTAAGATTATTAAATCTGTACCTGCTAATAACAAGGAACACTCAGATTCCGATACCTCTACATTGTCTTTGTGTGGTGATATTTTCAGGTGGTCCAAATCATCCTGTGGTATTTGGACTCCGGTTGTTCAAAACATATGACCGGAAATCGCTCGATGCTCCGAAATTTCGTCAGCAAGTTTCTTGGTACGGTTAAATTTGGGAATGATCATATAGCAAAGATTATGGGATACGGTGAATATCAGATTGGAAACGTGACGATTTCTAGGGTATACTATGTAGAAGGTCTTGGTCACAACTTATTCTCAGTAGGACAGTTTTGTGATTCCAACCTTGAGGTTGCTTTTCGACAACACACTTGTTTCATCCGCAACTTGGAAGGAAAAGATTTGTTGAAGGGATCTCGTGGTGCAAATCTTTATACGTTGTCTCTACAAGATATGATGGCCGCCTCTCCAGTATGTCTTCTCTCTAAAGCATCCAAGACCAAGTCATGGTTATGGCATCGCAGATTATCTCATCTTAATTTTGATGCTATTAATCATCTGGCTAAAAACGAGTTAGTTCGTGGTCTCCCAAAGCTTAAATTTCACAAGGACCATTTATGTTCCGCGTGTTCAAGAGGGAAAAGCACCAAGAAATCTTACAAGCCCAAAGCTGAAGACACCAATCAAGAAAAACTTCATCTTTTGCATATGGATCTTTGTGGGCCAATGAGAACTGAAAGTGTGAGCGGTAAGAAATTCATTCTCGTCATTGTGGATGATTTTTCCAGGTTTACATGGGTTAGATTTCTACGTACAAAGGATGAAGCACCGAAAGCTATCATCACTTTTCTGAAGTTCATTCAGGTACGTTTGAATACCACTGTCCGCCGTATTCGTACAGACAATGGTACAGAGTTCGTGAACCAGACTCTTCGTGATTATTATGAAGGAGTTGGTATATCACATGAAACATCCGCTGCACGCACTCCACAACAAAACGGTGTCGTTGAAAGACGAAATCGCACACTTATGGAAGCTGCTAGGACCATGCTTATTTATGCGAACGCTCCATTGTTCTTGTGGGCAGAGGCTATTTCTACTGCATGTTTCACCCAAAACCGTTCTATCATTCGGAAACGCCATGGAAAAACACCTTATGAGCTTCTACATGACCGCAAACCCGATGTTTCATTTTTCCATGTGTTTGGTGCTCTGTGTTATCCAAACATCAATAGTGAGAACTTGGGTAAGCTTCAACCAAAAGCAGACATAGGTATTTTCATTGATTACTCACCGTCCAAAAGAGCATACCGAATCTATAACCGTCGTCTTGGCAAGATTGTAGAAACTATGGACGCTGATTTCGACGAGCTGACAGCGATGGCTTCTGAGCAACACAGCTCTGAACCCGCGCTTCATGAGATGGGACCCGGTGCTATAAGTTCCGGATTAGTTCCCAACAATCCTACTTCTACATCATTTTTACCACCATCAAGGCCCGAGTGGGATAAACTGTTTCAACCGTTGTTTGATGAATTCTTCGATCCCCCGACTGATGAAGTTCCAGTACCTGTAGTAATTGCTCCAATACCTGAAGTGGTTGCTCAAGTTAATGAACCTTTATCTAATGCATCTACAATTCACATTGAACCTGATGCACCTTCACCAAGTGATTCACAAACTACACCTGAATCATCACCCCTACTTGTGCCTAATGATGTAGAAGAGGATTCTACTGATCACGACTTGGAATATGCTCACTTGCAAGAGCTTCCTTTCTTTGGTGTAGCGATCCCTGAAAACCCTTCAGCCGCGTCTACCTCAGAAGAAGCTCCATCTATTGTTCACTCCAGACCACCTAGGATTGAAAACCATAGCACTAAATGGACAAAAGATCACCCAATTAGGAATGTTATTGGAGATCTAGATCGACCAGTCTCTACACGCCATCAACTACAAGAGAGTGCACTATATTGTTACTTTGATGCATTTCTCTCTGAAGTTGAACCCAAAAATTGGCAGCAGGCTATGACCCAATCATCTTGGATTGAAGCTATGCAGGAGGAACTCAATGAATTCAAACGACTAGAAGTATGGGAATTGGTTCCTCGCCCTGACAAGGTTAACATCCTTACTTTGTTATGGGTTTATAAGGTTAAACTTGATGAGATGGGTTCGGTATTGAAGAATAAAGCAAGATTGGTCGCTAGAGGATATAAACAAGCCTTGGGTATAGACTTTGAGGAATCTTTTGCTCCTGTGGCTAGATTGGAGGCGATTAGACTATTCCTTGCGTTTGCTGCTCATATGAACATGATCGTCTATCAAATGGATGTGAAGACGGCATTTTTGAACGGTGAACTAAGGGAAGAGGTTTATGTTAGTCAACCGGATGGGTTCGTGAGTACGGAGTCTCCTAACCATGTGTACAAGCTTAAGAAGGCTCTCTATGGGTTGAAACAAGCTCCACGCGCGTGGTATGATCTCCTGTCAACATATCTCATGTCGGAAGGCTTCTCCAAAGGCAAAGTGGACCCCACTCTATTCACTCTCAAGGACGGCAATGACATGCTTCTGGTACAAATTTATGTTGATGATATAATTTTTGCTGCCACTAACACAGAATTGTCTAAACAATTTGAGAGGATAATGTCCGCACGCTTTCAGATGTCGATGATGGGAAAAATTTCATTTTTCTTAGGATTACAGATTTCTCAGAATCCCAGAGGCATCTTTATTAATCAATCCAAATATGCTCTAGAATCTCTTAAGAAATATAACTTTGAGAATTGTGACCCCGTAGACACTCCAATGGTGGAGAAATCCAAGTTAGATGAAGATAGGGATGGGATTATTGTTGATCCGAAACTTTACCGTGGAATGATTGGCACCCTTCTCTATCTGACTGCTAGCAGGCCTGATTTGCAATTTGCTGTATGCATGTGTGCCCGGTATCAGGCTCGGCCTACCGAAAAGCACTTACATGTCGTTAAAAGGATCTTTCGGTATCTAAAAGGAACACTTCATCGTGGTCTATGGTATCCGAAAGATTCCTCGATTGCTTTAATATCATACGCAGATGCCGATCATGCTGGATGTCAAGATACGAGGCGTAGCACTTCTGGATCTGTGCAACTCCTTGGAGATAGATTGATCAGTTGGTCTTCAAAAAGGCAGAAAAGCGCTGCAATATCAAGCACGGAGGCTGAATACATCGCCATGTCCGGTTGTTGTGCTCAAGTCCTTTGGATGAGATCACAATTAACTGACTACGGTCTTGGATTTAACAAAATCCCGATGTATTGTGACAACAAGAGCGCCATTGCCCTTTGCTGCAACTATGTTCAACACTCCCGGGCCAAGCACATAGACATTCGCTACCATTTCATCAAGGAGCAGGTGGAGAACGGAGTGATCGAGCTGTATTTTGTCACTACTGAGTATCAGCTGGCGGATATGTTCACCAAAGCCTTAGATCGAGGACGAATCGAGTTTTTGATCGACAAGCTTGGCATGAAATCATTCACTCCAGCGACTCTCAAAGAGTTGGCAGAAGAATCAGCTGAATAGTCGTGGTAAACTATTCAGAGTATCCTTTGGTTGTGATCATGTATATTATCGTAAATATATAAACCACAAAAGAAAAATACAAAAATATAAAACCAAGAAAAACCATAAAAAATATAAAACCTAGAAAAACCATAAAAATTATAAAATCAAGAAAAACGAAAAATATTTTTCGTTTAAAACGGGCATGTCTTTTAGTACGGTAATATTTACGGCCTTAGAAATGTCGATCAATATTGACACGGTGCCATAAATAGAGTCCGTATAAAAGTTGTAATGTTTTTAAAACATGCCCATTATGGCTTGTAGTTATTTCAGACTGCAACCCGGTTTTCATATTAAAGTCACGTATTTCCTTGGAAAACGTTGGCTCAGAACGGGAATTAATTTTCTCGGGCGTGATTTACAAGCCAAATCATGCAAAGGGATCAAGTTTACTTTACAACTTGGTCTAACACGAATTTGTGTACGTCTCAGTGCATTAATTTGTTAAAATAAGAGAAATCTTATTGACACCACGAATCAAACTTTTTCAAGATATCAATTGGGAAATGTTTTTCATCATCATGTGCCTCGTTAAACAATGACTACAGCTCTTTAAATAGAAAACGGGTCATCGTTTAAGGGGGAGAAAATGTTTCATCATCTTTCACATCAAAAAGATCTTCAAAAGTTTTCAAGGAAACTCACAAAGCTTAATGGTTAATGGTTGGATTGCTTTGGCATATGTCTTGTTGTTGCTTATAAGTTTGTTGTGGATTGTGCTTGTGTTAAGATAGGATAATCACAAAGGCTAGGGTAATTTACATAAGATAGGGTCAAAGTGTCAAGTATTAAAACTTGGTACACAAAAAATGTTGAATGAAGCAAAAAGAAAATTGAGGGGGCAAAGTTGACAACTTGTCCAAACTTGTGGAAAAACTTTGACTAGTCAAAAGTTACCCCCCCCCGTTCTTTTCTTTCATATCACTGTTACCATATCTTTTTGCCGCCATTGACACTCTAACACACACAAACTCACGAAATCCATCAAACTCGAATCAAATCAGTTATTCTCTTGATCAGATCTTCACAAAAAGGTACTAAAACAGATTAATTTTTCATATACATCAAGTTAATTAACTGTTTAAGGTGGAAATCAAACGAATCAAATTACTGATTCATTAGGGTTAAATAAATTGGGGGTTTTGCTTGGGATGTATTCGGAATAGGTCTAATTGCCCAGATTTGTCCATTAGAACACTTGAATCACTCGATTGCATGCCTAATTAGAAAAACGCAACTGTTTGTAACTTTCCGAATAGAACAGTTCTTTCCGCATAGGGCAAAATGTTCCGCATAGGGCAAAAAGTTCCGCATAGGGTAAATTTTCCGCATAGGGCAAAATGTTCCGCATAGAGCAAAATGTTCCGCATAGGGTAAATTTTCCGCATAGGGCAAAATGTTCCGCATAGAGCAAAAAGTTCCGCATAGGGTAAATTTTCCGCATAGGGCAAAATGTTCCGCATAGGGCAAAAAGTTCCGCATAGGGTAAATTTTCCGCATAGGGCAAAAGTTCCGCATAGGGCAAAAGTTCCGCATAAGGGAAATGTTCCGAATAGGAAATGTTCCGAATAGGAAATGTTCCGAATAGGAAATGTTCCGAATAGGAAATGTTCCGAATAGGAATGTTCCGAATAGGAAATGTTCCGAATAGGAAATGTTCCGAATAGGAAAAGTTCCGAATAGGAAAAGTTCCGAATAGGAAAAGTTCCGAATAGGAAATGTTCCGAATAGGAAATGTTCCGAATGGAGGAATTTTTTCCGCATAAGCCCAAATGTTCCGAATGGAGGAATTTTTTTCCGCATAGCCCAAATGTTCCGAATAGAGAATTTTATTCAGAATAGGGATGTTTTTCCGCATAGGCTATATGTTCCGAATAGAGATTTATTCCGCATAGCCTTAATGTTCCGAATAGAGCTTTTATTCCGCATAGCCAAATGTTCCGAGTAGAGCTTTTATTCAGAATAGGGATTCTATTCCACATAGGCTAATTATTCCGAATAGAAGATGTTTGAATGATTTCAAAGCTTAAGGGATTATGTCATATATACAATGCTTAGGTTTAAAGTCATAATGATATTCATACTTGTTTGTATCAACTTTTGTGTTTTATCTTAAGCAGAGACGATGACTAACCCTACCGTACAACAACTACAACACAACAGAGCCGCCGCCATTGCTGAAGCCAAGACTCTAAAGTTTATTCCGAACAACTACCGTCTGAAGGAGGTATCTCACTCTACCCATAATGCTTTTAAGGTAGGTACAACCATGCTTGATAAATCTCATTTCAAGCATGCGCTAAGGAGAAGTGCTTCAGTACCCTACGACTACCTTTACGAGTTCTGGGCTACCAAAGAGAAGACGTCCAACAAAATCACTTTTTCCTTGGACAACAAGCAGCAGACGCTTACTGTGTCAGACTTTAGGAAGATTTTTGGATTTCGGCCGACACTCAAAGACTTATCATACTCAGCCAACCCGACTAAGGACCAGATCATGGAGATGTTCACCGCCATTGGATGTCTTGACATACGAACCCCGTCTGAGTTTACTACTGCGAAAATTGGTCAACCATGGAAAGCTATTTTTGGGATTCTTAGCCGATGCTTGACACCCAAAACAACTGGGTATGATGCTGTTCGTCCACCAATCATCAAGATGTTTTATGGTATGTTCAAAGGTATGGGTATTGATTATGCATCACTGCTATGGGAGGAGTTTACTTTTCAACTCTTCACTAACACAAAGGGTAAAATCAAAACTTACCAGTACCCTAGGTTTATTAAGTTGATCATCCATTACTTTATGGAAAACGATGCATCCATTAACAAGCTTGCAGGTAGTCGTCACCACATGATAGATGATGATGATTTGGTAGACTTAAGGCAGGAGACTCATTCGAATACGGTTATTCCTGGTCCCATTCCCAGTCATCTTCTGACCGATGAGATCATTGAATCTGATGATTACAAGAACTTGCTCACGGAAATTGAGAAACAACGAGCAAGCCTTCTAGCAGGTGAAGACTCATCTACCACGGTTAAAAGCAAAGGTAAAAGGAAGCAAGCAGATTTACCTGAGCCCAAAACCAAGAAGAAGAAGACAGAGGGTAAGAAAGGAAAGGGTAAGGCTGATGAGATGCGTCTGCGTGACGAAGAAAACATTGTTGATCCTACTCTTGATAAAGCTGAACTACAAATGATGAAGATAGCCATTAAAAGGAGTAGGAAAGATACTGGCGGTAGTGGCTCAGGTGTAAGAGTAGACGTTGAGGATGAGTACAAAGAACCTGATGATGTTGATGAGTTTGGGTCACCTGAAATTTATTCCACCTCGAAGGAGCCATCAATCCCTGTTTCAGCTGGTATTGAAAAGGCATCTACTCAACCTTTAACAACTCAACCTCCACCAACTCAACCCTTACCAACCAAACAGGTTTCTACACCGCTTCCTCCACCACCACCAAAGCCCATCCTTAGCACCGCAGTCACAACCGAGCCTATTCCCTCAACCCAGAGCAGGTCTGCAACATCTGCAATGGCAGCAATAGTGATGGCCGAGATGTTGGATAAACACATGGATAAACAAAAGAGCGAAATGGATGAACTTCGCCAAGAGTTACAAAGACGTGCTCAAAGTGAAGAAGCATCTAAGAAGGCTCAAGAAGAGTTGATTGCCAAGTTCGCTGCAGACATGGAAGCTACACGTAAAGCTCATGCAGAGGAACTTGCTCAGGTTAAAAGGGATGAAGCTAATAGGCATAAAGCACGAATTGCAAGACTTAAAGCTATTAAGGATGACCTTAAAGAGCAAAAAGACGCTCTTGAAGCTACTATTGAGCAGAAAGTAAAAGACTCCATTGAATCCTTAATGCCTAAACTGCGTGATGACTTGAAGACGCTTGCTGCTGACAACTTAATGATCAAATCATCCAATCCTTCAGAAGCCGCTGATAGGTGTGTAAACACCCATCTTTTCTACCACTTAATTACTATAATAACCGGACCAAAACGTGTATTTTATGTCTTTTATGTCGGAATTATGCGTGGTTTGTGTTTTTGTTGTAATTTAGGACGAAATTGTGTAAAGTGGAGAAAACACGAGAATTCAAGGGCATTCACGGCTTTTATTGAAGAAAAAGATGAAAGACGAAGTCGAGAAATCAAGAGTGGAAAAAGAACGGAAGTCCAAGACCAATTCTGAAGATTTATCGAAGAAAAAGTCAAAAGACGGAAGTTTATCAAAAGCCGAGAAACTCAAGTCTATTTTATTGAAGAAATTAAAGACGAGTTCAAAAGATATCCCGAGCCACAAGTCCTTAAAGTCCAAACTTAAAAGAAAGATGAGAAGAAAGGACTAATGACGCAATTAATGAAGATTAGATGAGAAGAAGGACTTAATCCCGCAATTAACAAGAAATGAAGGAGGGGAGGAAGCTTCCTAATCCTCCCCTATAAATAGATTAGATTTGTTAATCATTTGTTTTGTTGGCTAACTTGACAAATTAGCTCTTCCATTTTTAATTACCTTGCACCTTTATTTACTTGTCCAATTTAATTACCTTGTCTTGCACTTAATTACCATTTAATTCAAGTAAGTTTTTTCCTTTTAATTCTTGTCAAGCTTTATCTTTATCTTGTTAATCTCATTCTACCTTTCTTTATCTTTGAGTTGATTTGTTCATGTTTATGTTCTTAATTTTTGTTGATTTATTTAAGTGGGTTTTGATTATTTTGATTAAGTTTTGTGATTTTGATTGTTTTGGATTGATTGTTTATGCTTTATAGTTGTTTATTAATGTGTTTGATCTTATTTTGTGTCTGATTTGGCTTTGTTTTTATTTGATTCGTGCCTTTTAGCTTTCCTTGCTCTTCGCTGTAAGGTAACTGTTCTTCCCAAGAGATCGAGCCCAGAACTTTCCGAATAGGTGTGGATATTAGTGTTCTATTCGGAACATTTCATTTATTCCGAATAGGGATCTTGTAAGAATTGCTATTCGGAACTTTTTATTCCGCGTAAGAGTTTTGTAAAGATTTCTTATTCGGAATATTTATTTATTCCGCATAGGGATCTTGAGAAATTGCTATTCGGAACATTTATTCCGCATAGAGGTTTTCAAGGATTGCTATTCGGAACTTTTTGGATATTCCGAATAGAGCTGATTTATTCCGAATAGGAGAACATTCCGAATAGTGACAATATTCCGAATAGGACCCATATTCCGAGTAGGCATTTTATTCCGAATAGAGCTAATATTCCGAATAGGGTTGGCTTTCCGAGTAGACAAATATTCCGAATAAGGCTATTTATTCCGAATAGGTGACAGTTATTCCGAATAGGAGTTTATTCTGGATAGGGAAATCTTAGCTTTTAGTTTTCTGCCTTTTCATTTTAAGCTTTATTTGCCTTAGTTTAAGTTTTTAGTTTTAGTTGCGTTTTAAGTTTGCCTTAGTTAGATTTAAGTTTGCGTTATTTACTTTATTGCCCTTTAGTTTTAGTCGCACTTTATTTTAATTAGACTTAGATTTATTTTTATTGCACCTTTACTTTAATTGTTTTGCACCTTTTAATTTTCAAAACTACAACGACACATCTTTGATTCACCAAAGTTCAACTGAGTCACACATAAAACATCAAGTTGTTCAATTCGATTAGACATACTTAGAACGATAATTTTTAATTGGGTAAAAACCTAGTTATCAAATGGCGCCGCTGCCGGCTCTTTTCGTAAAGATCAACAGTTTTTTGTGAGAGACACGTTGCTTTTTGGGATCCGTTCACTTGTGAGCGTTATTTTTCTTACACTAAAATTTCAAAAAATCATAAAAATTATAAAATTCATAAAAACCATAAAAATTAAAAAAATCAAAAATCCAAAAAGATTTTCTCTTTATTGTGTATATATATTGTCTTTGTGTTTGGTTTTGTTTTCTTTTGCATTTTCAGGTGTATGCGTACTAGATCTTCTAATTATCAAGAGCCCGAGCCTCAAGAAGATTTAGATATGGCAGGTGTTAACAACAATAATCAACTACCGCACCTCAATAATAATAATAATAACAACAATGCTCCCCCACAGCCCGATCTTCGGACCATGGAGGAACTTTGTCAACCAACAATGTTTGGACGAGGAGGACCGATTGCGCCGATGCAAATCAACGCTCCTGAGTTTTCGTTGAAGCACCACATGATTCAGCAAGTGCAAACAAACCCATTTAGAGGATTGCCTGATGATGATGCCAACAAACACCTCGACAAGTTCATTACAATCACCCAGAGCATGAAGTTGGCTGGTGCCACTATGGATGAGCTTCGCCTACAACTCTTTCCACACACTCTCTTACATCATGCCGAGAAATGGTTTGATCGTCTCCCGAAGAATTCTATTCGCACTTGGGATGACATGACTCAACGCTTTTTGTCGCGCTACTTTCCACCATCCATGGTCACAAGCCTTCGCAATCAGATCAGCGGTTTCACGCAAGATCCCGATGAATCTCTTTTTGATGCATGGGAGAGATATAATGTCTTGATCGACCGTTGTCCAAACCACAACATGCTTCCGGTCACCTTGATCGATACTTTCTACAACGGATTGACTTTTCGAGATCGTGATACGATTAATGCAGCCGCCGGTGGCACATTCATGAAAAGGAGACCCGAGGAGTGTAGAGAGTTAATAGAGAACATGACTACTCATCATAAGAACTGGGATTCCTCTGCTTCTTCTAGAAACAACACGAGAGTCAATGTTTCTTCTACCTCAGCAAACCCTGAGATGACCGAACTCACCCGCATGATGGCCGAAATGAGCAAAAGTATTACGCTTCTCGCTTCAACCCACCAACAACAACAAGTTAAAGCGGTTGCTAATCCTTGTGAAACATGTGGCGGTCCTCACTCATACACCGATTGTCCTTCTACACAAGGAAATCCGGAAAATGTGTATGCAGCTTATGGTAATTATTCACCGGAAAATTACCAAGCTAGACAACAAGGGGATAGCAATCTGCTGAGCTACCGTTCCAACAATTACCTTTCACCCGGTTTTTCTCCTCCAAACCAAAATCCCGCCAACAACTACAATAGAAGCAACCAAATCCCACCTCGTGCTTCTAATCCTTATCAACCACCCACCCAACAACACCCACCCATTAATCCCGATGTTGACACAATCATGAGAACTCAAGGTGAGCAAATCAAGAATCTGCAGAGCCAAATAATTAATTTGAAAGGAGATATCTTGAAACAAGGTAATGACATCAGAACTGAAGTTCGTGATAATCTTCAATCCTCTTTCATCACTCAAACAACTGAATTGAAGAATCTGTTGGCTAGTTTCTTGCCTGACGCTCAACCTTCTTCTTCGGGTTCTCTACCTTCAAATACCGTCACCAATCCGCGAGCTAATGTGAGCGCTATAACTACGCGTAGTGGAACTACCATTGTCACTCCATCTACCCCACCACCATCATCTACACCTCCTCCTACACCTAGTAATAGTGCACCATTACCGTCTCCGCCTCGTCATGACGATGTATCTCGGAAGGACCCTTCAACATCACAACCTTCACCAACTACACCTCCACCCAATCCTTATCAGCCCAGAATCCCATACCCTTCTCGCATAGGCAAGACAAACGAGCTAACCAAGAATGATTGTAATGTAATGAAATATGTGGATATGCTATCTAAAATGACCATCAACATTAGCCTTGTTGAAGCACTTTGCCACATGCCGAAATTCGTCAAAACAATCAAGGATTTGCTTAGCAAGAAGGAGAAGTTACTTGAACTTGCCAACACACGCTTAAATGAAAACTGCTCTGCAGTCCTTCTTAAAGAACTTCCGGAAAAACTTGGAGATCCCGGTCGTTTTGTGTTGTCTTGCTTATTCAACAAAACTGAAGAATTTACTGCCCTTGCTGATCTCGGGGCTAGTATTAATCTTATGCCACTCAGTGTTTGGAAAACACTATCATTGCCCGATCTCATTCCTACAAAGATGACTCTCGAACTTGCAAACCGCACTCTCGCTTACCCCGTTGGTATAGCCGAAGACGTGTTTATCAAAGTTGGCACATTTACCTTCCCGGTCGATTTTGTTGTAGTTGATTATGAAATGGACCCTCGTATTCCTCTAATACTTGGTCGGCCATTCTTGAGAACCGGACGTGCTTTAATAGATGTGGCCGAAGGTGAGTTAATCTTACGAGTCGGGGATGATTCTAAAATTTTTAAAATGGGGAAGCTTACAGGCAGATCTTTTGGAGGCCGAGAATCAGTGAATATGATAAATGTGCTCGATGACTTTACCGTCTATGACAATCCTCTATTCGAGTCTTCCACTGATAATCCACTCTTTGAAGATAATGTGGATGATTCTCTCCCTACTTTGGACGCTTCTCCCATTTTTGATTCTCCACCGGTCTTTGATGCTTATGAAGATGATAATTCTAGCTCAGATTCGGATGATTTTGATTGTACTTCTGAGTATCCCGAGCTGCCTACATATGATGATTTTGATGAGGCCGATACTCTCTCGAGCGATTCTTCACATGATGAAGATCCTCCGCCATCACTCGATCCTACTTTGGACGATTACTTATTCGAGGAAGATTTCTCTGAATTTCTTAACACATACTTCCCTCATGAGAGTGATGCACCTCCTTTGGACTTTGAAGATTATCGTCTTGATCCTACTTTGGATTTGAAGAGCATTTTGTCCAAGGAGAAGAAACCGGTTGACACCGAAATCCGTTGCACGTATGATTTAACACCTCTTTGTCCCACTTCTGAGGACGAGGTTGTGCTTCTTTGCGGATCTTCTTCACACTCGGCTGAGCCTGAGTGCTATTTTCCCCTGAAGGAAAAGGTGTTCGATCCCGGCATTGAAGTCCTTAAGCCATCTCAGTATCCACCTGATGAAATAAAAGGAAAAATCTTTGGAAATTTGGAAGACATGCTTGCACCGCTTCATACTTGCTTCTACTGTGCTCCATCACTGCTTAAGGGAACCTTGCCGCTTCTCTTTTGGCTTGCCTTGTTCACCTTAAGTTCTTGCTTAGTGATGGATGAAAACTATGTCTTCGATCCGGGTGGATATGTCTTATGCTTCTTCTGTTGATGATCAAGGTCGAGTCAGGCTCACGACTCGGTTAACAAAAACCAAGCGCTTCTTGGGAGGCAACCCATGCATCTATCTTTTCGCTTTCTTTACCATAAGTGTAGGGGGGACCCCTTTTGGATTGCTATTTCCTCTCCTCACTTCTTAATCAGGGATTCGAGCTTCAATGATCCAATCTTGATGATTCTTGACGACCCGTGATTCCGTGTTCTACTTCTTCCCGGTTCTATCCTAAACTCTTTTCGATTCACTATTTTTATATTTTCTCAATATTAAAATAGGAATCTCTTTAGTTGTCTTTTCCTTAGCGAGATTTAAACACCGTGCACAATGTCCTAAGTGTAGGGGACAATGTTTAAACATTGAGGACAATGTTTATCTTAAGTGTAGGGGGGACTTCTATCGAAGTTAAGTGGTCTTTTCCTTGTATTTGTCCTCATTTTAACCGGAAAATCAATTTTTCGACATTTTTCAAAATTTTTGATCTATTTTGGCCTATTAGTTTTTACCTTTGTATAGTTATTTTCTTTCTTTGCTAGAATAAATGTTTAATAAGTGGTTTTAATTTTCAAACGTTGTGAATCTTTTGACTCAATCCGAGTTTACTCTAGCTAGTATCCTTAACGTGTTTAAGTCAAGTTTTGCTAGGCTTTTATTTAGGGAGCTATAAAACGCGAAAGTCTTAACTCTCACGGGTTAAGAACAAGAACTTTTCGCAAGTTCCTATAATTGATCCTAGAGAGTCGTTTATCAAGGGAACTTTAAGATGCGATTTCTAAACTTGAAAAAAGTCTAAGAATTTGCAAGATCCTATAGGCGACTCGAAAACCCAAAACTTTGATTTAATAGGCTAAGTATCCACGAGTTTCATTACTTGAGATTTTAAACTGTGGAGAACGAGAGATGATAGAGCCAATTATAAGTCGGTATTCTTTCATGAATTTATGTGAGTTAATTATAAGCCTATTCTCCCATCGCTTGCTAATAAATTTATCTGCTAATAAATAAGGTTGTACGATTTGAAAAGTTACTTAGCTTCTAGCCCCAGATCGTTTAAAAGTTGCTCGGTAATGACGAGAGTTCATAGCCAAGGCATAACTTATGAAGCGGGGCGCGAAGATTGGCGAGTCCGAAAAGGCCCTAACAAGGCATGAGGGCTATGTTTTGTTGCTAAAGATCCAAAAGTGATGTGAAGAATCATTTATCGAAAATCAATATGAAGGATCGAGACACACGACGAAAAGCAAAAAAACTCCCCAAAAGTCATGGAGAAGTGTATCCGAAAAGACCCTAACAAGGTATGAGGATAAATAGATCCAAGTCAATAAAGGAGGCGGATCGTTGTATATCAAAATCCAAAATAAAGATTGGAGAAAAATAAAGAAGTCGTGGTCCATATATGAAGAATCTCTCAAAAATTCCAAGTGAAGAAATTCCAATTATGAAGAGAAGACCATTATTTCATAAACGTCTCTCAAGATTTGAAGTATGAAGTCGCTGCCAAATATCGGCCCGAGAAAGGTCTCAAATCGCGAACCAAGTTATGCCAAGATATGAACTTTCTGATATCCCGAGAAGCAGTTTTAAAAGATTTGGTCCTTTAGCTAACTATTGATTAAATCGTGCACTTTATTTTCAGACTAAATAATTATTTAAATAAGTCAAACAATGCATCTTCGTGATCATTCAAGACAAATAATAAAATATAAGAGATACCCATAGGAATAAGGGAGTCTAAGTGAATAATTGGCCCACATGAGTCCATGTTAGTTTACTAACTTATAATAACAATGATCTCGTTTTTAAGCTTGGTATGGAGAAAGTGAAAAGTTGAGGATGATGATTATTCATGACATTTTCAAAACCCAAGGTATGCTTTTAATTTCTTTGCTTTGCATTTTTATAACTTTCTATCTCTTTAATAAAGGCCAATGTGGATTGATTATTATGAAAAGTGTAAACATGCTTTGTAACTAATGCATTGCATGAGGACATTGCAATGGTCAAGTGTAGGGGATTTGATAGGTGTGTAAACACCCATCTTTTCTACCACTTAATTACTATAATAACCGGACCAAAACGTGTATTTTATGTCTTTTATGTCGGAATTATGCGTGGTTTGTGTTTTTGTTGTAATTTAGGACGAAATTGTGTAAAGTGGAGAAAACACGAGAATTCACGGGCATTCACGGCTTTTATTGAAGAAAAAGATGAAAGACGAAGTCGAGAAATCAAGAGTGGAAAAAGAACGGAAGTCCAAGACCAATTCTGAAGATTTATCGAAGAAAAAGTCAAAAGACGGAAGTTTATCAAAAGCCGAGAAACTCAAGTCTATTTTATTGAAGAAATTAAAGACGAGTTCAAAAGATATCCCGAGCCACAAGTCCTTAAAGTCCAAACTTAAAAGAAAGATGAGAAGAAAGGACTAATGACGCAATTAATGAAGATTAGATGAGAAGAAGGACTTAATCCCGCAATTAACAAGAAATGAAGGAGGGGAGGAAGCTTCCTAATCCTCCCCTATAAATAGATTAGATTTGTTAATCATTTGTTTTGTTGGCTAACTTGACAAATTAGCTCTTCCATTTTTAATTACCTTGCACCTTTATTTACTTGTCCAATTTAATTACCTTGTCTTGCACTTAATTACCATTTAATTCAAGTAAGTTTTTTCCTTTTAATTCTTGTCAAGCTTTATCTTTATCTTGTTAATCTCATTCTACCTTTCTTTATCTTTGAGTTGATTTGTTCATGTTTATGTTCTTAATTTTTGTTGATTTATTTAAGTGGGTTTTGATTATTTTGATTAAGTTTTGTGATTTTGATTGTTTTGGATTGATTGTTTATGCTTTATAGTTGTTTATTAATGTGTTTGATCTTATTTTGTGTCTGATTTGGCTTTGTTTTTATTTGATTCGTGCCTTTTAGCTTTCCTTGCTCTTCGCTGTAAGGTAACTGTTCTTCCCAAGAGATCGAGCCCAGAACTTTCCGAATAGGTGTGGATATTAGTGTTCTATTCGGAACATTTCATTTATTCCGAATAGGGATCTTGTAAGAATTGCTATTCGGAACTTTTTATTCCGCGTAAGAGTTTTGTAAAGATTTCTTATTCGGAATATTTATTTATTCCGCATAGGGATCTTGAGAAATTGCTATTCGGAACATTTATTCCGCATAGAGGTTTTCAAGGATTGCTATTCGGAACTTTTTGGATATTCCGAATAGAGCTGATTTATTCCGAATAGGAGAACATTCCGAATAGTGACAGTATTCCGAATAGGACCCATATTCCGAGTAGGCATTTTATTCCGAATAGAGCTAATATTCCGAATAGGGTTGGCTTTCCGAGTAGACAAATATTCCGAATAAGGCTATTTATTCCGAATAGGTGACAGTTATTCCGAATAGGAGTTTATTCTGGATAGGGAAATCTTAGCTTTTAGTTTTCTGCCTTTTCATTTTAAGCTTTATTTGCCTTAGTTTAAGTTTTTAGTTTTAGTTGCGTTTTAAGTTTGCCTTAGTTAGATTTAAGTTTGCGTTATTTACTTTATTGCCCTTTAGTTTTAGTCGCACTTTATTTTAATTAGACTTAGATTTATTTTTATTGCACCTTTACTTTAATTGTTTTGCACCTTTTAATTTTCAAAACTACAACGACACATCTTTGATTCACCAAAGTTCAACTGAGTCACACATAAAACATCAAGTTGTTCAATTCGATTAGACATACTTAGAACGATAATTTTTAATTGGGTAAAAACCTAGTTATCAGCCGCCTACAAGATCGCTTATGACTTGACGGATTTTGAACTGAAGAAGATCCTTAAGGCTCGAATGAAGGAACTTGGATCGTTTGATAAATCGAGGAAACAACGGGCTCTCTTCAAATCCCTGAATGACGCTATCATGGAGGATGATAGGTTGTTCAAGACGTTTGGAAGTGTGGTACCCTACCACATTCTCCCTGAAGAAGAACGGGAAGAGAGTGAGGAAGACGAGGGTACTGGTGGAGAGGAGGAAGAAGAAGAAGAAGAAGATAAGAACGAGGAGGATGATGAGGATGAGAATAATGATGAGGATGAGGATGAGAATGATGAGGATGATGATAATGATAAGGATGATGAAGATGATGATGAGGATGATGAGGATGATGATGATGAGGATGCAGATGATGATGATAATGATGGTAACGATGGTGGTGATGGTCACCAGGAGAGTGTTAAGGGGAGCAATGCTGATAAAGGTGAACAGCGTGAGAAAGGGGATAAGGGCGCCAGCTCAAAGAAAGTGGTTAAGTCTGGCACCAAGTCAAAGAAAGATGCAGCACCAAAGGAGAAATCTACATCCACGGAATCCAGACGATCGAAGTGGCGCCATGACGTGAATGCCACTACAGGGTCATCTATTCCTGGTACATTTATCCATGCATCCATACCTGTTACCACTAACCCCGTTAGTTCTTGTGTTGTTACTCCTGTGATTGCAGAATCGGTCACTGAACCTGAAGCTGCTCAACACTCACCCATCCATGACACTGCTGAAATGCCTGAATCTGAACAAGCAGATGTTCACGTCTCCACTCCTCAGCAACAAAACCCACAATCTACTATACCTGAACCAAGCACAAGGAACTGGGAGGACACGTTGGAAATCGACGAGACTGCTCCACCACAGGCTTGGATCACGGCAGCGGCGCAGTATGATCCGATCACCGACGCCGACAAAGAAGTCTTGTACCTTCGTATCCGAAGTCCGATTGACTTATGTGCATTTCTTGCTCATGAGTATAAGACTTCTGTTACTCCATCATTGGTGAAGAAAGTACTGAAGGATAAAAGACTTCGCGCCAAAACCCGGTTGACCCAAATGGAGTTCGAATATTATGCCGAGGAGATCCTGAAGGCTCTGAATACCGTTCAACGGCCAGGTCTTCATGAATCAGAAAGAGCTCCACCTCCAATGGATCAAGATAATCAGATTGCTCTTGACTTCTTTGTCACCAATGATCTGGTGTATCTACTGAAGGGGTCATCAAAGTACGCAACATCCCTGACATTGCTGAAAGCTGCCAACTGGGGGACAATACCCTTTATCGAGGAAAAGGTAAACCGACTCTGGGTCCCTAAGATAAATCGTAATTATGATATGTATGCTGTCATAGGTGCATCTCATTGGGACGAACGAGTCCGAAGGGCGTACAGGGGTTGCTGCTTGGTCAATTCTGGAAGCAAGGTTAGATCCGACATCCGCATCTCCAGCATTTTAGGGATGAAAACTGAAGCCAAGAATGGCTACTATCATGTGACGGAGATTCGTTTGAAAAGGGAGGATGACAGGGAATACAAAATCCAGCAGGGAGATTTTTCCATCATTCGCCTTGAGGATATTGAAGATATGCTGCTTCTGATGACCAGAGATCAACTCACCCATATTCCTCGTGAAGACCTGATTGCGTTGAATACAGCACTTCGTATGTTCACACGAAGTGTTGTCATCAAGTCACGAGTTGAAGATCTTCAGTTGGGAGTCGAAAGCTATCAAAGGAAGCTCAATTTAACCCGTCCTGTGAACCAAGTGTTACCTCAACATGTAGCAAGATGTCCCTATACCGGCATTTCTGTCCCGAATTACGGCATTTTCTACTTGAACAGTCGAGGTTTGATGAAGTTTATGAGGGTGGGGGAGCTTCACAAGTATAGTGATGGAACTCTTATACAAGTCAGAGGAAAGTTGGAGCATCTGAACTCGGGTAAGACTTTGCCAGAAATGACGGAGGATTGGCATCCAGGTTATAAGCAGATGGCGAAGTACGTGATCAAAAAGATCGATCAAAAGCTCCGTGAACGTAGGTTGATGAGGAGCTTGGAAAGATTCGTGGGTGGTAGACCATATGGAGTGCACTACAGGACACTGCAACGATCCATCTGAAGGGTCGTACATTTCAGGTCACTCTATATTGGTATTATTTGTGAATATGTATATTTGTGAATAATGTGCTTTAATGGCTTGTTGTAGTGTCAAGGTATGATAATTTTTCAAGAATTTCTCACGAGATTCTAAATCTTTCAAAATATATCATACTAAAGCACTACAACTACCCCTTATTAACTTAAGGGGGAGCAATCATTTGTTCTATGGCCAAACATCAATTTCATTTTTTTTACCCAAAGACCGGTTAATCCATTCAATATCCCAAATATTAATGGTTAACATTTTGGATAAGGGGAGAAAATGGGATTAAGGAGATTTAAATGATACTTGGCTAAAAAGAAAAAGACTTAAAGATTATCCAACTTAATATGTGTAAAAGCACGTGTTAAGGGGGAGCGTTTTTGATGAACAAAACACCTAAGGTATAAAAATTTTGATTTCAATATCACAAGTACTTTAGGTGATTTTCAATGATTTTTCATGGTGGCAATTCCTTCCCAAAACACACTTAATTCACGACGGATGTGGTGACAAAAGGGTGGTAGGAATAGGTTTAGTCCAATGATTCATCAGAACCGATGGAATCTCCCCAAGGACAATTCCCTAGATAGAATTAGAAGTCCTAGGAAAGATGGAGAAAGAATGTGAACGTAGCTGAATGCCGACCAAGTACTTAAGCTAGCACTGGAACAATCACAACAAGGTGCTAGTGATGACGTATTGGTAAGCATTGAAGGGGTTGAAGAATGAAAAAGAAATGTAAAGATAAAAGGTGTAAAGAAAGAAGCCCTCCTTACAACTTTAGGCAGAAACCGGGTCAATACATATGCTATTGAGGTCATTTTTGCTAATGATTCTCGGTATTGAAGAAAGACATCATGGACCCAGTGATGCAATGCACAACCCTTCCCCAGCTAACTCAAATATCTCTCAAAAGGTATTTGTTTTAATCACACGGAGATCAACACGTTATCTACTGGTTTATTCACTCCGAATAGACTGGTATTGAAAAGGTGGCACTCCTCTCCAGCCATCGCTCACTAAATCAAAACGCACAATCGAGTCTAGAGCCAAGAGATCATCAAAAGTCTCATTAGGACACTTTCCATTTATTCCTTGCTTTCTCACACACTGTGAAAAGTAAGAGATTTTCATGAGTCCTACGCAGTATTCCTGTAATATTGCCAGAACATCCGAGTAATACGCAAGTATTACAATGAAGATGGAAATCCTGCTTGAGCCAACATCAAACAAGCTCATGGTAGGTTACACGTGCGGTTCTTTTAGAACCAATCTTGTGAAAAACTGGAAGGTAACAGTGGTTTAATTCTTAATTGAACTTAAACTCGTTCCAGGCCTCTTCGCATTATCATATGATCTTGCCAGAACACTCAGAGTGACTCTTTATTGACCACAGTGACGAGTGGAAATCCTTCTAGTGTCAACATCAAACAGCACTTGGTAGGTAACGCGCAAGATTCTTTATGAATTGAGCTCGTGACAACTGGAAAGCAACGATGGTGAAAATCTTAATTGAAATTCACTTGTTCCAGGTTTCATGAATTGACGGCTTTTAATCACAAGGATAAGTTATCCAAGTGATTCACTCTTTATGTTCGCAGTCAGCTTTGGACGGTCGAATAAAGAGAACGGGTTCACCCGCGAAATCCTGTCAGGAAGTTACTTAATTGAAACTATCCGTCACGGGTACGATATCTAATATCGTCCAACGGTCTTCACCGACCGGAGGTAAAATGCTACCGAATTAGAATAAAATGTTCAAAGCCATTTTATTCGTGTCGTTGCTATGTACCTGCTAAAGACGGTGGCGTTGCTGTGTACCTGTTGAAGACGGTGGCGTTGTTGAGTACCAGTAAAGACGGTGGTGTTGCGGTGTACCTGTAAAAGTCGTTCCCACATGCTTATGTCTTTTGCAACAAAGTTCAGCAATAATTCAAGAAAGTACAAGATGAAGTCTTCCGCTGTACCAAACTCTGAAGCTTTCGAGAATTCAACAAAAAGACGTAAGTGTGTGGAACATGAAGTCACGAGGAGGCAAAGTTCACAAGAAAGGCAAAGATCGCACGTGAAAGGCCAAAGAACAATGCTCTCAAGTCAAAGCCAAAAAGATCAAATCAACATATTCACAACAAAAGAAAGAAAAGAAGAAAAGACTACGAGCTAAAGAACGAAGACTTAGTATAGTATGCTAGGTTTAGAACTTTGTAAACTTGGAGTGACCTCCCTTAGGGGGAGATTGTTAGAAATACGTTTTTACGTATATTAGAAGTATCGGTCACTCCACAATAATATTCATGTTGTAATAGCTCGTAGTTAGATAATAGTTGTTATTGGCTTATTAACTTAAGTAAGAACCGGTCCATGGGCTTGTCATGGACCGGCCCAAGCCCAATGTTTGGCTTGGACTATAAATACCCCTTTCCACTAAGGAAAGGGGTTGGTTGTTGTTCCATTTCACATTTCATAGTAATAAAATCTTCCACATATTTCTCTCACTTTCTCTCTCTAGTTTCTCTCACTAGAAAACATCAACCCACTTCATAGATTCATAGGTTATCAATTTCTACATTTAGCTTATCAGATACCAAACTTTTATAAATAACAGATGAGAATTAACAATTTTCAGAAATTCAAACTTTATTTCATAAAAAGGAATTACAAAGATTTAAAAGCTAAAATCTGGAACAAAGGGACTCTCACAGGTTGAGGTCTCCTTTTATAGACAAATGCTAAGCCTACACTGTTCACAAACCCTAGAAGTGAATTTCCTATTTTGTCCCAAATGCTTCTAGACGAATTATTGGATATGAGCTGTCCAAAATGATCCTGAGTGTTCATTTTAGCTTTGTGATGAAGCAATGACTCTCAGCTGTTGATTTTTCCACGTTGGATAACTTGGAGGTGAAGTTGCGTTTTGATTGGTTGAAAGGGAATTGGGGGTGGGGTCCATAGTGAGTGAGAGTGAGGGTTTTGATGTGGGATGAGTTTCTGCATGTGTGAATCACACATGTGCCAGGGTAATTGAAAATTACCCTTTGTTTAAGTGAAGTAATTTCTGGGTGGATGAATGGTAAACAGTGGTAAGTTTGATCCGAATTTGGGGGAAACTTGTCTGTTTGGCGCAATCTTGGTTTAAATGTTTCACTTGCTCACTTTTAGTCCTTGATCTTTGGCCAAACATGTATAACAAGTTTATTTTCCTAATAAACTCGTTTCCCTTTGTTATAGAAGTTTCAGACTTCATGTTTTGGCCACAAAAAGTTTTCAAAAGGGATTTTAGGGCTTTTATCACTTTAGGCTAATTACAATTTCAGTCCTTTTGATATTTAAACCATATTTCAAGGACTAGAAATGTAATATTCTTGAACTTCAAGGGGTTCTTAGGATCTTGGACTTAATGAAGGGCCATTCTTGACAAATTAGATTTGATGGGGGACTAATCTTGCCATTTCTTCAAAGATGAAGGACCTTTTTGCAATTTTGACAAACTTAAGGGACCAACCTTGTAATTATGATTTTACAAGGGTTTTAAGTGTCTTTTCTTCATTCTTTGAGGATCAATCTTGCATATCTTCAATTCTTCAAGGGTAAATGTTGGATAAATCATGATCTAGGGCCCGGTTCTTTGTACGGCTTCGTTTCTCGTGTCCGTTTTTCCTTGTTTCTTGTGATCTTTTGTCTTTTTCACGATATCCATACCTAAAATACACAAGTAAACAAACACAAGCATATATATGATATTTTATGACATTTTTATGCATTTAAAGCCCGAAAAGAACGATGAGATCATGTATAAATGCCATCTCATCATTTATATCTATTTTATATCTTATTTTAATCAAAAGTTACTTTTACACTTGTTAATGAGTGATTACTTTTTAGTAAAAAAAAACATGTCACATTCACCATTTTCGACATAACTAGAGTTCTACAATGACTTAGAAGCTCATATTTGAGCTGTAGAAACTACATGATGTACTCTAAAAATAGTTCTTCTATAAACTCTTCTCGATCAGTCCCTAAATATGACTTTCAATTCGAACAAGATAGACCAGTCACATTTGCACACCAAAAGTAATTTGGCCATAACTTGCTCATTTTTAGATTTCCATTGTATGGCCAATTAACCACTTGTTTAGAATTCATTTATCTATCATCATATCAATTCACCTAACCATTTTTACTAACTAAAAATATCAAAACCTACTGTTCTTTACAGCCCTCTTATTTTAGTGTTTAATCACCTAGTTTTCTATATGACTTATCCCGTTTTAGCCTAAGCTATCAACATATAATCCCATCATAATCACTTGATCATCATTTATTACATCATATATGTACATTCGGAAATGAAATAAACAAGAACTTTTACAAGTAAAAAGGAAAGAACAAGTTTTATACCAACAACAATGGAAGAAAATGACATCAAAGCTTGTTCTTGAACCCAAAACAACTTGATTTTCAAAACCCACTTATAAAATCTTCAAGATCACTTTTTACCCATTACATCAGCCCCAAAAATCTTAGTAAACCCTCTTGATCATACCAAAAATCCCATGAAAAAACTTCTTTTAAATCCTTGAAATCACCTCAAAACATCTTCATTTTATATAGAAATCATACTAGATTGATAGGTTTGCTTGTAGGTTTAAATGGATCTTATGAAAATATAATGAAAATGGTGTTTTTGGGTGGTATAGCCACGAATTTTTTGAGGAGGGGGAAGAAAATGGTGAATTTTCTCACTCTAAGAATGAATGTGTGTGAAAAATGGTGTGATACTTTGTTTAAGTATTAACCAAGCTTGCAAGACAAGTGTCTTACACTTTGCAAGACTTAATATGGTGAGGAAAACTCACATCTTTGAAAAATCAGCCCTTGAGGAGGTGGGAAAAGTGTCTAGCTTGTCTCACAATATTATTTTACAGGTATTGTTCGATTCTTGTTACCTCGATACGCATGCCTTCGGTTTTGTTTTAGAAAAACGTTTTTAGATTTTATGAAACGATATTGAAAAACGAATCTACTAAAATTTGTTTCATGGAAAACGGAGTATGTAAACGTAAATACGTAACGTAGAGCTCTCCTGTTTAGACGTAGACGATGCTAATTTAAGACGTAAACCCTAATTTCTTCCCAAAAGTAAGTGAGTTCATAAACTAACAATAAAATAATAATTATAAATAATACTTGAGAATAAAATAACGACCTCAAATTGACGGATTGTCACAGCATTTCCCCCTAAAGAGGATCTTTGTCCTCAAAGATCAATTCATCTTACTACTCGCTTCTTATAGAGTCAAAGACATGTGGGCATTTCCTCTACATTAGGTCTTTTCTCTCAAGCGTAATTCATTATAATATGCGAGTTTCATCAATCATAACTATGTGAATACGATCATGCTTATGTTGACTTACTTTCTCTTTCCATGATGTCCACGGGTTTTCGATGAATGCAACTTTTTGCCGACTCAAACCTCATTAAGATGTATTCGGATTTTCACTTGATTGACATTTTATCAAGTTAGATATACAAAACATATTTCATGAAACCCTTGAAGTCCTAGGGTAGTCTAGCTTATATGCCTCTCGAACCAACTCTTTACATCATCTCAATGGTCCCATACAACGGGGACTTAGCTTCCCACGATCTTTCAGATCATCAATTCACCTTTCCACGATGAAAATTCTCGGCATAACTTTGCTACCCATCTTGCACTTCAAGATCTACATCTCACATTCACATAACCTCCTGCCTACTACCGGCAGTCAATAATCAGATCTTAACTTCCATAATCATTTCAGGTCTCGTGGGTCGAGTATCTTCATCCCAACTCCCACCTACAAGTGCTCTTTATATAGATCCTCACAAGATTCGATCTCAATCCTAATGCGATAA
This sequence comes from Glebionis coronaria, assembly GCA_025667525.1. NCBI lineage: Eukaryota > Viridiplantae > Streptophyta > Magnoliopsida > Asterales > Asteraceae > Glebionis > Glebionis coronaria. The sequence continues at coordinate 179,145,103 of CM046880.1, read as the reverse complement.
TTATCAATGATAATCCATCCAAAGGTAAATGCTCATCCTAGACACTACCAAAGGTCAATCATACAAGCACAAAACAAGACTTCTAGTGTTTGTATCGTTTTTTTACCTTGTCCATCCGATTGTGGGTGGTAAGCAGTACTCTCATCAAGATTCGTTCCCAATGACTTCTGAAGGGATCTCTAGAAATTCGATGCAAAGCGAGGATCTTGATATAAATGATCGATATAGGCACACCATGCTTACACAACTCCTTTAAATACAAATGAGCCAACTTTTACATCGAGAACCTATCATTAACGGGAATGAAATGAGCAGATTTGGTCAGTCTATCGACGATGACCCAAACCGAATCAAATCCAGATGATGACCTTGGAAGATTTGTGAAAAAAAACTATAGGGATTATATCCCATTTCCAAACAAGAATAACAGACAGTTGAAGCAATCCTGATGGCTATTGGTGTTCAGCCTTGACCTTCGCACAAGTTATACATATACTAACGTATGTGGCGATGTCGGCTTTCATGTTCGGCCTTCAGTACAACTCTTCCTGATCAAAATACATTGAATCAGAAACGGAATGATTAAAATACTTAGACTTATGAGATTCCATCATGACTAAATCTCGAAATCCTCTATATTTAGGCAACCACAAACGACCTTTTAAACACTTAACGCCATCGGCTCCCATCTCTAATGGTTCTAATTAGCCGCGAAACCCTTCATCATCTATATTATCCTTCTTACAAGCATCGCTATTTCAAAATTTCTCGGGCAAGTTATTCTGCACGGTCATTACTAAGGAATACATCCTAATTGGTTCTTTATCCTTTCTACATAACACGTCAGCAACTACATTCACCTTCCCTGATGAAATAAATATCATGACCATAATCACTCAGAAACTCAAACTATTTACACGGCTTGATGTTTAGCTCTTCCTGATCCAAAATATTTTGTAGGCATTTGCGTTTGGTGAATACCGTACACTTAATGCCACACAAATAATGTTTCCATAGTTGAAGAGCAAAAACTACCGCTCCAAATTCCAAGTCATGGGTTATATGGTTTCCTCAATTCCTCCTAGGTTGTCTTGAGGTATACACAAACATCTACTCCTAAGGGAGTTTAGTTAAATGATAAAGGTATGAGGAAATAATTCCTTAATAATCCTTAAATAAATATCTGTCAACCCAAACATCTTCGCACTTCCTTTCTGGTATAACCCAAAGCCTTAATGGATCCAATCTTTGAAGAGTCAACATAGATTCCACTAATATTAATCGCACGGTCAAAGAATGTAAGGGATCAAGCCTAACATCCGACTTTAAATATTTAAAGTACAATGTTTCACATCTCAGCTAGATCAAGGTAGTCTGCAAATGATTACTAAGCTCCTTCTTATTCTTGGAAATAATCAGATGGTCCTTAATGATCACAAACATGAATTTATCAAAATACATCTTACACACGCGATTCATCCAATTCATGAATACGATCGGTGTGTTGGTCAATCCAAACGACGTCACATGAAAATCATATTGTTCATTACGAGTTCTGGATGTAGTGATTGGAATAGATAATCTTCTTTGCGGACGCGAATTTGATGATAACCATGCCGTAGATCAAATTTTTGAATATACGCTAGAGCATGGTAAATGATCGAACAAATATTTCATCTTGGGTAATGGATATCAGTTTTGATCGTCAATTTATTTAGTTCACGGTAATCTATGAATATATGGAATGATAATACCATAGCTCTTCATTATGACGAGCTCAGTAGAATAAAAGCTTTCTCCGACAACTCTCTCAGTTGCACGATAACTCTTTTGATTCAGATGGTGCTGACGTATGGTGCACATGCCACAGGTGCAGCACCGGGAATATAATCAATACCAAATTCAACTTCCCTTAATGGCGGAAGTCTTGGTAATTCATCAGCAAATACCTCAAAAAGTCTTAGATAACAAGAACATTTTCTTATTTAATTTACCTTAGGTTCTTTCTAGATCGCTAGATCTATGACTAGTTCAAAATCATTCATGGTAAACTTTCAAGCCTGAATGCAGGATACGATCACCCGTCGGGAATTATTTAGATCACCTTTGATAATCAACATTTTATCTTTTAGGGGAATTCTACCCGTGCTCCCATCAATTAAGACAATGACATCACGTCATAACAATGATTCCATCCTAATGACACCACCATCTTTCTAGTTTTATTATCGTTGATAAGACAAGAACTACTTAGGAGGCTAAGTATACATCCTTTTGGAATCTTATTGGTGCTCACTACTTTTCCATTAACCAAAAGCTAAGAATAATCTTTCACAATTCAAGGATATCTAGAGACATAGCTAACATTAAAAGAGTGAGGTCAACGCATGATTATCACGGGAGAATTTCAAATTAGATAAAGACGAAAATATGAACGAATATGAATATATTCCATGTTTTCATGATTTGTTTACACATCCGAAGGAACCTGGGATCGTTACTCATGTCACTCAAAGGCAGTCTATTTTAAAAGACAATATCGGAATGTTGATAGTCCAAGCCGGATATCAACAACCGATAATTAGATAAGTTTCCAAGGAATCTTGTCATTAAATAAATGAACAAGAAGTGGATATTAATTTTCAAATAAGACAATGTCCATAGATGAGTAAATTTAATTGGGAAAGGATAAGGCGCATATGTAGGTGTCCCTACCAATATGTCCCTAATTGTCACTTTTTGCAAACTCCATAAAAAATTGAATCTTTTGGAACTAGAATTAACAATGTAGTTGTTATCAAAGTTTTATGGTGACTACTAATCAGCCTTGCATGGCCCCCTCCAAATTATACGTAGGTGCACGATTACGTATAATTTAGGATCAACAATGCAATGCTCAGTTTGTGAAAATAGTGTCATCATGTTTAAAATAGATAATCATGCTTAATTTTGAAATAGATATAAAAATGATTTTACTGAAATGTTCATCATTATGAAAGCATTTCCATTTAAAAGATGTTTAATAAAAACTTTATTTCGATAGTAATTACTTAATAGTACCGATTAAATAACTCATATGATGATAAGAATTTCATATTTTCCCAAGATGTTATTGTATTACTTATAAAAACAATGAGTGATCTGCAAAAGAGTGATGGAGAGTTGATTACCAAGAACTAATTACAATATGATAGGAAATGAGCTTAGCCAAATAGTCATGAGGCTCGTGACATCGATGGCACTCAGGAACACGAAAGAATAATTCACAATGCAACTAAAATCGAGATGAGTATTCGTTCGATGGTTGCATCACTAATGCGAACATTAGGAAGAAGCACGAAAAGATAGATAACAACGATACATGTAGAATTTAGCAATCGAAGATAGAATTTTCATTAATCACAGACAAGTCACAAGCTGTCCCGTCACACATTACGTGTCACCATGTAATGTCATACAATTCCAAGGACTCGTCCTACCAACTGATGTCTCAGTTAAGTTAGTGATTTTAAAAGATACTATAATGAATACTAATCTACAAAAGTCATTAAGTGTTCCACGTGTCCTGGAGGATCGATCTACCCCAAATCAGAAAAAGATTTCTTCGATTTATTTCTTGGACACTGGGAATCCTCGTCATTGGACAATGGCATATGAACAACCCTTAACACGAACCAACAATCATTTAAAACCTTATAATTCAACCAAAGGACTCAGCGAATTCTCCTTAACAATCTCGGATTCCACACGAGTTAATTCTAACTTTATCTGAGCTTCAACCAACTTATACTCAACGCGATATTCTACCTCATTCTACAATACTTTCAACCTTTTTCTTAGACCTTGAAAGGACAATAAAAGCTTGACATGAACACCACTAAATTCCCAATTCTATAGCTCCTATAGAAACAATTATCAAGTGAGTCACGAGCAGGAAATGACTCATACATTCAAATAGACTTCTCGGAAAGGTACAAGTGACATGAGGTTTTTGGGTAAGGGTTCCAATAATAGCCTCAAGTGCATCATTGACCTTCTCAATTTTCGAATTAAGAATTGGATGACACCAAGTCGGATGACACATTTCCAGGTGACGGGGTTTTGTCAAACTCTAGTCTATAAGGAAAGTTCGTCACAACATCGACATCAGATTTATTCTTTACAATTCATCTTCAATATCATAATCAGCTAAATCAACATTGTTAGGAATATCAACTATTTCGTTAGAATTATGAACATCCACAACCTGGTTCAGATCTCGAATAGCTAGATTTTCTACAGGAATCACTAAAAGAGTTAGGGTTCCTTGTGACGATCCACGTCGTATAAATATCTCTTATAAGTATTAGAATAATCATCAAACAATCATGTAATCAAATTACAACATATATAATCCAAGTTATATATATTAAAATAACACTTCTCAGTCTGGCCTTGTCGGTAACTCGGGAATTCTTCGGCACCGTTATAGTCAAAAGATTTTTCAAAACGTTTTATTAAAATTTTCCTTTAAAAATCTTTTGTTCTCTATAGCGTGAGCTCTGATACCAAATTGTAACACCCCCAAATATTCACGTTTAGAATTAGCGGAAGAGTCGTTGGTGTTACGGGATATCACATTACTCAAAGCATAGACAACGCTTAAAAATCGCGTCGTTTAATAACAAAACATTTTCCATTCATAAATATCAAATTACATAGATCCATAGATCAAAGTATGTCATAAAAATTTACAAAACATTCGAATGGAAATTTTTATTTAAAAGCGGGCCATAAACTCTTGCCGTCTTCCCAAGAATTACATTCAAGTGACTGAGATAAAACATGCTAAAAGTCAGCGAAACGCTGAGCGAGTCCATAAAGTTTAATAAAAACCAATAACATAAAACCGGTATATAATCATTACCGAAAAACATTTTGTACAATTCTTTGTCGTAGACCATAACATAGGCCAAAAACATTTAATACGAATCATTGTCGTAAATCATAACATAGGCCCTTGCCGTCAAAACCATTATACGAACCATTGTCGTAACAGCATCATACAATACGTTTTATAACGTTGTTTATAGTATAATAAAAACCGTTATATAAAGCAGTTATGTAAAACTAGAACACAAGTATAATATCAATAAATAAGACCCCATATTGCTAGTCAGGCAATATATTATAATCCAAATCATGTATCTTACACCGTCCCTGAGACCGCAGCCTCAATATTACCTCTATGAGTATTATTATCGGATTATTATAAGCCGCATGACATTGTTACCTTTCTAAATTATACATCGGGTAGCTAGCCCGAAATTCGTTTTCCCATTTAAAACAATGTGTCTTCACAAAAATCACGCTAAATATACCCCTCTCATACATAAATTTGCTTGCCAATCAATGTGACACAACGGGGATCAGCCATCAAGACGGGAACTGGGCTGATCTTCCCCAAATAGTACTATTATATGCATAAGCGTCTACCATCTCCCGGTAGTTCACAATTCATGCTAATGAGACTTATAGTGACTTAACCTAACTAATAATAATTGATGTTTGTAAAAGTACACTTGTTGTAGGAAAAACAAGATGTAACTAGGGTAAGTACGACGGTTTAGGAAAATCGTGCACAAATGACCCAAGTAGGGGAGTTCGTTCTCAAGGAGGCTAGTGTGTTGTGTAAAGAAATGATTAACTATTTAAGATTATGCTTTTGAAGAAAGAAAATAAAAAAGGATGACGGTTACGATTCTAAACTAAACTAAGACGAAAAGTCGTGCACGTAAAACCGTAAAATATGACGAAATTTAAAAATTAACCTAAAAATTCTTAGAAAATTACGATAAATCCTAAAAAATGTAATTAGAGTTAACCAAAAATCAAAATTCACTCAAACCTTTTATTTAATTAAATATTAGTTTTTAATGCTAATTAAAGCCCAAAAAATCAATTTAATTAACAAAAAGCCCAAAATGAGATTTTTCATTTTGTAAACTCTAAAATAACTTAACTTAATTAAAAACTATTTTTGAAAAATTTAAAATTAATTCAAACTATTTTGAAATGATTAAAAACTATAAAAACCTTAAAATAATTCAAAAAATTAATGAAATGACAACAAAATTAATCTAAAAGTTTTAAAATTCCTAACTTAATGTATTTAAACTAGGAAAAATGAAAAACTTGCAAAAATCTTAAATTTAGTTCTTAATAATAAAATAATAATAAAATAATAATAAAATAATATTAAAAATTCAAAATTTATAAAAAATTCTAAAAAGTTGCAAACTAATTTATTTTACCCTAAATAAAACAGAAATGAACTTGAAATTACCAAAATACCCCTAATGGGCCTCCAAATGGGCTAAAATGCAAAACAGTCCACCTAATTGGGCTTTTTGGCCCAATAAGCAAAAAGTTGTCCAAATAAGCCTAAAATCTCCTGTCTGACTCAAAATTCAATTTTAAGAACCAAATTTCAAAGGCCTAAAAGCTGAAAGTGAGCTTATCACAACTTATTTCAAAGCAGCTTATTCTTAATGGGCTTTTTGGCCCATTAAGCTATAAGTTGATGCCATAAGCTGAAATTTGACACACAACCTTCTCTTGACCTAATTAATATGTTTGTAAAAAGATATTTGGAATAAGCCCAAGAAATAAGTCTGAAATAAGCAAAAGCTCTCTATAGAAAACGACAAAATAGTCATATTTGAGTTCTAGACCACTTCAAGGGCTGATTCTTGTTGCAAAAGGTTTCAAATGACAAAACTAAGCTTATTAATAAAAAAGATTTCAAATAAGCACAAAGAATAAGCTGTAAAGCAATAAGCACTTATGTTAAAAGTCAACTTAGTTGGTTTTCTAGTCAAACATAAAAGTCAAACCCTAAAAAGCTCTAGATTAGTTCAATGGGTCAAATAAGGAAGATTGATTACAAAATCAAAGTTGTTGCAAGGCTGAATAAGCTAAAATGGCTTATGAATAAGCTGTTTGATAATTAACACTAGCAGTGGCTAGTTTTGGGTGTCCAGCAGTGGGAAAAGTTTCCACTGCTTGACTTCTTTGACTTTTTGTCTTTTTGTCTTTTGTGGATTTTTGTTGGATTAAAGGCACACAAAGGTATCCTTATAACCAGTGGGTTATAAGGAGTCAATCACAATCAAATAAACACAAATCCTAACATCCAACTGATACAGTCAATTCAAAAGATCACCAGACATTGCACAGACATGAACATAAGCAGTTATGAACAAGATAAGCAGTTCTAGCAAGAATAAGCCAACCAAAATGAACCAAATGCACACAACAACTTAAATAAATTCAAATGAACATAAATCAACTAGTTTCATGCAATGATTCAATCCAAAGAAAGTTACTGATGAACTAACAGATGAACACAACTGAGGTTGCTGATGTATTTGGCCATAGATCCAATTACAAACACTCAAATCAAAGATTTTAGGTCACAATTTGCAAAATCAAACAAGTTAAAGCACTTAATCAGATTTGATGTTTTAAAAAGCAAACTTGGCAAATATCAGAACACAAGCACTTATATAACAGATACAAGCACAAATAAACACTTAGCACTTATTCAATTCAACACACAAAGTTCAAATCAGTAAACCCAAACACCCCTTTCACCTTTTTAACCCAAAATTTTCAAAGAAAAAGTGTGATTCAGGTTAGCAAATGCATACACAAGCATCAAATCAACATTCTCATGCAAGATTAACAAGATCTAAGCACCAAGAACATACAAACACTAGCAGAATCACAAATCACTTAAAACCAATGATTTTTAGGAAAAGAGGGTCAAACCTCATGGATGTACTTCCACACCCACGATTTTTAGAGTTGATGTGTCTAGCCCAACAAGACACAAGCTTCCAACACAACCCTGCTAAGATTCAAAAAAGTTAGAGCACAAGTTATAACAGAAAGATGAAAAATAACAAAGAAAAGCTTGATTAATGCAACCTTGTTCCCACTCCTTGATTATCCCCAAACCACAAGTTCACTACACCTTAATAATCTTCTTATCAGGGTGTTATGAGCACTTGTAATCCAAAAATTCCAAGGGCTTGAACCAAGAACTTAGCAAAATATCAAGTTTTAGGAAAATTGGCAATTTCTTGCACAATCTTTGAAAACAGGTTTTGAGCTTTCAAAATCACAAACATATATCACTAACAACAGAATAAAAAGATTGGCACTTGGGTGTCATCAACAATATCAAACATTATTTCATTAAGTGAACATAGGATTTACAGATTTGTGAACAAAGGAAAAACCAATAGCAATTTTTAAAGTAATGAGTCCTGTGCCTTATATAGGCTACATGAATACTAGAAAAGCTAAAAAATAACATAAACCCTAGTTGTTGAGTTTCCATATTTTCCCTTGAGGTTTGAAAATTCTTGAGCTCATGTGAAGTCATCTTGGCATCTTGTGAAGCTAGAAAGTGATGGAATGGTGATCAAGGGCTCCTATGAAGCTTAAAATGTAAGCTTCATTTTGGTATGTAGATTCTCTTGCATGTTTTGGCAGTTTCCCCAAAAACCTGTAGCAAGGGTTTAACATGTGAGTTGTTGGTTGATGATGTGGCAAGTTTAGAGGTTGGGTTATGATTAGAACCACCCTAATCATAATTCTGGACAAGATGGTGGTTTAATATTGGCTTAAACAAAAGTACCCAATTTGTGTTCTTATGTGAATAGTGGGTGGTTTAATCCGGTTTTGTGTTTCAATAAGTTGTTTAGTGCGCTTATTAACTAATCAGTTAAATTAGTTAAAGAAAAGCTGAGTGGGATTGTGACATGGCATGAGGGTGGCATGTGATTGGTGGAAAAGTGGTAGTGGGACACATGGCAGCCACTGGTTGGTTAAGGCAAGTTTGGATGTTGGCAAGATTAAACCCTTCTTTTCTTCCATTCTTGTCATTCAGGTTTAAACATAATAGAATCCGAATTCCTTTGTTAATAAAGTTTTGGTTTTCACACTTTTGCCCCAAAAAGTTTTGGAAAAGTATTTCAAGGGTATTTCTTGCCAATTCATGATATTTGAAGGGTTGTTTTGGCATTTTTTTCATTCTTCAAGGTGTTGACTTGTATTGTTGACTTCTTGAAGGAATAATAATGACAAGTCTTCAAACTTGAGGGACCATTCTTGCCAATTCTTCAAAGTGGAGGGTCCTTTATGTAATTTGACAAACTTTAAGGACCAAACTTGTAATTATGAATATACAAGGGTTTTAAGTGTCAATTCTTCAATATTGGAGGACCCTTCTTGTACAATCTTCAATTCTTCAAGGGTTATTCTTGGAAAATCAACTCTAGGGCTTGGTTCATTGCGCAGCTTCGTTTCCCGTGTTCGTTTTTGCTTGTTTCTTGTGATCTTTTGCCATTTTCTCAATATCCATACCTAAAATACACATGGAACAAACACAAGCATATATTTGGCATATTTCATGATATTTAATGCATTTTAAGCCCATTTTGGACGATGAGACTATGTAAAAAAGCAGTCTCATCACTCCCCCATACTAAACCATTGTTGTGCCCTCACGCAATGCTAGAATAAAGTATCATAGCACCTCCAAATTTTTTTTATGCACTTTTATTGAATGATAGACTTGCTACACTACTACTTGCTACTACTTGCGTTTTAGACATAATGTATGATTTTCATCGCAAAATGGGACGTTTAGGTTCATAGAACAAGAACACGTGAATGCTTCGTTAGAAATAATTTCATCGTCCTCGATTTTCACCCCAATTCCATGCTAAGCGTGTAAAGAGATCATTGTCATTATAAGTTAGTCATGCTAACACTACTCATATGCTCTAATCACGTACTTAGACTCCCATTTTCCTAAGTGGTATCTCTTATATTTTATTTTTGTCTTGAATGTTCACGAGGATACATTTTTGACTTATGTGATGATAGAGATTTAGGACTAAAAATAGAGTCATAACGGTGTAACCAAGACCAACGAATTAATAACCCCCCTAATAGATAACGATGTAAAAAAAATTAAGTCAACAAGAAGGATCGATAAGCACGGTTTTATAACGGTTTTGAACATGAGACTTATTACCAAGACTTTCATACGCCCCATAATGGATGGGCCTTATTATCATAGGTTTACCTCCATCTTTTATTAAACTTCGCCATGAAGCTTTTATTATGACTTCGGTCTTGCCTTGCCTTTTATTTAACCTCGCCATGAGGTGTTTATTATGGCCCAAGACGAATATCCTCACGCTAAAAGCGAATTTTGGATCTTTAAATCTTCAAAAATTAAGGTATAATTCACTTTCAATTTCGCATAGATTTCTCGGCCTTGTGAGCTTCAAATTGTTTGCTTGATTTAGGTGAGCACTTGAACTGTAATTATTAGGTGAAGCTTTTGATTATTCGGGTTGCCAATACTTCAAAACCGTGACGCTGACGATACCTTAATGTCTTCCAAATTTAATTACATGGGAGCTACTAGAAAAGACTAGAAACCAATAATCAAGACTAACTCGCTAGGCCAATACTTATTAAGCAAAATATATATACAAGCGAAGGGAGAATAAGCAAACAACGAGAACACATGAGTTTTTGAAAGAATACGAGTACTCTACGTTTAGCATAGTAACTTTTAATTAAGTCTATCATTTCTCGTCCTTATTTAAGTGACTTAGCCTAATACAAAGTTAGGGAATCGAAGCTAAGTGCTCAACACGCACAGTCGAGTCAAAAATTACTCTTATTCTTGCCATCTAAAAATCTACATTCGTGTCTTCAAACACTTATAAAACATGATAAATTTTTTAAAATTTGGCCATTTTTAGCCTTATTTTGCAAAAAAATGATAAACAAAAAGATAAACTTTGGAAAGCGTAAAGGTTTGGCAAGGAAAGTATCTATTCACCGCCCATACTAAAGTTAAACATTGTCCTCAATGTTTCGAGTGTAAGGGTTGGAAACCCCCATACTAGAGTGTAGTCGAATGCTTAATCTAGCATGAAAAGGGTGTAATCGTTAAATTTAAAGTCGTTTATGAAGTGTGATAAAAATCTAAGGTTATAACAAATAAGGATATATCATGTGTGGATATTGAGAAATTCTTCCAAGCAAACGATCGAGTGCTCCCATAAAATGAACACGAGAGGCTCCAATCGTGAATATCATGATCATCTAAAAACCACATATCATAAACAACCACGGAACAAAGGTTGGAAGGACACAAATCCCCTCACGTAAGCTACATTAGAAAGCGATAATATGTACATGGATAAGCATGGGACTCCCTCACGAGGCACCTCATTTTTGATTACCGAGTCATGAGCTCGACTCGATCCCCTCAATACTAATTATCATTGGGGAAGGTGACTTGGTCGAGGTAGTTCAAAGAGAGAATTTCCCCGCCAAAGTAGTGCTTCAACTTATGTCCATTCACCTTGAAATTGGGGCCATCATTTTGAGCTAGCTCGATGGTCCCATAAGGAAAAACTTGGGTAACGGTGAATGGACCCGACCAACGGGATTTCAACTTGCCGGAAAAGATTTTCAAACGTGAGTAAAAAAGCAACACTTGATCTCCAATGTTTAAAACCCGGTTTTTAATTTTTGAATCATGAAACTTTTTAGTTTTTTCCTTGTAAATCAATGAATTTTCATAAGCAATGTCTCTCAATTCATCCAATTCATTCAATTGCATTTTCCGGTGTTTCCTCGCGGTCTCAGTGTCATCATTACAATGCTTAATGGCCCAATAAGGTTTGTGTTCGAGTTCAATTGGCAAGTGACAATTCTTCCCATACACAAGCTTGTTAGGAGTGCACCCGATGGGCCTCTTAAGAGTGGTACGAAAAGCCCATAAAGCATCGTCTAACTTATCCAACCACGATTGTCGGTTCTCTCCAATCGATCTGTCCAAGATCTTCTTCAACGCTCGGTTTGAAGCATTCACTTGCCCACTCGTTTGTGGGTGATAAGCCGTAGAAAGCCGATGTGTAACCCAATATTTCCTTAGGACCCTTTCGAATTGGTCATTACAAAAATGGGTTCCACGATCGCTTAAGATCGCACGATGGGTTCCAAAATTCCCGCATGTGGATTGGCCGTAGACGTTTTTGTGAAAGTGGGAAAGTTCTATTATCCGGTAGACTTTATCATTGTCGATATTCCCATGGATCATCAAGTTCCTCTTATTTTAGGTCGTTCGTTTTTGGATACGTCAATGGCGTTGATTGATGTGCATGCTAGGAAAATCACCTTACGTTTCAACGACGAGGAACTTGTTATAAACGCATCACAAAACTCTCCAATTTCTCCTGTTTATTCCGTCGCAACCATAAACCTCGTTGATATGATCGACGTTGTTTGCGAGGAATTTTCACAAGAAGTTTTAGGTTTTGGTGATGATGAAAATAGTGGCAATCCCACTATGCTTGATCCCATTCTTGATAATTCGACACCATCCTTCACTCCATTTGAAGGTGGTGGTTTTACATTGGAACAATTTGATGTTCCACGTACTTGTGACGAAGACCTCGACAACGATGTGGACTTCTCGATTATCAAGAATTTTCTTAACGATTTCCCATTTCCTCCACCCGAGGAGGTTATGAGTATTGAGCCCAAATCTTCAATTGAGGAACCACCAATCCTCGAGTTGAAAGATTTACCTCCTCATCTTGAATACTATTTTTGGAAGGAGACGATAAGTTGCCGGTTATTATTGCGAAAGATCTTTCGAATGATGAAAAAACCGCACTTATCGATGTTCTAAAGGACCACAAAGGGGCAATTGCGTGGAAATTATCCGACATTAAGGGGATCGACCCCAAATTTTGTACCCACAAAATCTTAATGGAGGAGGACTACAAGCCCGCAATCCAATGCCAAAGGAGGGTGAACCCCAAAATTCACGACGTCATCAAAAAGGAGGTCCTTAAAATCCTTAACGCGGGAATGATTTACCCTATTTCCGATAGCCCTTGGATGAGTCCTATTCATTGTGTCCCTGTGAAGGGAGGAATGACCGTTGTGCCAAACGATGCCAACGAGTTAATTCCAACTCGACTCGTGACCGGTTGGAGGGTGTGCATCGACTGTCGTAAGTTGAATGACGCCACTCGTAAAGACCATTTTCCCTTGCCCTTCATGGACCAAATGTTGGAGCGTCTTGCCGGAAACAATTTCTATTGCTTTTTAGATGGTTTTTTCGGTTACTTCCAATCCCCATCGATCCTCGTGATCAAGAAAAAACTACGTTTACGTGTCCATATGGAACGTTTGCCTATCGTAGAATGCCATTCAGACTTTGCAATGCACCGGGAACTTTTCAACGGTGTATGATGGCTATTTTTAATGACATGATTGAGAAGACGATGGAAGTCTTTTTGGATGATTTTTCCGTGTTTGGTTGTTCATTCACTTCGTATTTGTCGAATATTTAGAGAATGTTAAAACGTTGTGAGGAAACCAACCTTGTGCTCAATTGGGAAAAATGTCATTTCATGGTTAAGAAAGGAATCATCTTAGGGCACAAGATCTCGAAAGCGGGGATTGAGGTAGACAAAGCTAAGGTAGACGTTATCGCCAAATTACCTCATCCCAAAACCGTTAAGGGTGTTAGGAGTTTCCTAGGCCACACGGGCTTTTATCGTCGATTCATCAAGTATTTTCAAAGATTTCTCGACGTATTACACATCCCCTCGAAAAAGATGCTCCTTTTGTCCTTAACAAAGATTGTGTACGAGTCTTTGAAATCCTTAAGAGGAAACTTACCGAAGCTCCCATTCTTATTGCTCCTAATTGGAACCTCCCCTTTGAGCTCATGTGTGATGCTAGTGACTACGCTATTGGGGCCGTATTGGGGCAACGTCATGAAAAACACTTCTTACCTATTCACTATGCTAGCAAGACGATGACCGAGGCTCAACTTAAATACAATACAACGGAAAAGATATTCCTTCCCGTGGTGTATGCATTTGAGAAATTCTGACCTTACCTCGTCTTGACCCAATGCATAGTGTATACGGATCACTCGGCACTCAAGTATCTCATGGCTAAACAAGATGCAAAGCCGAGATTGCTTCATTGGATTCTCCTCCTACAAGAATTTGATGTCGAAATCCTTGACAAAAAGGAGCCGATAATCTAGCGGCCGATCATCTTTCTCGTTTAGAAGATCCTCACCAAAGTGTTTACGAGCCAAAGGAAATTACTGAAACATTTCCTCTCGAGACACTTGGTGTAGTGAATTCTAAGCTTGATTCATCCACCCCATGGTTTGCGGACATCGCAAATTACCATGCGGGCAACTTCATCATTAAGGGTATGACGACTCAACAAAAACGAAAATTATTTCGTGACGTCAAGTTCTACTTTTGGAACGAACCTTACCTCTTTCGGACTTGTACGGATCAAATTATTCGACGTTGTGTTTATGGCACCGAAGCTTCTAATATCCTTAGAGCTTGTCACAGGGGACCCACGTGTGGTCACCATGGTGCTAATCATATGGAAAAGAAGGTCTTTGATGCTGGTTTCTTTTGGCCTACTATTTACCGAGATGCACATGCACTTGTCAAGTCATGTAACTCATGCCAACGACAAGGAAAAGCCTCACAAAACGATGAAATGCCTCAAACCATCATCCAAGTGTGTGAGATCTTTGACGTTTGGGGAAATGATTTTATGGGGTCGTTCCCATCATCTCGTGGTAATAAGTACATCCTTGTTGCCGTTGACTACCTATCCAAGTGGGTGGAAGCTAGGGCTTTGCCCACGAACGATGCTCGTGTGGTAGTCAAGTTTTGGAAAAGCTTATTTTCTCGGTTGGAATGATTGACCAATTCGTTAGACATTAGTGAAGGAGTAAGATTAGGAAGATTGAGCGACTTGAAGATTGCAAGTTAATACTAGCACCAAGATCAGCCAAGGCATAGCATTCTTCCATATCTTGGATAGCACATGGAATCAAGAATTTACCGGGATCACTGACTTTTTGAGGTATGCGGTTAAGATAAACCGATGAACAACTAGACAATTGTTTCCATTTCTCCTTGTTGTTTAACATACTCCTAAAGTTAGCGGCAAATCGAGGCATCATGACCAAAGCGTCGGCAAAACTTACATTGAAATGCACATCACAAAACATTTTCATAAAAAGCTCAAATTGGTAATTGTCGCGCTCTTGACGTTTCTCCTTACGAAGTCTCGATGAGTAGGGCAAAGGTGGTGTAGGTTGAGGCATAGGCATAGCCTTTGGAATCTCGGGTTCTAATTGTGGTAATGGGTCAACCGTATGTGTGGCATGAACGGTACTTCGTGGGATTGGGATATGCTCCTTTTCGACCACCACCTTGGATTCTTCCTCAATTTCCTCCACCGTTGGAGTAATTGGTTCCTTAAGTATCTTACCACTTCGTGTGGTAATCACTTTCATCTCTCCCTTAGGGTTCGATATGCTGTTGCTAGGAAGACTACTCGAAGACGGTTTACACATTATAGCCTCAAATATGGATGAAATTTTATCCTCAAACATAGATTGCCTCTTATAGGCCTTAAGCATCTCTTGTTTTATTTCATGTTGCCCTTGTTCCATCTTTTGTTGGTTTTGTTATAACCTAGTTACATTACCCTCCATTTTGTTGGTATGGATCTTAAGCTTATTTATTAACTTGTTTTTCAACTCCTTTTTCAAGTCATTCTTAAACTCGGATCTTAGGATAATGATCTCTCTTTGAATATTATCAAACCTAGCATCATTTCAATTTGTGTATTCAACAAATTCATTTGGAAGATCTTTCAAGTTTTGCAAATTTTTGTTGTTGTTTTGAAAATCATTGTTTTGATTTTTGTTTGAAACTTGATTGTTATTATCCCCTTGATTCCCATAGTTGTTACCTTTGTAATTGTTTTTGTGACCAACTTGATTGTTTCGATAGTTGTTAGCATTTTGATTGGGAGCAAAACACCCTCGGGAGCTACACCTGCGCTTAGGAGAAAAATCCTGTGACCCTCCCATGATTGAATGACTGAGCTGTGCCATGGGGGAAGTCTTTCTCTGAACATGCAGTAGAAGAACTCCCCCGCTTTCAAGCTCCATCTTTCATACCTGCATCCCTTGCCCCGGACAAGCCCTGCTCTTTTTAGTCGCTTCCAAAAGAAAGAATTGATTGACGAATCTCCGGGTTCACTCCCCCACTAACGGACTTTACTGGCCTGAAACTTTCAGTTCTCTTACTCGACTAGAGGTGGTTAATGGCAAGAACTTATTGAATCCATTGTTTGGGCTCATAATAAATTAAAAGTTGATCCTGCTACCCAGCCGAGAGCCTTAAGCATTGTACAAGGACGTGCTGTAGGAGTAACCCATTACCTTCTGGGTGGAATTGCCACAACATGGGCGTTCTTCTTAGCAAGAATTATTGCAGTAGGATAATGGCTAGGAGGAAGGCATTATGGCATTAAGATTTCCAAGGTTTAGCCAAGGCTTAGCTCAGGACCCCACTACTCGTCGTATTTGGTTTGGTATTGCTACCGCGCATGACTTCGAGAGTCATAATGATATTACTGAGGAACGTCTTTATCAGAATATTTTTGCTTCTCACTTCGGGCAATTAGCAATAATTTTTCTGTAGACTTCCGGAAATCTCTTTCATGTAGCTTGGCAAGGAAATTTTGAGTCATGGGTACAGGACCCTTTACATGTAAGACCTATTGCTCATGCAATTTGGGATCCTCATTTTTGTCAACCGGCTGTAGAAGCTTTTACTCGAGGGGGTGCTCTTGGGCCAGTGAATATCGCCTATTCTGGTGTTTATCAGTGGTGGTATACAATCGGTTTACGAACTAATGAAGATCTTTATACTGAAGCTCTTTTCTATTATTTATTTCTGCCATATCTTTAATAGCCGGTTGGTTACACCTACAACCGAAATGGAAACCGAGTGTTTCGTCGTTCAAAACCCTGTAGGAGTAGGAGCCAGCTAATCCCTCTATCAGTCTAACCCCGCGAGCAAGGCGAAGAGTGCCCTAGGGTCTGTCCCGGGATGCTCACTACGACCTGCTGATACTCCCCCGCAGTAGGAGCGGACTGAGTCGGTACTCGTCTACGAGAGGTGCACTCGTATGCCTTTCGAGGCTTCCCCCTTGGAAATATTCTCGGCAGAATAAAACCTTCTTTTATGCGCATCGCTTTAGCGAAGTCAAAGCCAGTTTCTAATCTACTAACGTAAAGCAAGAGAGTAGGTCCAAAAGTATAAAAGAGGGTACTGGGGGAAGAAGGACCACTGCTTTGTTCCAGGGGTGAAGTAGCTGCTTCGAGTTGGACGTTCGTGACTAGTGCCTCAATATGCAAGCCTTCACTTGGTCAACGGAACCCAGTATTGCTTGGATCTGCTGCTTCAACTCGGCAAATGCAACTGCTGGTCTTGGTTCCTTTCGGGCGTGCAGGTGGATCCTATCTCCTTCTTTTGTTCTGGTTCCCGTGCGTGTAGGAGGTCTTTTTTTTGCCATTTCGATTTTTGATGTGTGTCCTGCTCCGGCAAAAGGGGAAGGGAATCAAATTTGACAGTTACAGTAAGCAGCATAGCCCCTCCGAAGCTCTGTTTCGGCCATCTACGGGCAGGATTTCTGGTCCCTTGGAATTCTAGTTATTGGCATTACTATAGTGGGATTTCAAAGAAATGGGATTCATTTTTTAAGCTTCTTATTACCCGCAGGAGTCCCACTGCCGTTAGCACCCTTTTTAGTACTTCTTGAGCTAATTTCTTATTGTTTTCGCGCATTAAGCTTAGGAATACGATTATTTGCTAATATGATGGCTGGTCATAGTTTAGTAAAGATTTTAAGTGGATTCGCTTGGACTATGCTATGTATGAATGATATTTTGTTTTTTATAGGGGATCCTGGTCCTTTATTTATAGTTCTTGCATTAACTGGTCTGGAATTAGGTGTAGCTATATTACAAGATTATGTTTTTACGATCTTAATTTGTATTTACTTGAATGATGCTATAAATCTTCATTAAAGTGGTTATTTATTTATAATTGAACAAAAGCGAGAAGGAGAAGCCGCTTTACCGAATTGTAGAGGTGAAAGAACTCGATCTTCCTGGTGAAATTGTTTCTATTCGACCAGGTGATTCTTCTCCTCTCCCCGTATATAATGAGAAATCTCTATTGCAGATAGAGCGGGATAATGATGTTATTGTACATAGAAGGACTTCAGAATCTTGATTCCAAGTGGTCCGCTCTAAAATACTGCTGGCCTAAAGCAAGATCGTGGATACTGAAAACCCACAATTCCTATGTTTTCTATCCGTTTTCAGTTCCCACTCTCCGGACCTCACCTCTGCTTTTTTGGAGTACGGGATGACTCAGATGGGCAGATAAAACAGAACGTGTCAGTTACGCCTTTAGGGGCCGCCACGTATCATAGCTTTAGTTTATGCTGTAGCATCGGTTATTGCTCTGGTTACGAATGAGCCAATCTATCTATGGAAACCACCCCTACTTTTAGTATATGGAGATGCGCACCTAGGAAAGCGCAGAATAGACCTACGTGTCGGCCAGTGTCGGGGCAGAGATAGGGACCATGAAAGCATGGGATTCAATCGAACATTTTCGGGCAATTCCTAACGCAGAAGAGGGATGCTAATAAGCTGACAGCTCAGGCATGGCTTCAATAGCGAAAGAAGTTCTTTCTGATTTGAATCAAGAAAGACAATGAATTTACGAGATCTTGATCCGTTCAGTGCCTTCACTTGTGAACAACAGGGACCCATTCTGTTGATTGCTTCTCTGGCCCAGCTCTAACAAACTGGTTTTTCTTTCTCACAGAGTTAGGGAAATCATTAGATTCTTCTTCCTTTTTCGGTAACATATACCGAGATAGGCTGGGAAATTCCCCTTCGATAGACAGGTGGCAACTTGACCTCTAAGTAAGGACAGGAACGTCTGTCCCCAATCAAACACCACAATCATGAAAAGCACCTGAACCGAGACCTAAAGCTAAACCGCTGAAGGAACCTCTTTCCGTTGTTAAAGCAAGTACGCTTTTCAAGCTTGCCATTCACTTGTTTAACTGCTAAAAATCATTTTCTCTTTCGACTGGGAACTGCTTACCTTTGGTGCTTTATATTTTTTTTATATAAGGTAGTAATCCCGTAGAGGCAAGAGCGAATCGAGTTAGCATCCCGCCATTCATGCCATGCCTTGTCAGCTAGGCTAGTTAGCTAATTCCTTCCAAGAAAATAGATTCTACGATGATGCGCGTAATCGATCTCTTATTAGGTTATTAAAAAGTCATTTCTAGAGGAATGGGTCATGGAAGACTAAGAGAAGAGAACCTGAAATGAAAGGTCAGATAGTGAAAGATGAACAAGAAGCCACAACTCGAAGGCTAATTCATGTTTTGCCAATGAGTGATGTTATTTTACTTAATATCCTAAGTTAGGAATAAGATCACAGCTTATCCCGCCACAAAGCGATTCAAATCTCTTTTCCATAGGCGCTTACTCTTACTTAAACAGCTTCGCTTCCTTCCCCAGATGCATGAGATGAAGGAAAGCGAGGGCGAAAGGAAGGCTTTGACCAACTCCTTCTAGGGTGTAACTCCAAGCTCTAGTGTGCGCCCCTTTAGAGAAGAGATAGGGGCGAGTACTACATGAGCTCGTAAGTAAAGTACGGAACGAGCCTTGTCTACGAAGCAGAGCGAACTCGTCTTGCTTGCTTCTGGCGAAGCTTCTCGCACTGGATAATAGTCATGGCAGGAATACGACTTTTTAGGTCGACCACTACACTACATAGAAGCGATAGCGAAGCCAAGCCGTATAAAGGTGAGCAGCCCTTATAGCAATAACAAACGGCCTACTTATAGCCCTTCCCAATTTCCAGTAGTAAAGTTTAAGCAGGATAACCCCCTCTCTATTCTTCTCTTCATGTATATGGGCTGCCTGCCCCGTCCCGAATAGACGAACAGGAACAAGCTGAAGAAGCGAGAGAGATTTGAGATTCTGTAAGTAAATGATACTTTCTGTTTTGTCGAGAGGAAGGACCAAAATGCCTAAACAAGACAAGAACCAACTATATGCTTAACACAAACAGGTCCTCCCTCTAGCACACGGGGATCGGCCCTACGCACCGGGGACGAAGCATAGAGGTCACTTTAGCTTGTTGTACTGGAAAGGAGTAGGAGTAGCACAAAAAGAGGGATTAGCATTTTGGACCATAAACCACTAACGCCTTCCTCGTTGGGGCTCCGTGTACTGGGAAAAGGCTCTAGTGACGGGAGGCCGCTATTTACAAAGCTCCAATAAGATATCGAGAGGGCTATCACAGTCAGGTGCGAAGTAATTAGTCCTATTTGTAAAGTAGCTCTATTCCTATTTAGGGAGTGAAGGCTCAAAATGGCTTGATGAACCGTTCTGTTCGCCCACGCACCGGTCCCATTCACTTGCTTATCGTAGAGGCTGTAAGTACACGTGGAGTCATTTGATTAGAGCGGGTAACGTGACCGTTTTGGTTATAAGTTCCCGTGGCCGCGTAGGCACTTGAAGTGTTACCACCGTTGATAATGCACTCAGAGAAATCATGACCTCCACCATAATACATACAAGAAACCTCAACCGCTTTAGCCGTATCGGGAGTACTTTGTTCACCAAATTTAAATTCAATCAAAAGACCTTTAAGCATATCAAAGATTTTGTTCTCCAAATTTGCCTCAATTTGGCAAGCATCGATGGTATTGGACAATGAAGGTGATGCCGAAGACGAAGCCTTACGAACACTCAAAGTGCTACGAGGACTATAGACCTTAGACCTATTCTCAATAATCAACAATGCTTCCTCGACGGTTTTACACAAAAAATTACCACCCGCGACGGCATTAAGATAATCTCTCTCATGATCGTTCAATCCATTGTAAAACGTGTCAATTTGATGCAAGTCGGAAAACCATGATGAGGACACTCGTGCAACCTTTCCTTAAACCGATTCCAAGCCGTAGAAAAACTCTCATTAAATTCTTGTGAAAATTTTGAAATCTCGTTTTTCAAATGCGTAGTCTTGGAGGGCGGGAAAAATTGGTTCACAAACTTTGAAACGAGATCCTTCCACGTCAATATAGAATTGGGTGGCTCTTTCTCTAACAAAATTTTAGCGGGCCCCGCTAAGGAATACGGAAAAATCATCATCTTAATCGAGTCGTTAACAACGTCCTTAAACTTGCAAGTGGCAGTAAAACGATTGAATTGGCGGATATGGTTGTGCGGGTTGTCCTTTTCATCACCACGGAATTTGTTGTTTTGGATCATCGACAACAAACCCGTCTTAACTTCAAAATTCTCCGTAAGGATGGCGGGAATCACAATAGCTTCTCCATAACCCTCGGTGGGTGCTTGAAGTAACTCCATCATAGTTCGATTAGCCATGGTTGCTTCTTGTTCTACGATAGGTTCATCAATTGGAGACTCTTCACTAGAAAGGTTAGGTGTGGTCTCCTTTCGGTTTTCACGTTTACCTGCACGTCTTGCTTGATTACGAGTAAGCATAAATGTTACGTACAACATGGGGATGAGCAAAGAAGATTCTTTTTGGTTTTTTTACTTTTTCAATTTTTTTTGTGGTTTTTGATTGTTTTTACTTTTTTTGTATTTTGTGAATGTATTACGTAGACAAAAATCTACAAATCTCTCCTCAAATCAAATCTCTTGATTAAAGGAGCCTCAAGGAATGAAAACGATCACGTGAAGTGAACGCCTTTGATGACTTTAGAATGTTGGTGGAACACCAAAACGTTCAAGAGGGTTTAGTCAATTGAAACCAAGAAAATATATATGATATGTAGATAATACTTTGGTTGGCAAACCCTCGATTAGCCCTTTTTATCTAAACACGCACAAGTAAGCGGAGAAACGAGGCGGCGCGAAGCATTTAAAAGCCTTTTTCCTTAGGGTATATTTTATAATACCCGCCTTATACCCACCTTATAGTTTGTGTTTGTGAAAATTAAGCTTCACGAAAGTAATTATCTATTTTACCTTTTTTCTTTGTTTGAGATTCGAATACAATGATCGAGTGATGAAATCCCGAAGCAAGGTTGTGTTGTCACACTTTTGGAGTACTTGTGAATTTATTGTTCTACGTATACAATATAGTAATATTCACATAAAAAACGAAAAACCGATAATACGTATTAGTAGAGGTCTTCTAATACAATTATATTTATGGATAATATAAAAACAACAATTGTTCAAATCAAAACACAACACGCCTCCCCGGCAGCGGAGCCAAAAATGATGTTTGTAAAAGTACACTTGTTTTAGGAAAAACAAGATGTAATTAGGGTCAGTACGACGATTTAGGAAAATCGTGCACAAATGACCTATGTAGGGGAGTTCGTTCTCAAGGAGGCTAGTGTGTTGTGTAAAGAAATGATTAACTATTTGAGATTATGCTTTTGAAGAAAGAAAATAGAAAAGAAAATAGAAAAGGATGACGGTTACGATTCTAAATTAACTAAGACGAAAAGTCGTGCACGTAAAACCGTAAAATATGACGAAATTTAAAAATTAAACTAAAAATTCCTAGAAAATTGAAATAAATCCTAAAAAATGTAATTAGAGTTTACAAAAAATCAAAATTCACTCAAACCTTTTATTTAATTAAATATTAATTTTTTAATGCTAATTAAAGCCTAAAAAATCAATTTAATTAACAAAAAGCCCAAAGTAAGTTTTTTCACTTTGTAAACCTCTAAAATAACTTAACTAAATTAAAAACTATTTTTGAAAAATTTAAAATTAATTAAAACTATTTAAAAATGATTAAAAACTATAAAAACCTTAAAATAATCGTAAAAATTAATGAAATGACAACCAAATTAATATAAAAGTTTTAAAATTCCTAACTTAATGTATTTAAACTAGGAAAAATGAAAAACTTGCAAAAATCTTAAATTTAATTCTTAATAATAAAATAATATTAAAAATTCAAAATTTATAAAAAATTCCAAAAAGTTGTAAACTAGTCAATTTTAACCTAAATAAAACTGAAATAAACTTGAAATTACCAAAATACCCCTAATGGGCCTGCAAATGGGCTGAAATGAAAAACAGTCCACCTAATTGGGCTTTTTGGCCCAATAAGGAAAAAGTTGTCCAAATAAGCCCAAGATCTCCTAGCTGACTCAAAATTCAATTTTAAGAACAAAATTTCAAAGGCCCAAAATCTGAAAAATGAGCTTCTCACAACTTATTTTAAAGCAGCTTATTCTTAATGGGCTTTTTGGCCCATTAAGCTATAAGCTGGTGCCATAAGCAGAAATTTGACACACAACCTTCTATTGACCTAATTAAGATGTTTGTAAAAAGAAATTTGGAATAAGCCCAAGAAATAAGCAAAAGCTCTCTACAAAAAAACGACAAAACAATCGTTTTTGAGTTCTAGACCACTTCAAGGGCCTATTCTTGTTGCAAAAGGTTTAAATGACAGAACTAAGCTTAATAATAAAAAATATTTCAAATAAGCACAAAGAATAAGCTGGAAAAAGCAATAAGCACTTATGTTAAAAGTCAACTTAGTTGGTTTTCTAGTCAAACCTAGAAGTCAAACCCTAAAAAGCTCCAAATTAGTTCAATGGGTCAAATAAGGAAGATTGATTACAAAATCAAAGTTGTTGCAAGTCTGAATAAGCTAAAATGGCTTATGAATAAGCTATTTGATAATTAACACTAGCAGTGGCTATTTTTGGGTGTCCAGCAGTGGGAAAAGTTTCCACTGCTTGACTTCTTTGACTTTTTTTCTTTTGTGGATTTTTGTCGGATTCAAGGCACATAAAGGCACCCTTATAACCAGTGGGTTATAAGGAGTCAATCACAATCAAATAAACACAAATCCTAACAGCCAGTTGATACAGTTAATTCAAAAGATCACCAGACATTGCACAAACATGAACATAAGCAGTTATGAACAAGATAAGCAGTGTTAGGAAGAATAAGCCAACCAAAATGAACCAAATGCACCAAAAACTTAAATAAATTCAAATGAACATAAATCAACTAGTTTCATGCAATGATTCAAGGTTTAGACAAAGATTCAAGCCAAAGAAAGTTACTGATGAACAAACAGATGAACACAAGTGAGGTTGCTGATGTATTTGGCCACAGATCCAATTTCAAACACTCAAATCTCTAAAACAGGTTATACAAACTTGATTTAAGCAATTGTTAATCCTAAACATGCATACACCCTATGTGTTACCAAGATTTTAGGTCACAATTTACAAAATCAAACAAGTTATAGCACTTAATCAGATTTGATGTTTTAAAAAGCAAACTTGGCAAATATCAGAACACAAGCACTTATATAACAGATACAAGCACAAATAAACACTTAGCACTTACTCAATTCAACACACAAAGTTCAAATCAGTAAACCCAAACACCCCTTTCACCTTTTTAACCCAAAATTTTCAAAGAAAAAGTGTGATTCAGGTTAGCAAATGCATACACAAGCATCAAAT
This sequence comes from Glebionis coronaria, assembly GCA_025667525.1. Lineage (NCBI taxonomy): Eukaryota > Viridiplantae > Streptophyta > Magnoliopsida > Asterales > Asteraceae > Glebionis > Glebionis coronaria. Next base: position 179,120,581 of record CM046880.1, on the reverse strand, counting down.
CAACATTCTCATGCAAGATTAACAAGATCTAATCACCAAGAACATACAAACACTAGCAGAATCACAAATCACTTAAAACCAATGATTTTTAGGAAAAGAGGGTCAAACCTCATGGATGTACTTCCACACCCACGATTTTTAGAGTTGATGTGTCTAGCCCAACAAGACACAAGCTTCCAACACAACCCTGCTAAGATTCAACAAAGTTAGAGCACAAGTTATAACAGAAAGATGAAAAATAACAAAGAAAAGCTTGATTAATGCAACCTTGTTCCCACTCCTTGATTATCCTAGGACCACAAGTTTACTACACCTTGATAGTCTTCTTATCAGGGTGTTATGAGCACTTGTAATCCAAAAATTCCAAGGTCTTGAACCAAGAACTTAGCAAAATATCAAGTTTTAGGAAAATTGGCAATTTCTTACACAATCTTTGAAAACAGGTTTTGAGCTTTCAAAATCACAAACATATATCACTAACAACAGAATAAAAAGATTGGCACTTGGGTTTCATCAACAATATCAAACACTATTTCATTATTTGAACATAGGATTTACAGATTTGTGAGCAAAGGAAAAACCAAGAGCAATTTTTAAAGTAATGAGTCCTATGCCTTATATAGGCTACATGAATACTAGAAAAACTGAAAATAACATAAACCCTAGTTCGTGAGTTTCTAGATTTGCCCTTGAGGTTTGAAAATTCTTGAGCTCATGTGAAGTTATCTTGGCGTCTTGTGAAGCTGGAAAGTGGTGGAATTGTGATCAAGGGCTCCTATGAAGCTTAAAATATAAGCTTCATTTTTGTTTGTAGATTCTCTGGCATGTTTTGGTAGTTTCCCCAAAAACATGTAGCAAGGGTTTAACATGTGAGCTGTTGGTTGATGATGTGGCAAGTTTAGAGGTTGGGTTATGATTAGAACTACCCTAATCATAATTCTGGACAAGATGGTGGTTTATTTTGGCTTAAACAAAAGTACCCAATTTGTGTTCTTATGTGAATAGTGGGTGGTTTAATCCAATTTTGTGTTTAAATAAGTTGCTTAGCATGTTTATTCACTAATCAGTTAAATTAGTTAAATACAAGATGAGTAGGATTGTGACATGGCATGAGGGTGGCATGTGATTGGTGGAAAAGTGGTAGTGGGACACATGGCAGCCACTGGTTGGTTAAGGTAAGTTTGGATGTTGGCCATATTAAACCCTTCTTTTCTTCCTTTCTTGTCATTCAGGTTTAAACATAATAGAATCCGAATTCCTTTGTTAATCAAGTTTTGGTTTTCACACTTTTGCCCCAAAAAGTTTTGGAAAAGTATTTCAAGGGTATTTCTTGCCAATTCATGATATTTGAAGGGTTGTTTTGGCATTTTATTCATTCTTCAAGGTGTTGACTTGTATTGTTGACTTCTTGAAGGACTAATAATGACAAGTCTTCAAATTTGAAGGACCATTCTTGCCAATTATTCAAAGTGGAGGGTCCTTTTTGTAACTTGACAAACTTTAAGGACCAAACTTGTAACTATGAATATACAAGGGTTTAAAGTGTCTATTCTTCAATATTAGAGGACCCTTCTTGTACAATCTTCAATTCTTTAAAGGTTATTCTTGGAAAATCAACTCTAGGGCTTGGTTCATTGTGCGGCTTCGTTTCCCGTGTTCGTTTTTGCTTGTTTCTTGTAATCTTTTGCCATTTTCTCAATATCCGTACCTAAAATACACATGGAACAAACACAAGCATATAATTGGCATATTTCATGATATTTAATACATTTTAAGACCATTTTGGACGATGAGACTATGTATAAAAGCAGTCTCATCAATAATCCATTTCAATCATTCATTGGGTCATCATATCAATCAGGTCCATATCAATAAGCATACAATCGGGACCACTTGTGTTCTATTTTTATTAAAACTAGCATGTTATCTCCCTCGCGAGTTTATAGAACACTTCATAAAACATTTAAAAGAGTGCGAGGCTATGAACTCACGTTGCTTTGGGAAGGCGGATTATTGGCAACTAAAGCGTACGGCGCGCGACTCGATCACGAGAAACCTAAACAAATAGTACTCGGTCTTAGACTATGCCAAATAACTTTATAAAAGTTTTCATGTATATGTAATCAAGTCATATGATGATCAAGTGGGATTTTAATAACTTACACACTTTACACAATTAATTAGTTGTTAAACATCTAGTTAACTTAGTCCAATTACACTAATTTTAGCCCATTTAAGCGTTAAGGCCCAATAGGCGCAATAAGAGTACATTAAGTATTATTAGTCCAAAATATCATTTTTGGATCAGATCTCAACTCATAATTTGAGCCCAAGTGGGTTGCGCCCAAACTTAGATAGGATAAGTACTAATGAGGAATGTTAGGTTTTGTGGCCCAATATTGTCATATTGACCCATAACAAGCCCAACATCTTATAATTAGTCCAATTCAAGTTTTTAACTTGTTAATATATATTTAGGTCAGTAGAAATTTTATAAAAAAATTTCCAAATAATGGAGATAACTTCTCGAGTTTGATTAGTAAAACCTGTTTATTAGTCGGTTGTTGCAAAAATTTACGTATAGGTAGTTATATACTTTAATTAAGGTATTGTCTATACTCTAAACTTTATAAATATTTGCCCATGGTTTCTATATGTGTAAATATATATATTTTTATGATATCATGTTTTTAATACTTCTTTATATCTATTTTATATCTTATTTTATATCTTATTTTAATCAAAAGTTACTTTTACACTTGTTAATGGGTGATTACTTTTTAGTAATAAAAACATGTCACAGTCACCATTTTCGACATAACTAGAGTTCTACAATGAGTTAGAAGCTCATATTTGATCTGTAGAAACTACATGATGTAATCTAAAAATAGTTCTCCTATGACCTCTTCTCAATCAGTCCCTAAATATGACTTTTAATTCGAACAAGACGGACCAGTCAGATTTGCACACCAAAAGTAATTTGGCCATAACATGCTCATTTTTAGCTTTCCATTGTATGGCCAGTTAACCACTTGTTTAAAATTCATTTATCTATCATCATATCAATTAACCTAACCATTTTGACTAACTAAAAATATCAAAACCTACTGTTCTTTATAGCCCTCTTATTTTAGTGTTTAACCATCTAGTTTTCTATATGACTTATCCATTTTTAGCCTAAGCTATCAACATATCATCCCACCATAATCACTTGATCATCATTTATAGCATCATACCTATACATTTGGAAATGAAATAAACAAGAACTTTTATAAGTAAAAAGGAAAGAACACGTTTTATACCAACAACAATGGAAGAAAATGACACCAAAGCTTGTTCTTGAACCCAAAACAACTTGATCTTCAAAACCCACTTTTAAAATCTTCAAGATCACTTTATTTACCCATTAGATCAACCCAAAAAATCTTAGAAAAACCCTCTTGATTATACCAAAAATCCCAAGCAAAAACTTCTTTTAAATCCTTGAAATCACCTCAAAACATCTTCATTTTATGTAGAAATCATACTAGACTGATAAGGTTTGCTTGTAGGTTTAAATAGATCTTATGAAAATATAATGAAAATAGTGTTTTTGGGTGGTATAGCCACGAATTTGTGGAGTAGGGGGAAGAAAATGGTGAATTTTCTCACTCTATGAATGCATGTGTGTGAAAAATGGTGTGATACTTGGTTTAAGTAGTAACCAAGCTTGCAAGACATGTGTCTTACACTTTGCAAGACTTAATATGGCGAGGACAACTCACATCTTTGAAAAATCAGCCATAGAGGAGGTGGGACAAGTGTCTAGCTTGTCTCACAATATTATTTTACGGGTATTGTTTGATTCTTGTTACCTCGATACGCATGCCTTCGTTTTTGTTTTAGAAAAACGTTTTTAAATTTGATGAAACGATATTAAAAAACGAATGTGTTAGTGCAAACATTACGATGTTTAGTCGATATAATCTCTTCGTGTTTTTTGATGACAAACGTATAACTCGCAATACATTATGTAAAATTGTTGTTCCCTTTTAATCCATAACACAAGATTTAGAGAGAGAAATAGTAGAAAAGTAGAGAGAGAGAGAGTAGAGAGAGAAGTGGAAGGTTTACACTAAAACTATGTGTTTTATGAAATGAACCAACACCCTCTTTCACATGTGAAAGAGGGTTATATACCCACGAACCAATGGGCTTTCCATGGGCCGTGGGTTTGTGACTTGGGCCGGGCTTGGCTTAGTCTTGGGCTTACGCCCCTAACTTAGAGAATATTAGCTTATGGTCCAAGCCCGGTTTTCCCGACTAACCTATTACAATACAAGACCTTTTAACGACTAAGATGACCTATTACATTCTTGTTCGACTATATAAAATATAGGGCTAACAATCTACCCCAATGTATCGGTCATCTTAAATTCTTAAAAAGCATAAGATGGTTGAGTGAATAAATTCTTGTAGAGGAGATCTTCCTTCTTTGGTCTTGTATTTTGATCTTGATCTTGTTTGTAACAGCTTTGTTCCTTCATGCTTTCGTGATCTTTATCTTGAGCCTTTGTCATTTGACTTTGAGTGCTTGAGATCTTCATTTGTACTCCTTGTGACTAAGATCACCTATTACATTCTCACATTCTTAGGTATCTTGATTATCGCCATCTTGTGCCCTTGTGACTTCTGAATCGACATCGGTTGCGCAGCTACGCCACCTTCTTGATATGCAACAACATATATAGACACGGATGAAATGGCTTTGAACATTTCACCCTAACTCGGTAGCGTTTTACCTCCGGTCGGTGAAGACCGTTAAACGGTATTAAATACCGTACTTGTGATCAGATAGATTCGATTAAGAACCTCCTTGATAGGGTTTCCCGGCGGTAGTAGACAGTTCTCTTTACTCGAACGTCTCAAAGTAGACTGCGAACGTAAAGAGTGAATCATAAGGATAAATTATCCGTCTGATTGGAGTCGTCAATTCAGATTTCCTGGAACAAGTTTGATTCTAAAAGAGTCGCACCATTGTTGCTTTCCAGTTTGTCACAAGCTTGATTCGTGTAGAATCGCACAAGTTACCTACCATGAGCTTGTTTGATGCTGGCTCAAGCATGATTTCCATCTTCATTGTGAATCGTATCACTCAGATGTTCTGGCAATATCACAAGGATAATGCGTAGGACTCGATTGTGTCCTAATGAGATGATAAATTGATCTCGTTTGGCTCTAGACTCAATAAGTGCATTTTGGTAATCGGAGGCTGGAGCAGACTGCCACCTTTTCAATATTAACTGACTCGGAGTAAGAAAGTCAATAGATACGTATTGATCTCCGTGACAATGAGACAAGTTTCTTTTGAGAGAAACTCGAATGGCTGGGAAGGGTTGTGCATTGCATCACTGGGTCCATGATGACTTGTCTTCAATAGATGTATTGACCCGGTTTCTGCCTAAGTTGCATAGAATATTCAACTCCTTCAATGCTTACCAATACGTCATCATTAGCACCTTGTTGTGATTGTTCCAGTGCTAACTTAAGTACTTGGTCCGCATTCAGCTTCATTCCACTCCATCTTTCCTAAGGACAACTATTTCTAGCTATGGAATGTCCTTGGGTAGATCCCTCCAGTTCTGGTTGGATCATAGGACTTAGTTTCCTATCCTAAACCACCTTTTGACTCCATCGTTCCGTCGTGGATAGTAGGTTGTTTTGGGTATATATCGTAACCATAAACCATTGAAAACCATTCAAAGTGTTTCATAAAAATCAAAACTTTTAACACTTGAAAGTTTTACATTTCCGAAAAGCTCCCCCTACACACATGCATCGATATACGAAATAGTTTGGCATGTGAAGGAAAGAGTTGCACTTGAGTCTTTAAGATCACTTGTTGCGATATATTACATTTTAATCACATTTTCTCCCCCTATCTCTAATATAAAAACATCATATTAGAGATACCAATTGATTAAAATATGACAATTTCTGAAAACCAATTGGGAGAGAAACATGTGTGCACGCATGAATCATGGAACATTAAGTCGGGTTGCTCCCCCTCAACAATATATGTGTGTCTTGAGACAAAATTTGACAAAATTTTGGAAAAACGACACCACAAAATATGTTGAGGTACGGAGATGAGATGCCTTTTCCGATATAATATATTACATTTGACAATTTCATATCATTTTCGGAATGTGTTGGATACATAAAATATGACAATTTTAGAGATGTACCCAACAACATTAAAAGGCTTGATTTTAAAACGCTCCCCCTCAAAAATTGATCAAAATAACATATGACATTTTTAGATGTAAAAACGTATTATGAGGAAGGGAGTGTTGAACACATAATTTTGAAAGATTTAGAAAAACCTTTTGAGAAATTCTTGAAAAATTGTGTTCAACGGTTTTAAAATAATCAGGATAGAAGACTTCTCTTCTATTGCTTAGGGAAAGCGCACTGAAACGTACACTCCCCTTTCGGGTCCGTTTTTCATGAGCTCAAAACTTTGATTGTTTTGTGACTAGCTCATGACCGAGAAAAATAAATTTCCCGTTATGAAGGACAAGTTATCATCCGTGATAAACTTTCCTTAAGTTGAAGTTCGAGTTCTAAGCTGACATTTACTTAGAAATCGTTTTTCATGAACTTAAAAACTTTGAATGTTTTTATGAGAAGCTCATGACCGAGAAATATGAATTTCTCGTTGAAAAGGATAAGTTATCATCCGAGATAAATTTTCCTTAGTTGAGGTCCGAGTTCTAAGCTGTGATGCACCTAGAAGTCATTATGAGAGAAAAATCAAGCAGCTTCATTTGCCAAAACCTCCAAGTCTTCGGGAGTCATATACTTCATACCAAGACGACCAACGAGATACGCAAACCTATCTTTCGATAGAGCTTTTGTAAACAAGTCTGCCAGCTGGTACTCAGTTCTGACAAAGTATAATTCCGCGATGCCGCGTTCCACTTGTTCCTTGATGAAGTGATATCTGACATCGATGTGCTTGGTGCGGGAGTGCTGAACCGGGTTGCAAGATATGGCTATGGCCGACTTTGAGTCACAATACATAGGTATTTTATCAAAGTGGAAGCCATAATCCGTGAGTTGAGTTCTCATCTAGAGGACTTGAGCACAACACGCGGATAGAGCCACGTATTCTGCTTCAGCTGATGAGAGCGAAGTGCAATCCTGCTTCTTTGACGACCAGCTGACAAGCTTGTCTTCCCCTAGAAATTGTATGCTACCAGAAGTGCTTTTACGACTATCAAGACAACCTGCGTGATCAGAATCTAAAAAAGCCGTTAGATGAAAACCGGTTTCCCTCGGATACCAGAGTCCCATGTGAATGGTATTCTTAAGGTACCGAAAGATCCGTTTAACCTCTTTGAGGTGCTTTTGAGTAGGTCTGGCTTGATATCGTGCACAATAGCATGTGGCATGATGAATATCAGGCCTGCTGACTGTAAGGTACATAAGTGACCCGATCATACTGCGATATCGCGTTTGATCTACGGGATATGAGTACAAGTCAGCGTCTAGGGATGTGGTCGACAATGGTGTACCAACGCGAGCACATGAGGTCATACCATGCTTTTTAAGTATCTCTTGAGCATACTTAGCTTGGTTAATGAAGATACCACGTGGGGATTGATGAATCTGGAGGCCTAAAAATTATTTTAGATCCCCCATCATTGACATTTCAAATCTGCTGTGCATTAATTTTTCAAAACGTTTTGAAAGTTTTGGGTTCGTAGAACCAAAAATAATGTCATCAACATAAACTTGCACCAGCATTATGTCATCCCCATATTTATTAGTAAACAGAGTAGGATCAATAGAACCTTTGGAGAATCCTTGGGACACCAAGAAGTTTGAAAGTTCTTCGTAACATGCCCTTGGAGCTTGTTTAAGTCCATATACAGCCTTCTTGAGACGATAGACTCTATCAGGATGATGAGGATCGACGAATCCTTCCCGTTGATTCACATACACTTCTTCCTTCAAATGACCGTTGAGAAAAGCTGTTTTGACGTCCATCTGAAAAACCGTGAAGCCCTTATGTGCAGCATAAGCAAGGAATATCCTGACAGCTTCCAAACGAGCAACTGGAGCGAATGATTCATCGAAATCTATCCCTTCTTGTTGACGATACCCCTTAACCACAAGACGAGATTTGTTTTTGATGATGGTTTGTTCTTCATCCAGTTTGTTTTTCCAGATCCATTTGAAATCTAAAATTGACATTCCATAGGGTCGGTCAACAAGTTCCCAAACATTTAGGCGTTCAAACTGATGAATTTCGTCTTGCATTGATTCAATCTACGCATGATCAATCATGGCTTGTTTGATGTTTGTAGGTACAGCTGAACTCACGGTGAGTGCATACATACACACATCGCCATCGGTTTCGAGTTGTCTGCGTGTTCGAACTGGTTGTGAAGGATTTCCAATGACTTGCACCAATGGATGATCACGTGTCCAATGGTGAGTGGATGGATATGGTTGGTAGAATGTATGCATGTTGGACGGATCAACATGTTGAGTATAAGACTCTCCGACTTCGTGTACCGATGTACCGAACGGATTGATAAATTCTTCATTGTCAGGTTGTGCATCGACTGCTTGATTGTTGTTACCTCCTTCAGCATTGACGGTTGGTGATGTTGGTTGTATGACTGTTTCTGGAGTTTGTTGAGTATCCAATGGAATATTCTCTTGAGCAACGGTTGCTGAAGTAGAAGCAATTGTGTCTTGTTGATTTTGTTCAGGTGCATCAGCAGTATTGACAGCGGAAGGCTTTGACACAACTTGATTGTTTCCATAGTAATATTCATCAAACATTGGATCATATAAATCAACCAACTCATTCATATGTGTCTAATTCGTCAATTCTGCTGTAGGAGTATTTTCTTGACATTCTTGCACGGGACGTACACTGTTGTGTGTAGGTGCCATTGCTGGACATTGAGGTGCGGGACTTGAGCTGTTGTGATCAAGTACCATTAGTGGCAATTCGTCAAAGTTCACATGAATTGTTTCGACAATAATCTTTGTTCTCTTGTTATAGACCCGACATCCTTTCGACAATGTCGCATACCCCACAAAAATACATGTAATACCTTTTTCTTTCATCTTGTCGAGATTCTCACCGTCTTTAAGAATGTAGCATAAAGATCCAAATACGTGAAAGAATTTGACAGTAGGTTTCCTGCCATTGATGATGTGGTAAGGTGTCTTTTCATGTCTAGGGATAACGAGAGAACGATTCTGAGTATAACAGGCAGTTGCAATTGCTTCAGCCCAGAAGAATAGTGGTAATTTTGAAGCAGAAAGCATTGTTCGAGCAGCCTCAACCAAAGTACGGTTCCGCCTTTCGACAACGCCGTTTTGTTCAGGAGTTCGAGCAATAGACGTTTGATGTTCGATGCCTTCTTCTTGAAAGTAAGATTGCAAGTTCTTGTTCAAAAATTCAGTACCCCTATCCGTTCTTACGGTTAAGACTTGAGCTTGAAGATTGCGTTGTATCATCTTGAGAAAGTTTTTGAGAACCTTTGGTGTTTCATCTTTGGACCTTAAGAAGAAAGTCCATGTGTATCTAGAGTAATCATCAACAATCACTAGAATATACTTTTTCCCGTTAATACTCTCTACACGCATGGGACCACATAAATCCATGTGTAGAAGTTCCAATCGTCCTTTTGAGCTTGGGGTAGTCTTTGTTTTGAAAGACTTCCGTTTTGCTTTCCCCAACTCACAAGAAGAACAAAGATGGTCTTTGACGAATTTCAACTTAGGAAGACCGCTCACAATATCATTCTTAGAAAGCAAGTTGATGGTGTCAAAGTTAAGATGTGACAATCGTTGATGCCATAACCATGCTTGAGATGAAGAAGCTTTAGCCATTAAGCAAATTGGATTTGTTGAAGATGTGTCTTGAAGAGTTACTGTGTAGAGATCAGAACCACGAGAACCTGTAAGAAGGTCATTCCCATCGTAGTCTATAACATAGCAAGTAGATTTCCGAAAAGCCACTTCCAAATCCGCATCACAAAATTGACCAACCGAGAATAAATTGTGATTCAGTCCCTCGACGTAATAAACCCGTTTTATAGTGATATTCCCTTGAACCAAGTCTCCATATCCGAGTATCAGTGCAAATTGATCATTTCCAAACCGTACCGTACCCAGAAACATCTCCACGAAGTTAATGAGAAGCTTGAGATTGCCCGTCATGTGCTTTGTGCACCCGGAGTCCATTATGAATAGGATGAGTTCGACGAGCTGCAGAAGAATTAGAAGACAATGTAGCATTTGACAAATTGGAGCCCTTGATAGAAACGGGTTCCAAAATAGTAGTGGACCTAGATTCTAAAGGCAAGCTAACATTCATAGACCCAATTAGAATGGGGGTTGTCTTAGGTACCCATTTGTATCCGGGTGGTGTAAATCTTGAATACCCCCGTGTACATGTCCTAATCATGTTCTCATAAAGCTTCTTTAACCTGCTTTGTTTATGTAGAGTAGTGGATTCTAACGCACTTAGTTTCTTAAGTGGTTGCTCAGTGGATTGGTTCAAATTTCTTGTGGGTTCACTAGTACTAGTGGGCATACGAATAGGCTTCCTAGTTCTAGTATTCACGCCATTATAATTAAGAGCACAAGCATCATGATTGAAAGTACGAACACATTTGCCACATTCAACACAAACAAATTCAACATTCGAGGTCTTAGCATTTAAACTGTCATTACATGCAGTTACAGACGTTTTATTCTTAGAAAACTTAAAATTCCTACGGTGATCTTCTACTTCATTCTTCTTCCCTTGACTATTGTTAGGCATGACTATATCTTCAACTCTAGTGCTCTTAAGCTGTGGTCCGCTAACACTAGTAGTGGGATTTACTCCTGTAGAAGAAGACACACGTTGATTAGTTTTCCTAGTATTCTGAGGTAACTGCGTTGTTCCAGTTTGAGTGGACCTAGTGTTCATCTTATACATTCCAGGTGCTATCACATTAGTGCTCTTATCATTTCCTATCTTAGGCAAAGTCTGTGGGGATTGTCCCAAAATAGATGATTTAGGGCATTTAACTGCATTCGGTTGCCGAACAGCGGATGGTTTACCCAAAACAGACTTTCCTTTGATTTTCTCAATGAGTTTCTGTAACTCACTTATGGCTATGTCCCTTTCTTTTAGCTGAGCTTTCAAATCATTTATTTCGAAATCTTTTTCATTTAGTAGACGAAACGAAGAAGCTGACATTTCTTGACATTTTTTATGATTATGAGATTTTTCACCTTTTTGTAAAGCAAGTTCAAGAGAAATGGAGTGTTTCTCAAGTTGAGAAAAACTTTTCGAAAGTTTGTTATATGACTGAATTTGTTTCGAAAGCTCTACTTCAAGATTGCGACATTTCGCGTCCGATTCTGACACTAGACATGCTACATGACAATATTGATGAAGATCGGTATACACACCAAGTATAGCATTCATATGGTCAGCATAAAAATATTCCTTAGAAAGTCGATCAATTTCGTTAGAAAGTTGGTGTTCTTGTGTCTTCAAGAGATTTAACATAACTTAAATCAGTTAACATTTCCTCAGTGAGAGCTGTATAAAACATTTCCACATTTTTTGAAAGATCATCAACGGTTGGAACAATACATTGTTGAATGACGACTTCTACTTGTGGGTTAGGTTTAATATTCCAAATGGTATCCCTAGAAACTTTTTCATAGTCGACGACACCTTTGTACAAATTTAAAACCCCTTGTTTTATAAACTCAAATTGCTGAACACTTTTGCTTTTCTCATCCCATTTTTGTTTTTCATCCAAAATTCGCTTTTCTAACAAAATTGATTGCTTTTTGAAACTCCTTTTTAAAGAAACTTTCTTTTGGGGTTCATCACTTGGTGGTGGAACACTATTGTACATCTTTTGTTCTTTGGAAAGTTCTTTTTGAGGAACAAACTTAATATAATTATCAGAATCAGAAAGGTTTATTAAATCACTTAAGTTTGATCGACTTTCTTCTTGTTGACGAATGATTTCGTCGCAGTCAGGGGAAAGCATAAGAGCAAGATTATCAACATAACAACCGATATCATAAAGAGCAGGCTTGGTACTTTGAGCTTTCTTGAGATATTCAGGCTTGACAAAACTCGTTTCATATTTCTATTGAGCATATTCATAGTTTGAATAGACTGACCCGTTTTGTAAACAATGTTGTTTAACGTGTCGACTCTCTTTTCCAAAGCAAGAATTTTTTCAATATCCTTTTCTTCACGAGTTTTATGAAGCTCAGTTTGTTCTTTGTTAACCGACTCTAATTCAGTAATTTGGAGTTTATATAGCAGCAGTTGTTCTTCAAGTTCCGATATCTTCTGTTTTGACATATGAATTTCGTGTGTTACTTCAGAACAATATTGTTCGTTGAGCACCTTACGTTCATATACCAAACCATTAGCTATTGCAACCCGTCGATCAGCTTCTTTTACATAATCACACTCTTTAAGCCTATCTATATCCTCGGCTAAGGATGTGTTTGCTTGCTTCAAACGTTTGTTAGCCTCTTTGTTTTCCTCAATTTCATGTTTTAAAGAATCAATAATAGACGCAAGCAAATCACGGTCCTCATCCGAGTCAGTATCCTGAACAACTTTTCCGTCATCATTACACATATGCTGTGAATCCCTAGAGACATTGCTATCCTCCGTGTCCATTACATACGTGTCATTGATGCTTTCGGGTTGCTCAGGATGCCGTCGTTCATTAGCAAACACATTATAGTTATCATGTGATGGTACCTTTTCAAGTGGCTCAGAATCATAAATGGGTCCAGAAGTATCATCAGTCTCTAGGATCACTTCTTGAATCTTTGCCATGTACACATAATGTGCCTCCAACTCTTGATCATCGGCTTCATCATCAGTGTCATCACGCCAGTCAACTTCATCTGCTGTGAGTGGAATTCCTGCTTCTTCTTTCTTACACAGCAGCATCTTTTCCTTGTGATACCCTGAGTCCTTAACCCGTTTTGGCTTCTTGCATTCCCTAGCCATGTGCCTAAAACCCTTGCAGTTGAAGCATTGAATCCCGGTCTTTTGCACAACCGGAGTGCCTACAGTGTCTCTAGCCCCAACTTGATTCAGCATCCTCTGATTATCATACCTAGCATCACGATCATACCTAGGTACATGATCAACTTCCTTATATCTAGCATTGGATGATGATCTGAGGTTGTTGTTGGTAGGTTTGTAGATCTTCTTATAAGTTGTGGTGAGTAAAGACATGAGTTCCTCAATCTTCTTATCCCTTGAAGTTTGTTCATCATCACTGTCTCCATCTGACTCGGTGTCATATTTTGGAGGTGGAGTGGGGACAATTGCTTTTGCTTTGTGTTTAGCAGCAGCTGGAGGTTTGATGGATGAGCTAGATGACTTTGAGGAATGAATAGGTAGTTGTTGACGGGGAACGGGTTTTGTTGAAGTAGCAGCCACAAAAGCAATAGAGTTCGTAGATCGTTATGCCTTTTCAGCCCTAAGTTCATTCACTTCATTCTGATGTTGTTTCAATATGTCATAAAGTTTGTGGTAAGATATAGTCTTGATATCCTCCCTTTGTTTGACCAAAGTCACAAACCTTTGCCATTCCGGTTTGAGTTGAAGTAGAAACTAAACATTGGCATGATGAGTGGAGATGGTGCACTGATTTCTGACAAGCTCATTCATCATTTTGTAGAATCTCGAGTAATATGAGTCAATGGATTCACCATCTTCCGATGTGAATTTTCCAAACTCCCAAAGTAGATTAGTCTCGAGATCTTGAACGTTGATCGACTCACCTTGCTTTAATCGATGAATTGCATTCCACATTTCCATAGCATTAGGACATGCATCAACTGTGGAATAGATATCGTTATCAATTCCAGTAAGTATGAAGTTTACAACATCAGCTTCAGCTTGGAGGAGTTTCTTTTTCTCAGCAGAACATGTGTCAAAATCCTCCATAGCTCGTATAGTTGATGAAGTACCATCCTCTGCCAGTGTGGCAATTGGTCTGAATTCAAAAACTGGAGGTGGATTCTCAAGGCAGTGACGAAGAGCAGTTCAGTTTTCTTTTCCGTCAAGAAATCTGAGAAAACGAGATCTCCATTGAACGTAACAACCGGCAGTGAGCACAGGTGGATTACCGTTGCCACCTTGTTCCAGACGAATTTGATTAGCAGTTGCAATGTTGATGTTGTTGTTAGACATTGTGAATACTTGTGAATGAATTGCAGATCTTAGTGGATTTGTTGTGATGAGGTGTAGTTGAAATTTCGTAGAGTTCCGAGAATCTTCAGTCCGACAATAAATTCCTCAGTCCGACAAAACGGTAAGCCGAAAAAATTTGTATCGCCAAATTTTGAAATTGAGTTAGAAATAGCCAAAAACTAGCCGAATATATTTTTTTTTTAATCTTCGTGTAAACTATGTTCCGAGACTAGTCTAGATAGTGGCCAAGTCTAAAAATTGGTCAAACAAAATTTATCTGTCCATCGCAATGTGACCCATCGCACTCTTTGATCGCACTCTGATCGCACTCTGATCGCACTCTGATCGTACTCTATGATCGTGGTCTGATCGTACTCTGATCGTACTCTATGATCGTGGTCTGATCGCACTATGATCGTACTCCTAGATCGCAGTCGGATCGTACTCTGATCGTACTTGGTGATCGTACTCTATGATTGTGATGAGTGATCGCCGTGAGGGATCACACAATAGATCGTACTGAGTGATCGTAACCTGATCGAAGCCGTGATCGTACTCTGCTAGATCGTACTCCCAGATCGTACTGAGCAATCGTACTAAGCAATCGTAGTCACAGATCGTAACTTGGATCGTACTAATGATCGCAGCTAGATCGTAACAATGGATCGTGACTATGGATCGCAAGTAGAAACCCCCAGGGTTTATGCAAACACAAAGTCAGATCGTACCAAGGAATCAAAATACCCCTTTTCTCGGATAGTACTAGAACACACCAAATTCGTGATTTTTAGCCTAAAATTGAATCAAGCACCCAAAAAATTTTTGTTTTTAACCGAAAGTACAATACCAATAGTGAGTAGATGATTTGTATCAAGAATAAGCCATAAAAACACAAGAAAAATTTTTGGACGTGAGTTTTTGGATAAAAAAAGGCACGAAAAACTAAAGAACACAACACACGAATCTTCAATCACCTATCCACTATAGGCTCTTGATACCAAATGTTGTTCCCTTTTAATCCATAACACAAGATTTAGAGAGAGAAATAGTAGAAAAGTAGAGAGAGAGAGTAGAGAGAGAAGTGGAAAGTTTACACTAAAACTATGTGTTTTATGAAATGAACCAACACCCTCTTTCACATGTGAAAGAGGGTTATATACCCACGAACCAATGGGCTTTCCATGGGCCGTGGGTTTGTGACTTGGGCCGGGCTTGGCTTAGTCTTGGGCTTACGCCCCTAACTTAGACAATATTAGCTTATGGTACAAGCCCGGTTTTCCTGACTAACCTATTACAATACAAGACCTTTTAACGACTAAGATGACCTATTACATTCTTGTTCGACTATATAAAATATAGGGCTAACAAAAATGTGTAAGGTACTCGTAATCACTCAAGCATACATATGTATACTTCTCTCGACACCTTGAAGATTGCATTCGTCATTAAGGAGATGAAGGACGCGGTTCTCTTATAGTACCTGCGGATCCTTAAAGATATCGAACCACGGGAAGATAAAGAACCGCGGACAATCAAGCCAGTTTTGGTTTATGAGAAGAATTTTGGAAGCTTCTAGAATATGGAGGGAAACTAACAAATTCAAAATTCAAATTTTGAATTTGCTTCTAGAAGATGGGGGGAAACTAATAAATTCAAAATTCAAATTTTGAATTTGCTTCTAGAAGATGGAGGGAAAATAAAAATTCAAAATTCAAAATTTGAATTTCCTTCTAGAAGATGGAGGGAAAATAATAAATTCAAAATTTAAATTTTGAATATGGGTGCATCCTTTAATCCAATGGATCAAAGAGACCTCTCCAAGGCAAGACTTCCCTATAAATAACAAGTGTTTAATTCCTATCAAAGTTGTGGAAAAATACATACAATTCACCTCAAAAATCCCATTCCTCATTTGCCTCCTCCTCCTCAAGTGCAATGAGAAGAACACCTCCATCCTTGTGAAGTGTTAGTTATAACATGGTGAAAATATCTCCTTCTAGATCATGTCATGATTATAGTCTTCCTACTATGTATATGTAGAAGATCCAAGTTATGGGTACACTTGGATGTGTTGTAAGGGTAGTATATCCAAGTGATGGGTACCCTTGGATTAGGTGTTAGGAACCAAGTTATATATATGCTTGGATATAGTGTTAGAGTCATAGATCTAAGTGGTGTGTACTTAGATCTAAATGGCTTATGTGTTTAGGCCATAAACACAAGGTTTGTTATGTTGGGCTATAAAACATAACTAGTGTGAAGATTGGTTTAAATGGGTGTAGATTGGTCCTACCTAAGATTAGGACTCGACATCTAGCCTTGTGTTGGAAAATGGTGAAGTAGGCGACGTTGTGTAGATTGGTCCTACCTAAGATTAGGACTCGACATCTAGCTTAGTGTCAGAAATGTATAAGCGACGTATATGGTTTTCTCCACCTTGAAAGGAGTTTTGTTGACTAGTGAAGTAACTCTCGAGTAAGGTGTACCCGAGGAGTGGAGTAGGGCGAAGAGGAGCTTCGTGACCGAACCACTATAAATCATCGTGTCGGTACTTTCATTTACATTTATTTCTTTACCTTTTTAGATGTATTTATAGTTGCATACTTGTTGTTGTGTGTTGTGTGCATCTCATAATCTAAACATCTAAGTTGTAGAATAGCTAAGGCTTAGTACGTGTGTGCTTCATGTTTAGATTATGGTTAAGTGTACATCACTTAGTCTAAACATCCTAGTTGCGGAAAAGCTTATGCTTAGTACGTGTGTGCTTAGTGTTTAGACTATTGCTTGATGTACT
The DNA here is from genome assembly GCA_025667525.1 of Glebionis coronaria. Lineage (NCBI taxonomy): Eukaryota > Viridiplantae > Streptophyta > Magnoliopsida > Asterales > Asteraceae > Glebionis > Glebionis coronaria. The sequence continues at coordinate 179,103,533 of CM046880.1, read as the reverse complement.
CTTGATTTGATATGTTTGTGTGTTTACATACTTGTAGTATTTATCTTTCAATCAAACACATCTCATATCTAGTCAAGCTTGATCGAGAATTTGATACAAACAATTGTCAAATTTTAACATGTAACAAATGGCATCATCCACTGTCGGCGGTTCCTTAAAGGGACACGCGGTTCGTTAGTGATAAGGAACCGTGGGTATGATTAAACAACCGCGCACAGTGGGTTTATGCGAAATGTTTTAAAAAGTAACTAGAAACTATTCACCCCCCCTTCTAGTTTCTACAATTGGTAACAGAGCGTGATTATTCAAGATCTTTGAAGTATATTGTACTTTAAAGCTTGGATCGATCTTTGCTCTCGTTTTCAAAAGAAACGGTTTTTAAAAATGGAAACAGTTTTTAAAAATAGAGACGATCTTTGTATCAAATTGTTCATGAAGAGTGATTAATTATTAAATGAGTTTTGTTGTTTCATTCGTACAAGTTTTGGTGTTAAATTAACGTTTTATAATAGCTTGAATTAAATCTTTTCATGTTTGGATGTATAAAAATCTTTTGCGTCATAATTAACTCTAAAATACGAGTTCTATGTGTCTAAAATGATTTTTTAGAGTCCTAAGTCCTTCCAAAATGTTACCAAATGATTTTGGCCAAAAACTCATTTTTTGTCCTCTAACCGCGGTTCTTTATCTGTTCCCCGCGGTTCCTTATCAATAAGGAACCGCTGTCAATCTGACACAGATTTTTGCAAACTTTGAAAAATCATATAAAATCAACCGTAAGTCCGTAGAAGTCGTGCCACCCGTCATTTAGAGCAAAATTTGATTTTATTTCTATTAAAAATGTCTCCAAACCTTTATTCAAACTTTAAAATTTGGATGTTTTCTAAGTTCCATACTTTGTCCAAAGTATTGAGCGTCGGTTTGTCGTAAAACTTGTGTTTTACTTTTTTCTATTAAGTTGGACATCTCTTGTTGATATATATTTGAAAAATGATATATTTAAAAAGTGTTAAACTTAATTTAATTTTGAAATGGGTCGAAAACTATTTTCAAATAAAATCAAGCTATGCATACTTTGGTGTATCTAACACTCAAAACGAAGACGAATGCTTTTGTGCTTTTTCTTTTATCTTTTGACATTCTTAAGTGATCATTACTATTGGTAATAGTGTTACCTAGTTGTCTATTTATGTGTTCATTTCATATAGGATTAACATCTCTTGGTTTACAAATGTTACATAAACATTTTGTACACCTTGGCATGTTCTTTAACATTTATAGGTTTGAAAGCTTTGGGAGCTTGTCAAATCTATAGATGTTGGTGTCACACCCCACCATGGCGGAATATGGGGCGCGACGTATGGATATCATCACAACAATAGCGTGTCTATAGAGTTAACTAAATGAAATAGAAATGTCATAAAAAGGTGACACAATGTCATGACAATATCTCAAACAATGCAGGCGTCTAGGTAAGTAGGTAACAGGCCTACCTCTTACCAAAGATATTCAAATAACACACATCAAACATATAGGTATCAAACAATATACTAAATTAAAAGACAAAATAAAATCTAAGAGGAAAGGGATTCCTCCTAATGCAATTCTAGCAGCCTCTAAACTCTAGCCACACTTCTAATAGCTTCCTTCTCAACTACCTCACCTGAAAATGACACTAAAATCTGTCAACATAAAGTTGGTGAGAACATAGGTTTGAATTATCAAAACATCTTAAGAACCCTTAACAACCGCTGTAAATAGTTGAAGAAAAACAATTTATAGTAATGGACCATAATGTGATAATCATGTTGCATGCATCCACAACAAAACTCAATCCAAGTACCAATCACATCTACAATTCACAAAGCACACTATAATAGTCAAGAAGTATCCCGTCACACACACAAGAACACACACCACACTATCCGGATCTTTCCCACACCACCTGTGGAAGATGAACTATATCCCCGTCGAGATATCTTGCCTCCGAAGAGACGATGCACAAGTACTTAGGACGGATCGTGACCCCCGAACCAAGAACTCAGGACGGATCGTGCCCCACGAACCAAGAACTCAGAACCAAGAACTCAGGACGGATCGTGCCCCACGCTCTACACACATCACAACTGGTCCCATAGACGCCCATACATCTATGTACCAATCCCAATCATAACACAATCAAGATTCACATATCATAACACATATCAAAGAACATATGAAAACACATAAGCACGCAAGTCACACAATAACACATCTATGTCCAAACATTTATAAAAATACCAAAACATTTTAAGAACACCACAACTGTCATCTCCATACCATACTAGAAGAAAACATTTAAAAACTTAGTAAAAATGGGACTATGAACTCACCTGATAGCACATCAAGCTAGCACTCCTGCAAACCTATAAAATCATACACGACACCCTTAGATCAGGTCTTAACACCCAAGTTAAGTAACAATCAAGGAGATGAATCTAATCCCCCAATCCCCACTATCTAGTTCTCCCACTACAAGCTATTCTATACGTAAAATTCTAGTTTTTCCCCGGTACGGTTTACTAGTCACTAAACGATTACATGAAGTGAACTTAACACCACACTTGACTCCTACTACTGGAGTTATGTTGTTATATGATCTAAGAACTTCAAAAACTAATTTTACTTTCTAATTACACGTTTAACCCTTTCGTTTAGTCTCTACGCCAAAAGTCGTTTTCACCAAAACTGATTTTCTGTACATGCTAAATGTTCGACACTAAAAGCCCGACCTAAACACCATAACTTTTATTGAAAACCTCCAGTACTTTTATATACATTATAAAGAGTTCCCAAATCAAAAATATTTGGCTATCTCATTCGTTTGGTTAGGTTTTGACTCAAATCCTCGAAATCAGAATTTATTCCTGAACAGCGCACTGTTTATGTAAAACTTATTTGACGACCTTCCCGAACTCCATTTTCGACCAACCTTACATTTTTGAAAAGTAGACTCTCTGAACTTAATTTAAAAAAAAAGAAACTCGACCAAAGGTGCTACCTACTGCCCGGAACAGTCGATACAAGACAGCCTTAAAAATCAGACTGTTTTACGTCTTTATGCACTAACCTTCTAAACATCATTAATTACCCCTAATTTATTAAACAAGAACCCTAAAATCATTAATTGATCTTAATTACTATATTTTTCAGAAAATTAATAAAACCCTAATTATATCAATGATGGTTAATTAACATTACAATCATGATTAATTAATAAAAACATGAATTAAGTTAAAGTTAAATTGATCACATACCTTGAATCAAGAAAATTTTTATGAAACCCTAAAAACTTGTAGAAACCTTCATCCAAAAAAAAGAGCTGGAAAAAATAATGTGTTTTGATTTATTTTTATACTAAAACAATGAGAATCCTAGCCCAATACAAATAATACTTTCCTTTTTTTATTTTTTTTCCTTTTTCTTATTTTTCCCCACCGTCCTATATAAATTTTTTTACCAAAAATAATACTTTTTATTTATTTTATTATTAAATTCGTTTTTAAATAATTATTTCCTTAATTATATTTTTTTTATTAATCCCTTAATTAATTAATTATATCTAAAACCTTTTAACTAGTAAATTAAACTACACTAGTCAACTTTACGCGTTTATCGTAAATTACGTAAAATATACAGTTTTATGAAAATTCTTAAAATATGAAATAAACTTTATAAATAAGTTCTAAATGACTTAAAACCATCCCGTCAATTATTCCCGTGACTAAATACTTCATCCGAGACCTCTAAACGCTAAACCCTAATTCGTAAAAATACGATTTACTATAATACTTATACGTACACATAAAATCCTAAAATAGCACCGCATTCTATCATAGTTAGATCCAAGTGAACAAATGAGCATGAACTAACCCCATCATAACATTATATAATGTACCACGCAATACATGAACGATGACTAACATCCAATCCAAGGCTCAAATATAAACAGAATGCACGTAAACGCACACTAAGCACATAATCAAAGTCAAACAGTCAAAAGTGACAAATCCAAAATCTAGGGTTGTCACAGTGGGTCGTCTTACTCGATCATTTTATTATTAGTTCAAGTAGATTAATGTCTCACTATAAACATGAAACACCCTTTGAAAATCTTAGTTATTTTCTCTTAAAGGAGTGTTAGTGGGAATCAAGAAAGATTTCGATTAAATATCAATTAATTATTCAAACTATGATTGGTATCATTATCGAATCTAATTGACATGTTTTTAAGTGTAGACATAAATGTGGTTTATTAATAATATACATCAGATCATAACTCACACTTGTGTTGATGATGGTATATTGAATCTACTTGTTCAAATTATTAGACAAATTTGTTTAATAACTGCTTATAATGCACAATGGAGTCGGTTTGACAACTTGGATGTTTCATCCGAAATACTCAAGTAATTTACATTGCAATGCAATTTGTAAACGTGTCATTTCCGAAAGACCAATCAAGAGTGTTCCTTTTTTTATGTAAACATTGTTTATACACTTCAAAGTTATTGGCCTCAATTTCTATTAAGGTAAATAACCTTAACTAGACTTATTTGACAAGATATGCAATGGTGCATTCTTTACCCTCATTAGGTTGTGCATTGTGTCGTCATACACTTTTCATCCTTGCTACACTTTATTAGACATATGTAGGAATTACATTTTGTCTAACTTGAGAATGACTACTAGAGAATTTATGCACTAGAATATTAATTTGACCTAACGGTTGGATTACTTCCATGTGGGAAGATGGGTTATTATATAACTCGTAAAAACGTTCGTGCTTAGCCTTAATTGAGCACCTCCAGTGGTAGTCTCATACTCATTCTCTAAATTGATTAAATGGCTCTTCCAAAATATGACTAATGATAGTTTACTTTGATGAACTTTGTATGTCATTAGGAGTCTTTTTCTTTTGTAGACATTAGGTTTTTCTTCACCTTCTTCTTACGTGCTAATTGAATCTATTTGTTTTTTCCTTTGTGTGTGTTCTAGTTTTCATTGCTCTTAAGCAAGGCTTTATGATATGTTAGACTAGAACATTAGGATTTGCCAAATTGGAAAAATTTCCTTATCCTCCTAAACACACCCTCTGTGGGCGGTTCTTTATAGAGACCGCGGCTCCATATCCATATGGAACCGCCGATGGAAATAAGGAACCGCATGCAGAAGCAACCAAAAACGGGGTTTCCAAAATTTCTCAATTGTTCCATCACCCTTTGTAATCCTTGTTTCAAGCCTTTGTTCACTCCTAAAATATCTTGTGCTTTCTCCTCTTAACCCAAAGCATTTTGAAATGTCTTTCACACCAAAGCAAAATGTATTTTTCACAAATGAAACCCTTCATTATCCACTATTTTCTAAATTCTCTTTCAATACAAACTCACCAAAGAACACACCAAATTAAATCTTTTCTCCTTCTAAAAAAATTGATTTTGGAAACTCTCTTTCTCACCACTTCCCTTTTGTGTTCTTACTCCATCATATGATTATGTCATGCATCATGGAACATATTGTCATTGTTGTCAATATCAACATCTTGTCATGTCTTATATCTATGATGAGTTGAACTACAAGATTATCACCAAGCCTTATCCACCAAATTCTGCCACCACCTTGTCTTTCATTTAAGCTTATAGATTACTTATTACTAAGACATCTAATTTAAGCAAATCCTAAAATTCTAGTGTAACTAAGATTAAAATTATGCTTAAGTTTTAGGCTTGTGTTTCATACATCTTTGTATGATCTTTATTTTTTTGTATTTCCTTTCGTGTTTTTCAACATGATTTGTCTTTGGGTCTTGGATCTCGTTTTCCTTGTGATCTTCCTTTTCTTCTTTATTTTCTCACTTGATTGTCAAGAAAGGTTAGATATTAATCTAATTCCTGGCCTAGTAAGATTGACAACATAAATATTTCTTTCGAAATATTCATGTAATTTTAACTAGCAATTGCAATTGTTAAAAGTCATATCCGAAGCATTGACTCTCAAGCCATTTAGCAACTTTTGTTAAATTGTTTGACCAAGTGATTTTCTTTTGAGTCGATAATCGTTTTTGGACATCCATTGTTCACGGTTCCTCAAATAACCTAGCGGCTCATTTTTTATATTGAACCGCGGACCTATTTAACGAACCACGACCAGTGAGTCCCTTTTGTTCGTTTTGGTCTTTTTCTCTTTTTTTCCAGTTTTCTTGAAGATTCCTTCATTTCTTCTCTTTTGAGTTTCTTCTCTTGTTTTCTTTCAAGAATTCACTATCACCTAATAAGGTATAGTATTCTTGAATTATTTTGTGAAGTTATCCATAACTTCTTTGTTGAGTGTCTCTCGATTCCTTTTAATCATGCTCTTTTAAGTCTAGTCTCTTTCTTCTAAACTAACTTCAGTCAAGCCTCACCCTTTCCTCATCATGTAATTGTTCTTTGAACATTCACAATGATTGAGAAGAGCTACGAAACTTTGAGCATGTAGTCTATCGTATGCTAAACAACATCCATCTTGTTTTTCTATTCTTTGGCTTATTTGATCTCTTTCTCTATTCATAAGCATCCTTTCCTGTAATGTCTTATATCTTTTCTTTTAAGCCTCGATTTATCCTTGCTTTTGGTTTTTCTCTATCTTTGTACCTAGATTCCTGACTTAAAGCTTTTGGAGCTTTCTAAAGGAATTATTTTTAAGGTAAAAAATTTCTTTGATTTGAGATATTTTTTTGTCTTTCTCGTTGTTGAGAGTTGATTGCGGTTAAAATTTACAATTGGTTTGGGTGGTTCCAAAAATTCTAAGTTTTTGACCTTTTGAGAGGATTTTGGTTAAATCTTGAATTTTCTTGGGTGATTCTAAATTCTAAGCTTTTAACCCTTTGACATATTATCATTACAATTGGTATGGATGTTTCTTTTCTACCTCTATTCCAACAATTGTGAATTGATCTTGTCAAGATCCTCTCCTTTCACTTGTCTTTGGATTGATAGCATCACGTGCACACTTATTTCTTCAATGCGTGCTATTGTTTATGCAAACGACTTATTTATCATCCTCGTTTTCCTTTCCATCATAGTCATTCTTCCTCTCTTTTCGACAATGTGGAATTCTTTATTGTCCATGTCATACTCTCTTTAGTTTGGTATTTCTGCCATGATATTAAAGTGGAGTATGTCCTCTCGGCAATATTTTTCTTACAAATTGGACATTTCTTTTCTTTCTTAGTCCCCTTTATGTTATTTTGTGTCACCAAAATAAGTTGGGTTCTATTTTCTATCTAATAGCCCTCTTATTTTTCTTAACTTGTCATATTTTTTACACTTCTAAAAGTTAAGATTGATTTTGATTTCTCTTGAGTCCCTCTATTTGTACTTGAGATGTTTAAAGCAAATTCCACTTGGGTGACATTGATTTACATATATGATCTTGTCCACTAACTTTGTTTTGTAGGAATTTTCTAACCCTTCTTTGTAGCTTGTTACTATCCTTGCTTCATTGGTGCCTTAAGCAAGGGGGAGCTCATATCAAGGGCATTTGCAAGAGTTCTAGTCATTACATTTGCGATCGTTGACTCACTTAAATTGCATTCATCGAACTTCTTTCAAGTAATGAATTTTGGAATCTCGAAGATTAACATATTATTATGCATGGGGTTGGACAACCTATGTTGATTAAAGACTTTACTAGGATGACGCAAGCTCAATATCTTTAGATGATGAGATTACGGTTTGGACTCTCGCCTCTCAACCGAATATCTTTTGGATGAAAGCTATCTCAAAGTTGATCACTCTCTTCCACAAATGAAGACTACCATTTGGACGCATGCACTCTTGACGTCGATTCTTCTCTTCTACAAATGACGACTACCTTTGGATGCGTGATCTTCCTCAAATGATATGGATTCTACTCTTCCTCAAATGACGAATACCTTTTTGATTCGACAAAAAGGAGAGAAGGAAGTGTAAACAAGTAAGTTCCACATTTTAATATGTATTATGGTTTACTTGTTTTTCATCATCAAAAAGGGGGAGATTGTTAGTGCAAATATTACGATGTTTAGTCGATATAATCTCTTCGTGTTTTGTTGATGACAAACATATAACTCGCAATACATTATGTAAAATGTGTAAGGTACACGTAATCACTCAAGCATACTTATGTATATTTCTCTCGACACCTTGAAGATTGCATTCGTCATTAAGGATATTAAGGACTTGGTTCTCTTATAGTACACGTGGATCCTTAAAGATATCGAACCGCGGGAAGATAAAAAACCGCAGGCAGTCAAGCTGGTTTTGGCTTATGAGAAGACTTTTGAAAGCTTCTAAAATATGGAGGGAAACTAACAAATTCAAAATTCAAATTTTGAATTTACTTCTAGAAGATAGAGGGAAAATAATAAATTCAAAATTCAAATTTTGAATTTGCTTCTAGAAAATAGAGGGAAAATAATAAATTCAAAATTCAAATTTTGAATTTACTTCTAGAGGATGGAGGGAAAATAATAAATTCAAAATTCAAATTTTGAATTTGGGTGCATCCTTTTATCCAATGGATCAAAGAGACCTCTCCAAGGTAAGACTTCCCTATAAATAGCAAGTGTTTACTTCCCCTCAAAGGTGTGGAAAAAACATACAATTCACCTCAAAAATCCCATTCCTCATTTGCCTCCTCCTCCTCAAGTGAAATGAGAAGAACACCTCCATCCTTGTGAAGTGTTAGTCATAACATGGTGAAAATATCTCCTTCTAGATCAAGTCATGATTATAGTCTTCCTACTATGTATATGTAGAAGATCTAAGTTGTGGGTACACTTGGATGTGTTGTAAGGGTAGTATATCCAAGAAATGGGTATCCTTGGATTAGGTGTTAGGAACCAAGTTATGTATATGCCTGGATATAGTGTTAGAGTCTAGATCTAAGTGGTGTGTACTTAGGTCTAAATGGTTTATGTGTTTAGGCCATAAACACAAGGTTTGTTATGTTGGGCCATAAAACATAACTAGTGTGAAGATTGGTGTAGATGGTTGTAGATTGGTCCTACCTAAGATTAGGACTCGACATCTAGCCTTGTGTCGAAAAATGGTGAAGTAGGCGACGTTGTGTAGATTGGTCCTACCTAATATTAGGACTCGACATCTAGCTTAGTGTCGAAAATGTGTAAGCTATGTATATGGTTTTTTCCGCCTTGAAAGGAGTTTTATTGACTAGTGAAGTAACTCTCGAGTAAGGTGTACTCGAGGAGTGGTGTAGGGCGAAGAGGAGATTCATGACCGAACCACTATAAATCATCGTGTAGGTACTTCCATTTACATTTATGTCTTTACCTTTTTAGATGTATTTATAGTTGCATACTTGTTGTTGTGTGTTGTGTGCATATCATAGTCTAAACATCTAAGTTGCAGAAAATCTAAGGCTTAGTACGTGTGTGCTTCATGTTTAGATTATGGTCAAGTGTACATCACTTAGTCTAAACATCCTAGTTGCAGAAAAGCTTATGATTAGTACGTGTGTGCTTAGTGTTTAGACTATTGCTTGATGTACTCTTGATTTGATGTGTTTGTGTGTTTACTTACTTGTAGTATTTATCTTTCAATCATACACATCTCATATCTAGTAAAGCTTGATCGAGAATTTGATACAAAGGATTGTTAAAGTTTAACATGTAACAAATGGCATCATCCACTGTCGGTGGTTCCTTAAAGGGACACAAGGTTCGTTAGTGATAAGGAACCGCGGGTATGTTTAAAGAACCGCGCACAGTGGGTTTATGCGAAATGTTTTGAAAAGTAACTAGAAACTATTCAACCCCCTTCTAGTTTCTACAGAATCTACTAAAATTTGTTTCATGGAAAACGGAGTATGTAAACGTAAATACGTAACATAGAGCTCTCCGGTTTAGACGTAGACGATGCTAATTTAAGACTTAAACCCTAATTTCTTCCCAAAAGTGAGTGAGTTCATAAATTAACAATAAAATAATGATTATAAATAATACTTGAGAATAAAATAACTTCCTCAAATTGATAGATTGTCACAGCATTTCCCCCTAAAGAGGATCTTTGTCCTCAAAGATCAATTCATCTTACTACTTGCTTCTTATAGATTCAAAGACATGTGGGCATTTCCTCTAAATTCGGTCTTTTCTCTCAAGCGTAATTCATTATAATACGCGAGTTTCATCAAACATAACTATGGGAATACGATCATGCTCAAGTTGACTTACTTTCTCTTTCCATGATGTCAACGGGTTTTCGATGAATGCAACTTTTCGTTGACTCAAACCTCATTAAGAAGTAATCGGATTTTCACTTGATAGACATTTTATCAAGTTTGATATACGGAACATATTTCATGCAGCCCTTGAAGTCCTAGGGTAGTCTAGCATATATGCCTCTCGGACCAACTCTTCACATTATCTCAATGGTCCCATAGAACGGGGACTTAGCTTCCCACGATCTTTCAGATCATCAATTCACCTTTCCATGATAAAAATTCTCGGCATAACTTTGCTACCCATCCTGCACTTCAAGATCTACATCTCACATTCACATAACCTCCATCCCACTACCGGCAGTCAATAATCAGTTCTTAACTTCCATAATCATTTCAGGTCTCGTGGGTCAGGTATCTTCATCCCAACTCCCACCTACAAGTGCTCTTTATATAGATCCTCACAAGATTCGATCTCAATCCTAACGCGATAATTATCAATGATAATCCATCCAAAGGTAAATGCTCATCCTAGACTGTAACACCCTATTTTGATAAATGGAATGTCACGCGTGATTATGGCGTGTCATCAAAGCATACAAGGATAAATGTCTAAACATTACATGACCATAAAGGAAATACCAGAATCAAACATCGGTAGTCCAAAAGTAGAACTCATCACACACAAAGATAAGTACTGTAAATGAAAGGACTAAACAATGTCCATGGAAATGAGTATCAAGTATAGATAAATGCATAAATTAAAGAAGGCTAGAAAGCTTCCAGTCCATATGCACGTACGCTTAAAGTCTACGAGGGTCCCTGAGTACCTGCTGTTTTAGGAACATCAAAACGAAAGCGACTGAGCAATACGCTCAGTGCACGGATATACAAGTAAAGCATGAATAATATAAGCATATAAGCATGAAACAACAGAAGAAACTAAGTCCTGGATAACCCGGTTATACCTTAGTAAAACTGGTTTTATAGTTTGAAAAGCCTTATGTTTATCTTGTAAAAACTGTTTAACATATTCTACCATTAGCCAATATAGGTCATGAAATATCACCGTGCATGAATACTTGGAGGGGTGACCTCGTCATGCAAATTAGAGGGGCTGCCTCTAATTTAATATACTGGTTTTGGGTAGGAGGGATCAGCTCCTTGTGAAGGATTCAAGGCACACACCACATTCACACTGAGTAATCTGCTGAAAACATGTAACTAGGATGTACCCATACGCCCCACCTGATAATAATATATATGGACAAAAGCTGAAAGGGACGGCACGAGCTATCACTCCGCCGTGGTGAAGTCATAACACTGGTGCCTCCAGTGTTATGGTTATGGTACCTCCATAACTAGGTGAAACTGGTCATGCATGTATATGGCTTTCGGTATTCTAATTAAACATAAGCAATCAAAACATATAAAACATATAATGAGGAAAACAGTTGGCTGCATACGGGAAAATCCTAATAAGGAAAGAATGTCCATACTGAAAGGACGGAGAATCCGTACCTTATGTCCAGTGAACGAAGAAGACGAACGGAAGAGAGTCCTACTTCGGTATCACTAATGCTACATAAATACATACGTGTATAAGTATCTGATTACTGAGTATGTAACTGGTTTTATATCATGTCTTAGCATGCTTTATATGTTCATGTCATGTTTTACTGATTTAAGCTCTATACTGTGTTTATCATATATTCTGTCTATTCTGATTAAGTATTACTTGTATTTCATGTATTATTATACTTGTTGTATAATAATAAGTAACTTTCTAAAAATAGCAGGTTTCCCAAAATAGAAAGTTTCTAAAAATAGAAAGTTACCAAAAAAGAAAGTTTCCAAAAACAGAAAGTTTCCAAAAATAGAAAGTATCCAAAAATAGAAAGTATCCAAAAAAGAAAGTTTCCAAAAATAAAATTACTGCTTAAAATAGATAAGTTTCTAAATATATAAAGTATCCATAAATAGATTAGCTGCCTTAAATAAATAAGTTTCTAAAAATAGAAATTTTCCATAAATAGATATAAGCTTAAAAACTTTTAATAAAGAAAACTATGACTAGTATTCTATGTTTAAACTTGATTAAAAATCATATGAATCATTTTATGAAATTAAATGTAGTCGTGGGTTACAAATCTCACTCTTTAATTTTGGTTAACTAATAACCATAAATCTTTGGAATGTACATGCAAGTCTATGTAGAACCTAGATCTAGTGTTAAAAACTTAACTTAACCTAATAAACATAAAACAAGCATCAAGATCTTTTGGAAAATTTGGGGAAAAACAATATAGCCGTGGGCTATATGTTGTTTATTCTTGGATTCTTGGTAACCTTGGAAACATGCAATAAGCATAGATAATTATGTTGGACTTTATAAATATTTATAAAACATAAAACTAGCTAAAAGTCTCATCTTGGAAACACCAAGATTAAAATTATAGCCGTGGGCTATATATATGTATACATGAACTTATGATTTGGTTTCTTGGTTTGTACATAGCTAGATCTTATTTTGGGACATTTATAATTACATGCAACCTTAAAACAAGTCTTAACTCATCTTAATAAGCTATAATTAAATATAGCCGTGAGCTATAAGCTCATATTAGAGCTTATGACTTGCATGCAACCTTGTAACAAATCTAGATCTCATTTGATACATCAAGTAAAACAAACTTTGAGTTTTATTCTTTTATTAAGGTTTATAACTAAATATGGATAAGCTAATAATAAGCTTATAAGAAAATCCTAGATTATTACTTATATAAAATGAAAAAGTAGTATTGATGGGCTAATCAAGCCCATGCAACATTAGTCCAAGACTTAATGGACCTAATAAGCCCATTTAACAAATCTTAGTATCTTAATGTACTTAAGAATATGCTTAGGCCCATGATAGTTGAGTTTTTACGTCTTTTAGGAAAAAGAGCGTAATTAGGGTAAGTATTAACAAGTGATTTAGGAAAACCACGAGTTATGACCCAAAGTGGGGATCGTTCTCAAGGAGGCTTGGTGTGTGTGTTAAGAATTGATTAATTATGTGATTATATGATTATGAGAAAAGAAAATAGAAATGGGATAAGAAGAGAATGACGGTTACGATGACGGATTAAACTAAGACGAAAAGGTCGTACACGTAAAACCGTAAAAGCACCAAAATAAAAAATTTACTCTAAAAATTCCTAGAAAATTGCAATAAATCCTAAATAATGTAATTAGAGTTTACAAAAAATCAAAAAAATCACCCAAACCTTTTATTTAATTAAATAATGATTTTTAATGTTAATTAAAGCCCTAAAAATCAATTTAATTAACAAAAAGCCCAAAATGAGATTTTTTCAATTGTAAACCTCTAAATTGACCTAACTTAATTTAAAACTATTTTTGAAAATTTTAAAATTAATTAAAACTATTTAAAAACAATTAAAAACTATTAAAAAATAAAATAATTATAAAAATTAATCTAAGGACAATAAAAATATTATAAAAGTTGTAAAATTCCTAACCTAATGTATTTAACCTAAGAAAAATATAAAAACTTGAAAAATTTAAATTTAAATTTTTAATAATAAAATAATAATAAAATAATATTTAAAATCCAAATTTTTAAAAATTCTAAAAACTTTAAAACTAGCTTAATTTAACCTAAATAAACAGAAAATGAAGTTGAAATTACAAATATACCCCTAATAGGCCTCCAAATGGGCCAAAAGTCCAAACAGACCCCTTAATGGGCTCAAATAGGCCCAATAAGAAAAATGTTATCCAATTAAGCCCAAAAACTCCTATTTGACTCAAAATTTGATTTTGAACACAATTTGTCAAAGGCCCAAAAGATGAAAATGTGAAATAAGCTGGCTTATATCAAACAGCTTATTCTTAATGTGCTTTTTCGCCCATTAAGCTATAAGCTGATGCCATAAGCTCAAATTAGACACACAAGCTTCTTTTGAGTTGATTAAGACTTCTATAAAAAGAAATTTGAAATAAGCCAAAGGAATAAGCCTGAAAATGCAAAAAGCAATCTACACAAAATGACAAAATAGTCGTTTTCGAGTTCTAGGCTATCCCAAGAGCTGATTTAAGTTTCTAAAGCTTGTAAATGACTTAACTAAGCTTAATCAATTAAAAATTTTCAAATAAGTTCACTCAATAAGCTGAAATAAGCAAATAAGCACTTATGAAAAAGTCAAATGAGTTGGTTTTCTAGCAAAAAGTCAAACTCAAAGTCTAATAAGCTTCAGTTCAAACAAATGGGTCAAATGAGGAAGACTGATCACAAAAAATAAGTTGTTGCAGGTCTGGATAAGCCAATTTGTCTTATAAATAAGCTGAATGCAAAATTACACTAGCACGGGCTAGTTTTTGATGTTGAGCAGTGGAAACTTTTTCCATTGCTTGACTTGTTTGACTTTTTTTCTTTAGTGACTTTTTTGGAGATTCAAGTTACATAAAGGCACCCAAATGATCAGTGTATCATAAGGAGTCAAATACAACAAAGAAATCACAATCACTAACAGTCAATTAGTATAGTTTAATCAAAACATCACCAGATATGCACCAGACATGAACACATGAGCAGTTATGAACTTATAAGCTGTTTTAGCAAATTGCAGCCAACCAAATTGCACCAAAAGCATATGCAAGCTATTATAAACTTAAATGAACAAGTTTAAACAGTTTTCATGCAATGGATCAAAGCCTAAATCAAGATTCAAGCAAATGAAGGTTAATGATGAACACTAACATAAGCAGATTTTACTTTTGCTGATGCACTTGACCAACAAGCCAAATTCAAACACTCAGATCTATCAAATATGTTATATAAATGATGATTTAACAACTTTTAGCCCTAAGCATGCATAAATTCTAGATTTTAGCAAAATGTTAGGTCAAAAACAGTTAAAATCAAAGAGATATAACTCAATGTTTGATTTGAGGTTTTAAACCCAAAAACTTGCAGCAATATGCACTCAACCAAGTATTTAACAGATACCAAGCAATAACACAAACTTCTAACATCACAATATCCACTTATGATCTTAAACAGGTAACCCCAAACACCCTTTTAAATTTTCAAAATCAAATTTTCAAATCAAAAGTGTTATCCAAGACCACCCAAGCCCAAATTAGCACAATAACAGATGAGATATGCAGATTTAAGCAAGATTAAGCCACAAAATTCACAAGAACATAAGCAACATACAAATATCACAAATATCCAATATTTTATCAGATTTTGAGATTAAGTATACAAACCTCATAGATGTACATCCACACCCACGAATTTTGAGCTTATGTGCTAGCAAGAACAAGCACAGGCTTCCACAATAAAGCTTGCTAAGATTCAACAAGGTTAAGAGCACAATATAAAAATCAGAAAAATGAAAAATTCTTGATTAATGCAACCTTAGTTCCCCACACCTGATTATCCCCAAGTTATAGGCTTCACCACACCTTGATAACTTAATATAAGGATGCTATGATTAGCTTTATAGCCCAAGAATTCCAAGGTTTGAAATAGACTTAGCAAAATATCAAGAAAAGTGGAAAATGTGCAAACTTTTGCACACTCCTTTTGAAAACAGGTTTAGGATTCAAGAACAATAAACAAAGAACAATAACAAACATATTATAAAAGTGGCACTTGAGTTTTCTTCACCAAATTCAAACACATTTCATTAAGTAGAATATATGATTTACAGAATTGTGAACAACTGAAAATTCAGGAGCAAGGATAAATGTAATACCCTAAGGCCTTTATATAGGCTACAAACTAACTGCATAAAAACGAAACCCTAAGCTTGATGAAGTCCCCAAAATGCCCTTTGAAAGTTTGAATATCTTGGAAACATGTGATGAAATTTTGGCAGTTTGTTGATGTATGAGCTGTTGGAATTGCATCAAAGGCTCAAAAGAAGCTTTAGTTTCAAGCTTCAATCTTGGACGTTGGATGTGGTAGGGTTTTTGGTATCTTCTTCAAAAGTGTGGGACAAAGGGTTTATCATGTGACAATGGGGTGATGTGGCAGGGAAAGTGAGAGTGGGGTTTTGTTTAGTGTCACTTTAATCTTAAATCTGGAGAAGATTAAGGCTTAATTGTAAATAAGGAAGTAATACCCAATTTAGCTTATGAACATCAAGAACAGCCATTTGATCTATTTTTGTTTTTAAAAGTGGTGTTAGGTACGTAATTAACTAATCAGTTGGATTAGTTAATTAAATGGGCTGAGTGGAGTGTGACATGGCAGCAGGGAGAGCTCCCATTGGTTGAAAGGTGGTAGTGGGACACGTGTTGGAGGGAGAGTGGTCTAGGTATCTTCCCTTGTCTACCAGATTTAGTCCCTTATCTTGCATTTGTCTTTCACTTTGTAAATAAACACCACCGTTTTCCTTTGTATTTCATGTTTCCTTTTTAACACTTTTACCCCAAAAGGTTTTATAAAGTATTTTCAGGGGTATTTCTTGCTATTTCTTGATTCTTAAAGGACTGATTTGGCATTTTGTTGATTGATAATGGTCTTGACGTGTTTGTTTGACTTCTTAGAGGACTTAAATTGCCAAGTCATGATTAATGAGGGACCATTTTTGCCATTTCTTCAAAGTCAAGGGTCCTTTTGGTAATTTTGAGATTTTTAAAGGACCAAACTTGTAACTTCTTGTAACTTGGAGTCCTTCTTGGTATGTTTGAATTTGAGGAGGATAAATATTGACATTTTAGTTTTGTTGAGGGACTAAAATTGCCAATTCTTCAAAGTGGAGGGCCCTTTTTGCAATATTGACAAACTTTAGGAACCAATCTTGTAATTATGAGGATACAAGGGTATAAAGTGTCAATTCTTCAATATTGGAGGACCCTTCTTCATAAATCTTCAAATCTTCAAGGGTTTTCTTGGAAAATTCTTCATTAGGGCTTGGTTCAAGGTGCGGCTTCATTTCCCGTGTTCGTTTTTGTATGATTCTTGTGATTTTTTATCATTTTCTCAATATCTGTACCTAAAATACACAAGCAACAAACACAAGCATATATTGGGGTATTTTGATGATATTTATTGCATTTAAAGCCCTTTTTGGACGATGAGACTATGTATAAAAGCAGTCTCATCACTCCCCTATACTAAACCATTGCCGTGCCCTCACGCAATGCTAGAATAAAGTATCGTAGCACCTCCAAAATTCATTTTTATTCACTTTTATTAAATGATAAACTAGCTACACTACTACTATTGCTACTACTTGTGTTTTAGACATAATGTATGATTTTCATCGCAAAATGGGACGTTTAGGTTCACAGAACAAGAACACACGAATGCTTCGTTAGAAATAATTTCATCATCCTCGATTTTCACCCCAATTCCATGCCAAGCGTGCAACGAGATCATTGTCATTATAAGTTAGTAATGCTAACACTACTCATATGCCCTAATCGCGTACTTATCCTCCCATTTCCCTAAGTTGTATCTCTTATATTTTATTATGTCTTTGAATGTTTCATGAGGATACATTGTTTGACTTATGCGTTAATAGAGATTTAGGTCTAAAAATTGAGTCCTAACGGTGTAACCAAGACCATCAAATCAATAACCCCTCCTAGTAGACAACGATGTCAAAAAATTAAGTCAACAAGAAGGATCGATAAAAACGGTTTTATAACGGTTTTGAACATGAGATTTATTACCAAGACTTTTATACGCCCCCTAACGGAAGGGCCTTATTATCTTTGGTTCACCTCCATCTTTTATTCAACTTCGCCATGAAGCTTTTATTATGACTTCGGTCTTGCCTTGCCTTTTATTATCCACATCATCGGTAGTTTTATTAGCCAAAGACGTATATCCTCACGCTAAGGCGAATTTTATCTTTAAAGCTTCAAAGATTAAGGCTTGTTTCACTTTCAATTTTGCATAGATTTTTCAGCCTTGGGGGCTTCAAATTGTTTGCTTGATTTAGGTGAGCACTTGAAATCTTATTATTGGGTGAAGCTTTCGATTATTCAGGTGCCAATACTTCAAAACCGTGACGCTGGCGATACCTTAATGTCTTCCCAATTTAATTACACGGAAGCTACTAGAAAGTACTAGAAACCCAACAATCAAGACTAAACCGCTAATTCAATATTTATTTAAGCAAAAAATATTTACAAGCGAAGGGAGAATAATCAAACAACGAGAACACATGAGTTTTTGAAAGAATACGAGTACTCTACGTTTAGCATAGTAACTTATATTTAACCCTATCATTTCTCGTCCTCATTTAAGAGACTTAGCCTATTGTGAAGTTAAGGAATCAAAGCTAAGTGCTCAACACACATGGTCGAGTAAAAAATTACTCTTATTCTCGCCATCGGAATACCTACATTCGTCTCTTCAAACACTTATAAAACATGAGAAAATTTTTAAAATTTGGCCATTTTAGCCTTATTTTGCAACAAAACGATAAACAAAAAGATAAACTTTGGAAAGTGTGAAGGTTTGGAAAGGCAAGTATCTATTCACCCCCCATACTAAAGTTAAACATTGTCCTCAATGTTTCGAGTCTAGGGGTGCAAACACCCCCATACTAGAGACGTAGTTGAATGCATAATCTAGCATGGAAAGGGTGTAACTGTTAGATTTAAAGCCGTTTATGAAGTGTGCTATAAACCTAAGGTTAGAATATCAAAAGGATATATCATGGATATTGAGAAAGTCTTCAAAGCAAACGATCGAGTGCTCCCATAAAACGAACACGAGAGGCTCCAATCGTGAAGATAATGATCATCTAAAATCCATAATTCACAAACAACCACGGAACAAAGGTTGGAAGGACACAAATCCCCACACGTTACTACATTAGAAAGCGATAATATATACATAGGATAAGCGTGGGAATCCCCCACGAGGCACCTCGTTTTTGATTACCGAGTCATGAGCTCGACTCGATCCCCTCAATACTAATTATCATTGGGGAAGGTGATTTGGTCGAGGTACTTCAAGGATGGAACTTCCCCGCCAAAGTAGTGCTTCAACCTATGTCCATTCACCTTGAAATTGGGGCCATCGTTTTGAGCTAGCTCGATGGTCCCATATGGAAATACTTGAGTCACGGTGAATGGACTGGACCAACGGGATTTCAACTTACCAGAAAAGATTTTCAAACGAGAATTAAAAAGCAAAACTTGATCCCCAATGTTAAAAACCCGGTTTTTAATTTTAGAATCATGCAACTTTTTAGTCTTTTCTTTATAAATCAATGAATTTTCATAAGCAATATCCCTTAATTCATCCAATTCATTTAATTGCATTTTCCGATGTTTTCCCGCGGTCTCTATATCATCATTACAATGCTTTAGGGCCCAATAAGCCTTGTGTTCCAATTCAATTGGCAAATGACAATTTTTCCCATACACAAGCTTATAAGGAGTGCACCCAATGGGCTTCTTGTGGGCGGTTCTAAAGGCACATAAAGCATCGTCCAACTTATCCGAACAAGATTGTCGGTTTTCCCCAACGGATCTCTCCAAGATCCTCTTCAATGCTCAGTTTGAAACCTCGACTTGTCCACTTGTTTGTGGGTGATAAGCCGTAGAAAGCGGATGTCTAACCCCATATTTCCTTAGGACCCTTTCGAATTGGTCGTTACAAAAATGGATTCCACGATCGCTTATGATCGCACGAGGGGTTCCAAACCGAGAAAACAAGCTTTTCAAAAACTTGACTACCACACGAGCATCATTGGTGGGCAAAGCCTTCGCTTCCACCCACTTAGATTGGTAGTCAACCGCGACAAGGATGTACTTATTACCACGAGATGATGGGAACGGCCCCATAAATTCGATGCCCCAAACGTCAAAGATCTCACACACTTGGATGATATTTTGTGGCATTTCATATTTTTGTGAGGCTTTTCCTTGTCGTTGGCATGACTCACATAACTTCACAAGCTCATGTGCATCTCGGTAAATAGTAGGCCAAAAGAAACCAACATCAAAGACCTTCTTAGCTGTGAGATTAGCACCATGGTGACCACCCGTGGGTCCCTCATGACAAGCTCTAAGGATGTTAGAAGCTTCGGTACCAAAGACACAACGTCGGATAATTTGATCCGCACAAGTTCGAAACAAGTAAGGGTCGTTCCAAAAATAGAACTTGACGTCACGAAAGAATTTTCGTTTTTCTTGAGTCGTCATACCCTTAATGATGAAGTTGCCCGCATGGTAATTTGCAAAGTCCGCAAACCATGGGGTGGAAGAATCAAGCTTAGAATTCACTACACCAAGTGTCTCGAGCGAAAATGTTTCGGTGATTTCCTTGGGCTCGTAAACACTTTGGTGAGGATCTTCCAAACGAGAAAGATGATCGGCCGCTAGATTCTCGGCTCCTTTTTTGTCAACGATTTTGTGATCGAATTCTTGAAGGAGGAAAATCCAACGAAGTAATCTCGGCTTAGCATCTTGTTTAACCATAAGATACTTGATAGCCGAATGATTCGTATACACTATGCATTTCGTCAAGACGAGATAAGGTCGAAATTTCTCAAATGCATACACCACGACAAGGAACTCCTTCTCCGTTGTAATGTATTTTAGTTAAGCCTCGGTCATCGTCTTGCTAGCATAGTGGATAGGCAAGAAGTGTTTTTCATGACGTTGCCCGAATACGGCCCCAATAGCGTAGTCACTAGCATCACACATAAGCTCAAAGGGGAGGTTCTAATTGGGAGCAACAAGAATGGGAGCTTCGGTAAGTTTCCTCTTAAGGATTTCAAAGGCTCGTACACAATCTTCGTCAAAGACAAAACGTGCCTCTTTTTCAAGAAGATGTGTAATAGGTCGAGAGATCTTTGAAAATTCCTTGATGAATCGACGATAAAAGCCCGCGTGGCCTAGGAAACTCCTAACTCCCTTAACGGTTTTGGGATGAGTTAATTTGGCGATGACGTCTACCTTAGCTTGGTCTACCATAATCCCCGCTTTCGAAACCTTGTGCCCTAGTACGATTCCACTTTTAACCATAAAATAACATTTTTCCCAATTGAGCACAAGGTTGCTTTCCTCACAACGCTTCAACGTTCTCTCAAGATTCGACAAACACGAAGTGAACGAACAACCAAACACGGAAAAGTCATCCATGAAGACTTCCATCGTCTTCTCGATCATATCATGAAAAATAGCCATCATGCACCTTTGAAAGGTTCCCGGTGCATTGCAAAGTCCGAATGGCATTCTACGATAGGCAAACGTTCCATATGGACACGTAAACGTAGTTTTTTCTTGATCACGAGGATCTATGGGGATTTGGAAGTAACCAGAAAAACCATCTAAAAAGCAATAGAAATCATTTCCCGCAAGATGTTCCAACATTTGGTCCATGAAGGGCAAGGGAAAATGGTCTTGACGAGTGGCTTCATTCAACTTACGATAGTCAATGCACACTCTCCATCCGGTCACGAGTCTAGTTGGAATTAACTCGTTGGCATCGTTTGGCACAACGGTCATTCCTCCCTTCTTAGGGACACAATGAATAGGACTCACCCAAGGGCTATCGAAAATAGGGTAAATCATTCCCGCGTCAAGGAGTTTTAGGACTTCCTTTTTGACGACGTCGTGAATATTGGGGTTCACCCTCCTTTGACATTGGATTGCGGGCTTGTAATCCTCCTCCATTAAGATTTTTTGGGTACAAAATTTGGAATCAATCCCCTTAAGTCGGATAACTTCCACGCAATTGCCCCTTTGTGATCCTTTAGAACATCGACAAGTGCGGTTTTTTCATCATCTGAAAGTTCTTTCGCAATAATAACCAGCAACTTGTCGCCCTCCTCCAAAAAGACATATTCGAGATGAGGAGATAAATCTTTCAACTCGAGGATAGGTGGTTCCTCAATTGAAGATTTGGGCATCGATACTCATAACCTCCTCGGGTGAAAGAAATGGGAAATCGTTAGAAAATCCTTGATAATCGAGAAGTCCTCATCATTGTCGAGGTCTTCGTTACAAGTACGTGTAACATCGAATTCTTCCAACGTAAAACCACCACCTTCAAATGGAGTGAAGGTTGGTGTCGAGTTATCAAGGATGGGATCAGACATAGTGGGATTGGCACTATTTTCATCATCACCAAAACCTAGAACTTCTTGTGAAAATTCCTCGCAAACAACGTCAATCATATCAACGAGGTTTATGGTTACAACGGAATAAACATGAGAAATTTGAGAGTTTTGAGTTGCGTTTATAACAAGTTCCTCGTCGTTGAAACGTAAGGTGATCTTTCTAGCATGAACATCAATCAAAGCCATAGACGTATCTAAAAACGAACAACCTAAAATGAGAGGAACTTGAGGATCCGTGGGAATATCGACAACGATAAGGTCTACCGGATAATAGAACTTTCCCACTTTCACAAAAACGTTTTCCGCCAATCTACATGCGGGAATCGTGGAATGGTCGGCCAACTCGATAGACATTAGTGAAGGAGTAAGATTAGTAAGATTGAGCGACTTGAAGATTGCAAGTGGCATAAAGTTAATGCTATCACCAAGATCGGCCAAGGCATAGCATTCTTCCATATCTTGGATTGCACAAGGGATCAAAAATTTACCGGGATCACCGAATTTTTGAGGTATGCGATTAAGATAAACCGATGAACAACTAGACAATTGATACCATTTCTCCTTGTTGTTCAACATACTCTTAAAGTTAGCGGAAAATCGAGGCATCATGACCAAAGCATCGGCGAAACTCACATTAAAGTACAAATCAGGAAACATTTTCATAAAAAGCTCAAATTGGTAATTGTCGCACTCTTGACGTTTCTCCTTTCTAAGTCTTGATGGATAGGGCAAGGGTGGTGTGGGTTGAGGCATAGGCATAGCCTTTGGAATCTCGGGTTCCAATGTTGGTAATGGGTCAACCGTAGGTGTGGTATGAGCGGTACTTCGTGGGATTTGGACATGCTCCTTTTCGACCACCACCTCGGGTTCTTCCTCAATTGCATCCTCCGTAAGAGCAGTTGGTTGAGGAGCCTGTTCCTTAAGTGCCTTACCACTATGTGTGGTAATCACTTTCATCTCACCCTTAGGGTTTGATACGATGTTGCTAGGAAGACTACTCGAAGACGGTTTGCACATAATTGCCTCAAACATAGATGAAAGTTTGTCCTCAAACATGGATTGCCTCTTCTCGGCCTTAATCATTTCTTGCTTAATTTCACTTTGCCCTTGTTCCATTTTTTGTTGGTTTTGTTGTAACCTCGTTACATTTCCTTCCATCTTGTTTGTATGGATTTTAAGCTCATTTAATAACTCATTTTTCAACTCTTTCTTCAAGTCGTTCTTAAACTCGGATCTTAGGCTAATTATTTCTCGTTGAATGTTGTCAAACCTAGCATCGTTCCCATTAGCGTATTCAACAAATTCATTTGGAAGATCTTTCAAAGTTTGCAAACTCTTTTTGTTGTTTTGAAAATCATTTTGATTTTTGTTTGAAACTTGATTATTAGCACCTTGATTACCATAGTTTCCTTTGTTGTAACTGTTTTTGAAACCAACTTGATTGTTGTGATAGTTGTTGTTAGCATTTTGATTTGAACCAAAACCCGGTGGAGTCAATTGATTAGAGCGGGTAACTTGACCGTTTTGGTAGTAAGTTCCCGTGGCCGCGTAGGCACTCGAAGTGTTACCACCGTTTGTAATGCACTCAGAGAAATCATGACCTCCACCACAATACATGCATGAAACCTCAACCGCTTTAGCCGTAGTGGGAGCACTTGGTTCTCCAACTTTGAATTCAATTAGAAGACCTTTAAGCTTATCAAAGATTTTGTTTTCCAAGTTCGCCTCAATTTGGCAAGCATCGATGGTAGTAGACAAAGAAGGTGAAACCGAAGACGAAGCCTTACGAACACTAGACGTGCTACGAGGACTATACACCTTAGATCTATTCTCAATTATCACCAAAGCTTCCTCAACCGTTTTACACAAAAAATTACCACCCGCGGCGGCATTAAGATAATCCCTTTCATGATCATTAAGTCCATTGTAAAACGTGTCAATTTGATGCAAATCGGAAAAACCGTGATGAGGACACTCATGTAACCTTTCCTTAAACCTATTCCAAGCCGTTGAAAAACTCTCATTAAATTCTTGTGAAAATTTTGAAATCTTGTTTTTCAAATGCGTAGTCTTAGAGGACAGAAAAAATTGGTTCACAAACTTAGACACGAGATCCTTCCACGTCAATATAGAATTGGGTGGCTCTTTCTCTAACCAAATTTTAGCGGGCCCCGCTAAGGAATACGGAAAAAGAATCATCTTAATCGAGTCATTAGCAACATCCTTAAATTTTCAAGTGGCGGTAAGACGATTGAATTGGCGGATATGGTTGTGCGGGTTGTCCTTTTCATCACCACGGATTTTGTTGTTTTGGATCATCGACAACAAACCCATTTTTACTTAAAAATTCTCCGCAAGGATAGCGGTAATCACAATAGCCTCTCCATAACCCTCGGTGGGTGCTTGAAGTAACTCCATCATAGTTCGATTCGCCATGGTTGGTTCTTCTCTTACAATGGGTTCGTCATTAGGAGACTCCTCACTAGAAAGATTAGGAGTAGGTGTTGACTCCTTTCGGTTTTTTCGTTTACGTACACGTCTTGCTTGATTACGAGTAAGCATAAACGTCACGTACAACGTGGGGGTGAGCAAAGAAGATTCTTTTTGGTGTTTTGTATTTTTCAATTTTTTGTGGTTTTTGATTGTTTTTACTTTTTGTTGGATTTTGTGATTGTATTAAGTAGACCAAAATCTACGAATCTCCTCCTTAATCAAATCTCTTGATTAAAGAAGCCTCAAGGAATGAAAACGATCACGTGAATTGAACGCCTTCGATGACTTTAGAACGTTGGTGGAACACCAAAACGTTCAAGAGGGTTTAATCAATGAAACCAAGAAAGTATATATGATACTTAATAATACTTTGGGCGGCAAAACCCTCGATTAGCTCTCAAATGAAATACTCACAAGAAAGCGGGGAATCGAGGCGGCACGAAGCACTTAAGAGCCTTTTTCCTTTGGGTATATTATTATAATACCCGCCTTATACCCACCTTATAGTTTGTATTTTTCAAAATCGAGCTTCACGAAAGTATTTATCTATTTTTGCCTTTTTCTTTTGGTTTGAGATTCGAATACAATGATTGGGTAATGACCTCCCAAGTCAAGGTTGTGTTTTCACACTTTTGGAGTACTTGTGAATTTATTGTTCTACGTATACAATATAGTAATAGTATTCACACAAAAAACAAAAAACCGATAATACGTATTAGTAGAGTGCTACTAATACAAATACTATTATGGCTATATATAAAAACAACAATTGCCAAATCAAAACACAACACACCTCCCGGCAGCGGCGCCAAAATGATAGTTGAGTTTTTACGTCTTTTAGGAAAAAGAGCGTAATTAGGGTAAGTATTAACAAGTGATTTAGGAAAACCACGAGTTATGACCCAAAGTGGGGATCGTTCTCAAGGAGGCTTAGTTTGTGTGTTAAGAATTGATTAATTATGTGATTATATGATTATGAGAAAAGAAAATAGAAATGGGATAAGAAGAGAATGACGGTTACGATGATGGATTAAACTAAGACAAAAATGTCGTAAACGTAAAATCGTAAAAGCACCAAAATTAAAAATTTACTCTAAAAATTCCTAGAAAATTTCAATAAATCCTAAATAATATAATTAGAGTTTACAAAAAATCAAAAATCACCCAAACCTTTTATTTAATTAAATAATGATTTTTAATGCTAATTAAAGCCCTAAAATCAATTTAATTAACAAAAAGCCCAAAATGAGATTTTTTCAATTGTAAACCTCTAAAATGACCTAAATTAATTTAAAACTATTTTTGAAAATTTTAAAATTAATTAAAACTATTTAAAAACAATTAAAAACTATTAAAACTTAAAATAATTATAAAAATTAATCTAAGGACAATAAAAATATTCTAAAAGTTGTAAAATTCCTAACTTAATGTATTTAACCTAAGAAAAATATAAAAACTTGAAAAATCTAAATTTCAATTTTTAATAATAAAATAATAATAAAATAATATTAAAAATCCAAAATTTATTAAAAATTCTAAAAACTTGCAAACTAGCTTAATTTAACCTAAATAAATAGAAAATGAAGTTGAAATTACAAAATACCCCTAATGGGCCTCCAAATGGGCCAAAAGTCCAAACAGACCCCTTAATGGGCTTAAATAGGCCCAATAAGAAAAATATTGTCCAATTAAGCCCAAAAACTCCTATCTGACTTTAAATTTGATTTTGAACACAATTTTTCAAAGGCCCAAAAGCTGAAAATGTGAAATAAGCTGGCTTATATCAAACAGCTTATTATTAATGGGCTTTTTGGGCCATTAAGCTATAAGCTGATGCCATAAGCTCAAATTAGACACACAAGCTTCTTTTGAGTTGCTTAAGACTTCTGTAAAAAGAAATTTTGAAATAAGCCAAAGGAATAAGCCTGAAAATGCAAAAAGCAATCTACACAAAATGACAAAATAGTCGTTTTCGAGTTCTAGGCTATCCCAAGAGCGGATTCAAGTTTCTAAAGCTTTTAAATGATCTAAGTAAGCTTAATCAACAAAAAGTTTTCAAATAAGTTCACTCAATAAGCTGAAATAAGCAAATAAGCACTTATGAAAAAGTCAAATGAGTTGGTTTTCTAGCAAAAAGTCAAAGTCAAAGTCTAATAAGCTCCAATTCAAACAAATGGGTCAAATGAGGAAGATTGATCACACAAAATAAGTTGTTACAGGTCTGGATAAGCCAAATTGGCTTATAAATAAGCTGAATTCAAAATTACACTAGCAGGGGGTAGTTTTTGATGTTGAGCAGTGGAAACTTTTTCCACTGCTTGACTTGTTTGACTTTTTGTCTTTAGAGACTTTTTTGGAGATTCAAGTTACACAAAGGCACCCAAATGATCAGTGGATCATAAGGAGCCAAATACAACAAATAAATCACAATCACTAACAGCCAATTAGTATAGTTTAATCAAAACATCACCAGATATGCACCAGACATGAACACATGAGTAGCTATGAACTTATAAGTTGTTTTAGCAAATTTCAGCCAACCAAATTGCACCAAAAGCATATACAAGCTATTATAAACTTAAATGAACAAGTTTAAATAGTTTTCATGCAATGGCTCAAAGCATAAATCAAGATTCAAGCAAATGAAGGTTACTGATGAAAAATAACACAAGAAGATTTTACTTTTGTTGATGCACTTGACCAACAAGCCAAATTCAAACATTCAGATCTATCACATATGTTATATAAATGATGATTTAACAACTTTTAACCCTAAGCATGCATAAATTCTAGATTTTACGAAAATCTTAGGTCAAAAACAGTTAAAATTAAAGAGATATAGCACAATGTTTGATTTGAGGTTTTAAACCCAAAAACTTGCAGCAATATGCACTCAACCAAGTATTTAACAGATACCAAGCAATAACACAAACTTCTAACAACACAATATCCACTTATGATCTTAAACAGGTAATCCCAAACACCCTTTTAACTTTTCAAAATCAAATTTTCAAATCAAAAGTGTTATCCAAGACCACCCAAGCCCAAATTGGCACAATAACAGATGAGATATGCAGATTTAAGCAAGATTAAGCCACAAAATTCACAAGAACATAAGCAACAAACAAATATCACAAATATCCATTATTTTATCAGATTTTGAGATTAAGTATGCAAACCTCATGGATGTACATCCACACCCACGAATTTTGAGCTTATGTGCTAGCAAGAACAAGTACAGGCTTCCACAATAAAGCCTGCTAAGATTCAACAAGGTTAAGAGCACAATATAAAAATCATAAAAATGAAAAAAATTTTATTAATGCAACCTTAGTTCCCCACACTTGATTATCCCCAAGTTATAGGCTTCACCACACCTTGATAACTTAATATTAGGATGCTATGATCATCTATATAGCCCAAGAATTCCAAGGTTCGAACTAGACTTAGCAAAATATCAAGAAAAGTGGAAAATGTGCAAACTTTTGCACACTCCTTTTGAAAACAGGTTTAAGATTCAAGAACAATGAACAAAGAACAATAACAAACAGATTATAAGAGTGGCACTTGAGTTTTCTTCACCAAATTCAAACACATTTCATTAAGTAGAATATATGATTTACAGAATTGTGAACAACTGAAAATTCAAGAGCAAGGATAAATGTAATACCCTAAGGCCTTTATATAGGCTACAAACTAACTACTGAATGCATAAAAATGAAACCCTAAGCTTGATGAAGTCCCCACAATGCCCTTTGAAAGTTTGAATATCTTGGAATCATGTGATGGTATTTTTGGCAGTTTATTGATGTATGAGCTGTTGGAATTGCATCAAAGGCTCAAAAGAAGCTTAATTTCAAGCTTCAATCTTGGAAGTTGGATGTGGTAGGGTTTTTGGCATCTTCTTCAAAAGTGTGGGATAAAGGGTTTATCATGTGACAATGGGGTGATGTGGCAGGGAAATTGAGAGTGGGGTTTTGTTTAGTGTCACCTTAGTCTTAAATCTAGAGAAGATTAAGGCTTAATTGTGAATAATGAAGGAATACCCAATTTAGCTTATGAACATCAAGAATAGCCATTTGATATATTTTTGTTTTTAAAAGTGGTGTTAGGCGCGTAATTAACTAACCAATTGGATTATTTAATTAAATGGGGTGAGTGGAGTGTGACATGGCAGCAGGGAGAGCTCCCATTGGTTGAAAGGTGGTAGTGGGACACGTGTTGGAGGGAGAGTGGTCTAGGTATCTTCACTTGTCTGCCAGATTTAGTCCCTTATCTTTCCTTTGTCTTTTACTTTGTAAATAAACACCACAAATCCGTTTTCCTTTGTATTTCAAGTTTCCTTTTCACACTTTGCCCCAAAAAGTTTTATAAAGTATTTTCAGGGGTATTTCTTGCCATTTCTTGATTCTTAAAGTACTGATTTGGCATTTTCTTGATTGATAATGGTATTGACTTGTTTGTTTGACTTCTTGAAGGACTTAAATTGCCAAGTTATGATTAATGAGGGGCCATTTTTTCCATTTCTTTAAAGTCAAGGGCCCTGTTGGTAATTTTGATATTTTCAAAGGACCAAACTTGTAATTTTTTGTAACTTGGAGTCCTTCTTGGTATGTTTGACTTTGAGGAGGATAAATATTGACATTTTAGTTTTGTTGAGGGACTAAAACTTCCAATTCTTCAAAGTGGAGGGCCCTTTTTGCAATATTGACAAACTTTAGGGACCAATCTTGTAATTATGAGGATACAAGGGTATAAAGTGTCAATTCTTCAATATTGGAGGACCCTTCTTCATAAATCTTCAAATCTTCAAGGGTTTTCTTGGAAAATTCTTCATTAGGGCTTGGTTCAATGTGCGGCTTCGTTTCCCGTGTTCATTTTTTATGATTCTTGTGATCTTTTGTCATTTTCTTAATATCCGTACCTAAAATACACAAGCAACAAACACAAGAATATATTGGGGTATTTTGATGATATTTAATGCATTTAAAGCCCTTTTTGGACGATGAGACTATGTATAAAAGCAGTCTCATCAGCCTATGTAATTAATTAATGGACTTAAAAATGTATTTGTTGTCCCTAATATATGATGTTATATATATACGAATTAAAGAAAGAAAGGTAGATATGAGATGAATTTTAGAGAGAGAAAGTAGTGAGAGAAAGTAGAGAGAATGGTTAGAACTTGTGAAATATTAGATTAGAGAAAATGAAATGACCAACACCCTTCCTAACATGATAGGAAGGGTTTATATAGCCTTTGCTTACATGTAGCTTAATGGGCTATATGATCATGGGCCGGGCTTTCCTTTTGGGCTTTGATTACTTATGAATGAACCTTAGCTTAAAGTTAAGCCCGTAATAACACGACTAATATACTACCTATTACAACGTTCTAAAATACGATACATAATAAACATATGACCGAGCATTCTTGTTTGGCTCAATATTTTGAGGCTAACAGTATTTAAGCCCAATAAATGTTTTAAAGGCCATATAACAAATTGGTGGACTTAAAATGTATTTAGGCCCACTAGATGGCCCATTAGATATTTTAGCCCATTTAATGAGCCTATTTAATGTTTTGGATATTTAAATAATAGTTTTTATAATAAAATATAACATATAAAAACTTTTGGATTAAAATGAAAATTTATGAAACTTAAGAACTCAAACCGTGACATTTGAAACTTATTTTGATAAACTATTAAACACAAGGACTAAAAATGTAATTATCCGAAAGTCTAGGGTTTAATAAATACCATCTATAGCATATTAAATCCTAGGGACCATTTTGGAAAGTTTCTAAAAGTTGTTTTGTCATTTCATAACCCTAAGGACCACTTTTGTAATAATCCGAAACCTAAAGAAGCCCTAGGGACTGTTTTTGCCATTTTATGAAAGTTATAAAACCTAGATATAACTAAGAGGACTAAAACTGCCATAACCCGAAAGTATAACAAGCCCTAGGTACTAAATGTATAAAATCCGAAAATTTTACTTTACTTAAAATATGGAGGGACTAGTTTTGCCATATTCCGAAACTTTAACAAAACCTAACCCTTATTCTATTTTTAGTTTAGTAAAACCTAAACAAAACCTAGACTATAAGGATTTAAGTTTTAAATTATTAAACTTGCAATTATAAATTATTTTACAAATATTAAATAAATTATAGGAACTTTAAAGTTAAATACAATATTTTTATTTTACTTTACAAAAATAAAATATTTATATTTTGCTTTATGAAATAAATTGTATAGAAAATATGGATATGTATTATTAATACATATGCTCATATACTTTTAGGAAATAAGATTTATATGAAGGTTAAATAAATTGAATGCTAATACGTAAATAAATATTATAAGTAAAACATTTTATGTCTAATTAAATATGAAATGTAATTGTAAGTTTAATTGGTTATTATTAATACATGTATTACGGACATAAACTAATATTGTAAGTGAGACATTTTATGTCTACTTAAATATGAAACTTAATTGTAAGTTTAAATGGTTATTATTAATACATGTACTATGAACGTAAACTTATCTTATAAGTAAAACATTTTATATTTACTTAAATATGAAACTTAATTACAAGTTTAAATGGATATTGTTAATACTTTTACTACAGTTATTTAGATAAATAATGTAGCATTAATAAACTGATTAAAAACCTGTATAAGCATACACATACGTTCCTTGTACTATCGATTAAGACTGTACTATTTGATTAGGCATAGCTTTTGGCGTGAGCATTATTTGGATATTCGCATTATACAGATATTGCCAACTCCCAGGTGAGTTTACAGCCCCATATAAACTATTGATAAACTTTTCCTCTACGGGGTAGAAAACATGCAACTATTTTATTGGACATAACGGAATTGTATAAACTTGACTACGATTGACTATTATAGAAACTATTAAATTATTGTAAATTGTCCGAATGTTATAAATAGATCTATTAGGCATTGACCATCCCCATCTGGGTGAGTCATGCTCACTGTGCCTTGGCCGGGAAAACAGATGTATACCATGTTGGAACTGGGTTTGGGTGTCTTTTTGTAGGACACTACGTCCTCATCTGTTGAGGACTGTGGAAGGTTAAGCTTCAGTTTCGAGTAATAGAAAATGTAATCTACCTTTTAGTAAAAATGCTTTGTGCATTGTTACTTCTATGATTAATGTATGTCCAAACTAATTATTATTAAACCTGTAAATTCACCAACTTTATGTTGACCATCTAAGCATGTTTTTCTCAGGAAAATGAAGTTAGTACGTGGTGTGTGCATGGACTCAAGCATCATTGTAATCTGCATTGTAGGACTCGTCAAGGGTTCTATTTGGGAAAAATAAACAATCTACTTTTATCATGTTAAAGACAATTTTTATAAAATTTGTACAATGATCATGTAATATATTTTGAATAATCTTATCTTATGCTCTATGAACTATGTACTATCGATCCACCCTTGTGACATCTTCGTTGATAATTCTGCATATTTTGACCCTACCCGGGGTGTCACACCTACGCATGACTTGGAACTTGCAGCAGTCGTGTTTGCATTGAAAATATGGAGGCACTACTTGTATGGAGAATCATGTGACATTTTCACGGACCACAAGAGCTTGAAGTACATCTTCACTCAACGTGAATTGAACATGAGACAATGGAGATGGTTAGAGCTGTTGAAGGATTATAACATTAATCTGAAGTATAATCCCGACAAGGCGAATGTAGTGGCAGATACACTTAGCCGAAAGTCCGGAATGATAAACGGCATTAAAATTAAGGAGGAAATTATAAGAGACTTGGAACGACTAGACATTGAGATCATGGTACGTGGATAACACGGTTATTGGGCTAATCTTAGAGTGGAACTTGAGTTACTCTCTAGGATTAAGAAAGCTCAGAAGGATGATGGTGAAATCTGGGCGATAATTCAGAACTTAGAGAAGCAGACATAATTTCGAGTAGACGCAGACGGTATCTTATGGCAGGGCACGAGACTTTGTGTTCTTGATGATCAAGAACTCCGGGAAGCATTCTTAGCTGAGGCTCATAGCTCCCCGTTCTCTATTCATCCTGGTTCGACCAAGATGTACCATGACATCAAGCAATACTTTTGGTGGAGTGGTATGAAACAGGATGTTACGACTTACGTCTCCAAATATCTTACCTGCCAGCAGGTTAAGATCGAGCATCAGCGATCTGGCTGTCTTCTACAACCGTTAGATAATCCATAGTGGAAGTGGGACAAGATCACCATGTATTTTGTTACTGGTCTTCCACAGACAAAGAGGAAGCACGATGCGATTTGGGTTATCGTTGATCGACTTACTAAGTCAGCTCATTTTACCGATCTGCAAGGAAGATTCGGTCAGTAAACTCGCCGATATATACAAGAAGGAGATCATGAGACTTCATGGTGCTCCATCCAGCATCGTCTCAGACTGAGATCCTCGTTTCACTTCGCGATTTTGGAGGAGTCTGCAAAAAGCTTGGGGTACAAAACTTAAGCTCAGCACGGCTTTTCATCCTCAAACAGACGGGAAATCAGAGAGAACGATTTAGACATTAGAAGACATGTTGAGGTCATGTGCGTTGGAATGGACGGGAGATTGGGACGATTACATCTGTTTGGTAGAGTTTACATACAACAACAGTTGGCACGCAAGTATTAAGTGTGCTCCATTCGAGATGTTGTATGGCAGAAAGTGTCGCGCCCCAATCTGCTGGGATCAGGTTGGCGAGCGAACACTTGAAGGACCAGAAATGATAGAGTTGACCAACGAGAAGGTCGTAGTAGCTAGCAGAAATTGCAAGAAGCACGGTCACGTCAGAAGAGTTATGCCGACAAGCATCGTAGGGACTTACACTTTAACGTAGGAGGTCACGTTTTCCTTAAGGTATCGCCGGCACGGGGTGTTAGGCGTTTTGGTATCAAAGGGAAGCTCAGTCCTCATTTCATCGGACCGTTTGGTGTCATTGAGCGAGTCGATGAAGTATCTTATCGTTAAGCGTTATCTCCGCAGCTTTCTCATGTTCACGATGTTTTCCATGTGTCCTTACTCAAAGGGTACAAGTATCATCCCCTTCACATGGTTCAGTATCCACTTGAACAGATTCGTAAAGATCTTACCTTCATAGAGGAACCCGAACGAGTTCTTGACAGACAAGAACGAGTTATGAGGAGGAAGACGATTCCATTCGTCAAAATCCTTTGGAGGGATCATACCGAGCGGGAAGCCACTTGGGAAACAGAGGAGTCTATCCGGGCTTCTTACCCTCATTTCATATTTTGAATTCGGGTATGTTCTTCTTTTCCAGTTAATGTTATCTATAATTCGGGGACGAATTATTCTTTTTAGGAGGGAAGAGTTGTAAAACCCGCATGCTTTTACCATGAAAAGTACATATATAATCGTACATACATGATTAAAACTTTCCTTTTATAGAACGTTTACGTTTCACGAATATTAAATACAAGTATTATGTACGTGTTATTACAAGATAAGTATTTATTACGTATTAAGACACGATAATTATTATCAACAATAATTATAATCATGAACATGAAATCATGAACGTAAATAATCACGAACTTATTATTATGTATTTACGTAATATTATTACGATTACGAATAAATATATTTTCTAACACGAACAATTGATAAATAAATCACGTAAACACGACCACGAGAACACGTAAATTATGTAGAACACAGAAAACAATGGGTTTCCCCTTGTGGGCCCCATCTACCCGCGACATGAACAAAAGAAAGAGGCCAAGCCCACTTTTTATTTTTAACTAAATTAGAAAAAGGGAAAACATATTTTTCATAATTACAGAAGATTAGAAAAATACAAAACCCTAGCTCCTTCTTTTTCTCCCTTTGGCCGCCGGGTATAATCACACCAAGGAGTGGTGTTTGTTGATTTTTGGTGATCCAGTTCAAGTGAGATCGTTCGTGTTATTATTCTCCTTTTGTTTCCCGCATTTTAAATCCTTAGACCTTTTCTTTTTAACTATTTTATTAGATCAAGAACACATGAAATCATGATAAATAAATAACAAGATTAAAAACAGGTTAATTAAGTCATGGGGGTTAAAATCATGGTGGTTTTTGGGTGTTTTGGTTCGGCCGACGCATGGAACCGAGAGCCGAAGCTCTCGGTGGGTTTATAATCACCACCAACCGAGACCTCATGGTCTTAGTGTGGGTTAGGTGTCTCGGCCGCAGGAAACAAGGGACCCCGACAACATGTCGGGGTGGCCTTGTGGTTTTGGGGGTCTCGGCTGAAAACAAACAAGCACCACCGGCATAAGCCGGTGGCTAATATGAACAAGCAGGGGGAACGCCACATGGGCGGCGGCTAGAAGAGAGACCAAGGGACCACCGGCTTGAGCCGATGGTATTTTTTGCACAAATAGTGGCAACCGGCCAAGCCGGTTCGCCACTGTTATGGGTGTGTTTGTTTGGTCCGGTTCAAGGTTAAACACGGTCCGGTTCACGACATGTCTAGATTTAAAACACGGGTTCGGTTCACGACTTAATTTGACAAGCTTAATAAATCTTACAAGTTAATTATTTAAAAGATTAATTAAATTAATTTAACATCTTATATAATTAATTTAATTAAGACATGACTTAGGTTATATCATTATTATTAATAATACATGGTTTTAACCTAAGTATTTTAGTATTTAATTTAGACTAAAGTAATTAATTAATTATTAAAACATGACATGTAATTAATTAATTTCCATGACTTAGGTTATATTAATAATAAATATTAATACATGTTTTAACCTAAGTATTATATGCACTTTAACTTAATTAAATCATGTTATATTTAATTAAATCTTATAACCTATAGTTTATTTAATTTACATGTATTAATTAATAAACTATATTATTAATCACATGACTTAGAATATTAATCAGTAAACTTTAATCTTATTTTGTTAGCTAATTAATCCAGCTTATTTCTAAATATGAAAACTTTCTATTTTTAGAAACTTATCTATTTTAAGCAGCTAATCTATTTATGGAAACTTTATATTTTTAGAAACTTATTTATTTTTAGAAACTTTCTTTTTTAGGAAACCTGCTATTTTTAGAAAGTTACTTATTATTACACAACAAGTATAATAATACCAGAAATACAAGTAATACTTAATCAGAATATCCAGAATACATGATAAATACAACATAACGTTAGAATCAGTAAAAGAAGACATGAACATATAAAACAAGCTAATACATGATATAAAACCAGTTACGTACACAATAATCAGAATACTTAGACACATATATTATTTATGTAGCATTAGTGAGATCGAAGTAGGACTCTATTCCGTTCGTCTTCTTCGTTCACTGGACATAAGGTACGGATTCTCCGTCCTTTCAATATAGACATTCTTTCTTTATTTGGATTCCCCATATGCAGCCAACTGTTTTCCTAGTATATGTTTTATATGTTTTGATTTGCTTATGTTTAATTAAATGCCTAAGCCATATACATGCATGACCAGTTTCACCTAGTTATGGAGGTACCATAACCATAACACTGGAGGCACCAGTGTTATGACTTCACCATGACGGAGTGATAGCTCGTGGCGTCCCTTTCAGCTTTTGGCCATATTATTATGTTATCATGTGGGGCGTATGGGTGCATCCTAGGTTACATGTTTTTACAGATTATTCAGGTGAATGTGGTGTGTGCCTTGCATCCTTCACAAGGAGCTAATCCCTCCTACCCAAACTTATATTAATTAGAGGCAGCCCCTCTAATTGCATGACGAGGTCACCCCTCCAAGTATTCATACACGTTGATATTTCATGACCTATATTGGCTAATGGTAAACATGTTAAACAGTTTTTATAAGATAAACATAAGGCTTTTCAAACTATAAAAACAGTTTTACTAAGTTATACCAGGTTTTCCAGGACTTAGTCATTTCCGCTGCTATATGTTGTATATGCTTATGTTATTCATTCTATGCTTGTATATCCGTGCACTGAGCGTTATGCTCAGCCGTTTTTTCCTTTCATGTTTCCAAAACAGCAGGTACTCAAGGACGCTCGTAGACTTTAAGCGTACGTGCATATGGATTGGAATCTTTCTAGCATGCATTACTTTATACTTATCATCATACTTTTGCTACTTATTTCCATGGGCATTGTTTACTCCGTTTCATTTACAGTAGTTATGTTTATGTGTGATGAGCTTTAATTTGGGGTACCGATGCTTGTTTACGGTATTTCCTTTATGGTCATGTAATGTTTAAGACATTTATCCTTGTATGCTTTGATGACACGCCATAATCACGCGTGACATTCCATTTACCAAAATGGGGTGTTACACTATGTATGCTGTTATATTGCTTTTTTGGACAAAGGGCACCAAACATACACTAGACTCTAAAAACAGAATGCCCTTACACAAATCAAGCCGAATCTATGGACACAGTAAGCTTAAACAAACTAGTGGACCAAACTGACACTCCTTATATTTCTATTCTTTTTAGGTGCGTTTGCTGGTTTGGTGCGTTTAATTTTTTAATACACAAGCCCCAAATAAGATTTTTCTTACTCGGGATGCACATATAATCACAAGCCCCAAAAAACAGTGGGTTAACAACATAGTTTCTCACAGACATATCAAAACAGTAAGCTTGCTGATCTCATTGGAATTTTTGTGACTTTTAAAGTGAAAAATAAGTTACTAAAAGCTAAATAAACTTAACTACTCTAACAACAAACATATAATATACCTAAATCTAACAGACAGCCAAAGATTTAAGCAATGAGCACAAAGCTATGAATTAGTTAAGCAAAACGGACAAACAGAGGCCTACAACTAGCTATATGGGATACTTAAACAGTTAACTAAATACAAAATATGTAAGAAGACTCAAACCCTATACTAGTCAGGCCTAAGCAAATCCAA
Organism: Glebionis coronaria; assembly: GCA_025667525.1. Taxonomy (NCBI): domain Eukaryota; kingdom Viridiplantae; phylum Streptophyta; class Magnoliopsida; order Asterales; family Asteraceae; genus Glebionis; species Glebionis coronaria. The sequence continues at coordinate 179,065,728 of CM046880.1, read as the reverse complement.
ATCCTAACTTTAAATCTAAGAAATCGGTACCCTAAACAAAATCAAATCCTAACAGTTCACTTTGTAGGAGGTAAATGCAGAAAGCCCTTTGCCCCTAAACAGTGAGTGTGAGTGACTCCTAAAACACCTAATGTGGTGTCTTTATATTAAGCTACTTGTTAAGATATGCTACCAACTGATGAACTAAACTAAACAAACCTAAACCAAGTTAGTACCTAAATGAAATCTAAACCTCAAAAACTAACAGTCTAATATAATTAGGTACCTAAAGTGCATAAACATAACACACAATCCTACTTGTGTTGTCTAATGGTTTAGACTGATTATGACAGCTAGGTCTCCTATGTAAAATCGCAGATAGCTAAAACCTATGCCTACAAAATCAACTAACTCTCAAATATGGCAGAGAACATTATCATAGCATGACTTGAATTTTTTTTGACACACATCATTAATAAACCAAAACCATTTAGAACTTAGGCATAATTTGATAAAAACTTTGAGAATGATTTTTAATCCCTAAAACTAGAAACAAAACACAAAAATAAGCTACCCTCAACCTAAGAACAAAGTGCAGAGCTAAGCAAGGGTTTAGTGAGTAATGCCTACCCTGATCCCTAGCCGTCCTAAAAACCCGTTAACATATTAGATGGTCAACTTTTGCAAAGGTTTTGTTATAAAAACGCCTCAAATGGCCACCCTTTTAACAGATGTAGCTAAATATCACATAAATAAGATGATACAATCACAATTTCCACACTTTCAACCACAAAATCACCAAATCACATGGACCTCATAATGTTTGTAGAAAATTGAAAGGAAAGAAGAAATCACACCTAGAGGATGAACAATCCACACCCTCGATATTGGAGCTTTGGTGTACGCCCGTACACCAGCTTCCAAAGCTGTAGAACACAAAGCACACGACGAATCAAGACTTTGGTCTTGATCCGGTTAGTACACAAAATAAATAACAAAACTTATATATATATATATATATATATATATATATATATATATATATATATATATATATATATATATATATATATATATATATATATATATATATATATATATATATATATATATATATATATATATATATATATATATATATATATATTACTTTTCTTCAAAAACTTTTTCTTTCTTGTAACTTCTTTTCACAAAACTTTCTCAAAAACTCAAACTTTTATGAGAACCTTAAATCATTCTGAAACCAATACTAAAAAAACATATTTTGAACATGTTTTTGGAATCAAACTCACAAACTACCAACTTTTTCAAACTTTTAATGAATTCATTTTGATAAAGTGAAAAGTGAAAATTGCAACAATGAAATTTGGACAGAAAATTAAAGTGTGCAATAAAAGTAAATGACAACTTTAAAATAAAAGGAACTCAATTTTATTTCAACAAAATTAAGATTACAAAGTTTGCAAAAATAAAACTGGAACAAGCATAATGAAAACCCTATGTCGCCTTATATAGTGGCTAAAGATCATTCTAGAAACAAAATCCATGTCCTAACCCTAATGTATGATTTCTAGAAAAGCCCTCAAAGATCCTTTGGAATATGCTGATTCGATCCCAAATTTGAATTGGTCTTTTGTGTAGCATGTGACTGATGCAATGTACAACATGATCCTTGGCGTGTATTTCGAATTGGGGAACACGTTTGTGCCAAGAGCCATGGATCTTACTGGCAACGATTTGTCTTGGAGCTATAGTGGGGCAGGGGATGCTTGGGGTGAGGACCACAGTGACGTGGCAGGTTAATGGGGAGTGGGAAAAGGTTTAGGTTGAGGTTAATTTCTTTTCTGGAAAAGAGAGGATTTTAATTTGGGGTAATGAAGGATTAGGGGATATAGGGTTTAAGCTGTCAATAACAGCTTTTTAATCTTGTTTGGGGATAAGAAGCTTGTTTACCACCAGCAAAAATGATACTTAATTATGTTTTAAAAAAGAACAATTAAATATCAGTTGTAGGTTAGTGGGTTAGGATGATGGGGCGGGTCATGGGTTTTGGATCTAGGTTTGGGAGGGTTTGATGATGTGGAGGGACAAGATTGGTGGGGAATAGTTGGTGAGTTGTTTTAATGGGTAAATGGGTTTATGTTGGGTATTTAATAGGTTTCCGGTTAAATTAAGTTTGGAAAGTGGCAGATTCACCCCCTCCACTAACAGCCTTTCTTTTAGTCAGTTTACAAACAAGGTCCTTCTTCAATGACACCGTTAGTCCTTTTGCTTTTACATTGTTAATCCTTTGTAAATTTAGAGGACTTATTTTGTCCTTCTTCAAACTTCAAGGGCTGGACTTGCAATGTAATCAAAGTTTAGGGACCCAAAAAGTGTTTTTGAGATTCTTAGGGGTATAAATTGTAAATCTTCAAAACTTGACGGACCAAACTTGACAAACTTCAATGTTGGAGGGAATTTTTGAAAAATTCAACATTCGGGTCCGGTTCATTGTACGACTTCGTTTCCCGTGTTCGTTTTTGATTGATTCTTGTCATCTTTGTGTCTTTTTCTCGATAGCCATACCTAAAACATACAACAAACGAATACAAGTATATTGTCCGGTATTTTATGATATATTTAAGCGTTTTAAGCCCGATTTGGACGATGAGACCATGTATAAATGCGGTCTCATCACTGGACATGGTTTAGTCCTTTCCTTTACATTTATACTTATGCATTTTGTGTGTGGAGCTTATGTTGGGACCAATGTTGTTTCCGGTTTCTTTATATGGTCATTTAATGTTTAGACATTTACCTTGCATGCTTTGATGAAACGCCATAAATATTACGTAATGATCCATTTATCCAAATGAGGTGTTACAATTATGGTATCAGAGCCAAGGTTTCGACCTGTATGCTCTATAATTTGACATGTGACTAGTGGGTAGTCATCAGCGTCTTCCTAAACTGACAGTATATTTTCATGCATTTTGTTTCATGTATCATTGTTGCAAAAAATTTGACTAAGTACTGGTTGGTATAGGACTGGCCATATTTAGTCGCATGTGCTTTTATTCGAATTATTTTTCTTAGTGAACCTACCCATAGGCGTTTACATTAGCTCATGTCATTTTGTTTTGATGAACCGACCCATAAGCGTTCATCCTCGTCATGTCAATTTTTGTTTGGTGAACCGACCCATAGGCGTTCATCCAAATTCATGTCACTTTCATTGGCTATGCCTTCATAAACTGTTTCATGCATCATTTTCTTATGTTTATCCTATGTTCTATTCAGCTTAATCATTTCATTTTCCTCTTTTAAACTGTCAGATTGTCATGGCACACGAACTGGAACTGGATGCAGCTGTCTAAGCAGCTCTGCAAGCCATGCTTCCCCAAATCAGGAACCAGATTTGGAAAGAATACCAGAACATTCCTAATCAAAAAAATCCTGCTCCTCTTCTACCGTTTACTCTACACACTTGGCTTGAGAGGTTTAACAAACAGAAACCTAGATATTTTGAGAAAGCTGAGATATCATCTGATGCGGAAAACGGGATTTCGCATATGGAGAAATTTTTCGATGCTATGGGATGTGATGGTGTCTACAAGGCAAGGTTGGCTTGCTATAAATTTGAAGGAGATGCTTTGCATTGGTGGAGGGCATACAAGTTAGCAAATGGAGGTGATGCATGGTTAGCTGCGTTGATTTGGGAGCAGTTCAAGACTCTGTTTTATGGCCAGTTCTTTCCGACATCTGAGAAGGAGGGAATCAAGAGGGACTATCATTCCATTCGTCAGAGAAATGGAGAGACTAACACTGAGTTCATGCAGAGGTTTCTTAGGTTGGATGGATTTCTAGGTGCTGATGCGGGTACTATGGAAGAACAAGAGAAGCACTTTAGCTGGGCTCTGCACGCCTCAACATCAGATCGTTTACTTAGCTCTACTTACACTAATGTGGCACAAGTTAATAATGCAGCATGTAGCTTGGAAATGCTACATGAGCGTGATGACTATGAGGAACAATCTCGTCCTAAGAAGAGGTATAATTTTAGTCATCAAGCGTTATCATTTCATTTCAATCTTTATGTGCATTTATACCTTTTCTACTCCAATTGTATCTTCAGGCAGAGAGGTGGAGACAGGTCCCAACCGACCACTTAGTAGAATTCCAACAAGGGGCACGGTCAATCTAATGATCGCTATGGATTTGACAAGAGGAGTGGTAATGACAATTACGTAACAACAACAGCCAGTCCAACAAAAACAGGTCCCTAAATTCTTAAACATTCTATGTAAAGCTGTTTTATATTTTACATACTAACATATCAGCATCATAAACAAGAACTCTGCGAGTGGACGTGACCAAAATGCTAAGGGTCAGCAGTCCAACAACTCCTCTTCATCTGGTAATTATCATTTAAACTTTAGTGCAATCATGTTTATGCCAAATAATCATTTCTCACGCATATTTCTTAAACATGCCCTGAGGTAGCAAGGGTACTTCCAGGAGGTTACACCTACCCCATCTGCATGACTTGTAGTCGTAAACATCCCGGTACATGTCGTAAGTCTACTGGCGTCTGTTTCAAGTATGGTCTACCAGGACACATGTTGAAGGATTGCAAGAAGGGAGACACTGCTGGTACTTCTAGTGCTGCTCGTCCTAAGCCACCAGCTTCTGGACATATCTACACTACCACAAGGGACTAAGCCAATAAGTCTTCAGGTACTATCACTGGCATCCTCTTTATAAACCGTCATGCTACGTGTGTTTTATTCGATACTGGTGCTACTCATTGAGTCATATCCACTACGTATGCCACTAGTATTAATAAAATCCCTACGCCATTAGAGAATATTTTAAGTATATGTACGCCTATGCGAGACTCTGTATGTATTACCCAAGTGTACATAGATCTTCCACTAGAATTCGATGATAAGATTCGCCCAGTAGACGCACTTCCTTTGGATATGTGCGAGTTTGATCTCATCTTAGGTATGGACTGGTTATCCAAGCACCATGCTACTATCGACTGTCGTACCTATCGGGTTATCTTTGGTGATGTTCAAGCACCAGAGTTCATTCATAATGGGTTCATACCAGGAAACTCTATACAAATCATTTCTACGTTAGAAGCTTGCGCCTTACTATCTCATGGTTGCAAGGGCTTCTTAGCTTCAGTTCAGCATATTACCGTCGAAGTTCCATCAATCCAAGATCAACCAGTTGTTTCTGAATTCCCCGATTTATTTCAAGAAGAAATTCCGGGTATACCACCTATCTGTGAAGTAGAGTTTAACATTGAGCTCATCCCAGGAGCTCAACCAATCTCTAAGGCTCCTTATCGCATGGCACCCGTAGAGCTCAAGGAGTTAAAAGATCAGCTGCAGGAATTACTGGAGCGAGGTTTCATCCGTCCGAGTGTATCACCAGAGTGCACCGGTACTTTTCGTCAAGAAGAAGGATGGCAGCATGCGTTTATGCATTGACTATTGTAAGCTGAATAAGATCACGATTAGGAACCGTTATCCATTACCGCGAATCGATGATCTGTTTGACAAACTGCAAGGTGCCAAGCATTTCTCCAATATTAATCTTAGATCTGGTTATCATCAGTTGGGAGTGAAAGAGCAGGACATTCTCAAGACTGTTTTTCGCACTAGATATGGACATTATGAGTTCGTAGTCATGCCTTTCGGACTCACTAGTGCTCCTACGATATTCATGGACATTATGAACCGCGTATTCCACGAGTACTTAGACAAATTTGTTATCGTGTTCTCGGTGACATCCTCATCTTCTCCAAATCTAAAGAAGAACATGAAGAACATCTACGTATTGTGCTACAAATTCTTCGTCAGAAACAATTGTATGCCAAATTTTCTAACTGTGAATTTTGGATAAACAAGGTGGCATTCTTAGGCCACATTGTCTCGGCAGAAGGGATTACTATGGATCCTACGAAGGTTGAAGCTATGACTAAATGACCAAGACCGAGGTTTTCAACTGAGGTTCGTAGTTTTCTGGGCTTAGCTGGTTATTATCGCAGATTTGTGGAGAACTTTTCAAGACTAGCCTTACCTTTGACCAAGTTGATGGGAAAGGAGAGTGTTGATAACAAAGTTGGATGATCTGCTAGACCCGAATTAGGCTTAATTCGGGTTGGCTGGGTTCCGGCTCTTCCACCAAGTAAAATATCTTGTTGGGATCCTGCACACTAAAACAAAGCGCGTTAGGCTTACCGTGGGAATGTATCCCACGATTAGACTCTGGCGTGAGAGTAAGTAATCAGTTAGGGTTTAAGAATCGGATGGGAGTTGAGAGTATGTAGAATGTGTTGGGAATAAATCTATGCTTACTTGTTTCCCCTGCTAGTTGATTATTCATACCCCTGCTAGAGTAAGTTCCCCCTGCTAAAAAAACAAAGGCAGGGGGATCCGTTCCCCTGCTAGAGTCAAAGGCCCTGCCGTCAAGATAAACATGGAATAGATTTTTACGTGTTTCAGTTATTATTCCTTGATACTTTCCATAGTTTGTTAGTAGTGATCTTGTACGTGGGTCCTTGTATCTATAAAAGGACTCACTAGGTTAGCATGCAAAGTGTGTCTTTCTCATTTCGTTTTTCATTATTATTACTTTAAGGTTTTGTAAACCCTAATACCACTTTGGGTATTCGTATATCTTTGATATATTAAAGTTCAACGTTTGAATCTCATTTGTTCTTGTGCTAAACATTACATTCCGCATCTTGTTTAGTTACTTTGCTTTGCAAAGTTTCTCTAGTGTTAGATTGAATTCTTTCTCTCTATCACAACCCTTAAACAAGCTATTAAGGTTTAAGATCTGACTTTGGGATCAACAAGTGGTATCAGAGCTTTTTGAGAAACTTTGTCTAAATCAAGAACAAAATCCTCATAGCAAACATGTCTTCAGATTCATCCACAAACAGCAACAACCACAATACCCTCAAGTTACCCATGTTGGATCCTGAAAACTTTGAATTATGGGAATTCAGAATCCAACAATACCTGAAAATGAAACACTATGTTCTCTGGGAGATCATAGAGTTTGGTGATCAATTCAACAAAATGGTGGCAGTTGAAGAAGGCAAGGATGAAGGTGAAAGTTCCAAAGGTAAGGACAAGAAGAAATCTGCTGCTCTATGTGATAAGGAAATACTAGCTAGAAGGCATGATGTCAGGGCTCATAGCTCATTGCTGTTGGCCCTACCAGATAGACATCAACTCAGATTCAGGAAATACAAATCAGCTAAGGAACTATGGGAAGCCATAGGCACAACCTTTGGAGGAAATGAAGCCACAAAGAAGAAGAAGAAGAATCAAATGCTGGATGATTTTGCTTCTTTCAAAGCAATTGGTGATGAATCAATTGGAGCTATTTACAATAGGCTTCAAGACATGGTGGCCCACTTGGAATTCTTTGATATTGAGGTGTCAAGAGAGCAGGTGAATACCAGGTTTCTTAACAGCCTCCAGAAAGAATGGTTTGTCTATAAGGCAATCTGGCAGAATAAGGATGACTTGGACAACAAGAACATTGATGATATATACAATAACTTAAAAGTTTTTGAACCTATTGTCAAAGAAATGAAGTCAAAAGGGACAATTCCCACCAACTCAAGTGGAATCGTTGATTCCCCTGCTAACATGGCATTCATATCACAAAGCAGTGGAATCTCCAAGAACAGTGGAATAGAAGTAGCCCCTGCTACTTATTCCCCTGCTACCAGGTCTGGACCTTCCTATGATGAAGAAAGACCAGCCACATTCAGCCTTGACACTGCATGTGCCTTCATAGCATCTCAAGGGCCACAAGGATCTACAGTGTTACATGAAGATCTGAGTCAAATCAGTAAGCAAGCGCTAGAAGAATTGGATATCAAGTGGAATATGGCTTTGCTCAGCATGAGAGCAAACAGGTTCCACAAGAAGTATGGGAAGAAGATCACAATTAATCCATCTGATGTGGCTGGGTTTGATAAAGCAAAAGTTGAATGCTACAATTGTGGCAAGTAGGGTCATTTTGCCAGGGAATGCAGAGGACCTAAGTCTGGAAATAGCCATAGAAAGGAAACAAGAGATGAGGATTCTGGTGCTAAAGCCATGGTAGCAATGCAGGGGATAGATGGAGCAAATGGATGGGACTGGAGTGCTATGACAGAAAGTGTGGAAAGAAATCAAGCTTTGATGGCTGAGGAAAAGGAAGAAGACTTTGCACTTATGGCCATGTCAAGTTCCAGCTCTGACAATGAGGTATATGATGACTCATACTGTACTAAAGCTTGTAGAAAAAATACTGAATCTTTAAATGATCAAATCAGAAAGGTAAAAGCTGACTATATCAATTGTGATAATGATCTTGATAATTACAAACGTGCTTTAGAACAACCAGAGTCCACCATAAGAGAGTATAGGCAAAGAGAAAGTGAGTATAGGGATCACATTGTGATTCTAGAAAGAGATGCCAAGGAGAATAACCAATCTATAAATGTTTTAACTGCTGAACTTGAAATTTTCAAAGCTAACCAAAAGATAGATGAGGAAACTGTTGAAAAATTTGGAAAAGCTTCAAAAGATTTAACCAAGGCATTTGAAATTGGTCAATCTCCTAAGGACAAAACAGGGTTTGGAATTAAGAACATGAATGCTACTATACCTCCACCCCCTGCTAACATCCATGCTGCCTATCCTAGAAAATACTTGTCATGGACTGGTCTCCCTTGTTTTGAAAAACAGGATGACATTGAGTTTGACTTGAGTGCTTATATACCTAATAACCTTGATACAGAAGAGTCTCTAGTTAAAACTAGTGTCATTAGGGATGTTAAACAGGAACAGGTTGGCTTAAAGCAAATTGACAACCCTGTTAGATTTTCAAAAGAAGGAATTTCTAGCAGCAATCAAACTCTAAGAGCATCTCTTCCAAATCTAAGGCTAGGCCACAGTCTCCTAAACCTACCATTAAATATGCTGGTATATACAGGAATGTCAGAGGTAATCAAAGAAATTGGAATGACCAAAAGTCTCATCAATTAGGAAAAGACTTTGTGATCAATACCAAGCCCTGCTTCACATGTGGCAGTTTTGAACACACTTATCAAGAGTGTAAGGCACCAATGGAGATGGTGGCTGCAAATCCCTTAAAGGATATGCAACCTAAAGCCATTCTTCTAAATGCAGGGGAAAAATCCTTTTCCCCTGCCAAGTATGTTGCCCCTGCCTTGAGAAATAGAGTAACTGAGAAATATGTTGTTCCAGCCCTTAGGAAGGAAAATGATGTTCACCCAAAGCCCAACACTTCTGTGACCACCCCAACACCTTATACTGCATATAGATCTGGCCCTAGACCTTACCAACACATGAACAGAGGCCAAAACAAAAGGTAGGTTCCCTCTGCTAAGCATAAGGATTCCCCTGCTAAAACTGCCCCTGCTAGAAAAGTTGTACATTCTAGGAACATGGGAAGATGGGGAAAAGCTGTGAAAGCCTCAGCTCGTTGGGTTTGGGCACCCAAAAGGGGTACTCAATATAATGGTGTATCTCTAGTTTTCGATAAGCTATCCTACATTGATACACGAGGTAGATCCAAGTCTGTAATGGCTTGGGTCCCCAAGAAAAACTAATTTGTGTTTCCTTTTGCAGGTGACAAAGAAGACAAGGGATGATAGAGCATATTGGGATAGTGGATGCTCAAGAAGTATGACTGGACACAAAGCTTACTTGTCTAAGTTTGTACCCCTGCATGACAATGATGGTGTTTCTTTTGGAGATGGGCATGGAACTATAATAGGAAAAGGAACTATTGTCACAAATGGGATGACTTTTGACAATGTGTACTTGGTGAAAGAACTCAAGTATAATCTCTTCAGTGTGTCACAGATGACTGATAACAAGAATTTTGTCTTGTTTACTGACACTGAATGCTTGGTATTAGGAAAGGAGTTTATCTTGCCAAAAGACACTCCAATTGTTCTCAGAACACCAAGACAGAAGAACATGTACACAATTGATCTCAAGGACATCTCTCTCCAAGACAATGAAACATGTTTCATTGCCAAAGCTTCAGCAGATGAATGTAAGAAATGGCATAGAAGACTTGGTCATCTTAATTTCAAGAACATGAACAAACTAGTAAAGCATAATCTGGTTCATGGTCTTCCTTCCAAGTCTTTTGCCACTGAACATACTTGTGCAGCATGTCTGAAAGGGAAGCAACACAGAGCATCTTGCAAGTCAAAAACAAGTATGTCCACCACCAAGCCATTGGAACTACTACATATGGATCTTTTTGGTCCTACTTCTGTGGCAAGTATAATGAAGAAATGGTACTGCTTAGTGATTACTGATGACTTTTCAAGATTTACATGGACATTCTTTCTATTTGAAAAGAGTGACACTGCTGATGTACTCATTGGGTTCATCAATCAAATTGAACTGTCAAAAAGCATGAAGGTAGTTACCATAAGATCAGACAATGGTGGTGAGTTCAGAAATCAGAAACTGGATTCTTTCTGCATAAACAAAGGCATCAAGAGGCAATTTAGCATTGCTAGAACACCTCAACAGAATGGAGTGGCAGAAAGAAGGAATAGGACACTTATTGAAGCTGCAAGAACTATGTTGTCTGATTCCAAACTTCCAGTTATCTTTTGGGCTGAAGCTGTATCCACTGCTTGCTATGTACAAAACAGGGCCTTGGTTGTCAAGGCACACAACAAGACCCCTTATCAGCTGTTTAATGGAAGACCTCCCTTAATTGACTTTTTCAGACCTTTTGGGTGTCATGTTATCATCTTGAACACCATTGACAATCTTGGTAAGTTTAGTGAAAAGGGTGATGATGGATACTTTGTGGGTTATTCCTTAAACAGCAAGGGATATAGGGTCTTCAACAAGAAGACAAGCAAAATCACAGAAAATCTTCATGTGAATTTTCTTGAAGACAAACCTGAAGATGTTCAAACAGGTCCGGACTGGTTCTTTGATATAGATGTACTTTCCAAGTCCATGAATTATGTACCTGTTGTCTTGCAGAACACTAACATTTCAGGTACTCAAGAAACAATTGATGCTGAGAAGTCACCTCTGAGGTACATGAATGTACCCTCATTGTTTCCTAGTGAAGCTGATAAACAAGAAGATAATTCTGCTTCAGGAAAAGAACAGCCAATCTCATCCCCTGCTATGACTGAAGGCAGTGGAATGGCTGAAAGCAGTGGAATCCTGGATTCCCCTGCTAGAGGAATTGATTCCTCTTTCACAAAGGATCATGATGCTAATGAGACTACTGATGTAGAAAGAGAATCCCCACTCATCTCATCATCTACACCCATAAATGATGGTCCTATCATATCCAGCAGTAGAAGCAGAATCATCAGGAGTGGAGGTCCTAGTTATTCAGAGCTTCATTCTGCTCACAAGCATCCATCTTTAGGTCATGCTGTCTCATTTAGAAGTTCCTTTGAGGACTTCTTTCCTAATCAAAATAGCCCCATCAATTCTGATTTGGAAGAAGATGAAACAGAAGTCATCATGCAGCCTACCTATAGAATCAATAAGGACCATCCTCTTTCTCAGATCATTGGCGATCCTGAAGCCCCCAGACATACAAGGTATACAGCAAAGGAGCACAGCTTCATTGCTAACATCACCATGAAGTTCAATCATGACAACATGCAATGTTGTCTGTTTACTGCATTTTTGTCACAAGAAGAGCCAAAGAAGATTTTTCAGGCTTTAAATGACCCAAGCTGGGTTGAAGCTATGCAAGAGGAGCTCTTACAATTCGACATACAAGAGGTTTGGATTCTGGTTGATTGTCCCAAATGGGCAAGGCCTATTGGGACCAAGTGGATACTCAGGAACAAAAAGGATGAAAGGGGAATAGTGGTCAGGAATAAAGCAAGGTTAGTAGCACAAGGGTATACTCAGGAAGAAGGGATTGATTATAAAGAGGTGTTTGCTCCAGTAGCCAGAATTGAAGCTATAAGATTATTTCTTGCTTATGCCTCATTCATGGACTTCACTGTTTTCCAGATGGATGTGAAAAGTGCCTTCTTATATGGAACCATTGATGAAGAAGTCTATGTCATGCAGCCACCAGGGTTTGAAGATCCAGAACATCCTGACAAAGTATACAAGGTGAAAAAGGCCATGTATGGTCTTCACCAAGCTCCCAGAGCCTGGTATGGTACTCTTTCCAAATATCTCCTAGACAATGGATTCAGCAGGGGGAAGATTGATCAGACCCTGTTTACCAAGAAACAAAAGGGTGACCTTCTGCTAGTACAAGTCTATGTGGATGACATCATTTTTGGATCAACTAACTCCATGCTTAGCAAAGAGTTTGCCAAATTGATGCAGGATAAATTTCAAATGAGTGCCATGGGAGAACTAAACTTCTTTTTGGGGTTACAAGTTCAGCAGCGGAAAGATGGGATATTTATCTCACAATACAAATATGTGGCTGAGATTGTAAAGAAGTTTGGCATGTCTGATGGGAAGAAGGTGTCCACTCCCATGGACAAGGATCATCCATGGGGCAAGGATGGTCCTGGAAAGCCTATAGATGTCAGGAATTACAGGTCTATGATTGGGTCTCTTATGTATCTCACTGCTTCAAGACCTGACATCATGTTTGCAGTCTGCTTATGTGCAAGATACCAGGTGTCACCAACAGAGTGTCACTTATTTGCTGTGAAAAGGATTTTTAGGTATCTAAAATGTCATCCTACCTTAGGACTCTGGTATCCAAAGGAGTCACCATTTGAGCTGATAGCCTATTCAGATAGTGATTATGCTGGTGACAACAATGATAGGAAGTCTACAACAGGGGGATGCCAATTTCTGGGGAGCAGACTTATATCTTGGCAATGTAAGAAGCTGACTATCATGGCAACATCCACAACTGAAGCTGAGTATGTAGCAGCTGCTGCATGCTGTGGTCAAGTTCTTTGGGTGCAAAATCAATTGCTTGATTATGGGTACAACTTTCTTAAAACCAAGATATTTATTGACAACAACAGCACTATTTGCATCATAAAGAACCCTGTTTTTCATAGCAAAACCAAACACATTGAAATTAGACACCACTTTATCAGAGATTGTTTTGAAAAAGGACTGATTTTCCCTGAGAAAATTGATACAGAACTTAATGTTTCTGATCTTTTAACAAAAGCTTTTGAGGTAGGTAGGTTTCAGTATCTGGTTGCAGGTATTGGAATGGTTACTCCTTAAAATCTGATGTCTATTTTGTCATGTGTAATCAGGGTTACTTCACTGCTGTTGTTGTATAATTGTTAGTCAATTTTACCATTTCTTTCATTCCACTGCTTTTTAACACTGATTCCCCTGCTTGGGGTTCATTCCCCTGCCAAGAGGATTTTTCTCTTAAGCTGGGTGTGTTCTTTTTACAAAAGTGGTTTTATGTGGTTTTAGACTAACAATGCAGAGGTCCATATGGTGCATACTATTCTTGTTGGTGAATCAGGTATATACTCTATGTTTCAGGGGAGGTTAGGTCACACCTTTAGGACTCAGGGTATCCTTAGGATGCTCATATATGATCTTACATCATATCCACTGGTGAGTGAGGGTTCAGGTTAATGATGACTTGCTGCAAAGCTTGTCAGAACTCTGAAACCTTGAGGCACTGTAGTGTGTACTTACATTTCTTTATTATAAACAGCTTGCTATTCAAATATAGACCTGTGGCATACACTGCCAAGACTAACTGACCATAAGTAAGGGACAAGGTTGGGATGGTGACTGGGGTATGCATGATTTCTTGGGATTACCTGGTGTAGGGGGACTTATGTATTAACTTTTTGTATTTGGACCATTGCTGAATAGAGGACTCTTGAGATTCTATGTATCTATCTTGTGTATACAAGTGTGTGCATTAGAGCAGAGCTAGTTAGCATTAGTCCTTCCATGACTAGTTAATACCCCTAGGAAAGTTTCCCCTGCTTTTATCTTTTATTCCCCTGCCTTCACAACATTCCCCTGTTTGACCATTGACCGACAATTCCGTTACCCTGTTCATAGCCGTTGGGCCTGCTTGCTTAAATTTTGGTTAGGGAATATTTTATTCTTTTTAAAAGATATTTAAGGCGCTTTCTTCGTTGATTGGTAATCTTTTCCTTCTATTTCAAATATATTAATTTTTTATCAAGATTTATCCTTGATATTTTTGCAATTTGAAAATTTTGGTCCAATCACAGCCCTTCAATTTGTCTATATAAACTTAATTCCCTTTACCAGCAGGTCCATAAATCTCTCTCGACCTAATCCCACTTACCTCCCATCTCTATAAACCTCTAAACTATTTTCCTAATTCATCATGACCCTTAAAATTGCTCCTAATCATAACCAAATTACTTTGCTTCATGATGAACCAGCCGAGTTTGCTGAGGCTGTGGCCTTTCTAAAGTCTTCGTACTTCAGAGTGGCCCTTCTCATCAATCCTCGCATTTATACCTCACACATTCAACAGTTCTGGTCTAAAGCCATGACCAAAACAGTGAATGGAGAGGTCATAATTCAAAGCACAGTTGATGGTCATTCCAAGGTAATCACACTTGCCTCCATCAGGGAGAATCTTCTCCTTGATGATGAGGATGGAATAACCAACTTTTCTGAGGCTGAAATTTTTGAAGGTCTTGATAAATTGGGGTATAAACTTTCTGAAAATCAAAAATTAAAGTTTGCTAAAGGCCAGTTTGCCCCTCATTGGAAATTTTTGATTCATACTATTATGCAATGTTTGTCACCCAAAACCACTGCTTTTAATGAGGTTGGTAGTGAGATAGCTTATGCCCTGATCTGCTTTGCAACAGGAAGGAAGTATTGTTTTTCTCAAATGATTTTTAAAGGCATGGTTAAAAATGTTTCAAGCACCTCAAAGTTTTGTATGTATCCAAGGTTTATAGAAGTTTTGCTGAATATGAGTGATCATGGTCCTATTACACACAGAAACTATTTTTCAGCAACCAAACACACAACCAAACTTTTCACCACATTACTTGCACCATCACCTTTGTTCTCTGACAGAAACATTCCATTCACTTCAATTATGCTAGACCAAATCAGACGGGACGAAGCCAAAAATCAAACAGCCATAAATCAACCTGCTGAATCCCCTGCCAAGAACCTACCACCTGCTGATCCACAACAAGAAAGGCGTTCAAAATCCAGGTTTGCCAGGTCTCCCTTGCCTGGTGAATCTTCACAAGCAGCAGAAAGGAGAGTCTCCAAGAGTTTGGAGCAACCTAGGGGTTTGGCTGCCACTACTGTCTCATCCTCAAGGGGTGAGCAGGATAGTGACACCATCAATAAGTCCTCTCCCCCACTCCATGATATCCAACAAGGGGAGAAATTCCCTTCTAGGATTGAGAGCAGTATGAAACCTTTGACAAATCTGGAATTGACGAAAATGTGCTTGAGTCTGAAAAGGCAGAATGCACAACTAGTACAAGATGTCAAAAAGCAAGGTCTAGTTATCTCTCACCTGGAAACCAGACTTGCTACTCTTGAGGGGAGGAGAAAGCCCAGACTGATTCTTTCCACAGATGAGGATGCTTCCAAAGGGGAGGAAATTCCACACAAAGAAGGATCTACTGAGTATTATTCATATCCTGGTGGGGAGCATGGAAAGATAACAAGTGCTAAGAAAGGAATGGAGAGAGAAAGTGCTGATAAGGGAAGTGACAAGGGGAGTGCAACCAAAGATATTGCTCAAACATTGCTCACCATGGGCAATCAAGAAGAAGCCCCTGCTTCAAAAGTTTCCCCTGCCATTGCTGATCCCACTGCTGTAAGTTTATCCCCTGCTAAGAACATTACTCAAACATTTGTTAGGAAGAACAGAAAGCAACCAGCTCAGAAGGGGATAACAATCAAAGAACCTGCATCTAAAGCAAAACCAGCACCAGCAGTGGATCCAAAAGACAAAGGAAAAGGAATCATGGTGCAACAGCCCAAGAGAAAATACAAGCATCTGACTCCTGAACAGCAGAAGGTCTAAGAAGCTCATGATGCACAAGTAGCTCTCAGGCTACAACAAGAGGAAATGGATATGCAGGATCAAAGGATGGAGAAGATGAGGCCCAAAGATATGCTAAAACAGGTTGAGATTATGCATAGGGAACTAGATGACAGGGTACCTCATGTTGGAGAGTTTCTTGATCAATGGGAGAAGGAGTTGAAAAATGCTCCTTTGGAAGACAGGTATGAGTTGACTTGCCTTGTTTACAAATATCAAACTGAATATCTGGAAAGAAGGGCAATGCAAATTCAGAGTGAGAAGTATAGAACGTCAGAGAAAGGGCAACTTGATCACTACAAAGTTCTGCTTAAAAGGCATAGAAAGTGGAAGGATGGTGACTTCAGAGATATGAGCTTTGAAGCCATAAAGAGAGCAGTCAGACCAGTTCTAAAGTTGTATGATGTGGAGGATTGGATGACCATCAACACTCCTGAGGAAGCTGAGTATCTTAGGAGACAAAGTGAAGTGCTACAGAAAGCTAGAGCAACAAAGAAAAGAAAAGCTGGAGAGACTACACAAGCAGGTGCATCATCCCAAGCAGGGGAATCACACCAAGCAGGTGAATGTTTTCCAGAAGTACTTGAGAAGTCGGTACTTAATGCACAAAGAGCAGCAAAGAGACTCAAGAGAATGGAGCAAGTGGGCATAATCACTAAAGAGTCTCAAGGGCCATCAAATGATGAAATTGATAAACAGCTGATTTTGCAGGAAAATGATGAAATCTCACCTAGTGAACTTGGAAAGAAGTTTGCTATTATAGAGTATGCTGTTTATGAACACAAAGGGAGAACTTGGTGGAAGCTTACAAGGGCTGACAATACAGCACAGACATTTCTAAGCCTAGATGTCATGTTTCAAATTTTGGATAGTGAAGACTTAGAAGATCTGTGGAAAACATTGAAGAAAACGTTTGCTGCAAAACCTCCTACCATGGATGGTGTGGAGAAGGATTGGGTAATCTGGGAGTGCATGCATAGAATGTATGAACATGAATTATTTGATCCTCTATTTGATGCAGTGAATAAAGGAGATTTGGTGTATTGGAAGCTATTTACAAGTTCTGGGGTCTATGAGGTAGTAATGGAAGGTGTGAGTGTTTATTTACTCAATCATAGGTATTATCCCTTCTCTCAGGAAACCTTGAAGAAGTTAGCACAGACTAAGTTAATTGTTGATGCCAAAAAGCCTGTTGCTTATGATCTGGTAAGAATGGTTCATAGTCAGATTTGGCCAGAGAGTTTGTAAGCATCCTCATCAACTAGCATTTATTCAGAAACTTGTCTTTTAGGGGAAAGCACAAGTTTAGGGGAGGATTGTCGGGAATAAATCTATGCTTACTTGTTTCCCCTGCTAGTTGATTATTCATACCCCTGCTAGAGTAAGTTCCCCTTACTAAAAAAACAAAGGCAGGGGGATCCGTTCCCCTGCTGGAGTCAAAGGCCCTGCCGTCAAGATAAACATGGAATAGATTTTTACGCGTTTCAGTTGTTATTCCTTGATACTTTCCATAGTTTGTTAGTAGTGATCTTGTACGTGGGTCCTTGTATCTATAAAAGGACTCACTAGGTTAGCATGCAAAGTGTGTCTTTCTCATTTCGTTTTTCATTATTATTACTTTAAGGTTTTGTAAACCCTAATACCACTTTGGGTATTCGTATATCTTTGATACATTAAAGTTCAACGTTTGAATCTCATTTGTTCTTGTGCTAAACATTACATTCCGCATCTTGTTTAGTTACTTTGCTTTGCAAAGTTTCTCTAGTGTTAGATTGAATTCTTTCTCTCTATCACAACCCTTAAACAAGCTATTAAGGTTTAAGATCTGACTTTGGGATCAACAGAATGTAATACCTTTGTGGAACCCTTGGGGGTTTCTTATATAGGCGGTAAAACCCTAATGGGCTGTCACTGATGCTTCGGTCCCAAGAAAAGGATAAGTGCCATAATTAGTTTGATTGTTATCTTCTAATTATGGTGAGTGTATATCCTTTACTTTGGGATAAATCCTAATCATAATATGATTATGATTCTGTCTAACCCTGTATCAGCCGTGACGGGCCGTGCGCTGCACACATGTATGCGGCTAGTGTTCATTCGAAGCCCATAAGCTTTAAATGATATTAAACCAACCCATTAGTAACAGGCCAGATGCGGGTAGTACCCGTGGGCTGGGTTTATGACCCGGTTGGGGACTATACGTCATCATGTCCCCCAGTCTAGTTGTTACAGCTGTAGGCGGAATATCTAGACTAACAAGATGCTCTCCGGACGTACCAACAAAGAACATTATGAAATGATGAATTTTGAAAATTATGTTTCGGCCGCACGTGGAAACTTTATTAGGAATCTATTCCTATGGTACCTCAGCAGCATATGACGACCGATACAAATTAAATGAAACATTGAATATGGTCTTACGTATGACCGCATATCCCGACACAATTGACTGTTCACTTGCCATTTAACTGACAAAATGCAAACAGTCAGAACCTCGAGCGGCGCAACCTTCTGAGTCAGAAGTGACCCGTGGGTCCCACCTGACTTTTCACATGCCACTTTCTTCCTAACCACACGATTTTGGTGAGTGGAACACACGTGTCATGACTCCAACGAACCATGACTATCAAGGCAACCCTATAAGTAAGTCACCCCTACGGCTGTGTGTGACAAACAGTCTTTTTCTTCATTTCTGCCATTAGTGCTGCCTTCCTTATTACCACCTTCTTTCACACGGATCCTTCTTTAAACAGGTTAGAATACCACGCCCTCATCTTTATTTAATTAATAATGGATCAAAGAAACAACCCTTCTATTGGATCCGTGTTAAACGTAACGACGGGCGAGAAATTAGGGCACTTTTGCTTTGATTTATACATTCCTAGCAACTTTCATCCCTCTCTCCCTGGTGCAGGGGACCTCATAACTGAGGCACCCCAGGGGAAGATTGGCCTATACACTCGTCTCTTTGACGCGGCCAATTACCGCATTGCATTTACTCGATTCCTCGTAGATCTCCTAGGTTATTATGATGTACATATCACCCAGTTACACTATATAGGCGCATGTAAGATTAGCCAGTTTCAAATCCTTTGTCGTGCAAGAAGCATCCCCCCTACCGTAGAGTTATATAGACTGTTTTATACCCCTAACTTAGTGAATGGGTGGCTTTCCTTCAAGAAACGATCCCCAAACAGCCTCACAGCCTACAATAAAGCCATGGACTCACTAAAAAATTGGTACGACCATTACTTTTCTATCGACTCAATAGTGTGGCAGACCGATTTTGTTTTTAAACATAGAGTGTCTCCTGACCCGCCTCCACGAGCTGGTACATATAACGCCCAACATTCCTAAGAAATAGATAGGAATAGAACAGGGTTTCATAGGAATCTACCCGAGTCGTTCCTTTGTCTACTAGGAATTAGCCGCAACTACTTTGGCCCGTCCAACAGATATCCTGTATTCTGGAGGAGGCGTGGTGAAGGTAGGTATAGCATCCGTACTTCAAAACATACATAAACCTGTTGTCCGTAACTAACATGCTTTGTTTTCTTAACATAAATGAACTTCTTTTGAATCTTACACCAGGGTGATCCAAAACTTATACTAGAGGGAGCCCATCCTAGACTGAAGAATGAGCTACCCCTTCTCGAGCATACCCGAAACGTGACAATTGCCTTAGCAGCCGTGCCGGACCCCCAATCTGACGAGGAAGACACAACACTCATGATGACCCCTGTAGACTTTGAAAACGAGGATGGGGACAATCTGATGCTGGAGGATGAAGCCGGACCCTCCTCTCCACCCGTGACTGCCACCCCGCCCACGAGGAGAAGCAGGGTGATAACATGGAGAGGACCACCTCCAGCCTCCGCCAAATGCTGGCGATGACGAGGAGGAAGTGCAACATGTAGAAGAGGAGGAGGAAGAAGAAGCCCAACCCGTCCCCAAGCGTACCCGTGGGAAGAACAAGCGGGTAACAAGAGTTTCCCAGGCCGTGATCGGGGAACACAATACCCCCGTGAAGAGGCTGCGCGAGGATCACCCCCGCTACCAATCCGGTGCGAGCACCAATCATGCATCAGGGATGGCGCAGGCTGCACCCGTGGATCCGGATGTGCCGTTACCAGATGTCAAGCCAGTCACTCAAGTACCCCCCACTATTTCAGAACTGGAAAAAACCAACATGTAAGTCTACCGCACATGTTTGTCGTTATTTCTTTTGTCCAAGTAAAAGGTACGTCCTTCCATAAACAATATCTAATGTATACTCCAATTGTTGTCGTAGGGATGAACAAGCTGGTGCCGCACCTGCCCAAGAGACACGGAAGGAGAAAGAGCCTCTCCTACATGCTGCAGCGACTAAATCTGGCCACGCTTTTGAAGAGGATACCCCCACGGCTTCACAAGAGATACCGGTGTCCGGCCCCCATACACAATTCAACCCTGACTGGAAGATAACCACCGCTTTTAGAATGAGGCAAGCTGAAGAATGTCGTGACTATCTGAACAACTGCATTCCACCCGGCCTGGTAAAAGATATAATTTCACTAAGTCATATAGACTTGGTGGACGAGTATAATGATGCCTTGGTTCATCGGATGGCTATGGGTACTTCCATGAGGGTAAGATTTGGAGCCGCCTTGGACCATGTTGATTACCTGAAGAGAAAGAATGGCCGGAGAGAGAAGATGATTGAAGAGAATGAATCCAAGATTACCGCCCTCCAGTCCTAACTTTCTACTGCCGAGGCTACCATTAAAGAACAAGTCGCGCATGTCAACACCCATGATCAACGTGTAGCCGAGCATGAAACTCAACTTGAGACTGCAACAGCTAAGGTATGTATCCGTACAGCATCATACCCACGCCATATTATTTTGCACTCTAATACTTGAGGTATCACACACAGCTGACCGCGACAGAAGCTTTGGCGAAGTCCTCCTCTGACCAAGTGTCCAACCTTAAAAAGGAGCTTGAAAACGCACGTGCATTGATCCATGGTGAGGAGACACTGAAAGAGGAGCTTTCCCATGAAAGGGTCGTGGCGGAAAAATTGATTGAGGCTTCCGCACAAAAAGATATGTTGCTGAATGCCCTTACCACAGAGTGTGATGAAGTATTGTACCCCCAACTACTAGCAACCATTGCCGGCCGCAGGTGGATGATGGGTCATGGGACGCGCTTGGCTGTCACCAAAGTGTTGGAGGCCCCCCAATTCGTGCAACAATTTGCAGATCTTGTATCGGATGACATTGACCACGACCGCCATGAGGGAATGTTTATGGCCGCAGAGTTAATAAGTAAGAAGCAAAACTTCACAAAACATGCTTATTTTAACACTGAAGCTGTAGAGAAGATGACAGCCTGTATGGCTGCTATGCGAGATCTTGACTACCCCTTCTTGGCTGAGCTAGAGGCTATAAAAGATGCGTACAATAAGGAGATCATAGAGAAGCTAAGCCTTGGCGCCTTCTCACAAGCCGAGGGACACTCCCGGACTCACTTCACTCCCTCCCCCGGCCAACTCACTCTTCCCATCTATAAGGACATCACCAAGATCGTAGTTGGTGAACAGCTATTAAGTGAAGTGCTGGAGGTGAATGCGGCTCGGGCTTTGGTCAGAAAAGAACAGGATGATGTATTGCCTCGAGTAGCTGAAGAGCAGCGGGAGATAGGTAAGTTCCTCCACCCCATGTAGGACGTTCCCTTATTTGATGCAATTTTTGAATAATTTGGTCTGTAACAAAACATTCATTCGTGGATGTCCACGACACTTTATCTTTTGCAACATTATTTTAACATTTAGAATAGTATTTATGAGTCCGTGGTAGTCATGACAATTTTGATAGTTGGAAACTTGCTTATATTCCTTTAGATATTATATACCTGCATCGCATGACGTGTCACGTCTTACCTAGAATAAAAGCAAGTTTATATTTTACTAGACGTGCGGCGTGCGTCTTTACCATGCAAAGCACTATGTAAGTGCGGCATATGGAAACTTATTACAACGTCTTGTGAATAAGGTGTCTAGTAAGGATACATGATCCGCGTCACAGGGGTTGCATCCCTCTTATATGACAAGTTGAATTATTAGGTTCACTTAATCCTCTTACCCCGCCTAGAGGCGAATAGTACATGTACGATTTTGAATGAATGCATATGAATAAGAGATAGCACATAACAGAAATAATAACTAAATCTTTAAGACATTAATTTGCACAAGAATGAGCCGTGGACCTAGCTAGGCACCACGACATTTTATTAGAACGTTTACGATTTTTGTGTTTTTGACAAGAATGGAAAATCCTAAAACAAATAGAACCTAGAATGCAACAAAACAAAAGAGAATACATGGATCTTCATTGAAGCCAACTATGTAGCAAAGTGTCCATGCGGAAGTCGTAGCCTTTCAAAGATAGCATCTTTTAAGATTGCAGATATTCCATGTACGTTCTAGGTCATGACCATCCATGTCACGCAACTTATACGCACCTAGTCCCAAGGCTTCCGTAACCTCATACGGCCCTTCCCACTTGGGGCCCAACTTTCCTGTATTCTCCGTGCGACTTTCCTTGTTAGCACGATAAACAAAATCTCCCGGTCGAAAGGAAACACCTTTAACCTTGGCATCGTAGTAAGCCTTCATGCGTGCCTTGGACTTGGCCTCATTGATGGCCGTTATTTCTCTTTTATCTTCCAACAAATCCAGATTAGTCCGGAGTTGCTCATCGTTCGTAACGACATTAACCTCCGTCGTGCGGATGGTTGGCATCCCAATTTCTGCTGGTATAACAGCCTCGGTCCCGTAGGCCAGCGCGAATGGAGTGTCCCCATTGGCTGTTTTAATCATATTCCTATGCGACCATAGAACATGCGGCAACTCGTCTACCCATTTGGCACTTCGCTCGTCCAAGCGTGCCTTAATGCCTTCGCCTAAACTCCTGTTTGCCCGCTCCACAAGACCATTAGTCTGTGGGTGCTTAACGGATGCGAAGCGCCGCGTGATGTTCAATGTCGCGCAACAATCCTTGAATGGATTGTCCGCAAACTGTTTCCCGTTATCCGAGATGATTTCTCCTGGTAAGCCAAAGCGGCACACAATATTTTCCCAAACAAACTTTTTAACTTGCTTGCCCGTAATGGATTTTACCGCTTTAGCTTCTATCCAGCGTGTAAAGTAGTCCATTGCCACAATCAAGAACTTAACTCCCCTTGCAGCAACTGGAAGAGGCCCTGCAATGTCAATCCCCCATTTATAGAATGGCCATAGGGATGTGATGGGTGTCAGTTCTTGTTGCGGATGTCGTGGCACCGACCTGTACACTTGGCAATCACTGCACTTACGGATCATGTCGCGTGCATCCTTATGCATAGTAGGCCAATAATATCCTGTGCGTAAAGCTCGTGCTACTACGGATCGGGGTCCTGCGTGCATGCCGCATGACCCTTCATGTATCTCACTGATTACATAGGCAGTCTGTCGTGGCCCGACACACCACAACCACATATGTAAGAAGGACCGCTTGTACAGGATACCTTCTTGAAGCTCGAAGTGCTGCGACTTCCTTCTGATATGCCGTGCCGCCTTTTCATCATCCGGAAGGGTTTCATCCGTTAAATAGCTAATGATCGGGGTCATCCATGTAGGCCCATATTCCTCAACTATAGCTGCGATTTCCCATTCTGTTATAGACTTTTCCTTTAGTATTTCTACCAAGACTTGCTTGGATAAGTGGGCGAAACTTGTAGACACAATTTTGCTAAGAGCATCCGCCTTCTTGTTTTCACCTCTTGGTACCCGCTTGATAGAAAACTTGCTGAAAGTAGCTATGAGTGACTTGACTTTCTCCAAGTATCGAACCATGTTATCCACCTTGGCTATGTAACCTCCTAGAATGTGGTTCGCGACAAGCCGTGAGTCCACGTAAGCCTCAAGGTTGCGGACTCCCATTCTAGCGGCGATTTTTAAACCCGCAATCAATGCTTCATATTCTGCCTCATTATTAGTGGATGTGAATTCAAAACGCAGGGTGTAGGTAAACTCCATTCCTTCCGGATTCGTAAGGATGAGGCCAGCTCCAGACCCGTCCGTGCACGAGGATCCGTTAATAAACAAGACCCATGGTTCTGCTGGAGTTTCCTCTCGTTGTACGACCGGTCCATCCTCATTTGGCTTCTCTATTAAGAAATCTGCCAAGATTTGGCCTTTGACCGTTGTCCTTGGTCTATAGGAGATCTTATGCTCTCCTAACATAATGCTCCACTTTTGTAGCCTACCAGCCAAGTCTGGTTTGGAGATGATTTGCTTTATTGGTTGATCAGTAATAACTACAATTGGGTACGCCTGAAAGTACCGGCGTAACCGCTTTGTAGCAAATACTAATGCTAAAACTAACTTCTCTATAGAGGAATAATTCAACTCCGGCCCTTGTACTATTCTACTTATGAAGTAGACCGGTGTCTGGACTGTGTCCCAATCCGTCATAAGTATAGCACTTATTGCTCCGTGTGTAGCCGAAAGATACATAATGAGCTCTTCCATAGGTCGGGGAGCCACTAGCATGGGAAGAGCTGCGAGATGTTGTTTAAGCTGACTAAAAGCTTCCTCAGCTTCCTTTGTCCAACGGAAATCTCCCTTCTTGATGCACTTCTTGAGTGTTTTGATTAGAGGTAGTGATTTTTCAGCGGACTTCGACAAGAACCTGTTTTGCCCGACCAGCTTTCCATTCAATGATTGTACCTCTTTTCGCGTCTGAGGAGATGGTAACTGTATCACCGTGTCTGTCTTTTCCGGGAAAGGCTTGATTCCGTTTGGAACGATCATGTATCCAAGGAACATCCCTTCAGTCGCCCCAAGCGTGCATTTGTTTGGATTCAGTTTCATATTGATTCTCCTCAATGTGTCGAACGTATCTTGGACGTCACGGAGAAGCGCCTCCTCCGTATGACTTTTGATGACTAGATCGTCAACGTATACCTCAAGGTTACAGCCTATCTGTGAGTCGAAGGCTTTATCAACAAGTCGCTGATATGTTGCCCCGACGTTCTTTAGTACGAATGGCATTTTTGTGTAATAGTACACGCCCTGACTAGTATGAAACGTCGTCTTCTCCTCATCTTCTTCCGCCATCTGGATCTGGTGGTACCCTTTGTACGCATCTAAGAAGCACTTGAAAGGATACCCACATAGGGATTCCACCTTCCAGTCAATCTCTGGTAACGGGTAGCAGTCCTGCGGACAAGCTTTGTTCAGGTCCGTGAAGTCCACGCACATGCGCCAGCTCCCATCAT
This sequence comes from Glebionis coronaria, assembly GCA_025667525.1. Classification (NCBI taxonomy): domain Eukaryota; kingdom Viridiplantae; phylum Streptophyta; class Magnoliopsida; order Asterales; family Asteraceae; genus Glebionis; species Glebionis coronaria. The sequence continues at coordinate 179,040,393 of CM046880.1, read as the reverse complement.
GCTTCTTGAAAATGACCGGGTTGGAAAACCACTCGTGGTCGTATACCTCGCGCATAATTCCTGCGTCTACTAATTTCCGTACTTCATCCAGTATTACTTGGCTGCGTTCTGGTGCTTGACCACGCTTCTTTTGCTTAACAGGATGACACCCCTGGCGGATTTGAAGTTTATGTTCTGCTATCGCACGCGGCACGCCTGTCATATGCTTGGGCTCCCATGCGAATACATCCAGGTTTGATTTTAGGAGAGCACATGGCCCTCTTTCCACAATCCGAGAGCGTTCCCCCTATGGACACCTCTTGTTCCATATAATCGGGATGGATTGCCACCTTCCAATTAGGGGGTGGTGATCCTTTCTTAACGGGAACATGTAGGGCTGGTGTTGCCACGACGTGGCATTCAGACGCTGGTATGATTGAGTTGTAGATGTTGACAATTCCCCCTTCCACAGGGAATTTAATCATTCTGTGAGCCATGGAGGGTACTGCCCGTATGGCCAAGATGCCTGGTCTTCCTATGATCCCATTGTATGGAGAGTGTGAGCGTATCACCATGAAGTTCATCCACGCCATGGTGGAATGCTCTTCATTCCCAATGGTCACTAGCAGACACAGCTGTCCTATTGGCCAGATGGTGTCTCCACTAAAGCTGATGAGCGGCGACATGGACGGTACCAACTGGCTTCTTATTTCTGGTCACAACTGTACGAAATAGTGTTTGTATAGCACCTCTGCCGATGACCCTCCATCCACAAAAATACGGTGAACATTGTGTGTCCCAATGCTTACCTCAATCGTGAGAGGTGCATCGGCCACGTCACTTGCCATAATGGGAGGGAATGAGATTTCTCTGCCGCGTGAAAATTTTTGACTAACTTTCTGCTTTGTGCGGCACTGCCAGGACTGGATCATGTATATAGTCGAAGGTTTATCCTTTTGAGGATCCTTCTTATCATGCTTTTTGTTATCCTTTCCGTCCTTCTAATCCTTGACCAAGTGTTTGAGTTTTCCTGACTTGATCAGTGACTCAATGTGCTTCTTGAGCTGGATGCATTCCTCCGTGTCGTGGCCCTTGTCATTGTGGAATTTACAAAAGTGATTTCCTTGACGTTGGTCCACCGGAGTCGTCATTGGGGGAGGTCTCGGGAAGTTCGCCCCTTCTGTCAACAAGATGTCCCGGTAAGTCATCTTTAAGGGGGTGAATTTGTCCTCTGACCGCCCTCCTTTGTTTTGGCTCTTGTAGTCCGAGCCCCTTCCACTGCCTTGGTTGTCTTGACCATCCGACTGTCTCCTGGACTGGTCGTTCGATCGATAGTTGTTTCCCTTTGTAGGATAGGCCGCGGCTACCGCAGTTTCTCCTTCTATAAACTTCCTGACCCTTTCCATGAGGTCGTCATACCTCTCCGGTCGCTTTTCTTTGAGGCGCCTAATTAATTCCCTGTCTGTTATGGCATGCATGTGATTGGAAATTTTTAGGAGTTCCAGCATTGTCTTTGTGCGCGTGCACTCGTCATTGAAGCGTTCTGTGAAGGCCTCCGTAGATTTTACAGACCGTTGCTTGACGGTTGCCAATGAGACCGGATCCCTATTATACTTCTTTCGCTGAGTATAATTGTTTTTGAACGCAGTGCGCAGCTTAGTGAAGTTATCAATGCTTCGGGGAGGAAGTCCCTCAAACCAATCACGTGCATTTCCAATCAAGGTTGAATTAAACATCTAGAACCATATGGGCATGGGCCATCATTCGATTTTCGTCTGCGTGTCAAATATCTTTAGGTGATCATCCAGATCACCAGATCCATCATAAGTCTTGACGCACGCTGGCATGCGATGCTTCATATCCTCGGAGTAATTCCGTATCCGTAGAGTAAAAGGATCTTCCCTGGGATTACACCATGGACGGGTGAGATTAGGGTCACACCATGGGCGGGAGAGATCTTCCCCTTCCACCTCACGATAGTAGGGGCCCCGTAGTACCCCTCATCGTCCGATGGTAGTGGAGGAGTGCGCCTAGGTCGGCAACGCTTGGGTGGATGGTCATCTGAATCTTCTCCTGAGGGACCGGGGGAAGGGGGCGGTACCCCACCTCTCAGCTGAGGATCGCTGATACTTTGATTTTATGTGGGTTCTAATTTATCTCGGAATCCTCTCGAATTGATCTCGGTCTTAAGTGGAATGATTTGTTCTTGGTTAATAAAAAGGAGTTTGGTTGGTTTGTCTATTTTAAACTAATGACAAGTAATTAGGCGTCGAAGAGTAAAATTTAAACTTTGAAGGAAAAAATGAAAAAGTAAGTTAAAATGTAAATGCTTGAAAACTTAAAGATTATATTAGGAAAATAAATGATCACTTAATAAAACTAATACTAGGAAAACTTAGTAAAAATAATGAGCTTAATTGAAAAGTACTAAAAGAAAGTAAGAACGGAACAAAGAAACAAGTGAATCGAAATAATGGAAAAATGCCCTCAATCGGAATGTTATTCCGATCGAGTGATCGGAATGTGTGAAATGGTACGTGATCGGAATAAGGGACCAATAGATGCAATCGGAATATTACAAAGTGAACTGATCGGAATATTTAAATGACCCCCAAATCGGAATATGACAAAATAGGCAAATCGTAATATAGTAGAACTTGCTGCAATCGGAATATGGCTAAAGGTCCACGATCGGAATAAACAACTAGGCTCGGTCGGAATGTCAAAACCCTTTTCAGATCAGCCCGATCGGAAAAAGGGTGCTGCTTGGTCGGAAAGTACGGTCGGAAAAGGGAGTTACCCTTTCCGAAAATAGTGCAAATTCGAGTGAAAAGCAAAGGTATTAAGCTATTGAAATAAGCTAAAACCCAAAACAAACTCGAATCTACAAATAAGCTGATCAAATAAGCAATAAAATCAACTTTTCTAACTTTTAATAAGCAAACTTATTAATCTACTCAATAAAGAAATGAACTTTTTATAAAAACTTTATAAAGTAAATAAGCAAAACAACAAATAAGCCAATAAGAATAAGGATCTCAAAGCTTATTTATGTATAAATTTAAGGAAACATAAAAAGTAATCAACTTTTTAAGCAGAAATCATTGATGAACAACACGGATCATACGAGATTTGTACCAAAATCAATGAAAGTCAAAGAAAGGAAGGATGAGATTAAAGATTAAAAGATAAAAACTTGAACTTGATTAATGAAAAAGTAATACAAAGTTTTGATCTTGAATGGAAAAAGATGAAATCTAGTGAGAGAAAGTTCTAAACTTTCTCTCTCTAAAACTAGAGAGAATGAAAACTAAGCTAAGCTAAGTAACTAAGTGTGTGAAAATTTGTGAAGTAAGGGCTTTATATAGGCGTGTGCATGGTGGTGGGCTTTTTGATTGGGCTTTGGTTGGGCTCCTTTTTCTTCTTTCTTCTTTAGTCTTCATGCGTCTTTAAATAAACGTTTCCGACTTGGATTTGAGAAGTGTCGGTGAATAATTCCAACTCGTCTTATAATCTTTTATTTAATAGACTTGAGTTCTTCGACATATATGAATCTTCCATTTTTGGCTCTATTCTTTGATAAATCTTCAAATAGGCATAATGACTTCAAATCTTTTGCATCTCTTGGACAATAGACTTCGTCTTGAGTCTTTTTCCTTGATAAAACCCGTGCAATCCCATGTTTTCTTCATTATTCATCCGGTTGACTCTGAAAACTCAATAAACACAAAAACCACGCATAATTCCAAATAAATGATATTAAATACGTGTTTTGGTCTCGTTTTAGCCTGATTTAAGTGGTAATAGGATGGGTGTTTTCACACCTATCAAATCCCCTACACTTAACCATTGCCATGCCCTCATGCAATGCTTAGTGACAAAGCACATTTACACTTTTCTCATGATCAATCAACCTTGGCCTTACTAAAATATTACTAAACAAAAATTAAAGTACTAAGAGAAATTAAAACTTTAAACAAAAAGATAGAAAATAGCTATGTGGAAATAACTTGCAAAGAGATCGAGGACTTACATTAGGGCTTCGGTGCTGCGAAGATTTATCACCCTCAAGTTTCACGTTCCCCAAACTAAGCTTAAAAACGAGATCATTGTTATTATAAGTTAGCAATTCAAACACTTACACACATGGCTTAATTAAATGCTTAAACTCCCTTATTCCTAGGTGTATCTCTTATATTTTATTTTTTCTTAGAATGATCATGAAGATGCATTTTTAGACTTATTTCAATAGTTTATTTAGGCTGAAAGCAAAGTAGGACGATTTGATCAATAGTTAGCTAAAGGACAAAATCTCTTAAAACTGCTTCTCGGGATATCAAGAAGTTCATATCTTGGCATAACTTGGTTCGCGATCTGAGACCTTTCTCGGGCCGATATTTGGCATGTACTTCATACTTCATATCTTGAGAGACGTTCTTGAGATAATGGTCTTCTCATCGTAATAGAGTTTCTTCACTTGGAGACTTTTGAGGGGTACTCCAACTTTGTTGACCACGACTTCATGATTATTTCTTCAATCTCTAATTGGGATTTTGAGATACAACGATCCGCCTCCTTTTCGGACTTGGATCTATTTATCCTCATACCTTGTTAGGGTCTTTTCGGATAGACTTCTCCATGATCTTTATGGGAGTTGATTGCTTTTCGTCGTGAGTCTTGATCCTTCATATTGATTTTGGGAATAATGCTTTTCACATCACTTTGGATCTTCAGCAATAAAATGGAATCCTCATGCCTTGTTAGGGCCTTTTTGGACTCGCCAATCTTCGCGCCCCGCTTCATAAGTTATGCCTTGGCTATGAACTCTTATCATTACCGAGCAACTTTTAAACGATCTTGGGCTAGAAGCTAAGTAACTTTTCAAATCGTACGACCTTACTTATTGCAGATAAATTATTAGCAAGTGATGGGAGAATAGGCAAATAATTACACCAAGTGAGCTTGCGCAAGAATACCGACTTATAATTGACTCTATCATTTCTCGTCCTCCACAATTTAAAACCTCAAATAATGAGACTCGTGGATGCTTAGCCTAATAAACCAATTAAGGTCTACATGGTTAAGGATACTAGCTAGAATAAACTTGAATAAGTCTATTCGGGTTGAGTCAAAATAAACGCAACGGGCCTAATATGTCAAAGATTTCTAAACTAGCTACACCACTTTATTAAAATTTTTGACTTTATTGCGGGATATATACATATGAAAGCAACGATAAAAATTTAAAAATTACGACTAAATGGCCAAAGTTAATTAAAAATTTGAAAAATGTTGAAAAAGATGATTTTCCGGTTAAATGAAGGCATTTTCATGGAAAAGTCCACTTAAAACTTCGATAGAAGTCCCCATACACTTAAGATAAACATTGTCCTCAATGTTTAAGCATGTGGGAAAAGTCTCCCCTACACTTATGACATTGTGCTCGTTGGTTAACTCAAGTTAAGGAAGAGACGACTAAAGTGATCAATTTCAAATGTGAGAATGAAGAAAATTGATTCACGATAGTTGAGAGATAGAACCGGATTTCAGATAACACGGGAGCACGGTTCTTCGTAGGTTCCAAGAGTGCATTCATCCCTGTAATCACATCACCACGCAAAAACAAACACCTATACAAGTCCCCCTACACTTAGGAGTTTAAAACATAAAAGGATAGATACTCGGGCTGCCTCCCGAGGAGCGCTTGTTTTTTATAACCAAGTCACGAGCCTGACTCGACCCAAATTCAGTTCATGTGGAACGTGGTGAGGGATGGAATCATCTCCTGAGAGATGTCCTCACCAAAGTACAGCTTCAGACGCTGGCCATTCACCTTGAAAACTTGCCAGAGAAGATCTTCAACCGAGAGTTGAAAAGTAAGACTTGATCACCAACGTGGAACTCTCGGTTCTTGATTTTTGCGTCATGAAGGATCTTCGTCTTCTCTTTGTAGATTAGCGAGTTCTCATAAGCTTCATTCCTCAGTTCGTTAAGCTCGTTGAGTTGAATCTTGCGATGATCACCGGCTTTGTTGATGTCGAAGTTAGCCCACTTCAAGGCCCAGTGCGCCTTATGCTCCAGCTCGATGGGAAGGTGGCATGCTTTCCCGTACACAAGACGATAAGGTGTACAACCGATCGGGGTCTTGTAAGCAGTACGGAAAGCCCACAGAGCATCATCTAACTTATCGGCCCACGCGGCATGATTCTCTCCCACAGTACGCTCCAAAATTCGCTTCAATCCACGGTTGGATATCTCGGCTTGCCCATTGGTTTGGGGATGATAGGCGGTGGAAAGACGGTGATTGAAACCATACTTTGCCATGACTCTTGCGAATTGATCGTTGCAAAAATGAGTCCCGCGGTCACTGATAATAGCACGAGGAACGCCGAATCAAGCGAACAGCGATTTCAAAAAGTTACAAACCACCCTTGCATCATTAGTAGGTAAAGGTTTGGCTTCAACCCACTTGGAGACGTAGTCAACGGCAACAAGGATGTATTTGTTTCCTTTAGATGAAGGGAATGGTCCCATAAAGTCGATACCCCAAATATCAAAGATTTCACATTCTTGAATGAAATTCTGAGGCATCTCGTCTTTATGTGTGATCGTGCCTTGTTTTTGGCAAGCATCACATCGTTTAACCATATCGTCAGCGTCACGATAGACGGTGGGCCAATAAAATCCCGAATCAAACACTTTTTTGGCGGTGTAGTTGGGACCAAAGTGACCACCAGTGGGTCCTTTGTGACAAGCATCAAGAATTTCTAAGGCTGCCGGTCCATCAACACATCGGCGAATAATCAAGTCGGCACATTGTTTGAAAAGATACGGGTCATCCCAAAAGTAAGTCTTGATGTCTTTGAAGAACTTTTTCTTTTGCTGGGATGTTAACCCGTCAACGAGGATTCCACCCGCCAAGTAGTTTGCAATGTCCGCAAACCACGGGGTTTCGTCAGCAGTCAAGTTGATAGACATTAAGGTCTCCAGGGGAAAAGAATCATTGATTTCTTTGTTCAGATGATCCCCCTGGTAAGGATCCTCAAGTCTACTGAGATGATCCGCGGCTAGGTTTTCTTCTCCTTTTTTATCGTGAATTTCGATTTTAAATTCCTGGAGCAGCAAAACCCAGCGAAGAAGTCTTGGTTTGGAATCTTGCTTTGTCAACAAGTACTTCAACGTGGAATGATCGGTATACACGATGGTGGTGGAAAGGACAAGATAGGGGCGAAATTTTTCAAAGGCATAGACAACAGCTAAAAGCTCTTTTTCGGTTGTTGTATAATGCAATTGTGCCCCCGTCATTGTCTTGCTAGCATAATGGATTGGTTGGAAGTGTTTGTTCACTCTTTGTCCCAGAACCGCTCCAATAGCAAAATCACTAGCATCGCACATCAACTCAAAAGGCAGTTCCCAATTAGGGGTAACTAAGACGGGTGCCTTAGTAAGCTTATCTTTAAGCGAGTTGAAGGCTTCAAGACACTCTTTAGAAAAGATAGAAGGAGTATATTTTTCCAAGAGGTGGGTCATCGGGCGAGCGATTTGAGAAAAATCTTTGATGAATCGACGGTAGAAGCCCGCATGACCCAGAAAACTTCTCACACCCTTCACGGTTGAAGGTGGAGGCAACTTGGCGATAACATCGACTTTAGCACGGTCTACTTCAAGATCGGCTTTGGAAATTTTATGTCCCAGCATGATGCCTTCTTTTACCATAAAATGGCATTTTTCCCAATTCAGAACAAGGCGAGTGTCTTCGCACCTCTGTAGCATACGTTCCAAATTGGCAAGGCAAGAAGAGAAGGAATCCCCGAAGACCGAGAAATCATCCATGAAGACTTCCATGGTTTGTTCAACCATGTCATGGAATATAGCTAACATGCACCTTTGGAAGGTCCCGGGCGCATTACATAAGCCAAAAGGCATCCTTTTGTAAGCAAAAGTGCCATAGGGACAAGTGAATGTTGTCTTCTCTTGATCTTGGGGATCGATGGGTATTTGGAAATAACCCGAGAAACCATCAAGAAAGCAGTAATATTCATTACCCGCTAATCGTTCAAGCATTTGGTCCATAAAAGGTAGAGGGAAATGATCCTTTCTCGTGGCATCATTGAGTTTGCAGTAGTCTATACAAACTCTCCACCCAGTAACGAGACGAGTGGAAATCAACTCGTTGTGTTCATTGGGAACAACGGTTATTCCGCCCTTCTTGGGCACACAATGGATTGGACTAACCCATGGTGAATACAAAATAGGGTAAATCATACCAGCATCATGAAGTTTGATAACCTTTGTTTTGATGACTTCATGTATTTTTGGATTCACCCTTCGTTGGCTTTGAGTTGTGGGCTTAAAGTCGTCCTCCATGAGAATTTTGTGTGTGCAGAAGTGAGGATCAATTCCACAAATATCAGAAATCTTCCAAGCAATAGCTGTTTTATGCTTCTTCAAAACGGCGACAAGTCGGGCTTTTTCATCTTCCTTTAAGTCCTTAGCAATGATGACTGGCGACTTCTTCTCTTCTTCAAGGAATACATACTCAAGATGGGGCGGCAACTCCTTAAGTTCTAAATCCGGGGGATTGTCGACGGGAGGCGTATTTGAAGTCGAGGTATCGATAGCAATGACCGTGGGAGATGGAGGCGAAGGATTGTCTTCGTTGAGAAGATTGTCAAAGAAATTCATGTCTTCATCCCCATCGGTGGGAGAATCATTAGTAGCTAAGTGCGCATCTCCCATGGTATCTTCAAGATTGTTCCAAAATAGATCACTATCTCCAAATAGAGACAACGATGAATCAATAGAGGACACGGTCTCGACATTGGGAAGAGAGGTAGGAATACTTTTGTAAGCATCATTAAAGTGTTCTTCACAAGCCTCATCAAGAACGTCAATACAATTAACAGTCTCATATGAATAAGGCCGTTTAGACAACTTTCCCATGTTAAAGACTACTTTATCGTCACCCACTCTCAAGATAAGCTCACCGGCTTCAACATCAATGAGAGTGCGACCGGTCCTCAAGAATGGAAGACCAACAATCAGTGGTACACGGGGGTCTATCTCGTAGTCGACGACAACAAAATCAGCAGGAAAGGTGAATTTGTCGACTCCTACAATGACATCTTCGGCTATCCCCACTGGATAAGCAACCGTACGGTTAGCCAATTCCAGAGTCATTTTGGTGGGGACTAGCTCAGGGAGAGATAATTGCTTCCACACACTTAGAGGCATGAGATTAATATTGGCACCTAGATCGGCTAGGGCCATTCAATTCTCTACTCCCGGGAAATTGCAAGGGATAAGAAAACGACCCGGATCACCAAGCTTGATTGGCAATTTCCTTAAGAGCACTGCAGAGCAATTCTCATTAAGTTGGGTGTTGGCAATATCGAGGAGCTTTTCCTTGTCGCTCAGAATATCTTTAAACATTTTCGCATATTTAGGCATGTGAGCGAGAGCCTCAGCGAAGGAGATATTGAAATTTAATTGTTTGAACATTTTAAGGAAGTTCGAAACCTGAATATCGTCCTTGCTTTTGAGCTTCTCTTTCCTCAACCTCGATGGATAAGGTATATTGGAAGAAAAGGAAGGCTTTGGAAGAATAGGGTCACTCACATCCTTGGGTGGAGGAGGGGTAGAAGGAAGAGGTGGAGAAATTGGGGAAGGAGAAGGATGAGGAATAGGAGCAGGTGACTCGTTCTCCTTAGTCACAACCACCGGTGGAGGTATAGGAAGCTCGGGTTCCTTGGTACCTTTGCCACTTCGAGTGGTGATTGCTTTCATCTCCCCTCTTGGATTCGCAACGGTGTTACTCGGAAGAGTACCCGAAGAAGAGGGTTGATTACCTTGGAAGAAACTAGCCATCATGTTTCTCAAGTCATTCGTTTGACTATCCATAGTGTTCTTCATATCAGCTCTCAGATCATTCCCTTGTTTCATCAGGTCTGCTTTCAAGTTGCGCACTTCCTGTTGGAGATTATCCACGATCACATCATTAGTCCTCATGTAGGTTCCAATGTCTTGATTTGATGCGGGGGTTTGGTTGGAAGGAGCATTGTATGCGGGTGGTTGATAAGCAGGTTGTTGGTAAACTTGGTTGTTACATTGAGGTGGTTGTTGCTGCTTGTGAGGAGGGATGTATGGTTGTCGAGGTTGTTGTTGTTGTTGAGGAGGGCGATTGAGGTTTTGTTGTTGGTTTGGGTTGGTAGGAGGGAAACCAGGTGGTGAAAGATAGTTGTTGTTGCGGTAGCTAAGCAAGTTACGGTCACCTTAAGGTCTAGCTTGATAAGCAGGTTGAGGATAGGTGCCATATGCCGCATTCACATTCTCAGCAGGGTAGTCTTGGGTAGCGGTACAAGTTGCGTAAGAGTGAGGACCACCGCGTATCACGCAAGGTTGGCTGACAGCGTTAACTTGGGCGTTTTTAGCGTTGTTGCTGTTGTTGTTGCTGACGGTGTGGGTGACAAGCGATTCAAGAAGCGTAGTGATTTTATCGAGTCGCTTGTCGCTGTCATTAGTGCTAGCACTAGCGACATTGGTCCTAACACTCTTGGTTTGCACACGAGACTTATTCTCAATGATATCCCAAGCAGCATTGGAAGTCTTAGCCAATAGATTACACCCTGAGGCACTGTTCAGTGAATCTTGGTCACTCATGCTTAAACCATTGTAAAAAGTATTAATTTGATGTACTTTGGTAAAACCATGTTGTGGGCATTTTCTTAATAGATCTTTAAAACGATCCCAAGATTCACTGAACGACTCATCGTACTTTTGTTCAAAATTTATGATTTCATTCCGCAAAGCGGTAGTACGTGAGGGTGGAAAAAAGTAATTGATAAACTTTGTTTGCAAATCCATCCACGAGAGAATACTCTGTGGCGGTTCCTTAGCAAGCCAATGTCGGGCTTGTCCCTCTAAAGAAAAGGGAAAAAGTTGTAACCTTATAACCTCTTGTGGAACACCATTGAATTTAACCGTGTTGGTGAGTTGCAAGAATCTCTTGATGTGGTCGTGTGGATCATCAATGGTTCGTCCCAAGAATGGTTGAGCGGAGACCATCTGGATAAAGCCTGATTTTAGCTCGAAATTGTTGGCGGCAATTGGAGGTATGACAATTGGATCCGTGTTGCCATCTACATGAGCTTGCAGCAATTCAATCATCGGGAGATTATCCGGAAGGGGCTCATTGTTGTTGTTATTGTTCATGTTGTTGAAAGGAGGGTTGTTGTTGGTATTCTTGTTTGGAGGTGGTACACCGGCCATGTCTAAGTGATCGAGAGGCTCGGGCTCTTGATATGACGTGGATCGAGTGCGCATACACCTGCAAAAGAACGAACAAAGAAAAACAAAGCAAAAATATTTTTGGTTTTTATGTTTTTTAATTTTTTTGTGTTTTGGAAAATTTTATATTTTTTAGTGTTTTTGAAAATTTTTATGAAAAAGTAACGTTCACGGGGAACGGATCCCAAAATCCAAGTTCTCACAAAAAACTTTTGATCTTAACGAGAAGAGCCGGCAGCGGCGCCATTTGATACTTTGATTTTATGTGGGTTCTAATTTATCTCGGAATCCTCTCGAATTGATCTCGGTCTTAAGTGGAATGATTTGTTCTTGGTTAATAAAAAGGAGTTTGGTTGGTTTGTCTATTTTAAACTAATGACAAGTAATTAGGCGTCGAAGAGTAAAATTTAAACTTTGAAGGAAAAAATGAAAAAGTAAGTTAAAATGTAAATGCTTGAAAACTTAAAGATTATATTAGGAAAATAAATGATCACTTAATAAAACTAATACTAGGAAAACTTAGTAAAAATAATGAGCTTAATTGAAAAGTACTAAAAGAAAGTAAGAACGGAACAAAGCAAACAAGTGAATCGAAATAATGGAAAAATGCCCTCAATCGGAATGTTATTCCAATCGAGTGATCGGAATGTGTGAAATGGTACGTGATCGGAATAAGGGACCAATAGATGCAATCGGAATATTACAAACTGAACTGATCGGAATATTTAAAAGACCCCCAAATCGGAATATGACAAAATAGGCAAATCGGAATATAGTAGAACTTGCTGCAATCGGAATATGGCTAAAGGTCCACAATCGGAATAAACAACTAGGCTCGGTCGGAAAGTCAAAACCCTTTTCTGATCAGCCCGATCGGAAAAAGGATGCTGCTTGGTCGGAAAGTACGGTCGGAAAAGGGAGTTACCCTTTCCGAAAATAGTGCAAATTCGAGTGAAAAGCAAAGGTATTAAGCTATTGAAATAAGCTAAAACCCAAAACAAACTTGAATCTACAAATAAGCTGATCAAATAAGCAATAAAATCAACTTTTCTAACTTTTAATAAGCAAACTTATTAATCTACTCAATAAAGAAATGAACTTTTTATAAAAACTTTATAAAGGAAATAAGCAAAACAACAAATAAGCCAATAAGAATAAGGATCTCAAAGCTTATTTATGTATAAATTTAAGGAAACATAAAAAGTAATCAACTTTTTAAGCACAAATCATTGATGAACAACACGGATCATACGAGATTTGTACCAATATCAATGAAAGTCAAAGAAAGGAAGGATGAGATTCAATATTAAAAGATAAAAACTTGAACTTGATTAATGAAAAAGTAATACAAAGTTTTGATCTTGAATGGAAAAAGATGAAATCTAGTGAGAGAAAGTTCTAAACTTTCTCTCTCTAAAACTAGAGAGAATGAAAACTAAGCTAAGCTAAGTAACTAAGTGTGTGAAAATTTGTGAAGTAAGGGCTTTATATAGGTGTGTGCATGGTGGTGGCTTTGGTTGGGCTCCTTTTTCTTCTTTCTTCTTTAGTCTTCATGCGTCTTTAAATAAACGTTTCCGACTTGGATTTGAGAAGTGTCGGTGAATAATTCCAACTCGTCTTATAATCTTTTATTTAATAGACTTGAGTTCTTCGACATATATGAATCTTCCATCTTTGGCTCTATTCTTCGATAAATCTTCAAATAGGCATAATGACTTCAAATCATTTGCATCTCTTGGACAATAGACTTCGTCTTGAGTCTTTTTCCTTGATAAAACCCGTGCAATCCCATGTTTTCTTCATTATTCATCCGGTTGACTCTGAAAACACAATAAACACAAAAACCACGCATAATTCCAAACAAATGATATTAAATACGTGTTTTGGTCTCGTTTTAGCCTGATTTAAGTGGTAAAAGGATGGGTGTTTTCACACCTATCAATCGCTCTTATGAGAAGAGCTAGGAGCCTTCTTCCTGGTATTCACCCTATCCCACACGCTTGTGCGGCGATTGTTTCTTGTTAATTCCAAGTCCAGCCATTCGGCTGAATCGTCGGATCTATCCCCCTCTTCACGAGACTGCAGTAGTTCCTGCATAACACGGTCCCCTATGCGTTCGAACACATTCCGGGTTGAGGAGTCTCCTCAAAGAGGTTTCGTACCTGGGGTCGTGCCCTTTTCTTCTTCTGAAGAGAAGTGCCAGACACGGCCCTACCATAGTTAAGCCTAGATTGGAGGTTCCTCCCTAGGTTTAGCCTTGTCGCAATACCCGAGACGATCCTCTCAAAGTTCTGCGTGAGAACACGAGCGAGATCTTCCTCACTAAGTGGATCAACTTCCCCTTTTTCTTTAGTTGAGGGCCTACGCGGCTCCTTGTTAGGGTCCTTAGGCGCACTCCCTGGATCATGGTTGTCTATGGTCATGGTTGGTGGTGGGGTATTGACGGACGTGCCTGTCCCACCCATGGAGAAAACACTTCGGTTATTTGGTCCGCCTGTTTGGTGGCTAGGGGACTGAGTGGGGATGAGTATCCCATCCCCTGTGGATTTCCGATTCGCAGGATTTGTGTTCCTGGGGTTTCCTTGCGGATGTCCTTTCGTCATTAAAAGAGATCGAGATGAAATTTGCTCTAGCTTAGTGTATTGGCCCCACGGATGGCGCCAACTTGTTGATACAAAAGTTGGATGATCCTTGCTAGACTCGAATTATGCTTAATTCGGGTTGGCTGGGTTCCGGCTCTTGCACCAAGTGAAATATCTTGTTGGGATCCTGCACAATAAAACAACGCGCGTTAGGCTTACCGTGGGAATGTATCCCACGATTAGACTCCGGCATGAGAGTAAGTAATCGGTTAGGGTTTAAGAATCGGATGGGAGTTGAGAGTATGTAGAGTGTAATACCTTTGTGGAACCCTTGGGGGTTCCTTATATAGGCGGTGAAACCCTAATCGGCTGTCACCGATGCTTCGACCCCAAGCAAAGGATAAGTTCCATAATTAGTTTGATTGTTATCTTCTAATTATGGTGAGTGTATATCCTTCACTTCGGGATAAATCCTAATCATAATAAGATTATTATTCCGTCTAACCCTGTATCGGCCGTGACGGGTCGTGGGCTGCACACATGTATGCGGCTACTGTTCATTCGAAGCCCATAAGCTTTAAATGATATTAAACCAACCCATTAGTAACAGGCCGGATGCGGGTAGTACCCGTGGGTCGGGTTTATGACCCGACTGGGGACTATACGTGATCAGATAGAAATTCGTTTGGACTGATGAGTGGGAGAAGAGCTTTGAAGAACTTAAGCAGCGGTTAGTATCTGCACCTATTCTTACTCTCCCATCTGGTACAGGTGGATTTCAGATCCACATCGATGCTTCGGGTAAAGGATTAGGCTGTATACACATGAAACATGGACAGGTGATTTCATATGCATCACGTCAGCTGAAACCTTATGAGAAGAATTATCCTACTGACTTGGAGTTAGCAGTAGTAGTCTTTGCACTTAAAATCTAGAGACGCTACCTATATGGTGAATCATGTGATATCTTCACTGATCACAAGAGTCTCAATTACATTTTGTTGGGAATAAATTTAGGCCAGAACACTTGAACGCTGACAAGAACAACTTAAGCGTTGACAAGAGCAAAGTGAGCGCTGACAGCATAAGCGTTGACAAGTTAAAGTCAAGCGTTGACAGAATGAAGATAAGCACTGATGGAAGATGTGAGCTACACGTTTATTATATTCTAGATTACTTCTAGTAAGGATAGAAACGACAATGTATTTTCTATGTTTATCTTTACCTAGAATAATTGATTCGTAGCTTATTGTACAAGACTTCTTGTTCTATAAAAGAAGATCTTTTAGGTTAATGTTTAATATCAGTTTTCATAGTATTTGCAAGTTAAACCTTTCATTGTAATCAACAAGATTATTCTAATACAAGTGAAAGTTTGTTTAACATCATTGTGTTTTAGATCAAGTGTTAATTCCGCATAACACTTTGTTACTTTATTCATAAGCAAAGGTTTCTCTACGTGTTATACTTGATCTAATCTCGTATACACAAAGCTAATCGATCTAAGTTTGGGATCAACAAGTGGTATCAGAGCTTGTTGAGAAACTTTTGATCTTTAAGTAACGCAGAACCCTAAAACACCAAACCCTAAAAACCCTAAAATTCTCAAAACCCTAAAAACATCATGTCTGGCACAAATCAACCTCCTGCTTTGCTTCAAAACAACTTCTCAAACCCTAGTATCAAAATTCCCATGTTTGATGCCAGGAACTTTGAACTCTGGAAGTCCAATTTTGAGCAATACATAGCTATTCATGACTACACTCTTTGGGAAATTATCGAATATGGGAACACATTCGATAAAGCAGCAAAGATTACTGCTGCTATTGCCACAAGGACAGCTGTTCCTAATTGTCCTGAATCTGATAAGGTGGAAAAGCCTGAAGATGGGAGAGCTGTTGCTGTTGAAGACATAGCCAAGAAGAGGGTGGACATGAAAATCTTAAACATCTTGAAGCATGCCCTAGGTCATGAGAATCAGCACAAGTACAAACGATTTGAGTCTGCAAAAGAGCTTTGGGAAGCTCTTGAAGTAGCACATGGTGGCAATGCTGACACAAAAGAAGAAAAGAAGAAGCAACTATTGCATGAGTATGCTGTCTTTAAAGCTCAACCTAATGAGAATCTCAGCAGTGTGAGAAGTAGACTTCTTGACATCACAAGTCAACTTTCCTTCATGGGAAAACAGATTGATGACCCTGAATTGAATGCTACTTTTCTCAAAAGCCTTGGTGATGTATGGAAGATTGAGACAAGATCTATTCTTGTCAATAACACCCACAAGACTTCCAGGTTTGATGACATCTTCAACAAGTTAAGGCTGTTGGAGAATGAATGGCAATTGGAGAGTGATAACAAATCTTCCAGTAGCAACATGGCTTTCTTTTCACAAAGTGAAGGCCAATTTGATTCCATGAACTTCTATGGACATTCAGCAACTGGATCTCAAGGTGTCAGCGCTGGATGTCAATCTGTCAGCGCTGGATCATATCCTGTCAACGCTTTGTACTCAAGCGCTGACACACACAATCATGGCGCTGATAGAATTAAACCTGCTGGTTTTGATCTTGATATTGTGTGTGCATTCATTGCTTCTTTGCCCAGTGATTCAAGGATTACATATGAAGATCTTGAGCAGATAAGTGATGAACAATTGGAAGAGATGGACATCAAGTGGACTATGGCTCTTGTAAGTTTAAGAGCAAACAGGTTTAATAAAAGGTTCAAGAAGAAGATGACCTTTAATGCTAAGGATGTTGCTGGATTTGACAAATCCAAGGTGGAGTGCTACAACTGTCATAGGATGGGGCACTTTATGAGGGAATGTAGATCTCCAAGGAGATCTGATGCTGGGAAGCCTTCTAGCCAAATGATTAAGAACCCAGATCCCAAGGCCATGGTTGCTGTTCAACAAATTGATGGTGTTGGAGAATGGGATTGGAGCTGGATGGCTAAAAATGAGGAAGAGGACAGAGCTTTGGTTGCTGAGGTTAAAGAAGAGCATGTTGAATATGCTCTCATGGCACACTCCTCCTCCTCATCAGATAATGAGGTATATGATGATGCTTTCTGTTCTAAGGGTTGTCGTTTAAATACTAAAAAACTAAAACAAGAGATAGTTAAATTATTAGATGAGGCAAGTACTGAAAGATGCAAAGTATCTAACTATCAAGTTGCTCTTACCCAAACAGAAAAGACAGTATCTGAGTATAAGAAAATGGAGTTTGATTTAAAGGATCAAATAAATATCTTAAAACATGAGTTACATCAGAGTAAGGATGTTCAAGATATAGTAAATAGGGTTAATCTTGATTTGATAGCTCAGTTAGAGGAGGCTAACAAAAATAAAGATAATGTGAGTCTTAAAATCCAGAGATTTGATAAGGCCACACAATCCCTAGGAGAGTGTGTTAGTAAACAAAGAGACTCTAAGGATATGAGTGGGATTGGGATGAATAATTATACTGTTGTTCCACCACCAGCTGGGGATTTCTATGGTGTCCAATCAAAGGACTTATCTTGGACTGGCTTGCCAGAATGCCAAGAGGAGGAGTTTATTCCTCCACCTAGAGTGACTTCCCCAGTTGAGGAATATCAGCAAAAGCTGACTGACCTAGAAGAGTGGAAGAAAGCTAACCACACTTTGTTTGTTAAGGGAGGGTTATTGTGTGAAAGTCCAAATGAGCCCACACCAATCACAAAACCAATTGATGATCCTAAACCTATTAAGATCACACACCCTACCACTGGCAAACCTGTTGACCTTGGCCCACAAAATGTTAGAAAACCTAGTGTTAAATATGCAGAAATGTATAGAAATTCTAGGTCACCAAAAAGCCAAGTTAGTAACCATGGAACAGGCTTCTTTGCTTCTAGACCTAAGACTATGTCTAGAAAAGCTTGTTACACATGTGGGAGCTTTTCACATTTGGCCTACAAATGTGTCAACTCTTCCAATGTCAACACTGACAGGAACCATTTCAGCGCTGACAAAAGTCAACATAGGTCAAACACTGTCAGACCCAATACCTTTGTGAACAAAAGTTCACAAGTTGTTAGACCAGCCCCATTCTTTTCTAGAGGGTCTAACACACAAGGCCTAAGACCTTTTCAAAAGTCAAATACTTGGTCAAATAGGCAATGGGTTCCTGTAGCAAACCCTAGGTTCAACGCTGATAAGAGCAATCGGGGCGCTGACAGGAGTAATTTCAGCGCTGACAGACACACTGCTAAACCTAGGTATTTGCAACCACAGGGAAATAGGTCTAGAGCTTCTACTAGCTTAACATGGAGACCAAAACAAGACCAGAACCCTAATAATACTGGTATTTCTATGACATGCAATAGGTTTCATTATATTTCAAAGGCATTGTCAACACCAATTGGGGTTAACTGGGAATTTCATTCAAACAGGGATGAAAATGGGGTTGTTATGAGAACCAAGTCTGTTCTTGTTGAACAACCAAATGAATCCAAGTCTTCCACGGCTTGGGTTCCCAAAGAAAACTAATGTGTTTTCTTTATGTGCAGGGCATTCAGAAGAAGATCAATGACTATGGATACTGGGATAGTGGATGCTCAAGGCACATGACAGGAAAGGAAGACTATCTGACCAATTTCTCTCCTATTCAAGATGGTGATAAGGTATACTTTGGAGGTGGCTACGGCACAATCACAGGAAAAGGAACCCTTGTCACCAACAATCTACGGTTTGATAATGTCTTCTTGGTGAAAGATCTGGATTATAATTTGTTTAGTGTATCACAAGTGTGTGATAACAAAAATAAGGTTCTTTTCACAGATACTGAGTGCTTGGTGTTAAGCAAAGATTATAAGCTCCCTGAGGAGAAATACATAGATTTTAGAACACCAAGGCATAAAGACATATATAATGTGAATCTTAATGGAATTAAGGTAAATAATAAAATGTCATGTCTATATGCTAAAGCCTCAGTAGATGAAAGTAATCTTTGGCACAGGAGACTAGGGCACATAAACTTTAAGAATATTAATAGGCTTGTGAGGCTTGGTTTAGTTGATGGTTTGCCTGAAAAGGCTTTCCACAATGACCACTCTTGTGTTGCATGTCTTAAGGGCAAGCAGCACAAGGTCTCATTCAGGTCTAAACAGGTGCACTCTAGTTCTAAACCACTTCACTTATTGCATATGGACCTCTTTGGTCCAACTAATATAGAAAGTTTGAAGGGTAAATCATATTGTTTTGTCATTACTGATGATTACTCCAGGTTTACATGGACTTTCTTTTTAGCCAAGAAAAGTGAAACTGCCCTAAGTCTGATTAATTTCATTACCCAAATAGAAAAGAAAAATGGTAATGAGGTTAAAATTATTAGAAGTGACAATGGGGGTGAGTTTAGAAATCAGTTGTTAGATGATTTTTGTGCCAAGAAAGGGATTACTACGCAGTTTAGCATAGCTAGAACCCCACAACAAAATGGGGTTGCTGAAAGGAAGAATAGGACCCTTATTGAAGCAGCCAGAACCATGTTGGCTGATGCCCACTTTCCTATAGCCTTTTGGGCTGAAGCTGTTAACACAGCTTGTTATGTTCAAAATAGGGCATTGGTCAACAAGATACATAATAAGACACCTTATGAATTACTTTGGGGAAGGAAGCCCAATATTGGCTTTCTTAAGCCATTTGGTTGTCATGTAGTTGTGTTAGAAACTAGTGAGGCCCTAGGTAAATTTGATTCAAAAGGTGATGAAGGCTACTTCATGGGTTATTCAGTGCAGAGTAAAGGATATAGGGTTTACATTAAAAAGGAAAAACGTATACTTGAAAAGGTACATGTTAGGTTTTTAGAAAGTAAACCTAGTGATCCTGAGAGTGGTCCAAATTGGTTGTTTGACTTAGAACCTTTGTCTAGAGCTTTAAATTATATGCCTGTTACTGATCCAGACATTGTGAAGGTAACTTCAAGTGTTTTGGAAAAGAGAATTGGTAATGTTTCAGGTATACAGGTTGCTAAGGAGGATGGACCACCAGCAGCTAAATCATCTCCCACACAAGAATATGTTACACTTCCTATATGGACAGATGAGTATTATGCTGCTGCTACTGCTGCAAGGAAAGATAATGGTGGTGTTCAGATATCACCAACTACAAACATGCATGATTCTTCAGGCGCTGACAAAGGGAAATCAAGCGTTGACACGACCAATTCAGACGCTGATGGCTCCAACGCTGACAACACCAGTTCAAACGTTGTTAGCCCAAACGCTGACAATCAAGGTTCAGACTTTGGAGACACCTTTACACAGCTTTTCTCTTCTCATTTTGAACAAGGTGGACCTTCTAATGTCCATGAAGAGATCTCTGTTCATCAAGAAGAATCTGAGGAAGATATTGGCAACATGGAGCGTGAAGTTGAGGACACCAGACTTTTTGAAGGAGGAGTTCTCACTTCCACAGCTAAGGATCACCCCACATCTCAGATCATTGGTGATGTTATGGCTCCAGTTCAGACAAGAAGATCCCATCAAGGTCTTGGTGGATTTATTGCCAATATACACAAGAAGGTTGATACCCCTCTTGTACAAGCATGTTTGTTTGCCTGTTTTCTGTCACAGGAAGAACCCAAGAAAATTTTTGATGCTCTCAAAGAACCAAGTTGGGTGGAAGCAATGCAGGATGAGCTTCACCAATTTGCTATACAGGATGTTTGGGAGCTGGTTGATTGTCCTAGATATGTGAGACCAATTGGGACAAGATGGGTTCTAAGGAATAAGAAAGATGAAAGAGGCATTGTGGTCAGAAACAAGGCACGTTTGGTAGCTCAGGGTTATACACAAGAGGAAGGAATTGATTATGAAGAAGTTTTTGCACCAGTTGCAAGAATTGAAGCTATAAGAATTTTTCTAGCTTATGCCTCTTGTATGAATTTTACTGTTTACCAGATGGATGTGAAGAGTGCTTTCCTCTATGGGACAATTGTTGAGGAAGTATATGTCATGCAACCTCCTGGTTTTGAAGATCCTGAGAATCCAGACAAGGTTTATAGAGTGAAGAAAGCAATGTATGGACTTCATCAAGCCCCAAGAGCATGGTATGGTACATTGTCCACCTACTTGGTGGAAAATGGTTTCAAAAGGGGCACCATAGATCAGACACTGTTTACAAAGAAGAAAGGAAAACATGTGTTGCTTGTGCAGGTCTATGTTGATGACATCATTTTTGGCTCTACTGATCCAAAAATGAGTGAGGAATTTTCCAAGCTCATGACAGATAAATTCAAGATGAGTGCAATGGGTGAGATGAACTTCTTTCTAGGTTTACAAGTTCAGCAGAAAGAAGATGGTATCTTCATCTCCCAAGACAAGTATGTAGCTAAAATCTTGAAGAAATATGGCTTTTCTCCACATGAGAAGGAGGCTTCCACTCCTATGGATAGACAACACCCTTGGGGAAAGATTGGAGCTGGAAAGGATGTGGATGTTAGGCACTATAGATCAATGATTGGTTCATTGATGTATCTTACAGCCTCAAGACCTGACATCATGTTTGCTGTGTGTGCATGTGCACGCCATCAAGTGACTCCCAAAGAATGTCACCTTTTTGCTGTGAAGAGGATTTTTAGGTACCTAAGATGTTATCCAGATCTTGGATTATGGTACCCAAAAGATTCTCCATTGGACCTTATTGCATATTCAGACAGTGATTATGGTGGTGACAAGTTTGATAGGAAATCCACAACTGGTGGATGCCAATTTCTTGGGAGCAGATTAATATCTTGGCAATGCAAGAAACAAACAGTGGTGGCCAACTCTACAACTGAAGCAGAATATGTTGCTGCAGCTGCTTGTTGTGGACAAGTCTTATGGATTCAGAACCAGCTGTTGGATTATGGGTATAATTTTATGCATACCAAGATTTTTGTAGACAATAACAGTACTTTATGCATTATTAAA
Organism: Glebionis coronaria; assembly: GCA_025667525.1. Classification (NCBI taxonomy): domain Eukaryota; kingdom Viridiplantae; phylum Streptophyta; class Magnoliopsida; order Asterales; family Asteraceae; genus Glebionis; species Glebionis coronaria. The sequence continues at coordinate 179,018,614 of CM046880.1, read as the reverse complement.
AATCCTGTACATCATTCTAAAACCAAACACATAGAAATTAGACATCATTTTATAAGAGATTGCTTTGAGAAAGGTTTAATACAACCAGATAGGGTAGATACTGAAGATAATGTAGCTGATTTATTAACTAAACCTTTTGATGCTGGAAGATTTCAATATTTGGTAACAAATATTGGAATGGTTAATCTCACTTAATATGTGTTTTTGGAATCTTTTTGTAAAAGTATGTACAGGACAATGCATTGTTATTGGTCTTTATGATGATTTAGATTTTCCACATTATTTTTCTAACACTGACAAAGGTAAATGTAACGCTGTCAAGTGTTATTTTGCCGTTGTTAGAGATATTATGGTCTAACGCTGACAAGAGTTCCTTCAACGCTGACAAGTGTTGTCGGGACGCTGTTAGCAACAAATGTTAGTTTTGTGGTTTTCATCTAAATGTGCAGGTAATGGTAGCTTTATGCCATTGGATACAGAGTTGCTTATGGATCTTTGAAGAGCTATTTGGACATGTTTTTGTTTATGGATGATGGTTGGAATATTTATATTCCTATCTTGACATAAATTTTTAATGTTCATATATATTTTGAGAACTCATGTATCATAGTTTAAGGGGAGGTTTAAGGAACCTTTAGGACTCTTGGGTATTCTTAGAATACTCTCATCACAATTCTAGATTGTGTCCACTGGTGAGTATGGGTTAGTTTTTCTAAACCATGAGGCACTGTAGCATGCATAGTATATCAACTTTGCATGCTGCCAAGACATTTTTGGCCTAGAATTGGTTGTGGTCTGTTGGGAGGCTTGGGAATCCTTTTGATATGGGTTTTACCTGGGAGTAACAAGGATTTTATGAGGTAACTTGGTTGTTAAGAATTTTGGTTAGCAAGGGACACTAGAGGACTGTTATGTCTATCTTGCTTATGCAAGTGTGCATAACTGGACAGTGCTTGCCGCCCTATGATAATTATCAGCTTTTGGTTATCTTCTCTAGGATAAGTTACTTGTTAAGGTCATTTTTCCTTTTTTAAAACAGTTTTATTTTTGGACGCTGACAAGATTTTTCCAAGCGTTGTTGTGACCAAAATGGACGCTGACATGGCTTTAGGCGAACGTTGACAAGATTATAGCCGTTGGGCGTTGATGGGTTATATTTGACCGTTGACAAACAATGGGACCTACCCAGTTGTAACTTTTTGACATATTTTCAAGCCGTAATTTTAGGAGTTGTTACTTTCATTAAATGCATGAGATAACTTATAAACTTTTTCAATATTTTCATGATTGATTTTTGAAAATCTTTGCCTATTTTTGGGCCAATCACGTGCATTCATCCACTCCTATAAATTTGGCTACTATTTTAAACAGGGTATCTATAATTCTTGTCTAACATTTTTCTCTTATCAACCTTCATCTTTTATACATCAAATTAACAGCTTTCATCAATGGCACCAAGATTTAACTCAGCAGAATTGGATTTGGGGTTCAAGTCTCAACACAACATGATTGCTTATCTTGTTGCTGATAATACTTTGTTCCCTCAATACACTCAGATGGTGGAGTATTTGAATGCATCCCCATTAAGGTATGCTCTTTCTCATGCACCACTCATACCAGTCACACACATTAAACAGTTTTGGAACACTGTTAGTTCCTCAACAGTTAATGGAGTGACAACATTGAATTCTATTGTACATGGGAGACCTTGGGTGGTTACTGAGGCCTTGGTACGCCAGGCCTTGCATCTTAATGATGCTGATGGTATAACCATGCTTCCCATATCTGAAATAGAACAAGGGCTTAGGGCTTTGGGATACCCTATTCCTGATGAAGGTACTCTCAATAAGTACCATAAGCAGGAATTTCCCCCAGCCTGGAAGTACCTAATTCACATTCTCCTTCAATGTTTGAGTCCCAAATGTACTGCACACAATGAGATCAATAGATCCATTGCATCTGCTATTGTGTGTATTGCAACAGGGCAAAATTATAACTGGTCTAAAATGATTTTTGAAGGAATGTGTAAAAACAAGGGGACAAAAATGACTTTAGCTTATCCCCGTTTTCTGCAAATGGTTTTTGATGCTCAAAGATATTGTTCAAGGGATCACAATGACTTTTATAAGATCCCTGAACAAAAGAAGGCTATTTTTACCAAGATGAATTCACCACCTCATAGAGACCTACCCTTAACCCCAGCCATGCTTGCTGTTATTGCAGCAGCACAACCCCATCCAGACCCCCAACCTCATATTGACCCTCAACCACAACTTGAGCCTATCCCTGAACCTTTACCCTCACCTGACCAAATGCAAATAGACCAAAATCCCTTCGACGCTGACACATCCAATGTGGGCGTTGATATGCCTATTTCCAACGTTGACACCCAACCATCACAATCCCAAACACCCATTAACCAACCTACATCTACACCATCTTCTACACCATCTTCCACACCACCAGAATATAGGTTGATTAAACGCCAAAGGACTGCTGGAGTGTTCTCCTCTGGTGGTCCTAGCCATGAAGCAGAGAGAACCACCACCACAAGTGTGGCTGGTGACCTGGATGAGGCTGGGACTATTGGTTCTGGCTTAGAGGCTGGCCAAGACAGTCCCACCATAATTAAGTCCTCATCCATGCCCAATGAACCTAACTTGGGAGGTCAAATTCCCATTTTGGAAGAGGGCAGACTGGAACCAATGACGCTTTTAGAATTGACGGCTGTCTGCATTAGCTTGCAAAAGCAAAATGCAGACTTAGTACAAATTGTCAGTAACCAAGGCCTTGACCTCAAAGAATTGAGGGAGAGGATTGTTGTTTTGGAGAGTGCTCATTCAAGGGGAGGTATGGAGGAGTCTTCCAAAGGGGAGGAAGCAAGAAATCTGAGTGATAAGAGCAGTCAAGATGGTCAATCATTGGATATTGCTGAAGCTCTTACTACATTGAAGGAACAAAAAGGTTTTGATACGTCCTTAATCTCTCCAACAAATTTAAATTTATCATTTACAGATATGTTGAGGGAGGTTACACAAGGCGCTGAGGGAAAATATTTGGGCGTTGACAAGGCAAGTTTGGACGCTGACAGAAATATTTTGGGCGCTGATAGAGGAAATTTGGGCGTTGACAGATCTGCATATGGAGGTGATGTATTCCAGTCATCATCTATCATCAAAGATGTTCCTACTCAGGTATTATCATCTACCTTACCAACAATTGAACCAACAGATAAGGGTAAGGGTAAGTTGGTAGAAGAAGTTGTTCCAAAGCATGCAGCTCAGATTGAATTTGATAGAAGACTGGCTGAGCAAATGATGGAACAAGGTGAGAAGGAAAAGTCACCATTTGTTGTGACTTCTGAAGAAGAAAGTGATGGAGCTAGCTCAGACTCAAGTGTGATGATTGTTGAACCAGAAAGACTTGAGTATGGTGATGAGCTTGCTAAGGAAAGGCTGAGAGATTTGAAGTTGCAAATTGATTTTGATATGCCAGAGGTAGTTCAGATTTACAATTCTTGGGAAGAAAGTTGCATGGATAATCCAGACTTGACCATTTCAGATCAGATATGGGGTTTGGAAATTCTTCTTAGAGTTCAGCAGGATTGTAAGGTGATGTTGAAGTACAGGGCAAGCAACATTCTCTCTGAATTAAAAAGGGATAGAAGGAAGCTCTATTTTATGTTGCTCAAATGTCATGGAGTTGGATGGACACATCAGAAGCTGAAGGCTTTGACGTTTGATGAGTTGGAACATAGGGCTTATCCTATTTGGGTGAAAGTGCAGGAAGAGAACACTTTCAGACTTCTTTCAGATGAAAGAAAGGAGCAACTTGCAGAAGAGATGGCAATCAAGAAAGCTATGATAGTCCCTAGACCAGTGAAGAAGGGATTTGTTCTTGAGTTTCCAAAAGATATGTCTCAACTGTATCCAAGTGAAGCAATCATTAGAAAGAGCCTTAAGCTCTCCCCATTAGAAGCTTCAGATATGGTGCATGTGTTACCACTAGATTCCAGGAATCCAATTATAAGTTATGAGGAAGATGAATGTGGATTCTGGAAAATTGGAAGATTTGGCAAGGAGGTACACACTTTTACCACTCTCATATCTTTATTTGCAAGTTGTGACAGAGAAGACTTGGTAGACCTTTGGAGGTTACTAGAGACCAAGTATGAGGCTGAAGCACCAACTTCAGCCAATGGAATAAAACTTTGGACCACATTCAAAAGAATGTGTGGGACAAAAGAAGAAGATCCTGAAATATGGAAGGATCTTGAAGATGACCTCAGTGGTCTTCAATGGAGGTTATATTCAGCTGCTGGTGTATACCATTTGAGTTCTACAAAGTTTGCTGAGTATTTACTTGTAGATGCTCAGTATTTCATATCCAAGGCTGTTTTGGAGAAGATGAAGGACACCCAGTTGGAGATAGACTATACAAGTGACGTGGCAAAGAATTTGATCAGATTTATTTATTACCAATATGATAAGGTTTGTCAGACTCCTCCAAGTTCTTAGTGTTTATTCAGAAACTTGATCATAAGAGTGGATATCAAGTTTAGGGGAGGATTGTTGGGAATAAATTTAGGCCAGAACACTTGAACGCTGACAAGAACAACTTAAGCGTTGACAAGAGCAAAGTGAGCGCTGACAGCATAAGCGTTGACAAGTTAAAGTCAAGCGTTGACAGAATGAAGATAAGCACTGATGGAAGATGTGAGCTACACGTTTATTATATTCTAGATTACTTCTAGTAAGGATAGAAACGACAATGTATTTTCTATGTTTATCTTTACCTAGAATAATTGATTCGTAGCTTATTGTACAAGACTTCTTGTTCTATAAAAGAAGATCTTTTAGGTTAATGTTTAATATCAGTTTTCATAGTATTCGCAAGTTAAACCTTTCATTGTAATCAACAAGATTATTCTAATACAAGTGAAAGTTTGTTTAACATCATTGTGTTTTAGATCAAGTGTTAATTCCGCATAACACTTTGTTACTTTATTCATAAGCAAAGGTTTCTCTACGTGTTATACTTGATCTAATCTCGTATACACAAAGCTAATCGATCTAAGTTTGGGATCAACACATTTTCAGTCAGAGAGAGAGCTTAATATGAGGCAATGAAGATGGTTGGAAACTCAAGGACTACGACATCAATCTTTAGTATCATCCCGGCAAGGCGAATGTAGTGGCATATGCTCTCAACAGGAAAAGTTTCTTACAATTAAGGGTATAGTAAGAAGGTAATGATCCCAATTTTTCAAAAATTTTCCTTTTGATTTCATCATTAAGATATTGAGATTGCTTAAACATGTGTATACCCGGATCAAATACCGTTCCCTTTATGGGAAAATAGCAAGACAACTCGGTGTCAATCATAAAAGAATCACCCTCAAATGTGAAATCAACAAGAGACACCGGGGGTGAAAAAGTAGGTGTCAAACCACTAATAGTCGGAACCCTCGGGTCTTTGTTCTCTTTGGCATCATGAATGGGTGGGTCGGGAGGGATAGAAGGTATAGTGTCATCGTGTAATAAATCCTCTAGAAAAAGTATATCTCCCTCCACATCAAAATACCCGGATATGTACTCCACGGGTGTATCAATATCAAGAAACTCATCGATCTCGGGAATGTGAAAACCATCATCACTAAGGAGTGAAGTATCTGAAAAATCATTAGTATCATTAGCATGTTTTTCAAAAGTCGGTTTTTGTAAAATAGGAGAGTCATCATCATCCGAGCTCGATAAAGAATTAAAAGTATAGTCGGAATCATAAGATAACACATCCATATCCGGATAACTACTATGAGGAGTAGTATCATTTGGAGGAGTAGGTGAAGGAGTCATAAAAGGAATGGGGTCAAATGTAGGCTCAAGTACAATCTCGGGAATTTCCTCATAAGATGAGGAAGGAGAGCTAAATGTATCTGTGGGTGTCAACACCGGAGGGGGAGAAAAACTCATGATAATCTCCGGGCCTTGTCTCTCCTTTATTGGCAGGGAGATGGAAGGATCCACAGTGGGAACATCACTACTAGTAGTGGTGTTAGCCTCAAATTGAGCTCTCAAAGCTTCTAAAAGTTGATATTTAAGACTTTGGTTTTGTTCATGAAGATCATTTATCATCCTCTTTTGTTCCTCAAAAATTTCAACTATTTCGTCCATTTGTGAAGGTTGAATTTGAAAATCCCCTTGATTATTACTTTTAAAATTGTTATGATTTTGAAAATCTTCTTGATTTGGGAAGCCTTGATTTTGAAAATCCCCATAACACCCTTCATTAATTTGTGGTGGGTCGGGAGTCAACTCAACCGAGAGTTGCTCAATAACTACTTCTTCCTCAAAATCCGGAGGAGAAGAGTCACTAATCACATGAGAAAGGGGACTAGAAGAATCATCAAAAATAGGGTCATCCGAATCAACACATGGCTCATCACTAACTATCGGAGTATATGAGAAAAGAGGGCCACTCCTAATGACAATAGATGTGGTACCGGATACTTCGGCTTTGCTCCATACTTGAGACTTGTTCTCGATAATCATTAAAGCCTCACTAGTACTCCGAGAGTAAAGATTTCCGCTTGCAGCCGTGTTAAGAGAATCTTGATCGTATTGGGTCAACCCGTGATAAAACGAATCAATCAAATGCAAGGCGGAAAATCCATTATGAGGACAACTACGCACTAAATCCTTAAATCTTTCCCAAGCCTCGGTAAACGTTTCAGTATTAACTCTTCAAAACTAGTTATTTCCAACCGAATTTTTCTCGTTTTAGCATAAGGGTAAAATTGATTTAAGAATTTTGACTCAAGATTAGCCCATGTGAAAATAGATCGTGGTGTTACCTTTTCTAGCCAAAGTCAGGCTGCTCCATCGAGGGAGAAAGGAAAAAGGTGTAAATAGATAATGTCTTGTGTCACATTGGTGTATTTGACGGTATTAGCGTATGAACGAAAATGACGGATATGAGTGTAAGGATCGTCATCCTCAAATACGTAAAATGGACGACCGGATATCAACTTAATAAAATCCGGATTAAGTTCAAAAGAATCAACCTCGATATCCGGTATCACGATCGCCTTGTCGAGACATCCCTCAGTAGGTACTTGCAACAACTCATAAATCGATCGATTATCCATAGCCATGTCAATAGCACGATACTCGGGATCGGCTTGACTCGTCACGATATTATTTTTTTATAAAAGAAAATATAATATGTACGTAAAAGCGAATAAAAAAATCAAGATAGAAAATATATATATACGTAGATTTTTTTAATGTAATACTTTAGGAAAAGTATTTTTTGATTTTTTTTTAGAAAATATTATAATATATAGCTAAAAAAATAAAATCTAAAAGAAAATATTTTTTTTAAATTTTTTTTAAAGGGTATATATACTAATAAAGAAAAGAATATAAAATAAGAAAATATTTTTGGTATTTATTGATTTTTTTATTTTTTTTATTTTTTTTATATGTTTTTATATCGACAATAAAAATAACGTTCAAAATCGAACGGATCCCAAAATCCAAATCGTCTCACGAAAAATCGTCAATCGTAATGAGCACGAACCGGCAGCGGCGCCATTTTAATGTTGAATTTTTGTTAAGTCTTTGTCTCGAATCGCGTCGAATTGAAATCCGATTTTAATGTTTCGACTTAATTTGTTTTTGGTTAATAAAAGCGAATATTTGTATTTATACTACTTGGTACGAAAAACGAAAAATTAAACTAATATAATATTCTACTTTTATTATTATACTATTATTATAATACTAATCTATTTTTATTCTAAAACAATTAAAACAAAAATTCAATTAATACAAAATCAATTATTGCAAGAACAATTAAAATGAAACTTAAAATGACAAACAAAATTACACTAGCAAAATACAACGTAATATTTTCTAAATTAAAAGTCCAAAGTGGCAGTTTATGTAGGAACGGCCCAAGTAAACATAAAACAACCCAAATGTTATTCCCTAAATGAATTAGTTCAATAAAGGACGAGAAATGTAACTCATTTTAACTAAAAGGACAAACATATGTAACAAACTAACGAACTTGGATTGTGATTGATATCAGCAACAACACAACGGAGGACTATCGTGTCTAACAACTAAATTCGTTACAAGCAGGATATGTGTCTAACAGAGAGAGATACTATATTGTAGCAATTTGAACTTAAAATGGAGAAACTTAAGGAATGACTTCTAAACTTTACTAGCAATTCACTGACAAACAAAATTCCATTTAGATTGACTTATTTACTACTCCATCATTATCAGCTTATTATACGAAACGACAAAAGACTACAAAATAAAGCTCAATCCTATCTTACTTTTGCTATAGAACAAATTCACTTTGAGCTCTTTCAAATGAACCCACAATCTAGGACTAAAAGCTTTGAAACTGAATAACCAAAAACAGCTTTTATCATTTCCACCAGTGCACAAAATCCAAATGATAATAACAGCTTAATTCAGAGCTTAATAGAACAGAAAGTGAACTTTAACAAAGTGAATTTACAGATTGTTAAAGAGTGATTAAAAATAGATCAAGTATTATAACAAACACCTATAAAGAAGAGAAATTAACACAAGTTGCAAGTAGTTCCTATATTACAAAGCAGGAAAACAGATTACATTAAATCAAGCAGATATGTAAACAGAATTTACGCTATACTTACAACTAGCAGATCATACTAGAAAGAAAAATGCAGAAAATTAAATTTGAAACTTCCCTGCATCTAAAGCCAGCCCGCTGTCGACGTGCTAACCGAACGAACAAGACTGTTTATCTAAGCTAACCTATCTATCAATCCATATGAACAAGATCTAACCGAAATTTCACCAACGAATAACCACCACCTACTGAATATAAGCAATAAGCTATAACAGCTTCTTGATCACCCGATTAAACTAAGCTTGTGAACAGTAATCAAAACTGATATCGAATAACGATGCATCATTCTGACTTCAAATCGAAACCATATAACAAGCTACAGTAAACCTTTAAAGACCCCAAAAAATCAAACCTGCACATCCCGGCCTAGTCCACTGATTTCGACGTGCTAGCTGAACGAACAAGACTTTTTATCTAAACTGAACCGACAACGTAACTGAACAACATCGACACTACGAACTGATCTCCGTATCAAACACAACCAAATCCAACCTTTAATTTAACGCTGCGAAACTGAGTTTATAAAAACCTAATACAGAACTTGAATAAAAGAAATGAAGATTCGAACAGAGAATAAAGAAGCTGTGATGTTTGTTTTTAATAAACTGAATCTTCCTAAATCCTACGACTACTAAAAAGAAAGACAATGGTGAAAAAAAAAGTAATGCGTATTATTGAAGCTATATCTGATCTATCTCTTTCTCTCCTTTTAATCAGGCCTGCGTTACTTAATCTCTTCTTGGGCCTTCTTGCTTGTTCATTAAATGTAATATGGGCTTTGTCTCCCTTTTGATTCACATCGGGCTGGAGTATTTGGGCCTTGGTTGTTTAATGGGATGGATGTAGTAGAGAACCCATTTAACTTATAATGGGTCGGTCCGACACATATAAATGGTGTCGGGTCGGTCCAATAAAAGATAAATGCACCGTCTGGATCGATTTTTCGTCTTCTTTTCATTTCTCGTGTTCGTTTTAGCTCTTTAGCTTCATTCTTGTGATTTCTTTGATATTCGTACCTGCACATGAACAAACGACAAAACAAGCATGTATTTGGCATTTATGATGATTATTTATCCGTTTTTAGCACATTTTACGAGAAAATATGATGTGTAATTAGAGTCACATCAGAACTAATGAGCTAAATTGACTGATTTTAAGCACCTAGTAATGAAAATTAAGCTACTGAATAAGTGCTAGACTACAAATAGGCTACTCAAACATCAATTTCTACTTAGTAACACACTTGATCATGCATTAACACAAGATTACACTAGGTATTGATCATGCAGGCAACAATTGAGAGGAACAAAAATGCAGAAACTAAAAACCTTTTAGCTTAGGCCTCCTTTGGGGAGTAGAGTAGCGCTGAGCTATCTAGCTAGTGCTAAACCACCACCTTAGCACTAGTTACTACCAATCTACAATCAATCAACAGCTAATCTCCATTGTTGAACTCAAAACCTACAAAATCTACCAAATTCTTCAAGTGGAATGATCAGAACAATGTATGCAGCTACTGGATGAAATGACCAGCAACAATCTTCAACAAGGCTACTAATGATCACTTATGATCACTAGAAACAAACAGTAACAATGGCCTCTGAATAGTAATGTAGAACAGTAAGAAATTTGGAGGGAAATTTGAATTTTATTGAAGTAAAGTGAAAAGTAGTTACAAGGTTGGTTACAACTAACTAACAGACTCTCAAGAGGTTGTCAGGCTCTTGAGAGTTGTTATCTACTAACTTACTAACAAAATGAGAGAGAGAGAAAAATTCTAGTGTGTGTGTTTTCACACTAGCTAACTATGAACAAGTGAGAGACTGATACCCTATTTATAGAATGAGAAAGTGAAGTTGTTGGGGAGAGTGACGTGTCCAATCCAATCATTTAGCTCCACGTGTCCAAATTCTGCTAATTTGAAATTTGCATGTGAAGAACTCAATTGGGGATTTTTGATTGAGTTGTTTTCATGTTAATTGGATAGTTGGGATGAATTCGTCTTTGGATTTTAAGCACTTTTCATGTTTATAACTCCTTCTGAAATGCACTCTAGCTCAATCCCGTTTCTGGCAATTTTGTACGGAGAAGAAGGTTACGTGGCAGGTTGTGGTTGGTGGAGAAATAGGCACATGGATCATTATCCAAATTGGTGAAATATGATTGGCTGGTTGATGAGTTGGTGGATCACACTGTTGTGATTGGTTTATTTAACGTTGGCGGCTGATAGTGGGCTTAGGTGGCAATCCAAGTCAATAAATTCCTTTCTTCTCATTGGTTAAAGCCTTCTCACACGGATTAAGCCCAAAATTACTTTGCAAAGTTGACAATTTCAGTCCCTTGACTTGACAGATTTGTATTTTAAGCTAGAATCTTCATTCCTTTGGCAAAAATGATCCTTCAACTTGCATTCTTGCTTCTTTTGACCCTTTGACTTGGTTTACTTGATAGTTGACCATGTTTGACTTTGATATTGACTTTGACAAATGTTCACTTTTGGTCCTTCATCTTTGAAATGTTGTCAAGATAGGTCCTTTGTCTTCAAAGTCTTGTCACTCTTGATCCTTCTTTGTCTTTTTTATCCAATTAAGCTTGATTTTCTTCTTGTTTGCTTGAAAATGCATCCTTCTTACCTATTTATTCACAAACATAGAACATACCACATAATATTGCTTTAATAGCACAAAAGTTAGGTATTTGCTATGTGTTTTAAGGTGATTTGTTGATTAATTGATATGAGTTTTGCTCATATCAAATCCCCTACACTTGAACATTGTCATGTCCTCATGCAATACTATATTTTAAAACTCAATTTTACATTCTCCTCATAATTAATCCACCTTGGCCATTATGGAATGCATCTACACTACTCTATACTATATGATGCATGCTTCTGATTTTAACAATGCAATGCATAAGATACAATTCTATTTATATCTTTTTGGATTTTCTTGAAATGGTTTTGATGGAAATAACTCATAAAGAATTCAATGACTTTGATTAGGGCTTGGATACCATGGATACTTATCACCCTCAAGTTTCACTTTCCCCATACCAAGCTTAAAAATGGGATCATTGTATTCACAAGTAAAAAGTGCATCAACTTATTCATGACAATTAAATGTGGAACCGGTTATTAGTTGAGCAAATTGCTTGTGGGCAAATTTGTCATTATTTCAAGCGTGAAGTATAAGAAATGCAAAATCCAAAAATAAGGAAGCACGGTTTTAATCCTAAGTAATCCTCTCATCTATTACTTAAAAAACTGCTCACAGTTAATATAAGTCCGTTTCAAGAGTAGCAAGTCATTCGCCTTATGTGTAAAATCCTCATGTCATGCTTTCATAAGTAGCTACACACTCGCTAAAGAAAGAAAAGTAATACTCACGCAATAATTTACATCCGCCATCTTTTTGAGACTTTGGATCTTCAACCCCGCAACCCGTCAAGGTAATACTGGATTGGAGCAATCTATCGAATCCCCGCAACCCGTCAAGGTAATATTGGAATTCAATAGTCACTATAATTAACACTACACTGCCCCTCTTGGGAGTCTTGCATAATTTTTTTTTCTAGCCACTCATTTTTTTTTGTTGTAAGGCACTCTTATTTTTCTTTATTCCTCACAAAGAAAGTTGAAAAGAATAAAAGGAAAAACACCTGCTAAATATTGAGCATGACATAAGTCTAGTACACATAAAACGTTCTAACTTAGAATCTTAAGACGTACTTATATCAACAATGAATGATTAGACAAAAATGCATAAGAGATTACAAACCGATTAAAACCGTTCTTGATTATTTATTAACATATATACATGGGAAGAAAATAGAGATAAAGAAGAGAAGGGTTTAGCCACAAGTAATTATCATGAAATTTATCTAGCCCTTTTATACTTGCTTCAACTCTATCATTTCCCATTCTCCACAAATTTAAAATCTCAAAAAATGAGAGTAGTGGATGCTTAGCCTAATAGACCAAGATTACATGGTTAAGGATACTACCTAGAGAGTGCTAAGATAAGCAAACTCGTGTTGAGTCAAAATATCCATGGCGGGCCTAATATGTCAAAGAAGTCTAAATTTGCTAAACCATGTTCTTATTATATTTTTTTCTTTTCCAATTTTTTCTTAAAGAACAAAAGAAGAAATATCTATAATGCAAATGAAAATGATTGATGCAAAAATTATGAATGCATATTTTTGGTGGCCAAAATAGATCAAAAATTTGAAAAATGTTTGAAAAGATAATTTTCCATTGTTATCATGAAGATCAATGACAAGTTCTAGGTAAGGTCACTTCGATAGAAGATCCCCCTACACTTAAGCTAAACATTGTCCTCAATGTTTAAGAGCATGGAAGTATAAAAAATTACCCTACACTTATGACAATGAATAGACTTTGCTTAACCCAAGTTAAGGAAAGGTCAACTATTGGTGAATTCATATTTAAAGCATAAGGTGTCTATGAAAGATCACAATAGTAACGAAGTGAACCGGATACAAGGGCCTCCTCCATGAGCTCCAAAGAATGAAATGAGTGAGCAACCCTACAAACAACATGAAGACAAAAGAATGTCTCCCCTACACTTATCCTCAACTCTATACCCGTATTTCTAACCTACAACACTCTAAACCTAGTTATACGATGCTTGAGTTAAGGAGTCTCTAACTCGACTCTTCCCTCACTTAAAGTGTCTAAAACCTATCATGGAGAAATTTTTTTTTCCCCTTTTTAAGAAAAATCTCCATGATGAGGTAAAACAAGTTTTCAATGATCAAAACTCCATAAATATCCCCCGGATCAAATACATAATTACCATCCCACTTATAACACAAATCAACAACTAACTTCCCAAGCAATGATGAAAAGAGTGAGGTGTTGTTCTCCAAAATGGTTTCCCATAAGTTCATCACAAGGTGATAGGGTAAAACTCTTAAATCTTTCACAAGTTTTCCTTTTGTTGCATCAGGCGGTTATTGAGATGGTTTAGCAAGCTCTATGCCAGGATCAAAAATCCGTTCCTTGATGGGAAAACAACAAGTGTTGATTGCCTTAGAAGACTCTCCCTTGTAGTTCACATGGTGAGAGAAAGAGTGTGGAGTCATGGATAACAATAATCTCTTAGAAAGAACCATCATGGTTTGTTTTCCTTTTTCACATGAAAGGATTGAAGTGGACAAGGAAGTAGGTAAAGGATCTTCATGCAATAGAGATTCTAGATATAGGATGTCCCCCTCCTCATCAAGATAACCAGGAGTGTACTCAAAAGATATATCTTCCGCTAAAAACTCATCACTCTCATCCATGATACAATCCGACTCATCAGAGATTGGTGATTCCTTAAAACCAAAGGAAGTATGATCATCAACAAATGGAGAGTCACAAGTAGAAATCTCATCATCACTATAGTCATCATATGTTGGTGTATCACAAAGAAGAGATTCTTCATCACTAAGGTCCTCATGAATATGGTCATCATTATGGAAAAGTGGATTGTCATATGAGGTTTCACTAAAATTTAACTCTTGAGGGTCATGAAAATCCAAAGTTGAAGTAATGGAAGCAATGGTCTCAACATGAGGTAAATCATAATCTCCACTTGAGCAAGCTTCATAAAAGTATTCATTACAAACTTCATCAAGGATATCATCTTGTGTTTCCTCCTCATTCACAACATCAATATGTTTTACCGCTTCGGGCTCATTAGACTTCTTAGACAACTTCCCCATGTTAAACACAACTCTCTCATCTCCTACCCGCATTGTAAGTTCACCTTCCGCCACATCTATTAGAGTTTGACCCGTTCCCAAATATGGCCTACCAACAATCAAAGGCACTCTCGGATCCATATATTAATCAACCACCACAAAATCCACGGGAAAGGTAAATCTATCAACCCCAACAAAAACATCCTCCGCAATTCCCATCGGATAAGCTATAGTACGGTTGGCCAACTCAAGAGTCATCTTAGTAGGAGTGCTTATGGCATAAGATTTATGCTTGCTCCTAAATCCGCTAAAGCCATACAATTTTCTACCCCCGGGAAATTGCAAGGAATCAAAAACCTCCCCGGATCTCAAAGCTTAGTAGGCAACTTCTTAAGCAAAACCGCGGAGAAATTCTCATTCAAGGAAGCATTAGGCAAATCCACCAATCTCTCCTTGTTCGAAAGTAAGTCCTTGATCATCTTAGCAAACTTAGGCATATTGGCTAAGGCTTCCGCAAAAGAGATATTGATGTGAAGTTGCTTAAACATCCTCAAAAAGTTTGAAACTTGGATATCATCCTTGTTCTTAAGCTTTTCCTTTCTCAATCTTGATTGATAAGGGAGACTTGGTTTTGGTTGTGGTTGAGTGGTTGATGAAGGATTTTCCTTATTGATTTCTTCATGAGTAGGTGTGGAAGTTGGAGAAATGGGAGAACTTGAGGATGGTGAACTAGATGTAGAAGGCTTATCACAAGAAGGAATCATAGTAGGCTCTACCAAAGAATGTTTGGGTGGTGAAGGATCCTTTGTTGACTTTCCACTTCTTGTTGTGATAGCATTGACATTTGCCCTTGGGTTTGTTTGTGTGTTGGATGGCAAAGCCCCTTGTTGTCTTTGATTGAATGCCATCAAAAGCCTATTTGTTTGTGCATCCATTGCAAGTTTCATTTGGTCATTCATTATCTTTTCACTTTCACGAATTCTCTTCTCAACATACTCATGAGTCTCATGTAGCTCATATCCTTGATTTGGGAAGGGTGGAAGTGGTTGATTAAATACTTGATGTGGTGGATAAGAGTTATTTCCTTGATTTTGAAAATTGTTGGGTGCCTTGTAGTTATTCCCTTGGTAATGTGGTCTTGGGCCTTGATTCCTTTGTAACAATTGAGGAGGATTTTGGTGAGGTTGGGTGGGTGGTTGGGGTGGGAATCCCGGTGGAGTAAGGTAATTTCGGGACTTGTAAGAAAGGTTATTGGGATTGATATTTGGCTTAAAATGTTCACGATGTTCCTCTTGGTAAGCATAACATTCCCCTTGATAACCTTGCACCTTATCACATTGTTCATAGGAATGGGGACCTCCACAAGTCTCACATGAAAGAGTAATGGCATGCACATCATTTGTAGAATGATTGCCCATAGAAAGCTTCATAAAGTCATTCATCATCGTTTCTTGCATCTTTTGAGTGTTTTGCATGAATGTTTGAGTTTCCTTTTGAGCTTGAGTAAATGCTTGAATGCATGAAATGAGTTGAGTCTCCAATGGTTTAGAACCTCCTTCTTGAATGACATGTACTCATTCATCAAATTGTGTGTTGGTTTGCACCATTGCTTTAGTTTCAATAATATCCCAAGCCTCTTGAATGGATTTAAGAAGAATATTCCCTCCCGCGGAAGCATTGAGTGAGTCTTGGTGATGAGGTTTAAGGCCATTATAGAAAGTATTGATTTGGTGAACTTCATCCAATCCATGGTTAGGGCATCTCCTCAATAACTCTCTATACTCCTCCCAAGCATCACTAAAGGTTTGAATAGGTTTTTGTTGAAAGCCTATAATTAAGTTCCTCAAAGCCGTGGTCTTAGATGGGGGAAAGAACTTGTTCAAAAACTTGGTAGTGAAACCATCACATGTGGTAATACTATCGGGTGGTTGTGTATCTAACCAATGCTTAGCCGGACCCTCTAGTGAAAATTGCACCAATATCAACTTAATGGCATCATGGGGAACTCTATTGTACTTAATGGTGTTGCAAAGAGCAAGAAATCTCTTAAGGTGATCATGAGGATTATCATTCTTGTTTCCAAAAAAGGTGTGTTTGAAACCAAGTTAATCATGGCCGTTTTTAGCTCAAATGTGTTTGCGGGAATATCGGGTATCTTGATAGCATCAGCATATCCGTGAACATTGGATTGCAAACGTTCCATCAAAGAACGAGTATCAACTCCGGCCATGGCTTCTTGTTGTGGATGAATCAAAGCACGATTCTCGTGATCGGCTTGATAGACGGTGGTGTTCCTACTCTTTCTCTTTTTCTTCCTTTTCGGAGGAAGGGGTTGTACACCAATCGGTATTTGTGCACGCCCGCGAGTGAGCATGCAACTCAATACGAGGAATGAGAGAGAAGCTCTCGTGTGACTTTGAAGAGAAAAGGATTATCCCCTTCGAGTTTCAATATGAAATATCCACAAGAAAATAATAATATACGTATGTACTACTTGTGTGCAAGACCCCCAATGAAGCCTTCCTTCTTAGAATACTCACAAGTGAACGGGGGGTTAGGTGGCGCGAAGCACTTAAGTACCTATTGACCCTTAGATGGCATTTTATAGCACATCACCTTTCTATTCACTTAATTGTTTGTATTTTTCGAATTGTTGCTTATTGGAAGTATTTATCTATTCTTGCTTTATTTTGTTTGATCGATACACGTGTCAAGGACCGGAACGCCCCTCGACACGGTGTATTGCCTTGGCAATACTTATGGAGAATATGTGTATTGGTTGTTCTTATACGTATACGTATTTACTTATAATAATATATGGAAAATATTTTTGTATTTATAAATTTTTAAGAGAAAATACTATATGTACATAAAAACCGAGAGAATCCAATAATATATATTTTTGGGTGCAATCTCTTAGGAAAAAGATTGCTTTTTGGATTTTTTAATTTGTTTGGTCAATTCTTTAGGAAAAGAATTGTTTTGTTAATTTTTTAGTTTTTATGTATTTTTATATTTTTTATTTTTTATTGTTTTTGATTTATGATACGTAAAAATAACGTTCACGAGGTGAACGGATCCCAAAAGCCAAAGAAAACCGTCAATCGATAGTCTCTCGTAATGTCAAAGAACCGGCAGCGGCGCCATTTGAAATGTGTATAGTTGAAGTTCGTTTCTCAGTTCTTAACAAATTGAAAGTCCTAACAAGATCGAGTTTATAACTGTTTTTGGTTGGTAAAGATATTTGGATATTCTACGTCTTTAATTCAACAATCAAATAAAAATGAAAAATATTAACTATGTAACCGTAAAACAAATATTGAAATACCACATTTTTATTCAATTAAAATCACAAATGTAAATTCTATAAAGTCAAAGGACTGAAAATGTAAATTCTATGAAAATTAAATGCCAAAGTTACAAAGTCTAAAGTCTAAGGACTATTTATGCAAAAACAGTTAACAATTTGGACTAAATGTGAAAATGTAACTAACAAAGTAACTAACTTCAACAACTTTTGAAAACTGCCTAACCAAATGTTAACTAACTTGAAAATAGAGGGACTTATCCTAACAAACTTCTAAAGATTAGGAAAGATTAGCCAAAGTTGTAACTGTTTAACAAACCAAGGACCTATGTGCAATTTTCACACAACTTTTAACCAAAACGGGTTAAGAGAAAGAAATAAGCTCGTATAAGCTCGTTTCATAACCAAATAAGCTCAAACAAGTTTTAAAAGGCTTAAAACTGAAATTCAGCTAGACTTGTAAAAGGAAATAAGCTAAAACTTCCTAAATCTCTAATAAGCAATTTCTAATAAGCACAAAATAAGCTACCCAATAAGCCAAACGTCCACAACTTGATTTTAATGCAAAAACCTGTTAATCAGCTCAAAAGAAGAAGGGGAAGTCTTTTCTTATCAAATATGATCCATTATTATGCTCAGAAAATGAAAATAAGCTAAAATGAGCTTATGTTGACTTTTGTTGACCAAAACTCTAAAAAGCTGAAATTTTCAAAACTCAACCAGGAACACTTTCTAAAGAGATTTGTGAAAGAAAATGGCTAAGTTTCTGAAGTGGATAAGCTAGAATGAGAAATCAGAATAGCTATTTATCACAGAGAATTGCATTTGCTCTAGTGCTGAAACAAATGCTTGGATTAAGCTGAAAACAACTCAATCAAAAATCCCCAATTGAGTTCTTCACCTGCAAATTTCAATTAGAAGAATTTGGACACGTGGAGCTAAATGATTAGATTGGACACGTCACTCTCCCCAACAACTTTATTTTCTCATTCTATAAATAGGGTAGCAATCTCTCATTTGTTCATAGTTAGCTAGTGTGAAAACACACACACACTAGAATTTTACTCTTTCTCTCATTTTGTTAGCAAGTTAGTAGATAACAATTCTCAAGAGCCTGACAACCTCTTGAGAGTCTGTTAGTTAGTTGTAACCAACCTTGTAACTATTTTTCACTTACTTCAATAAAATTCAAATTTCCCTCCAAATTCTCTCATAGTTGTTATCTATTGTTCATACGCCATGGATATTGCTTCTTTCTAGTGATCATACTTGTTCATTAGAAGCCTTGTTGAAGATTGTAGCTGTTCATTACATCCAGTAGCTGAGTACCAGTTTTGTAACTTCATCTCAAGCATTGATAGAAGTTTTGAAGATTTTGAGTTCATCAATGGAGTTTGAGTTGATTTCAGCTGTTGATTAGTAGATTGTTGGTAGATACTAGTGCTAAGGTGGTGGTTTAGCACTAGCTAGATAGCTCAGCGCTACTCTACTCCCCAAAGGAGGCATAAGCTAAAGGTGTACAATTTTCTGAGTTTTGTTCCTCTTAACTGTTGTAGGCATGCTTAATACCTAGAGTAAACTTGATTGATTGTATGATAAAAGGTGTTTAGCTGTTAATTGAGTTGTATTGATTGATTGAGTAGCTTATTGGTAGTTTAACAATTGTATCTTAGCTTATATGTACATACTGTTAAGTTTTTAGCTGTCATATAGCTTGTCTTAGCATTTGTGGTATAGGAGTGTTACATAGAAAATAATCAGTTTCATTTTATCTCATTTTGCTAGTTAAACTTAGCTTGTAATCAAACTTTATTCAACCTTGCTTCTAGCTAAAATTCCTTTGATAGAATTCTTCTAAAATCTGTAACTAGTGTTTGGCAATCATATTTGGAGTAAGATCTAGTGTTCGTTTTAGCTTAAAACTTGTTAACCTTTTGTCATCTAGCCATTTTAAGTCAAGTTCTTTAGTTATCATTCACTTTTAAGTCAGTTCTTTGGTCAAATAGGTCAATTTCAGTAAAAAGGTTTGGGTCATATTGTTTTAAAAACTAGTTTTCAGAAAGTATTGAATTTCAAATCATTGCCATGTCTTTGTTTCTTGATGGATTTCCTTGAAATTAGTTTCTAGCTCTTACTCAACATATGAAGTTTAAGCCTTTAGCTGGAAATTCTATAGTATTCAGCAATAAGCTAGGAATAAGCATTTGTTTAAGCCTTTGAGCAAATGCAATTCTTTGTGATAAATAGCTAAACTGTTTTCTCATTCCAGCTTATCCACTTCACAAACATGCCCATTTTCTTTCACAAATCTCTTTAGAAAGTGTTCTTGGTTAAGTTTTGAAAATTTCAGCTTTTTTGGATTTTTGGTCAACAAAAGTCAACATAAGCTCAATTTAGCTTATTTTCATTTTCTGAGCTTATTAATGGATCATATTTGATAAGAAAAGACTTCCCCTTCTTCTTTTGAGCTGATTAACAAGTTTTTGCATAAAAATCAAGTTGTGAACGTTTGGCTTATTAGATAGTTTATTTTGTGCTTATTAGAAATAGCTTATTAGAGTTTTAGTGAGTTTCAGCTTAATTCCTGTTACTGGTCTAGCTAAATTTCAATTTTAAGCCTTTTAAAACTTGTTTGAGCTTATTTGGTTAAGAAACGAGCTTATACGAGCTTATTTCTGTCTCTTAACCCGTTTTGGTTAAAAGTTGTGTGAAAATTGCACATAGGTCCTTGGTTTGTTAAACAGTTACAACTTTGGCTAATCTTTCCTAATCTTTAGAAGTTTGTTAAGATAAGTCCCTCTATTTTCAAGTTAGTTAACATTTGGTTAGGCAGTTTTCAAAAGTTGTTGAAGTTAGTTACTTTGTTAGTTACATTTTCACATTTAGTCCAAATTGTTAACTGTTTTTGCATAAATAGTCCTTAGACTTTAGACTTTGTAACTTTGGCATTTAATTTTCATAGAATTTACATTTTCAGTCCTTTCACTTTATAGAATTTACATTTGTGATTTTAATTGAATAAAAATGTGGTATTTGACAATTTGTTTTACGGTTACATAGTTAATATTTTTCATTTTTATTTGATTGTTGAATTAGACGTAGAATATCCAAATATCTTTACCAACCAAAAACAATTATAAACTCGATCTTGTTAGGACATTCAATTTGTTAAGAACTGAGAAAACGAACTTCAACTATACACATTTCAAATGGCGCCGCTGCCGGTTCTTTGACTTTACGAGAGACTATCGATTGACGGTTTTCATTGGCTTTTGGGATCTGTTCACCTCGTGAACGTTATTTTTACGTATCATAAATAAAAAACAATAAAAAAATCAAAAATATAAAAATACATAAAAACTAAAAAATTAACAAAACAATTCTTTTCCTAAAGAATTGATCAAACAAATTAAAAAATCCAAAAAGCAATCTTTTTCCTAAGATATTGCACCCAAAAATATATATTATTGGATTCTTTCGGTTTTTATGTACATATAGTATTTTCTCTTAAAAATTCATAAATACAAAAATATTTTCCATATATTATTATAAGTAAATACGTATACGTATAAGAACAACCAATACACATATTCTCCATAAGTATTGCCAAGGCAATACACCGTGTTGAGGGGCGTTCCGGTCCTTGACACGTGTATCGATCAAACAAAATAAAGCAAGAATAGACATGTGTCTTAGCTTACTTTGTAAGCTTGACACATGAGTAGGTTGTGTAGCTTAATATGGCCGGTTATAGTGGGGGTGGGACAACTGTCCCACTTGTCTCATCTCCACTAGTTTACGGGTACTCCTCGATTCTAGTTTCCTCAATTTACGTGCCCTCGGGTCGTTTTACGAAAAACGTTTTTATAATTTATGAATCAACGACATAAAACGAATCTAAAAACGAATCTAATAAAATTGTCTCATCAAAAACGGAGTTCGAAAACGTAAATACGTAATCCTATGTTTTCCGGTTTAGTCGTAAAGGACGTTAAATAATAATCGTAAGTCCTAATCTCTTCTCGTAAATTTGTGAGTTTATGAACCAACACAAATTTAAAATTCCAAAATAATATTCACGGATAAATTTATTTTCCTGAAATATCAGACTGTCACCAAAACGGTGTATGTAAACGTAAGCATGTAACGAAGAATCCTCTGGTTTAGACGTAGTCGATGCTACTTCAAGACGTAAATCCAAATTTCTTCCCAAAAATAAGTGAGTTCATAATATAACATTAAAATAATGTTTTTAAATAATATTTGAGAACAAAATATAAACCATAAATTGACGGATTGTCACATTGTTAGTTTGTTAACCTAGTTTGTTACTATTTTCATTTCTAGTCCCTATACTTTCTGATTTTACACTTTTAGTCCTTATACTTTCATTCTAATTACATTTAAGCATATTTACATCGTTTGCATTAGATACTTGTACTTTGTGATATCTTTGTAGTATTTGCAATTTGTTTTACAGTTAAATAGCTATAATATTTTCACTTTTTACGTGTTTGTTTGAAATAGACATAGATTCCAAATAATCTTGTAACACCAAAAACAATTATAACTTGATATTGGTAGGACTTCAATTTGTATTGAGTCGAGAAAAACAAACTTGAATAAATACTCAACATTAAATGGCGCCGCTGTCGGGGACACTCCAAAGGTGTATGATGACAATCTTTCATGACATTATTGAGAACACTATGAAAGTTTTCATGGATGATTTCTCGGTTTTTGGAAATTCATTCACTTCTTGTTTCTCCCATTTGGAACGTATGCTTAAGAGGTGTGAAGAAACACGTCTTGTTCTAAACTGGGAGAAGTGACGTTTCATGGTCAAAGAGGGGATAGTTTTGGGACATAAGATATCCAATAAAGGGTAAGAAGTGGATCGAGCTAAAATTAATGTTATTGCCATACTTCCCCCACCTACCACGGTGAAAGTAGTTAGGAGCTTTTTGGGTCATGCGGGTTTCTATAAACGTTTTATACAAGACTTTTCTAAGATATCAAGACTCATGACCCACCTCTTGGAAAAAGAGGCTCCTTTCATTTTCACACAAGAGTGTTGATAGGTGTGTAAACACCCATCCTTTTACCACTTAATTCGGGCTAAAACGAGACCAAAACACGTATTTAATATCATTTGTTTGGAATTATGCGTGGTTTTTGCGTTTATTGTGTTTTCAGAGCCAACCGGATGATTATTGAAGAAAACATGGGATTGCACGGGTTTTACTGAAGAAAAAGACTCAAAATAAAGTCTATTGTCCAAGAGATGCAAAAGATTTGAAGTCACTGGGCCTATTCGAAGATTTATCGAAGAAAAGGACCAAAGATGGAAGATTTATCTAAGTCGAAGAAACTCAAGTCCTTTAAACGAAGAAATTAAAAGACGAGTTGAATTTAATCGACGACAAATCCCGAATCAGAATCGAAAACGGAAACTTTTCTGAAAAGACGAAAAGACAAGAAGAACGGGAGAAAGCCCACTCACCAACCAAAGGACAAGGCTATAAATAGCCTTCCCCTCACACATTTTAGACTAGTTTTTTAGTTTTTCTTTTCTTCCTCCCCACTCTTCCTCCTGGTTCGTAGAACACCATCACCACTAGGGTGATTGGTGATTTTTATTTTTAGTTCTTTAATCTTGTAATTTTAATCTTTGTTTCATCTTGTCAAAACATCAATCAATCAATTCAAGTTCTTGTTTAATCTTTCATTTCATCTTGTTCATCTCCATCTTTATCTTCAAGTTCTTAAGTTTTTATTTTCTTGATTTGATCTTCAAAAGTTGTTTGGATTTGTGTTTTTATTAGTGGGATTTGTTGCTTATATTGTCTAAATGATTTGTGTTTAAATTTGGTAAAACCTTTTTAAGTATTTGGTTCGATTTTGATCAAAATCTGTGTTCCGTGTTCTTCGCTGCACTGTTTCTGTAACTGGGTTTCCAGACTTCCGAATCAAGACAAAAAGTTCCGAATGAAGTAGTTATTCGGGAGGTTCCGAATCAGTCCTTAAGTTCCGCATCAAGTCACCTTCATTCGGAAGTTTCAAACTTCCGAATCAAGAGAAGTTCCGGATCAGTTACTTCCGCATCAGAAGTTCCGAATCAACCTATTCATCCGGAAAGTTCCGGATCAGTCATAAAGTTCCGAACCAGTGACTTCCGGACGAAGCAAAAGTTCCGGATCAAGCTCAGACTTCCGAACCAAGAACCTTCATCCGGAAGGTTCCGAATCAACCATTAAGTTCCGGATAAGTAAGTTCCGGATGGGAAAGTTCCGGATGAGTGAATAGTGTCTTCCGAATCAGATAGTTCCGAATCAAGGTTTAAAGTTCCGAATCAGTTATTTTTGAGTATTCTAAAATTACTGTTTTACTGTTATTGATTTACTGTTTCTTTACCCCTATTTCACAATTTACATTTTAACTTTAGTTTTAATTTGAACTTTAAATTTTTAACCAAGTTTTTGTTAATCAAACTTAAAGCAATTGTCTTTGATTTAAAAGTTTCATTTCACTTTTTATTAGACTAGAAAACCCAACCCCTTTATTTAGTAACCAAGAACAATCATTCCACTTAAGACCTAGATCAATTCGAGAGGATATCGAGAGAAGTAAAATTAGAACCCAATGAAAATTCGAATATCAAATGGCGCCGCTGCCGGCTCTTCTCGTTAAGATCAAAAGTTTTTTGTGAGAAATTGGATTTTGGGATCCGTTCCCCGTGAACGTTACTTTTTCAAGAAAATTTTCAAAAACAACTAAAAAATATAAAATTTTCAAAAATCCTAAAAATTAAAAAACAATAAAAACCAAAAATATTTTTGTTTTGTTTTTCTGTGTTCGTTCTTTTGCAGGTGTATGCGCACTCGATCCACGTCTTATCAAGAGCCCGAGCCTCTCGATAACTTAGACATGGCTGGTGTACAAAACAACAATAACATACCACCTCCGAACAACAATAATAACAACAACAATCCGCCTTTCAACAACATGAATAACAACAACAATGAGCACCTTCCGGATAATCGACCAATGATTGAATTGCTGCAAGCTCATGTTGATGGCAATACGGATCCAATTGTCATCCCTCCAATTGCCGCCAACAATTTCGAGCTAAAGTCAGGCTTTATCCAGATGGTATCTGCTCAACCGTTCTTGGGACGCACCATTGATGATCCACACGACCACATCAAGAGATTTCTACAACTCACTAACACGGTCAAGTTCAATGGAGTTTCACAAGAAGTGATAAGGTTACAACTTTTTCCCTTTTCTTTAGAGGGACAAGCCCGGCATTGGCTTGCTAAGGAACCGCCACAGACTATTCTCTCGTGGACGGATTTGGAAACAAAGTTTATCAACTACTTTTTTCCACCCTCTCGTACTACCGCTTTGCGGAATGAGATTATAAACTTTGAACAAAAGTACGATGAGTCATTCAGTGAATCTTGGGATCGTTTTAAAGATCTTTTAAGAAAATGCCCACAACATGGTTTTACCAAGGTACATCAAATCAATACTTTTTACAATGGTTTAAGCATGAGTGACCAAGATTCACTGAATAGTGCCTCAGGGGGTAATTTATTGGCTAAGACTTCCAATGCTGCTTGGGACATCATTGAGAACAAATCTCGTGTGCAAACCAAGAGTGTTAGGACCAATGTTGCTAGTGCTAGCACTAATAACAGCGACAAGCAATTAGACAAAATCACTACGCTTCTTGAATCGCTTGTCACCCACACCGTCAGCAACAACAACAGCAACAACGCCAAAAATGCACAAGTGAACGCTGTCAGCCAACCTTGTGAGATATGCGGTGGTCCCCACTCTTACACAACTTGTACCGCCACCCAAGATTACCCTGCTGAGAATGTGAATGCGACATATGGCACCTACCAACAACCTGCTTATCAAGCTAGACCTCAAGGTGACCGTAACTTGCTTAGCTACCGCAGCAACAACTATCTTTCACCACCTGGCTTTCCTCCTACCAACCCAAACCAACAACAAAACCTTAACCGCCCTCCTCAACAACAACAACAACCTCGACAACCATACGTCCCACCTCACAAGCAACAACAACAACCTCAACGTAACAATCAAGTCTACCAACAACCTGCTTACCAACCACCTGCATACAATGCTCCTTCCAACCAAAACACCACTGCTTTACACCAAGAGGTCGCAACCTACATGAGGACCAATGATGTGATAGTGGGAAATCTCCAAGAAGAAGTGCGCAATTTGAAGGCAGACTTGGTCAAGCAAGGAAATGATTTGAGAGCTGACATGAGAAACACGTTGGATAGCCAGACTAATGATCTGAGGAACATGATGGCTAGTTTCTTCCAAAGTAGTCAACCCTCTTCTTCGGGTACTCTTCCGAGTAACACCGTTGCAAACCCAATAGGGGAGATGAAAGCAATCACTACTCGAAGTGGCAAAGGTACCAAGGAACCCGAGCTTCCTATACCTCCACCGGTGATTGTGACTAAGGAGAACGAGTCGCCTGCTCCTATTCCTCCTCCTTCTCCGTCCCAAATTTCTCCACCTCTTCTTTCTACCCCTCCTCCACCCGTGGTTGTGAGTGATCCTATACTCCCAAAGCCTTCCTCTTCTTCCAATATACCTTATCCTTCTAGGTTGAGGAAAGAGAAGCAAAAGAGCAAGGATGATATTCAGGTTTCTAACTTTCTTAAAATGTTTAAACAACTGAATTTTAATATCTCCTTCGCTGAGGCTCTCGCTCACATGCCCAAATACGCCAAAATGTTTAAAGACCTTCTGAGCGACAAGGAAAAGCTCCTCGACATTGCCAACACCCAACTTAATGAGAACTACTCTGCAGTGCTCTTAAGGAAATTGCCAATCAAGCTTGGTGATCCGGGTCGTTTTCTTATCCCTTGCAATTTCCCGGGAGTAGAGAATTGCATGGCCCTAGCCGATCTAGGTGCCAGTATAAATCTCATGCCTCTAAGTGTTTGGAAGCAATTATCTCTCCCAGAGCTAGTCCCCACTAAAATGACTTTGGAATTGGCCAACCGTACGGTTGCTTATCCAGTGGGGATAGCCGAAGATGTCATCGTAGGAGTCGACAAATTCACCTTCCCTGCTGATTTTGTTGTCGTCGACTACGAAATGGACCCCCGTGTGCCACTTATTGTTGGTCGTCCATTCTTGAGGACCGGTCGCACTCTTATTGATGTTGAAGCCGGAGAGCTTATCATGAGAGTGGGTGACGACAAAGTAGTCTTCAACATGGGAAAGTTGTCCAAACAGCCTTATTCGTATGAGAGCGTTAATTGTATTGACGTTCTTGATGAGGCTTGTGAAGAACACTTTAATGATGCTTGCAAAAGTATTCCTACCTCTCTTCCCAATGTTGAGACCGTGTCCTCCATTGATTCATCGTTGTCTCTATTTGGAGATAGTGCTTTATTCTGGAACAATCTCGAAGCTACCATAGGAGATGCGAATTTAGCTACTAATGATTCTCCCACCGAGGGGGATGAAGATATGAGTTTCTTTGACAATCTTCTCACCGAAGACAATCCTTCGCCTCCATCTCCCACGGTCATTGCTATCGATACTCCGACGTTGAAAACGCCTCCCGTCGAAAATCCTCCGGATTTAGAACTTAAGGAGTTGCCGCCTCATCTCGAGTACGTGTTCCTTGACGACAACAAGAAGTCACCCGTCATTATTGCAAAGGATTTGAAAGATGAAGAGAAGACTCGCCTCGTTGCTGTGTTGAAAGCTCACAAGAAGGCTATTGCGTGGAAAATCTCGGATATTCGTGGAATTGATCCTCACTTCTGCACGCACAAAATTCTCATGGAGGACGACTATAAGCCCACTATTCAAAGCCAACGAAGGGTGAATCCAAAAATACATGAAGTCATCAAAACAGAGGTTATCAAACTTCTTGATGCGGGTATGATTTACCCTATTTCGGATTCACCATGGGTTAGTCCAATCCATTGTGTGCCCAAGAAGGGCGGAATAACCGTTGTTCCCAATAAACACAACGAGTTGATTCCCACTCGTCTCGTTACTGGGTGGAGAGTTTGTATAGACTACCGCAAACTCAATGATGCCACGAGAAAGGATCATTTCCCCCTACCTTTCATGGACCAAATGCTTGAACGATTAGCCGGTAATGAATATTACTGCTTTCTCGATGGTTTCTCGGGTTATTTTCAAATACCCATCGATCCCCAAGATCAAGAGAAGACTACATTCACTTGTCCCTACGGCACTTTCGCTTACAAAAGAATGCCTTTTGGCTTATGTAATGCGCCCGGGACTTTCCAAAGGTGCATGTTAGCTATCTTCCATGACATGGTTGAACAAACCATGGAAGTCTTCATGGATGATTTCTCGGTCTTCGGGGATTCCTTTCATCTTTCCTTGCCAATTTAGAACGTATGCTAAAGCGGTGCGAAGACACTCGCCTTGTTCTAAATTGGGAAAAATGCCATTTTATGGTAAAAGAAGGCGTCGTGCTTGGACATAAGATTTCGAAAGCCGGTCTTGAAGTAGACCGTGCTAAAATTGATGTTATAGCAAAGTTGCCTCCACCTTCAACAGTCAAGGGTGTGAGAAGTTTCTTGGGTCATGCGGGCTTCTACCGCCGATTTATCAAAGACTTTTCTCAAATCGCTCGCCCGATGACCCACCTCTTGGAAAAAGATACTCCTTTTATCTTTTCCAATGAGTGCCTTGATGCCTTCAACTCGCTTAAGGACAAGCTAACTAAGGCACCCGTCTTGGTTACCCCTAATTGGGAGCTTCCTTTTGAGTTGATGTGCGATGCTAGCGATTTTGCTATTGGAGCGGTTCTTGGACAAAGAGTGAACAAACACTTCCAACCGATCCATTACGCTAGCAAGACAATGACAGGGGCACAATTGCATTATACGACAACCGAAAAAGAGCTTTTAGCTGTTGTCTATGCTTTTGAGAAATTCCGCCCCTATCTTGTCCTTTCCACCACCATTGTGTACACCGATCATTCCGCGTTGAAGTACTTTTTGACAAAGCAATATTCCAAACCAAGACTTCTTCGCTGGGTTTTGCTGCTCCAGGAATTTAAAATCGACATCCGCGATAAAAAAGGAGCAGAAAACCTCGCCGCGGACCATCTTAGTAGACTTGAGGATCCTTACCAAGGGGATCATCCGACCAAAGAAATCAATGATTCTTTCCCCTTGGAGACCTTAATGTCTATAAACTCGAAGCCGAATGAAACCCCGTGGTTTGCGGATTTTGCAAACTATTTGGCGGGTGGAATTCTCAAGGAAGGGTTGACGTCCCAGCAAAAGAAGAAGTTCTTTACCGACATCAAGACTTACTTTTGGGACGACCCTTACCTATTCAAACAATGTGCTGATTTTATAATTCGCCGATGTGTTGATGGACCGGCAGCGTCGGACATCCTTGATGCTTGCCACAAAGGACCCACCGGTGGTCACTTTGGTCCCAACTACACCGCTAAGAAAGTGTTTGATTCGGGATTTTATTGGCCCTCCATATACCGTGACGCTCACGATATGGTCAAACGATGTGATGTTTGCCAAAAGCAAGG
This sequence comes from Glebionis coronaria, assembly GCA_025667525.1. Lineage (NCBI taxonomy): Eukaryota > Viridiplantae > Streptophyta > Magnoliopsida > Asterales > Asteraceae > Glebionis > Glebionis coronaria. Next base: position 178,989,299 of record CM046880.1, on the reverse strand, counting down.
CAAAATCACACATAAAGACGAGATGCCTCAGAATTTCATTCAAGAGTGTGAAATTTTTGATGTTTGGGGTATTGACTTTATGGGGCCATTCCCTTCGTCTAAAGGAAACAAATACATCCTTGTAGCCGTTGACTACGTTTCAAAGTGGGTTGAAGCCAAAGCTTTGCCTACTAATGACGCAAGGGTGGTTTGTAACTTTTTGAAAGCTCTATTCGCTAGATTCGGTGTGCCTCGCGCCATTATTAGTGATCGTGGGACTCATTTCTGCAATGACCAATTTGCTAGAGTCATGGCTAAGTACGGTGTAAATCATCGTCTTTCCACAGCCTACCACCCACAAACTAATGGCCAGGCTGAAATATCCAACCGAGGACTGAAGCGAATTCTTGAAAGGACCGTGGGAGAGCATCGTGCCTCATGGGCTGATAAATTGGATGATGCTTTGTGGGCTTTCCGCACTGCTTACAAGACCCCGATCGGCTGTACGCCTTATCGTCTTGTGTACGGGAAAGCGTGCCACCTCCCCATTGAGTTGGAGCACAAGGCTTATTGGGCCTTAAAGTGGGCTAATTTTGATATAAACAAAGCCGGTGACCTACGCAAGATCCAACTCAATGAGCTGAATGAACGTCGGAATGAGGCTTATGAAAATTCTTTGATCTATAAGGAAAGAACTAAGCTCATTCACGACTCTAAGATCAAAAACCGAGAGTTCCATGTTGGAGACAAAGTCTTACTTTTTAACTCTCGGTTGAAAATCTTTTCGGGCAAGCTCAAATCTCGTTGGTTCGGACCATTCACCATTGCCCAAATTTTTCCATATGGTACTCTCGAGCTCGCTCAACCTGATGGACCATATTTTAAGGTGAATGGCCAACGAGTGAAGTTGTACTTTGGTGAGGACACCTCTAAGGAGGTGATTCCATCCCTCACCACGTTCCCCATGAACTAATTTTGGGTCGAGTCAGGCTCGTGACTCGGTTATCAAAAATAAGCGCTCCTCGGGAGGCAGCCCGAGTATCTATCCTTGCATGTTTTAATCCCCTAAGTGTAGGGGGGACTTCTATATGTGTTTGCTTTTGTGTGGTGATGAGATTACAGGGATAAGTGCACTCTTGGAATCTTTGAAGAACCGTGCTCCCGTGTTTATCCGAAATCCGGTTCTATCTCTCAACTATCGTGATTCAATTTTCTTCATACTCACATTTGAAATTGATCACGTTAGTCGTCTCTTCCTTAACTTGAGTTAACCAACATGCACAATGTCATAAGTGTAGGGGAACCTTTTCCCACATGCTTAAACATTGAGGACAATGTTTATCTTAAGTGTAGGGGGGACTTCTATCGAAGTTTTAAGTGGACTTTTCCATGAAAATGCCTTCAATTAACCGGAAAATCCTATTTTTCAGCATTTTTCAAATTTTTTATTAACTTTGGCCATTTAGTCGTAATTTTTAAATTTTTATCGTTGCTTTCATATGTATATATTCCGCAATAAAGTCAAAAATATTAATAAAGTGGTGTAGCTAGTTTAGAAGCCTTTAACATATTAGGCCCGTTGCGTTTATTTTGACTCAACCCGAATAGACTTATCCAAGTTTATTCTAGCTAGTATCCTTAACCATGTAGACCTTAATCGGTTTATTAGGCTAAGTATCCACGAGTCTCATTACTTGAGATTTAAAATTGTGGAGGACGAGAAATGATAGAGTCAATTATAAGTCGGTATTCTTGCGCAAGCTCACTTGGTATAATTATTTGCCTATTCTCCCATCACTTGCTAATAATTTATCTGCCATAAGTAAGGTCTTACGATTTGAAAAGTTACTTAGCTTCTAGCCCAAGATCGTTAAAAGTTGCTCGGTAATGATAAGAGTTCATAGCCAAGGCATAACTTATGAAGCGGGGCGCGAAGATTGGCGAGTCCGAAAAGGCCCTAACAAGGCATGAGGATTCAAATTTTATTGCTGAAGATCCAAAGTGATGTGAAAAGCATTATTCCTAAAGTCAATATGAAGGATCAAGACTCACGACGAAAAGCAATCAACTCCCATAAAGATCATGGAGAAGTCTATCCGAAAAGACCCTAACAAGGTATGAGGATAAATAGATCCAAGTCCGAAAAGGAGGCGGATCGTTGTATCTCAAAATCCCAATTAGAGATTGAAGAAATAATCATGAAGTCGTGGTCAACAAAGTTGGAGTACCCCTCAAAAGTCTCCAAGTGAAGAAATTCTATTATGATGAGAAGACCATTATCTCAAGAACGTCTCTCGAAGATATGAAGTATGAAGTACATGCCAAATATCGGCCCGAGAAAGGTCTCAAATCGTGAACCAAGTTATGCCAAGATATGAACTTTTTGATATCCCGAGAAGCAGTTTTAAGAGATTTTGTCCTTTAGCTAACTATTGATCAAATCGTCCTACTTTGCTTTCAGCCCTAATAAACTATCGAAATAAGTCCAAAAATGCATCTTCATGATCATTCTAAGACAAAAATAAAATATAAGAGATACACCTAGGAATAAGGGAGTTTAAGCATTTAATTAAGCCATGTGTGTAAGTGTTTGAATTGCTACCTTATAATAACAATGATCTCGTTTTTAAGCTTAGTTTGGGGAACGTGAAACTTGAGGGTGATAAATCTTCGCAGCACCAAAGCCCTAATGTAAGTCATCGATTTCTCTACAAGTTATTTCCATGTAGCTATTTTCACGTGAAAATGGTTTTCTATCCCTTTGTTATCTTTGAAGTTTCATTTCTTTAATTTTTGTTTAAGTAGAATTTTAAATAAGGCAAAGGTTGATTAATTATGAGAAAAGTGTAAGCTTGCTTTATCACTAAGCATTGCATGAGGGCATGGCAATGGTTAAGTGTAGGGGATTTGATAGGTGTGTAAACACCCATCCTTTTACCACTTAATTCGGGCTAAAACGAGACCAAAACACGTATTTAATATCATTTGTTTGGAATTATGCGTGGTTTTTGCGTTTATTGTGTTTTCAGAGCCAACCGGATGATTATTGAAGAAAACATGGGATTGCACGGGTTTTACTGAAGAAAAAGACTCAAAATAAAGTCTATTGTCCAAGAGATGCAAAAGATTTGAAGTCACTGGGCCTATTCGAAGATTTATCGAAGAAAAGGACCAAAGATGGAAGATTTATCTAAGTCGAAGAAACTCAAGTCCTTTAAACGAAGAAATTAAAAGACGAGTTGAATTTAATCGACGACAAATCCCGAATCAGAATCGAAAACGGAAACTTTTCTGAAAAGACGAAAAGACAAGAAGAACGGGAGAAAGCCCACTCACCAACCAAAGGACAAGGCTATAAATAGCCTTCCCCTCACACATTTTAGACTAGTTTTTTAGTTTTTCTTTTCTTCCTCCCCACTCTTCCTCCTGGTTCGTAGAACACCATCACCACTAGGGTGATTGGTGATTTTTATTTTTAGTTGTTTAATCTTGTAATTTTAATCTTTGTTTCATCTTGTCAAAACATCAATCAATCAATTCAAGTTCTTGTTTAATCTTTCATTTCATCTTGTTCAACTCCATCTTTATCTTCAAGTTCTTAAGTTTTTATTTTCTTGATTTGATCTTCAAAAGTTGTTTGGATTTGTGTTTTTATTAGTGGGATTTGTTGCTTATATTGTCTAAATGATTTGTGTTTAAATTTGGTAAAACCTTTTTAAGTATTTGGTTCGATTTTGATCAAAATCTGTGTTCCGTGTTCTTCGCTGCACTGTTTCTGTAACTGGGTTTCCAGACTTCCGAATCAAGACAAAAAGTTCCGAATGAAGTAGTTATTCGGGAGGTTCCGAATCAGTCCTTAAGTTCCGCATCAAGTCACCTTCATTCGGAAGTTTCAAACTTCCGAATCAAGAGAAGTTCCGGATCAGTTACTTCCGCATCAGAAGTTCCGAATCAACCTATTCATCCGGAAAGTTCCGGATCAGTCATAAAGTTCCGAACCAGTGACTTCCGGACGAAGCAAAAGTTCCGGATCAAGCTCAGACTTCCGAACCAAGAACCTTCATCCGGAAGGTTCCGAATCAACCATTAAGTTCCGGATAAGTAAGTTCCGGATGGGAAAGTTCCGGATGAGTGAATAGTGTCTTCCGAATCAGATAGTTCCGAATCAAGGTTTAAAGTTCCGAATCAGTTATTTTTGAGTATTCTAAAATTACTGTTTTACTGTTATTGATTTACTGTTTCTTTACCCCTATTTCACAATTTACATTTTAACTTTAGTTTTAATTTGAACTTTAAATTTTTAACCAAGTTTTTGTTAATCAAACTTAAAGCAATTGTCTTTGATTTAAAAGTTTCATTTCACTTTTTATTAGACTAGAAAACCCAACCCCTTTATTTAGTAACCAAGAACAATCATTCCACTTAAGACCTAGATCAATTCGAGAGGATATCGAGAGAAGTAAAATTAGAACCCAATGAAAATTCGAATATCAAGTGTTTAGACTCTTTTGATATTCTTAAGGAAAAGATGACTAAGGTTCACGTTTTGGTTTCTCCAAATTGGGATTTACCTTTTGAGCTCATGTATGACGCTAGTGATTATTCCGTGGGAGCCGTGTTACGACAAAGAGTTAATAAGCATTTTCGACCTATACACTATGCGAGTAAGACAATGACAGGTGCTCAACTTCATTATACCACCACGTAAAAGGAGTTGCTTGCTATAGTTTATGCCTTTGAGAAATTTAGACCCTATCTTTTGCTTTCTAAGACCATAGTGTATACGGATCATTCCTCTCTCAAGTATCTCATGACAAAGCAAGATGCTAAGACTAGGCTTTTGAGATGGGTTTTGTTGCTACAAGAGTTTTCCATTGAGATACGTGATAAGAAAGGAGCTGAGAATTTAGCGGCGGATCACTTGAGTAGACTTGAGCATCCTTTTCAAGGTTAATTACCTCTTAAGAAAGTTAATTAATCCTTTCCATTAGAGGAGCTCATGTCTATCTCTTCCCAAGAGGATACCACCCCTTGGTTTGCGGATATTGCAAACTATATTGTGGGAGATATGCTAATAGAGGGTCTCACTTCACAACAAAAGAAAAAGTTTCTTAAGGAAGCAAAGTACTACTTTTGGGATGACCCTTACCTCTTTAGGCAATGTGCGGACCAAATCATAAGACGGTGTGTAGATGTGCCCGAAGCATTTAAAATCATAGAAGCTTGTCATAAGGGACATGCGGGAGGCCATTTTGGGCCCAACTACACGGCCAAGTAAGTCTTTGATTCGGGTTTCTATTGGCCTTCAATATACAAAGATGCCCAACAGATGGGGAAATTTTGTTATGTTTGTCAATGACAAGGAAAGATTAATCAAATAAATGAGATGCCACAAAATTTCATACAAGAGTATGAGATTTTTGATGTATGGGGTATAGACTTCATGGGACCTTTTCCATCATCAAAGGGCAATAAGTACATACTCGTGGACGTGGACTATGTTTCAAAGGGGGTTGAGGCTAAAGCCTTGCCTACTAATGATGCTAGAGTTGTAGTGAAATTCTTGAAGCAATTATTTGCTAGATTTGGTGTACCTCGGGCTATCATAAGTGATCGTGGGACTCTTTTTTGTAATGATCAATTTACAAGAGTCATGAAAAAGTATGGTGTTAACCATAGATTTTCTACCGCATATCACCCTCAAACCAATGGGCAAACCAAGATAACAAATCGTGGTTTAAAGAGAATGTTGGAGAGAACGGCGGGAGAGCATCGAGCTTCTTGGTCGGATAAGCTTGATGATGCTTTGTGGGCTTTTAGGACGGCTTTTAAGACACCAATTGGTTGTACTACATATAGGCTTGTCTATGTAAAAGCATGCCACCTCCCATTCGAGTTAGAGCATAAGGCTTCATGGGCTCTCAAATGGGAAAACTTTGATTTAAACCAAGCCGGTTCACATAGAAAAGACCAACTCAATGAGATAGATGAATTGAGAGCCTGCTTATGAAAACTCGTTGCTTTACAAGGAAAAGACTAAGAAATTGCATGATGCTAAGATCAAGAGCCGTAAGTTCAAAGTTGGAGAGTCGGTTCTCCTCTTTAACTCAAGGTTGAAACTCTTTGCGGGCAAGCTTAAGTCAAGATGGTCCGGTCCATTCACCATTGCTCAAGTATTCTATATGGGACTATTGAGTTGTCACAACCAAATGGCCCAAATTTCAAAGTGAATGGTCATCGTGTTAAGCATTACTTTGGGGAGGACATTTCCGTGGAAATGGTCCAAGAGATCCCCATTTTCCCCATGACTTAATTCATTGTGGGAAGAGTCGAATAACTAGGTTTAGAGGTTTTAAAACTAGAGTGTGGTAGGATAGAAATAAGGGTATCGAGTTAAGGAGAATTGTAGGGGGATGCCTATTTTTTTGTCTTCATGTTGTTTGTAGGGTTGCTCTCTCTCATCGCATGCATTGGAGCTTATGGAGGAGGCCCTTGTATCGGGTTCACTTTGTTACTATTGGGATTTTTCATAACCACATTGTGCTTAAAACGAATTCACTATAGTTGACCTTTCCTTAGCTTGGGTTAAGCAAAGTTATTAATTCCATAAGTGTAGGGGAGTTCACTCCAATACTCTTGAACATTGAGTATAATGTTTATCTTAAGTGTAGGGGGGGTCTTCTATTGAAGTGACCTTACCTAGAACTTTGTCATTGACTTCATGATAACTTGGAAATTAATTTTTCAAACATTTTTCAAATTTTTTATCTACTTTGGCCACCAAAAATATGCATTCATAATTTTTGCATTAATAATTTTTCATTTGCATAACACATTTGCATTGTAAAAATTTCTTCTTTTATTTTTCATCAAGAATATATAAAAAGGAAAATATATAATAAAGGATATGGTTTAAGAAGTTTAGATATCTTTGACATATTAGGCCCGCCATGGATACTTTGACTCAACCCAAGTTTGTTTATCTAAGCATTATCCTTACCCATGTAGACCTCTATTGGTTTATTAGGCTAAGCATCCACTAGTCTCATTATTTGAGATTTTAAACTATGGAGAACAAGAGATGATAGAGTTTGAAATAAGTGTGAAGGGCTAGATAAACTTTATATTCATTAATTGTGGATTTTATATCCCGTTTCGTAACCTTTACTTTTTTTTCAACGCATGTATATATGTTAATAAATAATCAAGAACGGTTTTAATTGGTTTGTAGTCTCTTATGCATTTTTGACTAATCATTCGTGGTTAATATAAGTACGTCTTAAAATTCTAGGTTAGAACGTTTTATGTGTACTAGACTTATGTCATGCTTAATACTTAGCGGGTGTTTTTCCATTTATTCTTTTCAACTTTCTTTGTGAGGAATAAAGTAAAAAAAAGCGGCTTATGAAAAAAATGAGTGGCTAGAAAAAAAGAGAAAAAGAAAAAATAAGAAAAAATAATAATTATACAAGACTCCCAAGAGGGGCAGTGAAGTGTTAATTATAGTAGCTATTGAATTCCAATATTACTCTCACAAGGGTTGCGGGGATTTAAAAGTTGCTCCAATCCAGTATTACCTTGACGGGTTGCGGGATTGAAAATCCAAAGTCTCAAAAAGGCGGAGGATATAAATTATTGCGTGAGTTTTATTTTTCTTTCCTTAGTGAGTGTGTAGCTTCTTATTAATGCATGACATAAGGATCTTACACATAAGGCGAATGACTTATTATTCTTGAGTCGGACTTATATCAATTGTGGGCGGTTTTTCGAGTAATGGATAAGATGGTTACTTAGGATTAAAACCGTGCTTCCTTATTTTGAGATTATACATTTCTTATATTTCACGCTTTAAATAATGACAAGTTTGCCCTCAAGCAATTTGCTCAAATGTTAACCGGTCTTAGAGGCATAATAAGTGGGGTATAATAGTAACACAATTAATCTTTATGAATGAGTTGATACACTTTCACTTATGGATAACAATGATCTTGTTTTTAAGCTTGGTATGGGGAAAGTGAAACCTGAAGATGATAAGTGTTCATGGTACCAAAGCCCTAATCTAAGTGTTTGATTTCTTTATGAGTTATTTCCATCATAACCATTTAAATAAAATCTAAATATATATAAATAGAATTGCTTTTCTTTACATTGCATTGTTTAAAATCAAAATCATGCATCATATTGTAGAGTAGTGTAATTGCATTTCAAATTAGACAAGGTGGATTAATTATGAGAAAAGTGTAAATTGGTGCTTTAAAATATGGCATTGCATGAGGTCATGGAAATGATCAAGTATAGCGGATTTGATATGAGTGAAATCTCATATTGATAATATCAAAATCACCCTAAAACACAAAGCAAAATACCTAATTTTTATTCATAAAAGCAGTATTATGGTATGTTTTGTTGTTTGTGCTTGTGTAGGTAACAAAGATACAATTTTGGAGCAAACAAGTGAAATCAAGCCCTATTGATGTAAAAAAGACAAAAGGAGGATGAAAAGTGACATGCCTTGCAAAAACAAAGGATCTTTCTTGACAACTTTCAAAGATGAAGGACTAAAGTGTAATTATGAAAAAGTCAAGAACAAAGTCAAATTTGGTCAATCTCAAGTCAACAAACTCAAAAGATGATTTTTGGACAAGTTTGAAGTTGGAAGGACCAAAAATATCAAAGAAATGAAGTTTGGAGCTTTAAATCAATAATCTGCCAAGTTAAGGGACTAAACATGCCAAATATGAGCTAAGTTTGGGCTTGATTCGTGTCTATTATGGAAGGACCAATGAGAGGCTGATAGGTGTGAAAACACCCATCCTTTTACCACTTAATTCTGGCTAAAACAAGACCAAAACACGTATTTAATATCATTTGTTTGGAATTATGCGTGGTTTTTGTGTTTATTGTGTTTTCAGAGTCGACCGGATGAATATTGAAGAAAACATGGGATTGCACGGGTTTTATCAAGGAAAAAGACTCAAGACGAAGTCTATTGTCCAAGAGATGCAGAAGATTTGAATTCATTGTGCCTATTTGAAGATTTATCGAAGAATAGAGCCAAAGATGGAAGATTCATATATGTCGAAGAACTCGAGTCTATAAAACAATAGATTATAAGACGAGTTGGAATAATTCACCGACACTTCTCAAATCCAAAGTGGAAACGTTTATTTGAAGACGCGTGAAGACTTAAGAAGAAAGAAGAAAAAGAAGCCCAAATCAAAGCCCAATCAAAAGCCCATAACCACAACACACGCCTATATAAAGTCCTTACTTTCACACACTTAGTCTTTTAGGTAGTTTCTGGTTTTAGAGAGAGAAAGTTCTAAACTTTCTCTCACTACTTTTCATCTTTTTCTTTCAAGATTAACATTTGTATTACTTTTTCATTAATCAAGTTCAAGTTTTTTATCTTTTAATCTTTACTCTCATCTTCCTTTCTTGATTCTTGTTTACTTTTGGTGCGAATTACTTATGATCCGTGTTGTTCATTTATGTGTTCGTGCTTAAAAAGTTTATGTTTTTATTGTTTGATCCAAAAAGTTGTTTGATTTCGAGTTAGATAAGTTGATAAGTGCTTATGTGATTCGGTTAATCTTTGGTTCGGTTTAGTTTGGTGTTAAGCTTGTCAAAATAGCTTATTTCATTAGCTTATAACCGAATTCCATAAATCTAGGAAAGGGTTTAAACCCCTTTCCGATTGATCTATTCCGACCGGCCCTCCCCTCTTTCCGATTGAGTCTAATCGGAAAAGGGTTTTGTTTTCCGATTGGTGGTATTGTCAGTTATTCCGACGGGGTATTATTTAACCTTATTCCGATTGTAGCAAGATTTACCATATTCTGATTGCTGTTGCTTTTAGATATTCCGATTGGGAGTTTCCCTCATTTTCCGATTATTGTTAATTTTAGTATTCCGACCAGTATTATTTTGCTCATTCCGATTGTACAAGTTTTAACATTCCGATTGCCTACCTTTTACCATATTCCGATCGCTTGTCTCCTTCCATATTCCGATCAATTGATCGAAATAACATTCCGATTGCACCATATTTGGTTATTCCGATTGAGTCGCTTTGCTATTCTCCGTTCTTACTTTTTTTTAGTAGTTTCCAATTAAGTTCATATTTTTCACAAAGTTTTCCAAGAGTTAGATTTAATTGAATGTCCATTTATTTTCCTAATATAATATTTAAAGTTTCAAACATTTAATTTTAAATTCGTCTTTTCACTTTAATCTTCCAAGTCTTTAATTTTACTCTTCGACACTTAATTTCTTATAGTTAGTTTAAAATAGACAAACAAACCAACCAATTTTTGTTAACCAAGAACAAATCATTCCACTTAAGACCGAGATCAATTCGAGAGGATATCGAGAATCATATTTTGAACCCACACAAAAAATTAATGTATCAAAATGGCGCCGCTTCCGGCTCTTCTCCTTAAGATCAAAAGTTTTTTGTGAGAACTTGGATTTTGGGATCCGTTCCCCGTGAACGTTACTTTTTCACAAAAATTTTCAAAAAATCCTAAAAAATATAAAATTTTCAAAAATACAAAAAAAAAAATAAAAAAAAAAATAAAATAAAAATAAAATAAAAAAAAACATAAAAACCAAAAATATTTTTGCTTTGCTTTTCTTTGTTCGTTCTTTTGCAGGTGTATGCGCACTCGATCCACGTCATATCAAGAGCCCGAGCCTCTCGATCACTTAGACATGGCCGGTGTACCACCTCCAAACAATAATAACAACAACAACATGAATAATAACAACAACAATGAGCCCCTTCCGGATAATCGCCCGATGATTGAACTGCTGCAAGCTCATGTCGATGGCAACACTGATCCAATTGTCATACCTCCAATTGCCGCCAACAACTTTGAGCTAAAATCAGGCTTTATCCAGATGGTCTCCGCTCAACCGTTCTTGGGACGTACCATTGATGACCCACATGACCATATAAAGAGATTCTTGCAACTCACCAACACGGTCAAGTTCAATGGTGTTCCACAAGAGGTTATAAGGTTACAACTTTTTCCCTTTTCTTTAGAGGGACAAGCCCGACATTGGCTTGCTAAGGAACCGCCACAGAGTATTCTCTCGTGGACGGATTTGGAAACTAAGTTTATCAATTACTTTTTCCCACCCTCTCGTACTACCGCTTTGCGGAATGAGATCATAAATTTTGAACAAAAGTACGATGAGTCCTTCAGTGAATCTTGGGATCGTTTCAAAGATCTTTTAAGAAAATTCCCACAACATGGTTTTACCAAAGTACATCAAATTAATACTTTTTACAATGGTTTAAGCATGAGTGATCAAGATTCACTGAACAGTGCCTCGGGGGGTAATTTATTGGCTAAGACTTCCAATGCTGCTTGGGACATCATTAAGAATAAGTCTCGTGTGCAAACCAAGAGTATTCGGACCAATGTTGCTAGTGCTAGCACTAATGACAGCGACAAGAGATTAGACAAAATCACTACGCTTCTTGAATCGCTTGTCACCCACACCGTCAGCAACAACAACAGCAACAACGCTAAAAACGCCCAAGTTAACGCTGTCAGCCAACCTTGTGAAATATGCGGTGGTCCTCACTCTTACACCAATTGTACTGCCACCCAAGACTACCCTGCAGAGAATGTTAATGCAGCATATGGCACCTATACTCAACCTGCTTATCAAGCAAAACCTCAAGGTGACCGCAACTTGCTTAGCTACCGTTCCAACAACTATCTCTCACCACCTGGTTTTAATCCTAACAACCAAAACCAACAACAAAACCTCAACCGCCCTCCTCAACAACAACAAACTCGTACACCATACATCCCTCCTCACAAACAGCAACAACCACCTCAACGAAATAACCAAGTTTACCAGCAACCTGCTTATCAACCACCCGCATACACTGCTCCTTCCAACCAAACCCCCGCATCACATCAAGACATTGGAACCTACATGAGGACTAACGATGTGATCGTGGATAATCTCCAACAGGAAGTGCGCAACTTGAAAGCAGACCTGATGAAACAAGGGAATGATCTGAGAGCTGATATGAAACACACTATGGATAGTCAGACGAATGACTTGAGGAACATGATGGCTAGCTTTTTCCAAGGTAATCAACCCTCTTCTTCGGGTACCCTTCCGAGTAACACCGTTGCGAACCCAAGAGGGGAGATGAAAGCAATCACTACTCGAAGTGGTAAAGGTACCAAGGAACTCGAGCTTCCTATACCTCCACCGGTGGTTGTGACCAAGGAGAACGAGTCACCTACTCCTATTCCTCATCCTTCTCCTTCCCCAATTTCTCCACCTCTTCCTTCTACCCCTCCTCCACCCAAGGATGTGAGTGTTCCTATTCTTCCAAAGCCTTCCTCTTCTTCCAATATACCTTATCCATCTAGGTTGAGGAAAGAGAAGCTCAAAAGCAAGGACGATATTCAGGTTTCGAATTTCCTTAAAATGTTCAAACAACTGAATTTCAATATCTCCTTCGCTGAGGCTCTCGCTCACATGCCTAAATATGCGAAAATGTTTAAAGATCTTCTGAGCGACAAGGAAAATCTCCTCGATCTCGCCAACACCCAACTTAATGAGAACTACTCTGCAGTGCTCTTAAGGAAATTGCCAATCAAGCTTGGTGATCCAGGTCGTTTTCTTATCCCTTGCAATTTCCCGGGAGTAGAGAATTGCATGGCCCTAGCCGATCTAGGTGCCAGTATTAATCTCATGCCTCGTGTTTGGAAGCAATTATCTCTCCCAGAGCTTGTCCCCACCAAAATGACTTTGGAATTGGCTAACCGTACGGTTTCTTATCCAGTGGGGATCGCCGAAGACGTCATTGTAGGAGTCGACAAATTCACCTTCCCTGCTGATTTTGTTGTCGTCGACTACGAGATGGACCCCCGTGTGCCACTCATTGTTGGTCGTCCATTCCTTAGGACCGGTCGCACTCTCATTGATGTTGAAGCCGGTGAGCTTATCATGAGAGTGGGTGACGATAAAGTAGTCTTCAACATGGGAAAGTTGTCTAAACAGCCTTATTCATATGAGATCGTTAATTGTATTGACGTTCTTGATGAGGCTTGTGAAGAACACTTTAATGATTTTTGCAAAAGTATTCCTACCTCTCTTCCTAATGTTGAGACCGTGTCCTCTATTGATTCATCATTGTCTCTATTTGGAGATAGTGATTTATTCTGGAACAATCTTAAAGATACCATGGGAGATGTGAATTTAGCTCCTAATGATTCTCCTATCGATGGGGATGAAGACATGACTTTCTTTGACAATCTTCTCAACGAAGACAATCATTCGCCTCCATCTCTCACGGTCATTGCTATCGATACTCCGACTTTGAAAACGCCTCCCGTTGAAAATCCTCCGGATTTAGAACTTAAGGAGTTGCCGCCACATCTCGAGTACGTGTTCCTTGACGACAACAAGAAGTCGCCCGTCATTATTGCAACGGATTTGAAAGATGAAGAGAAGACTCGCCTCGTTGTCGTGCTGAAAGCTCATAAGAAGGCTATTGCTTGGAAAATTTCGGATATTCGTGGAATTGATCCTCACTTCTGCACGCACAAAATTCTCATGGAGGACGACTTTAAGACCACTATTCAAAGCCAACGAAGGGTGAATCCAAAAATCCATGAAGTCATCAAAACAGAGGTTATCAAACTTCTTGATGCGGGTATGATTTACCCTATTTCGGATTCACCATGGGTTAGTCCAATCCATTGTGTGCCTAAGAAGGGCGGAATAACCGTTGTTCCCAATGAACACAACGAGTTGATTTCCACTCGTCTCGTTACTGGGTGGAGAGTTTGTATAGACTACCGCAAACTCAATGATGCCACGAGAAAGGATCATTTCCCTCTACCTTTTATGGACCAAATGCTTGAACGTTTAGCCGGTAATGAATATTACTGCTTTCTTGATGGTTTCTCGGGTTATTTCCAAATACCCATCGATCCCCAAGACCAAGAGAAGACTACATTCACTTGCCCCTATGGCACATTTGCTTATAAAAGAATGCCTTTTGGCTTATGCAATGCCCCCGGGACGTTCCAAAGGTGCATGTTAGCTATCTTCCATGACATGGTTGAACAAACCATGGAAGTCTTCATGGATGATTTCTCGGTCTTCGGGGATTCCTTCTCTTCTTGCCTTGCCAATTTAGAACGTATGCTAAAGCGGTGCGAAGACACTCGCCTTGTTCTGAATTGGGAAAAATGCCATTTTATGGTAAAAGAAGGTATCGTGCTGGGACACAAGATTTCTAAAGCCGGTCTTGAAGTAGACCGTGCTAAAGTCGATGTTATCACCAAGTTGCCTCCACCTTCAACCGTGAAGGGTGTGAGAAGTTTTCTGGGTCATGCGGGCTTCTACCGTCGATTCATCAAAGATTTTTCTCAAATCGCTCGCCCGATGACCCACCTCTTGGAAAAAGATACTCCTTTTATCTTTTCCAAAGAGTGTCTTGAAGCCTTCAACTCGCTTAAGGATAAGCTAACTAAGGCACCCGTCTTGGTTACCCCTAATTGGGAGCTGCCTTTTGAGTTGATGTGCGATGCTAGTGATTTTGCTATTGGAGCGGTTCTGGGACAAAGAGTGAACAAACACTTCCAACTGATCCATTACGCTAGCAAGACAATGACGGGGGCACAATTGCATTATACGACAACCGAAAAAGAGCTTTTAGCTGTTGTCTATGCCTTTGAAAAATTCCGCCCCTATCTTGTCTTTTCCACCACAATTGTGTATACCGATCATTCCGCGTTGAAGTACTTGTTGACAAAGCAAGACTCCAAACCAAGACTTCTTCGCTGGGTTTTGCTGCTCCAAGAATTTAAAATCGAAATTCGCGATAAAAAAGGAGCAGAAAACCTAGCCGCGGATCATCTCAGTAGACTTGAGGATCCTTACCAGGGGGATCATCCGAACAAAGAAATCAATGATTCTTTTCCCCTGGAGACCTTAATGTCTATAAACTCGACTGTTGACGAAACCCCGTGGTTTGCGGACATTGCAAACTACTTGGCGGGTGGAATCCTCGTTGACGGGTTAACATCCCAGCAAAAGAAAAAGTTCTTCAAAGACATCAAGACTTACTTTTGGGATGACCCGTATCTTTTCAAACAATGTGCCGACCTGATTATTCGCCGATGTGTTGATGGACCGGCAGCTTTCGAAATCCTTGATGCTTGCCACAAAGGACCCACTGGTGGTCACTTTGGTCCCAACTACACCGCCAAAAAAGTGTTTGATTCAGGATTTTATTGGCCCACCATCTACCGTGATGCTCATGAGATGGTTAAACGATGTGATGCTTGCCAAAAACAAGGCACGATCACACATAAAGATGAGATGCCTCAAAATTTCATTCAAGAATGCGAAATCCTCGATGTTTGGGGTATCGACTTTATGGGGCCATTCCCTTCTTCTAAAGGAAACAAATACATCCTTGTAGCCGTTGACTACGTCTCCAAGTGGGTTGAAGCCAAAGCTTTACCTACTAATGATGCAAGGGTGGTTTGTAACTTTTTGAAATCGCTGTTCGCTCGATTCCGCGTTCCTCGTGCTATTATCAGTGACCGCGGGACTCATTTTTGCAACGATAAATTTGCAAGAGTCATGGCTAAGTATGGTGTCAATCACCGTCTTTCCACCGCCTATCATCCCCAAACCAATGGGCAAGCCGAGATATCCAACCGTGGATTGAAGCGAATTTTGGAGCGTACTGTGGGAGAGCATCGTGCCGCGTGGGCCGATAAGTTAGATGATGCTCTGTGGGCTTTCCGTACTGCTTACAAGACCCCGATCGGTTGTACACCTTATCGTCTTGTGTATTGGAAAGCATGCCACCTTCCCATCGAGCTGGAGCATAAGGCGCACTGGGCCTTAAAGTGGGCTAACTTCGACATCAACAAAGCCAGTGATCATCGCAAGATTCAACTCAACGAGCTCAACGAACTAAGGAATGAAGCTTATGAGAACTCGCTGATCTACAAGGAGAAGACGAAGATCCTTCATGTAAAACCCGCATGCTTTTACCATGAATAGTGCCCTTAAGATCGTACGTCCTAGATTAAAACTTACCTCATGTAGTATTGATCACATTCATGTGCTAATAATCAAGCAAGTGCATACGTGTATGACATGACAAGTATCGATTACGTACGAACTCATGATAAACAGTTAATAAATATATCACGTGAACATAATTAAATAATGATCACCATTTAAAATACGAACTAAAATAATTACGTAAATACTTATAATATAATTACGAGCGTTAAGTTTACGATAAACGACACGATAGAATAAACAGAAACACTTTAAACACGAGCACGTTTAACCACGAACGAACACGAAACATCAGGACACGAGAAAGGTATGGATACCCCATGTGGGGACCCCATACCCACGGCTCATATACAAGAAATGGGCTTAGCCCATGGACTTTACAAGTAAAGGGGGGTAAAAGTAAAAACATGTTTTCATTTTTCATTTTCAAGAAATAAACATAAAAACCCTAAAAAGAGTTTTCTCCTCCTCCTTTTTGCTCTCTTTGTGCCGCCACCCTTACACCACCATTGGAGGGTGTTTGTTTGATTTTGATCTTAAAAACAAGTGTTAGAAACCGTGTTTGTTCATCCTTTTTCCAAGCTACATAGTGGTATACCTTTCTAACCCTTCTTTTTAATTCTTTTTAATTCTTTTGATCTTTGATTATTTTCATGAACATGTTATTATTTTTCTTATTAAAACAAGGTAATTAATCATTGATCTAACATGTTTTGGTATTAATTAAAATCAAGGAAGGATTTATAGGGGTGTTAGTTTTGGCCGCCTAGCAAACAAACCCGAGGGGGGGTTTGGTTTGCTATTGCCGCCACCACCAAGACCATTTTTGGTCTTGGTTGGCTCATGTGGGACCCACGGCAGCAAGGAGGCACACGTGCCCCGGGTTTGGCTCGGGGTACGGTGTCGAATTCATGCCCGATTCATGGTTCGTTGGTTAAATCATGATCTATGTTACATGTTAATTTTTATGAATCATGAACTTAGGATATAATTAATTAATAACATGAAATATTAATTAAATCATGACTTAGGTTATTTTAATTATTAGTTTAACATGACATTAATTTAACCTAAGTATTTTATGTTATAAGTTATAATTAATTAATTATTAAAACATGCCTATAATTAATTAATTTAGACATGACTTAGGTTATATTATTATTATTAATAATACACATTTTAACCTAAGTATTTTCATTTCATTTTAATTAAAACATGTTATACTTTAATTAAAATGCTTAACCTATAGTTTAATTAAAATACATGAAATAATAATTAAACTATACACTATATCATATGACTTAAGGAATAAGCTTATAACACTTAGACTTATATGTTAGCTTATTTAATCAGCTTAATTCTAATTATGGAAACTTCTATTTATAGAAACTTAATTAAATAAGGCAACTAATCTAATTATGGAAACCTTCTATATATGGAAATCAATCTATTTCAGGCAGCTAATCTAATTATGGAAACCTTCTATATATGGAAACTTATTTAATTAAGGCAGCTGATCTATTTTTGGAAACTTTCTATTTTTAGAAACTAATCTATTTTAAGCAGTAAATTCTATTTTTGGAAACTTTCTATTTTTGGAAACTTTCTATTTTTGGAAACTTTCTATTTTTGGAAACTTTCTATTTTTGGAAACTTTCTATTTTTGGTAACTTTCTATTTTTGGAAACTTTCTATTTTTGGAAACTTTCTATTTTTGGAAACTTTCTATTTTTGGAAACCTGCTATTTTTGAAAGTTACTTATTATTACACAGTAAGTATAATAATACATGAAACACCAGTAATACTTAATCAGATTAATCAGAATACTAGTTAAACACAGTTTAAGGCTTAAAACAGTGAACCAGGACCTAAAACATACCAAATCAGCTAATATGAGACACAAAACCCAGTACGTAATCAGTGAATCGATACTTATACACGTGTGTATTCATGTAGCGTTAGTGATCCAGAAGTAGGAGTCTTTCTTCCGTTCATTCACTGGACTTGAGGTACGGATTCCCGTCCTTTTAGTATGGACATTCCTTCCTTATTAGGATTTCCCCGTATGCAGCCAACTGGTTTCCCCAGTATTTGTTTTATTGTTTTGAACTGCTTATGTTAATTTAGCATAAACTATAGCCATATACAAGCATGACCTGTTTCACCTAGTTATGGAGGTACCATAACCATAGCATTGGAGGCATCGATGTTATGACTTCCCCACGGCGGAGTGATTGCTCGTGGCGTCCCTTTTCAGTTTGGCCATATTATTATATCAGGTGGGGCGTATGGGTGCATCCTAGTTACATGTTTTATTCAGTTTATCATGGTGAATGTGGTGTGTGCCTTGCACCCTTCACAAGGAGCTGATCCCTCCTACCCAAATCAGTATATTGATTAGAGGCATCCCCTCTAATCAGCATGATGAGGTCACCCCTCCAAGTACTCATGCACGTGACCTTTTCATGACCTATATGGGCTATGGTATATATATGTTAAAACAGTTTTCACAGGTTAAACATAAGGCTTTTCAAACTATAAAACCAGTTTTCTTGATACTTAACCAGTTACTCAGAACTTAGTCTTCCGCTGTTATATGTTACAGGCTTATCCTATTTCATGCTTTATTGTACATCCGTGCACTGAGCGTCTTGCTCAGCCGTTACTTTCCTTTCCATGTCCCAAAACGGCAGGTACCCAAGACTCGAGCATTTGGAGGACGCCCATAGGATGGAAGCTGCCAGAGACTTCTTTTCCTTTTTTCCTTCATATAGTTATGCTGGTTTAGTCTTTATTCAGTTCATTTCCTTTATTTATGTTTTGGGCTTATGTTTGGGAACCGATGTTTGATTTCGGTTTTCCCTATGGTCATGTATGTTTTACTACATATCACCTTGCATGCTTTGATGACACGCCATAATCACGCGTGACATTCCATTTATCAAAATGGGGTGTTACAATTATGGTATCAGAGCCAAGGCTTCGACCTGTAGGCTCTAAAACTCGACCTGTGACTAGTGGGTAGTCACCAGGAGCTTCCTAAGCCAACGATTGTTATTCCACGTATTGATGTTTCAGCGCGTTGTTGTTTTAACCATTATATTTTCAGCACCTTTTGTTTTAGCCATGACGTTTTCAGCACCTTGTTGTTCTCACCATGATGTTTTCACTAGTATCGTCTTACTAATATGGAATGAACAACCGTCATCCATACTTAGTTATGTGTCAGTGTCTATGCATGATGTTCCTAGTGAACTGTGATTATGTGAACTGAACCCCAGTAGTTCATAATTTTCACATAAAATTTTTTTCTGTTAAGTTTTGACAATGACTTTTAATTATTATGTTCCATGCATTCATGCATTTATATCATATGTCATCTGTTGCAGGAATTTTGACTAAGTAATGGTTGGTACAGGACTGGCCCTATTTAGTCGCATGTGCTTTTATCGAAACTTTTAACTTTGGGACCGACCCATAGGCGTCCCCTCGCCATGTCTTTTGTTTTGGAACCGACCCATAGGCGTTCCCTCGCACATATAAAGGTTTTATAAACTACATTACGCATTCATGCACTGTTTTCTTGCATAAAATTTTTTTCGCATGATTTAAATTGGCATAAAATTTTTTTCATATCCCATCATAAGTTATTATGTCTTTATGTCAAGTATGCCTTCATACTGTCATGGTTAACTTCAGTTTCATGCTGATTATGTTATACACTTCTTCGTAATAGATGGTTTCATGTTTCCTCGTGATAATTACGTCTTCATGTTGATTATGTTTCACGCCTCTTTTGTTATTTACGTTGTCCTGCAAGACATTGTTAGATTTCTTGAATCATGCTTTCATGATAGTCATGGTTGGTTTCCATTGATCATGCTGTCAGGCAAATCATCGTTGAATGTTGTGTAACCACACTTTAGCGTTTCTCTATGCAACCAGAATGATGTCTATGCTAATACTGTCAGGTTATCATGATGGTTTTCTTAACCGTTTAACCGGTTTACTTTCCGTAAATCATGACAAATGAACGAGTCCATACCGATCATTTCATGTGCATTCCATGTGTACTCCACGTACCGTAATTCATGTGTATTAATCCATGTGTATTCTACTTGCAATACTTCACGAGTATTCGCTAGTCGATTCTAAATCATCTCAGGCGCATGTTCACTTGCTGATATTCTACAAGGTTGTCGATGCCGTTCATAGCTTGGAGATGTTACTGAAGGTTGATGCTGCTGATGTTGGGAGACGCTACGAGATGCTGATGCTGTTCACAACCTGGAGATCCTAAAAGACGAAGACAAAGGCGTCGGAGCAAAGCAATTGGACGAGAAGATGCTTCACAATCAGACAATTCCCATCAATCATTGTCCCAAATTCATAATTACATGTCACACGTCGTTCGGCTGTCATTTCAGCCATATGAGTTCAAACCAGTACCAGCCGGCCACTCAGCTAAATAGTTACATGAGTCACGGTCATGAGAATGACCGTCATGGAACCGACAGACAAGATGATAGTAACCACTACTATGACAGCAACTATCCTAGAAATCGCAACCGAGGCTCCGGCCACGGACGTGATCAGACATACAAGGATCAGTAGTCCAACCGATCCGCCAATTCTGGCATATTAACCTAATATTGTGGTTATATTTGTTTCACATCTCGAGACACATGTCAAGACATCAGTCAAGACACATGTCTCACGTATACCTCCTGAAGACACATGTCAAGACACCAGTCAAGACATATGTCATGCTTATTGTTCCAAGAAACGAGTCAAGACACATGACTCACGTCCAACTATGGAGCATTTCTAAGAAATTCAGGGTACCCTCCAAGGGTACATCTATTTGTTGTGCCATGTATAAATCAGGCCACAAGAATTTCAATACCATTATCAGCGCATCAGTGAGAACTGTCATGTTGCCGATGTCACTTTCATTCTTGTAACCATATTTCTTATGATTCATGACCATGAAGGACGCCTTTCGTATTCCCACGTATACGAAGGTTTTCCTTCAGCTTAATGATGAGATCCAAGCTGCTAACGCATTTTCCTCGGACAGACACGAGATGAATTTTATTCTAATTATGTACTATGAACAGCACACCATGCAACGATTCATAATTATGTACAGTAATGCTCAGGCTCCTGAATACATTCAGCTCGATTTTTCCATCGGGAAAATCTATACTAGTTATCTATGCTTACAAACATGTGCGTTGTTAGCCATGGTCGCTAAAATTTTCTAGCTGTCAGTAAGACACAACCACTAAATTCTTTTACGCATAGCCAGCGGATTATTCCAAAATTGTTCCTTACACTCCAGAAGAACCTTCAAGGAGAAGGATGGTACCATGAGATTATGTGTCGACTACCGTCAACTTAAACAAATCACCATTCATGACAGTTATTCTCCTCCACATAATGACAACATGTCCAATCAACCGTATGGTGTTAATCACTTTTCCAAGATCGAACTCACGATCATGCTGCCAACAGTGACGAGTGAAAAAAACAGGACATGTCCATGACTGCTATTCGTACACGACTCGGTCATGCTAGATTTATGATTTTGAATTAGTCTCATCTATGCTCCAACCGAATTATGGACTTAATAAATTGAGTTTCCATGAACTCCTAAACAAATTTTATCAGCGTTTTCATTGAGGATAACCTGATTTCCTGTAAGCCCAGAGAAGAACAGGAGGACCATATCTGCACTATGTTACAAATTTTATGCCAAGAGAAATTTTACCCTAGAAAATTTTCCAATATCAATTCTGTTTCATAACAGTGACGCGCTGAATCACATGGGTTTCTATGGTTAATCTTACCATGACTCAACTTATGCGTAAAGGAGAGAACCCTACACTACATTAGGTGTTCTAGGAAATCCTACGCTAGGAGAAGTCTAGATTCAGAGACTCAGAGTTTCGCAACCTTCCATGTATCAAGTTTCTACGAAGCAGGATACAGTTACGTTCATATCTTCATACCTGTTATACAAACAGGCTAAGATAGGACACCAACAGACGGGTATGTTTTCATCATATGAAATTGTGAATCGAAAAGGGACAAGATCTCCATGGATTTTAGTTACCAGATTTCAGCAAACTCAGAAGAAGCATGATGCTATCTGGGTTATTGTCAACAGTTTGATCAAGTCTGTAGAATCCTTACATCCGTACGGATTTCAGAACCAACAGATTGAACGAACATGTTCCAGCCAAGGCTCATCCGACCACTTGGCAATCCCTCAGCTATCGGGTCAGACAAAGATTCGTAATTGTACTCCTAACTTACTTCACGCCTTCATTCTGATTCCACGACTTGCTTTCGCGCTCACGTTCATGACACTATTCACGTTCATGATCGTATTTTGGCTTACGATTCTACGTTCATTTCTTATCTCGTTCTGGGAAGTTTGCAAGAACTTGTGAGACCAGACCCAAGTTTAGTATAACTCTCCATCATCAGATAGACGTTTCACGTCATATTCCACGTCTCACCTTGTAGCGTTTGGCGTTACCGCCATTGTATTCTATGATCACGATATGTTTCACATGTCATGTTCATTCCACGTTCCTCATATCATGATCAAGATGTGTTACACGTATCATGGATCACGACATGTTTACTCATACTACACTCGCCATATCTCCACGTAGCACGTTCAAAATTTTTCACGTATCACGGTCAAAATTTTTCACGTACTACGTTTCTTTATGTCTCGCGCATCGTTTCTATTTATCAGTTCAGTCAGATTGTCTTGCAGCGTATCGGTTCAGCTACCCTTGCACGTTAACTCTTATTTTCCTCGATCGAAATTAGGGGATCTACCTTCCGTTTATAACCAAGAATTTCTTCGTATTCCAAGTCAAGGTCAGGAGGACCAAGATTTATCATTAGTGTCAGGATCTTCTGAAGAAACCGTTCCAAGAGGGAGGCCACTTGGAAACGGACAAGTTCATCCAGACTTCTTATCCATTTTTCTCTTATCGATTTGATATGTCCTTTCAGTCACGTCACGTTCCATGTCTTTTCAAGACATGTCACGTTCCACGTTCCCTTCTACCATGTCACCTTCATTTCCGTTATTTTGCATACCTTTCCTGTTTGATTCGGGTATGTTACTTCTTTCCAGTTTACTTTATCTATAATTCGGGGACGAATTATTCTTTTTAGGGGGGAAGAATTGTAAAACCCGCATGCTTTTACCATGAATAGTGCCCTTAAGATCGTACGTCCTAGATTAAAACTTACCTCATGTAGTATTGATCACATTCATGTGCTAATAATCAAGCAAGTGCATACGTGTATGACATGACAAGTATCGATTACGTACGAACTCATGATAAACAGTTAATAAATATATCACGTGAACAAAATTAAATCATGATCACCATTTAAAATACGAACTAAAATAATTACGTAAATACTTATAATATAATTACGAGCGTTAAGTTTACGATAAACGACACGATAGAATAAACAGAAACACTTTAAACACGAGCACGTTTAACCACGAACGAACACGAAACATCGGGACACGAGAAAGGTACGGATACCCCATGTGGGGCCCCCATACCCACGGCTCATATATAAGAAATGGGCTTAGCCCATGGACTTTACAAGTAAAGGGGGGTAAAAGTAAAAACATGTTTTCATTTTTCATTTTCAAGAAATAAACATAAAAACCCTAAAAAGAGTTTTCTCCTCCTCCTTTTTGCTCTCTTTGTGCCGCCACCCTTACACCACCATTGGAGGGTGTTTGTTTGATTTTGATCTTAAAAACAAGTGTTAGAAACCGTGTTTGTTCATCCTTTTTCCAAGCTACATAGTGGTATACCTTTCTAACCCTTCTTTTTAATTCTTTTTAATTCTTTTGATCTTTGATTATTTTCATGAACATGTTATTATTTTTCTTATTAAAACAAGGTAATTAATCATTGATCTAACATGTTTTGGTATTAATTAAAATCAAGGAAGGATTTATAGGGGTGTTAGTTTTGGCCGCCTAGCAAACAAACCCGAGGGGGGGTTTGGTTTGCTATTGCCGCCACCACCAAGACCATTTTTGGTCTTGGTTGGCTCATGTGGGACCCACGGCAGCAAGGAGGCACACGTGCCCCGGGTTTGGCTCGGGGTACGGTGTCGAATTCATGCCCGATTCATGGTTCGTTGGTTAAATCATGATCTATGTTACATGTTAATTTTTATGAATCATGAACTTAGGATATAATTAATTAATAACATGAAATATTAATTAAATCATGACTTAGGTTATTTTAATTATTAGTTTAACATGACATTAATTTAACCTAAGTATTTTATGTTATAAGTTATAATTAATTAATTATTAAAACATGCCTATAATTAATTAATTTAGACATGACTTAGGTTATATTATTATTATTAATAATACACATTTTAACCTAAGTATTTTCATTTCATTTTAATTAAAACATGTTATACTTTAATTAAAATGCTTAACCTATAGTTTAATTAAAATACATGAAATAATAATTAAACTATACACTATATCATATGACTTAAGGAATAAGCTTATAACACTTAGACTTATATGTTAGCTTATGTAATCAGCTTAATTCTAATTATGGAAACTTCTATTTATAGAAACTTAATTAAATAAGGCAACTAATCTAATTATGGAAACCTTCTATATATGGAAATCAATCTATTTCAGGCAGCTAATCTAATTATGGAAACCTTCTATATATGGAAACTTATTTAATTAAGGCAGCTGATCTATTTTTGGAAACTTTCTATTTTTAGAAACTAATCTATTTTAAGCAGTAAATTCTATTTTTGGAAACTTTCTATTTTTGGAAACTTTCTATTTTTGGAAACTTTCTATTTTTGGAAACTTTCTATTTTTGAAAACTTTCTATTTTTGGTAACTTTCTATTTTTGGAAACTTTCAATTTTTGGAAACTTTCTATTTTTGGAAACTTTCTATTTTTGGAAACCTGCTATTTTTGAAAGTTACTTATTATTACACAGTAAGTATAATAATACATGAAACACCAGTAATACTTAATCAGATTAATCAGAATACTAGTTAAACACAGTTTAAGGCTTAAAACAGTGAACCAGGACCTAAAACATACCAAATCAGCTAATATGAGACACAAAACCCAGTACGTAATCAGTGAATCGATACTTATACACGTGTGTATTCATGTAGCGTTAGTGATCCAGAAGTAGGAGTCTTTCTTCCGTTCATTCACTGGACTTGAGGTACGGATTCCCGTCCTTTCAGTATGGACATTCCTTCCTTATTAAGATTTCCCCGTATGCAGCCAACTGTTTTCCCCAGTATTTGTTTTATTGTTTTGAACTGCTTATGTTAATTTAGCATAAACTATAGCCATATACAAGCATGACCAGTTTCACCTAGTTATGGAGGTACCATAACCATAGCATTGGAGGCACCGATGTTATGACTTCCCCACGGCGGAGTGATTGCTCGTGGCGTCCCTTTTCAGTTTGGCCATATTATTATATCAGGTGGGGCGTATGGGTGCATCCTAGTTACATGTTTTATTCAGTTTATCATGGTGAATGTGGTGTGTGCCTTGCACCCTTCACAAGGAGCTGATCCCTCCTACCCAAATCAGTATATTGATTAGAGGCATCCCCTCTAATCAGCATGATGAGGTCACCCCTCCAAGTACTCATGCACGTGACCTTTTCATGACCTATATGGGCTATGGTATATATATGTTAAAACAGTTTTCACAGGTTAAACATAAGGCTTTTCAAACTATAAAACCAGTTTTCTTGATACTTAACCAGTTACTCAGAACTTAGTCTTCCGCTGTTATATGTTACAGGCTTATCCTATTTCATGCTTTATTGTACATCCGTGCACTGAGCGTCTTGCTCAGCCGTTACTTTCCTTTCCATGTCCCAAAACGGCAGGTACCCAAGACTCGAGCATTTGGAGGACGCCCATAGGATGGAAGCTGCCAGAGACTTCTTTTCCTTTTTGCCTTCATATAGTTATGCTTGTTTAGTCTTTATTCAGTTCATTTCCTTTATTTATGTTTTGGGCTTATGTTTGGGAACCGATGTTTGATTCCGGTTTTCCCTATGGTCATGTATGTTTTACTACATATCACCTTGCATGCTTTGATGACACGCCATAATCACGCGTGACATTCCATTTATCAAAATGGGGTGTTACACTTCATGACGTAAAAATCAAGAACCGAGAGTTCCACGTTGGTGATCAAGTCTTACTTTTTAACTCTCGGTTGAAGATCTTCTCTGGCAAGTTGAAGAGCCGCTGGTCTGGTCCATTCACCGTCGCCAACATCTTTCCGTATGGGACCATTGAGCTTTCTCAGCCAAATGGGCCCAATTTCAAGGTGAATGGCCAGCGTCTGAAGCTGTACTTTGGTGAGGACACCTCTCAGGAGGTGATTCCATCCCTCACCACGTTCCCCATGAACTAATTTTGGGCCGAGTCAGGCTCGTGACTTGGTTATCAAAAACAAGCGCTCCTAGGGGGACCTGCATAGGTGTTTGTATTTGTGTGGTGATGTGATTACAGGGATAAATGCACTCTTGGAAACTTTGACGAATCGTGCTCCCGTATTATCCGAAATCCGGTTCTATCTCTCAACTATCGTATTTCAATTTTCTTCATACTCACATTTGAAATTGATCACGTTAGTCGTCTCTTCCTTAACTTGAGTTAACCAACGTGCACAATGTCATAAGTGTAGGGGAGACTTTTCCCACATGCTTAAACATTGAGGACAATGTTTATCTTAAGTGTAGGGGGGACTTCTATCGAAGTTTTAAGTGGACTTTTCCATGAAAATGCCTTCAATTAACCGGAAAATCATATTTTTCAACATTTTTCAAATTTTTTATTAACTTTGGCCATTTAGTTGTAATTTTTAAATTTTTATCGTTGCTTTCATATGTATATATCCCGCAATAAAGTCAAAAATTTTAATAAACTGGTGTAGCTAGTTTTGAAATCTTTGACATATTAGGCCCGTTGCGTTTATTTTGACTCAACCCGAATAGACTTATCCAAGTTTATTCTAGCTAGTATCCTTAACCATGTAGACCTTAATTGGTTTATTAGGCTAAGCATCCACGAGTCTCATTACTTGAGATTTTAAATTGTGGAGGACGAGAAATGATAGAGTCAATTATAAGTCGGTATTCTTGCGCAAGCTCACTTGGTGTAATTATTTGCCTATTCTCCCATCACTTGCTAATAATTTATCTGCAATAAGTAAGGTCGTACGATTTGAAAAGTTACTTAGCTTCTAGTCCAAGATCGTTTAAAAGTTGCTCGGTAATGATAAGAGTTCATAGCCAAGGCATAACTTATGAAGCGGGGCGCGAAGATTGGCGAGTCCGAAAAGGCCCTAACAAGGCATGAGGATTCAATTTTATTGCTGAAGATCCAAAGTGATGTGAAAAGCATTATTCCCAAAATCAATATGAAGGATCAAGACTCACGACGAAAAGCAATCAACTCCCATAAAGATCATGGAGAAGTCTATCCGAAAAGACCCTAACAAGGTATGAGGATAAATAGATCCAAGTCCGAAAAGGAGGCGGATCGTTGTATCTCAAAATCCCAATTAGAGATTGAAGAAATAATCATGAAGTCGTGGTCAACAAAGTTAGAGTACCCCTCAAAAGTCTCCAAGTGAAGAAACTCTATTACGATGAGAAGACCATTATCTCAAGAACGTCTCTCAAAGATATGAAGTATGAAGTACATGCCAAATATCGGCCCGAGAAAAGTCTCAAATCGCGAACCAAGTTATGCCAAGATATGAACTTTTTGATATCCCGAGAAGCAGTTTTAAAAGATTTTGTCCTTTAGCTAACTATTGATCAAATCGTCCTACTTTGCTTTCAGCCCTAATAAACTATCAAAATAAGTCCAAAAATGCATCTTCATGATCATTCTAAGACAAAAATAAAATATAATAGATACACCTAGGAATAAGGGAGTTTAAGCATTTAATTAAGCCATGTGTGTGAGTGTTTGAATTACTAACTTATAAATAACAATGATCTCGTTTTTAAGCTTAGTTTGGGGAACGTGAAACTTGAGGGTGATAAATCTTCGCAAGCACCGAAGCCCTAATGTAAGTCCTCGATCTCTTTGCAAGTTATTTCCATCCTTCTGTTTATTCTAAAAGTTTTAATTTCTCTTAGTATTTTCATTTTCGTTTAGTAGTATATTAATAAGGCCAAGGTTGATTGATTATGAGGAAAATGTAAAATTGCTTTATCACTAAGCATTGCATGAGGGCATGGCAATGGTTAAGTGTAGGGGATTTGATAGGTGTGAAAACACCCATCCTTTTACCACTTAATTCTGGCTAAAACAAGACCAAAACACGTATTTAATATCATTTGTTTGGAATTATGCGTGGTTTTGGTGTTTATTGTGTTTTCAGAGTCGACCGGATGAATATTGAAGAAAACATGGGATTGCACGGGTTTTATCAAGGAAAAAGACTCAAGACGAAGTCTATTGTCCAAGAGATGCAGAAGATTTGAAGTCATTGTGCCTATTTGAAGATTTATCGAAGAATAGAGCCAAAGATGGAAGATTCATATATGTCGAAGAACTCGAGTCTATAAAACAATAGATTATAAGACGAGTTGGAATAATTCACCGACACTTCTCAAATCCAAAGTGGAAACGTTTATTTGAAGAAGCGTGAAGACTTAAGAAGAAAGAAGAAAAAGAAGCCCAAATCAAAGCCCAATCAAAAGCCCATAACCACAACACACGCCTATATAAAGTCCTTACTTCACAAATTTTCACACACTTAGTCTTTTAGGTAGTTTCTAGTTTTAGAGAGAGAAAGTTCTAAACTTTCTCTCACTACTTTTCATCTTTTTCTTTCAAGATCAACATTTGTATTACTTTTTCATTAATCAAGTTCAAGTTTTTTATCTTTTAATCTTTACTCTCATCTTCCTTTCTTGATTCTTGTTTACTTTTGGTGCGAATTACTTATGATCCGTGTTGTTCATTTATGTATTCGTGCTTAAAAAGTTTATGTTTTTATTGTTTGATCCAAAAAGTTGTTTGATTTCGAGTTAGATAAGTTGATAAGTGCTTATGTGATTCGGTTAATCTTTGGTTCGGTTTAGTTTGGTGTTAAGCTTGTCAAAATAGCTTATTTCATTAGCTTATAACCGAATTCCATAAATCTAGGAAAGGGTTTAAACCCCTTTCCGATTGATCTATTCCGACCGGCCCTCCCCTCTTTCCGATTGAGTCTAATCGGAAAAGGGTTTTGTTTTCCGATTGGTGGTATTGTCAGTTATTCCGACGGGGTATTGTTTAACCTTATTCCGATTGTATCAAGATTTACCATATTCTGATTGTTGTTGCTTTTAGATATTCCGATTGGGAGTTTCCCTCATTTTCCGATTATTGTTAATTTTAGTATTCCGACCAGTCTTATTTTGCTCATTCCGATTGTACAAGTTTTAACATTCCGATTGCCTACCTTTTACCATATTCCGATCGCTTGTCTCCTTCCATATTCCGATCAATTGATCGGAATAACATTCCGATTGCACCATATTTGGTTATTCCGATTGAGTCGCTTTGCTATTCTCCGTTCTTACTTTTTTTTTAGTAGTTTCCAATTAAGTTCATATTTTTCACAAAGTTTTCCAAGAGTTAGATTTAATTGAATGTCCATTTATTTTCCTAATATAATATTTAAAGTTTCAAATATTTAATTTTAAATTCGTCTTTTCATTTTAATCTTCCAAGTCTTTAATTTTACTCTTCGACACTTAATTTCTTATAGTTAGTTTAAAATAGACAAACAAACCAACCAATTTTTGTTAACCAAGAACAAATCATTCCACTTAAGACCGAGATCAATTCGAGAGGATATCGAGAATCATATTTTGAACCCACACAAAAAATCAATGTATCAGAGGCCTTGAATTAATTCACTTGGATTTCCACTTCACTATCCACGTCACCCCACTCAGCCGTCACATTTAATATAACCAAATCCCAACAGTAAAACCCACTCATCCCTTTTCAACCAATCAAAAATCACTTTATGGATATTAATCCGTGTCTTTCTCCCTTAACCAATTACATCGCCACACGTGGCATATTCAAACATAAACAAGCCTAGATCGAAGATTGAGCTAGAGTGAATATCAAGACAAGTGTTGAACATGAAATCAACTCCAAATCAAGAGAGAAAGACAACCCAACCACTCAATTAGCTGAGAAGTGACTACATCAAAAAGCCCCAATTCAAGTTCTTCAATGGGTACTTACAATTAACAAGATCAAGCCACGTGGAAGATCACTATTGGTTTGAACACGTCACCTACCTCCAACAAACTTCATCCCAACCTCTATAAATACCCCATTAGTCTTTCATTTCAATATGTACTTAGTGTGTTTTTTTTCTCACACAACTTAAATTCTCCCTCATTCAGTTACCTAGTTTGTTAGATACTACTCTCAAGTGATTGACAACCACTTGCGAGTTAGTTAGTTAGCCTTAGCAGATTTGTAACAACTTTACACCATTAATAAACATTCAAGTTCAATTTCACTCAAGTTCTCATTCTCAATTCTTCATAATCCTTCATTCTTGTTACTGCTATGATTCTTTTGATCATTATCGATTAATGGAATGAATTTGTTGCTGTCTGGAAGACTATAGCTAGTTCAGACGAATTTGATTCAATTCCATAGCCAAAATTGAATTTGTAGCATGGGAGTTTGATCTGTAACTGATGGTGAAGATATAATGGATTTTGGTGGTTGATTTTTGGTGTTCTAGTTGATAATAGAGAGCTTGGCGCTCTTCTACTTCATCAAAGGTCTCTACAAGCTAATAGGAACATTTTCTTATTAAAAATTCCTCTAAACTGAATTTGCATGCTAAATTCCTAGAAGTAGATCTTACTTGCTGAATTGTGATTGTGCTAGTATACTTGTGGTGTAATTTTGATGTTCTGATAGTTTACTTGTAGTCCGATAGCTTTTAATTCAATTTTTGATGGATAAAATTTAGCTTTTATCAGTCAAAAGTCATCATTTTCTTATTTTGAGTTCTTGCTAGTAAACTTGTTGGTTTTTGACTTCAAACTAGCTCATTTCATTCACTTAACAAAATTTGATAAGTGTCAAATGCTGTCATAAGCTTTTACTCAAAAAGACTGTACAAAAGTTTCATAACAGATCTTAATTGGTGTGTGGATCAAGTTGAATTTTGAGAATCAGTTGTTAAGACTTGTTGTTTTGAGCTCATTTTCACTCAACAAGTGAGTGTAATTTCATTTGCAAAATTTTTGTGGTCGATTTCTTGGTCAAACAGGCAATTAGCCTTTGAAAAGTTTGGGCCAGACTTAGCATTTACCAAACAGTCCAAACTAGCACTTTTTGATTACTTCTCATTACTTTGTTAGTTGATGGATTTTGCTGATTTTTGATTTCAGACTTAGCTTATCATATAAATTTCATAGTTAGTAAGGAAATTGTACAGTATCAAGTTTTGAGTTAGAAAACAGCTTAATAATAAGCACTTGAGCTTTGTGTCACCTGTTAATCATTTTCAACAAGAAAATCCAAAAGTGGATGTCTAAATAAGCTTTTAGCTTAATTTGAGCTTATTGAAATAAGCTACTTTGAGTTTTACTAGATTTTAGCCAAATTCCTTTTGCAAGTCTAGCTAATTTTCATTTTTAAGCACTTTGGAAAAACTAGAGTCGTTTTGGTGGACTAATAAGCTCAAACGAGATTATTGAATCATTTTGCCCATTTTTGGTTTATATTTTGTTAAAATTTTCAAATTAGTCCCTAGCCTTTCATTAATTGGTTAATCAGTTTTGTTAATACAAGTTTTTTAGGGTTTGCATAAACAAGTCCCTATATTTCTGTTTGTTACACATTTGGTTAGTCAGTTTTTGGAAGTTGCTAGTTTATTAACCTAGTTTGTTACTATTTTCATTTCTAGTCCCTATACTTTCTGATTTTACACTTTTAGTCCTTATACTTTCATTTAATTTACATTTTGTGCATTTTTACATTGTGTGCATTAGATACTTGTAATTTGTAATATCTTTGTAGTATTTGCAATTTGTTTTACGGTTAAATGGCTATAATATTTTCACTTTTTACGTGTTTGTTTGAAATAGACATAGATTCCAAATAATCTTGTAACACCAAAAACAATTATAACTTGATATTGGTAGGACTTTCAATTTGTCTTGATTCGATAAAAACGAACTTGAATAAATACTCAACATTAGTACTATCCAATATTTATATCTCTCTTTAAACTCCATCTTTCAGACAGAAGACTGGGGACCGGTCTCAGCCGGCTACTCAGCAACAACCTACTCAGCCCAAGGGTAAGGTCAGACTCAAGACCGTTCTGCTACGGATAGGCGTGGCGGTAATGATAATTACCGTAACAACGTTGGAAACTCCAACAGCAGCAGGTCCTTACACTTACTCATTTCTTTATGTTACATGTGATGATTCATAATTCTGACACATTAGCAATCTTCTACCAGGAATCATGGTAACGGAAGGGAGCAAAACCAAAGAGGTTCACAGCCTAACTGTCCAACTATCATTGGTAATACATCTTATGATTTTCTGCATTGTTCTTTTGTACCTATAAATCATGTCTCATGTGTACTTTTTCAAACAGGCTCCCAGCCAGCAAGGGCACCTGCTGGAGGGTATACTCACCCTCTCTACACTACCTGCAACCGTAGGCACCCAGGTCCATGTCACCACGACAGAGACGCTTGCTACAAGTGTGGCCTTACTGGTCATCGCATGAAGGACTGCCGCAAGGGCGAGATGGAGGGCACATCTGGACATGCTAATTCTAAGCCGCCTCCTACTAGTGGACGCGTTTACACGACTTCTCGTGACAAGGCCAACAAGTCTACAAGTACCATCACTGGAATCTTGTATATGTATGGTTAAGCAGCATGTGTTTTATTCGACACGGGTGCTACGCATTCGATCATTTCTATTGCTTATGCTAAGAATGTTAGGATATCCCATATGCCATTAGAGAATGTACTAAACATTTCCACGCCGTTAAGAGACTCTGTACGCATAACCCATGGGTACAAGAGCTTTTGTAACACCCCCAAATATTCATACATTAGTTCAGCGAAAGAGTCGTTGGTGTTACGGGATAACACATTACTCAAATCATAGACAACGGTTAAAAATCGCGTCGTTGAATAATAAAGCATTTTCCATTCATAAATATCAATTTACATAGGTCCCAAGTCATAGTATTTCATACAATTTTATAAAACATTTGAATGGAAATTTTATTTTAATGCGGGTCATAAATTCTTGTCGTCGTCCCGAGAATTACCTTCAAGTACCTGAGATAAAACATGTTAAAAAGGTCAGCGAAAACGCCGAGTGAATTCATAGAGTTTAATAAAAACCATTAATATATCACCGGTATATATAATCATTACCGAAAATCATTTTTATACAAATCTTTGTCATAAATCATAATATAGGCTTTTGCCTTCAAAACCATTATACGAACCATTGTCGTAAAAACATCATGCAATACGTTTTATAACGTTGTATAAAGTTTAATAAAAACCGTTATATGAAAATGGTTATGTAAAACCAAAACACGAACATAATATCAATAATAAGACCCCGTATTGCTAGTCAAGCAATATATTATAGTTCAATTCGTACATCAGTAGTTTCAATAGTGGATTATTATAAGCCGCATGGTATTGCTACCTTACTATAACAAACAACGAGTAGCTAACCAAAAATTCATTTGCCCATCTAAAACAATGTGTCGTCACAATAATCACGCTTATATAAATCTTCTCATACATAAATTCGCTTACCAATCAATGTGTCACGACGGGGATTAAACCGTCAAGGCGCGAACTGGGGTGATCTTCCCCAAATAATACTATTATATCCATAAGCGTCTACCAAATCCCGGTAGTTCACAATTCATGCCAATGGGACTTTTAGTGACATAACCTAACTATAATAATCCATTTCATTTCGTTCATCGGGTCATATAATCATTCATCGGGTCATACAATCATTCGAGTCCATATCAATAAGCAAATAATCGGGACAACTGGTGTCCTATTTTATTAAAACTAACATGTTATCCCTCTTGCGGGTTTATAAAACACTTCATAAAACATTTAAAAGAATGTGAGGCTATGAACTCACGTTGATTGGGAAAGGCGGGTTATCGGCGATTTGGATGTAGGGTACGTGCTTTGATCACGGAAACCTAGACAAATAATACTCGTCTTAGACTCTTGTCCAATGACTTTATAAAAATAATGGCTATGTATAAATGATGACTTTATAAGTGTGATGATGATCAAGTGGGATTTTATCTTTTCATTCAACATTATAGTGTTATGTGTTAGTAAATTTTTAGACTAGTTACACTAGTTTCAACTTATTTATATATTAAGGCCCAATAAGCCATTAAAAGTCCAACACATTTTATTAGCCCATTTTATACTTTTAATACCAGGCCTATACTCATATGTTGGGCCCAAGTGTGTTAAGACCATGAGTAAGTCCATTAGTGTTTAGCCAAACTAGTTGGGTCAATACTCCAATAAGGCTACTTTGGCCCGTTAATGTCCATATGTTATAAAGCTCGGGTTTTATCGGTTTTTACATGTTAAATGTACTTACATATCAGTATATGAGTTATAAAAATGTTACATTAGACGGGTCTGACCGTCTAAGTTTTATTTGGCGAAAACGTTAATCTTTCGGTTTTAGCCGAAAAGACGTAAAACTTATATATAGTTTTATAACTTTAGAAAACATTTGAGTTTGTATTTTTACAAAATGTCATACTTATTTATCATAGTATATAACTTATTTTATAAGTATTATCATAAGTTAGTGGGTTTTATATATTTATTTTATAATTATATTACTTGAGTGCTCATTTTATATTATATACTTTTATTTACGAATCTGATTATCAAAGTTACTTCTACCATTTTTGCCATATCTTGAGTTATACAAGGAGATAGAAGCTCAATTTTGGGCAGCTCAAACTACATAATATGTGCTACAATTAACTCTAGTTTAGCTACTGCTCATTCATCTTCTAAGTGTCCCTAATAATTCGTCCAAATCAGACTATACAGATTTAAACCTTAATAATGTTTTGATCATATCTTTCTCATTTTATTGATTCCATTGAGTGGCCAACTCTCCACATATGTAAAAATCATATACCATACTGTATATTCAAAAATACAAGTCATTTTATCAGGTTATCATATGGTTCTTTACTGTTTTATATAGCCTAAAATTTTGGTCAAGATTTTAACATCTTTACATATAGATTTCAGTCTTTTTAACCAAATCTATCAACACAAAATTTCCACATAATACTTTGATCATTATTCATCATCATATACATATACATTTAGAAAGAAATACATAATTACATTTACAAAATAACAAGATGATAGGAAGAGATTGATCCCTATACCAATCAAGATGATGAAAAGACGAGATATTGGATGAACAAGGCTTGATCTCGCCACCAAATCTTCAACCTTTTAGGACAACTACTTGGGTCCTTCAAATGGATGAACACCTACATGAAATCATCCCTTTAACTCCATGTAAACTCCCTTTTACTTGTTAAGATCACCTCCAATCTTCATCTTTTCAAAAGGCCTTCAACATATGTTGATTATAGCCTTTGTTTATGGCTATATTTTTGATGGATGGTGATTGTGGGATGAATGTTGGACGTTCATAGAGAAGGGAGAGAGAGATTTGAGTGGTTTTGCATGTAAGGAAAAGAGAGAAATGGCTTAACTTAGCTAGTTTTATGGTTTGGTTGTTTTGGTAAGATATTAAGGACAAGTGTCCTTCGTATCTTTGTTAGCTTGCCACCAAATGTGGTGTGTTGGCTAAGTCTTGGCCACCCATAGTGGGGGTGAGGCAAGTGTAAACTTGTCTCATCTCCACTAATTTACGGGTACTCCTCGATTCTATTTTCCTCTATTTACGTGCCCTCGGGTCGTTTTACGAAAAACGTTTTTATGAATTATGAATATACGGCACAAAACGATTCTAATTAAAATTGTCTCATCAAAAACGGAGTTCAAAAACGTAAATACGTAAACCTAGGGTTTCCGGTTTAGTCGTAAAGGACGTCAAATTATGCACGTAAGTCCTAATTTATTCTCGTAAATTTGTGTGTTTATGAATCAACACAAGATAAAATTCCAAATTAATATTCGAGAATAAATTTATTCCCTGAAATGTCGGACTGTCACAAAAATGGTGTATGTAAACATAAGCACGTAACGTAGAGTTCTCCGGTTCAGACGTAGTCGATGCTACTTTAAGAAGTAAACCCTTATTTCTTCCCAAAAGTGAGTGAGTTCATAAATTA
This sequence comes from Glebionis coronaria, assembly GCA_025667525.1. Taxonomy (NCBI): domain Eukaryota; kingdom Viridiplantae; phylum Streptophyta; class Magnoliopsida; order Asterales; family Asteraceae; genus Glebionis; species Glebionis coronaria. The sequence goes on along the minus strand of CM046880.1, from coordinate 178,952,732 downwards.
GTAATAAAATAATGATTTTAAATAATACTTGAGAATAAAATATCGACCATAAATTGACGGATTTTCACAGCAGTTACCCCTAAAGAGGATCTTTGTCCTCAAAGATCGATTTTTCTTACTACTCGCTTCTTATAGAGTTAAAGCCATGTGGGTATTTAATAACTGATTTTTACTTAGTTATGAAAGTTCGTTAAACCGATCTTTTCGAATTGATTACTAGTTAAGAGTGCGACTCAGTCGTTCTTGGTGGAAAATAAAATGGGGGTTTGATTATCTATTTTAAACTAAAAGCAAATATGTAAATGTCGTTGAGTAAAATAAAAGCTTTAAAGATTAAACTAAAAATCATTAGAAAAACACTTGGTAAAAACAGAGATTTCGGGAAGCGTGCAATTTCTGGAAATTAAAACGTAATGAATCTAAAACTTGAAAACTTTGTAAAAACAAGAAATTAATCCCATCGGAATGCCTGGTCGGAATGCTTTGTCGGAATATGATCGGAATGCACTTGATCGGAATATCCAAAAATACTACTGTCGGAATGTAATCGGAATGTTAAAGGAAGAATCCTATCGGAATACCAGCATCGGAATATGGTCGGAATATACCCAAAAGGAATCTGATCGGAATGTCTTAATCGGAATAATAGAAAAAGGAAAACGATCAGAATAAACTAAAAAAGAAAGCTATCGGAATCCAAAAGGAATACCAATCGGAATGTACAAAACCCTTTTCTGATCAGAGATCAGAATACAAGGGGGGGGGGCAAATCAGAATGTAATGGCCTAAACGGAATGACAAATCGAAAAGGGGTTTACCCTATTCCGATTACTAGCACTACGAGCAAAGCAATCCAAATAAGCAAAGTTTATAAGCTACCTTTGATAATCTCAAACCAAGACTTAAACAAATTACTAATAAGCCGAACTAATAAGCATAAAATAAGAACTTTTCAAAACTTAAAATAAGCAAAACGTTTAAATCAAACTTTAAAAAGACTAAAACTTTAAGAAAACATAAAACGTAAATAAGCTAAACACAAACTAAGTCAATAAGCATGAAAAGCTCAAAACTTAATCCGTATTAAAACTTAGAGATGAATAAAAAGATAAACTTTTTAATCACATAAGCATCAAGATGAAAACAAAATCAAAGATTATCACCAATCAAGATCAAAGTAAAGAAAGGTAGAAGAAGATTAAAGATTAAAGATAAGAAACTTAACTTGAACTTATAGATTAATGATTCCAAAATACAAGATCAAATCAAAGCTTAAACATGAAAAGAAAGAAAAGATGAAGTTCTAGTGAGAGAAAGTTAAACACTTTCTCTCTCTAAAAATAAAACTAAAGAAAGAAAAAATAAACTAGCTAACGCCCTCCTAATGTGTCATTAGGAGGGTATTTATAGGAGGTGGGAAGGTGCATGTGTTGCTTCCTTCTTTCTTTCTTCTCGACTCGATTTAAATGCTTTGTCTTTCTCGACGTCGTCTTGGGATTTGTCGATACGAATTGAACTTGTCTTATAATTTTCTTCTTCTATTAGACTTGAGTTCTTCGACTTCATTAAACTTCCGTCTTTAGACTTTTTCTTCGATAAATCTTTAGAATAGGCCTTGGACTTCCGTTCTTTTTGCACTCTTGATCTTTTGACTTCGTCTTTTCTCGTTTTCTTTGATAAACGCCCGTGATAACCCATGTTTTCTTCCTTTTTCACATTTTTATCCTGAAACACAATAAAAACACAAACCACGCATAATTCCGACTTTTACAACATAAAATATACGTTTTGGTCTTGTTATTATTGGTAATAAGTGGTAAAAGGATAAGTGTTTTCACACTTATTAAATCCCCTACACTTGACGATTGCAATGCCCTCATGCAATGCATTAATTTCAAAGCACATATTATATTTCCCAACATAAATAACCCACCTTGGCCTTTATTAAACACTAAATACTAAGGAAACTAAAAGAACAAAACAAGTACATAAATCAAAGACTTACATTGGGATTTTGGTCGTCATGAATGTTCATCATCCTCAAGTTTCACGTTCCCCATACCAAGCTTATAAACGAGATCATTGTTATTATTCGTTAGCAAAGTAACACGAACTCATGTGGCCCAAATGTTCACTTAGACTCCCTTATTCCTAGGTGTATCTCTTATATTTTAATATTGTCTTGAATGATCACGAGGATGCATTGTTTGACTTATTTCGATATTTATTTAGGCTGAAAATAAAGTGGGACGATTTAATCAATAGTTAGGTAAAGGACAAAATCTTTTAAAACTGCTTCTCAGGACCTCTTAAAGTTCATATCTTGGCATAACTTGCTTCACGATTTGAGACCTTTCTCGGACCGATATTTGGCAGTGACTTCATAACTTCGAATCTTGAGAGACGTTCTTGAAATAATGGTCTTCTCTTCATAATAGGAATTTCTTCACTTGAACTTTTTGAGAGATTCTTCGTACTTGGACCACGACTTCTTCATTTTTCTCCAATATTTATTTTGGATTTTGATATACAACGATCCGCCTCCTTTTAGGACTTGGATCTATTTATCCTCATACCTTGTTAGGGCCTTTTTGGATAGACTTCTCCATGATCTTTAGGGGAGTATTTGCTTTTCGTCGTGTGTCTCGATCCTGCATATTGATTTTTGATAAATGATTCTTCACATCACTTGTGGATCTTTAGCAACAAAATGTAGCCCTCATGCCTTGTTAGGGCCTTTTCGGACTCGCCAATCTTCTCATCCTGCTTCAATAAGTTATGCATTGGCTATGAACTCTAATTAATACCGAGCAACTTTTAAACGATCTTGTGCTAGAAGCTAAGTAACTTTTCAAATCGTACAACCTTATTTATTGCAAATATATTTATTAACAAGCGATGGGAGAAAAAGCTTATAATCAACTCACATAAATTCATGAAAGAATACCAAACTTATAATTGACTATCATCTCTCGTTCTCGACAATTTAAAATCTTAAGGAATGAGACTCGTGGATACTTAGCCAATTAAATAAAAGTTTTGGGTTTTCAAGTCATTTATAGGATCTTGCAACTTCTTAGACTCTTTCAAGTTTAGAATTAGCATTTTAAAGTTCCCTTAATAAACGACGTTCTAGGATAAATTATAGGAACTTGCGAAAAGTTCTTGTTCTTAACGCGTGAGAGTTAAGACTTTCGCATTTTAAAGCTCCCTACATAAAAGCCTAGAAAAACTTGACTTAAACACGTTAAGGATACTAGCTAGAGTAAACTTAGATAAGTAAACTCGGGTTGAGTCAAAATATTCACGACTTTGAAAAATTTAATACCACTTTATTGAAAATTTATTCTAGCAAAGAAAGTAAATAACGATAGCAAAGGAAAATTACAAGACCAAAATAGATTAAAAATTTTGAAAAAAGTCGAAAAATCAGATTTTCCGGTTAAAATGAGGATAATTTCATGGAAAATCCCACTTACTTCGATAGAAGTCCCCCCTACACTTGATATAAACATTGTCCTCAATGTTTAATCATGTGGGAGTAAACTCCCCTACACATAGGACATTGTGCACGCTGTTTAAATCTTGCTAAGGAAATGACAACTATAGTGATTTCAATGTGAACACATAAGATATGAAATATTGAATCACGACAATTTAGGATAGAACCGGGAAGACGGGTACACGGGATCACGGTTCGTCAAAAGTCATTGAGAATGGATCTTTGAAGCTTTAATCCCTGCACATTAGAAGAAACAAGACAACAAACACATACGGGGCTCCCCCTATACTTATTATGAAAACGGTAAAGGATAGATCAACGGGTTGCCTCCCGAGAAGCGCTTGTTTTTGTTAACCGAGTCACGAGCCTGACTCGACCCATAACTAATTCAAGGGAAACGTGGTGAGGGATGGAACAATCTCATGAGAGATGTCCTCACCAAAGTACAACTTCACGCGCTGGCCATTCACTTTAAAATTGGGCCCATTTGGCTGAGAAAGCTCAATGGTGCCATATGGGAAGACTTTGGTGCTGGTGAATGGACCAGACTAACGGCTCTTCATCTTGCCCGAGAAGATCTTCAACCGAGAGTTAAAGAGTAAAACTTGATCACCAACGTGGAACTCTCGGTTCTTAATCCCTGCATCATGGATGATCTTGGTTTTCTCCTTGTAGATTAATGAGTTCTCATAAGCTTCATTCCTCAGTTAATTTAGCTCGTTGAGTTGAATCTTCGGAAGATCACCGACTTTATTGATGTCAAAATTAGCCCACTTCAGGCCCAGTATGCCTTATGTTCCACCTCAATAGGAAGGTGGCATGCCTTCCCGTACACAAGACGATATGGAGTGCAACCAATAGGCGTCTTATATGCGGTACGGAAAGCCCACAAAGCATTTTATAACTTATCGGCCCATGAGGCACGATGCTCTCCCACAGTATGCTCAAGGATTCGCTTCAATCCATGGTTAGATATCTCAGCTTGACCGTTTGTTTGGGAATGATAAGCGGCGGAAAGACGGTGATTGACACCGTACTTAGCCATGACTCGAGCAAATTGGTCATTGCAAAAATGAGTCCCGCGGTCACTGATGATAGCACGAGGAACACCGAATCGAGCAAAAAGCTGCTTCAGAAAGTTCACAACCACCCTCGCATCGTTCGTAGGGAGAGCCTTGGCTTCAACCCATTTAGAAACGTAGTCAACGGCTACGAGGATGTACTTGTTCCCTTTAGATGATGGAAATGGCCACATAAAGTCGATACCCCATACATCAAAGATTTCACATTCTTGTATGAAATTTTGAGGCATCTCATCTTTATGTGTGATCTTTCCTTGTCTTTGGAAAGCATCACAATGTTTAACCATTTCATGAGCGTCATGATAAATGGTGGGCCAATAAAATCCAGAGTCGAACACTTTCTTCGCGGTGTAATTGGGACCAAAGTGACCACCGGTGGGTCCTTTGTGGCAAGCTTCCTGGATTAGTAATGCTGTCGGCCCATCAACACATCGACGAATGACAAGATCCGCACATTGTTTGAAAAGGTAAGGGTCGTCCCAAAAATAGTGTTCAATGTCTTTAAAGAACTTTTTCTTTTGTTGGGATGTTAACCCTTCTTTGAGAATTCCACCCGTTAAGTAGTTTGCAATGTCCGTAAACCACGGGATGTCATCGAGATTGGAATTGATAGACATTAAGGCCTCAAGGGGAAAAGAGTCATTGATCTCTTGATTCGGATGATCCCCTTGATAAGGATACTCAAGTCTACTTAGATGATCCGCGGCTAGGTTTTCGGCTACCTTCTTGTCACGAATTTCAATTTTAAATTCTTGAAGGAGCAAAACCCAACGAAGAAGTCTTGGCTTAGAATCCTGCTTAGTCAACAACTAATTTAACGCGGAATGGTCGGTATAGACAATGGTGGTGGAAAGGACAAGATAGGGGAAGAATTTTTCAAAAGCATACACTACATATAAAAGCTCTTTTTCGGTAGTGGTATAATGCAATTGAGCCCCCGTCATTGTCTTGCTAGCATAATGGATTGGTTGGAAGTATTTGTTCACTCTTTGGCCCAAAACCGCTCCAATGGCAAAGTCGCTTGCATCGCACATCAATTCAAAAAGTAGCTCCCAATTAGGGGTAACCAAGACCGGTGCCTTAGTTAGCTTGTCCTTAAGAAGATTGAAGGATTCAATAAACTCTTTAGAAAAGATAAAGGGAGTGTCTTTTTCCAAGAGGTGGGTCATCGGGCGAGTGATCATGAATGAATCGACGATAGAAGCCCACATGACCAAGGAAACTTCTCACACCCTTTACGGTTGAAGGTGGAGGTAATTTGGCTATGACATCAACTTTAGCACGGTCCACTTCAAGACTGGCTTTGGAGATTTTGTGTCCAAGAAAAATGCCTTCTTTTACCATGAAATGGCATTTTTCCCAATTTAGAACAAGGCGAGTGTCTTCACACCGCTTAAGCATGCATTCCAAATTGGCAAGGCAAGAAGAGAATGAGTCACCATAGACCGAGAAATCATCCATGAAGACTTCCATAGTTTCTTCAACCATGTCATGGAAGATAGCCATCATACACCTTTGGAAAGTCCTAGGAGCATTGCATAAGCCGAAAGGCATTCTTTTGTAAGAAAATGTTCCATAAGGAAAAGTGAATGTGGTTTTCTCTTGGTCTTTAGGATCGATGGGAATTTGAAAATACCAGGAGAAACCGTCTAAGAAGCAATAATAGTCATTACCCGCTAGACGTTCAAGCATTTGGTCCATAAAAGGAAGGGGAAAATGATCCTTTCTCATAGCATCATTGAGTTTGCGATAGTCTATACAAACTCTCCACCCTGTAACAAGACCAGTAGGAATTAACTCGTTGTTTTCATTGGGCACAACGGTGATTCCGCCTTTCTTAGGCACACAATTGACGGGACTAACCCATGGTGAATCTGAGATAGGGTAGATCATTCCAACATCAAGAAGTTTGATAACCTCTTTTTTGATAACGTCATGGATCTTGGGATTCACCCTTCTTTGGTTTTGAATAGTGGGTTTAAAGTCGTCCTCCATGAGAATTTTATGTGTGCAAAAGTGAGGATCAATTCCACGAATATCGGAGATTTTCCAAGCAATCGCTTTCTTATGATTCTTCAGCACGACGATAAGTCGGGATTTTTCGTCTTCTTTCAAATCCTTTGCGATGATGGGGCGGGTGACTTCTTATTGTCTTCAAGGAATACGTATTCGAGATGAGACGGTAGGTCCTTAAGCTCTAAATCCGGTGGATTTTCGATGGAAGGCGTAGTCAAATTCGGATAATCGATAGAGATTTCCTTAGGATATGGTGGAGAAATATGGTCCTCGTTGAGAAGTTTCTCAATGGTACGAATGTCTTCATCCCAATTGGTGGGAGAATCGTCATATTTTAAGTCCACATCTCCCAAAGTTGCTTCAAATTCTTTGAAAAGGAAATCACTTTCTCCAAATGGAGTTAGTGAAGGAGCAATAGAGGCAACGGTCTCAACAATGGGAAGAGAAGAAGAACCACTTTTACAAGTATCTTTTAAATATTCTTCACAAGCCTCATCAAGAAAATCAATGAAATTAACACTCTCGTTTTCAGAAGGCTGCTTAGAAAGTTTACCCATGTTGAAGATGATTTTATCGTCACCAACTCTCTTGATTAATTCGTCGCGGCTACATCGATGAGAGTGCGACCGGTCCTCAAGAATGGACGTCCAAGGATTAATGGAACACGGGGGTCCATCTCGTAGTCGACGACAACAAAATCCGCTGGAAAGGTGAATTTGTCGACACCAACGAAGATGTCTTCGGCTATCCCCACTGGATAAACAACCGTACGGTTAGCTAATTCCAATGTCATTCGTGTGGGGACTAGCTCGGGTAGAGATAATTGTTTCCAAACACTTAATGGCATTAAGTTTATACTAGAACCTAGATCGGCTGGGGCCATACAATTCTCTACCCCGGGGAAGTTGCAAGGATTGAGGAAACGACCCGGATTACCAAGTTTGGTTGGTAATTTCCTTAAGAGCACTGCGGAGCAATTCTCGTTAAGTTGGGTCTGAGCGATATCAAGAAGTTTCTCCTTATCACTGAGAAGATCTTTAAATATTTTAGCATATTTGGGCATGTGAGCGAGAGCCTCAGCAAAGGAGAAGTTTAAATTCAGTTGTTTAAACATTTTAAGAAAGTTAGAAACCTGAATATCATCCTTGTTCTTCAACTTCTCTTTCTGAAACCGTGAGGGATAAGGTATATTGGGTTGATATGAAGGCTTTGTAATGGAATTCTCACTCACATCCTTGGGTGGTGGAGGGGTGGAAGTAGAAGGTGGAGGAATTGGAGAAATAGAAGGTGGAGGAATTGGAGAAGGGGACTTGTTTTCCTTTGTCACAATCACCGGTGTAGGTGTAGGAAGATCGGGTTCCTTTAAACCTTTTCCACTTCGAGTAGTGATTGCTTTCATCTCCCCTTTTGGATTAGCAATGGTGTTACTCGGAAGAGAACCCGAACTAGAGGCTTGATTACTTTGGAAGAAACTAACCATCATATCCCTTAAGTCATTCGTTTGACTGCTCAAAGAGTTTCGAATATCGGCTCAAAGATCATTCCCTTGTTTCACCATATCTCCTTTCAAGTTGGCCATTTGCCGCTGAAGATTCTACACTATCGCATCATTAGTCCTCATGTAAGTTTCAACCTCTTGATTAAATGCGGTGGGTTGGTTGGGAGGAAGAGCATGGTAGGCAGGTGATTGATAAGCGGGTGGTTGGTGAACTTCATTGTTTCCTTGAGGTGGATATGGGTTTCTTTGGGTATGATATTGATTTGGAGCTCGAGGTTGGTTTTGATTGTTGCGATTAAGGTTGTTTTGGTTTTGAGGGGGAAAACGGGTGGTGAAAGGAAGTTGTTTGAACGATAACTAAGCAAATTGCGGTCACCTTGTGGACGCGCTTGATAGCCTCCCGTAGAAAAGTTACCGTTGGCGGCATACACAATTTCTGGATTGTCATGAGTCGAAGGACAATCGGTGTATGAATGAGATCCCACACATATTTCACATGACTGGCTCATAACATTAACTTGTGCATTGATAACTTTGGTATTGTTAGCGGTTTGTAGAGCAACTGTTTCAACAAGCGAAGTAAGCTTATCAATTCTCTTGTCGCTCTCACTAGTACTAGCACTAGCCACATTAGTCCGAACACTCTTGGTTTGCACTCTAGACTTATTCTCAATAATATCCCCCGAGGCACTATTTAGTGAATCTTGGTCATTCATGCTTAAACTATTGTAAAAAGTATTAATTTGATGTACTTTTGTGAAACCATGTTGTGGACACTTTCTTAAAAGTTCCGTAAAACGGTCTCAAGATTTACTAAATGTCTCACTGTACTTTTGTTCAAAGGTAATGATTTCATTCAGCAAAGCGGTAGTACGTGAGGGTGGGAAAAAGTAGTTGATGTATTTAGTCTCTAAATCCGTCCACGTAAGAATAATTTGTGGCGGTTCCTTATCAAGCCAATGGCGGGCTTGTCCCTCTAAGGAGAAAGGAAAAAGTTGCAAGCGAATTACCTCTTGTGAAACCCCATTATACTTAACCGTATTAGTGAGTTGAAAAACCTTTTTATATGGTCATGAGGATCATCAAGTGTACGCCACAAGAATGGTTGAGCATAGACCATTTGAATGAAGCCGGATTTGAGCTCAAAGTTGTTGGCTCCAATCTCGGGTATGACAATAGCATCGGTGTTGCCCTCTACTTGCGATTGCAAAAGCTCGATCATTTGTTGGTTTTCCATGGTGACAATAGGTGGAGTAATGACTTCGGCTTGAGCTACTTTCTTCTTACGAGCACGAGTACGCATACACACCTACAAAAGGAAAAGAAAAATAGACACGAAATATTTTTGGTTTTTTATGTTTTTCTATTTTTTTGTATTTTTGAATATTTTTAATTTTTATGGATTTTTTTTTGAAAATTTTTAAGCAAGAAAAATAACGTTCAAAGGTGAATGGATCCCAAAATCTAACGCGTCTCTCACAAAAAACCGTTAATCTTAAAAAAAAGAGCCGGCAGCGGCGCCATTTTAATAACTGGTTTTTACTTAGTTATGAAAGTTCGCTAAACCGATCTTTTCGAATTGATTACTAGTTAAGAGTGCGACTCAGTCGTTCTTGGTGGAAAATAAAATGGGGGTTTGATTATCTATTTTAAACTAAAAGCAAATATGTAAATGTCGTTGAGTAAAATAAAAACTTTAAAGATTAAACTAAAAATTATTAGAAAAACACTTGGTGAAAACAGAGATTTCGGGAAGCGTGCAATTTTTGGAAATTAAAACGTAATAAATCTAAAACTTGAAAACTTTGTAAAAATAAGAAATTAATCCCATCGGAATGCCTGGTCGGAATGCTTTGTCGGAATATGATCGGAATGCACTTGATAAGAATATCCAAAAATACTACTGTCGGAATGTAATCGGAATGTTAAAGGAAGAATCCTATCGGAATACCAGCATCGGAATATGGTCGGAATATACCCAAAAGGTATCTGATCGGAATGTCTTAATCGGAATAATGGAAAAAGGAAAACGATCAGAATAAACTAAAAAAGAAAGCTATCTGAATCCAAAAGGAATCCCAATCGGAATGTACAAAACCCTTTTCCGATCAGAGATCAGAATACAAGGGGGGGGGGGCAAATCGGAATGTAATGGCCTAAACGGAATGACAAATCGGAAAGGGGTTTACCATATTCCGATTACTAGCACTACGAGAAAAGCAATCCAAATAAGCAAAGTTTATAAGCTACATTTGATAAGCTCAAACCAAGACTTAAAAAAATTACTAATAAGCCGAACTAATAAGCATAAAATAAGAACTTTTCAAAACTTTAAATTAGCAAAACTTTTAAATCAAACTTTAAAAAGACTAAAACTTTAAGAAAGCTTAAAACGTAAGTAATCTAAACACAAACTAAGTCAATAAGCATGAAAAGCTCAAAACTTAATCCGTATTAAAACTTAGAGATGAATAAAAAGATAAACTTTTTAATCACATAAGCATCAAGATGAAAACAAAATCAAAGATTATCACTAATCAATATCAAAATAAAGATAGGTAGAAGAAGATTAAAGATTAAAGATAAGAAACTTAACTTGAACTTATAGATTAATGATTCCAAAATACAAGATCAAATCAAAGCTTAATCATGAAAAGAAAGAAAAGATGAAGTTCTATTGAGAGAAAGATAAACACGTTCTCTCTCTAAAAATAAAACTAAAGAAGGAAAAAATAAACTAGCTAACACCCTCCTAATGTGTCATTAGGAGGGTATTTATAGGAAGTGGTAAGGTGCATGTGTTGCTTCCTTCTTTCTTTCTTCTCGACTCGATGTAAATGTTTTGTCTTTCTTGACGTCGTCTTAGGATTTGTCGATACGAATTGAACTTGTCTTATAATTTTCTTCTTCTATTGGACTTGAGTTGTTCGACTTCATTAAACTTCCGTCTTTAGACTTTTTCTTCGGTAAATCTTTAGAATAGGCCTTGGACTTCCGTTCTTTTTGTACTCTTGATCGTTTGACTTCGTCTTTTCTCGTTTTCTTCGATAAACGCCCGTGATAGCCCGTGTTTTCTTCCTTTTTCACATTTTTATCCTGAAACACAATAAAAACACAAACCACGCATAATTCCGACTTTTACGACATAAAATATACGTTTTGGTCTTGTTATTATTGGAAATAACTGGTAAAAGGGTAAGTGTTTTCACACTTATTAGTATTTCCTCCACATCTGGTCTTTCTCTCAAGTGTAATTCATTACAATACACGAGTTTCATCAAACATAACTACGGGAATACGATCAGGCTTAAGTTGACTTACTTTCTCTATCCATGATGTTCACGGGTTTCTGTTCAATGCAACTTTTTGCCGATCTAAAATTCATTAAGAAACAATCAGATTTTCACTTGATAGACATTTTATCAAGTCCGATATACGAACATAATTCACGCAGCCCTTGAAGTCCTAGGGTAGATCCAGCTTATATGCCTTTCAAACCAAATTATTACATTATCTTAATGGTTCCGTACATTGGGGACTTAATTTCCCATGATCTTTCAGATCATCAATTCATCTTTTCATGGTGAAAATTTTCGGCATTACTTGCTACCCATCCTGCACTTCAAGATCTACATTTCATATTCACATAACCTCCTGCCCACTACTGGCAGTCAATAATCAGATCCTAATTTCAACAATAATTTCAGGTCTCGCGGGTCGGGTATTTTTTAAGGTTAGGTTTGTCATCATATGCAACCTTAAACCTTAAGGACATGTCCAACTCACAATGAGTGTATGTCGGGTATCTTCATCCCAACTCCTGTCTACAGATGCTCTTATATTTAGATCCTTACAAGATTCGATCTCGATCATAATACGATATTTATCAATGATAATCTCTCCAAAGGAAAACGATTATCCCTTTCATTACCAAAGGTCAATTATTCAAACGTAAAACAAGACTTCTAGTATTTGTATCGTTCTTTCACCCTGTCCCTTCGATTGGGGCGGTAAACAGTACTCTCATCAAGATTCGTTCCCAATGACTTTTGAGGAAATCTCTAGAAGTTCGATGCGAAGTGAGGATCTTGATAGAGATGATTGATACATGCACACCATGCTTACACAACTCCTTTAAATACAAAAGAGTCAATTTCTTCATCGAGAATCTATCATTAACGGAAATGATATTAGCAGATTTGGTCAGTCTGTCGAAGATGACCCAAATCGAATCAAATTCAGATGACGACCTTGGAAGATTTGTGATAAGAATCCATGGTGATTCTATCCTATTTTCAAACAGGAATAATAATAATAAGCTATAGAAGCAATCCTAATGGGTTTTGGCGTTCAGCCTTGACCTTCACAAAAGTTAGACATTTACTAACATATGTTGCGATGTCTGCTTTCACATTTGGCCATAAGTACAACTTCTCCAGATAAGATACATCCAATATAAATAAATCTTAAAATCCTCCATATTTAGGCAATCACAAGTGGCCTTTTAAACATTTAACGCCATCGGCTCTCATTTTTAATGGTTCAAATTAGTCGTGAACCCCTTTTTATTATCTATATTATCCTTCTTACAAGCATTAGTTATTTCTAAATTGTTCGGACAAACTATTTTGCACAGTTTATTACTAAGGAACACATCCTAATTGATTCTTTGTCCTTTTTTCATAACGTGTCAGTAATTACATTCACCTTCCTTGATAAAATAAATATCATGACCGTAATCACTCATTAATTCCTTCTTCATATTTTCTAAGTTTTAGTTTCGTCTCAAATATTATCTTTATTAGTTTTGCTCATGCCGACGCTTAAAGCGTCGATAAATATCACAAGTAATTAAATAATAAATATTTATTTTTTATGAAACGTAAACGTAAAAATTTTAAATTCCTCAGTTCGTCCAATTATAGAAAAATGTTCAAAATAAATTTGAATTTAGTTAACACAATTTTTGATGATTTATCGAAAACTAATTAACAAGATCCGTAAATGTTCGAAAAACATTTGTTTATACTTTGGTCAAAATTTTCTTAGTTGAAAAGCAAAAATTTTCGTTTCAAATTCCAAGTCATGGTTTAAATGGTTTCCTCAATCCCTCTTAGGTTGTCTTGAGGTATATACAAACATCTACTCCTAAGGGAGTTTAGTTAAATGATCTGGGTATAACGGAATGATTCCTTAAAAATCCTTTGATAAATATTTGTCAAAACATTTTTGCGTTATCTTTTTGGTATAACCCAAAGCATTAATGGCTCTAATCTTTGAAGAGTCAATATAGATTCCACTATCATTAATCACACGATCAAATAATATAAAGGATCAAGCCTTAAATCATATGATGAATACTCAAGGTACAGGTTTTCACGGCTCGGCCAATTCAGGGCAGTTTATAAATGATTACTAACTCCTTCTTATTCTTAGATACAAACAGATAGTCCTTAATGATCACAAGCATAAATTTATCAAATTACAGCCTACACATGTGATTCACCAAATTTATGAATGCTACATGTGCATTGGTCAATCCAAACGACATAATCATGAAACTCATAATGTTCATTACAAGTTCTGGATATTGTGATTGGAATAGATAATATTATTCGCGTACGCGAAGTTGATGATAACCATGCCATGGATCAAATTTTGAATATACGCTAGAACCTTATAAACGATCGAACAAATCTATTATCTAGGGTAGTGGATATAGATATTGAACGTCAATTTACCTAGTTCACGGTAATCAACAAATATAAGGAATAATAATGCCATATCTCTTCATGCTGACGAGCTCGTTAGAATAAAAAGTTTCTCCGACAACTCTCTCAGTTGCACGGTAATTCTTTTAATTCAGATGGTGCTGACGTACAGTGTACACACCACAGGTGCAGCACCGGGAATATGATCAAAACCAAATTCAACTTGCCTTAATGGCGAAAGTCTAGGTAACTCTCCTAAAGTTTCAGATAACTGAAACATCTTTTAATAAATCCACCTTAGGTTCCTTCTAGATTACAAGATCTATGACTAGTTCATAACCATTCCTGGTATTATTTCAAGTCTAAATGCAGGATATGGTGATCCATCGGGAATTATTTAGATCACTTTTGATAATCAACATCTTATCTTTTAGGGGAATTTTACTCTACCTCCCATCAATTAAGACAATGTCATCATGTCATAATCAATCAATCCATTTTACAGGCACTATCAACTTTCTAGTTTCATTACCGTTGATAAGATGTGAACTTCTCAAAAGACTAATAATAACTCATATTCCTTCACAAATTCAAGGATATCTGGAGACATAGCTAACATTTAAAGAGTAAGGTCAACGCATAATTTACGCGAGATAATTTCAAGTCAGATACAGACGAAAACATTAACAAATATGTATATATCCCAAGTTTTTATGAATTGAGTACGCATTCGAAAGCACCTCGGATCGTTAACCATGTTGCTGAAAGGCAGTCTATTTAAAAGACAATATAAGAATATCGAAACTCCAAGCCGAATATCAACAACCGATAATTGGATAAGTTTCCAAAGAATCTTACCATGAGAGAATTGGACAAAAAGGGGCTGTCAATTGTCAGATAAGACAATATCCACAGATGAGTAATTTCGATTCAGAAAAACAAATCGTACGGGCACATATGTAGGTGTCTCTAACAAAATGTCCCTATTTTTATACTTCTTGCAGATCTAATAAAATTTAATCTTTCACAACTTCAAAGAAAATGTAGTGTTTATTAACAATTTCATGGTGACTACTAATCAGGCTTGCATGGTCCCTTCCAAATTGTATGTAGGCGCGCAACTATATACAATTTTAGGATTAACGATGCAATACTCAGTTCGTCAAAATTTTGTCTTCATGTTTAAAATATATATATTCATGCTTAATCATGAATTAAAAAAATCAAATGAATTTACAGAGATGTTATTTGTTTTGAAAACAATTATGTTTTCCAAGGTGTTTCATAAGCAACTTTATTTCGATAACAATTACTTATAAATCTCACTTTAAATAATCCTTAAGGTGATGAGAATTCAATTTTTCCTCAAGGAATAATGTTTTAACTTATAAAAACAATGAGTGATCTACAAAAGAGTGATGAAAAGTTGTTCACCAATAACTAACTATGATTTGGTATAAAATGAGCTTAGCAAAATAATCACGAGGTTCGTGACCTCCATGGCACTCTGGAATATAAAGAGAAGAATCTACAACGCTACACTATCCGAAATGAGTGCTTGTTCAATGGTTGCATCACTAATGCGAACATTAGAAAGAAGCAAGAAAAGATAGATAACATCGATACATGTAAAATTTAGCAATCAAACATAGTCATTTCCTTAATCACAAACAAGTCAAAAATTGTACCGTAACACATTACATGTCGTAATGTCATGCAATTCCAAGGACTCAACCTACCACTGATGTCTCAGTTAAGTTAGGGATTTTAAAAGATACCTCAATGAATACTAAGCTACAAGAGTCATTAGGTGTTCCACCTGTCCTGGAAGATCCATCGGTCCCAATTCAGAAGAAGATTTCTCCAATTTATTTCTTGGACACTGGGCATCCTCGTTAGTGGACAATGGCCTAGGAACAACTCCTAACACGAACCAATAATCATTTAAAACCTTATAATTCAATCACAGGACTCAACGACTTCCTCTTAACAATCTCGTATTCCATACGAATTAAATTTTTACTTTAATCAAGTTTTAACCAACTTATACTCAATGCGATATCCTACTTCATTTTCCAATACTTCAACCTTATTCTTAGACCTTGAAAGGGCAATAAAAGCTCGATATGCATAACACTTAATTTCCAGTCCTATAGCTCTTACATCAATAGTTATCAAATAAATCACTAGTATGAAATGACTCACACATTCAATTAGACTTCTCAGAAAGATACTAGTGGCATGAGGCTTTTGGGTAATGGTTCCAATGACAGCCTCAAGTGCAACATTCACCTTTTCGATTTCAAATTTAAGAATTGGGTGACACCGAATCAGATGTCACCTTTCCAGGTGGTAAGGTTTTGTCAAAGTCCACTCTATAAGGAAAGATCGTCATGATATCGATATCAGATTTAATCTCGCCAATTCTTCTTCAAGATCATAATCAACTAATATCAACATTTCTACGAATATCAACCATTTTGTTGTGATCATAAATACCCACAACTTGGTTTAGATCTAGAATAGCTAGAATTCCTACAGAAATAGCTTTGATTGATTTGCTAGGGGAGTTAAGGTTTCTTGTGACAATCAACGTCGTATAAATACCTCGTATAAGTATTAAAATAATCATCAAACAATCATGTAATCAAATTACAACATATATATATATATATATATATATATATCTATATATATATATATATATATATATATATATATATATATATATATATATATATATATATATATATATATATATATATATATATATATATATATATATATATATACATATATATACATATATATATATATATATCTATATATATATATATATATATATATATATATATATATATATATATATATATATATATATATATATATATATATATATATATATATATATATATATATATATATATATATATATATATATATATATATATATATATATATATATATATATATATATATATATATATATATATATATATATATATATATATATATATATATATATATATATATATATATATATATATATATATATATATATATATATATATATATATATATATATATATATATATATATATAGATACATAATCTAAGTTATATATATATATATATATATATATATATATATATATATATATATATATATATATATATATATATATATATATATATATATATATATATATATATATATATATATATATATATATATATATATATATATATATATTAAAATAACACTTCTCAGTCTGGCCTTGTAATGTAGCTATTTTTGTGTCAATTAATGTTTGTTTTTCCTCAACTCGACTCCAATTGATTTCCAATTAAACGTAAGACTAATTGTTCTTGGTGAATAAAACATTTTTTGGTATTTTAAGGCTAAAATCTATTTAATTAAAAACTATTTAATCTAATTTAAAAATCTAATTTAAACTAATTTAAATAAAAACTATTTTGAAACTTAAACAAAATTTAAAACTAATTTTATGTGAAACTAAATTAAAATAAAAACTTTTAATGAAATCTATTTAAAACTAAATTAATTGAAAACTATTTTAAAAACTAAATTTTAAAACAATTTAAATAAAATATTTTTTTATCTTTTTATTTTTTATTTAAACTTTATAAAAGAAAATTTATATAAAACTTTGAATTAAAACTAAGTAAACTAAACTTTGTATAAAAAAACGTAATATAAAAAATGACAGCTAAAATCAAACCCTATATTAATTTAAACGTCTAAAGTTAAACCAAAAAGAAAGACTAGATGGGATGGTTAAGGTGTTTGGCTGCTGAGCTAAAGGTCGCAGGTTCGAGTCCTGCTATGGACGTTTTTATGTGTATATTATTTTGACTTTTTGGAATTTTGACCGAACAGTAAAACCCAAATAAGCATTTGATCATCCACAAAAAAAACCAAACAAGATTTAGACTTAACAATAAATCAAACTGATAATAAGCATATAGAACTGAAACAGAAAAAGCAGATAAGCATATAAATCTAAATAAGCAAATGAAAATAAGCAGATCAAAACTGAACGAAACAGATAACATATACTCGAATCAATAAAGCTATAAGTCCTACTAAACGAAATCCAAATGAACATATATAAGCAAAACTAACAAATCGAAACTTAAACAAACAAAATAAGCAATTAATCTTACAAAATAAAACGGATCAAAACAAGCTACACAAGCAGATTAACCAAAACTCAAACAAAACAGATATGCAGCTATATAACTTCTATCATATTAAAACAACCACAAGCATAACAAGTAACAAATAAAAACAGATTAATCTAAAACTTGTAAAATAAAAATAGAGATATAAAACCTTTTGGAGAATTCCGTTCAGGAGAAGATCGGCGCTGAGCCGTCTTTGAACCGAATCAGAACACCATCCTTACCAACATCAACTCCATCGAACCAACAAAACCTACTCGAACAGTACCACTAATCAAACCAAAAACAAATCTTCGAACCAGATATTTTATAAAAACTTCCCAGTGGGGGAAATTTATTATCCACCTTTTTTTAATAATTATAATAAAAAAAACAAATAATAATAATGATGATAAAAGCATATGAAAATTGCAATAACTTGAAATTAAATAAATCAGATGAGATAAATTAAACTAAAAGAAAATTTTCATTATTATTAAAACGAAGATTACATTAACTGGAAAATTAAAGTTACAATTTTTACCTAAAATCAAATTTGCATCAATTAAAAAAAAAGGCACACAAAAAAAATTACAGGAAGAGGGTTTTTATAGGGAAACCCTAGAAACTTTTGGTGAAGCTTAGTGATGAAGATATCAAATCCTAGCCATCCATTCTTCTTCTCTCTTCTCTTTCATGATCAAACGGTTGGAAGTGACACCCCCTTGCACACGGATTGCCAACGTGTCAAGGGTTGTGTTTCTTGTGCTTCCTTGAGGCTGAGGTGGAATCATTTGATTGGAGGAGATGGGGATATTGGCTGTCACAGCCAATTAAATTAAGAGAAAGGGTCACGTCGGATTGAGATGAGCACCACCATGGTGTTCTTCTCCGATTCTTATGAGGAATTAATTCAAAATCGTGTGAATCACACGAATATGGTAAAAGCCCTAATTTATCATGGTGATATTTTTGATTAGGGTGAATTAGGGTTAGGGTAAAAATGAGGGATTTGGTTATTTGTTTGAGAGTGAGAGAGGAAAGGGTGGGTGAGTGTTTATTCTTGTTTGTATCGAAAAGTGAGGGTGGGTAAATTTATAATATAAAACGTGTGAGGTGTGTGTTTGTTTGACCGGGAGTTTAATAAGTGAATAAAATTCACTTTCACTTAACCGTCCATTGTGTTAACAACAAAATGGGCTTTGGCCCATTATGAAATATTCCCAATATCTCAAATATGTGATATGGGCTTGGGCCCAAGTTAACTTTTAACTCCATCCGTATAAACATTGAATTTGGGCCTTTTTGGGCTTTTGAGCCCATTAACCCAAATGTGGGACCCACTTGGCCTAATTATCATCATAAAATTAAATCCACTAAAAATCGAGCTTGAATTTGGCTTTCTTGATCTTTTCTTCAAAACCGTGTCGAATTTGCCGGTTTTCGTTATCTTTGGCACTCTTTTGTTCTTTTGACTTTGTCTTTGACTTTTTCTTCTATATTTGACCGTGAAATCCCGTGTTTTCTTTCCTTTTGATCTTTTGTACCTATTTTACACAAAAACACAAAACCACGCGTAATTCCGACTTTTACGATATTAAACACATGATTAGGTCTTGTTTTTCCTTGATTTTAGTGGCAAGAGGATAAGTGTTTACACACTTATTAAATCCCCTACACTTGACCATTGCAATGACCCCATGCAATGCATAATTTTAAAGCATAAAGCTACATTTTTCTCATAATTAACCCATCTTGGCCTTATGAAGATATAATTACTTTGATGAAAAGATTAAAACTTAAAGGAAAGAAAAGTTATCACAATTTATTAACTTGAAATTATTTGATGGAAGAAACTTGTAAATAAATCTAAGACTTGAATTAGGGATTTAGTGTCATGAATATTAATCACCCTCAAGTTTCACGTTCCCCATACCAAGCTTAAAAACGAGATCATTGTTTACCATAAGTTCTCAAGTTAAATCCACTTATGTAAGACAATTGTGTAATACTCTTCCTCTAATTCCTAAGTTTTATCTCTATCTTTAAGGGATTGTCATTCACCCGTAGGCTCATTTGACTTATTTGATAATTATTAGTCCAAAAATGAAGGCAAAACGGTGCAAACCCGACACTCAAAACCAAACCTCGTCCTCCAAAACGTTGTCACTAAAGTAAGCCCACATCAAGGATGATTTAACACGATTTGGGGAATAAATTCCCGGACCCAAAATTTGGCCAATAGTACTACTTATTAATTATTCCTCCAAAGTCATGTAGACTTTATGTGGAGTTTAGCAAGTTCACATCATATACCCTAAGGCTCTTTAAGATTTAAAAATGCTCCTCATTTATTGTCCACACCCTAAGGCTCCTTGAACGATAAACGAGGGAATTGATTTTTGATCAATTTTTATTTAACACTTACCATTCCATACACCCTAAGGCTCTAATGACAAGGTTCGTGCTACATGCCCCACACCCTAAGGCTCCTTGAGGTCATGATTTAATCTTATTCTTTCTTTATTTATGATATATATAGTAGGCCAAATTCCGCGGTCCCATGGTCTGAATACCTCCTACTTAGTGGTTATGAGCCACCTTAGTCGGAAGTCCACAACGTTGGGACCCTCAATGTCTTCATGCTTTAATTACAAGGAGATAAAAGATTTGGCTAAGAGTTAAGATATCGAATCTACACCGCAAAAATCCGAATTTATTAAGCAATTAAATATACAAGCGGGAAGAAAGAGCCACAAAACTCATATAAATAAAAATTGACCCTTAAGCTTATTATCAACTCTATCATCTCTCGTTCTCCACAATTTAAAATCTCAAGGAATGAGACTCGTGGATGCTTAGCCTAATAAACCAATTAAGGTCCATATGGTTAAGGATACTAGCTAGAGTAAACTTGGATAAGTAAACTCGAGTTGAGTCAAAATATTCACGACGGGCCTAATATATCAAAGATATCTAAACTTGTTAAAACCATTTTATTCATTTATTTATTATATTTTTTTACTTTATTCTTGAAATGAAAAATATAAATATGATGCGATGACAAAAGAAAATAAATGGAAATACTATTAGGCCAAAATAGATCAAAAATTTGAAAAACGTTGAAAAAATTTTAACTTTTCCGGTTAAATGGGGTCAAATTCATGGAAAAGCCCACTAAAATTCGATAAAAATCCCCCTACACTTAATATGAACATTGTCCTCAATGTTTAAGCATGTGGGAGAATAAACTCCCCTACACTTAGGACATTGAGTACGTTGTTTAAAATCGAGCAAAGGAAGGGACAACTCAAGTGATTTCATTTATTCGTCTTATTTATATACATGTATGAATCACAATAGTTTTGAGAGAACCGTGTACACGGGAAACACGGGGTCACGTCGCGTCAAAAATACCAAAAGTGGATCATGAAAGCACACATCCCTTGGTGTTAGAAGCATAAACCTGTTGTTGTTGATTGTAAACATTGTCACAATTAAAATATGAATGTGGTCCACCACAAGTCTCACACGTTTCACAAGTTTCTTTTAAGGCATTAACTTGCACATTGATGGCTTTGGTTTATAGAGCGATTGATTCAACAAGCGAAGTAAGTTTATCGATTCTTTTGTCGCTCTCACTAGAACTAGCACTTGCCATAATGGCCCTAACACTCTTGGTTTGTACTTTAGCCTTGTTTTCAATTATGGCCCAAGCCTCGTTCATTGATTTCACAAGAATATTGCCCCCCGCGGCACTATTAAGTGAGTCTTGGTCATTAAGAATTAAACCATTGTAAAACGTATTTATTTGATGCACTTTAGTGAAACCGTGTTGTGGACATTTTCTTAAAAGCTCTTTAAATCGATCCCAAGACTCACTAAACGTTTCCCCATATTTTTTTTCAAGGTAATGATGTCATTCCTTATAGAGGTGGTCCGTGATGGTGGGAAAAAATAGTTAATGAACTTGGTCTCTAAATCAATCCATGTTGTAATACTTTGGGGTGGTTCCTTATCAAGCCAAATCCAGGCTTGTCCCTCGAGGGAAAAATGAAAAAGTTGTAAACGAATGGCCTCTTGTGGCACCCCATTGTATTTCACCGTATTAGTCAAATGGATAAATCTCTTGATATGAACATGGGGGTCATCTTGGGAACGACCCAAAAACGTGTAGCGGAAACCATTTGAATAAAACCCGTTTTGATTTCAAAATTATTTGCTCCAATTGCGGAGACAACGATAGCGTCATCGTTTCCCTCAACGTGAGATTGTAGAATCTCAATCATAGGTCGGTTATCCGTTGCCATCATATTGTCGAAAGCTCTATTCTCGGGATCGGCTTGATTGACGGTCTTTTTGCTTTTCTTCTTCTTCTTCTTCTTTTTGGAAGAATTAGAAGTGTTTGGTACAACAATCGGTATGTATGTACGCGTGCGAGTGCACATACAATTAAAACTTTTAAGGAATGAGGTAAGAGACCTCGGTCGACTTTGAGAGGTAAGGGATTATCCCTCTCGAGGTGCAATATTAAAAAGTTACAAAAATATATACTTAATAATAATTGAGTTAGCAAACCAATAATCGGTTTTCCCTCTCAATATACGCACAAGCAAGCGGGGAAACGAGGTGGCATAAATCACTTAAAAACCTTTTTCCTTAGACGGCCTTTTATAGCGTGTCGCCTTATACCTACCTTATAGTTTGTATATATCGAGTTCAAACGTCTTACTAGTATTTATCTATTTTGCCTTGATTTATTCGTTTAGGATTCGAATACAATTGTTAGGTGATGAAATCCCAACTAAGGTCTTATTTGAAAAGTAGGTAAATTAATTGTACTACGTAATATAATATAGTAAATGAAAAATCTTTTTGTATTTTTTTAGAAAAATATATATTCACAATAAAAACAAAAGAAATCGAACTAAGAAAAATAACAATGATACGTAATATTTTTGGTGTATTACTTTTAGGAAAAAGTATTACTTTTGATTTTTTTTATTTAATTTTTGTTGGTGCTAATCTTAGGAAAGAGTTTGCTTTTGTGATTTTTAATTAATTTTTTTATGTTTTTTTCTTTTTTTGCAAGAAAAGTAACGTTCAAAATGAACGGATCCCAAAATCCAAACGTCTCACGAAATCTTCTATCGTAACGAGCGAAGCGGCAGCGGCGCCAATTTAATGTAGCTATTTTTGTGTCAATTAATGTTCGTTTTACCTCGACTCGACTCGAATTGATTTCCAATTAAACGTAAGACTAATTGTTCTTGGTGAATAAAACCTTTTTTTTGGTATTTTAAGGCTAAAATCTATTTAATTAAAAACTATTTAATCTAATTTAAACTAATTTAAATAAAAACTATTTTGAAACTTAAACAAAATTTAAAATTAATTTTATGTGAAACTAAATTAAAATAAAAACTATTAATGAAATCTATTTAAAACTAAATTAATTGAAAACTATTTTAAAAACTAAATTTTAAAACAATTTAAATAAAATATTTTTTTATCTTTTTTATATATTTAAACTTTATAAAAGAAAATTTATATAAAACTTTGAATTAAAACTAAATAAACTAAACTTTGTATTAAAAAACGTAATATAAAAACTGACAGCTAAAATCAAACCATATATTAATTTAAACGTCTAATGTTAAACCAATAAGAAAGACTAGATGGGATGGTTAAGGTGTTTGGCTGCTGAGCTAAAGGTCGCAGGTTCGAGTCCTGCTATGGACGTTTTTATGTGTATATTATTTTAACTTTTTGGAATTTTGAACAAACAGACCAAGTGGGTCTGTTGTTGTGCAGCTTACCAGAAATCAGCAAAATAATGAAAGTCAAATAAGGAAAGTAGCTGAACCAAATAAGCAAAATAAAAACTAAAAAGAAAATAAGAAAATCAAATAAGCAAAATCAAAACACAAAAACTTATAAGTAAACTAGCAGATCCAAACACAATCTAGAACAATAAAACCCAAATAAGCATTTGATCATCCACAAAAAAAAAATAAGCAAACCAGATTTAGACTTAACAATAAATCAAACTGATAATAAGCATATAGAACTGAAACAGAAAAAGCAGATAAGCATATAAATCTAAATAAGCAATTGAAAATAAGCAGATCAAAACTAAACGAAACAGATAACATATACTCGAATCAATAAATCTATAAGTCCAACTAAACGAAATCCTAATGAACAGATATAAGCAAAACTAACAAATCGAAACTTAAACAAACAAAATAAGCAATTAATCTTACAAAATAAAACAGATCCAAACAAACTACACAAGAAGATTAACCAAAACTCAAACAAAACAGATATGCAACTATATAACTTCTATCAGATTAAAACAACCACAAGCATAACAAGTAACAAATAAAAACATATTAATCTAAAACTTGTGAAAGAAAAATAGAGATATAAAACCTTTTGGAGAATTCCGTTGAGGAGAAGATCAGCGCTGAGCCGTCTTTGAACCGAATCAGAACACATCCTTACCAACATCAACTCCATCGAACCAACAAAACCTACTCGAACAGTACCACTAATCGAACCAAAAACAAATCTTCGAACCAGATATTTTATAAAAACTTCCCAGTGGGGGAAATTTCTTATCCACCGTCTTTTTTTTCTTATTTTTTCTTTTTAATTATTATAATAAAAAAACAAATAATAATAATGATGATAAAAACAGATGGAAATTGCAATAACTTTAAATTAAATAAATCATACGAGATAAATTAAACTGAAAGAAAAATTTCATAAATATTAAAACGAAGATTACATTAACTGGAAATAAAAATTACAATTTTTACCTAAAATCTAATTTTCATAAATTAAAAATAAAATAAAAAAAGGCACACAAAAAAATTACAGGAAGAGGGTTTTTATAGGAAAACCCTAGAAACTTTTGGTGTAGCTTAGTGATGAAGATATCAAATCCTAGCCATCCATTCTTCTTCTCTCTTCTCTTTCATGATCAAACGGTTGGAAGTGACACCCCTTGCACACGGATTGCCAACGTGTCAAGGGGTGTGTTTCTTGTGCTTCCTTGAGGCTGAGGTGGAATCATTTGATTGGAGGATATGGGGATATTGGCTCTCACAGCAAATTAAATTAGGAGAAAGGGACACGTCGGATTGAGATGAGGACCACCATGGTGTTCTTCTCCGATTCTTATGGGGAATTAATTCAAAATCGTGTGAATCACACGAATATGGTATAAGACCCAATTTATCTTGGTGATATTTTTGATTAGGGTGAATTAGGGTTGGGGTAAAAATGAGGGATATGGTTATTTGTTTGAGAGAGAGGAAAAGGTGGGTGAGTGTTTATTCTTGTTTGTATCGAAAAGTGATGGTGGGTAAAGTTATAATATTAAACGTGTGAGGTGTGTGTTTGTTTGACCGGGAGTTTAATAAGTGAATAAAATTCACTTTCACTTAACCGTCCATTGTGTTAATAACCAAATAGGCTTTGGCCCGTTCTGAAATATTCCCAATATCTCAAATATGTGATATGGGTTTGGGCCCAAGTTAACTTTTAACTCCATCCGTATAAACATTGAATTTGGGCCATTTTGGGCTTTTGAGGCCATTAACCCAAATGTGGGACCCACTTGGCCCAATTGTTATCATTAAATTAAATCCACTAAAAATCGAGCTTGAATTTGGCTTTCTTGATCTTTTCTTCAAAACCGTGTCAAATTTGCCGGTTTTCGTGATCTTTGGCACTCTTTTGGTCTTTTGACTTTGTCTTTGACTTTTTCTTCAATATTTGACCGTGAAATCCCGTGTTTTTTTTTCCTTTTGATCTTTTGTACCAATTTTACACAAAAACACAAAACCACACGTAATTCCGACTTTTACGATATTAAACACATGATTAGGTCTTGTTTTTCCTTGATTTTAGTGGCAAAAGGATAAGTGTTTACACACTTATTACCTTGTCGGTAACTCGGGAATTCTTCGGCACCGTTATAGTCAAAAGATTTTTAGACATTTTGAGAAAAATGTTTATAGTTAAAAGATTTTGAAATGTTTTATTCAAAATCTTGGTTTAAAAAATCTTTCGTTCTCTATAACGAGAGATCTGGTACCAAACTGTAACACCCCCAAATATTCGTACTTTAGTTCAGCGGAAGATTCGTTTGTGTTACGGGATAGCACATTACTCAAATCATAGACAACGCTTAAAAATCGCGTCGTTGAATAATAAAGCATTTTCCATTCATAAATATCAATTTACATAGGTCCCAAGTCATAGTATTTCATACAATTTTACAAAACATTTGAATGGAAATTTTATTTGAATGCGGGCCATAAATTCTTGTCGTCTTTCCGAGAATTACCTTCAAGTACCTGAGATAAAACTTGTTAAAAAGGTCATCGAAAACACCGAGTGAATTCATAGAGTTTAATAAAAACCATTAATATGTCACAGGTATATATAATCGTTACCGAAAATCATTTTTATACAAATCTTTGTCATAAATCATAATATAGGCTTTTGCCTTCAAAACCATTATACGAACCATTGTCGTAAAAACATCATACAATACATTTTATAACGTTGTATAAAGTTTAATAAAAACCGTTATATGAAAATGGTTATGAAAAACCAAAACACGAACATAATATCAATAATAAGACCCCGTATTGCTAGTCAAGCAATATATTATAATTCAATTCATACATCAGTAGTTTCAATATTAGATTATTATAAGCCGCATGACATTTCTAACTTACTATAACAAACAACGGGTAGCTAACCCGATATTCATTTGCCCATCTAAAACAGTGTGTCGTCACAATAATCACGCTTATATAAATCTTCTCATACATAAATTCGCTTACCAATCAATGTGGCACGACGGGGATCAACCGTCAAGGCGCGAACTGGGGTGATCTTCCCCAAATAGTACTATTATATGCATAAGCGTCTATCAAATCCCGATAGTTCATAATTCATGCCAATGGGACTTTTAGTGACATAACCTAACTATAATAATCCATTTCATTTCATTCATCGGGTCATATAATCATTCATCAGGTCATACAATCATTCGGGTCCATATCAATAAGCAAATAATCGGGACAACTAGTGTCCGATTTTATTGAAACTAACATGTTATCTCCCTCGCGGGTTTATAAAACACTTCATAAAACATTTAAAAGAGTGCAAGGCTATGAACTTACGTTGATTGGGAAAGGTAGGTTATCGGCGATTTGGATGTACGGTACGTGCTTCGATCACGGAAACCTAGACAAATAATACTCGTCTTAGACTCTTGTCCAATGACTTTATAAACACAATAGCTATGTATATATGATGACTTTATAAGTATGATGATGATCAAGTGGGATTTTATCTGTTCATTCAACATTATAGTGTTATGTGTTAGTAAATTTTTAGACTAGTTACACTAGTTTCAACTTATTTATATATTAAGGCCCAATAAGCCCATTAAAAGTCCAATACATTATATAAGCCCATTTTATACTTTTAATACCAGGCCTATACTCATATGTTGGGCCCAAGTGGGTTAAGCCCATGAGTAAGTCCATTAGTGTTTAGCCAAACTAGTTGGGTCAATAGTCCAATAAGGCTACTTTGGCCCGTTAATGTCCATTTATTATAAAGCTCGGGTTTTATCGGTTTTTAGTTGTTAAATGTACTTAAATATCAGTATATGAGTTTTAAAAATGTTACATTAGACGGGTCCGACCGTCTAAGTTTTATATTGCGAAAACATTAATCTTTCAGTTTTAGCCGAAAAGACGTAAAACTTATATATAGTTTTATAACTTTAGAAGACATTTGAGTTTGTATTTTTATAAAATGTCATAATTATTTATCATAATATATAACTTATTTTATAAGTATTATCATAAGTTAGTGGGTTTAATATATGGATTTTATAATAATATTACTTGAGTGCTCATTTTATATTATATACTTTTATTAACAAATCTGATTATCAAAGTCACTGCCACCATTTTTGTCATATCTTGAGTTCTACAAAGAGATAGAAGCTCAATTTTGGGCAGCAAAAACTACATAATATGTGCTACAGTTAACTCCCTTTTAGCTACTGCTCATTCATCCTGTAAGTGTCCCTAATAATTCGTCGAAAACAGACTATACAGATTTGAACCTTAATAATGTTTTGATCATATCTTGCTCATTTTATGGATTTCATTGAGTGGCCAACTCTCCACATATGTAAAAATCATATACCTTACTGTATTCAAAAATCCAAGTCATTTTATCAGGTTATCATATGGTTCTTTACTGTTTTATACAGCCTAAAATTTTAGTCAAGATTTTAACATCTATACATATAGATTTTAGTCTTTTTAACCAAATATATCAATACGAAATCCCCACATAATACTTTGATCATCATTCATCATCATATACATATACATTTAGAAAGAAAATACATAATTACATGTACAAAGTAACAAGATGATAGGAACAGATTGATCCCTATACCAATCAAGATGATGAAAAGATGAGATATTGGATGAACAAGGCTTGATCTTGCCACCGAATCTTCAACCTTTTAAGACAACTTCTTGGGTCCTTCAAATGGACGAACACCAATAAGCCTTTGAACTCTATGTAAACTCCTTTTTACTTGTTAAGATCACCTCCAGTCTTCATCTTTTCAAAAGGCCTTCAACATATGTTGATTATAGCCTTTGTTTATGGCTAGATTTTTGATGGATGGTGATTGTGGGATGAATGTTGGACGTTCATAGAGAAGGGAGAGAGAGATTTGAGTGGTTTTGTATGTAAGGAAAAGAAAGAAATGGTTTAACTTAGCTAGTTTTATGGTTTGGTGGTTTTTGTAAGATATTAAGGACAACTGTCCTTTGTATCTTTGTTAGCTTGCCACCAAATTTGGTGTGTTGGCTAAGTCTTGGCCACCCATAGTGGGGGTGAGGCAAGTGTAAACTTGTCTCATCTCCACTAATTTACGGGTACTCCTCGATTCTAGTTTCCTCGATTTACGTGCCCTCGGGTCGTTTTACGAAAAACCTTTTTATGAATTATGAATCTATGGCACAAAACGATTCTAATAAAAATTGTCTCATCAAAAACGGAGTTCAAAACGTAAAACGTAAACCTAGGGTTTCCGATTTAGTCGTAAAGGACGTTAAATTATGAACGTAAGTCCTAATTTCTTCTCGTAAATTTGTGAGTTTATAAATCAACACAAATTAAAATTCCAAAATAATATTCGAGAATAAATTTATATCCTGAAATGTCGGACTGTCATAAAAATGGTGTATGTAAACGCAAGAACGTAACGTAGAGTTCTCCGGTTTAGACGTAGTCGATGTTACTTTAAGACGTAAACCCTTATTTCTTCCCAAAATTGAGTGAGTTCATAAATTAGTAATAAAATAGTGATTTTAAATAATACTTGAGAATAAAATATCGACCATAAATTGACGGATTGTCATAGCCTTCCACTAGAGTTTGACGACAAGATTTGTCTTGTTGATGCACTTCCACTAGATATGTGCGATTTTGACATGATATTAGGCATGGACTGGCTATCCAAACATCACGCCACCATAGACTGCCATACATATCGGGTCATCTTAGGTGATGTAAATGCACCAGAGTACATTCACAACGAGTTCGTACCTGGAAGGTCTGTACAAATTATATCAACCTTACAAGTACGTGCACTACTGTCACATGGTTGTGAGGCCTATCTTGCTACTGTTCATGATTTGGAGGCTGAAGCTCCATCTATCTAGAATCAGCCGATCGTGTCAGAATTCCCAGACGTGTTTCCAAAAGAACTTCCAGGCATACCACCTGCTCGTGAAGTGGAGTTTAATATTGAGCTCGTCCCAGGAGCTGATCCAATATCTAAGGCTCCTTATCGCATGGCTCCCATAGAGCTGAAGGAGTTAAAGGAACAACTGCAGGAACTGTTAGAACGCGGTTTCATTCGACCTAGTGCTTCTCCATGGGGCGCACCTGTTCTGTTCGTAAATAAGAAGGACGGTAGCATGCGTCTATGCATAGATTATCGTGAGCTTAACACGATGACCATCAGGAATAAGTATCCACTGGAACACATTGATGACTTGTTTGACCAACTCCAAGGGGCCAAACATTTCTACAAGATTGATTTGAGGTTAGGCTATCATCAGCTATGGGTTATAGAGCAGGACATCGCCAAGACTGCTTTCCGTACACTTTATGGGTACTACGAGTTTGTAGTCATGCCTTTTGGCCTTACCAATGCTCCAGCTATCTTCATGGATCTAATGAACCGTATCTTCTATAAGTTCCTTGACAAGTTCGTCATTGTCTTCATTGACGACATCCGGATTTTCTCTAAGTCCAAGGAGGAACACGAAGACCATCTTCGTACAGTATTACAGATTATTCGCTAGAAGCAGTTGTATGCTAAATTCTCAAAGTGTCAGTTCTGGTTAGACAATGTGGCGTTCTTAGGTCACATTGTATCAGCAGAAGGAATCACCGTGGATCCAGCAAAGGTTGAGGCTATTACCAAGTGGCCAAGACCGACATCAGCGACTGAAGTTCGCAGTTTCCTAGGCTTAGCTGGTTACTACCGTAGGTTCGTAGAGAAATTTTCCCATTTAGCACTTCCATTGACCAAACTGATGCGGAAAGGGGAGAAATTCGTCTGGACTAAAGAAATAGAGAAGAGCTTTGAAGACCTAAAGCAGAAGTTACTATCTGCATCGATTCTTACTCTCTCATCTAGTACAGGTGGATTTCAAATCTACAGTGATGCTTCAGGGATGGGACTTGGCTGTGTTCTCATGCAACATGGGAAAGTGATTGCGTACGCTTCACGGCAGCTTAAGCCTTATGAGGAAAATTACCCTACGCATGACTAGGAAATTGCAGCAGTCGTGTTTGCATTGAAGATATGGAGGAACTACTTGTATGGAGAATCATGTGACATCTTCACATACCACAAGACCCTGAAGTACATCTTCACTCAACGTGAACTGAATATGAGACAGAGGAGATGGTTAGAGCTGTTCAAGGATTATGACATTAATCTGCAGTATCATCCCGGCAAGGCGAATGTAGTGGCAGGTGTACTTAGTAGAAAGTCCGGTATGATAAACGACATTAAAATTGAGAAGGAAATTATAAGAGACTTAGAACGACTAGACATCGAGATCATGGTACGTGGACAGCACGGTTACTTGGCTAATCTTAGAGTGGAACCTGAGTTACTCTCTAGGATCAAGGAAGCTTAGAAGGATGATGGTGAAATTTGGGTGATCATTCAGAACTTAGAATAGCAGACGAAGTTTCGGTTGGATGACAATGGTATCTTATGGCAGGGCACCAGACTTTGTGTTCCTGGTGATCCTACACTCAGGGAAGCATTACTAGCTGAAGCTCATAGCTCCCCATTCTCCATTCATCCTGGTTCAACCAAGATGTACCACGACATCAAGCAATACTTTTGGTGGAGTGGTATGAAGCAGGATGTTGCTACTTACGTCTCCAAATATCTTACTTGCCAGCAGGTTAAGATCGAGCATCAGCGGTCTAGTGGGTTACTACAATCGTTAGACATCCTAGAGTGGAAATGGGACAAAATCACCATGGATTTGGTTACCGGTCTTCCGTAGACAAAGAGGAGGCACGATGCCATTTGGGTTATCGTTGATGGACTTACTAAGTCAACTCATTTCTTACCCATCCGCAAGGATGATCCGGTCAGTAAACTCGCCGACACTTACAAGAAGGAGATCATGAGACTTCTTGGTGCTCCATCTAGTATCATCTTGGACAGAGATCCTCATTTCACTTCACGATTTTGGAGGAGTCTGCAGAAAGCTTGGGGTACAAAACTTAAGCTTAGCACGGCTTTTCATCCTCAAACAGATGGGCAATCGGAGCGAACGATTCAGACATTAGAGGGCATGTTTAGGTCAACTGCGTTGGAATGGACAGGAGATTGGGACGATTACATCTGTTTGGTAGAGCTTTCATACAACAACAGTTGGCACGCCAGCATTAAGTGTGCACCATTCGAGATGTTGTATGGCAGAAATTGTCGCGCCCCAATCTGTTGGGATCAGGTTGGTGAGCGAACACTTAAAGGACCAGAAATGATGGAGTTTACCTGCGAGAAGGTCATTGTAGCTAAGCAGAAATTGCAAGAGGCACGTCCACGTCAGAAGAGTTATGCCGACAAGCATCGTAGGGACTTACATTTTAACGTAGGAGATCACATCTTTCTTAAGGTATCACCGGCACATGGTGTTAGACGTTGGAATCAGAGGAAAACTCATTCCTCGATTCATCGGATCGTTTGATGTCATCGAGCGAGTCGGTGAAGTATCTTATCATTTAGTGTTACCTCTGCAGCTTCCTCATGTTCAAGATGTTTTCCATGTGTCCTTACCCAGAGGGTACAAGAATCATCCCCTTCACATGGTTTAGTATCCACTGGAACAAATTCGTGAAGATCTTACCTTCATAGAGGAACCCGAACGTGTTCTTGACAGGCAAGAACGAGTCATGAGAAAGAAGACGATTCCATTCGTCAAAATCCTTTGGAGGGAACATACAGAGCGGGAAGCCACTTTGGAAACAAAGGAATCTATCCAGGCTTCTTACCCTCATTTCATATTTTGAATTCGGGTATGTTCCTCTTTCAGTTTATGTTATCTATAATTCGAGGACGAATTATTCTTTTTAGGGGGGAAGAGTTGTAAAACCCGCATGCTTTTAACATGAAAAGTACACTTAGTAACGTACGTACATATTAAAAACTTTCCTTTTATAGCATGAACACGTGTCACGATTAGTAATTACAGAAGTCATGTACGTATTATTATTTCGACAAGTATTAAGTACGTGTTAGTACACGATAATTATTATCAATAATAATTATAATCACGAACATGAAATCATGAACGTAGAAATTACGAACACGTAACTACGTACTAAATTAATATTATGCGATTTATATCGTTATGTACAAGTATTTAAAACACGAACATTAAATAATAACGTAACACGTAAACACAAACACACGAACACATAATAAAATAGACACGAGAAAGGCTTCGGTTTCCCTTTGTGGGCCCTACAAGCCGCAGAACAAAAAAAGAGAGGGGCCCAGCCCATGATTTGTTTTATTAAAAATAATAAAAAGGGAAACTAGACATTACAGAGTTCTCACAAAATTGCAAAAACCCTAATCTCTTGTCTCTCTCTCTCTTGGCCGCGACAACAACACCACAAGGAGGTGTTTGATTTGATTTTTGTTCAAGAAATTCAAGGGTGTGTTCGTGTAATCTTTCTCCATTCATTCCACGTGTTTGGTAATCCGTAAACCTGATATGAGCAAAAACTCATATCAATTTGTCAACAAATCACCCTAAAACACAAGAAAATACCTTAACTTTGTGCTATAAAGCGGAATTATGTGGTATGTTCTGTGTTTGTGCTCAAATAGGTAAGAAGGATGCAAATTTCAAGCAAACAAAGGAAAATCAAGCTTAATTTGATGAAAAAGACAAAGAAGGATCAAAAGTGACAAGACTTTGAAGTGCAAGGACCTATCTTGATAATCTGCCAAAGATGAAGGACCAAAAGTGTAAATATGACAAAGTCAAGATCAAAGTCAAATCTGGTCAACTCTCAGTCAACTAAGTCAAAGGGATCAATTCTGTTCAAGAATGAAGTTTGAAGGACCATTTATGCCAAAGAACTGAAGATTATAGCTTAAATCACAAAACTTCCAAGTACAAGGGCTAGTTCTGCCATTTTGGAAAGTTGATTCTAGGCTTGATCCGTGTGATATGCCTTCAACCAATGGGAAGCAATGAAACTTAAAACATGGATTGCCAACAAAAGTGACACCTGGCCACTAACTTCATTTGGCATTAATTGGCCGTACAGTGCTGCGCACTTACATTTTCTCCACCAATAGAAACGCAACATGCAATAATCAGATTTATCCACTTTGGATAATGATCTGTGTGCTTCTCCCTTAACCAATAACATTGTGCCACGTGTCATCTTCTTCAACGAAAATTGCCAGGATCGAGTTTGAGCTAGAGGCAATTTCAGAAGATGATATGAACATGAAAAGTGATCATTTTTGGGAGACGAATACAATGGACACAATCGATTAACATGAAATCATCCCAATCAAAAAACCCCAAAATTGTTCTTCACCTGCAAAATTCAGTTATGTAGAATTGACCACGTGGAAGCATATGATTGGTTCTAATACGTCACCAAACCCAACTACTTCACATCTGTAGTCTATAAATACCCTAGATTAGTTTCATTTCTTGTATTGTAGTAAAGTGTGAAATCACACACACTTTTAGTTTTTCTCTCATCTCAGCTTAGTTTTAGCTTAACAACTCAAGAGTCTGACAAACTCTTGAGTCTGTTAGTAGTTGTAACCAATTTACCAGCCTTGTAACTACTTTTTTAATCCAATCAATAAAAATTCACTTCATTTCCCTTCATCACTGTTTATACTTGCACCATTGTTATTTTGTTGATGTTATAAGCTAGTTATGATCACTACTTGATCATGATTAGCTGTTTGTGAAGATTGTAGCTGTTGTACCTGTTCTGTTCATCCAATTCCAGTCCTAGTTGATTTTGCAGAATTCCAGTTCATCAATGGAGATCTTGATGATTGATAGTTGTTGATTAGTAGCTGTTGGGTGTATTCTAGTGCTAAGGTGGTGGTTAGCACTAGCTTAGAAAGCTCAGCGCGTCTCTACTCCCCAATGGAGGCCTAAGCTAAAAGGTCTTACATTCTGAGTTTTAGTTCCTCTTAATTGTTGATTGCATGCTTAATACCTAGTTTAAATCTATTTGATTGCATGATAAAAGTTGTTTAGCTTGTATCTGATATGATTTCAGTGTTTGAGTAGTTAACTAGTAGTTTGATACTTGCTTAAAGGTCTTGTTCTTGTCCTGTTTTCAGTATTCAACAGTCATAATAGCTTTACTGGTCATTTAGAGTTCTAGCCTTTTAAACTGCTTGATTTTGGATACATTACACTTCATATTAGCTATTGAACTTAGTTTGATATTAATCTTCACTCAGACTAATCATTTGCTTAAAAATCCTTCATAAAAGTTTGCAAAGTATCAGGTAAGTAGTGTTTGGTAATAGCTTGTAATTGCTTTTCAAGTGTTAGTTGTTGGTAAACTTTGGTTCATTTCAAGTCACTAAGTCATAACAACAAGTTTTCAGTCATTTTCTAGTCAAGGTTTTAGTCAAACAGGCAATTGGCACTCAAAAAGGTTTGGGTCAGTTTTTATCAAGTATATTTTCAGAAAGTATTGATTTTCATTTGGTTGGCATTTCTTTAATCCTTGATGAAATCCTTTAAAACCAGTTCTAATCTTTCATTCAATATATGAAGTTTTAGTGAGTAAAAGGAAATTGTACAGTATCTTGTTTTGAGTAAGAAATAAGCCAAATAATAAGCACTAGAACAAATGCAATTCCCTGTAATGAAACACAAACTGATTTCTCATATCTCACTTTCCACTTCATAAACTAGCTGATTTTCTTTCACATTTCCATTCCAAAAGTGTTCCTTGATAAGTTTTGAGATTTTTAGCTTTTTGAAAAATCTGGTCAACAAAAGTCAACATAAGCACAATTTAGCTTATTTCCAGATTTAGAGCTTATTTCTTGATCATTTTCTTTGAGACTTGATTTCCCGTCTTTCTTTTGAGCTGTTTAACAAGAATTTTCATTAAAATCAAGTAGTGCAAGTCTAGCTTAATTGGTAGCTTATTTTGAGCTTATTGAATTTAGCTTATCAGAGTTCTAGCCATTTTCAGCTTAATTCCTTGGATAGGTCTAGCTTATTTTTTATTTCAAAACGTTTAAAATTGGTTTGAGCTTATTTGGTTAAGAAACAAGCTCAAACGAGATTATTTCATTCCTTATCCCGTTTTTGGTTAAATAGTCTTAAAATTGCACTTTGGTCCTTCTAGTATTAAGCTGTTCTTAAATCAAGCTAATCTTCCAACTTATTAGGGTTTTCAAAAGTTCAGTCCTTGCAATTTCAAATTTGTTCAAAAGTGGTTAGTTAGTTTCAAATTAGTTGAAAATTAGTTACTTTGTTTGGATAATTTTCATATTGAGTCCATATAGTTTACTGATTTTGCACATTTAGTCCCTAGACTTTTTAACTTCACATTTTTAGTATTTATATTTCATAGAATTTACATTTTCAGTCCTTATAGTTTGTGGAATTTACATTTAGCATTTTACTTGAATAAAAACTTGGTATGTGCACTTTGTTTTACATATAAGTAGACGGTATTTTTCATTTTAGCAAGGCTTTGTTTGAATTAGCTATAGAATATCCAAAATACTTTACCAACCAAAAACAATTAAAAACTCGATCTTGTTAGGACTTTCAATTTGTTAAGAACTGAGAAAAGCGAACTTCAACTATACACATTTCAAATGGCGCCACTGCCGGTTCTTTGACTTTACGAGAGACTATCGATTGACGGTTTTCATTGGATTTTGGGATCCGTTCACCTAGTGAACGTTATTTTTACGTATCATAAATCAAAAACAAATAAAAAAAATCAAAAATATAAAAATATATAAAAACTAAAAAATTACCAAAACAATTCTTTTCCTAAAGAATTGACC
Source organism: Glebionis coronaria (assembly GCA_025667525.1). Lineage (NCBI taxonomy): Eukaryota > Viridiplantae > Streptophyta > Magnoliopsida > Asterales > Asteraceae > Glebionis > Glebionis coronaria. The sequence goes on along the minus strand of CM046880.1, from coordinate 178,916,041 downwards.
AAACAAATTAAAAAATACAAAAAGCAATCTTTTTCCTAAGAGATTGCACCCAAAAATATATATTATTGGATTCTCTCGGTTTTTATGTACATATACTATTTTCTCTTAAAAACTCATAAATACAAAAATATTTTCCATATATTATTATAAGTAAATACGTATACGTATAAGAACAACCAATTCACATATTCTCCATAAGTATTGCCAAGGCAATACACCGTGTTGAGGGGCGTTCCGGTCCTTGACACGTGTATCGATCAAACAAAATAAAACAAGAATAGATAAATACTTCCAATAAGCAAAAAATCGAAGAATACAAACATTTAAGTGAATAGAAAGGCGATGTGCTATAAAATGTCATCTAAGGGTGAATAGGTACTTAAGTGCTTTGCGCCACCTAACCCCCCGTTCACTTGTGAGTATTCTAAGAAGGAAGGCTTCGTTGGGGGTCTTGCACCCAAGTAGTACATACGTATATTATTATTTTCTTGTGGATATTTCATACTGAAACTCGAAGAGGATAATCCTTTTCTCTTCAAAGTCACACGAGAGCTTCTCTCTCATTCCTCGTATTGAGTTGCATGCTCACTCGCGGGCGTGCACAAATACCGATTGGTGTACAACCTCTTCCTCCGAAAAGGAAGAAAAAGAGAAAGAGTAAGAACACCACCGTCCATCAAGCCGATCACGAGAATCGTTCTTTGATTCATCCACAATAAGAAGCCATGGCTGTTGATACTCGTTCTTTGATGGAACGTTTGCAATCCAATGTTCACGGATATGCCGATGCTATCAAGATTCCTGACATTCCCGCAAATTCATTTGAGCTAAAAACGGCTATGATTAACTTGGTTTCAAACACACCTTTCTATGGTAATAAGAATGATAATCCTCATGATCACCTTAAGAGATTCCTTGCTCTTTGCAATACCATTAAGTACAATGGAGTTCTACATGATGCTATTAAGTTGATATTGGTGCAATTTTCACTAGAGGGACCCGCTAAGCATTGGTTAGACACACAACCACCCGATAGTATCACCACATGGGATGGTTTCACCACTAAGTTTTTGAACAAGTTCTTTCCCCCATCCAAGACCACGGCTTTGAGGAACTTAATTATAGGCTTTCAACAAAAACCTAGTCAAACCTTTAGTGATGCTTGGGAGGAGTTTAGAGAGTTATTGAGGAGATGCCCTAACCTTGGATTGGATGAAGTTCACCAAATCAATACTTTCTAAAATGGCCTTAAATCTCATCACCAAGATTCACTCAATGCTTCCGCGGGAGGGAATATTCTTCTTAAATCCATTCAGGAGGCTTTGGACATCATTGAGACCAAAGCAATGGTTCAAACAAACACAAAATTTTATGAAAGAGTCCATGTCATTCAAGAAGGAAGTTCTAACCCATTGGAGACTCAATTCATTTCATGCATGCAAGCATTTACTCAAGCTCAAAAGGAAAGTCAAACATTCATGCAAAATTCCCAAAAGATGCAAGAAACTATGATGAATGACTTTATGAAGCTTTCTATGGGAAATCATTCCTCAAATGATGTGCATGCCATTACTCTTTCTTGTGTGACTTGTGGAGGTCCCCATTCCTATGAACAATGTGATAAGGTGCAAGGTTATCAACGGGAATGTTATGCTTACCAAGAGGAACATCGTGAACACTTCAAGCCAAATGTCAATCCAAATAACCTTTCTTATAAGTCCCAAAATTACCTTACTCCACCGGGATTCCCACCCCAACCACCCACCCAAATTCAACAAAATCATCCTCAAGTGTTACAAAGGAATCAAGGGCAAAGACCACCTTACCAAGGAAATAACTATAGACCACCAAATACCTTTAACAATCAAGGAAATACCTTTCAAGGTAACAATAAGGGGTTTTACAATCAACCTCCACCTTTCCAACCCCAAGGTTTTCAAGGAAATGTGCCACAAGATTATAACACAATTGAGCTTCTTCACAAAATGAATCAAGAGCATGAAAGGAGGTTCCAAGCTAATGTGAAGAGAATAAGAGAAATGAATGAAGCTAATGAGAGAAGAATGAGAGAAATGCATGAAGACACAAAATAAGAAGTTTATGATGCTTTATAATCAAAGACAACAAGGGGCTTTACCGTCCAACACACAAACAAATCCAAGAGAAAATGACAATGCTATTACAACAAGAAGTGGAAAGACAAAAAAGGATCCTTCACCTCCTAAGCCTCCTATTGTTCTACCCATTTTTGTTTCTACATGTGACAAGTCTTCTACCTCTACTTCACCACCTCAAAATGCTCCCATTAAATCAAACACACCTTCTCAACCTATTCCTAATTCTCCTCTACCTTCCACACCTCCCAATGAAGAAGCTAACAAAGATAAATCTTCCACTACAACACTACTCCACCTACACCAAAACCAACTCTTCCATATCCTTCAAGGTTGAAAAAGGACAAGTTAAAGAACAAGGATGACATCCAAGTCTCAAATTTCTTAAGGATGTTCAAGCAACTCAACATCAACATATCCTTTGCGGAAGCTCTTGCTTATATGCCAAAGTTTGCAAAGATGTTCAAGGATTTACTCTCAAACAAGGAAAAATTGGTTGATTTGCCCAACATATCCCTTAATGAAAGTTGTTCCGCCGTGCTACTTAAAACCTTACCAACAAAACTTGGAGATCCGGGGCGCTTCTTGATACCTTGTAATTTTCCCGGTGTAGAAAATTGCATGTCTTTGGCGGATCTAGGAGCAAGCATAAACCTCATGCCTTTATCGGTTTGGAAAAAACTCTCTCTTCCCGAGCTCACTCCCACTATGATGACCCTTGAATTAGCCAACCGAACCATAGCTTACCCCGTAGGTATCACGGAGGATGTGTTTGTAGGTGTGGATAGGTTTACATTTCCGGCCGACTTTGTAGTGGTTGATTATGACATGGATCCTAGAGTTCCTTTGATTGTTGGTAGACTGTTTTTGAGAACGAGTCGTACTTTGATAGATGTGGCGGAGGGAGAACTAATTATGAGAGTAGAGGATGAGAAAGTGGTGTTTAAGTTGGGGAAAGTTTGTGATAGGAAAGAGGTTAAGGAGTCTAGACCGTGTGAGACTATTAACATAGTTGATGTGTTAGATGAGGTGTGTGATGAACACATTCATGATGCTTGCAAGAGTACTAGTGATGAAATGCCCCATGTTGAAACCGTGGCCTCAATTGCTCCCTCTTTAACACCTTTTGGAGAGAGTGATTTCCTCTTGAAGGAATTTGAGTCAAACTTTCTTGGTGATGATGATTCTCCCATTAATTGGGAAGAAGATATTCTTACTATCCAAAAGTTGCTCAATGAGGACCCTATTCCTTCTCCTACTCCACAAGAAGTTACCCATGAGAATTATTCCATAGTAAAACCTTCCATAGAGAGTCCACCTCCAATTGAACTTAAGGACCTTCCATCCCACCTAGAGTATGCTTTCTTAGAGGGAAAAGACCAATTACCCATGATCATTGCTAAAGAGTTGAAAGAGGATGAGAAGGAGCAACTCATTGAAGTCCTTAAGAAACACAAGAAAGCTTTAGCTTGGAAAATATCTGACATAAGGGGAATTGATCCACATTTTTGTGCACACAAAATCCTTATGGAGGATGATTACAAACCTGCCATTCAAAGTCAACGAAGAGTTAACCAAAAAATCCATGAGGTCATTAAGAAGGAAGTGATTAAACTCCTTGATGCGGGCATGATTTACCCCATTTCTGACTCTCCATGGGTTAGCCCGGTACATTGTGTTCCAAAGAAGGGTGGAATCACCGTAGTGCCTAATGAGAACAATGAGCTTATTCCTACAAGACTTGTTACCTGTTGGAGAGTTTGTATTGACTATAGGAAACTCAATGAGGCTACTAGGAAAGACCATTTCCCATTACCTTTTATGGATCAAATGCTTGAACGCTTAGCAGGAAATGAGTACTATTGCTTTCTTGATGGCTTTTCGGGTTATTTCCAAATACCCATTGACCCTAAGGATCAAGAAAAGACCACATTCACTTCTCCCTACGGTACATTTGCTTACAAGAGTATGCCTTTTGGCTTATGTAATGCACCGGGGACGTTTCAAAGGTGCATGATGGCGATTTTCCATGACATGATAGAGCAAACTATGGAGGTTTTTATGGATGATTTTTCCGTCTTTGGAAATTCATTTACCTCATGTCTCACTAATCTAGAGAGAATGCTTAAGCGTTGTGAGGAAACACGTTTAGTGCTTAATTGGGAGAAATGTCACTTTATGGTGAAAGAGGGAATTGTTTTAGGACACAAAATATCCAATAAAGGATTAGAAGTGGATCGAGCTAAAATTGATGTGATTGCTAAGCTTCCCCCACCCACTTCGGTTAAAGGTGTGAGGAGTTTCTTAGGTCATGCGGGGTTTTATAGGCGCTTTATACAAGATTTTTCTAAGATAGCTAGACCGATGACTCACCTCTTAGAAAAAGAGGCTCCTTTCATTTTTAACCAAGATTGTTTGGACTCTTTTGAGACTCTTAAGGAGAAATTGACAAAGGCTCCCGTTTTGGTTTCTCCAAATTGGGAATTACCTTTTGAGCTTATGTGTGACGCTAGTGATTATGCGGTGGGGCCGTCTTAGGACAAAGAGTGAATAAGCATTTTCAACCTATACACTATGCGAGTAAAACCATGACCGGTGCACAACTTCATTACACTACCACGGAAAAAGAGTTGCTTGCTATAGTCTATGCTTTTGAGAAATTTAGACCATACCTTGTGCTATTCAAAACCATAGTGTATACGGATCATTCCGCTCTCAAGTATCTCATGACAAAACAAGATGCTAAGCCTAGGCTTTTGAGATGGGTTTTTTTGCTTCAAGAGTTTAAGATAGAAATTCGTGATAAGAAAGGGGCCGAGAATTTAGCGGCGGATCACTTGAGTATACTTGAGCATCCTTTTCAAGGAGATTTTCCAAATCAAGAAATCAATGAATCCTTTCCATTAGAGGAGCTCATGCCTATATCTTCCCAAGAGGATTCCACCCCTTAGTTTGCGGATATAGCAAACTATCTTGTGGGGAATGTGCTTATTGAAGGTCTTACTTACCAACAAAAGAAGAAATTTCTTAAAGAAGTTAAGTACTACCTTTGGGATGATCCTTATCTTTTTAGGCAATGTGCGGACCAAATCATTAGACGGTGTGTAGATGGGCCCGAGGCATTTAAGATCTTAGAAGCATGTCATAAAGGACCTACGGGTGGACATTTTGGGCCTAACTATACCGCCAAGAAAGTCTTTGATTCGGGTTACTATTGGCCTTCCATTTATAAAGATGCCCACGAGATGGTGAAATTTTGTGATGTGTGTCAAAGACAAGGAAAAATTACGCAACGTGATGAGATGCCACAAAATTTTATTCAAGAGTGTGAGATTTTTGATGTATGGGGCATCGATTTCATGGGACCTTTTCCATCCTCTAAGGGAAACAAGTATATACTTGTGGTGGTGGATTATGTGTCCAAATGGGTAGAGGCTAAAGCCTTACCTACCAATGATGCTAGAGTTGTTGTGAAGTTCTTAAAGCAATTGTTTGCTAGATTTGGTGTACCTCGGGCCATCATAAGTGATCGTGGTACGCACTTTTGTAATGATCAATTCACAAGAGTTATGAAGAAATATGGAGTTAATCATAGACTTTCTACCGCGTATCACCCTCAAACTAATGGTCAAACCGAGGTCACAAATCGTGGTTTAAAGAGAATTTTAGAGAGAACGGTGGGAGAGCATCGAGCTTCTTGGTCGGATAAGCTTCATGACGCTTTGTGGGCTTTTAGGACGGCTTTTAAGTCACCAATTGGTTATACTCCTTATAGGCTTGTCTATGGTAAAGCGTGTCACCTCCCATTCGAGTTAGAACACAAGGCATCTTGGGCTCTCTAGTGGACTAACTTTGATTTAAACAAAGCCGGTTCACATAGGAAAGATCAACTTAATGAGATGGATGAATTGAGAGCCAATGCTTATGAAAATTCTTTGCTTTACAAGGAAAAGACTAAGAAATTGCATGATGCTAAGATTAAGAACCGTGAGTTCAAAGTTGGAGAGCCGGTTCTCCTCTTTAACTCAAGGTTGAAACTTTTTGCGGGCAAGCTTAAGTCGAGATGGTCCGGTCCATTCACTATTGCTTAAGTGTTTCCATATGGAACTATTGAGTTGTCACAACCCGATGGTACAAATTTTAAAGTGAATGGTCACCGTGTGAAACATTATTTTGGGGATGACATTTCTGTTGAAATGGTCCAAGAGATCCCCATTTTCCCCATGAATTAATTCATTGAGGGACGAGTCGAGCTAGAGACTCATTAACTAAAGCATCGTATAACTAGGTTTATAGTGTTGTAGGTTAGCAATAAGGGTATAGACTTAGAGATAAGTGTAGGGGAGACCTTTTTATGTATTCATGGTTTTTGTAGGGTTGCTCACTCATTTCATGCTTTGGAGCTTATGGAGGAGGCCCTTGTATCCGGTTCACTTCGTTACTATTATGATCTTTCATTGACACCTTGTGCTTAAACATGAATTCACCAATAGTTGTCCTTTCCTTAACTTGGGTTAAGCAAAGTCTATTCATTGTCATAAGTGTAGGGGACGTTTTTATACTTCCATGCTCTTAAACATTAAGGACAATGTTTAGCTTAAGTGTAGGGGGGTCTTCTATCGAAGTGACCTTACCTAGAACTTGTCATTGTCTTTCATGATAACTTAGAAAATTAATTTTTCAAACATTTTTCAAATTTTTGATCTACTTTGGCCACCAAAAATATGCATTCATAATTTTTGCATCAATCATTTTTCATTTGCATAACACATTTGCATTGTATATATTTCTTCTTTATTCTTCATCAAAAATAAATTGAAAAGGAAAAAATATAATAAGGACATGGTTTAACAAATTTAGATTTCTTTGACATATTAGGCCCGCCATGGATATTTTGACTCAATCCGAGTTTGCTTATCTTAGCACTCTCTAGCTAGTATCCTTAACCATGTAGTCCTTCATTGGTCTATTAGGCTAAGCATCCACCACTCTCATTATTTGAGACTTTAAATTTGTGGAGAATGGGAAATGATAGAGTTGAAGCAAGTATAAAAGGGCTAGATAAACTTCATGATAATTACTTGTGGCTAAACCCTTCTCTTCTTTACCTCTAATTTCTACGCATGTATATATGTTAATAAATAATCAAGAACGGTTTTAATTGGTTTGTAGTCTCTTGTGCATTTTTGTATAATCATTCATGGTTGATATAAGTACGTCTTAAGATTCTAAGTTAGAACGTTTTATGTGTACTAGACTTATGTCATGCTTAATATTTAGCGGGTGTTTTTCCTTTAATTCTTTTCAACTTTCTTTGTGAGGAATATAGAAAAATAAGAGCGGCTTATGAAAAATGAGTGGCTAGAAAAAAAAAAAAAGAAAAAAAAAGAAAAAAAATATATATACAAGACTCCCAAGAGGGGCAGTGTGGTGTTAATTATAGTGACTATTGAGTTCCAATATTACCTTGACGGGTTGCGGGGATTCAATAGATTGCTCCAATCCAATATTACCTTGACGGGTTGCGGGGTTGAAGATCCAAAGTCTCAAAAAGGCGGAGGATGTAAATTATTGCGTGAGTTTTATTTTTCTTTCCTTAGCGAGTGTGTAGCTATTTATGAAAGCATGACATGAGGATTTTACACATAAGACGAATGACTTATTACTATTGAAACGGACTTATATTAATTGTGAGCGGTTTTTCAAGTAATGGATGAGAGGATTACTTAGGATTAAAACCGTGCTTCCTTATTTTTGGATTTTACATTTCTTATACTTCACACTTGAAATAATGACAACTTTGCCCACAAGCAATTTGCTCAAATAATAACCGGTTCCACATTTAATTGTCATGAATAAGTTGATGCACTTTTTACTTGTGAATACAATGATCCCATTTTTAAGCTTGGTATGGGGAAAGTGAAACTTGAGGATGATAAATGTCCATGGTACCCAAGCCCTAATCAAAGTCATTGAATTCTTTATGAGTTATTTCCATCAAACCATTTCAAGAAAAACCAAAAAGATATAGATAGAATTGTATTTTGTTCATTGCATTGTTAAAAATCAAAATCATGCATCATTTAGTATAGAGTAGTGTAGATGCATTCCTTAATGGCCAAGGTGGATTAATTATGAGGAGAATGTAAATTTGTGCTTTAGTATATAGCATTCAATGAGGACATGACAATGTTCAAGTGTAGGGGATTTGATATGAGCAAAAACTCATATCAATTTGTCAACAAATCACCCTAAAACACAAGAAAATACCTTAACTTTGTGCTATAAAGTGGAATTATGTGGTATGTTCTATGTTTGTGCTCAAATAGGTAAGAAGGATGCAAATTTCAAGCAAACAAATGAAAATCAAGCTTAATTTGATGAAAAAGACAAAGAAGGATCAAAAGTGACAAGACTTTGAAGTGCAAGGACCTATCTTAACAATCTGCCAAAGATGAAGGACCAAAAGCGTAAATATGACAAAGTCAAGATCAAAGTCAAATCTGGTAAACTCTCAGTCAACTAAGTCAAAGGGATCAATTGTGTTCAAGAATGAAGTTTGAAGGACCATTTATGCCAAAGAACTGAAGATTATAGCTTAAATCACAAAACTGCCAAGTACAAGGGCTAGTTCTGCCATTCTGGAAAGTTGATTCTAGGCTTGATCCGTGTGATATGCCTTCATCCAATGGGAAGCAAGGAAACTTAAAACATGGATTGCCAACAAAAGTGACACCTGGCCACTAACTTCATTTGGCATTAATTGGCTGTATCCCAACAGTGCTACGCACTTACATTTTTTCCACCAATAGAAACGCAACATGCAATAATCAGATTTATCCACTTTGGATAATGATCTGTGTGCTTCTCACTTAACCAATAACATTGTGCCACGTGTCATCTTCTTCTACGAAAATTGCCAGGATCGAGTTTGAGCTAGAGGCAATCTCAGAAGATGATATGAACATGAAAAGTGATTGTTTTTTAGAGACGAATACAATGGACACAATCAATTAACATGAAATCATCCCAATCAAAAAACCCAAAATTGTTCTTCACCTACAAAATTCAGTTATGTAGAATTGACCACGTGGAAGCATATGATTGGTTCTAATACGTCACCAAACCCAACCACTTCACATCTGTAGTCTATAAATACCCTAGATTAGTTTCATTTCTTATATTGTAGTAAAGTTTGAAATCACACACACTTTTAGTTTTTCTCTCATCTCAGCTTAGTTTTAGCTTAACAACTCAAGAGTCTGACAAACTCTTGAGTCTGTTAGTAGTTGTAACCAATTTACCAGCCTTGTAACTACTTTTTCAATCCAATCAATAAAAATTCACTTCATTTCCCTTCATCACTGTTCATACTTGCACCATTGTTATCCTGTTGCTGTTATAAGCTAGTTATGATCACTACTTGATCATGATTAGCTGTTTGTAAAGATTGTAGATGTTGTACCTGTTCTGTTCATCCAATTCCAGTCCTAGTAGATTTTGCAGAATTCTAGTTCAATGGAGATCTTGATGATTGATAGTTGTTGATTAGTAGCTGTTGGGTGTATTCTAATGCTAAGGTGGTGGTTAGCACTAGCTTAGAAAGCTCAGCGCTTCTCTACTCCCCAATGGAGGCCTAAGCTAAAAGGTCTTACATTCTGAGTTTTAGTTCCTCTTAATTGTTGATTGCATGCTTAATACCTAGTTTAATTCTATTTGATTGCATGATAAAAGTTTTTTAGCTTGTATCTAATATGATTTCAGTGTTTGAGTAGTTAACTAGTAGCTTGATACTTGCTTAAAGGTCTTGTTCTTGTCCTGTTTTCAGTATTCAACAATCATAATAGCTTTACTGGTCATTTAGAGTTCTAGCCTTTTAAACTGCTTGTTTTTGGATACATTACACTTCATATTAGCTATTGAACTTAGTTTGATATTACTCTTCACTCAGACTAATCATTTGCTTAAAAATCCTTCATAAAAGTTTGAAAAATATCAGATAAGTAGTGTTTGGTAATAGCTTGTAATTGCTTTTCAAGTGTTAGTTCTTGGTAAACTTTGGTTCATTTCAAGTCACTAAGTCATAACAACAAGTTTTCAGTCATTTTCTAGTCAAGGTTATAGTCAAACAGGCAATTGGCACTCAAAAAGGTTTGGGTCGGTTTTTATCAAGTATATTTTCAGAAAGTATTGATTTTCATTTGGTTGGCATTTCTTTAATCCTTGATGAAATCCTTTGAAACAAGTTCTAATCTTTCATTCAATATATGAAGTTTTAGTGAGTAAAAGGAAATTGTACAGTATCTTGTTTTGAGTAAGAAATAAGCCAAATAATAAGCACTAGAACAAATGCAATTCCCTATAATGAAACACAAACTGATTTCTCATATCTCACTTTCTACTTCATAAACTAGCTGATTTTCTTTCACATTTCCATTCCAAAAGTGTTCCTTGATAAGTTTTGAGATTTTTAGCTTTTTGAAAAATCTGGTCAACAAAAGTCAACATAAGCACAATTTAGCTTATTTCCAGATTTAGAGCTTATTTCTTGATCTTTCTTTGAGACTTGATTTCCCGTCTTTCTTTTGAGCTATTTAACAAGAATTTTCATTAAAATCAAGTAGTGCAAGTCTAGCTTAATTGGTAGCTTATTTTGAGCTTATTGAATTTAGCTTATCAGAGTTCTAGCCATTTTCAGCTTAATTCCTTGGATAGGTCTAGCTTATTTTTGATTTCAAAACGTTTGAAATTGGTTTGAGCTTATTTGGTTAAGAAACAAGCTCAAACGAGCTTATTTCATTCCTTATCCCGTTTTTGGTTAAATAGTCTTAAAAATTGCACTCTGGTCCTTCTAGTATTAAGCTGTTTTTAAATCAAGCTAATCTTCCAACTTATTAGGGTTTTCAAAAGTTCAGTCCTTGCAATTTCAAATTTGTTCAAAAGTGGTTAGTTAGTTTCAAATTAGTTGAAATTAGTTACTTTGTTTGGATAATTTGCATATTGAGTCCATATAGTTTACTGATTTTGAACATTTAGTCCCTAGACTTTTTAACTTTACATTTTTAGCATTTATATTTCATAGAATTTACATTTCCAGTCCTTATAGTTTGTGGAATTTACATTTAGCATTTTACTTGAATAAAAACTTGGTATGTGCACTTTGTTTTACATATAAGTAGACGGTATTTTTCATTTTAGCAAGGCTTTGTTTGAATTAGCTATAGAATATCCAAAATACTTTACCAACCAAAAGCAATTAAAAACTCGATCTTGTTAGGACTTTCAATTTGTTAAGAACTGAGAAAAACAAACTTCAACTATACACATTTCAAAACCCTTTTGTTTTTTTCCTTTTATTTAATTAATTGAAACATGAACTTTAATTAAATAAAAACATGGATAAAAACATGTCATGGGATCAAGGGGTAAAGATTAAGGGTTGTTTCGGGTTGTTTGTTTTGGCCGACCCAAAAACCGAGAGCCCCATAGCTCTCGGCGTGTTCTTGTCATGACTACCAACCGAGATCTAGATCTCGGCGGTGTTGGTGTTCGGTCGACAGCAGGGACAAGGCATCCCGACTTGCGTCCGGAGTGTCCTTGTGGTTTATATGGGCCTCGACAGCAGCAGCCCACCATCGGCACACAGCTGGTGGCAGTTGGGGTCAAGCAGAGGAAACCGCGCGCAGCAGCGGGTAACCACCGTCACACAGCCAGTAGGAACTCCACTGCTAGCAGCGGCTATCCGAGAGCAGGGGAAACAAGACCACCGGCATAAGCCGTTGGCAGCATAACGAAAGCAGGGGCAACCGGCTCAGCCGGTTTGCCACTATTTTTAGGGGTGTTTGGTTCGGACCGGTTCATGGGTTTTCACGGGTTTGGTTCACGACATGTTTAATTAATTACACGGGTCCAGTTCATGATTATTTTTTTACAAGTCTAATTATTACAAGTATATTATTTTACAAGTTAATTAAATTAATTTGACATGGCATATAATTAATTTAATTAAAAAATGAACTTAGGTTAATTATTATTTATTTAATAATACATGTTATAACCTAAGTATTTATCTATTTAAATTAGACTATAGTATCAATTAATTATTAGAACATGAAATATAATTAATTAATAATCATGACTTAGGTTAATATTAATATATAGTATTAATACATGTTTTAACCTAAGTATTTTTATACACTTTAATTTAATTAAATCATGCTTATATTTAATTAAATCGGATAACTTATAGTTTATTTAATTAACAGAATATTAGTAATAAACTATATTATAACTACATGACTTATGATATTAATCCAGCTTAATTCTGAATATGGAAACTTTCTAATTCAGAAAACTTACTATTTTTGAAAACTTTCTATTTTTAGAAACTGATCTATTTTAAGAAGTTAATATATTTTTGGAAACTTTCTAGTTTTGGAAACTTTCTATTTTTGGAAACTTTCTATTTTAGGAAACCTACTATTTTTAGAAAGTTACTTATTATTACACAACAAGTATAATACAAGAAATCCAAATAATAATTAATCAGAATATACAGAATACATGATAAACACAGCATAACGTTAAAATCAGTAAAACAAGACATGAACATATAAAACAAGCTAATACATGATAAAATCAGTTACGTACTCACTAATCAGAATACTTATACACGTATACTATTTATGTAGCATTACTGAGATCGAAGTAGGACTCTTTTCCGTTCGTCTTCTTCGTTCACTGGACATAAGGTACGGATTTCTCGTCCTTTCAGTATGGAAATACTTTTCTTATTAGGATTGCCCGTCTTCAGCCAACTATTTTCCCAGTATTTGTTTTATATGTTTGATACTTATGTTAAAATAAGATCCTAAGCCATATACATGCATGACAAGTGTCACCTTGTTATGGAGGTACCATAACCATAACACTAGAGGCACCAGTGTTATGACTTCCCCACGGCGAAGTGGTTGCTTGTGGCGTCCCTTTTCAGTTTTGGCCATTAAATTATATTATCGTGTGGGGCGTATGGGTGCATCCTAGTTACATGTTAGCAGTATTATCAGAGTGAATTCGATGTGTGCCTTGCATCCTTCACTAGGAGCTAATCCCTCCTACCCAGACTAATTAATTAGAGGCAACCCCTCTAATTGCATGACGAGGTCTCCCCTCCAAGTATTCATGCACGGTGGAACCTCATGACCTTTATGGGCTATTTGGATAATTAAACAGATTTTCATAGAAACATAAGTATTTTAAAACTATAAAACCAGTTTTATGAACATGAATCCAGATTTCTTAGAACTTATGATATTCCGCTGCTATTAGTCTTATTTGTTTACGTTATTCCATGTCATACTTGTATATCCGTGCACTGAGCGTTATGCTCAGTCGTTTTCCTTTCAAGTTCCCAAACGACAGGTATTCAAGGACGCTCGTAGACTTTAAGCATACGTTCATATGGATTAGAAGCTTTCTAGCCTTCTCTACTTTATGCATTTCATCATACATTTTGCTACTTCTTTCTATGGACATTGTTTAGTCCTTTTCCTTTACAGTACTTATGTTTGTGTGTGATGAGCTTATACCTTGGGGTACCGATGTTGTTTCCGGTATTTCCTTTTATGGTCATGTAATGTTTTAAGACATTTTCCTTGTATGTTTTGATGACACGCCATAATCACACGTGGCATTCTATTTACCAAAATTAGGTGTTACAGTCCGCGTCCAAACAAGCAAGAAAGAGGGGCCCAAAGGACCAATCCAATAATAATCCTTATGTAAACTAATAAGGATTCGTAAACATAAATACAAAGAGATTTACAAAAACGCTAAAACACTTTTCTCTCTTCCTTTTCTTTTCTTGGCCGCGGTCATCAACAACAACACAAGGAGGACTATTGTTTTTGATCATTTTTTAAATAACGGTATCGTGTTCGTTCATTCCTTTTTATTCACACGCATTCGGTATCACTCGAATCCTTTTCTTTGTTTTTATTTAATTATGTATGATCATTAAAAACAAATCTAAGAAAACATGTAATAATCATAGATCAAGCAAGAATAAATCAAAAGCAAGGGTTGGGGGTTTGGGTTTTGTCCCGATCGCAGCCAACCGAGACCCACTATGGTCTCGGTGGTGTGGCTTTCCAACGGCCGCAACCCCAAGTGGGAGTCGGCGTGGGTTTTGTACCACCAGCCGCAACCTTAGGGTTGACTGTGGTGGTTTTATGCTATCAGCCACAAGGACCAAGAAACCGACAGCGGGGAACTTGGCCCATCAGTGGGAAACCGAGACCAAGTTGGTCTCGATGGCAAGGTTGTCGCAGCAGGGGTATTTGTTCGGGCAGCAGTGGCAAACGCAGAGCCTTGGCTCTCGGTGTGGGACTGTTGGCTCGGACGAGGCATGACAGCGAGAGGCCGCAACCTTTGGGCCGTGGTGCTCGGTTTTCGGTCTCGGGTTTTAGGGCTAGGGTACTTGACATTTTTACAAGAACATGTAATTAAACCATTATATGAAAAATACTTTATGTTATGATTTTATTGATTAATTTTATTAATTAACTTGTGGTTTAATTAAAATATGACTTAGGTTATAATGTTTATTTAAATAAACCATGTTATGTTGTATGTATATTTATTTAAATAAACTTATGTTAAAATAATTATTAATTTAATTATTCATGTTCATATTAATTAAACTTATGTCAATTAATTAATGTCATTTTAAGATAAGTTTAATACATGAAACATGTAATATTATCAATTAATACTATATTATGAAAAACATGGAATAATATTATTAATTAATAATAATAAGTTTAGCCTAAGTATTTATTATTATTAAACTTTACAATATGATTATACATATTTATAGATTATGAGTAAAGTTATTTTGAATACCATATTTATCATGGACACCAAGGGACTCATCTCCACCATTCATCCACACCATATCTAATGGATAAGATTTAAATTATTTAATTATTTCATTTATTTTAAAATTTTAAATATCTTATAAATTGAGTGTTAAACGGAAAAAAATATACCATCGAGTGTAGCATTTAATTAGCTTTCTACAGATATACAATATGATATACTTTTAAATAAAAAATATTCGTTTTTTTTAAATTTGCGTAAAATATCATATATGATAATAGTGTTTATCATATATGATATTAGTGTTTGGTTACAAATTATTATAGAATCATATATGAAATTTGTTTATATCATATATAATAAGTATATCATGTATGATACTAGTGTCACTATCATATATGATATTTAGTATCATATATGATAGTTTTCGGCAACGAAAAAAAAACACAAATATTTTTATCGAAAGTATATCAAATAGCATATTTGTAGAAAGATAATTAAATTGCCATCGTAATGGTATATTGTTTTCGCCACGATTAACAGTTTAAAAGATATTAATGTTTGAAAAAATATGAAAAATTAGTTTTTGGTTTAATCTTATCCATTGATTAAGATGGGGATGGAGAATGGAGATTAGTCCCTTGGTATCCAAAACAAAGTTTGGTATCCAAATAAACTTAAATCATAGATTATACAATTTAATCATTTAATAAGCATACGATTAAATATGGAAATATAATAATTATGGAAACATGTTAATTATGGAATTATACTAATTATGTCAACATGATAAATATGGAAATACACTAAATATGGTAATATGCTATTTATAGAAACATGCTAAATATGGAAACTTTCTATTTTTGGAAACTTACTAATTATGGAAACTTTCTATTTTTAGAAACTTACTATTTAAGAAAACTTACTATTTTTGGAAAGTTATTATATATGGAAACCTGCTATTTTTGGGAAGTTACTATGTATAGAAACCTGCTATTTTTAGAAAGCTACTAATTATGTTATAACAAGTATTATAACACTTAAAACATGAAATACATAAATCTAAAACACATGAAACTATAGGAAACACATGATTTAAACATGAAATAATAAGACTAGACAAGAACAAGTAACATAAGTATGAACACGACAAGTAAATTAAATAACAAGTATGTATAAGTAAAACCGACACTTATTCATGTCACTTTATTATGTAGCTATTATGAAGTCGGAGTGATATTTCGCGTTCGTTTTCGTCTTCATTACTAGACATAAGGTACGGATATTCCGTCCTTCAGTAAGGACATCTCTCTTACTATACTTAGGTTTTCCCCGTTTGCAGCCATTTGTTTTCCCTAGTAGTTTAAGTGTCTTAAATACACCAGTATATGGTATGATTATTTTAGATTGCCTGAGCTATATACATGCATGTCAGTTTCACATAGTTATGGGGGTTCCATAACCATAGCACTAGAGGCACCGGTGTTATGACTCTTTTACGGTGAGAGTGATTGCTCGCAGCATCCCTTTACGGTATTTGGCCTATGTTACTATTATCATGTGGGCGAATGGGTGCATCCTAGGAAAAGTTAGTAAGATTTCATGGTAACTACGGTGTGTGTGTTGCATCTGTTACAGGAGCTGATCTCTCCACTCATTTTATATATTAATTAGAGGTAGCCCCTCTAATTGCATGATGAGGTCACCCCTCTAAATATTCATGCACGTTGATATAACATGACCTATATGGGCTCCAGGCATATTTAAAATACATATTTTCAAGATAAACTAAACATAAGCTTTTTTAGAAATATAAACCAGTCTTATGAATTTAAACTAGGTTTTCCAGGACTACACTTATTCCGTTGTTATTCATTTCATTTCATTTACTTGCTTATGTTTATGTTTTACATTCATAGTTATATATCCGCACACTGAGCGTATTGCTCAGCCGTATTTCTATTTCCATGTCCCAATACGACATGTACTAGAGGGCAAAGCTAGGATTCAAGAGTACGTGCATGGAATGAGACGCCAGTCTTCTTTCCTTCTTTCATGCATTTACATATTTTTTCTTTGTTGGACATTGTTTAGTCCTTCCCTTTACATTCTATACTTATGCATTTCGTGTGTGGAGCTTATGTTGGGACCGATGTTGTCTCCGGTTTCCTTTATGGTCATTTAATGTTTAGACATTTACTTTGCATGCTATGTTGACACACCATAATTATTACATAACGGTCCATTTATCCAAATGGGGTGTTACAGGAGGGATTAACTTCAATGTGATGAATGTAGAGCACACATCACAGTCACCTTGTAAACCTACAAAACATGTACTAGGATGCACCCATATGACCCACATGATAATAATAATAATGGCCAAGTAACTGAAGGGACGCTACGAGAAATCACTCTCGTCGCGGAAGAGTCATGACAACGTTGCCTCAAGTGTCATGGTTATGGTACCTCCATAACTAGCTGGACATGGTCATGCATGTGTATAGCTCAGGCAATTTAAAATTATAGCGTGGTAAATTCTGAAAAATTTTATGACATGTAAACTACTGGGGAAAACAGATGGTAGAAAACAGAGAATCCTGATCATGCATAGAAAGAGAATGTCCTTACTGAAGGACGGAATATCCGTACCTTATGTCCAGTAACGAATAAGGATGAAAGGCGGAAAGTAACTACTCCGACTTCACGATTGCTCATAATAGAAGGACGTATACGAGTTGTAAGTTCATGTATAACTTATTGGTTCTTAGTTTAACTTACTTGTTCTTGACTTGTTCTACTTGTTCTTAACCCGTTTTACTATTTTATGTTTTATCATGTATTTCTTAGTGTTTCATGTGTTCTTGATTAACGTATTTCATGTTTCATGTGTTATTATACTTGATATTTCCATAATGAGTATCTTTCTAAAAATAGCAAGTTTCTATATATAGTAACTTTCCAAAAATAGTAGGTTTCCATATATAGCAACTTTCCAAAAATAGTATGTTTCAATAAATACTAAGTTTCCATAAATATTAATAAGCTTGATTAATAAGCATATAGTATAAGCCGAGGCTTAATGAACATATTTTATAAGTCATGATCAATTAAATGTCAAAATAGTAAAGTTTATTAATAAATAAATACTTTAGTCTAACATAATAATAATTAATTAATAATATGACATGATTTATAAGTGATTATTAATTAATAACATAACATGAGTTTATATTAATAAAAATTTACCATAAACTTGATAATTTTATAATTAAATTAAAGTAGTAATTAATTTAATTAAACCATGATTAAATTGTAATTAATTAAATAAATTAAGTCTTAATTAAATTTAACTAACCGTGCAATGTTTAATTTCATAAATAATTACATAAAATAATTATTATAAGTCTATGATTAATTTTATTAAATGTAACACGTTTAATTTCATGAATAAATATATAAAATAATTATTATAAGTCTAGAATTAATTTAATTAAATGGGACCATGGTTTATTCATTAATAATTAGTTAATTAATTATCCTAAGTCTCAATTTAACTAAGCAAAAATTATAACCAAACACTCCTTTGGTGTTCGGGTCACCATAGACACCGCGGCTGTGGCTTTTCCACTGTTTGCTGAGGCTTGCTTGTAACACCCCATTTTGATAAATAGAATATTACAGGATAATTATGGCATGTCATCAAAGTATACAATGTAACTGTCTAAAACATTAAATGATCATAAAAGAATCCAGAAACAAACATCGGATCCACATAAGCTCCAGACACGAAATGCACAAGTACAGAATGTAAGGAAAGGACTAAACAGTGTCCAACAAGGCAAAAGTATGTAAATGTATTTAAGAATGAAAGAAAGCTAATGTCTCATTCCATGCATGTACTCTTGGATATCCTAGCTTGCCCTTTAGTATCTGCCGTATTGGGACATGTAAAGAGAAATACGGCTGAGTGAAGGATTATAAACATCATAACAATTATATAAACCCTAAACGAAATCAAAGCACATATAACGGAAGCGATTTAACGAGATCATAATAATAACACAATTATAATTAATCGAATTAGGGTTACGTAGCTTTACATTAAAGCAAATCCACAAGACGAAGAACGAATCATCGATTTGGGCTTATACCGTATATCACCAAGATATAGTCTAAAGTAAGACTATATTATGATCTTGTACACATGTAATACAACGAGCTAACCGTGATTCTAGCACGTGTAAACCGAGCTACAACGCTTGTACATAATCTACCCAACAACCCTAGAGAGTGGCTAGGACTAGATTGTAAGTAAAACGATCAACCAAGAAAACCAACCAAAACCCCTTGTGGGGTTTCCTCCTGCGATCGCAACAAAGAAAGAGATGGGAGAAAGATTTTTTTTTTGTTGAATTATGAGGAGAAGGATTTGTTTATATAGGCATAATCTTGTATCCAAAAACAAATAAAAGGAAGTTTTCCCCTTTCCTTTTTCCCCATAACCGACCGACGAAACACCCCTATAGGGTGTTCCGGAATCTTTCAAACTTCTTTCCTTTTGTTTTCTTACTATATATTTATTTAACGCTCGTTAATACTGAACTATTAATTAATTAACGATCGTTAAAGTTATGTCTCAGATTAATTTAATAGATACATAAATATATATTTATTAAATAAATTAATAAATACAATAAATATATTTATTAGTTAAATTAACTCTTTACGTATTGTGTCCAATCCCGTAATCTCGAGTTCGATCCTATCACACGACTATTAAATATATGTCCATAAACTTACATCTCCCACTTGGACATATTTCGAATATCGTGATTACATTGACTAGCGTCTAGTTACACTTAGCAATGTCTCTAGTACAACTCGAGTAAGGTTTTCTGGACAAAACCTTTTAACGATTTTACTTGTTATTATTATCCTTTTATTTCTAATACAACGTTAATAAGGATATGGATCTCTGTCATTCCTTTCATTAACCATTCTGTTTCTCGTTCAAAGATTCATCAAGATTACCAAAACAAATTTGGGTGTGACCACACAAACATCTTACTAATCCCACGAGGGGTCCAACTGTATTATACTCCAAAACAAAATTGGAGGAAGTAAATTCCATATTGACTACGAGCAAAACTTATGAATTTTGCAACACTTACGAAAATAATCCTTATAGCTACCAGTTACGTTTACCGTTAGATTATTCCACAGAGATGCACTAGATTCACAACATTTTCCTGGTATATCAAGTCTAAGGATAACTATTTATGTTTTACTTGATGACAAAGATCCATAAAGTAAAAACATATAGTTGGGATAAGTCCAATTCATTGAATATCATCCAAAATCGATCAATATACTTTCAAGTATACTCAATCTCTATTTTGATTTGTCTTAATTTAATAACGTTTCCATATTATTAATTGATAACGGACATTTAGCATAACAATTTCTTCATGGATTAGAACATGTAAAATAGGATACACTTATTAAATAATAAAAATAAACGAAACCCAATCTTTATTTTATTATATAATAATGTCATAACATCCTTTATCCAAATACTAATCACAGATTTATTGCATGAGTTCGCAAGCTAGTTGCAGCCCAATCGCCTTGGCATGCTTAACTACCTTTGGTCTAGGCAAAGCCTTAGTTAAAGGATCTTCTACGTTGTCATCTGTGTTAACTTTTATCAATTTGATATCACGAGCTTCAACTTGTTCTCGGACGTAGTGATGTCTACGCATAAAGTGTCTGGCGCCTTTCATGACTCTAGGGTCATTGGCAAATATTATTGCGGCAAAATTGTCACAATACATATCTATAGGTTCTTTAATTGAAGGCATCACTCCAAGATCTTCAATAAACTTTCTAATCCAAACAGCTTCAATTGCAGCTTCTGAAGCAGCCATATACTCAGACTAAGTAGCATGCATTGCAATCGTTGTTTGTTTCTTGCTCTTCTAGTCAACTGCCCCTCCATTGATAACAAAAACGTAACTCGTCTCAGACTTCATATCGTTTTTATCACATTGCCAGAACGCATCACAGAAACCTGTCACATTCAGTTCTGTGTTTGGTTTCCCTCCATATACCAAGAACATATCTTTCATACTCCTCAAATACTTTAGAATATGTTTAACAGCAATCCAGTGGAGCTTCCCTGGATTCTGTTGGTATCTACTGACCAAGTTCTGGGCAAATGCCACACCAGGCCTTGTGCATCTAACAACATACATTATAGATCCTACAGCCTAAGCATAAGGTACCTTCTGCATGTATGCCTCCTCATTAGGAGTTGATGCATCCATCTCATGACTCAGATTATGCTTAACTTCCATAGATTGAAAACCTTTCTTGGAATTATGCATATTATACTTCTTCAAAATCTTATCTATATAAGCATCTTGACATAGACCAATTAACCGTCTTTTCTTATCTCGATAGATCTTAATTCCCAGAATGTATGCAGCTTCTCCTAAATCCTTCATAGAAAAACATTTACCAAGATAATCCTTAACAACTTTAAGTCTTGAAATGTTAGTTCCCATGATTAATATGTCATCAACATATAGGACTAGGAATACTACATCACTCCCACTAGCTTTGCGATATACACATGGCTCATCACGATACTGAATAAATCCAACCTTTTTGATTTCTTCATCAAATCTTTTATTCCATTGACATGATGCTTGCTTCAAACCATAAATGGACCTTTGAAGTTTGCACACATGTCCTGGATTCTCAGGATCAACATACCCTTATGGTTGCTGTATATAGATGTCTTCATCTAAGCGACCGTTCAAGAAAGCAGTTTTAACATCCATTTGCCATATCTCATAGTCATAGTATGCTGCTATAACTATGAGAATCCTAATAGATCTTATGTCTGCTACAAGAGAAAATGTCTCCTCGTAGTGTACGCCAAAAGTTTGAGTAAAACCTTTAGCTACTAAACGAGCTTTATAGGATTGTACTTTTTCGTCCATGTCGTTTTCTTCTTGTATATCCACTTATGTCTCACTACTTTAGCATTCGACGGTGGTTCTAAAAGAATCCAAACATCATTTACTTTCATGGGTTTCATTTCCTCGACCATAGCAAGCATCCACTTATCCTTTTCAGGATCAAGTATGGTGGATTTATAATTAGCGGGTTCACCAAGATCCCCTAACTCATCATCATCCTCTATGTTAACACATATATTGCTATTTGTGTTTTTAATCCTTTTGGATCTACGCAGAGGAACTAATTCCGATGGAAGCGCCAGACTTTCTGGTTCTACAGGAATTACATCGCTAGTGTTTTCAGAAGGTAATGTATCTATATGACTCTCTTCAAGATCATAATTTCTCCCACTGAATTCTTGATTTACAAGATTAGTTACAAGGAAGTCTCCATACTTGGCAACAATCACTTTGTTCTTAGGTGGATAATAAAAGTAGTAACCCATAGTTTCTAAAGGGTATCCTACAACGATACATTTAACAAATCATTGTTGGAGTTTGTCACCTGAGTCACGTTTCACATACGCCTCGCAACCCCAGACCTTTAAATAAGATAAATATGTGTTCTTGCCATACCATAGTTCATATGGTGTCTAATAAGTGTAAAAACACTTATCCTTTTACCACTTAAAACAAATAAAAACGAGTCCAAAACGTGTGTTTAATGTCGTAAAAGTCAAAATTATGCGTGGTTTGTGTTTTTGTTGTGTTTTAGGACCAAAAGATTAAAAAGTAAGAAAACACAGGATTTCACGGGCTTTCATCGAAGAAAAAGACGAAAGACAAAGTCAAAAGATCAAAAGTGCAAAAAAGAACGGAAGTCAAAGGCATATTCTAAAGATTTATTGAAGAAAAAGACCAAAGACAAAATTTTAACAAAGTCGAAGAACCAAATCTAATAAAAGGAGAAATTAGAAGACGAGTTCATTTTATCTATCTACAAATCCCGAGACAAAGTCGAGAAAGACGAATTAATAAAGAAGTCGAGAAGACAAAGAGAAAGAATGAAGCATCAACACCAACTACAACCCCTACACTATAAATAGACCTTTTCCTTCATTTTGTAATAGTTAGTTTTTCATTAGTTTTTCCTTAAGGTAATTAGGAGTAGGTATAATTTACTTTTCTCTCAAGCTTTCTTTCATGTTTCTCATCTTTTTATCTTAATTTTTAATTTGTTGGATCTTTAATCTTTATCTTTAATTCAAGCTTTTCAATTAATCTCATTCTTCTTTTCTTGTTTTAATTTTGTGTTTGATTTGGTTAATCATCATGTAGCTTATTTGATCTTATTGCTTATTTGATTGAGTGCTTATTTCATTGTTCTTATTATTTTTATGTGATTGATGTTTATAGCTTATTGTGCTTATTGTTTATTTTGTTTTTAGCTTATTTTTATTTGAGTTGATTTGGTAGTTTAATGTTTTTAAATAGATTTTATCAATTTTTGCTTATTTAGTGTTTTTAGAGTTTTAATTTCTGTCTTATTTTGCTTATTTTAGAAATTAGTTTAGCTTATATTATGGCTTAATTGCTTAATTGGTTTTAGCTTATTTTCCTTCAATCTGAATTATTTCTAAGCCTTTTTCCCGAATTACAGAACCCTAGTATTCCGACTTAGCATAAAATCCGTTTTTCGAAATTAGTTCTAAATTCCTTATTCCGTATTAAGTACGTTTTTATTCCCAATTAAATTAGTTGCACATTCCGAATTATAGTAGTTTTACATATTCCAAGTATCATTTAAGAATACATATTCCGAACTAATAACATAGTTAACTATTCTGAATTGCGTTTATTTGTTTATTCTGATTGTAAATTCCAAACTAGGTTTCGATGTTTTTTTCCGAATTGCAACCTTGAAACGTTTTTTCCGAATTAGATCTCAATTTTAGTATTACGAATTACGTTCTATAATCCATTATTCCGAATAAGGTTGCTGTATACGGATTCCGAATTATCTAGCAAAATCAGATATCCAAATTATATTAGTATTATGCATTCCGAATTGTTTTCATACATGTTTTCCGAATTAATTTCTTGAGATTTTATTCCGAATCTTTTTTGAATTTTTATTTTCCCGCCATTTTTGCTTAGTTTTATTCCAAATTATTTTGTTTAGTTTTTATTTTAAATTTACTTTTTTTCAAGTTTTAATTTGTTTATTTTCTTTATATTTTGTCATTTTTTTAGTTTATTTTTAGAAATAGATAACCACATTTTCTTTTATCCACAAAAAACAACTGAGTCACACTTTAAACCGAAGATCAATTCGATTAGACCAACTTAGAACATATTTACTTATCTAAAATTTAGTTATTAAAATGGCGCCGCTGCCGCTTCGATCTCGTTACGATTGTCGATAAAAAATCAAAAACATAAAAAAATCAAAAAGATAAAAAATACATAGAAATATAAAAAATCATCAAAAGCAAATTATTTCCTAAGATTTGCAACAAAAAAATTAAAAAACCCAAATGTAATACTTTTTCCAAAGTATTACACCAAAAAAATTAAGTACTATTGTTGTTTTTCTTATTACAATTTCTTTCGTTTCTTTATTGTGAATATATATTTTTCTTAGAAAAATACAAAAACATTTTTCTTTTACTATAGATATTACGTATAGAACCCCAATGTATAATATTTCCATAAGTATTGCTTGCAATACCCCGTATTTGGAGGCGTTCCGATTCCTTATACGTGTATCGATCAAACATAAATAAAGGCAAAAATAGATAAATACTTTCGTTAAGCAATAATTCGAAAAAATACGAACTTTAAGGTGAATAGAAAGGCGACGTGCTATAAAAGGACATCTAAGGGAAGCTAGGTACTTAAGTGCTTCGCGCCACCTCATTCCCCCCATTCACTTGTAAGTATTTTGAGAAGGAAGGCTGATTGAGGGTTTTGCCGCCCAAGTAGTATTACATATATATTTTTGTAGCTTTTTAATATTGAACCTCGAGAGGCATAATCCCTTTCCTCTCAAAGTCACCGAGGTCTCCTACCTGATTCCTCAAGTTTAGTTGTATGCGCACTCGTGCGCGTGTACACATACCGAGTAGTATACCAAATACTTCTAATTATTCCAAAAAGAAGAAGAAGAACAAAAAGACCGTCACTCAAGCCGATCCCGAGAATCGCGATTTACAATACGATGGCAACGGATAACCGACCTATGATCGAAATTTTGTAATCACACGTTGAGGGAAGCGATGACGCTATCGTTGTCCCCGCAATTGGAGAAAATAATTTTGAAATTAAAAATGGTTTTATTCAAATGTGTTAGCCACAAAAATATTGAGTCAAACAAGAATGTTCGGTCATAGGTTTATATTGTAATATTTATTAGAACGTTGTAATAGTTAGTTAAAATAGTCGTGACATTATGGGCTTGATGGTTAGCTTAAAAGGCCTCTTTCAAGGTACTACGCATTTATTCAGGCCCGACCCAAAACATATATAGTCCATTAGAGAGCCCGCATGTGGATGGACTATATAAGCACCCTCCTAGCATGTTAGGAGGGTGGTAATCTTTCATTTCTTAATCTAATTTCACATAGTTAATCACCTTATTCTCTCTACTTTCTCTCTCTAGAAATCTTCTTTCTTTTCATCTATTTTCTATTAATCAACCATGGTGAAGTGAATAATTATGGGAACAACATTTGGTATCAATCGCCACGGGGTAGATTAGTGATTGGTTGTTTTTTTTGTGATTGATTCGGTTGATTTATCTTAAAATCATCTATAATTAATTTTTTTTCGTGTTTTCGGGCTCTAAATCTTGAGATAAATCACTTACATAGATTTGGTAGGAATTTGGTTTAGTTTTTGTGGTTCAAATCGCATGTTTTTGGGGTGTTTGGATTGGTTTTGGGGCTGGATACAAGAACAGTAAGTTTTATTGGCCAATTGATATCTTCGGAAAAGGGTTTTGGTTATTCCGAAAATCAATATTCGAAAAAGGGTTTCTCATTCCGAAGATATGTTGTTATTCCGAAGATTTATCCGAAGATAGGTTATTATTCCGAAGGTTAGTTGTTTATCCGAATTGTATATTGTGTGATTTATCCGAAAAACAAGTAATTATCCGAATATCACCTTTTTATCCGAAAACAACAAATTATTCCGAAAATATTTTATCCGAAGAATCCTCGTTTATCCGAAAATAGCTCTTTATTCCGAAAAACAATTTATCCTAAAACATTATTTATTCCGAATACATTCATTTATCCGAAGAAAACTGATTTTTCCGGAAACTCATACATTATCCGAAAATAACCAGTTATCCGAAAATATCCATTTTTCCGAAAATTTACGTTTATCCGAAATCCACCATTATTTCGAAGAAGGGTCATTTATCTGGAAAAGGTTCCTTTATCCGAAGAAGAACCATTATTCCGAAGAAGGGTAAATTATCCGAAAAAGTCACTTATTCCGGAAAACTCCAATATTCCGAAAAACTCCAATTTTCGTGTGATTTTTTGCCTTCGATTTTTTGGCTTCTTTTGAAGAAATTTTTTAGGGGATTTTAACATTTTTCATCGACAACAACAATCACAACACATCTACTTAAGATCCTTTTCACTTCAACAATTTCAAGTTTTTCAACATGGATTCTACTCAAGAGTATCGTGTGACAAACAACAACATCATGGTGGCGGGTAACAAAGAGAGACCACCAATGTTTGTGACTGGTCGATATGCACAATGGAAATCACGATTCCTTCGATATCTTGACACTAAACCCAATGGTGATGGTCTTCGCCGTTGCATCAAAGAAGGACCCTATACTCTTATTACAATACCCATTCCTGCAATTCAAGCAACCGACCCGACGACCGGTTCCGATGAACAAACAATTGAGGAAACATATAAGAACACTTAGAAAGAGAAACGTGCTTGGATTGATGTAGAGAAAGAAGCAATCTACTTGATTCTAAGTGGGATTGGGGATGATATTTACTCAACGGTTGATGCATGCTGTATTGCCAAAGAGATGTGTGATTGTAGTAAAATTACGACCTTTAGGAAAAGGTGCGTAAAAGCGGTAAGTATTAAGTGTACGTTTAGGAAAACGTAAACACTAATGACCCTTATGGTGTGAAAGTTCGTTTCCCAAGGAGGTATATGTGTGTGAAAAACTTGTTAAATGTTTGTGATTAATGATTGGTTTAGAATGGGATGAGAAAAGAAGACGACGAAGACGTAAAAATTACTACTAGAAAGTTAAAGCGTAAAACCGTAAAGACTACAAAAATAAAAATTAATTCTAAAAATTACCAAAAATTAACCAAAAATCAAAATTAATAAACTAAGAGTTTACCAATGATCAAAACTTTTTCAAACCTTTTAAATAATTAAATATTCAATTTTTAAATGCTAATTAAAGCCCTAAAAATCAAATAAATTATCAAAAAGCCCAAATAAAGATTTTTCAATTGTTAAACCTCTAAAATGACCTAAAAAGATTAAAAACTATTTTAAGAAATTTTTAATCTAATAAAAACTATTTAAAATGATTTAAAAACTATTAACACTTAAAATAATTATAAAAATTAATCTAAAAGAGATAAAATTATTCTAAAAGTTGTTAAATTCCTATTTTAATGTATTAAATCTAAGAAAAATGTAAAAAGTTGGAAAATGTGAAATTTGAAAAATAATATTAAAATAATATTAAAATCCAAAAATTATAAAAAATTCTAAAAACTTGCAAACTAGTTTATTTTAACCTAAATAATCAGAAAATCAAAGTGAAATGACCAGAATACCCCTCTTGGGCCCTCAAATGGGCCAAAACCAAAAACAGTCAAACCAAATGGGCTTTTGGGCCTAAAAAGTCCAACTTGGCCCAATTGACTTGGAAAAGCCCTATCTGACTCAAATTTAATTCTAAGAACAAAACTCTAAAGGCCCAAAAGCTGAATGTGAGCTTATCACAGCTTATTAAACACACAGCTTATTCTTATTGGGCTTGTCAGCCCATTAAGCAATAAGCTAATGCCATAAGCTCTAATTTGACACACAACCTTCTTTTGGGATGCTTATGAGATCTGTAAAAAGAAATTTTGAAAAAGCACACTCAATAAGCCAGAAATAAGCAAAGTATTATTTCACTAAAAGACAAAATAGTCGTTTTTGAGAAATAAGGCACCTCAGGACTTGATTCGACTTGAAAAAGATCACAAATGGACTCAATAAGCCAAATCAATCAACAAAATTCCAATAAGCACAACCAATAAGCCAGAATAAGCACTAATGTACTTATGAAAAAGTCAATGGAGTTGGTTTTCTAGTCAAACCCTAAAGTCAACCCACCAAATGCTCCAGTATGAACAAATGGGTCAAATAATGAGCACCTATTACAAAATCCAAGTTGTTGCAGGTTAAAATAAGCTATTATAGCTTATTGATAAGCTGAACCCAATTTTACACTAGCAGTGGTAACTAGCAGGGGAAAGGAGTTCCCACTGCTTTGACTATTTGACTGAGCTTTTTAGAGAGTTCTAGTTGGATTCAATTGGAAACAAACGCACCCTTGTGATCAGTGAATCACAAGGAGTCAATAGCAACAAGAAAATCACAATTTGGTTCACACAATAAGCCACAAATGATCAAACAGTCACCAGATACCACACAGACATGGAAATAAGCAGTTAAGCACTTAATAAGAAGATTTTGCAAAACTAAGCCAAACAAACTTAACAGAATGCATACACAAGCTATATAAACTAAGAATAAACACAAAGCAACTTGAATCAAACACTGAATCAAAGCAAACAACAAGATCTAGGCACAAACAGTTACTGATGAACAATGAACATATGCAGAAACAAGTTTGTTGATCTATTTGACACTTGATCCAATTTAAGGCCTCAAATCCTTCTTCCCTGGTGTGATTAACTAAGGTTTATCACTTGTTAGCCCTAGCTTAAGCTTAGATCTAGGTGTCCTCAAAATCCTAGCTAATTTTACCAAGTATTCAAGATTTTATACCCTATTTTATGAATCTATGTGTTTCAAACCTTCAAACCTGCAAACATATGAACAATAACACCCAAATAACAGATACCAACACTTACTAACACAATACCACAACTTAACAAGCCACAATCCCAACTTGTGCAGTTAACCCAAACACCCTTTTAAAACTTGTTTTCACAATTTTCAAAGGATCATGTAGATTTCACCCACAAATCAGACTAATAACACCTCATAAACATCAAACCAAGCCAAATAAACAATAATCAACCACAATATCACAGATTCAAGAACAAATCCACAAAAATCACAAATAATTAGAAACTTAAAGAGGAAATGAAAAAGGAAGAAGATTCAAACCTCCAAGACCTACATCCAGGCCTTGGATTGTTTGAGCTGAGGTACTAGCAGAACAAGTACCAGCTTCCAAGCTGCTAAGAAGAACAAACCACTGAACAAGTACCAGCTTCCAAGCTGCTAAGAAGAACAAACCACAAAGTGAGATCAAATAATACCAACTTTCTGATTTTTGATGCACAAGCTTTATCACTTAAAACCTTGCCTCAAAAACCTTCAATCATGAATATGGAACTCAAAATCAGGCTATTTTAACACCAACTTTTAACAAAATATAAAAGAGATTTTTCAAAATTCAGAAAATCAAATTTTATTAATTAAAAAGGAATTACAAAGATTTAATAGCCTAAAACTGGAACAAAGGGACTCTCACATGTTGAGGTCTCCTTTTATAGGCAAATGCCTGGCTAAACACTGTTCACAAACCCTAGAACTGAATTCCCTATTATGCCCTTGAGTCTTCTAGACGTTTTCTGAATTTGAGCTGTCCAAATTGATCAAGGCTGTTCATTTTAGCTTTGGAATGAAGCAATGAGTCATAGCTGTTGATTTTGCCACGTTGGATGACTTGGAGGGCAAGTAGCATTCTGATTGGTGGAAAGGGAATTGGGGGTGTGGTCCATTGTGAGTGGGAATGAGGGTTTTGTGTGTGGGATATGTTTAAGGTGAGGTGAATCAAACGTGTGCCAAGGTAATTGAAAATTACCCTTTGTTTTAAGTGAGGTAATTCTGGGTGGTGAAAAGTGAACAGTAACACGTTTGATCCGTTTTTTGTGGGATGGAAAGTTGTTTGGCGCAATAAACATTTGAATGTTTCATTTGCCCACATTTGGCCCTTGTGTTTTGGGATTTTTGGTAAAACAAGTATTTCAGCCCTAAAAACGATTTTCCTTTGTAAATAACTTTCACACTTTGGCAGTTTTGGCACAAACTTTTGGAAAAAGGTTTACAAGGGTTATTTTTGCCATTTTGAGATTTTTCAAGGGCTGATCTTGGACATTCTTGATCTTCAAAGGTCTTCAATGTATCTTTGGCTTGATGAGAGACCATAATTGACAATTTGAAATTGTTGAGGGACTAATCTTGCCATTTCTTCAAAGTTGAAGGACCTTTTGTGTAATTTTGACAAACTTAAGGGACCACACTTGTAATTATGAATATACAAGGGTTTTAAGTGTCATTTCTTTAATAAATGAGGATCAATCTTGTATGTCTTCAAGTCTTCAAGGGTATTTGTTGAATTCTTCATGAATTAGGGCCCGGTTCTTTGTACGGCTTCGTTTCTCGTGTCCGTTTTTCCTTGTATCTTGTGATCTTTTGTCTTTTTCACGATATCCATACCTAAAATACACAAGTAAACAAACACAAGCATATATATGGTATATTATGACATTTTTATGCATTTAAAGCCCGAAAAGAACGATGAGATCATGTATAAATGCCATCTCATCACTCCCCCATACTAAGCCATTGCCGTGCCCTCACGCAATGCTAGAATAAAGTATGTAAGCATCACCAAAGTTCAATTTTATTAACCTTTATTTGAAGAGTAAAAGACTTGCAACATACTACGAAGATGTGTAAAGACATAATCTATGATTTTCATCACAAAAAGTGACTTTTAGGGTCAAAGAACAGAAACAAGCAAATGTTTCTTAGAGTAAACTTCGTCATCCTTGATTGTCATACATTCCATGCTAAGTGCAAAAACGAGATCTTTGTTGGTACAAGTCACAATGCTAACACTACTCATACGTCTAAATTGTGTAATACTTTTTCTCCCCGCAATCCTAGTTATTATAAAAGGAAATGGGTTACTAGCATTTTTTATCTATTTTTCATGGATCACAAGTGATTCATATTGACTTATTTGAGTAGTTATTAGTCCGAAAGCAAAGTAGCATGATTTGATCAATAGTTAGCCGAAGGACAAAATCTTTTAAAACGGCTTCTCGTGTATCTCCTTAAGTTCATATCTTGGCATAACTCGTTTCACGATTTGAGACCTTTCTCGGACCGATATTTGGCATGTACTTCATACTTCAAATCTTGGGAAGACGTTCTTGAAATTATGGTCTTCTCTTCATATATTTGGAATTTCTTCACTTGACGTTTTTGAGAGATTCTTCATATTTCGACCACGACTTCATCATTTTTCTTCAATCTTTACTTTGGATTTTGATATACAACGATCCGCCTCCTTTTCGGACTTGGATATATTTATCCTCATACCTTGTAAGGGTCTTTTTGGATAGACTATCTCCATGATCTTTAGGGGAGTAATTGCTTTTCGTCGTGTGTCTCGATCCTTCATATTGATTTAGGAATAATGATACTTCACATCATCTTTGGATCTTTAGCAAAAATAGAGCTCCTCATGCCTTGTTAGGGCCTTTTTGGATAATCGCCAATCTTCGCGTCCCGCTTCAATAAGTTAAGCCTTGGCTATGAACTCTATTCAACCCCGAGCAACTTTTAAACGATCTTGCGCTAGAGGCTAAGTAACCTTTCAAATCGTACAACCTTACTTATTGCAATTATGATTTATTCCTAACGCATTGATCTTATGGGAAGAAAAAGCCACAATTAAAAACATATGAGTTTTTGAAAGAACACTTTCATGTTCTACGTTTAGCATGATCACTTGTCTAACTCTATCATCTCTCGTTCTTCACTATATAAAGACCTCTAATTAAAGAGACTCGTGAATACTTAGCCATGCAAGTCAAAATTAAGCCAAATTTGGATTATCTTTCATTAAGACTATATCAAATCAAAGTTTTGGGTTTTTAAGCCACCTATAGGATCTTGTACTTTCTTGGACTTTTCAAGTTTAGAGAATGCATTTTATAGTTCCCTTGATAAATGACTTTCTAGGATCAATTATAGGAACTTGCGAAAAGTTCTTGTTCTTAACCCGAATGAGCTAAGACTTTCGCGTTTTAAAGCTCCCTATATAAAAGTCTAGCAAAACTTGAAATGAGCGGGTTAAGGAATGTAAATGGCTCCAAATGCCCATCAAGTCAAAAATTAACTCTTATTCTACCCATCGGAAAATATATATTCGTGTCTTAAAAACACTTACGAAAACTAAGAAAAATTTTAAAATTTGGCCATTTTTAGCCTTATTAGCAACCAAAACAAAACATTGAAAATTGGAAAGCGAGAGGGCGTAGCAAAGCAAGTACCTATTCACCCCCCATACTAAAATCAAACATTGTCCTCAATGTTTCGAGTCTAACGGTGGAGCACCCCCATACTAGAGACGAAGAGTCGAATGCTTAGGATCTAGCATGGAAAGGGTGATCCACAATATATCTAAAGCCGTTTATTAAGTATGCTAAAAGATAATTGTTAGAATAATGAAGGATATGTCATGGATTCGTGAAAAACTTCTTCAAGCAAACGATGGAGGCTCACGTAAACGAACACGAGAGTCTTCAATCGTAGATGATGATGATGATCTAGATAACACAATCACAAACAACCACGAGACAACGAGTTAGAAGGGTACAAGTACCCTTATTAGTGAATAGTAAGCATAAAGGATAAGCATGGGATCTCCCCCACGAGGCACCTCGTTTTTGATTACCAAGTCATGAGCTCGACTCGATCCCCTCAATGCTAATTATCATTGGGGAAGGTAACTTGGTCGAGGGCAACCATTGAAGGAATTTCCCCACCAAAGTAGTGCTTAAGCCTATGTCCATTCACCTTGAAATTAGGACCATCATCTTGAGCTAGCTCGATGGTCCCATAAGGAAACACTTGTGTTATGGTGAACGGACCCGACCAACGAGATTTCAATTTCCCGGAAAATATCTTAAGTCGAGAGTTAAAAAGTAACACTTGATCACCAATGTTAAAAACCCGGTTTTTAATCTTTGAATCATGAAACTTTTTAGTCTTTTCTTTAAAAATTAATGAATTTTCATAAGCATTATCTCTTAATTCATCCAATTCATTCAATTGTATTTTCCGGTGATCTCCCGTGGTCTTCAAGTCAAAGTTTGCATGCTTAAGGGCCCAATATGCCTTGTGCTCCAACTCAATGGGCAAATGACAATTCTTCCCATAGACTAACTTATAAGGAGTGCAACTGATAGGTGTCTTACAAGCGGTCCTAAAGGCCCATAAAGAGTCATCAAGTTTGTCAGACCATGAAGCACGGTTTTCTCCAATTGACCTCTCTAAAATCCTCTTTAAAGCTCGGTTCGAAACCTCGACTTGCTCACTCGTTTGCGGGTGATAAGCCGTAGAAAGACGATGAGTAACTCCATATTTCTTTAGAACCTTTTCGAATTGGTCATTACAAAAATGGGTTCCACGATCGCTTATAATAGCACGAGGGGTTCCGAACCGAGAGAATAGTTGCTTCAAAAACTTCACTACCACACGAGCATCATTAGTAGGAAAAGCCTTAGCTTCCACCCACTTAGAAAGGTAGTCCACCGCGACGAGGATATATATTTGTTGCCATGATACCATGGGAACGGCCCCATAAAGTCTATTCCCCATATGTCGAAAATCTCACAAACTTGAATTATGTTTTGCGGCATTTCATCACGTTGAGATGATTTTCCTTGACGTTAGCACGAATCACACGACTTCACAAGTGCGTGTGCATCACGATAGATAGAAGGCCAAAAGAAACCGGCATCGAACACTTTCTTAGCCATGAGATTAGCACCGTGGTGACCACCTGTGGGTCCCTCGTGACAAGCTCTAAGGATATTAGAAGCTTCGGCACCAAAAACACAACGTCGAACGAGTTGATCCGCACAAACTCGAAAGAGATAAGGGTCGTCCCAAAAATAGAACTTGACGTCACGAAAGAATTTTCGTTTTTGTTGTGTCGTCATACCCTTGATTATGAAATTGCACGCATGGTAATTTGCAATGTCGGCAAACCATGGGGTGGTGTTTTTATAATTCACTACACCGAGAGTCCCGAGAGGAAATGTTTCGGTGATATCCTTGTTCTCAAAAACATCTTTGTGAGGATCTTCTAGACGAGAGAGATGATCGACCGCTCGATTCTCGGCTCCTTTTTTGTCAAGCACGGTGACATCAAATTCTTGGAGGAGGAGCATCCAACGAAGCAATCTCGGCTTAGCATCTTGCTTAGCTAAGAGATACTTGATAGCCGAATGGTCGGTATACACGATGCTTTTAATCAAGACGAGATAAGGTCGGAATTTCTCAAAAGCATAGACCATGGCAAGGAATTCCTTTTCCGTTGTGGTGTACTTTAATTGAGCCTCGGTCATCGTCTTACTAGCATAATGGATTGGACGGAAATGCTTGTCATAACGTTTCCGTAAGACGGACCCTATAGCATAATCACTTGCATCGCACATGATTTCAAAGGGTAATTCCCAATTAGAAGCAACAAGAATGGGAGCTTCGGTAAGTTTCCTTTTGAGAGTTTCGAAAGCTCTAACACAATCCTCATTCAAGTTAAAAGGAGCATCCTTCTCGAGAAGGTGTGTCATAGGTCGAGAGATTTTCGAAAAGTCCTTGATGAAACGACGATAAAAGCCCGCGTGGCCTAGGAAACTCCTAACTCCCTTAACGGTTTTGGGATGAGGTAACTTGGCGATGACGTCTACCTTAGCTTTATCGACCTCAATCCCCGCCTTCGACACCTTATGTCCTAAGACGATTCCTTGTTTACACATAAAATGACATTTTTCCCAATTAAGCACAAGACTGGTTTATTCACAACGTTTTAACATTTGCTCGAGATTAGATAAACACGACGTGAACGAATTGCCAAACACCGAGAAGTCATCCATAAATACTTCCATCGACTTCTCGATCATATCGTGAAAAATTGCCATCATACACCGTTGAAACGTACTCGGTGCATTACAAAGTCTGAAAGGCATCCTACGATAAGCGAACATTCCATAAGGACACGTAAACGTAGTCTTCTCTTGATCACGAGGGTCGATATGGATTTGAAAGTAACCTGAAAAACCATCTAAAAAGCAATAGAATTCATTTCCCGCAAGTCGCTCCAACATTTGATCCATGAAGGGCAAAGGAAAGTGGTCTTTACGAGTGGCGTCATTTAACTTTTGGTAGTCAATGCACACCCTCCAACCGGTCACAACACGAGTGGGAATTAACTCGTTGTTTTCATTAGGCACAACGGTCATTCCTCCCTTTTTAGGGACACAATGGATTGGGCTCACCCATGGGCTATCGGATATAGGGTAAATCATTCCCGCGTCAAGGAGTTTAAGGACCTCCTTTTTAATGACATCGTGAATTTTGGGATTCACCCTTCTTTGACTTTGAATTGCGGGTTTGTATTCCTCCTCCATTAAAATCTTGTGAGTACAAAATTTTGGGTCAATACCCTTAATGTCGGATATTTTCCACGCAATTGCCCCTTTATGAGCCTTAAGAACTTTCAAGAGCTCGGTTTTTTCATCATTAGCAAGACCTCTTGCAATAATAACCGGCAACTTGTCATCACCTTCCAAGAATGCGTATTCAAGGTGAGAAGGAAGATCTTCCAATTCAAGGATAGGTGGTTCCTCGATTGAAGATTTTGGTTCAACACTCATAACTTCCATCGGCGAAAGAAATGGTGGAATAGAAGTATCATCACTAATCAACACCTCATCTTCATTGTCGATTTCATTTGAAGTGAGATCGCCTCCTTTGAATGGAGTGAGATTTGGTGTGGAATTAGTAAGAATCGGATCCAAAATAGTGGGATTGCCACTTGACGAGCTATCAGAAAAACCTAACACTTCTTGTGAAATCTCATCGCAAACCACATCAACGATGTCAATGTGATTGATGGTAGAGATTGCATAAACATGAGAAGGTTTCGAGTTTTGAGTAGCGTTTATAACAAGTTCCTCTTCGTTGAATCTCAAAGTGATAGTTCTTGCATGAACATCGATAAGCGATCTCGAAGTGTCTAAAAATGAATGACCTAAAATTAGTGGAACTTGAGGATCCGCGGGGATGTCAACTACTATAAAATAAACGGGATAGTAGAACTTCCCCACTTTCACGAAAACATCTTTGGCTACTCCACATGCCATAATTGTAGAATGATCGGCCATCTCGATAGACATGTTCGAAGGAATGAGAGCCGGAAGCGAAAGCGATTTCCAAATGGAAAATGGCATCAAATTAATGCTCGCACCAAGATCGGGCAAGGCGAGGCATTCTTTCATATCTTGTATGTCACAAGGAATGAGAAACTTTTCGGGATCACCAACTTTTTCCGGTATGCGGTTAAGATAAACCGAAGAACAATTAGCAAGCTTTAAAAGCTTTTCCTTATCGCTCATCATACTTTTAAAAGTGGAAGCGAAACGAGGCATATACAACAACGCGTCGGCTAAACTCACATCAAAATGCACTTGTTGAAACATTTTTATAAAAAGATCGATTTGTTGTTTGCTACGTTCTTGCAATTTCTCATTGTTTCGTCTCGAAGGGTAGGGTAAAGGTGGTGTGGGTTGGTCATTAGACAACGGCCTTGGAAACTCGGGTTCCACAATTGGTATTGGTTCAACCGTAGGTGTGGTATGAGCGGTACTTCTTATGCTTGTGATATGCTCCTTTTCGACCATCACCTCGGGTTCTTTCTCGATTTCCTTCTCCGTAGAAGTACTTGGACGAGAGATTGGTTCCTTGAAAGTTTTACCACTTCGTGTAGTAATAACCTTCATTTCTCCCTTCGGGTTTGCAATGGTATCACTAGGAAGACCACCCGAGGAAGAGGGTTTACACATGATTGCTTCAAACATCTTAGCCATTCGGTCCTCAAATTATGATTGCCTAGCATCCGCTTTTAATAACTCTTGCTTAATCTCATGTTGTCCTAATTCCATCTTTTGTTGATTTTGTTGAAGACGTTGGACATTTCCTTCCATTTTGTTTGCATGAGTTTTAAGTTCATTAGCAAGTTCATTTTTTTAGCTCGTTTTTCAACTCGTATCTTAAGCTAATCATCTCACGTTGCATGTTATCAAATTTAGCATCATTTGCTTTAGCATAATCCAAAAATTCTCCTTGAAGATTTTTAGTGTGAGAATTTTGTAAACCTTGTGTAGTGTTTTGAAAATCACGGTTTTGATTTTGATTAGAAATTTGTCCATTCCCATTTTGATAATTCCCCTTGTTGTAGTTGCGTGAATTGCCTTGGTAATTACCACCTTGGTTGTTGTTTCGATAGTTATTAGCATTTTGATTTGGTGGAGCTTGATTTTGGCGGGAACCTTGACCGTTTTGGTTGTAAGTTCCCGTTGCTACATAAGCACTCGAAGTGTTACCATCCGCGGTAATGCACTCGGAAAGATAATGAGCTCCACCACAAGACAAACAACTCTTAGCAACCGCTTTAACCGAAGCGGAAT
This sequence comes from Glebionis coronaria, assembly GCA_025667525.1. Classification (NCBI taxonomy): domain Eukaryota; kingdom Viridiplantae; phylum Streptophyta; class Magnoliopsida; order Asterales; family Asteraceae; genus Glebionis; species Glebionis coronaria. The sequence continues at coordinate 178,878,283 of CM046880.1, read as the reverse complement.
TTGAAGCTTCTTGAGCTTTCCAATGGGACATAAGATTATCAAATCTATCAAAAAACCGATTTTCCTCAATAGCTTCATCATGTAAGGCATTAATGCTACGAGACGATGACGATGAAGACGAACCCAAATTGGCAACACTCGGTGTGTTACGAGGGCTATAAACCTTAGATCTATTCTCGATGATTTGTAAAGCCTCATTTGTCGTCTTGCACAAAAAATTACCACCCGCGGCGGCATTCAAATAATCTCGTTCATGATCATTAAGCCCATTATAAAAAGTATCAACTTGATGCAATTCCGTAAAATCATGGTGTGGACATTCATGTAACATTTCTTTAAAATGTTCCCATGCCATTGACAAACTTTCATTATTTCTTTGCACAAATCGTGAAATCTCATTTTTCAAATGTGTTGTTTTAGATGGTGGAAAAAACTTGTTCAGAAACTTAGAAACGAGATCGGCCCATGTCAAAATCGAATTTGGCGGTTCTTTCTCAAGCCAAATTTTTGCGGGTCCATCTAAAGAGTATGGAAACAACATCATCTTAATGGTGTCATGTGGAACATCCTTAAACTTGCTAGTAGCGATGAGACGGTTAAAATTCCTAATGTGATAGTGCGGGTTGTCTTTCTCGTGACCTCTAAACTTATTTGCTTGCAACATCGACATTAAACCCGTCTTAATCTCGAAATTCTCCGCAAGGATGACGGGAATCACAATAGCCTCTCCAAAACCATCGGTGGGTTCTTGTAGCAACTCCATCATAGTACGATTAGCCATGACGACTTCTTGTTCTACAATAGGTTCAACAATTGGAGGTTGTTCTTCAATCAACGTCTCTTGATTGGCTTTCTTTTGAAGACGTTTACGAGCTCGTTTTGCTCGATTACGAGTGATCATAAACTTCACGAAGAATGGGAGGTGAGCAAAGAAGATTCTTTTTGGGTGTTTTGTGAATTTTCAATTTTTTTGTGTTTTTGATTATATTTAATTTTTTTGGATTTTGGTTGTATCTTCGTAGACAACAATCTACAAAATCTCTCCTCGAATCAAACTCTTGATTAAAGAAGCCTCAAAGGAATGAAAACGATCACGTGGAGTGAACGTCTTCGAATGACTTTAGAACTTTGGTGAAAACCAAATTGTTCAAGAGGTTTTAATCACAAAGAAAACCAAGCAAATATATTATACGTAATAATACTTTGGGCGGCAAAACCCTCGATTAGCCTGCAATCTCAAAATACTCACAAGCGAGCGGGGAAACGAGGCGGCGCGAAGCACTTAAGAGCCTTTTTCCTTAGGGTATATTTTATAATACCCGCCTTATACCACCTTATAGTTTGTATTTTTCAAAATCGAGCTTCACGAAAGTATTTATCTATTTTTGCCTTTTTCTTTTTGTTTGAGATTCGAATACAATAATTGAGTGATGAAATCCCAATTAAAGTTGTGTTTTCACACTTTTGAAGATATTGTTTATTTGTTGTGATACTTAATACAATATAGTAATAATATTTTTATAAGAAAAACCAAGAAAGCCGATAATACGTATTAGTAGAGTTCTACTAATACAAATATTTTATATGGTTAATATTAAAAAAAACAATACAAATTAATCACGACACACCTCCCCGGCAGAGGCGCCAAAATGATTGTGGTAAAATTACGACCTTTAGGAAAAGGTGCGTAAAAGCGGTAAGTATTAAGTGTACGTTTAGGAAAACGTAAACACTAATGACCCTTATGGTGTGAAAGTTCGTTTCCCAAGGAGGTATATGTGTGTGAAAAACTTGTTAAATGTTTGTGATTAATGATTGGTTTAGAAGGGGATGAGAAAAGAAGATGACGAAGACGTAAAAATTACTACTAGAAAGTTAAAACGTAAAACCGTAAAGACTACAAAAATAAAAATTAATTCTAAAAATTACCAAAAATTCACCAAAAATCATAATTAATAAACTAAGAGTTTACCAATGATCAAAACTTTTTCAAACCTTTTAAATAATTAAATATTCAATTTTTAAATGCTAATTAAAGCCCTAAAAATCAAATAAATTATCAAAAAGCCCAAATAAAGATTTTTCAATTGGTAAACCTCTAAAATGACCTAAAAAGATTTAAAACTATTTTTAGAAATTTTTAAACTAATAAAAACTATTTAAAATGATTTAAAAACTATTAAAACTTAAAATAATTATAAAAATTAATCTAAAAGAGATAAAATTATTCTAAAAGTTTTTAAATTCCTATTTTAATGTATTAAAACTAAGAAAAATGTAAAAAGTTGGAAAATGTGAAATTTGAAAAATAATATTAAAATAATATTAAAAATCCAAAAGTTATAAAAAATTCTAAAAACTTGCAAACTAGTTTATTTTAACCTAAATAATCAGAAAATCAAAGTGAAATGATCAGAATACCCCTATTGGGCCCTCAAATGGGCCAAAACCAAAAACAGTCAAACCAAATGGGCTTTTGGGCCCAAAAAGTCAAACTTGGCCCAATTGACTTGGAAAAACCCTATCTGACTCAAAATTTAATTCTAAGAACAAAACTCTAAAGGCCCAAAAGCTAAATGTGAGCTTATCACGGCTTATTAAACACACAGCTTATTCTTATTGGGCTTTTCAGCCCATTAAGCAATAAGCCAATGCCATAAGCTCTAATTTGACACACAACCTTCTTTTGGGATGCTTATGAGATCTGTAAAAAGAAATTTTGAAAAATCACACTCAATAAGCCAGAAAAAAGCAAAGTATTATTTCACTAAAAGACAAAATAGTCGTTTTTTGAGAAATAAGGCACCTCAGGACTTGATTCAACTTGCAAAAGATCACAAATGGACTCAATAAGCCAAATCAATCAACAAAATTCCAATAAGCACAACCAATAAGCCAGAATAAGCACTAATGTACTTATGAAAAAGTCAATGGAGTTGGTTTTCTAGTCAAACCCTAAAGTCAACCCACCAAATGCTCCAGTATGAAAAAATGGGTCAAATAATGAGCACCTATTACAAAATCCAAGTTGTTGCAGGTTAAAATAAGCTATTATAGCTTATTGATAAGCTGAACCCAATTTTACACTAGCAGTGGTGACTAGCAGGGGAAAGGAGTTCCCATTGCTTTGACTATTTGACTGAGCTTTTTAGAGAGTTCTAGTTGGATTCAATTGGAAACAAAGGCACCCTTGTGATCAGTGAATCACAAGGAGTCAATAGCAACAAGAAAATCACAATTTGGTTCACACAATAAGCCACAAATGATCAAACAGTCACCAGATACCACACAGACATGGAAATAAGTAGTTAATCACTTAATAAGCAGATTTAGCAAAAATAAGCCAACCAAACTTAACAGGATGCATACACAAGCTATATAAACTAAGAATAAACACAAAGCAACTTGAATCAAACACTGAATCAAAGCAATCAACAAGATCTAGGCACAAACAGTTACTGATGAACAATGAACATATGCAGAAACAAGTTTGCTGATCTATTTGACACTTGATCCAATTTCAGGCCTCAAATCCTTCTTCCCTGGTGTGATCAACTAAGGTTTAGCACTTGTTAGCCCTAGCCTAAGCTTATATCTAGGTGTCCTCAAAATCCTAGCCAATTTTACCAAGTATTCAAGATTTTATACCCTATTTTATGAATCTATGTGTTTCAAACCTTCAAACCTGCAAACATATGAACAATAACACCCAAATAACAGATACCAACACTTACTAACACAATACCACAACTTAACAAGCCACAATCCCAACTTGTGCAGTTAACCCAAACACCCTTTTAAAACTTGTTTTCACAATTTTTCAAAGGATCATGTAGATTTCACCCACAAATCAGACTAATAACACCTCATAAACATCAAACCAAGCCAAATAAACAATAATCAACCACAATATCACAGATTCAAGAACAAATCCACAAAAATCACAAATAATCAGAAATTTAAAGAGGAAATGAAAAAGGAAGAAGATGCAAACCTCCAAGACCTACGTACAGGCCTTGGATTGTTTGAGCTGAGGTACTAGCAGAACAAGTACCAGCTTCCAAGCTGCTAAGAAGAACAAACCACAAAGTGAGATCAAATAATACCAACTTTATGATTTTTGATGCACAAGCTTTATCACTTAAAACCTTGCCTCAAAAACCTTCAATCATGAATATGGAACTTAGAATCAGGCTATTCTAACACCAACTTTTAACAAAATATAAAAGAGATTTTTCAAAATTCAGAAAATCAAATTTTATTAATTAAAAAGGAATTACAAAGATTTAATAGCCTAAAACTGAAACAAAGGGACTCTCACATGTTGAGGTCTCCTTTTATAGGCAAATGCCTGGCTAAACACTATTCACAAACCCTAGAACTGAATTCCCTATTATGCCCTTGAGTCTTCTAGACGTTTTCTGAATTTAAGCTGTCCAAATTGATCAAGGCTGTTCATTTTAGCTTTGGAATGAAGCAATGAGTCATAGCTGTTGATTTTGCCACGTTGGATGACTTGGAGGGCAAGTAGCATTCTGATTGGTGGAAAGGGAATTGGGGGTGGGGTCCATTGTGAGTGGGATTGAGGGTTTTGTGTGTGGGATGTGTTTAAGGTGAGGTGAATCAAACGTGTGCCAAGGTAATTGCAAATTACCCTTTGTTTTAAGTGAGGTAATTCTGGGTGGTGAAAAGTGAACAGTAACACATTTGATCCGTTTTTTGTGGGATGGAAAGTTGTTTGGCGCAATAAACATTTGAATGTTTCATTTGCCCACATTTGGCCCTTGTGTTTTGGGATTTTTGGTAAATCAAGTATTTCAGCCCTAAAACCGATTTTCCTTTGTAAATAACTTTCACACTTTGGCAGCTTTGGCACAAACTTTTGGAAAAAGGTTTACAAGGGTTATTTTTGCCATTTTGAGATTTTTCAAGGGCTGATCATGGACATTCTTGATCTTCAAAGGTCTTAAATGTATCTTTGGCTTGATGACGGACCATAATTGACAATTTGAAATTGTTGAGGGACTAATCTTGCCATTTCTTCAAAGTTGAAGGACCTTTTGTGTAATTTTGACAAACTTAAGGGACCACACTTGTAATTATGAATATACAATGGTTTTAAGTGTCATTTTTTTAATAAATGAGGATCAATCTTGTATGTCTTCAAGTCTTCAAGGGTATTTGTTGAATTCTTCATGAATTAGGGCCCGGTTCTTTGTACGGCTTCGTTTCTCGTGTCCGTTTTTCCTTGTATCTTGTGATCTTTTGTCTTTTTCACGATATCCATACCTAAAATACACAAGTAAACAACACAAGCATATATATGGTATATTATGACATTTTTATGCATTTAAAGCCCGAAAATAACGATGAGATCATGTATAAATGCCATCTCATCAATGTGGTTTGCCATTGAACGCTTGCAACAAGGAGAATCACTTAACAAGCAGATGTCAAAACTAACTTGTTCTGGAACTTTGGAAAGTTTACTTCATTAGATGGGAAATCAATTGATTCTTACTACTCTAGGTTCTACAAGATGATGAATGACATGACAAGAAACAATTTGCAAGTCTCCACCATGCAAGTCAATGTGCAATTTCTAAAGCAACTTCAACCAGAGTGGACACGGTTCGTAACTTTGGTTAAACAACAGAGTAAGTTAGACGAGGTCAACTATCACACTCTCTTTAACATTTTGAAACAATTTCAGAATGAGGCGAATGAACTTCGAGTTGAAAGGATAGCAAAGACAGCTAATCCACTTGCTTTGGTGTCTACCACTCAACAAGTCAAAGATCATCGCTCTCGTGCTCCAAAGTCATACTCCACTACATCCTCCTCACCAAGATACTCCACTACATCCTCTTCACCAAGATAGTCCACTTCATCTAAGTATTTAGCTCCCACAAGATCACGAGACAAAGAACCAAGAGAACCATCACCATCACCTGAGTCATCATCTGAAGAGGAAAGTGATGAAGAACTAGCTTAGAAAGATAGGAAGATGAAGCAACAAATTGCTTTCATTATGAAGACCTACAAGAAAATCTTCAAACCCACCAACAACAATCTTCGAACATCATCAAATACAAGAAACCAATATGTTGAGAGTCCTCGAAGGTATGACACATGATGTAGTGATTTTGTATATACTTTATTTTAGAAAAAACAAAGCAACACAAAAAGCGGTAAGTATTAAGTGTCGGTTTAGGAAAACCGAGCACTAATGACCCGTAAGAAGGTGGGATCGTTCTCGAGGAGGCACGTGCGTTGTGTAATGAATGATTGATTATGTTTTTGATTATTAATGAGAAGAAAAGAAGAGAAAATGACGAAGACGAAAAAAATTAGAAAAATAGAAAAATAAGGCAAAAACACTACTAGAAAGTTACAACGTAGAACGTAAAAAACACAAAATTTAAAATTTTACCCTAAAAATTCCTAAAAATTACTAAAAATCCACAAATAATATTCTAAGAGTTTACAAAAAATCCAAACTTGCCAAAACCTTTTAATTAATTTAATAATGACTTTTTAATGCTAATTAAAGCCCTAAAAATCACTTTTAAATATTAAAAAGCCCTAAACAAGATTTTCTAGTTTGTAAACCTCAAAAACAACCTAATTAAACTAAAAACTATTTTTAAAAATTTTAAAACCAAATTAAACTATTTTTAAACTCCTAAAAACTATTAAAATTATTAAATCTTAAATTAATTCTAAAAATTAATTGAAAAGCCTAAAAATTATTTGGAAAGTGACAAAGGTCCTATTTTAATGTCTAGTATCTAGGAAAAATGAAAAAAAAGTTAAAAATAAAACTTTTTATTTTAATGAATAAAATAATATTAAAATATTCTAAAAAATTAAAAGTCCTCAAATAAATTCTAAAAAATTCTCAAAAATCCTAAATATTCTAACTAAGAAGAAAATGTAATTTAAAGTTCCTAAAACCTTTTAATTAATTTTATATTAATTTTTAAAGTTGTCTAAAAACCCTAAAATTAAATAAAATTAAAAATTAAAGTTTTTGAAAACTTTTTTATATGTAAACCTCAAAAATAAGAATTAAAACCTAAAAACTATTTTTTTATATTTTTTAACTACTGTTCACTATTTTTTTATAGACTTTCTAAATATAAAAATAGAAATAATCCTAGAAATTAATTAAATAACGTAAAAAAATAAAACTTTTAATCAGAAAAATCCTAAACTCTATTTAAAACCTAGGAAAAATGGAAAGAAGCTAAAAAGCTTAATAAATAAGCTAAAATAAGCATAAAAGGTCACGGCTTATTTTAGAAAAGCCAAAACACAAACTCCTTAAATATTTGACTTTGTAAACTCTTACCAGTCAAAGACCCTAGGGCAGATGGTTAGAGCGTATGTGTGTGGGAGGAGTGGCGCAGGTTCGAGTCCTGGCCACGTCCTTTTTGGCAATTTAATTTTTTTTTTTTTTTAAATTTAAAAACTTGAATCCAGAAACTTAACAACACACAAAAACTCAAACAAAATCAAAATCAAACAAAGATTGGATCAATTTAGAAGCCCAAATATGCCCAGGTCTGCATATGTTTCTGATTAACAAGTGAATGCTCACTTGTAAACTTTGGAAACCAAGAGGACTTGGCTGTGATGATTCTTTGTTGATGTTTTTGGAACCAAAGGGCACCCCTACACTCTTTCTGAGTGTAGGGAGTCAATATAAGCAGAAATAAACCAATAAGCTCACTTAATCAAGTAATCAAAGCACACAAAGGCATGTTAAGTTTCTGATATAAATGGCTAGGTCTGTGGACTTTTTAGCTAATAACTTGCACTCTAATGAACTTCAAACACTCAAGTTTGGCATACACAATCACCACATAACATACAAACAAACTCCAGCCTTAAATCACCCTATCACTTAACAAATTTACAAGATCAAGCTCAAATATCTCATAAAAATGAACAAAAAGTGGATTATGCAGATTTTATGCTTTGTTTTCACTTTGTATCACACAAACTTGCTACCAAACTGTCTAATCTTACTTATAACTACCTAACAAACTTGTATCAACCTACTCCAATACTTCTAACACCTAATCAAAGCATAAATCAAAACCATTACCCTGCTAAAACATAGATCCAAACACCCCTTTATATTATGTTTATGCAATTTTATCAAATCAAAATGCTCTAAAACCTATTCAAACAGATCAAAATAGCATCTAACATGCATAACAACTCAAAATAACACAATTCAAACCAGAATAACAACAATCATCAAATAATCATGCAAATCACATAAACTTCACTTTTTCTGAAATTTGAAAAAGGAAAAGAGTTTTTTTACCTAAGAACCCCACATCCAGGGTCCTTTGTGGTTGCTATACCACCTCCTTACCAACTGGGGTTGGTGCTGAACTAAATCAACAAACAGAACCTGTTTAAGAAAATCAAAAGAAAAGAAACACAAATATGTAATCCAATATATCTTTCTGTTTTACTTTGTCCTTCTTAAAAATTTTCACAAATCTTTCCAAAACTTACAAACACGTTTTAAAATCTCTTCAAAACTCACAAAGTACTTACCTTTTCCACTTTCACTTCCAAGGTAAAATACTTTATGAAATTTTGAACTTTTTGAACCCTTTTTGAAAATCAAACACAAACCTTCACAAATTTAATGGAACTCAGTCAATTAGCCTTAACTCAACACACAAACTTTTTAAAAACATAAAAGGAATTACAATTGCATTTCACAAATACCAAACTTTATTTCTTAAAAAAGGAATTACAAGGTTTTGGCTAAAAAACTGGAACAAAGGTGCATTCACATGCGAATGCCCTTTAAATACTAACTAAGAGAACATTCTAGGACTACAAACCCTAGCAACTAAAATTCCTAAAAAGCCCTTGAAGATTTGACTGAAAGTGGGTCAAAAATCGTGCCCATGTGATCATGTGCTGGATGGCAGCTTGGAATCTTCATCTTGAGTCGTTGGATGAACCTTTGGGACCAAGGGGATGATCTGGGGTGTTAAACTGGTCGGGTGTGGGGTTTTGAGGGAAAGGGACGGGGCAGGGGAGGGTCCTACAAGGCATGTGAGTTTGTTTTGTGATGAGGTGGAAGGTGGGTTTTGGTGGGAAAGTGGTTAATCAAACATCTGGACAAAATCAGGGAAAACCCCTTTGTTTTAGGGTCAAATTAATCTGGGTTAGTGTTAGGGTTTATGGGTGATTAAGCCAGTGTTTAATCTATTTTGAGTATAAACATTTTTAAATAAAGTGTTTGGAGGGAAATGGAGTGGGGTTTGACTGGGGTGTTGACCAAGTTTAAGTTAATAAACCGGGTTGGTTAATGGGTGGGTGGACGGGTAGGGTAGGGTATTGGGTTATAAAGTGGGTAAGGCTGACGTGTCAGGGTCTGAGTGGGGGAAAAGGTTTGTGGGTTTGGCAGTTTGAGTCCCCAAGGTATTTACTTTCTTCCAAGTTGTAATAAATGTCCAACAGCGCCTAGTTATGCCTTATCAACTTTTGCCAACTTGTCAAAAGTGGCACAAACTTTTCCAAAAACTTTTCCAAGGGCTTCTTTTGCATAATCTTCAAACTTGATGGACTGGTCTTGTAAAATCTTCAAATAATAAGGACCATACTTGTACAATTGATAAATGGAGGGTCAATTGTGACAAGTTCTTCAAAGATGAGGGGCCACTTTTGCCAATCTTCAATTCTTCAAGGGTCTTTTTGCAAAATTCCAAACTTAGGCCCGGTTCATTGTGCGACTTCGTTTCCCGTGTTCGTTTTTGATTGATTCTTGTGTTCTTTTGCCAATTCCTCAATATCCGTACCTAAAAATACACAAGTAACAAACACGAGCATATATTTGGCATATTTTATGATATTTGATGCAATTTAAGGCCGTTTTGGACGATGAGACCATGTATAAAAGCAGTCTCATCACTCCCCCATACTAAACCATTGCCGTGCCCTCACACAATGCTAGAATAAAGTATCAAAGCATCTCCAAAATTTAATTTTATTCACTTTTATTGAAATGATAAACTAGCTATACTACACTATTACTACTACTTGCATTTTAGACATAATGTATGATTTTCATCGCAAAATGGGACGTTTAGGTTCATAGAATAAGAACACGTGAATGCTTCGTTAGAAATAATTTCGTCGTCCTCGATTTTCACCTTAATTCCATGCCAAGCGTGCAACGAGATCATTGTCATTATAAGTTAGTAATGCTAACACTACTCATATGCCCTAATCACGTACTTATCCTCCCATTATTCCTAAGTTGTATCTCTTATATTTTATTTTGTCTTAATGATCACGAGGATACATTGTTGACTTATGCGATAATAGAGATTTAGGTCTAAAAATAGAGTCCTAACGGTGTAACTAAGACCATCAAATCAATAACCCCTCCTAATAGACAACGATGTTAAAAAATTAAGTTGACAAGAAGAATCGATAAACACGGTTTTATAACGGTTTTGAACATGAGACTTATTACCAAGACTTGTATACGCCCCCTAACGGAAGGACCTTATTATCTTTGGTTTACCTCCATCTTTTATTCAACTTCGCCATGAAGCTTTTATTATGACTTTGGTCTTGCCTTGCCTTTTATTATCCGCCTCATCGGTGGTTTTATTAGCCAAAGACGTATATCCTCACGCTAAAGCGAATTTTGGATCTTTAAAGCTTCGAAGATTAAGGCTTGATTCACTTTCAATTTTGCATAGATTTTAGGCCTTGTGGGGCTTCAAATTGTTTGCTAGATTTAGGTGAGCACTTGAAATCTTATTATTAGGTGAAGCTTTCGATTATTCGGGTGCCAATACTTCAAAACCGTGACGCTGGCGATACCTTAATGTCTTCCCAATTTAATTACACGGAAGCTACTAGAAAAGACTAGAAACCCAACAATCAAAATTAAACCGCTAAATCAATATTTATTAAGCAAAAAATATTTACATGCGAAGGGAGAATAAGCAAACAACGAGAACACATGAGTTTTTGAAAGAATACGAGTACTCTACGTTTAGCATAGTAACTTATAATTAACTCTATCATTTCTCGTCCTCATTTAAGAGACTTAGCCTAATGTGTAGTTAAGGAATCAAAGCTAAGTGCTCAACACGCACGGTCGAGTCAAAAATTACTCTTATTCTTGCCATCGGAAAATCTACATTCGTGTCTTCAAACACTTATGAAACATGAGAAAAATTTTAAAATTTGGCCATTTTTAGCCTTATTTTGCAACAAAACGATAACAAAACGATAAACTTTGGAAAGCGTGAAGGTTTGGCAAGGCAAGTATCTATTCACCCCCCCATACTAAAGTTAAACATTGTCCTCAATGTTTCGAGTCTAGGGGTGCAAACACCCCCATACTAGAGACGTAGTCGAATGCCTAATCTAGCATGGAAAGGGTGTAACCAATAAGTAATAGCCGTTTATGAAGTGTGCTAAAAACCTAAGGTTAGAACATAAAAGGATATATCATATATGGATATTGGGAAAGGCCTCCAAAGCAAACGATCGAGTGCTCCCATGAAACGAACACGAGAGGCTCCAATCGTGAAGATGATGATCTAAAAGACACAATGCACAAACAACCATGGAACAAAGGTTGGAAGGGCACAAATCCCCTCACATTAAACTAATTAGAAAGCAATAATATTTACATGGATAAGCATGGGTCTCCCCCACGAGGCACCTTGTTTTTGATAACCGAGTCAAAAGCTCGACTCGAATCCCCATAAATGTGATCATTTAGGGATAATCTTGGTATGGTCAATTTTTGGTGGGGCTTACATGATAAACAAGGCCCAAAAGTACGTGGAGTACTTTAAAAATCCGATAAACGTATACCGGGGTCAAAGATAGCGTCCTCGTTTTCGGATGAAAGACGAGCCAACACAACTCCAACACAAATCCCAATGGGATAGAAGAAAATAGGAGAGAAGAAATAGAAGGGTGGGACAATGGGTAAGGCAAAACATTGAGCTACTCGAGGTAGACTCGCACCAATCAAATGAAAAGATTTTCCATTTATTGCATCGGTGGAAGACCGAGATTTCCCTATAAAAGCAATTCCAGGATCAAATATCTCGTCCTCGGTGGAGAAAGGGGAGGGAACATAAGGGGCTTCCCACACACTAGGTCCACACAAAGCATCGTCAAAAGGAGAAGACGAGCTTGTAGTACTCAATAACCGCGGTGATGACGGAGTTAGAATTGTAGAAAAATCTTTTAAATTAAATTCAAAATCTTTTCCTTTTTCATCTTTAAAACTCTCCTTGTGAAAACCCGATTTAATTATGTCAAAAATATTTGGTGTATCTAAGACAATGTTAGTCACACTAAAAATTCTCACATTTTGAAAGCGTTTTGGTTTAGGTGGTGGCAAGTTTTCAAATCTTTTGTCAACAAAGAAAACCTCCCCATCGGGATCAACGTATTCATCATCCGAGGAATCACTCGAGATTGGAATTATCGGCTTAACACTCTTAACCTCCATCGGCGGAAGGGACGGAACTTCATTTTTCTCAACTCCTAAAACTCTATTTGAAATCTTTTGACACATGTTTTGGATGGGATTGACATTGTACAAAGATGTGATAGAATAAACATGAGAAAGCGTGGAGTTTTGGGTTGCATTAATGACGAGTTCTTCCTCATTGAAACGAAGAGTGATTTTTCTTGCATGCACATCGATAAGTGCTCTCGAGGTATCCAAAAAAGATCGACCTAAAATTAACGGAACTTTAGGATCGATGGGAATATCAACAACGATGAAGTCCACGGGATAATAGAATTTCCCAACTTTCACAAAGACGTCCTCGGCAACTCCACAAGCTAGAATCGTAGAATGATCGGCCATTTCGATTGACATTCTTGAAGGAGTGAGATTTGGAAGATTGAGCGATTTAAAAATCTCAAGAGGAATCAAATTAATACTAGCACCAAGATCGGCCAAGGCGTAGCATTCTTCCATGTCTTGGATAGCACATGGGATTAAAAACTTTCCAGGATCACCGAATTTTTGAGGTATGCGGCTTAGAAAAACCGAAGAACAACTAGACGATTTTTGCAATTTTTCTTTGTTATTCAACATACTTTTGAAGTTCACGGCAAATCGAGGCATCATGACTAAGGCGTCGGCAAAACTTATATTAAAATGCAAGTCACGAAACATTTTCATAAAGAGTTCAAATTGATAATTATTTCGTTCTTGTGCCTTTTCCTTGTTTCGTCTTGATGGGTAAGGTAAAGGTGGTGTGGGTTGGGGCAAATTAGGCATAGGCATCGGCCTTGGAATATCGGGTTCCATGATGGGTATTGGTTCAACCGTAGGTTGGTTTGAGCGGTACTTCGTGGGCTTGTAATGTGCTCCTTTTCAACCACAACCTCGGGTTCTTTCTCTTTTTCCTTCTCCATAGAAGTACTTGGACGAGAAGTGGGTTCTCTGAAAGTTTTACCACTACGAGTGGCAATAACCTTCAACTCTCCTTTCGGGTTCACGATGGTATCACTAGGAAGACCACCCGAAGAAGAGGGCTTACACATGATAGCTTCAAACATTTTAGCCATACGGTCTTCAAACTTAGATTGCCTAGCATCCGCTTTCAACAATTCTTGCTTAATCTCATGTTGTCCTTGCTCCATTTTTTGTTGATTTTGTTGGAGTCGTGTGACATTTCCTTCCATTTTATTAGCATGAGTTTTAAGTTCATTAGCAAGTTCGTTTTTAAGCTCGTTTTTCAACTCGGATCTTAAGCTAACCATTTCACGTTGCATGTTGTCAAACTTAGCATCATTAGCCTTAGCATAATTCAAAAATTCTCCTTGAAGATTTTTCGTGTGATCGTTTTGAAAACCTTGGGCATTAGTTTGAAAATCACGGTTTTGGTTTTGGTTTGAAATTTGCCCATTTCCACTTTGGTAATTACCTTTGTTATAGTTTCTTTGATTTCCTTGGTAATTTCCACCTTGATTGTTGTTGTTGCGATAATTATTAGCATTTTGATTGGGTGGAGCTTGATTTGAACGTGAACCTTGACCGATTTGGTTATAAGTTCCCGTGGCTACAAAAGCATTCGAAGTGTTACCATCCGCGGTAATGCACTCGGAAAGATCATGAGCTCCCCCACACGACAAACAACTTTTAGAAACCGCTTTAACCGAAGCGGTGTTGGAAGCTTCTTGAGCCTTCCAATGGGACATAAGGTTTGCAAATCTATCGAAAAATCGGTTTTCTTCATTTGCTTCATCATGTAATGCATTGATACTTTGAGACGATGATGAGCCCCTTTTGGCAACACTCGGTGTGTGACGAGGGCTATAAACCTTAGACCTATTCTCGATTATGACCAAAGCTTCTTCAACCGTTTTACACAAAAAATTACCACCCGCGGCGGCATTTAAATAATCTCTTTCATGATCGTTAAGCCCATTGTAAAACGTGTCGATTTGGTGCAAATCGGAAAAACCATGATGAGGACATTCGTGTAACATCTCCTTAAACCTATTCCAAGCCGTAGAAAAACTTTCATTTGATTCTTGTGAAAACTTTGAAATCTCATTTTTCAAATGCGTAGTCTTAGAGGGCGGAAAAAATTGGTTCACAAACTTCGAAACGAGATCCTTCCACGTCAATATAGAATTGGGTGGCTCTTTCTCTAACCAAATTTTAGCGGGCCCCGCTAAGGAATACGGAAATAACATCATCTTAATCGAGTCATTCGAGACATCCTTGAATTTGCACGTGGCGGTAAGACGATTAAATTGGCGGATATGGTTGTGCGGATTGTCCTTCTCATCACCACGGAATTTGTTGTTTTGGATCATCGACAACAAACCCGTTTTCACCTCAAAATTCTCCGCAAGGATTGCGGGAATTACAATAGCTTCTCCATAACCCTCGGTGGGTGCTTGAAGTAACTCCATCATAGTTCGATTCGCCATGGTCGGTTCTTCTCGTACAATGGGTTCGTCAATAGGAGACTCCTCACTAGAAAGAGTGAGTGATTTGTTTCATCGTTTACGAGCACGTCTAGCTTTAGAGCGAGTTTGCATAAACGTCACGTACAACGAGAAGGCGAGCAAAGAAGATTCATTTTTGGTATTTTGTGTTTTTTCAATTTTTTTGTGGTTTTTGATGGTATTAACCTTTTTTGAATTTGGTGAATGTATTAAGTAGACAACAAGTCCACAAATCTCCTCACTAATCAAATCTCTTGATTAACGAAGCCTCAAGGAATGAAAACGAACACGTGGAGTGAACGCCTTCGATGACTTTAGAACGATGGTGGAACACCAAATCGTTCAAGAGGGTTTAATCAATATGAAACCAAGAAAATATATATGATATGTAATAATACTTTGGGCGGCAAAACCCTCGATTCACTCTCAAAATCAAATACGCACAAGCAAGCGGAGGAAACGAGGCGGCGCGAAGCACTTAAGAGCCTTTTTCCTTTAGGTTGTGAAATACAACCGCCTTATACCCACCTTATAGTTTGTATTATCAAGATTAAGCTTCACGAAAGTATTTATCTATTTTTGCCTTTTTTCTTTGGTTTGAGATTCGAATACAATGATCGAGTGATGAAATCCCGAATCAAGGTTGTGATTGCTCACGTATTTGGTGTACTTGTGTATTTATTGTTCTACGTATACAATATAGTAATAATATTCACACAAAAACCGAAAAACGATAATACGTATTAATAGAGTGCTATTAATACAATTATATTTATGGCTAATATATAAAAACAACAATGGTCAATCAAAACACAACACGCCTCCCCGGCAGCGGCGCCAAAAATGATGTAGTGATTTTGTATATACTTTATTTTAGGAAAAACAAAGCAACACAAAAAGCGGTAAGTATTAAGTGTCGGTTTAGGAAAACCGAGCACTAATGACCCGTAAGAAGGTGGGATCGTTCTCGAGGAGGCACGTGCGTTGTGTAATGAATGATTGATTATGTTTTTGATTATTAATGAGAAGAAAAGAACAGAAAATGACGAAGACGAAAAAAATTAGAAAAATAGAAAAATAAGGCAAAAACACTACTAGAAAGTTACAACGTAGAACGTAAAAAACACAAAATTTAAAATTTTACCCTAAAAATTCCTAAAAATTACTAAAAATCCACAAATAATATTCTAAGAGTTTACAAAAAATCCAAACTTGCCAAAACCTTTTAATTAATTTAATAATGACTGTTTAATGCTAATTAAAGCCCTAAAAATCACTTTTAAATATTAAAAAGCCCTAAACAAGATTTTCTAGTTTGTAAACCTCAAAAACAACCTAATTAAACTACAAACTATTTTTAAAAATTTTAAAACCAAATTAAACTATTTTTAAACTCCTAAAAACTATTAAAATCTATTAAATCTTAAATTAATTCTAAAAATTAATTGAAAAGCCTAAAAATTATTTGGAAAGTGACAAAGGTCCTATTTTAATGTCTAGTATCTAGGAAAAATGAAAAAAAAGTTAAAAATAAAACTTTTTATTTTAATGAATAAAATAATATTAAAATATTCTAAAAAATTAAAAGTCCTCAAATAAATTCTAAAAAATTCTCAAAAATCCTAAATATTCTAACTAAGAAGAAAATGTAAATTAAAGTTCCTAAAACCTTTTAATTAATTTTATATTAATTTTTAAAGTTGTCTAAAAACCCTAAAATTAAATAAAATAAAAAATTAAAGTTTTTGAAAACTTTTTTATATGTAAACCTCAAAAATAAGAATTAAAACCTAAAAACTATTTTTTTATATTTTTTAACTACTGTTCACTATTTTTTTATAGACTTTCTAAATATAAAAATAGAAATAATCCTAGAAATTAATTAAATAACGTAAAAAAATAAAACTTTTAATCAGAAAAATCCTAAACTCTATTTAAAACCTAGGAAAAATGGAAAGAAGCTAAAAAGCTTAATAAATAAGCTAAAATAAGCCTAAAAGGTCACGGCTTATTTTAGAAAAGCCAAAACACAAACTCCTTAAATATTTGACTTTGTAAACTCTTACCAGTCAAAGACCCTAGGGCAGATGGTTAGAGCGTATGTGTGTGGGAGGAGTGGCGCAGGTTCGAGTCCTGGCCACGTCCTTTTTGGCAATTTAAGTTTTTTTTTTTTTTTTTAAATTTAAAAACTTGAATCCAGAAACTTAACAACACACAAAAACTCAAACAAAATCAAAATCAAACAAAGATTGGATCAATTTAGAAGCCCAAATATGCCCAGGTCTGCATATGTTTCTGATTAACAAGTGAATGCTCACTTGTAAACTTTGGAAACCAAGAGGACTTGGCTGTGATGATTCTTTGTTGATGTTTTTGGAACCAAAGGGCACCCCTACACTCTTTCTGAGTGTAGGGAGTCAATATAAGCAGAAATAAACCAATAAGCTCACTTAATCAAGTAATCAAAGCACACAAAGGCATGTTAAGTTTCTGATATAAATGGCTAGGTCTGTGGACTTTTTAGCTAATAACTTGCACTCTAATGAACTTCAAACACTCAAGTTTGGCATACACAATCACCACATAACATACAAACAAACTCCAGCCTTAAATCACCCTATCACTTAACAAATTTACAAGATCAAGCTCAAATATCTCATAAAAATGAACAGAAAGTGGATTATGCAGATTTTATGCTTTGTTTTCACTTTGTATCACACAAACTTGCTACCAAACTGTCTAATCTTACTTATAACTACCTAACAAACTTGTATCAACCTACTCCAATACTTCTAACACCTAATCAAAGCATAAATCAAAACCATTACCCTGCTAAAACATAGATCCAAACACCCCTTTATATTATGTTTATGCAATTTTATCAAATCAAAATGCTCTAAAACCTATTCAAACAGATCAAAATAGCATCTAACATGCATAACAACTCAAAATAACACAATTCAAACCAGAATTAACAACAATCATCAAATAATCATGCAAATCACATAAACTTCACTTTTTCTGAAATTTGAAAAAGGAAAAGAGTTTTTTTACCTAAGAACCCCACATCCAGGGTCCTTTGTGGTTGCTATACCACCTCCTTACCAACTGGGGTTGGTGCTGAACTAAATCAACAAACAGAACCTGTTTAAGAAAATCAAAAGAAAAGAAACACAAATATGTAATCCAATATATCTTTCTGTTTTACTTTGTCCTTCTTAAAAATTTTCACAAATCTTTCCAAAACTTACAAACACGTTTTAAAATCTCTTCAAAACTCACAAAGTACTTACCTTTTCCACTTTCACATCCAAGGTAAAATACTTTATGAAATTTTGAACTTTTTGAACCCTTTTTGAAAATCAAACACAAACCTTCACAAATTTAATGGAACTCAGTCAATTAGCCTTAACTCAACACACAAACTTTTTAAAAACATAAAAGGAATTACAATTGCATTTCACAAATACCAAACTTTATTTCTTAAAAAAGGAATTACAAGGTTTTGGCTAAAAAACTGGAACAAAGGTGCATTCACATGCAAATGCCCTTTAAATACTAACTAAGAGAACATTCTAGGACTACAAACCCTAGCAACTAAAATTCCTAAAAAGCCCTTGAAGATTTGACTGAAAATGGGTCAAAAATCGTGCCCATGTGATCATGTGCTGGATGGCAGCTTGGAATCTTCATCTTGAGTCGTTGGATGAACCTTTGGGACCAAGGGGATGATCTGGGGTGTTAAACTGGTCGGGTGTGGGGTTTTGAGGGAAAGGGACGGGGCAGGGGAGGGTCCTACAAGGCATGTGAGTTTGTTTTGTGATGAGGTGGAAGGTGGGTTTTGGTGGGAAAGTGGTTAATCAAACATCTGGACAAAATCAGGGAAAACCCCTTTGTTTTAGGGTCAAATTAATCTGGGTTAGTGTTAGGGTTTATGGGTGATTAAGCCAGTGTTTAATCTATTTTGGGTATAAAATTTTTTAAATAAAGTGTTTGGAGGGAAATGGAGTGGGGTTTGACTGGGGTGTTGACCAAGTTTAAGTTAATAAACCGGTTTGGTTAATGGGTGGGTGGACGGGTAGGGTAGGGTATTGGGTTATAAAGTGGGTAGGGCTGACGTGTCAGGGTCTGAGTGGGGGAAAAGGTTTGTGGGTTTGGCAGTTTGAGTCCCCAAGGTATTTACTTTCTTCCAAGTTGTAATAAATGTCCAACAACGCCTAGTTATGCCTTATCAACTTTTGCCAACTTGTCAAAAGTGGCACAAACTTTTCCAAAAACTTTTCCAAGGGCTTCTTTTGCATAATCTTCAAACTTGATGGACTAGTCTTGTAAAATCTTCAAATAATAAGGACCATACTTGTACAATTGATAAATGGAGGGTCAATTGTGACAAGTTCTTCAAAGATGAGGGGCCACTTTTGCCAATCTTCAATTCTTCAAGGGTCTTTTTGCAAAATTCCAAACTTGGGCCCGGTTCATTGTGCGACTTCGTTTCCCGTGTTCGTTTTTTATTGATTCTTGTGTTCTTTTGCCAATTCCTCAATATCCGTACCTAAAAATACACAAGTAACAAACACGAGCATATATTTGGCATATTTTATGGTATTTGATGCAATTTAAGGCCGTTTTGGACGATGAGACCATGTATAAAAGCAGTCTCATCAACACACGTCAATGTGACGAAAGTCCTCCTAGGTATGATCGACGTAATCCAACACATGTTGAGGGATCTACACGGTATGATCGACAAAATGTTAAGTATGATACTCAGAGGATTAATACTGCTGTTGGGAATAGGGAAACTGTTGGTACTCAAGTGGTTCAACAAAGTGGGATTCAGTGCTTTAATTATCAAGGCTATGGGCATATGGCAAAGGAATGTAGGAAGCCAAAACGGGTTAGGGACTCTGGGTTTCATAAGGAAAAGATGCTGCTATGCAAGAAGATGGAAGCTGGGTTTAAATTGTCGGCTGAGGAAGGAGCAATGCTTGATGATACTAATGATGAAGCCTCCGACCAATAACTTGAAGCACATTACTCGTACATGGCAAAAGGTTGAAGAAGTTCTCAGCGTCACTGAAGATGAAAATGGTCCTATCTTTGATATTTAGTCAATCGATAAGGTACACAATGAAGAAGAATATAATGTGTTTGGTAATGTTCTTGAGCATTGTGAGCTACCCAAATCCATTAATGACACATGTATGATGGAAACGGTTGATAGCAATACCAGACCGGATTAATCAGACATGTGCAATAATGAGTCTGAGGATGATCAACATGCAACTGAGTATGATGATGATGAGGAGCGTATTGTGCTTGATAACTTAATTGCTTCTTTACAAAAAGATGTCAAAGAAACTAGAAAGAGTCAAGAGAAATTAAAGAAGGCAAACGCTACGCTCACTCAAAATTTTGAAGAATGCAAAGCTGCTCTAATTAAATCTAGTGAGACCATTGATAGCTATAGAGCTCAGCTTCTTCAAAAGACCAATGAGATTGAGGGGTACAAAGGGTGTTTAATTAATGTCAAAAAGGACGATTTTCAACAGAAATATAACGAAACTCTTAAGCTTCTAGATTAAGAGAAACGTAATCATAACACCTCTTTGAGTACTGAACGTCACAAAATGTATCTTGCTACCACTAAAGTCAATGAGCTAACTCAAGTAAATGGTTTTATTCAAGAGGATAAAACTAAACTTGTTAATGAAAAGAAAGTTGTGGTTGAAAAGATGGAAAAGGATTTCAAAACTAAACAAGCAAATAACATCGACAAAATGGTGGAACTTGAAACTCAAATTGAATTTTACAAGAAAACTGTTTACAAAACTAATCACTCAATTCAAACCATGAGAATGTTTGCACCTCGTTCATTTTTCAAGGATAGACCTAGTTTTGCAAATCCTAAGTACCTTGAGCAAGCTCAATATGAGAATCAGCACTTATATCTTGATGAGTCCCAATGGACCGATCTTGATTGTCTTGTTGTTAGACCCGATAATGAAGAGAA
The DNA here is from genome assembly GCA_025667525.1 of Glebionis coronaria. Lineage (NCBI taxonomy): Eukaryota > Viridiplantae > Streptophyta > Magnoliopsida > Asterales > Asteraceae > Glebionis > Glebionis coronaria. The sequence continues at coordinate 178,857,276 of CM046880.1, read as the reverse complement.
AAACGATTTGGAAGAAAAGAGTAGACCAAAAGTTAATAAAGAATTTGTTAAACCATATAATTATGCTTATGAAAATATTCTTTATCGTCTTTTAAAACCGCAAACACAGAAGACTCGTGAGCAAATATTTTTCGAATGTGAACAAATAAGAAATAAATGGAGACAAGCTTTTGCCACTAAGAAAACGAATGTTTCAAAATTTATTGACTACTTGCCACATAAAGATTCTGTAACACTATTCTCAAGAGTAAGATAGAAAATTTCAAAAATGTTGTTGATGATGACTGGAAAAAACGTGAACTTTCGAAAGGAAACAAAGAAATCCCTCACGATATAACTGTACTTGTGAAAAGTATTTTGATTCCGCTTGCGGAAAGAACGCAAAAACATATTTTTGAATTGGAAACATTAATTAAGGAAGAAATGTTTGATGATTTGAAATATGTGGAATCTCTTGAACAAGAAGTGAACGACCATCAACCTGAAAGAGACGAGCTTTCAATAGCATATGATCTACTCTTACAAGAATGTCTCTCAAAAGATATTATGTGTGCTTATGTTACTTCTTGTGCTGATATTGATAAATATTCCGATGTTGCATGCAAATATCTTGATCAAGTCAAAGAGTGTGAACGTCTTGAAACTGAGCTTTCGAATAAAGTTGACAAAAAAGAGTTTTTGCTACTTCAACATAGACATGATTATCTTCAAAAACATTGTCACTCACTTAAACTTGCTTTACAAAAGAAAGTTGGCAGCTTTTCAAATGATACACCTTTGGAAGTAAAATTATTTGAGTCATGTCGATTACTAAACGAAAAAAGTCTTGATATTTCGGATTTGAAAGCTCAGTTACAAGAAAAAGACATAGCAATAGCAGAGTTGAAGAAACTCGTTACTAAGATGGGTGGGAATGTTGTGGAACCTAGCGTTAAGAAACCTGTTATTAGACAACCTAATGCCTCTAAAGTGAATAAATCCTCTATCTTGGGAAAACCATCTACTTTCTCAAATTTTTCGTTTGCAAAACCTGTGTTTGCCCCCAAGATGGATGGAAAGGAAAGGTCACCACATACTCAACCCATAAGGAATATTGTAGCACCAACCGTTAAGCACAATAATGTGATTAAACCAGGGATGTATAGAATGACCACTAAACCCACAAACAAAGTTAGTCACTCGCCTCAGACTTCTAGAAACACTAATATGCGTGTGTCTACTGCATAGGAGTAGTCTCCACTGCTAGTGTTAGCCGGCCTAAGCTTAAGAGCACTCAAGTGAATGATAAGGTCTAGAAACACAAGAGTCATGGGAAGATGAAGGAAGTAGAAGAACACCCTAGGAATTTGAATGTTTTTAAGAATAAAAAGTCTATAATCGCGTGTAATGATGATTTGAATGCTTTGAACGATTTGAATGCTTTGAATGTTAAATTTGTTTGTGACAAATGTGGAAAATGTGCTAATGCTAATCATTCGATGTGTGCAATGAATACTGTCAAAGACGTAGATACTAGAACTAAGAAGCAAGTTGCGATGCCTATTAGTGCTAGTAAACCCAAACGCAAAGTGAACCATTCTGGTCCACCCCCCACTAAGAAAATTAATGCATCAGACTCCACCACTAAGAACCCTAGAAGCAGAATTATGGAATTATATGTGTTTGCTAGCAAGTCTTGGAAATGGTGGTTTTCTAATCAATGTCCTCTGGGATATAAATGGATGCCTAAATTTAGGACATAAAATGTGACAACGAGTGTTAGTATGCTTTTAAATGTTGCTAAGGACACTAATGATTCTACAATCACAACTACGGTGGTATCCAATTTAGCAAATGCTCCATCGTGTTCTAACTCTTCTATAGGTGATACAAATAATTCTCTTCATACTGAACTCCGGTTGCAAGAAGCACATGACGGGGAATCTCAAGCTTCTAATTAACTTCGTGGAGAAGTTCCTGGGTACGGTCCGATTCAGAAATGATCAATTTGCACCGATCCTAGGATATGGAGGTATGGTTCAAGAAAATATAATGATAAAAAGGGTATACTACGTCGAAGGGCTCAATCAAAATCTTTTCTCGGTTGGTCAATTCTGTGATGCAGATTTGGAGGTTGCTTTCAGAAAGAAGACATGTTTTGTTCGTGATTATGATGGGAATGACTTACTTACCAGTACACGGTGTACTGATCTCTACACTATTTCACTTCAAGACACAACTTCTACAACTCCAATTTGCTTCATGGCTAAAGCTTCAACGACTCAGGCATGGTTATGGCATCAACGTTTATCTCATCTTAATTTTGATATCATCAACTTTCTTTCCAAGAAAGATATTGTGAGAGGCCTTCCAAGCTTGAAATTCATCAAAGATCATCTTTGTTCTTCTTGTGAGCTTTGTAAAGCTAAACGAAGTAGCTTTAAGACAAAGACTACACCAAGCTCTATAGGACGATTATATCTTCTTCATATAGATTTGTGTGGTCCTAAGCATGTTCATAGTCACAATGGAAAGAAATATGTTATGGTAATTGTCGATGATTACTCAAGGTACACATGGACTCATTTTGTTGCTAAAGATCCAAGATGATGTGAAGAATCATTTATCAAAAATCAATATGAAGGATCGAGACACACGACGAGAAGCAATTACTTCCATAAAGATCATGGAGAAGTCTATCTGAAAAGACCCTAACAAGGTATGAGGATAAATAGATCCAAGTCCAAAAAGGAGGCGGGTCGTTGTATATCAAAATCCCAAATAAAGATTGAAGAAAAACGAAGAAGTCGTGGTCTAAGTTTAAAGAATCTCTCAAAAACTTCAAATGAAGAAATTCCAATTATGAAGAGAAGACCATTACTTCAAGAACGTCTCTCAATATTCGAGGTTTGAAGTAAACGCCAAATATCGATCCGAGAAAGGACTCAAATCTTGAAACAAGTTATGCCAAGATATGAACTTTATGAGATTTCGAGAAGCCGTTTTAAAAGATTTTGTCCTTTAGCTAACTATTGATTAAATCGTCCTACTTTATTTTCGGCCTTAGTAAACTATCAAAATAAGTCAAAAATGCATCCTCGTGATCAATCAAGACAAAAATAAAATATAAGAGATACACCTAGGAATAAGGGAGTCTAAGTGAATAATTGAGCCACATGAGTAAGTGTTAGCTTTACTAACTTATAATAACAATGATCTCGTTTTTAAGCTTGGTATGGGGAACGTGAAACTTGAGGGCAATTAATATTCATGACACCAAGCCCTAATTTAAGTCTTAGATTTCTTTACAAGTTTCTTTTTTCAAACATTTTGAAATTTTCTATTTTATTAGTTTCCATAGTGTCGTAGTATGTAATAAAGGCCAAGGTAGGTTAATTATGAAGAAAATGTAAATCTTGCTTTGAAATTAATGCATTGCATGGGGTCATTTCAATGGTCAAATGTAGGGGATTTAATAAGTGTGAAAACACTTATCCTTTTACCACTTAAAACAAATAAAAACGAGACCAAAACGTGTGTTTAATGTCGTAAAAGTCATAATGTCGTGTGGTTTGTGTTTTTGTTGTGTTTTAGGACCAAAAGATGAAAAAGGAAGAAAACACGGGATTTCACGGGCTTTTATCGAAGTAAAAGACAAAATACAAAGTCAAAAGATCAAAAGTGCAAAAAAGAACAGAAGTCAAAGGCCTATTCTGAAGATTTATTGAAGAAAAAGACCAAAGAAGGAATTTTAACAAAGTCGAAGAACCTAATAAAAAAAGAAACTAGAAGACGAGTTCATTTTATCTATCGACAAATCCCGAGACAAAGTCGAGAAAGACGAATTAATAAAGAAGACGAGAAGACAAAGAGAAAGAAGAAAGCATCAACACCAACTACAACCCCTCCACTATAAATATACATTTTCCTTCATTTTGTAATAGTTAGTTTTTTCATTAGTTTTTCATTAAGGTAATTAGGAGTAGGTGTAATTTACTTTTCTCTCAAGCTTTCTTTCATATTTTTCATCTTTTCATCTTAATTTTTAAATTCTTGGATCTTTAATCTTTATCTTTAATTCAAGCTTTTCAATTAATTTCATTCTTCCTTTCTTGTTTTAATTTTGTGTTTGATTTGGTTAATCATCATGTAGCTTATTTGAGCTTATGGCTTATTTGATTGAGTTCTTATTTCATTGTTCTTATTATTTTTATGTGATTGATGTTTATAGCTTATTGTGCTTGTTGTTTATTTTGTTTTTAGCTTATTTTTATTGAGTGGATTTGGTAGTTTAATATTTTTAAAATAGATTTTATTAATTTTTGCTTATTTAGTGTTTTTAGAGTTTTAATTTGTGTCTTATTTTGCTTATTTAAGAAATTAGTTTAGCTTAAAATTAGTCTTAATTGCTTAATTGGTTTTAGCTTATTTTCCTTTAATCCAAATTATTTCTAAGCCTTTTTCCTGAATTACAAAACCCTAGTATTCCGACTTAGCTTGAAATCCGTTTTTCTGAATTAGTTCTAAATTCCTTTCTGAATTAAGTACGTTTTTATTACGAATTAAATTAGTTGCACATTCCGAATTATAGTAGTTTTTACATATTCCGAATATCAGTTCGGAATACATATTCCGAACTAATAACATAGTTAACTATTCTGAATTGTGTTTATTTGTTTATTCCGATTTATTATTCAGATTGTAAATTCCGAACTATGTTTAGATGTTGTTTTTCGAATTGCAAACTTGAAACGTTTTCTCCGAATTAGATGTCAATTTTAGTATTCTGAATTACGTTGTATAATCCATTATTCTGAATAAGGTTGCTGTATACAGATTCTGAATTATCTAGCAAAATCAGATTCCGAATTATATTAGTATTGTGCATTCCGAATTATTTTCATACATGTTTCCCGAATTAATTTCTTGAGATTTTATTCCGAATTGTTTTTGAATTTTTATTTTCCCGCCATTTTTGCTTAGTTTTTATTCCAAATAATTTTGTTTAGTTTTTATTTTAAATTTACTTTCTATCAAGTTTTAATTTGTTTATTTTATTTATATTTTTTGTCATTTGTTTTAGTTTATTTTTAGAAATAGATAACCACGTTTTCTTTTATCCACCAAAAACAATTGAGTCACACTTTAAACCGAAGATCAATTCGATTAGACCAACTTAGAACATATTTTCTTATCTAAAATTTAGTTATTAATGTCTTATCGACCTTCTTAGTGGGAACCATATTTAAAATGCGAACAGTAGACTCTAAAGCGGAACAATTCCATTGTCACTTAGATAATCTATAAACTCTGACTTAAATATTCACCACCTCTATCAGAACAAAGATCTTTAATCTTCTTCCCTAATTGCAGTTCTACTTCTGCTTTAAACACTTTGAATGTTTCAAATACCTCATGTCTATGCTTAAGTAAATAAACATAACCATAACGGCTATAATAATCCGTAAATATTAAGAAGTAGCTAGCAACTTTCCTTGACGTATGTCTAAGTGGTCCACACACACAGTATGTATTAGTCTAAGTAGATCAGTAGCTCTTTTAATATTGCTATTAAAAGGTTTCTTGGTCATCTTTTTTAGAGATACAAGATTCACATTTATCAAATGATTCATCATTGATATTTTCCAAAAGACCTTCACGTTGAATCTTTAGTATACGATTCTTCCCAATATGGGCAAGTCTACAATGCCAAATGATGAGATGGTATTTATACATTATCTCATTGTTCTTTTTGGGCTTTAAATGCATAAAATGTCATTAAAATATCATATATATGCTTGTGTTTGTTTACTTGTGTATTTTAGGTATGGATATCGGTAAAAAAGACAAAAGATCACAAGAAACAAGGAAAAATGAACACGAGAAACGAAGCCGCGTAATGAACCGGGCCCTAGTCTATGATTTCTCACAGAAAAGAACTTGAAGAATGAAAGATGTTCAAGAATGATCCCTCATCAATGAAGAAATGAAAGTTAATACCCTTGTATATTGATAATTACAAGTTTGGTCCCTTAAGTTTGTCAAAACAACAAAAAGGTCCCTCATCTTTGAAGATATGGCAAGTTTAGTCCTTCAAGATTCAAAATTGTAAACAATGGTCCTCCAATATGTCAAACATACAATGAATACCTTCAAAGTTCATGAATGTCTGAGATCAGTCCTTGAAAATATCCAAAATGGCAAAACAAGTCCTTGTTATCCTTTGTTACAAAGTTTGGTGGCCAATATGTGAAAATAGAAACTTAAATAACAAAGGAAACGAGTTTGGACGGCTGAAAATACTTGTTATACCCCTTTTCCCAAAACACAAGGACCAAAAGTGTGCGACTGAAACATTCAAACTTATTTTTTGCGCCAAACACTTTCCACCCCACTAATTTCGGATCAAACACAACTATTAGCCCACCTTCCCCACCCAGAATTTACTTTTACAAACCAAAGGGTAAATTCAAATTAAAACAACTCACGTGTGATTCACCATCAAACACACCCATCCCACGCTTAAACACTCACACCCCATCACCCATGGACCCCACCCAAGCCTCCCCTGCACCAATAAACACACGACTTAGCCTCCAAGTAATCCTACGTGTCCAAATCAAGGGCTCACATCAACTCCTTGCTGCCTACGCTCAAGATAATGGGTTTAGATCACTTTGGATAGCTCACACACCTCAACACACATTCAAGCACTTGAAGGGAATTTTTGAGATTTTCTAGCTAGGGTTTTATGTATTTCACAATTTAGAATCGTCCAATGTAGCCTATAAAAGGCCCCCCAACCTGTGGTGAGGCCTTAGTTTTAGATTTGCAAAAATTTTGTAATTACTTTTATTTTAATAAAATTGGCAGATTTTTGAAAGTGTTAAAAATTCCTATTGTTATATAAAGTTCGTATTGGTTTTATGCAAATCCGAGTTCCATTTTATCTGTTTGTTTGAGTTTTTGAGGAAGGTTTTAAGTTGAAAAATCTTTGGTTTCAAAAATATGTGGTTGTTTTACTTGGATACTTGGTTGTTTGATTCATCTTAGCAGCTTTAAGCCATGACTTTGAAGTTTATTATACACACCCTCAATCCTTAGATCAAGGGTGTTGTGAACCTTCAAGGCTTGGTTCATAGGCTTGATAGGTTTTCAATACTCCAAATTTTGGTTTCTCTTTGATATTTCACCGTGTGTTTGTTGATCTTAGCAGGTACAAGGGAAGCTTGTGGTTGTTCTTGCTACCACATAAGCTCTAAACAACCCAAGGTGTGGATTGTACATCTTGGAGGTTTGATTTTCAAAGCCCTTTTACTTTTCTATCAAACATTTGATGGTTATGTGATTTGTGGTTTTGATGGGTTGATCGCTTATATTTGGGTTTAAATCTGCTTAATAGGGTATATTAGATCTTATCACACCTAGTTGTTGAGTAATAGGGTTTAAAATCAGATCTGTGTGAAAAAGCTAGTTAAAGGGGTGTTTGTTTTCACTGGTTCATAGGCCTTAGGGCCTTTGAGCTTGGTTACTTGGTACTTGTAGTTGTTTATTTGCTGGTTTATAAGTTTCTAGGGTATTGGTATAGTCTAAAACAAATGGATACTAAAAAGAGTAGGTTGCTAGTTTATGCATACATTTTCATGTCAAACACATCAGAAGGTTTAGTTTGCTTGTTTGATTGATTTGAAGTCTGAAACTGGTATGCTAGTAGTTTTAGTGGTTGTTTAACTCCCATAATCTGGTTGTTGAGTTTGGTAGCTTATTGTAGGTTTTACAGCTTATTGAATTTCACTTTTTGGTCAAGTTTATCAGTGGTATGCATGCTATGTGATTTTGCTGTTCTTGGACTGAATTGTGTTGCTGTTTGCTTGTACATTGTTCATTGTTGCATGTTTAGTGTGTGTGAAATATTTGCTACTTATTTAAAAATCTCATAAGATCACTGGCTTATTAGCATACTTGTGCTCAAAACAAGTCAAGTCCACCCAACTGGTGGGCTTTCATTCACAAAGTTTGTACTTAAGCCTTGACCAGCAGGGTTAAAACAAAGCTATTACACTTCATTAAGGCTGTCAGTGCCCAAAATTTCACTTGTCGGTTTTTGGATTTCATTTGTCAGCGTTTGACCATTGGTCAAACTTGGCCAACAAGCTTATTGAACCTATTTTGCTTATTGGCTTGTGCAACAACTTATATTTTGTGATAGGTCTTATTTTTCTCAGCTTAGCATTCATATTAGAAAATTGCAGCTCATTTGGTTAAGCTTTTACTAGAAAACTAGCTTATTTGGCTTTTTCAGCCAGCTTATTTGCTTCTACAACTTATTCTACTTGACTCTCTGTGATTTTTCTTTTTTATTATTCTTAGTTAAGCTATTTGTGAGCTTTTGCAAAAACAATCAACTTTTAAAACCCTCTAGAACTCAAACCCGACTATTTTGTCTTTTAGTGAAAAAGTTTTTTTTTCATGATTCTAGCTTATTACTTGAGCTTTTTCAAAATTTCTTTTTGCAAAAGGATTTAGAATCTCAATAGAAGGTTGTGTGTTTAAGCAGAGCTTATGGCATTGTCTTATAGCTTAATGGGCTTATTGGCCCATTGAGAATAAGTAGTTGGCTTATTAAGCTGTGATAAGCTCATTTTCAGCTATTGGACCTTTAGACTTTTATGCTTAAAATTGAATTTTGAGTAATACTGGTGATTTTGGGCTTATATGGGTGAGTTTGGATTTTGTTGGGCTAGAAAGCCCATTAAGCTTGCTGTATTTGGTTTTAGCCCATTTGGGGGCCCAATATGGTTATTTTGGTAATTTCACTTTCATTTTTTGATTATTTAGGTTAAAATAAACTAGTTTTCATGTTTTTAGAATTTTTTATAATTTTTGAATTTTTTATATTATTTTAATATTTTATTTTTAGTTTAATTCATTTTAAATAGTTTTAATAGTATTAAAAATTTGGGAAAATACTTTTTAGTTTAATTAAGTTATTTTCAAGTTTTATAAATTAAAAAATCTTTATTTGGGCTTTTTATTAATTATTTTTATTTTTAGGGCTTTAATTAGCATTTAAAAATTAATATTTAATTAAATAAAAGGTTAAAAAAAGTATTGATCATTTTTAAACCCTAATTGGTTTTTTAGTAATTTTTGGTAATTTTTTGGGAATTTTTAGATTTAATTTTTAGTTTGGCTATTTTTACGGTTTTACGTTTCATCGTCGTAGTGTAATTTTAACGTATCCGTCATTCTGTTTTCTCATCTTTTCTTTCTCTCAATATTAATCTCAAAATCTTTACAAGTTATTCACACACAATAAACCTCCTTGGGAAACGAACTTTACTTTGGGTCATTAGTGCTTGATTTTAATTAATCGACACTTAATACTTACCGCTCATTTACATCTTGTTTTCCTAAACAAGGTCGTAATTTATTACAATCACCAAAGATAAGAATTATTATCAAACTTTCTCTTCTTACTCATGCTAAAGACAGATTTATTATTCTTGAATTCATTATCATTCATGTCTATTTCAAACACACCATTCACAGAAATTGCATTAAAATATAAAATACCATTTTTCCAAAAAGAAATTCCATTATTATCAATCGTGTGAACGAATCCATTATTTAACAAACAAGAAAAGGAAATAACACCCCTAACAATTGTAGGTGCATAATGACAATCATTTAAACTCAGTACTAAACCCGAAGGTAAAACTAGATTAAATGTTCCTATAACTTCAACCGCTGCTTGTGTGTCATTGCCCACTTGTAGAAATTGTTCCCCATAGGATAGCTTCCTTTTAAGATTAAATCCCTGCAGCCTATTACAAATGTTAATACCGCATCCCGTATCATATACCCAGGAATTTAATTTGTATGTTAAATTGAATAATTCAATCATAAATAAAGTACATGAAGCTGCAGCGCTCTACTCAGACTTCTTCTTTATTTCTCGTAATTCTTCGAGGTAAAGAGGACAATTCCTCTTCCAGTGACCACTTGCCTTGCAATGGTGACAAGTCTCATCCTTCTGAGATCTATTCTTCTTGAGAAAGTTCTGCTTAGGTTTCGAATAAGTCGCAACTTGTTTGCCCTTATCACCCTTGCCTTTGCCTTTCTTCTTATTCGCTTGCGGTTTTGGCTTACTCACTCTACCCTTTTCTATGGTTAGTACAGAAGGCGTAGTGGTAGATTCCTCGTCTTTCAACCCTTTTTCATAGCCAATGAGCATTGCATGAAAATCATTAACGATCTTCCCCATGCAATACATATTATAGTTTATAACAAAATCATTGAAGTCCTTGTTAAGGGACCTATTGATCAAGTTGATAGCCATATTATGATCATTGTGTTGTCCTAGTGCAATGAGTTGTTCCATATAACCCCTCATATCCAAGTAATGGGCACTTACAGACTTCCATGGAGCTTGCTTGCAGCTATGCAAAGCATCTACCAACTCGTAGATCTCCACAGCTTGCGGCTTCTCGAACATAGCATTGAGCTCATCAAGCATACGCTTAGGTGAAAATAGCTCATACTTTTGTTGAAGCGGAGGATCTATTTTTCCTATCATTAAGCAAGCCACCTCCGAGTACTTCTTAATATTAGCAGCGTGTTCAAGCCTTTGCACATCAGATGTTCCTTCAGCAAGATCCTCCGGAAAGAGAGTAGTCAAGATATCAATAGTACCCGCTGTTGTCAAGACAATTTTAGCGAGGGATACCAATCATTGAAGTTTGGGCCAGTAAGTTCAGGACGTTCAAAGAAATCTTTGAATATGAAACTTATAGTGTTATTGGTGGGTTGAGCCATTTCTATAGAAATAAGTTCAAATATTAGTATTTTCGATAACAAAATACTTTCAAGAAAATAAAATTACCCTAGTATATAACCATATTATTTTCCTTGAATTCTATAACTATATTGACATAAATCCATTAAATCAGTTGATCTGCTAGTAATGAATGTACTCAACATAGCGACTTGTCGAACAATTCATTTGACAATTAATAACAGAGATTTTTCTACGTTGAAAGTTCGTTTTCTCGGTATCTTCTCGAATTGATTTCCGGTTAATTGTGTGAGATTAGTTGTTCTTGGTGAAAATAATATTTTTGGTTTTGGTAAAATATATGTGCAAGACTTAAAAATAAATGACGAGAAATTAAAACTAAAACTAAGTGAAATGTAAACGGTGCAATATTTAAAACTTGGAAAGTAAATGACGAGAACGTGAATGACGTAAAAGTAAGACTTAGCGAAAAAGCAAATCGAGAATTAAATAAAAACACAAAGCAAAATTAAAATGACTTAAAGAAAATAAAACAAGAAACATTAACCCTTTAACTAAAGCAAAATATTAAAACAAGTCAAAAACACCCAATCGGAATACACCTGATCGGAATCCATAAGGATCCGATCGGAATGTACCCGATCGGAATGAGTAAAAGGGGGCGATCGGAATGTAGGGGGTCCAATCGGAATAATGGTAGAAACAAGACATGATCGGAATATTAGGAACAAGGCTATAATCGGAATACATCAAAAACACCCAATCGGAATAACTAGGAAATGAATCAATCGGAATACACTAAAAAGCAATACAATCGGAATATGGAGAAAATTGAAGCCAATCGAAATAGCTAAACCCTTTTCCGATTTGCCAATCGGAAAAAGGGTGTGCCGGTCGGAAAGTATGATCGGAAAGGGGTTTTCCCTTTCCGATTTGGTTCTTTGATCCGAAAATAAAGGCAAAGGAAATAAGCTATGGAAATAAGCTCAAACCAAAACTAGGACGAATCAATAATGAAAAGGACAAAATAAGCATGAAAGACAACTTATCCAACGTAAAAGAAACAAACTTTTTGAATCAAAATATAAAAAAGATGAACTTTTAAGCACGAAAACATAAATGAACAACACGGATCAAATGTAAATCGCACCAAAAGCAAACAAGGATCAAGAAAGGAAGATGAGAGATTAAGACAAGAGAGTAAAGATTAAAGAACAAATAATGAAAACTTACTTGAAAATTAAATAATTAAAAGTGCATAACATTTAATTAAAGTGAAAGAAATGAAATGACAAGAAATGAAAATGGTGGAAGAGTGGTTTGTCAAGCCACCAACAACATGAAAATGAACTTGCTAATGGCTATTTATAGTGATGATTAGGGAGGGGCTTAGGAAGCTTCCTCCCTCTTTCCTGTTTTCCTTAATTGCGTCATTAGGTCCCTCCTTTCTTTAATCTTCTTAAATCTTGGACTTAAAGGATTTTGTCTCGGGATTTCTTTGAACTCGCCTTGTATTTTCTTCATAAATAAGATTCGAGCTCTTCGGCTTTTTAGTAAACTTCCGTCTTTTGACTTTTTCTTCGATAAATCTTCAGAATTGGTCTTGGACTTCCGTTCTTTTTCCACTCTTGATCTTTCGACTTCATCTTTCGTCTTTTTCTTCGATAAAAGCCCGTGAATGCCGTGTTTTCTCCACTTTTCACCTTTTCGTCCTAAATCACAACAAAAACACAAACCACGCATAATTCCGACATAAATGACATAAAATACATGTTTTGGCTCGGTTATTATTGTAATTAAGTGGTAAAAGGATGGGTGTTTTCACACCTATCAAATCCCCTACACTTAACCATTGCAATGTCCTCATGCAATGCATTAGTTACAAAGCAAGATTACATTTTCCATCATAATCAATCCACGTTGGCCTTTATTAAAGAAATAGAAAATTATAAACATACAAAGTAAAGAAATCAAAAACATACCTTGGGTTTTGAAAATGTCGTGAACGATCATCATCCTCAAGTTTTCACTTTCTCCAAACCAAGCTTAGAAACGAGATCATTGTTATTATAAGTTAGCAAACTAACACGAACTCATGTGGGCCAATTATTCACTTAGACTCCCTTATTCCTAGGTGTATCTCTTATATTTTATTTTTGTCTTGAATGATCACGAGGATGCATTGTTTGACTTATTTCGATAGTTATTTAGGCCGAAAATAAAGTGAACGATTTAATCAATAGTTAGCTAAAGGACCAAATCTTTTAAAACTGCTTCTCGGGACCTCATAAAGTTCATATCTTGGCATAACTCGCTTCACGATTTGAGACCTTTCTCGGACCGATATTTGGCAGCGACTTCATACTTCGAATCTTCGAGAGACGTTCTTGAAATTATGGTCTTCTCTTCATAATAGGAATTTCTTCACTTGAAGTTTTGAGAGATTCTTCATCTTTGGACCACGACTTCATCATTTTTCTCCAATCTTTATTTTGGACTTTGATATACAACGATCCGCCTCCTCTTAGGACTTGGATCTATTTATCCTCATACCTTGTTAGGGTCTTTTCGGATAGACTTCTCCATGACTTTTGGGGAGTTTTTGCTTTTCGTCGTGTGTCTCGATCCTTCATATTGATTTTCGATAAATGATTCTTCACATCACTTTTGGATCTTTAGCAACAAAATGTAGCCCTCATGCCTTGTTAGGGCCTTTTCGGACTCGCCAATCTTCGCGTCCCGCTTCAATAAGTTATGCCTTGGCTATGAACTCTAATCCGTACCGAGCAACTTTTAAACGATCTAGGGCTAGAAGCTAAGTAACCTTTTAAATCGTACAACCTTATTTATTGCAGATAAATTTATTAACAAGCGGAGGGAGAATAGGCTTATACTTAACTCACATAAATTCACGAAAGAATACCGAACTTATAATTGACTCTATCATCTCTCGTTCTCCACAGTTTAAAATCTCAAAGAATGAGACTCAGGGATGCTTAGTCTATTAAATCAAAGTTTTGGGTTTTCGAGTCGCCTATAGGATCTTGCAAATTCTTAGACTTTTTCAAGTTTAGAAATCGCATTTTAAAGTTCCCTTGATAAATGACTCTCTAGGATCAATTATAGGAACTTGCGAAAAGTTCTTGTTCTTAACCCGTGAGAGTTAAGACTTTCGCGTTTTATAGCTCCCTATATAAAAGACTAGCAAAACTTGACTTAAACACGTTAAGGATACTAGCTAGAGTAAACTTAGATAATTAAACTCGGGTTGAGTCAAAAGATTCACAACGTTTGAAAATTAAAACCACTTTATTGAAATTTATTCTAATAAAGAAAGAAAATAACTATACAAAAGGAAAAATAAATAGGCCAAAATAGATTAAAAATTTTGAAAAATGTCGAAAAATTGATTTTCCGGTTAAAATGAGGACAAAAACAAGGAAAAGACCACTTAACTTCTATAGAATTCCCCCCTACACTTAAGATAAACATTGTCCTCAATGTTTAAGCATGTGGAAGTAAACTCCCCTACACTTAGGACATTGTGCACGTTGTTTAAATCTCGCGAAGGAAAAGACAACTAAAGAGATTCCTATTTTAATATTGAGAAATATAAAATAGTGAATCGAAAAGAGTTTATGATAGAACCGGGAAGAAGGGAACACGGAGTCACGGTTCGTCAAAAGTCATCAAGAGTGTGTCTTTGAAGCTCTAATCCCTGCACATGATAAGAAAGAAAGCAGGAAACACCACGGGGCTCTCCCCTACACTTATGGTAAAGATAGATAGATAATTGGGTTGCCTCCCAAAAAGCGCTTGTTTTTGTTGACTGAGTCACGAGCCTGACTCGTCCCCGAATTAAATAGTCCATGGGGAAGCCTCAAATGTGATACCGGGATCAAAGACCTTGTCCTCGTTCCCGGTTGACATCAACAAGGGAGAGGCGGGGGGATAAGTCTTGAATGGGAGAAAGGTCCTTTCAACATACGAGAAGTATGTGAATTCAAGATCCACGGGAGGTGGGGTGGGTAAAGTAAGCACATTGTCCTCTCCCAAAGACAATAGATGCTGAGCAAGCGGCAAAGCTGTATTGTTATCAATTATAGCATAATCAATGTCACCTCCCGGGTCAAAGCACTCATCCTCCGAGATAGTCTCTAAAGGGGAGGATGAAAGGTGCTCGGGAGGGGGACTTGGGACAATATCTTCCTGCAGCAAATTATCAAAAATAATGTCCCCCTCCATGTCATTGTCATCAATACCTGGAGGCATGGAGTGAATGTCGATTTCTTCCGGTAATGGGTCATTATCGTAAATGGTAGGAGTAGATGGAGATAAAGGCTTTGAAATAGCAGGAGAAGTCAACTCTTCGATTTGAGCAATAAGAAGGTGCACTTTCCGTAATCTATCGCGAAGAAGAACGTCTTACACCTCATCCACAAGATCATGATCCTCGGTGAACTTCTCGTAAACCGGAGAAAATAAATCGTCATCACCCGCATCTCCCGGTGGAGATTGAGAAATTTCAAAAGTGAAATTCTCATAGCAGAGAGAAGAATCTTCATCACTAGGATCGACCTCTTCCGTAAGAGCAACGTTGTCCTCAGGCTCCATAGCAGGTAAGTCACGAACCTCATCATCCAATACCTTGTCGAGACCAACATCACTAAGCTCATTCAACGAATCTAGATCCTTAGATGCAGTAGGGACATCGAGAGTAGGAGCAGCAACTTCAGAAGATTGGTTGAAAGTGTAGACATCATCGTCGTCGTCATCATCATAATAGATGGGACGAGTCCAGTTAGGAGTGACGTAGTCGGCTAACTCTTCCTTGATAACCTCCACATCTTTAAGAAGCTCATGCAGCAACTTTTGTTGTTCAGCGCCCCGAGTATGTTCAATTTCACCAATTCTATCCCACGCTGTAATTAAACATTTTGGTGTAGAAAAGAAGGGAAAACGACTAAATTGGCTCAAAAAGGTGTCGGTGGTTTTCAAGGTTTCGTCCACATCAAGCAACGGTTGCCTTTCCTGATATAAGTCAACTCGGAGTTGAGCTAGACTTTCTAGAATGCCATTTAAAGAAGTGAGTTGTTGATCAAGACTAGTTTGCTCATTGGATTGATGATTGAGGGTGTGATGTGGGGGCTCAAAATGTTGAAAACCTGAATTATAGCATGGTTGTGGCTCATAGTAGTTCATCGGTTGGGAAGAATTAGAAACCGGGTTTGGTTCATAATAATCCATAGGTGAAGAAAACAGAGGACACGGATTTTGCTCATAATAATTCATTGGTTGACAATAGGAAGTATCATGAGGACCCCCACAGTTGTTGCAGAACGGTTGAGGAGAAAGACTGGGTGCGTCTTGTGGATAGCTATTATCATAGTCATAATTGTACCCCGGTTCTTGCCCGTGATCATACGGGTATGGAACCGGGCACGAAATATGCCAATGAGAATCGCTTCCACAATAGGTGCACGTGGGAATAGGAGGTGGGTTCAAAAAGAATGAATTAGTCGAGTTGCACAAGGGACAAAATCCGTTTTGTATGTAGTCGATATCATTTCCGCACCGCTCACATGTACACCATTGACAAGAGTTGTTCCCAGATAATTGTTTCCCACACCGGACGCAATGGACATAAAAATCCATAAAGAAAGATAGATAAGCAAGAAGAATATTTTTGGTGCAAAACTTTGAAAAAGAAATGCTTTTATGATTTTTCAAATGTTTTTGGATTTTTGAAAATATATGGACACGAAAAATAACGTTCACGAGTGAACGGATCCCAAAAGCCAACGCTTCTCTCACAAAAAACTTTCGATCCTCACGAAAAGAGCCGGCAGCGGCGCCATTTTAATAACAGAGATTTTTCTACGTTGAAAGTTCGTTTTCTCGGTATCTTCTCGAATTGATTTCCGGTTAATTGTGTGAGATTAGTTGTTCTTGGTGAAAATAATATTTTTGGTTTTGGTAAAATATATGTGCAAGACTTAAAAATAAATAACGAGAAATTAAAACTAAAACTAAGTGAAATGTAAACGGTGCAATATTTAAAACTTGGAAAGTAAATGACGAGAACGTGAATGACGTAAAAGTAAGACTTAGCGAAAAAGCAAATCGAGAATTAAATAAAAACACAAAGCGAAATTAAAATGACTTAAAGAAAATAAAACAAGAAACATTAACCCTTTAACTAAAGCAAAATATTAAAACAAGTCAAAAACACCCAATCGGAATACACCCGATCGGAATCCATAAGGATCCGATCGGAATGTACCCGATCGGAATGAGTAAAAGGAGGCGATCGGAATGTAGGGGGTCCAATCGGAATAATGGTAGAAACAAGACATGATCGGAATATTAGGAACAAGGCTATAATCGGAATACATCAAAAACACCCAATCGGAATAACTAGGAAATGAATCAATCGGAATACACTAAAAAGCAATACAATCGGAATATGGAGAAAATTGAAGCCAATCGGAATAGCTAAACCCTTTTCCGATTTGCCAATCGGAAAAAGGGTGTGCCGGTCGGAAAGTATGATCGGAAAGGGGTTTTCCCTTTCCGATTTGGTTCTTTGATCCGAAAATAAAGGCAAAGGAAATAAGCTATGGAAATAAGCTCAAACCAAAACTAGGACGAATCAATAATGAAAAGGACAAAATAAGCATGAAAGACAACTTATCCAACGTAAAAGAAACAAACTTTTTGAATCAAAATATAAAAAAGATGAACTTTTAAGCACGAAAACATAAATGAACAACACGGATCAAATGTAAATCGCACCAAAAGCAAACAAGGATCAAGAAAGGAAGATGAGAGATTAAGACAAGAGAGTAAAGATTAAAGAACAAATAATGAAAACTTACTTGAAAATTAAATAATTAAAAGTGCATAACATTTAATTAAAGTGAAAGAAATGAAATGACAAGAAATGAAAATGGTGGAAGAGTTGTTTGTCAAGCCACCAACAACATGAAAATGAACTAGCTAATGGCTATTTATAGTGATGATTAGGGAGGGGCTTAGGAAGCTTCCTCCCTCTTTCCTGTTTTCCTTAATTGCGTCATTAGGTCCCTCCTTTCTTTAATCTTCTTAAATCTTGGACTTAAAGGATTTTGTCTCGGGATTTCTTTGAACTCGCCTTGTATTTTCTTCATAAATAAGATTCGAGTTCTTCGGCTTTTTAGTAAACTTCCGTCTTTTGACTTTTTCTTCGATAAATCATCAGAATTGGTCTTGGACTTCCGTTCTTTTTCAATTCTTGATCTTTCGACTTCATCTTTCGTCTTTTTCTTCGATAAAAGCCCGTGAATGCCGTGTTTTCTCCACTTTTCACCTTTTCGTCCTAAATCACAACAAAAACACAAACCACGCATAATTCCGACATAAATGACATAAAATACATGTTTTGGCTCGGTTATTATTGTAATTAAGTGGTAAAAGGATGGGTGTTTTCACACCTATCAACAATCAATTTTCAATTTCTAGATATTTAAGAGATTTACATTGCCAAAAAACGTTTTGCATTGTAAACATGTTTCATCCCTTCTGAATGCATTAAGTTTCCAGATCTCATTGAGTAACTTAATTAAGTCTTCTAATCTTAGTAACATAAAACGATCATACAAATTCTCATTCTATGAAAAGGTTTTCTGTCTATCACAACATCACCCAAAAATCTCATTGGATGACGAATTAATTTCATGTGTTCGCCAATTAGGAGCATTCGACTTAAATTTTAAGGGTATAAATTTTCGATGTCATCAATGTATGCACAAACATGCATACAACTCCGTAGCATAAGTATAATAAAACATTTAGTAAACTCTTTCACGAGACTAAATTTCTACATAAATTATGTTGCGGTATTGGTTAAACCAATTAAGAATTTACCCACAACTATTCACAACGTCCTTTTGCTAAAACCCGGTTACACACAAAGCAATATCCCATTCATTGTGTTTCGGATGTGAATTTGTGGTAAATCACACTTAAGGTATAATTCAATTAATAATCGTAGGTCATATCAATTTGACGCACATGCGAGCCGTGAATTTGGTCAGCGACTAATGCCATAACACCTCCTTCCTTAACAAGGTACATGACCAGCGGTGCGTTATACCCACTTTATAGTTTGTCAAAAGGAGTAGGCCGTTAGATTATTATTGCAATTCACCAATCAACGTAATATTATGTAACATAAATCTCTAACAAATCATTATTTAAATATGAGTTAGTCCATATTATTTCTTTCAAAAAAACCCTTTTTACAACAATTCAACAATTTTTATATAAACAAGTAAAAAAACTAAATCATAAACACATAATAACAATTTATATGTGAAATAAATAAATCAAATAGCCACATGTATACGATTTATTCAATAATCACAAAATCTAGGTCTTTATATTCATATAAAAGTCTTCCCTAATTCTAGATTTATTGAATCAAATAACCACGTACCACATAAAATCATATAAACATATAATATTACGATCCATGAAAACATGCACGTTATCATGGATTCCCCACAAATTTTAACAATTAAATCTCTATGGATCGTAACCATACATGACATAACAACTAATCATGCAATTTAATGTAAAATTATCCCACATGTAATTTAGGGTTTAAAACAATTCTTTTTTTTTATTAAAAATTCAGCCAAAACCCTAATTTTTAAAAAACAAAACCTTAATTTTAAGAAAACCTATAACTTTAGATTTTCGATAATTATAACATGTTAAAACGGCTCTCGATGCCACTAAAGGATTATAAACATCATAAAAATTATATAAGCCCTAAACGAGATCAAAGCACATATAGTAGAAGCGATTTAACAAGATCATAATAATAACACAATTATAATTAATCAAATTAGGGTTACTTACCTTTACGCTAAAGCAAATCCACATGACGAAGAACGAATCACCAATTCGCGCTTATATCGTATATCACCAAGATATAGTCTAAAGTAAGACTATATTACGATTTTGTACACACATAATACAACGAGTTAACCTTGATTCTAGCACATGAAAACTGAGCTACAACGCTTATATATAATCTACCCAACAACCCTAGAGAGGGGCTAGGAATAGATTGTAAGTAAAATGATCAACCAAAACCCCTTGTGTGTTTTCCTCCTACGATCGCAACAAAGAAAGAGAGGGAAGAAACATTTTTTTGTATTGAATTATGAGGAGAAGGATTTGCATATATAGGCATAATCTTGTATCCAAAAACAAATAAAAGGAAGTTTTACCCTTTCCTTTTCCCCATAACCGACCGACCAAATACCCCTATAGGGTGTTCCGGAATCTTTCAAACTTCTTTCCTTTTGTTTACTTACTATATATTTATTTAACGCTCGTTAATACTTAACTATTAATTAATTAACGATCGTTAAAATTATGTCTCGTTTTAATTTAATAAATACAAAAATATATATTTATTAAATAAATTAATAAATACAATAAATATATTTATTAATTAAATTAACTCTTTACGTATTATGTGCAATCCTGTAGTCTCGAGTTCGATCCTATGACACGACTATTAAATATAAGTCCATAAACTTACACTAAGCAATATGCTTAGTGTGCGGATATATAACATAGAATGTAAAGCATAAACATAAGCAAGTAATAAATGAAATGAATAGCAGCGGAATAAATGTATGTCCTAGAAAACTTGGTTTATGTTCATAAAATTGGTTTATATTTCTGAAAAGACTTATGTTTAGGTTATCTTGAAAATCTGTATTTTAAATATGTCGTGAGCCCATATAGGTCATGTTATATCCACGTGAATGAATACTTGGAGGGGTGACCTGGTCATGCAATTAGAGGGGCTACCTCTAATTAATATATAAAATGAGTGGAGGGATCAGCTCCTGTAACGGGTGTAAGGCACACACCACAGTTACCATGAAATCATACTACTTGTCATAGGATGCACCCATTCGCCCCACATGATAATAATAATATTGGCCAAACTGTAAAGGGACGCTACGAGCAATCACTCTCACCGTAGAAGAGTCATAACACCGGTGCCTCCAATACTATGGTTATGGAACCCACATAACTAGGTGAAACTGGCATGCATGTATATAACTCAGGAAATCTAAAATAATCATACATATACTGATGTGTTTAAGACACCTAAACTACTGGGGAACACTGATGGCTGCAAACGGGAAATCCTAATATAGGAAGAAAGATGTCCTTATTGAAGGACGGAATATCCGTACCTTATGTCCAGTAAATAAAGACGAAAACGAACGTCAATCACTCTGAATTCACAAATCACTACATAGTTATGAGACATAAATAAGAGTCGGTCTTACTTATACATACTTGTTATTTACTTGACGTGTTCATACTTATTATACTTGTTCTTGTCTTGTCTTAATATTTCATGTTTTAATCATGTGTTTCTTATAGTTTCATGTGTTTTAGATTCATGAGTTTCATGTTTTAAGTGTTATAATACTTGTTATAACATAATGAGTAACTTTCTAAAAATAGTAGGTTTCTATATATAGTAACTTTCCAAAACAGCAGGTTTCCATATATAGTAACTTTTCAAAAATAGTAAGTTTCTAAAAATTGAAAGTTTTCATAATTAGTATGTTTCCATTAATATAAAATTTCCATATTTAGCCTGTTTCTATAAATAGTATGTTACCATATTTAACGTATTACCATAAATAACATGTTACCATATTTAGTATATTTCCATAAATATCATATTACCATATCTATCATGTTGCCATAAATAATATAATTCCATAATTAATTATATGCATATTTTATATCATGTATTATTATATTATAAAGTTTAATAATTAATAAATACTTATCTTATTATTAATTAATAATCTCATGTCATGTTATTATAAGTTTCTTATGAATTAATAATATTACATAATGCATGTTATTAAACTTTACCATAAAAGATATTGATAAATTTAACCTAAGTTTTAATTAATTAAATACATGTTCATGAATAATTAAATAATTAATTATTTTAACCTACGTTTATTTAAATAATAATACCTATATAATTATCATGAATTATATAAATAAACATAACATAAGTTTTAATTTAATTAAACCAAAATTAATTAATAAATAAATTAATTAAAACATAACATAACTAAATTTACATGTAGGTTTAGTTACGTGTTTCTAAAAAAGTTAAGTTCCCGATCCCCGACCCGAGATCCGACAATCGAGTCACAACAGCTCACTGAGAGCCTACGGCTCTCGGCTCGCTACTGCGCTGAACCAACCAGCCCACCAGCCCTCGCTGGGGTCCCACCTGCCTGCGTCATGTACCCACCGAGCACCCCTTAGTGGGTCTCGGTTCCCACCGCTAGGCCAAGATACCCACTGGGGTTCTTGGTCCTTGTGGCTGCCATCCATAGCACCACCACCGCCAGCCCAAGGTTGCGGCTGGTGGTTCATAACCAACGCCGACCCTCATTGAGGGGTTGCGGCTACTGGACGCCAACTTCACCGGGACCCTAGAGGTGTCGGTTTGCGTGTGATCAAGAAAAACACCCCCACAAACCTTTATTTGTTTTATTCTAGGTTGATCTAACATACTTACATGTTTTCTTATTTTATTCTTAAAAAATTCTTGATCATAACCTAATTAAAATAAAAGAAGAAAAAGGATTTGAGGGATACAAATGCGTGGATTAAATGGGAATGAACACGAACACGTTACCGTATCAACAACAAAATCAAAACGAATTCCTCCTTATGTTCTTAGGGTGCCGCGACAAGAAAGAGAGACAAAGAGGGTTTAGGGTTTTATTTTCTATAAAAGTGTTTAATAAAAATCCCATGTAGTTTTTATTAAACTAATAGTTAATGGGTATAGGCCAAAGCCCGGTTCTCCCTTCCTTCTCCTTCAAGCCGACGCGAACAAACACCCCTATAGTTTTAATATTTGTTTTTCTTGCTTAATATTTACCTTAGATGTTCGTTTTTATTTATCGTGTTTTGTTTCTTGAACGTTTCTTAATATCGTACGTACATACTTACCGTATATTAATATTCTTGTTTACGTACTTAATAATTATGATAATTAATTAATATATATATTATTCGTAATAAATGTTCGTGATACATGACATATATTAATTAATTATAAATTTTAAATTTAACGGTAACTTCGTGCATTTAATGATCTTAGGATTATTTAAGCGGGTTTTTACAACTCTTCCCCCCTAAAAGAACAATTCGTCCTCGAATTTGAGATACGATAAGCTGACAAGATGCTATGCGCTAAAATGACATATAAGCTGGAAAGACATGTAAGTTGAAATGACGTACCTGAGTCAAAACTTGAAACGAGGGTAAGAAGACAGATAGACTCCTCCGTTTCCCAAGTGGCTTCCCGCTCGGTATGATCCCTCTAGATGATTTTAACGAATGGAATCATCTTTCTCCTCATGACTCGTTCTTGGCGACCAAGAACTTTCTCAGGTTCCTCGATATATGATAGATCCTATCGAATATGCTCGAATGGATACGTAACTTTATGTAGTGGATGGTAGTTGTAACCTCTGAGTAAGGATACATGGAATACATTGTGCACATGAGATAGCTGAGGAGGTAAAGCCAGCCGATATGATACTTCACCGACACGTTCAAGGATCTCAAACGGTCCGATGAAACAAGGACTGAGCATGCCCTTTAGTCTAAAACGCTTGACACCACGTGCTCATGATACTTTAAGGAAAACATGGTTGCCGATATTAAACGCTAGATCTCTATGATGTTTCTCAACATAGCTCTTCTGTCGAGCACGAGCTTCCTGTAGCTTCGCCTTGGCTATGGAAACCTTCTCATTGGTCACCTCTATCATTTCTGGTCCTTCAAGGATTCGTTCTCCAACTTGATCCCAACATATTGGAGCACGACACTTTCGGCCATAGAGCATCTCAAATGGTGCACACTTAATACTTGAATGCCAACTGTTGTTGTAGGCAAACTCTACCAAAAAATTGTAGTCGTCCCAACTTCCTGACCATTCCAGTGCACAAGCGCGCAACATATCTTCTAAGGTCTGAATCGTACGCTCCGATTGACCATCGGTTTGAGGATGAAAGGCAGTGTTAAGCTTAAGCTTAGTGCCCCAAGCTTTCTGCATACCCTTCCAGAATTTTGACGTGAAACAAGGATCTCGGTCTGATATGCTGTCTGAAGGAGTTCCATGTAGCCGTATGATATCCTTAAGGAATATATCTGCCAATTTGCTGACTGAGAAGTCCTTGCGAATTGGGTGAAAATGAGCTGACTTGGTTAAACGATCAACTATGACCCAATTAGCATCATGTCTGCTCTGAGTAAGTAGAAGTCCGATGATGAAATCCATGGAGATTTTGTCCCACTTCCACGCGGGAATCTCTAGCGGTTACAGTAAACCACTAGCCCGTTGATGCTCGATCTTAACTTACTGGCAAGTTAGACACTTAGATACGAAAGTAGCAACATCCTGTTTCATGCCACTCCACCAGAAATGTTGTTTAATGTCATTATACATGAATTTTTCAATTCTTTTTAATCTATTTTTCGTTCCACGGCTCAGTCGAATTGATATCAAATTAATACGTAGAGATTAATTGTTCTTGGTTAATAAAAACTTGTTTGGTATTTAAAACTAAAAACTATTTAATCTAATTAAAAAGCAAATATTTAATTAAAAATACTTTTTTCACTGTTAAAAATCTTAATTAAAACTAATTAAACTAATCTAAAACTATTTAAAATTATAGATTAATTAAGTTAACTAAAACTTAACTTTTTAAAATTTATAAACTAATTTAGACTATTTAAAATAAAATTATTTAAATAGATTTAAAAACTATTTTGAATTTAAGCAAAACTTAAAACTAATTTTATATAAAACTAAATTAATTAAAAACTAATTTATTTAAAAACTAATTTTAAAAACAATTTAAATTTCAAAAAGTATAAATTTTTTTAACTTTTTAAAAGTAAATTAAATAAACTTTTAATTAAAACTATTTAAATTAAAACTTGTAAAATAGAATAAAAACCCGACAGCCTAATTAACTAAGCTATATTAATAACAAAGGCTATAATTAAACACAAATAAGATGCTAGAACAACTGGTTAACGCGTTTGGCCCATGACCAGGAGGTCATGGGTTCGAGTCCCATGGTAGACATTTTTTTTTGTAATTATTTATTTTTGAGACAGAAAGATGTCACCATACGTATTTAACCAGAAACAGAACTCCAATATCACAGTTCAAAAATCTAAATACTACATCACATACCAAAAATAAACAATGTAGTTGAGAAAATTAAGTTCAATCTACCAGCAATACAATTAAATAATCAGCAGAAACAAATTAAAACAAACTCAAAAATGGAAGCCATTCAATCTTTTAAAACTATAGTTATGGAATCTCAAAATCATCAAGGTAATAATATCAGCGAAGAGAACTAAACATTCAGCAAATTAAAACAAAAGCAAGCATCCAACTAACAGCAGATAAAGTCTATAAACCAAATCCAGAAACAAGCTAACTAAATGCAAGTAAAAGCTAATAACATAATTAAGCTAAACACGTAATGCAATGATCTAAAGATAACATCTAAAGAATCATATAGTAACAGCCAAGTGATCATCAAAGCTAAATCAGCAGATCCAAATATTCAGAATCTAAAAAGATTTATACTCCTCTATATAAAACAACATCATCATTTAAACTCACTTACCAGATTAAAAATTCAAAGCAGATACTTAAAATACAAAAAACCATAAGCAATATTAAGCAGAAATGAGTAAATTAAAACAGATCAATCCTAAACAGCATTAAATCTATAAATATAAATCAACTCAAACAGTTAAAATCAATTAAGCACTTTAACAAAAAATAATATAAATAACATGTAAAATAAAATAGAAATGCACCTATTGGAGGCAACCTTTGATGACAAAATCGCGCGCTGAGCGGATTTTAGAACCAAATCAAAACCACCATTACACGACATCGAACCAAAATATAAACACCATTATTGAACCACGAACTAGAACCACCATTCGTGAACCAAACAGTTTTTCCACCATTTTTAATAAGCTAAACAGTGGGTTTAACTTTCATCCCTTAACTCACTCTAAATCATTCACATAAACTAACTTATAAGTTTATATGAATGATTATATAATTATAATATTATTTTGTAAGTTTAGAAGATGCAAGAAAAATTATATCAGTAGAATAAAAACATGGACAAGAAGATTACCAAACTGAAATTTAACTTTTAACAGTAAAAATAAAACGAGAGAAATAACAAGAGATTTAAACTGAAAATTACTTTATTAATTCAAATCAAAACATTACAATATAAAAACAGAAAATTACAAATTCCTAATCTAAATCTGAAATTATAAAATTAAAGAAAGAAAAAGGGATGATTTTCTAATGAAAATCAGGGTATTTATAGGCTAACCAAAGGGGTGGGGTGTTGATGAAGATTGATTTCAGGCCATTGGATCATCTTCTCTTCATCTCTCTCATCAAACACTTGATCATACGGCTGTCAATACCCTTCTCTCACTCGGATCGTGATGTAGTGGTTTTACTACTCTTTAGGAAAAGAGATCAAAAGTGGCAAGTATTAAGTGTCGGTTTATGAAAACCAAGCACTAATGACCCAAAATGGGGATCGTTCTCAAGGAGGCGAGTGTGTTATGAGTGTAATGATTTGGATTAACTTTGTGATTATATTTGTGAGAAAGAAAAATAGAAATGGGATAAGAAGAGAATGACTGTTACGAAGACGGATTACACTAAGACGATAAAGGTGTACACGTAAAACCGTAAAAAACCACCAAAATTAAAATTTTACTCTTAAAATTTACCAAAAATCACTAAAAATTCACAAAAATATTCTAAGGGTTTACAAAAAATCCAAACTTGCTAAAACCTTTTAATTAATTAAATATTAACTTTTTAATGCTAATAAAAGCCCTAAAAATCGATATTAACTAATAAAAAGTCCAAATCAAGATCTTAAAATTTGTAAACCTTTAAAATAATCTAATTAAGCTAAAAAGTATTTTTCAAAATTTTAAAACCACTAAAAACTATTTTTAAACAATTAAAAACTATTAAAAGCTATAAAAACTTAAAATAATTCTATAAAATAATTAAAAGACCCTAAAAATATTTGGAAAGTTGCAAAATTCCGAATTAAGTGTATAGAATCTAGGAAATATATAAAAACTTAGAAAATCAGACTTTTAATTTTTAACAATAAAATAATATTAAAATATAATTAAAAATCCAAAAATCATAAAAAATTCTTAAAAGTTGAAGACTAGCTTAATTTAACCTAAATAACTTAGAAATGAACTTGAAATTACCTAAATACCCTTATTGGGCCTAGAAAATGGGCTAAACCCAAAACAGATCCTTAATGGGCTAAATTTGAGCCCAAAATGAAAAAGTGCCCCAAATAAGCCCAAAAAGCACTAATTGACTCAAAATTTGATTTTAAACAACTTTTTCCAAAGGCCCAAAAGGTGAAAGTGTGAAATAAGCTAGCTTATACCAAACAACTTATTCTTAATGTTTTGGCCCATTAAGCAATAAGCTAATGCCATAAGCTCAAATTAGACACACAAGCTTCTTTTGTCCTAAATAAGACTTCTGTAAAAAATAAATTTGAAATAAGCTCAAGGAATAAGCCTGAAAATGCAATAAGCAATCTACAGAAAACTACAAAATAGTCGTTTTTGAGTTCTAGGCCACCCAAGAGCTGATTCAAGTTTCTTAAGCTTTTAAATGACTTAATTAAGCTATTTCAACAAAATGTTTTCAAATAAGCTGACTCAATAAGCTGTAAAAAGCAAATAAGCACTTATGAAAAAGTCAAATAAGTTGGTTTTCTAGCAAAAAGTCAAAGTCCAATAAGCTCCAGTCTAATCAAATGGGTCAAATAATGAAGATCTATCACAAAAATAAGTTGTTGCAAGTCTGGATAAGCTAAAATAGCTTATTGATAAGCTGAGTACAAATTAACACTAGCAGGGGCTAGTTTTGGATGTTGAGTAGTGGAAACTTTTTCCACTACTTGACTTGTTTGACTTTTTGTCTTTAGTGACTTTTTTGGAGATTCAGATTTCACAAAGGCACCCAAATGATCATTGGATCATAAGGAGTCAATAACAATCAATAAATCACAACAAGCAACAGCCAATTTGTACAGTTAATTCAATAAAGCACCAGATTTGTCACCGACTTAGAACAATAAGAAGTTTAGGTTCAATAAGCACTTAGAGCAATATTCAGCCAGCCAAACTCAACCAAATGCATACACAAGCTATTATAAACTCAAATGAACAAGTCTAAACAGGTTTCACGCAATGATTCAAAGTTTTAAGCAAGATTCAAGCAAGATTAAGTTACTGATGAACACTAACACATGCAGTTTTCACTTTGTTGATGTACTTGACCAACAAGCCAGATTCAAACCTCAAGATCTATCAAGTACGTTATAATAATGATGTTTTAACAACTTTTAACCCTAAGCATGCACAAATAGTAGATTTCACCAAAATATTAGGTCAAAAACAGTCAAAATCAACAAGTTATAGCAGATTATGTGATTCAAGGTTTCAAACTCCAAAACTTGCAGCAAAGCACTCTCAACCAAGCATATATCAGATATAAAGCACAAACACAAACTTTCCACAACACAATACCATGTTATGATTCAAAGCAAGTAATCCCAAACACCCTTTTATCTTTTCAAATCAAATTTTAAACAAGAAAAAGTGTGATTTAGTTTACCAAATGATTAATCTAGCATATAAACAACATTATCATGCAAGACTAAACAGATTCAAGCCAAGAAATAAACAAGAACACAAGTATAGCACAAATCCACAAAAAATCCAATATTTATCAGATTTCAAGCTTTTAAGACAAACCTCATGGATGTACATCCACACCCACGAATGTTAGAGCTTATGTGCTAGCTAGAAAAAGCACAAGCTTCCAACAGCAACCCTGCTAAGATTCAATAAGGTAAGTAGCACAATATCAAAATCAGAAAAGTAAAAAGCCTTAATTGATGTAACCTTGTTACCCCACACTTGATTATCCCCAAGTTATAAGCCTCACCACACCATGATAATACAATATCAGGATGCTATGATCAGCCCTATAGCCCAAGAATTCCAAGGTTTGAACAAGAACTTAGCAAAATATCAAGCTTGAAGGAAAAATGCAAACTTTTGCACTCTCCTTAAAAACAGGTTTTGAGATTCAATTTCAGTTAACAAATAACAATAACAAGATTAAAATTAAGTGGCACTTGGTCTTTCTTCAACCAACTTAACACACTTTCATCAAACTGAAAAGATGATTTACAAGTTTTTGAACAAGGAAAAACCAAAAGCAAACTAAAATGTAATGACCTAAGGCCTTTATATAGGCATACATGAACTAGTTAAGAGCTAAAAAACATAAACCCTAATGTAGTGAAGTCCCCATAATGCCCTTGTGAAGTTTGAACTCTTGGAGAATCATGTGACTGATTTTTGTTTGTTTGTTGTAGCTGGCATGTGAAAATGTGATCAATGGCCTCAAATAAGCTTAGAAATCAAGCTAGAATGAGGATTGTTGGATTGCTGTCCCAATCTTGTCTTCTTCCTCAAACGTGTAGCAGGGCATTTCCCATGTGCACTCTTGGGTGATGTGGCAAGATGTTTAAGAGTGGGTTTAGGATTAGTACCACCTTAATCTTAAATGTGGAGGGATTTAGTGTTTAATTTCAAGTAATGAACAAATCCCTAATTGTGTTCATAGGATGAATAGTTGAGGTTTTGATCCGGTTTAGTATTTAAATAAGTGTTAGGCGCCATAATTAATTAACTAATTAATTTAGTTAAAAAATCTGGTGAGTGGAAGTGTGAGGTGGCAGTAGAGTGAGTTTTGATTGGTTGTGGGGATTGAGTGGGTGAGGTGGCAGCATGTGATTAGTCTAGGTATCTTAGGTTGTCTGGCCACATTTACCCCCTGTTCTTCTTTTCTTCTTTCACTTTGTAAATATTGCACAAAAATCCGGATCCCTTTGTTATTAAAGTTTTTCTTTTCACACTTTTGCCCCAAATACTTTTCCAAAGTATTTTCAGGGGTAATTCTTGCCATTTTGTGATTCTTGAAGGGCTGTTTTGGCATTTTCTTGATGGATTATGGTCTTAACTTGTATGATTGGCATTTTGGAGGACTGATAATGCCAAGTCTTCATTTATGAGGGACCATTCTTGCCAAATGTTGAAAGTCAAGGGTCCTTTTTGTAATTTTGGGATTTTCAAAGGACCAAACTTGTAATTTCTTGTACTTTGAAGGACTTCATGATATATTTGACATTGTGGGGGATATTGGTTGACAATTTAGCTTTGTTGAGGGGCTAAACTTATCAATTCTTCA
This sequence comes from Glebionis coronaria, assembly GCA_025667525.1. Classification (NCBI taxonomy): domain Eukaryota; kingdom Viridiplantae; phylum Streptophyta; class Magnoliopsida; order Asterales; family Asteraceae; genus Glebionis; species Glebionis coronaria. The sequence goes on along the minus strand of CM046880.1, from coordinate 178,826,998 downwards.
AAGTGGAGGGCCCTTTTTGTAATTTTGACAAACTTTAGGGACCAAACTTGTAATTATGAAGATACAAGGGTATAAAGTGTCAATTCTTCCATATTGGAGGACCCTTCTTCATAAGTATTCAAATCTTCAAGGGTTTTCTTGGGAAAATTCTTCATTAGGGCTTGGTTCATTGTGCGGCTTCGTTTCCTGTGTTCGTTTTTGTATGATTCTTGTGATCTTTTGTCATTTTCTCAATATCCGTACCTAAAATACACAAGCAACAAACACAAGCATATATATGGGTATATTGATGATATTTAATGCATTTTAAGCCCTTTTTGGACGATGAGACTATGTATAAAAGCAGTCTCATCACTCCCCCATACTAAACCATTGTCGTGCCCTCACGCAATGCTAGAATAAAGTATCGTAGCATCTCCAAAATTCTTTTTTATTCATTTTATTGAACGATAAACTAACTACACTACTACTATTGCTACTACTACTTGCGTTTTAGACATAATGTATGATTTTCATCACAAAATGGGACGTTTAGGTTCATAGAATAAGAACACGTGAATGCTTCGTTAGAAATAATTTCATGGTCCTCGATTTTCACCCCAATTTCATGCCAAGCGTGCAACGAGATCATTGTCATTATAAGTTAGTAATGCTAACACTACTCATATGCCCTAATCACGTACTTATCCTCCCATTTTCCTAATTGTATCTCTTATATTTTATTTTGTCTTGAATGTTTCACGAGGATACATTGTTTGACTTATGCGATAATAGAGATTTAGGTCTAAAAATAGATTCCTAACGGTGTAACCAAGACCATCAAATCAATAACCCCTCCTAATAGACAATGATGTCAAAAAATTAAGTTGACAAGAAGGAACGATAAACACGGTTTTATAACGGTTTTGAACATGAGACTTATTACCAAGACTTTTATACACCCCCTAACGGAAGGGCCTTATTATCTTTGGTTTACCTCCATCTTTTATTCAACTTCGCCATGAAGCTTTTATTATGACTTCGGTCTTGCCTTGCCTTTTATTATCCGCCTCATCGGTGGTTTTATTAGCCAAAGACGTATATCCTCACGCTAAGGCGAATTTTGGATCTTTAAATCTTCGAAGCTTAAGGCTTGATTCACTTTCAATTTTGCATAGATTTTTCGGCCTTGTGGGGCTTCAAATTGTTTGCTTGATTTAGGTGAGCACTTGAAATCTTATTATTGGGTGAAGCTTTTGATTATTCGGGTGCCAATACTTCAAAACCGTGACGCTGGCAATACCTTAATGTCTTCCCAATTTAATTACACGGAAGCTACTAGAAAAGACTAGAAACCCAACAATCCCAACTAACCCGCTAAGTCGATATTTATTAAGCAAAAAATATTTACATGCGAAGGGTGAATAAGCAAACAACGAGAACACATGAGTTTTTGAAAGAATACGAGTACTCTACGTTTAGCATAGTAACTTATAATTAACCCTATCATTTCTCCTCCTCATTTAAGAGACTTAGCCTAATGTGAAGTTAAGGAATCGAAGCTAAGTGCTCAACACGCACGGTCGAGTAAAAAATTAATCTTATTCTCGCCAACGGAAAACATACATTCGTGTCTTCAAACACTTATAAAACATGAGAAAATTTTTAAAATTTGGCCATTTTTAGCCTTATTTTTGCAACAAAACGATAAACAAAAAGATAAACTTTGGAAAGGGTGAAGGTTTGGCAAGGCAAGTATCTATTCACCCCCCCATTCTAAAGTTAAACATTGTCCTCAATGTTTCGAGTCTAGGGGTGCAAACACCCCCATGCTAGAGACGTAGTCGAATGCCTAATCTAGAATGGAAAGGGTGTAACCGTTAAATTTAAAGCCGTTTATGAAGTGTGCTATAAACCTAAGGTTAGAACATCAAAGGATATATCATGGATATTGAGAAAGTCTTCAAAGCAAACAATCAGTCTTTCCGGAAGGTATCCCTGCTCTGCTATGCCGAGTGCTCCCATAAAACGAACACGAGAGGCTCCAATCGAGAAGATCATGATCATCTAAAGTCCACAATTCACAAACAACCACGGAACAAAGGTTGGAAGGGAACAAATCCGCACACGTTACTACATTAGAAAGCGATAATATGTACATAGGATAAGCATGGGACTCCCCCACGAGGCACCTCGTTTTTGATTACCGAGTCATGAGCTCGACTCGATCCCCTCAATACTAATTATCATTGGGGAAAGTGATTTGGTCGAGGTAGTTCAAGGATGGAACTTCCCCGCCAAAGTAGTGCTTCAACTTATGTCCATTCACCTTGAAGTTGGGGCCATCATTTTGAGCTAACTCGATGGTCCCATATGGAAATACTTGAGTCACGGTGAATGGACTGGACCAACGGGATTTCAACTTACCGGAAAAGATTTTCAAGCGAGAATTAAAAAACAAAACTTGATCCCCAATGTTAAAAACCCGGTTTTTAATTTTAGAATCGTGCAACTTTTTAGTTTTTTCTTTATAAATCAATGAATTTTCATAAGCAATGTCCCTCAATTCATCCAATTCATTTAATTGCATTTTCCGGTGTTTTCCCGCGGTCTCCATATCATCATTACAATGCTTTAGGGCCCAATAAGCCTTGGGTTCCAATTCGATTGGCAAATGACAATTTTTTTCCATACACAAGCTTATAGGGAGTGCACGCAATGGGCGTCTTATGAGCAGTCCTAAAGGCCCATAAAGCATCGTCTAACTTATCCGACCAAGATTGTCGGTTTTCCCCAACGGATCTCTCTAGGATCCTCTTCAACGCTCGGTTTGAAACCTCGACTTGCCCACTCTTTTGTGGGTGATAAGCCGTAGAAAGCCGATGTGTAACCCCATATTTCCTTAGGACCCTTTCGAATTGGTCGTTACAAAAATGGGTTCCACGATCGCTTATGATCGCACGAGGGGTTCCAAACCGAAAAACAAGCTTTTCAAAAACTTGACTACCACACGAGCATCATTGGTGGGCAAAGCCTTAGCTTCCACCCACTTAGATAGGTAGTCAACCGCAACGAGGATATACTTATTACCACGAGATGATGGGAACGGCCCCATAAAGTCTATACCCCAAACGTCAAAGATCTCACACACTTGGATGATATTTTGTGGCATTTCATCTTTTTGTGAGGCTTTTCCTTGTCGTTGGCATGAGTCACACGACTTCACTAGATCTTGTGCATCTCGGTAAATAGTAGGCCAAAAGAAGCCGACATCAAATACCTTCTTAGCCGTGAGATTAGCACCGTGGTGACCACCCGTTGGTCCCTCATGGCAAGCTCTAAGGATGTTAGAAGCTTCGGTGCCAAATACACAACGTCGGATGATTTGATCCGCACAAGTTCGAAACAAGTAAGGGTCGTTCCAAATGTAGAACTTGACGTCACGAAAGAATTTTCGTTTTTCTTGAGTCGTCATACCCTTGATGATGAAGTTACCCGCATGGTAATTTGCAAAGTCCGCAAACCATGGGGTGGAAGAATCAAGCTTAGAGTTCACTACACCAAGTGTCTCGAGCGGAAATGTTTCGGTGATTTCCTTGGGCTCGTAAACACTTTGGTGAGGATCTTCCAAACGAGAAAGATGATCGGCCGCTAGATTCTCGGCTCCTTTTTTGTCAACAATTTTGTGATCAAATTCTTGAAGGAGGAGAATCCAACGAAGTAATCTCGGCTTTGCATCTTGTTTAGCCATAAGATACTTGATAGCCGAATGATCCGTATACACTATGCATTTTGTCAAAACGAGATAAGGTCGGAATTTATCAAATGCATACACCACGGCAAGGAACTCCTTCTCCGTTGTGGTGTATTTAAGTTGAGCCTCGGTCATCGTCTTGCTAGCATAGTGAATAGGCAAGAAGTGATTTTCATGACGTTGCCCCAATACGGCCATAATAGCGTAATCCCTAGCATCACACATGAGCTCAAAGGGGAGGTTCCAATTGGGAGAAACAAGAATGGGAGCTTCGGTAAGTTTCATCTTAAGGATTTCAAAGGTTCGTACACAATCTTCGTCAAAGACAAAACGTGCCTCTTTTTCAAGAAGATGTGTAATGGGTCGAGAGATCTTTGAAAAATCCTTGATGAATCGATGATAAAAGCCCGCGTGGCCTAGGAAACTCCTAACTCCCTTAACGGTTTTAGGATGAGGTAAATTAGCGAGGACGTCTACCTTAGCTTGATAAACCTCAATACCCACTTTCGAGACCTTGTGCCCTAAGACGATTCCACTCTTAACCATAAAATGACACTTTTCCTAATTGAGCACAAGGTTGGTTTCCTCACAACGTTTCAACATTCTCTCAAGATTAGACAAACACAAAGTGAACGAATTACCAAACACGAAAAAGTCACCCATGAAGACTTCCATCGTCTTCTCGATCATGTCATGAAAAATAGCCATCATGCACCTTTGAAAGGTTCCTGGTGCATTGCAAGGTCCGAATGGCATTCTACGATAGGCAATTGTCCCATATGGACACGTAAACATAGTTTTTTCTTGATCACGAGGGTCGATGGGGATTTGGAAGTAACCGGAAAAACCATCTAAAAAGCAATAGAAATCGTTTCCCGCAAGACGCTCCAACATTTGGTCCTTGAAGGGCAAGGGAAATGGTCTTTTCGAGTGGCTTCATTCAACTTACGATAGTCAATGCACACTCTCCATCCGGTCACGAGTCTAGTGGGAATTAACTCGTTGGCATCGTTTGGCACAACGGTCATTCCTCCCTTTTTAGGGACACAATGAATAGGACTCACCCAAGGGCTATCAGAAATAGGGTAAATCATTCTCGCGTCAAGGAGTTTAAGGACCTCCTTTTTGATGATGTCGCGAATTTTGGGGTTCACCCTCCTTTGACATTGGATTGCGGGCTTTTAATCCTCCTCCATTAAGATTTTGTGGGTAAAATATTTGGGATCGATCCCCTTAATGTCGGATAACTTCCACGCAGTTGCCCCTTTGTGATCCTTTAGAACATCGACAAGTGCGGTTTTTTCATCATTCGAAAGTTCCTTCGCAATAATAACCGGCAACTTGTCGCCCTCCTCCAAATAGACATATTTTAGATGAGGAGGTAAATCTTTTAACTCGAGGATAGGTGGTTCCTCAAGTGAAGATTTAGGCTCGATACTCATAACCTCCTCGGGTGGAGGAAATGGGAAATCTTTAAGAAAATCCTTGATAATCGAGAAGTCCTCATCGTTGTCGAGGTCTTCGTTACAAGTACGTGGAACATCGAATTCTTACAATGTAAAACCACCACCTTCAAATGGAGTGAAGGTTGGTGTCGAATTATCAAGAATTAGATCTAACATAGTGGGATTGCCACTAGTTTCTTCATCACCAAATCCTAGATCTTCTTGTGAAAATTCCTCGCAAACCACGTCGATCATATCAACGAGGTTTATGGTTGCAATGGAATAAACATGAGAAATTTGAGAGTTTCGAGTTGCGTTTATAACAAGTTCCTCGTCGTTGAAACATAAGGTGATCTTTCTAGCATGGACATCCATCAAAGCCATAGACGTATCTAAAAACGAACGACCTAAAATGAGAGGAACTTGAGGATCCATGGGAATATCAACAACGATAAAGTCTACGGGATAGTAGAACTTTCCCACTTTCACAAAAACGTCTTCCGCCAATCCACATGCAAGAATCGTGGAATGGTCGGCCAACTCGATAGACATTAGTGAAGGAGTAAGATTAGGAAGATTGAGCGACTTGAAGATTGCAAGTGGCATCAAGTTAATGCTAGCACCAAGATCGGCCAAGGCGACGCATTCCTCCATATCTTGGATTGCACAAGGGATCAAAAATTTACCGGGATCACCGACTTTTTGAGGTATGCGATTAAGATAAACCGACGAACAACTAGACAATTGGTGCAATTTCTCCTTGTTGTTAAACATACTCTTAAAGTTAGCGGCAAATCGAGGCATCATGACCAAAGCATCGGCGAAACTCACATTAAAGTGCAAATCGCGAAACATTTTCATAAAAAGCTCAAATTGGTAATTGTCGCGCTCTTGACGTTTCTCCTTTCTAAGTCTCGATGGATAGGGAAAAGGTGGTGTGGGTTGAGGCGTAGGCATAGCCTTTGGAATCTCGGATTCCAATGTTGGTAAAGGATCAACCGTAGGTGTGGCATGAGCGGTACTTCGTGGGATTGGGATATGCTCCTTTTGGACCACCACCTCGGGTTCTTCCTCAATTGCTTCCTCCGTAGGAGAAATTGGTTGAGGAGTCAGTTCCTTAAGTGTCTTACCACTACGTGTGGTAATCACTTTCATCTCACCCTTAGGGTTTGATACGGTGTTGCTAGGAAGACTACTCAAAGACGGTTTACACATAATTGCCTCAAACATAGATGAGATTTTATCTTCAAACTTGGATTGCCTCTTCTCGGCTTTAACCATTTCTTGTTTTATCTCATGTTGCCCTTGTTCCAATTTTTGTTGGTTTTTTTGTAACCTAGTTACGGTTCCTTCCATCTTGTTGGTATGGATCTTAAGTTCATTAGCTAACTCATTTTTCAACTCTTTCTTCAAGTCGTTCTTAAACTCGGATCTTAGGCTAATGATTTCTCTTTGAATATTGTCAAACCTAGCATCATTCCCATTAGCGTATTCAACAAATTCATTTGGAAGATCTTTCAACGTTTGCAAACCATTGTTGTTGTTTTGAAAATCATTTTGATTTTTGTTTGAAACTTGATTATTAGCCCCTTGATTACCATAGTTTCCCTTGTTGAAATTGTTTTTGAAACCAACTTCATTGTTGCGATAGTTGTTGTTAGCATTTTGATTTGAACCAAAACCCGGTGGAGTCAATTGATTAGAGCGGGTAACTTGACCGTTTTGGTTGTAAGTTCCCGTGGCCGCGTAGGCACTCGAAGTGTTACCACCATTGGTAATGCACTCGGAGAAATCATGACCTCCACCACAATACATGAACGAAACCTCAACCGCTTTAGCCGTAGCGGGAGCACTTGGTTCTCCTACTTTGAACTCAATCAAAAGTCCATTAAGCTTATCAAAAATCTTGTTTTCCAAGTTCGCCTCAATTTGGCAAGCATCAATGGTAGTAGACAAAGAAGGTGAAGCCGAAGACGAAGCCTTACGAACACTAGACGTGCTACGAGGACTATACACCTTACATCTATTCTCAATTATCACCAAAGCTTCCTCAACCGTTTTACATAAAAAATTACCACCCGCGGCGGCATTTAAATAATCCCTTTCATGATCATTAAGTCCATTGTAAAACGTGTCAATTTGATGCAAGTCGGAAAAACCGTGATGAGGACATTCATGTAACATCTCCTTAAACCTATTCCAAGTCGTTGAAAAACTTTCATTAAACTCTTGCGAAAATTTTTAAATCTCGTTTTTCAAATGCGTAGTCTTAGAGGGAGGAAAAAATTGGTTCACAAACATAGACACGAGATCCTTCCACGTCAATATAGAATTGGGTGGCTCTTTCCCCAACCAAATTTTAGCGGACCCCGCTAAGGAATACGGAAAAAGCATCATCTTAATCGAGTCATTCGAGACATCCTTAAACTTGCATGTGGCGGTAAGTCGATTGAATTGGCGGATATGGTTGTGTGGATTGTACTTCTCATCACCACGGAACTTGTTGTTTTGGATCATCGACAACAAACCCGTTTTCACCTCAAAATTCTCCGCAAGGATAGCGGGAATCACAATAGCCTCTCCATAACCCTCGGTGGGTGCTTGAAGTAACTCCATCATAGTTCGATCCGCCCTGGTTGGTGCTTCTCTTACAATGGGTTCGTCAATAGGAGACTCCTCACTAGAAAGATTAGGAGTGGGAGTTTTGTTCTTTCGTTTACGTGCATGTCTTGCTTGATTTCGAGTTAGAATAAACGTCACGTACAACGAGGGGACGAGCAAAGAAGATTCTTTTTGGTGTTTTGTATTTTTCACCTTTTTTTTATGGTTTTTGATTGTATTAACCTTTTTGGATTTTGGTGAATGTATTAAGTAGACACAAATCTACAAATCTCATTCTTAATCAAATCTCTTGATTAAAGAAGCCTCAAGGAATGAAAACGATCATGTGAAGTGAACGCCTTCGATGACTTTAGAACGTTGGTGGAACACCAAAACGTTCAAGAGGGTTTAATCAAATGAAACCAAGAAAATATATATGATACTTAGTAATACTTTGGGCGGCAAAAACCCTCGATTAGCTCTCAAAATCAAATACTCACAAGCAAGAGGGGAAACGAGGCAGCGCGAAGCACCTCCTTTTTCCTTAGGATATATTTTATAATATCCGCCTTATACCCACCTTATAGTTTGTATTTTTCAAAATTGAGCTTCACGAAAGTATTTATCTATTTTTGCCTTTTTCTTTGGTTTGAGATTCGAATACAATGATTGGGTAATGACCTCCCAAGTCAAGGTTGTGATTTCTCACGTATTTGGAGTACTTGTGAATTTATTGTTCTACGTATACAATATAGTAATAGTATTCACACAAAAATCGAAAACCGATAATACGTATTAGTAGAGTGCTACTAATACAAATACTATTATGATTAGTATATAAAAACAACAATTCCAAATCAAAACACAACACGCCTCCCCGGCAGCGGCACCAAAATTGATGTAGTGGTTTTACTACTCTTTAGGAAAAGAGAGCAAAAGTGGCAAGTATTAAGTGTCGGTTTAAGAAAACCAAGCACTAATGACCCAAAATGGGGATCGTTCTCAAGGAGGCTAGTGTGTTATGAGTGTAATGATTTGGATTAACTTTGTGATTATATTTGTGAGAAAGAAAAATAGAAATGGGGTAAGAAGAGAATGACGGTTACGAAGACGGATTACACTAAGACGATAAAGGTGTACACGTAAAACCGTAAAAAGCACCAAAATTAAAATTTTACTCTAATAATTACCAAAAATCACTAAAAATCCACAAAAATATTCTGGGGTTTACAAAAAATCCAAATTTGCTAAAACCTTTTAATTAATTAAATACTTTTTAACGCTAATTAAAGCCCTAAAAATCAATATTAACTAATAAAAAGTCCAAATCAAGATCTTAAAGTTTGTAAACCTTTAAAACAACCTAATTAAGCTAAAAAGTATTTTTCAAAATTTTAAAACCACTAAAAACTATTTTTAAACAATTAAAAACTATTAAAAGCTATAAAAACTTAAAATAAATCTAGAAAATAATTAAAAGACCCTAAAAATATTTGGAAAGTTGAAAAATTCCTAATTAAGTGTATAGAATTTATGAAAAATATAAAAACTTAGAAAATTAGACTTTTAATTTTTAACAATAAAATAATATTAAAATATTATTAAAAATCCAAAAATTATAAAAAATTCTAAAAAGTTGCAAACTAGCTTAATTTAACCTAAATAACTCAAAAATAAACTTGAAATTACCTAAATACCCTTATTGGGCCTAGAAAATGGGCTAAACCCAAAACAGATCCTTAATGGGCCAAATTTGAGCCCAAAATGCAAAAGTGCCCCAAATAAGCCCAAAAGCACTACTTGACTCAAAATTTGATTTTCAACAACTTTTTCCAAAGGCCCAAAAGCTGAAAGTGTGAAATAAGCTAGCTTATACCAAACAGCTTATTCTTAATGGGCTTTTTGGCCCATTAAGCTATAAGCTAATGCCATAAGCTCAAATTAGACACACAAGCTTCTTTTGTACTAAATAAGACTTCTGTAAAAAAGAAATTTGAAATAAGCTCATGGAATAAGCCTGAAAATGCAATAAGCAATCTATAGAAAATGACAAAATAGTCATTTTTGAGTTCTAGGCCACCCCAAGAGCTGATTCAAGTTTCTTAAGCTTTTAAATGACTTAATTAAGCTATTTCAACAAAAAATTTCAAATAAGCTGACTCAATAAGCTGGAAAAAGCAAATAAGCACTTATTAAAAAGTCAAATAAGTTGGTTTTCTAGCAAAAAGTCAAAGTCAAGTCCAATAAGCTCCAGTATAATCAAATGGGTCAAATAATGAAGATCTATCACAAAAAATAATTTGTTGCAAGTCTGGATAAGCTAAAATAGCTTATTGATAAGCTGAGTACAAATTAACACTAGCAGGGGTTAGTTTTGGATGTTGAGCAGTGGAAACTTTTTCCACTGCTTGACTTGTTTGACTTTTTGTCTTTAGTGACTTTTTTGGAGATTCAGATTTCACAAAGGCACCGAAATGATCTTTGGATCATAAGGAGTCAATAACAATCAATAAATCACAACAAGCAACAGCCGATTTGTACAGTTAATTCAATAAAGCACCAGATCTGTCACAGACTTAGAACAATAAGCAGATTAGGTTCAATAAGCACTTAGAGCAGTATTCAGCCAGCCAAACTCAACCAAATGCATACACAAGCTATAATAAACTCAAATGAACAAGTCTAAACAGGTTTCATGCAATGATTCAAAGTTTTAAGCAAGATTCAAGCAAGATTAAGTTACTAATGAACACTAACACAAGTAGTTTTCACTTTGCTGATGTACTTGACCAACAAGCCAGATTCAAACCTCAAGATCTATCAAGTATGTTATAATAATTATGTTTTAACAACTTTTAACCCTAAGCATGCACAAATACTAGATTTCACCAAGCATATATTAGATATAGAGCACAAACACAAACTTTCCACAACACAATACCAAGTTATGATTCAAAGCAAGTAATCCCAAACACCCTTTTATCTTTTCAAATCAAATTTTAAACAAGAAAAAGTGTGATTCAGTTTACCAAATGATTAATCTAGCATATAAACAACATTATCATGCAAGACTAAGCAGATTCAAGCCAAGAAATCAACAAGAACACAAGTATAGCACAAATCCACAAAAAATCCAATATTTATTAGATTTTCAAGGTTTTAAGAGAAACCTCATGGATGTACATCCACACCCACGAATGTTAGAGCTTATGTGCTAGCTAGAACAAGCACAAGCTTCCAACAGCAACCCTGCTAAGATTCAACAAGGTAAGTAGCACAATATCAAAATCAGAAAAGTAAAAAGCCTTGATTGATGCAACCTTGTTACCCCACACTTGATTATCCCCAAGTTATAAGCCTCACCACACCTTGATAACACAATATCAGGATGCTATGATTAGCCCTATAGCCCAAGAATTCCAAGGTTTGAACAAGAACTTAGCAAAATATCAAGCTTTAAGGAAAAATGCAAACTTTTGCACTCTCCGTAAAAACAGGTTTTGAGATTAAATTTCAGTTAACAAATAAAAATAACAAGCTTAAAATTAAGTGGCACTTGGTCTTTCTTCAACAAACTTAACACACTTTCATTAAACTGAAAAGAGGATTTACAAGTTTTTGAACAAGGAAAAACCAAAAGCAAGCTAAAATGTAATGACCTAAGGCCTTTATATAGGCATACATGAACTAGTTAAGAGCTAAAAAACGTAAACCCTAATGTAGTGAAGTCCCCATAATGCCCTTGTGAAGTTTGAACTCTTGGAGAATCATGTGACTGATTTTTGTTTGTTGTAGCTGGCATGTGAAAATGTGATCAATGGCCTTAAATAAGCTTAGAAATCAAGCTGGAATGTGGGTTGTTGGATTGCTCTCCCAATCTTGTCTTCTTCCTCAAACGTGTAGCAGGGCATGTCCCATGTGTACTCTTGGGTGATGTGTCAAGATGTTTAAGAGTGGGTTTAGGATTAGTACCACCTTAATCTTAAATCTGGAGGGATTTAGGGTTGAATTTCAAGTAATGAACAAATCCCTAATTATGTTCATAGGATTAATAGTTGAGGTTTTGATCCGGTTTAGTATTTAAATAAGTGTTAGGCGCCATAATTAATTAACTAATTAATTTAGTTAAAAAATCTGGTGAGTGGAAGTGTGCGGTGGCAGTAGAGTGAGTTTTGATTGGTTGTGGGGATTGAGTGGGTGAGGTGGCAGCATGTGATTAGTCTAGGTATCTTAGGTTGTCTGGCCACATTTACCCCCTCTTCTTCTTTTCTTCTTTCACTTTGTAAATATTGCACAAAAATCCAGATCCCTTTGTTATTAAAGTTTTTCTTTTCACACTTTTGCCCCAAATACTTTTCCAAAGTATTTTCAGGGGTAATTCTTGCCATTTTGTGATTCTTGAAGGGCTGTTTTGGCATTTTCTTGATGGATTATGGTCTTAACATGTATGATTGGCATTTTGGAGGACAGAAATTGCCAAGTCTTCATTTATGAGGGACCATTCTTGCCAAATGTTGAAAGTCAAGGGTCCTTTTGTAATTTTGGGATTTTCAAAGGACCAAACTTGTAATTTTTTGTACTTTGAAGGACTTCATGATATATTTGACTTTGTGGAGGATATTGGTTGACAATTTAGCTTTGTTGAGGGGCTAAACTTGTCAATTCTTCAAAGTGGAGGGCCCTTTTTGTAATTTTGACAAACTTTAGGGACCAAACTTTTAATTATGAAGATACAAGGGTATAAAGTGTCAATTCTTCCATATTGGAGGACCCTTCTTCATAAGTCTTCAAATATTCAAGGGTTTTCTTGGGAAAATTCTTCATTAGGGCTTGATTCATTGTGCGACTTCGTTTCCCGTGTTCGTTTTAGTATGATTCTTGTGATCTTTTTTCATTTTCTCAATATCCGTACCTAAAATACACAAGCAACAAACACAAGCATATATATGGGTATTTTGTTGATATTTAATGCATTTTAAGCCCTTTTTGGACGATGAGACTATGTATAAAAGCAGTCTCATCAGATCGCCAGGTTGGCATTTTTTTGTGTTTGTTGTGCTAGTTTGGAGATGAGGTGGATTGATATTAATGGTTCAATGACTATATGATTCGATTTCAGCCAATCACATGAGAGATGAGACGTGATTGGCTGCCACGTGCGATTGATAATAGCATCTTCTTCCTTCCGAATTTCTTGGCCTTTTATTTCAGCGCGTGAGATCCAATCGAGGCTCAAAATAAAACCCCCAATTCGTTCTAGGGTTTGTTCTTGTGAGGAAAAAGCTTCTATCTTCCCCTTTTCTCTCGTCTCTATTTTTCTTTGTTATTTTCTTTCTTTGACTGAATAGTTGACCCAAAAGTTTATATAAACTTTTTGTTCAACCGTCCTTAATTTTTATTGTTTCATGGGCTTTTGGTAAAACTGGCACAATCTTGGACCCAATATATTCCAAACCGTCCCAAATTTAAATACGTTTGGGCTTGAAATTCACATTTTTACACCATCTGTTGCTTTCTTGTTGGATTTGGGCCCTTATTGGGCTTTTGCAAGTTACATAAGTTTTTATCCCATAAATGGGCCTTAAAGCCCATTAACCAGACGTGGGTCCCACTTGTCTTCAAAATTTGATAAAACCATAAACAAAACGAACTTGACTTTTGGCTTCTTAAAATTATCTTCAAAATCATGTCGTTTTTGCCGGTTTTTCGTGAGCTTGGGTGTAAAACCCGCATGCTTTTACCATGAATAGTACCCTTAAGATCGTACGTACTAGATTTAAACTTTCCTAATATAGCATGATTACGATTACATGTTAGGATTTTACGTATTACGTACGTGTTAGAACACGATATGTATTTGCTACACACGAGCACGTAATAACTATTTGACAATAAGTAATCACGAACATGCGATCATGAAATCATGAACGTAATTAAAACACGAACTATTATTAATTACGTATATATATTTATTACGAGCGTAATTAAATATATTAGATCACAATAATTACGTAACGAGAACACTTAAAACGCGAACACAAATAATCACGAACGAATAACTTAACATCGAGACACGGAAAAAGGTACGGGTACCCCATGTGGGGCCCCCTACCCACGGCTACAAGGGACAAATGGGCCAAGCCCATTTGTAATTTTACTAAAGGGGTTAAATGATTTTTACACTACTCATTTAACATTTACAGAAGATTTTAGCAAAAACCTAAAACCCTCCTCTCTTCTTCTTTTTTGGCCGCCACCCTCAAAACACCACAAGGAGGTTTCTGTTGATCTTGGATCTTGGAATATTAGTTGGTGATCGTGTTTGTTCTTCGTCCTTTTGATCCACGAAGTCGGTAAATCCTTTTTAAACCTTTTTCTTTTTATTTGATCTTTTATAAATCAAGAACATGTTATGTTTTTACAAAAACCTAATTAAAATCTTGGATCTAACATGAATTGGGGTTTATCAAAATCAAAAGTATGGTTTTAAGGGGTGTTTGTTTTGGCCGCATCCTACACCGAACCCAAGGGGGTTTCGGTTTGGCCATCCGACCACCACCGAGACCATATGGTCCTGGTTGGTTGGTGTGGGTCCCACGACAGCATCAAGACAAGGGGTACCCCGATTTGGTTCGGGGTACGGTGTCGATTTCATGTCCGGTTCATGGTTTTTAGTTTAGATCCGGTTCATGGTGTATGTTTAGTTTTATTTTTTTATGATCTTATGTTAAAATTAAATTAATAATATGACATGATTAAATTAATAACATGACTTAGGTTATTTTAATTAGTAATAATCATGAATTAATTAACCTAAGTATTTTTATATTTTAGACTTATAATTAATTAATTATATAAAAACCATTATTATAATTAATTAATTAACATGACTTAGGTTATATTATTAATAAATAATAATACATGTTTTAACCTAAGTATTTAACTTTATTTAGTTAAAAACATGTTATACTTTAATTAAATATTTTAACCTATAGTTTAATTTAATTACATGAAATAATTATTAAACTATACATTATATCATATGACTTAGGAAATAATCATGAAAACACTTAGGCTTATATACTTAGCTTATTTAACCAGCTTATTTCTAATTATGGAAACTTTCTATATTTAGAAACTTAATTAAATAAGGCAGCTAATCTATTTATGGAAACCTTCTATTTTTAGAAACTTATTTATTTTAGGCAGCTAATTTATTTATGGAAACTTATTTAATTAAGGCAGCTGATCTATTTATGGAAACTTTCTATTTTTAGAAACTTATCTATTTTAAGCAGTAATTCTATTTTTGGAAACTTTCTATTTTTGGAAACTTTCTATTTTTGGAAACTTTCTACTTTTGGTAACTTTCTGCTTTTGGAAACTTTCTATTTTTTGAAACTTTCTATTTTTGGAAACTTTCTATTTTAGGAAACCTGCTATTTTTGGAAAGTTACTTATTATTACACAGTAAGTATAATAATACATGAAATAACAGAAATACTTAATCAGATTAAACAGAATATAAGATAAACACAGTTTAAGGCTTTAAATAGTAAAACATGGTAAGAACACATAAAATAAGCTAAGACATGACATAAAACCAGCTACGTATTTAGTAAGCAGATACTTATTCATGTATGTATTTATGTTGCACTAGTGATACGAAAGTAGGATTCCTCTCAGTTCATCTTCTTCGTTCACTGGACATAAGGTACGGATTCCCGTCCTTTCAGTAGGGACATTCTTTCCTTATTAGGATTCCCCGTATGCAGCCAACTGTTTTCCCGTAGTATAAGTTACGTGTTTGATTGCTTATGTTTAATTAAGAATACCTATAGCCATATACATGCATGACCAGTTTCACCTAGTTATGGAGGTACCATAACCATAACATTAGAGGCACTAATGTTATGACTTCACCACGGCGGAGTGATTGCTCGTGGCGTCCTTTCAGCTTTTGGCCATTTATTTATATTTATCATGTGGGGCGTATGGGTGCATCCTAGTTACATGTTTTCAGTCAGGATTTCATGGTGAATGTGGTGTGTGCCTTGCATCCTTCACAAGGAGCTGATCCCTCCTACCCAAAAACCAGTATATTAAATTAGAGGCAGCCCCTCTAATTTGCATGATGAGGTCACCCCTCCAAGTATTCATGCACGGTGGATTTTCATGACCTATATTGGCTAATGGTAAAATAAGACAAACAGTTTTTACAAGATAAACATAAAGCTTTTCAAACTATAAAACCAGTTTTATCAAGACTTAACCAGGTTACTCGGGACTTAGTTTTCTTCCGCTGTTATATGTTATATGCTTATCCTATTCATGCTTTATTGTACATCCGTGCACTGAGCGTATTTGCTCAACAGTTTTCCTTTTCTATGTTCCCAAAACGGCAGGTACTCAGGGACGCTCGTAGACACTAAGAGTACGTGCATATGGACTGGAAGCTGTCTAGCCTTCTTTACTTTATGCATTTCCTTTCTTATGATACATTTGCTATGGACATTGTTTAGTCCTTTTCCTTTATTATACTATGTTTATGTGTGATGAGCTTTACTTTTGGACTACCGATGTTTGATTCCGGTATTTTCCTTTTATGGTCAAGTAATGTTTAGACATTTTTCCTTGTATGCTTTGATGACACGCCATAATTGCATGTGACATTTCCATTATCAAAATGGGGTGTTACAATTATGGTATCAGAGCCAAGGCTTCGACCAGTAGGCTCTCAAATATGACCTGTGATTAGTGGGTAGTCACTACGTTCTTCCTAGAACTGACAGTTGTTTTCATGCATTCATCATTTTTAAGCCTACATATACATGTCATTGTCGCAGATTTTTGACTAAGTAATGGTTGGTACAGGACTGGCCCTATTTAGTCGCATGTGTTTTATCGAAACTTTTAGATTTGGGACCGACCCATAGGCGTCCCCTCGCTATGTCTTTTTTTTTGGGTGAAATGACCAGAGGCGTTCACTCTCGAGCATACAAAAGTTTTCATAAAACTGCATCATGCATTCATACACAAAATTTTCTTGCATAAAATTTTTCTCGTGAAATTTTTGTATAAATTTTTTTTCATGTATATATATATATATTTTATGTTTTGATCTGTTTAATCATATGTTTTATGTTATACTGTCAGATGGTTCTCACACGCGAACAGGAGCAGCTCAATGCTGCAATTCAGGCTGCTATGCAAGCTTTGCTTCCTCAACTGAGGAATGACATCAGGGCTGAAGTTCAAGCTGCTAACAATCAATAGCATAATCAGGCACCTCCTCCTCCTCCTCCAGTAACATTAGCAGTATGGCTGGAGAGATTCAACAAGCTCCGCCCTCGAGCTTTTGAGAAGACAGATAGCCCCAGCGATGTTGAAAGCTGGTTGGCTCACATCGAGAAGATTTTCAATGCTATGGGTTGTGACCCCGCATACAAGGCGAGGTTGGCATGCTATCGGTTCGAAGGCGATGTACTTAATTGGTTGTTAGCATTGATGCAGTCTGAAGGCGGTGACGAGTGGGTTGTTGGTTTGACTTGGGCTCAGTTCAAGGAAAGGGTGATGGAGCAGTTCTTTCCCAAGGCTGAGCAGGACAAACTCAAGAGAGAGTACCATGGGATCCGACAGAGAGCTGGGGAGAATAGCAACGAGTTTATGCAGCGCTTTCTTCGTTTAGCTGGTTTCCTTGGTGCGGCAGCAGGAACTCCTGAAGAGCAGGCACATCACTTTAGATGGGCTCTTCGCACATCGGTCGCAAACAATCTGGTGTGTGCTACGTTCAACACTGTAGCACAAGTGGCCGATGCAGCACGTAAACTGGAGATGCTGTAGGAGAGAGATGAGTTCGGAGAAGCTGAAAGACCCGACAAGAGGTAAACAATCGTATTCAAGCGGTAATCAATCCGTATACTTTCCATATGTCAATTATTCATCTCTTTAAATGTATCTTCCAGGCAGAAAACTGGGGACCGGTCTCAGCCGGCTACTCAGCAGCAGCCTCATCAGCCCAAGGGAAACGGTCAGACTAACGACCGTTCTGCTACGGATAGGCGTGGCGGTAATGATAATTACCGTAACAACGCTGGGCACTCCAACAGCAACAGGTCCTAAAACTTACGCATTTCCTTATGATTTCATGTTATAGCTCATATTCTGACACTTTAGCAAAAACTTCTACCAGGAACCATGGAAACGGTAGGGACCAGAACCAGAGAGGTTCGCAACCTAGCCGTCCAGCTATCACTGGTATTCAATCTTACGATTATCCGCTTGTCCTTTGTACCCAATTATCATGTCTTATGTAAAATGTTTTATCAGGTTCCCAGCCAGCCAGAGCACCTGCTGGAGGATTCACTCATCCTCTTTGCTCTACTTGCCACCGTAGGCACCCAGGACCATGTCGCCGTAATACTGACGCGTGCTTCAAGTGTGGTCTTCCTGGCCATATTATGAAATATTGTCGTAACGGCGAGATGGAGGGTACATCGGGTCATGCTGATACCAAGCCGCCTCCTACTACCGGGCGTGTCTACACGACATCTCGAGACCAGGCCAACAAGTCTACAGGTACCATCACTGGAATCTTGTATATGTATGGTCAAGCTGCATGTGTTCTTTTCGATACGGGTGCTACTCACTCGGTTATTTCTACTGCTTATGCTAAGAACATTAGGATGCCTCCCTTGCCACTAGAAAATAGGCTTACTATTTCCACGCCTTTGAGGGACTCTGTATTAATCACCCATGTATACAAGAGTCTTCCCCTAGAATTTGACGATAAGGTTCGACCTGTTGACGTACTTCCGCTGGACATGAATGACTTCGACATGATTTTGGGCATGGATTGGCTATCCAAGCATCATGCTACCATAGACTGCCATTCATATTGTGTTATCTTCGGTGATGTTAATGCACCAGAGTACATTCATAATGGGTTCATACCCCGGACGGTCTGTACAAGTCATATCTACCCTGCAAGCGCGTGCACTACTGTCACATGGCTGTGAGGGTTATCTAGCTACGGTTCGCGACATGGATGCTGAATCTCCATCAATTCAGGATCAACCTATAGTGTTAGAATTCCAAGATGTTTTTCCAGCAGAACTTCCGGGCATACCACCTGCACGAGAAGTGGAGTTTAGTATCGAACTTATTCCAGGAGCTGAACCAATCTCCAAAGCTCCTTATCGCATGGCTCCCATAGAGCTGAAGGAGCTGAAGGATCAACTGCAAGAACTTCTTGAACGAGGTTTCATTCGACCGAGCGCATCTCCATGGGGCGCATCGGTCTTGTTTGTTAAGAAGAAGGACGGCAGTATGCGTCTTTGCATAGACTATCGCGAGCTCAACAAGATTACCATTCGGAATAGATATCCACTGCCACGCATTGACGATCTGTTTGACCAAGGAGCAGGACATCGCTAAGACTGCCTTTCGTACACGTTATGGCCACTACGAGTTTGTAGTTATGCCATTTGGCCTGACAAATGCTCCAGCAGTGTTTATAGATTTGATGAACAAAATCTTCCATGAATTTCTAGACAAGTTCGTCATTGTTTTCATCAATGACATCCTGATTTTCTCAAAGTCCAAGCAGGAACACGAAGACCATCTTCGTACAGTACTACAGATTCTTCGCCAGAAGCAGCTGTATGCTAAATTCTCCAAGTGTGAGTTCTGGTTAGACAAGGTGGCATTCTTAGGTCACATTGTATCAGCAGAAGGAATCACTATGGATCCAGCGAAGGTTGAGGCCATTACTAAGTGGCCAAGGCCGACATCAACAACGGAAGTCCGCAGTTTCTTAGGCTTAGCTGGCTATTACCGTAGGTTCGTGGAGAACTTTTCCCGCCTAGCACTACCATTGACCAAACTGATGCGGAAAGGGGAGAAATTCGTCTGGACTAAAGATCGAGAGAAGAGCTTTGAAGACCTGAAGCAGAAGCTATTATCTGCACCTATTCTTACTCTACCATCTGGTATGGGTGGATTTCAAATCTACAGCGATGCATCGGGAAAGGGACTTGGCTGTGTTCTCATGAAACATGGGAAAGTGATCGCGTACGCTTCACGACAGATTAAGCCTTATGAAGAAAATTAGCCCACGCATGACCTGGAACTTGCTGCAGTCGTGTTTGCATTGAAGATATGGAGGCACTACTTATATGGAGAATCATGTGACATTTTCACGGACCACAAGAGCTTGAAGTATATCTTCACTCAGCGTGAATTGAACATGAGGCAGAGGAGATGGTTAGAGCTGTTGAAGGATTATGACATTAATCTACAGTATCATCCCGGAAAGGCAAATGTAGTAGCAGTTGCTCTTAGCAGGAAGTCCGGAATGATCAACGGCATTAAAATCGAAGAGGAAATCAATAGAGACTTGGAGCGACTAAACATCGAGATCATGGTACGTGGACAGCACGGTTACTGGGCTAATCTTAGAGTAGAACCCGAGTTACTCTCTAAGATCAAGGAAGCTCAGAAGGATGACGGAGAAATCTGGGCGATAGTACAGAATTATGAGAAGCAGACGGAATTCATAGTAGATGCAGATGGTATCGTATGGCAGGGCACGAGACTTTGTGTTCCTGATGACCAAGAACTCCGGGAAGCTTTGTTAGCTGAAGCTCATAGCTCCCCATTCTCTATACATCCTGGTTCGACTAAGATGTACCATGCCATCAAGCAGTACTTTTGGTGGAGTGGTATGAAACAGGATGTGGCCACTTACGTCTCCAAATGTCTTACCTGCCAGCAGGTTAAGATCGAGCATCAGTGATCTGGCGGTCTCCTTCAACCGTTAGATATTCCAGAGTGGAAGTGG
Source organism: Glebionis coronaria (assembly GCA_025667525.1). Lineage (NCBI taxonomy): Eukaryota > Viridiplantae > Streptophyta > Magnoliopsida > Asterales > Asteraceae > Glebionis > Glebionis coronaria. Next base: position 178,806,378 of record CM046880.1, on the reverse strand, counting down.
GACAAAATCACCATGGATTTTGTTACTGGTCTTCCGCCTACCAAGAGGAAGCGCGATGCAATTTGGGTTATCGTTGATCGACTTACCAAATCAGCTCATTTCTTACCGATCCGCAAGGAAGATCCGGTAAGTAAACTCGCAGATACGTACCGAAGAGAGATCATGAGACTCCACGGTGCACCATCCAGCATCGTCTCAGACAGAGATCCTCGATTCACTTCGCGCTTTTGGAAAAGTCTGCAGAAAGCTTGGGGTACACAACTTAAGCTTAGCACGGCTTTTCATCCTCAAATGGACGGAAAGTCAGAGCGAACCATTCAGACATTGGAAGATATGTTGAGGTCATGTGCGTTGGAATGGACGGGTGATTGGGACGATTACATCTGTTTGGTGGAGTTTGCATACAACAACAGTTGGCACACAAGTATCAAGTGTGATCCATTTGAGATGTTGTACGACAGAAAGTGTCGCGCCCCAATCTACTGGGATCAGGTTGGCGAGCGAACACTTGAAGGACCTGAAATCATAGAGATGATCAATGAGAAGATCGCAGTAGCTAAGCAGAAAATTAAGGAGGCACGGTCACGTCAGAAGAGTTACGCCGATAAGCATCGTAGGGACATACACTTTAACGTAGGAGATCACGTCTTCCTTAAGGTTTCGCCGGCACGTGGTGTTAGACGCTTCAGGATTAAAGGGAAGCTCAGTCCTCGTTTCATCAGACCGTTTGATATCATTGAACGAGTCGGTGAAGTATCTTACCGATTGGCGTTACCTCCGTAGCTTTCGCATGTGCACAATGTGTTTCATGTTTCCTTACTCAGAGGGTACCAGTATCATCCACTTCACATGGTTCAGTATCCATTGGAACAGATACGTGAAGATCTCACTTTTATAGAAGAACCCGCACGAGTTCTTGACAGACAAGAACGAGTCATGAGAAAGAAGACGATTCCATTCGTCAAAATTCTATGGAGGGACCATATCGAGCGGGAAGCCACTTGGGAAACAAAGGAGTCTATCCGGGCTTCTTACCCTCATTTCATATTTTGAATTCGGGTATGTTCTTCTTTTCCAGTTTACTTTATCTATAATTCGGGGACGAATTATTCTTTTTAGGGGGGAAGAGTTTTAAAACCCGCATGCTTTTACCATGAATAGTACCCTTAAGATCGTAGGTACTAGATTTAAACTTTCCTAATATAGCATGATTACGGTTACGTGTTAGGATTTTGCGTATTACGTACGTGTTAGAACACGATAAGTATTTGCTACGCACGAGCACGTAATAATTATTTGACAATAAGTAATCACGAACATGCGATCATGAAATCATGAACGTAATTAAAACACGAACTATTATTAATTATGTATATATATTTATTACGAGCGTAATTAAATATATTAGATCACGATAATTACGTAACGAGAACAATTAAAACGCGGACACAAATAATCACGAACGAATAACTTAACATCGAGACACGGAAAAAGGTACGGGTACCCCATGTGGGGCCCCCTACCCGCGGCTACAAGGGACAAATGGGCCAAGCCCATTTGTAATTTTTACTAAAGGGGTTAAATGATTTTTACACTACTCATTTAACATTTACACAAGATTTTAGCAAAAAACTAAACCCCTCCTCTCTTCTTCTTTTTTGGCCGCCACCCTCAAAACACCACAAGGAGGTGTTTGTTGATCTTGGATCTTGGAATATTAGTTGGTGATCGTGTTTGTTCTTCGTCCTTTTGATCCACGAATTCGGTAAATCCTTTTTAAACCTTTTTCTTTTGATTGATCTTTTATAAATCAAGAACATGTTATGTTTTTACAAAAACCTAATTAAAATCTTGGATCTAACATGAATTGGGGTTTAATAAAATCAAAAGTATGGTTTTAAGGGGTGTTTGTTTTGGCCGCAGCCTACACCGAACCCAAGGGGGGTTTCGGTTTGGCCATCCGACCACCGCCGAGACCATATGGTCCCGGTTGGTTGGTGTGGGTCCCACGGCAGCATCAAGACAAGGGGTACCCCGATTTGGTTCGGGGTACAGTGTCGATTTCATGTCCGGTTCATGGTTTTTAGTTTAGATCCGGTTCATGATGTTTGTTTAGTTTTATTTTTTTATGATCTTATGTTAAAATTAAATTAATATTATGACATGATTATTTTAATAACATGACTTAGGTTATTTTAATTAGTAATAATCATGAATTAATTAACCTAAGTATTTTTATATTTTAGACCTATAATTAATTAATTATTTAAAAACCATGATTATAATAAATTAATTAACATGACTTAGGTTATATTATTAATAAATAATAATACATGTTTTAACCTAAGTATTTAACTTTATTTAATTAAAAACATGTTATACTTTAATTAAATATTTTAACCTATAGTTTAATTTAATTACATGAAATAATTATTAAACTATACATTATATCATATGACTTAGGAAATAATAATTTAAACACTTAGGCTTATATACTTAGCTTATTTAACCAGCTTATTTCTAATTATGGAAACTTTCTATTTTTAGAAACTTAATTCAATAAGGCAGCTAATCTATTTATGGAAACCTTCTATTTTTAGAAACTTATTTATTTCAGGCAGCTAATTTATTTATGGAAACTTATTTAATTAAGGCAGCTGATCTATTTATGGAAACTTTCTATTTTTAGAAACTTATCTATTTTAAGCAGTAATTCTATTTTTGGAAACTTTCGATTTTTGGAAACTTTCTATTTTTGGAAACTTTCTATTTTTGGAACCTTTCTATTTTAGGAAACCTGCTATTTTTTGAAAGTTACTTATTATTACACAGTAAGTATAATAATACATGAAATACCAGAAATACTTAATCAGATTAAACAGAATATAAGATAAACACAGTTTAAGGCTTTAAACAGTAAAACATGGTAAGAACACATAAAATAACCTAAGACATGACATAAAACTAGCTACGTATTTAGTAAGCAGATACTTATTCATGTATGTATTTATGTAGCACTAGTGATACGGAAGTAGGATTCCTCTCAGTTCATCTTCTTTGTTCACTGGACATAAGGTACGGATTCCCGTCCTTTCAGTATGGACATTCTTTCCTTATTAGGATTCCCCGTATGCAGCCAACTGTTTTCCCGTAGTATAAGTTACGTGTTTGATTGCTTATGTTTAATTAAGAATACCTATAGATATATACATGCATGACCAGTTTCACCTAGTTATGGAGGTACCATAACCATAACATTAGAGGCACTGATGTTATGACTTCACCACGTCGGAGTGATTGCTTGTGGCGTCCCTTCCGTTTTGGCCATTTATTTATATTTTTTACATGTGGGGCGTATGGGTGCATCCTAGTTACATGTTTTCAGTCAGGATTTCATGGTGAATGTGGTGTGTGCCTTGCATCCTTCACAAGGAGCTGATCCCTCCTACCCAAAAACCAGTATATTAAATTAGAGGCAGCCCCTCTAATTTTCATGATGAGGTCACCCCTCTAAGTATTCATGCACGGTGGATTTTCATGACCTATATTGGCTAATGGTAAAATAAGACAAACAGTTTTTACAAGATAAACATAAAGCTTTTCAAACTATAAAACCAGTTTTATCAAGACTTAACCAGGTTACTCGGTACTTAGTTTTCTTCCGCTGTTATATGTTATATGCTTATCCTATTCATGCTTTATTGTACATCCGTGCACTGAGCGTATTTGCTCAGCCGTTTTCCTTTTCTATGTTCCCAAAACGGCAGGTACTCACGGATGCTCGTAGACACTAAGAGTACGTGCATATGGACTGGAAGCTGTCTAGACTTCTTTACTTTATGCATTTCCTTTCTTATGATACATTTTCTATGGACATTGTTTAGTCCTTTTCCTTTATTATACTATGTTTGTGTGTGATGAGCTTTACTTTTGGACTACCGATGTTTGATTCTGGTATTTTCCTTTTATGGTCAAGTAATGTTTAAACATTTTTCCTTGTATGCTTTGATGACACGCCATAATTGCATGTGACATTTCCATTATCAAAATGGGGTGTTACATTGGGTATCTTTGGAATTTATGCACTTTTGGTTCTTTAACTTTGACTTTGTCTCTTTCTTTGACTTATCTTCAACAAATGACCGCGAAATCCCGTGTTTTCTTTCCTTTTGATCTTTTGTACCTATTTCACACAAAACCACAAAACCACGCGTAATTCCGATTTTTACGATATTAAACACATGATTATTTCTTGTTTTTCATTGATTTTAGTGGTAAAAGGATAAGTGTTTACACACTTATGAGTAGAGAATGGAGATCTATGTGCTTCTGCCAATAGAGCGTCTCAGAGAGTCTGATCATCTGGAACACATAGTTTAGTTCCTTGCCATAAAATGTCTTCTTCGCCTAGAAGAAATTCTGTTTGTCGGTCAAGATTCTGAATGATATCCCATATCTCACCATAGTCCTTCTTGGCTGCCTTAATCCGAGAAATTAAGTCTGGCTCAATTCTCAGATTAGCCAAGTATCCATGTTGTCCACGTACTAGGAATTTAATGTCTTAGCTCAAATTCATGTATGGTTTCTTCTTGTACTTTGATGCCATTTATGATGCCCGAATTCCTGCTAAGAGCATCTGCCACTACATTCGCCTTGCCAGGGTGATACTGAAGATTGATGTCATAATCCTTGAGTAGATGCAACCATCTTCTCTGCCTCATGTTCAGTTCCTTCTGAGTGAAAATATACTCGAGACTCTTATGATCAGTAAAGATATCACATGATTCACTATAGAGGTAGTGTCTCCAGATTTTAAGTGCAAAGACTACTGCTTCTAGCTCCAAGTCATGTGTAGGATAATTTTCCTCATAAGGGTTTAGCTGACGTGATGCGTATGAAATCACCTTCCCATGTTGCATGAGTACACAACCTAAACCTTTACTCGAAGCATCTCTGTAGATCTGAAATCCACCTGTACAAGATGGGAGAGTAAGAATAGGTGCAGATCTAACGGCTTCTTGAGTTCTTCAAAGCTCTTCTCCCGCTCATTAGTCCAAACGAATTTATCTCCTTTTCGCATCAACTTGGACAAAGGTAAGGCTAGTCTTGAAACATTCTCCATGAATCTGTGATAATAACCAGCTAAGCCAAGAAACTACGAACCTAAGTTGTAGACGTCGGTCTTGGCTATTTAGTGATAGCTTCAACCTTCGCAGGATCCATTGTAATCCCTTCTGCGGAGACAATATGGCCGAATAACGCCACCTTGTTTACCCAAAATTCACACTTAGAAAATTTGGCATACTATTGTTTCTGACGAAGAATCTGTAGCACAATACGTAGATGTTCATCATGTTCTTCCTTGGATTTAGAGAACATGAGGATGTCATCGATGAAGACGATAACAAATTTGTCAAAGTACTCGTGGGAGACGCGGTTCATAAGGTCCGTGAAAACCGTAAGAGCAGTGAGTCCAAAAGGCATGACAACGAACTCATAATGAGCATATTTGGTGCGAAAAATAGTCTTGAGGATATCCTACTCTTTAACTCGCAGCTGAAGATAACCGGATCTTAGATCATTCTTGTAGAAATGTTTGGCACCCTGAAGTTGGTCAAATTGGTCATCAATTCTTGGTAATGGTGTGACAACCCTGGTTTTGAGGTTCATCACTTATATTTATTTTGTGCTAGTTACGTGTCTTTACGTGTTTATGTGCTTATTGGTGTGTATAGATTGTGGTTTGGTTATCGTTTCCGGTACGGGGTACCTTGTGAGTGAAACGATGTGTGATGATTTCATGTTCATGAGTTCACTTGGTAGTGACTATGAAGTGAGATGGTGTTATTTAGTGGTTTTACGTATACGTATATGTATTATAGAAAATCGTATTTTTTGGGATTTACAGTTTAGCATTTGGAGGTCTCGGATGAGGTAATTAGGCATATGGATATTTTTCGGGATGGTTTTAAGTCATATAGGACTTAGTTATAAAGTTTATTTCAAAATTTGAGATTTTTTTTAAAAGTGTATATTTTACGTCTTTTACGGTAAAACGCGTAAATTTGACTAGTTTTACGGTTTTGAGGTTTTGAAGGCTCTAGGAGCTGAAATAAATTAGGGAAAATTAAGGTAATATTATTAATACATATATTAATAATAAAAATAAAAAAAAAATAAAAAAATATATGTGTAAGTCGGTTTTGGGACGCAAGGAAGAAAAAGAAAAGGGAAAAAAAAGGAAAAAGGGGAACCGGGCTTTGGTAATGGGCCAAGGACTTGTTAGGAAAGTATATAAAGCCTTATTTTTATCAAAACACTCCATAAAATCCCTGGAGATCAAGTATGGGTCGACATCTATGGAGGAATTTAGGGTTCTTCATTAATTTTTCTTCTTTCAAAAATTTTAAGGTAAAATCTTCAAATCCCTTTTCAATTTAATTGTTTTTAATTCTTTCTCATTCATCTTATGATGGATTTAGGTTAGGGTTTATATTAAAAAACTAAATTAATGTTATATTAATGGTGTTATAATGATTACATAGATTAAGGCTTGTAATTAGAGGGATTAGGGTTAATTAATTCGGTTGATTTTGTTAAACCCGTTTTTAAAAACTGGGCAGAATTTGGAGTCAATTGTTTTGATCATATCGGGAGTTCTAGGAACATTCAAGATGCGATCCGAGTATACCTGAAAAGGTAATTGAAATGTCTTTCCAATGCAAGAAACGAGAACTAAATTGGAGGTGGGTAAGTGGGTCAAAAACAGGTTACAACAGTCGGAGGTCAAAACAGTTTTGTAATCAGCCTGTTTTCTTTTTAAGTTTTGGGTTGTTTGGGGTACTTAGGGTTGCATTGGGATCTTCTCACGAACATGAGAGATGGTTTATATATTGTAGTAAGTATCTGAACTTGGGCTAAGATTGTGGTTTAGGGTAAGTCCCTCTAATGGTAACAAACTTTTCATACGTTTAAAATCAGTGAATTCTGGATAGGTACCAATATATATACATATATCGGGGCCTTAACAGTAGCTTTAAGGTTAGGGAAAGTGGGAGGTTTTAGCTAACATACGTAAAAGTATGAATATTCATTTTACAGAAACCATGGGTATGTTTAAGTAGACGTTTGACTTAAACTTTTGAGACCTAAAAACTGGGACTATTTTGTGTAAAATATGAACGGGATAGTTATTAAACTTAACCAAGTTAAGGACTTGTTAAGGAAGGGTAATGGGGTGATTAGAGCTTATCAATGAGGTATTTATATGGGAATAGGCTAGATGTCCATCATAGGTTGATGAGCCATCTTAGTGATTGGTTCATGTATTGATTGCGTGTTTTTGGTTTGTTAGCTTGTTGCTAGTGCGTGGACTTGTGAAGAAGCAATCAGGTGAGTTTCATAGTCCCATGTTTACTATTGATTTTGACTTCCAGATGGGATGGAAGAGACACTGTGTTATGTTGTTTATAAACTGATGCTGTGAATGTTTTTAAGGTTTGAGATGGACTTGTGTGTACATTATGTGATTAACTGCTATGTGATTCTTGTTCGTGTATGATTTGGATGGGAAAGGTACATAGGTGTATGGGCGCCTATGGTACCATGGTTGTTGGTAAGGCGTGATGCCTTGATAATTATGGTTGTTGGTAAGGCGTGATGCCTTGGTAATTATGGTTGTTGGTAAGGCGTGATGCCTTGGAAATTATGGTTGTTGGTAAGGCGCGATGCCTTGGTAATTGTGGTTGTTGGTAAGGCGTGATGCCTTCTAATTGTGATGATTGATTGAACCTGAATGCTAGTTGTTAATACATAATTGTAGCGCATTGTCCATATGTTATTGTGTTGATGGTTGTTATTCACAGATTGTAACTGATTTAGCGTTGGAGTCTAAACCTATGGCTCTCACCAACTTTATGTTGACGTGTTTTAGTGTCTCTTTCAGGTGTGAATGTGTTTAAGCTTGAGGATAGAAGTGGCTAGACTTGGATGCCTTAGGATTGCATATAGAAGGAGATCCCCGTTCCTTCTTAGTTTACCTATATGTTTGTTTGGTTTATGTTTTTGTCTTGGGTAAGTGGTAGGACTGTTACCTACTTACCTAGACTTCTGCATTTGATGAGATATTGTCATGACTTTTTGTGTTACCATTTTATGACATTTCTTATTTCATATAGTTATCTCTATAGACACGCCATGTTGTGATGATATCCATACGTCACGCCCCATATTCCGCCATGATGGGGTGTGATAGAATGGTATCAGAGACAATGGTTATAGAGAATTAGGTTGCCTAGTCGCGTAGCCTAGTCTATAGCTTAAGGGTCCCTTCATATAGGCGTCATAGGAGTATGTGTTCATTTTATATTATTTGATGTGTTTGGATGTTATTTATTGTGATGTTTTCACTAGTATGAATTGAACAGTAGTAAGTTCATACTTAGCCACATGTTATTTTCTTTTCGGTTTTGTGACTTGTGTGGGTTGAACCATAATCGTCCACGCTAGTCACTGTTGTATTTTGCTTAAATTGTACATTATAGTACATAATTTAGTACAAGGTAGTTTCTATCTTTTATCGAGTTATTTTACATACCTGAGGTATGTTATTTTTCTTTTGATGTTTAAGTCATGTTTCCTAAGAATCGTGTGGTGGTTCGAGTTACTAGGAGTAGGTGGATAGGAAGGGTTTTAAGCTGTTTCCACTCTTACGGGCGACATGACTTATAACTGATTATGTTTTCGTTTTTGATTTAGTCTAGGCTGTTTTAGCTAGACTATGGATTTCTTTATTCCGAGAGTTTGACTATGTTATTTTAATAGTTGGAGTTTTGAACCATTGTTATGTGGTTATGAGCTTATGTGAGTAGATGGATTTATGTGTTATGTGTTGTATTGATTCTTATAAGTGTCATCATAGGAGGGAGTGCATTGGGGAAAGGGTAATTGTATAAGTATGCTGGCCAACATAGTTATACAAGTACCACAACTTCAATGGGTTCCTAAGTATGATTGCATGAAAGAGGGTTAGTACATGCTTGTATATGATGAGATGTGGATTTTGGGTATATTTATAATATATGGGTTTTGTGCCTTGTTGTGGCATGGTGAGATGGTGAAAAGGTGATTACTCGTATGGAAAAACGAGTGTATGACGCGATCGACTTGATATGTATGATAACGAGTATGTTTTCGGAGATTTAATAGGTATATATATGCGGATGTATATATACTACTACGTGTTAGGTTATGGTATATGGTCGTTCACTAGTTATTATAACTTGAACGTACCTTGTGTTTATTCGTGTTTTATGGTGCTGGAGTTTGTTGAAGTTCCAACGACGTTTTGAATCTTTTGATGTGTGTCTTGTAGCGTATTCTTTGAGTTTCGTATTTCACGTGCACGTTTTAAAATGGTGTTTTTGGTTTCAAGTCTATTGAAATTGATGGTTTATATAGTTCATAACAATTATTTAAAACCCTAATATGGATCCAAGAACGCATAGCGGAAGCGATTAACAAGATCAATTAATTTAACACAATTATATTAATCAAGATTAGGGTTACATACCTTTATCCTAGCAAGATCCACAAGACGACGGAAGACGGCAACTAGGGTTTATCACGAACACTACCAAGAATATAATCTAAAGGAAGATTATATCACGTTCTTGTACACACGTAATACAACGAATTAATCGTGAGTCTAGCACGAGCAAACCGAGCTTCAACGCTTATGGATCATCTACCCAATAACCCTAGAGAGGGTTAGGACTAGATAATAAATAGAAGAACGAAAGTCAACGAAAAACCCTTGTGGGGCTATGTTGCAATCGCAGGACAAGAGAAGAAGGGAAGGGACAAAATTTATGAAGGCCTTGGGGTTGTTTATATAGACTTGGCATTCCTTGGGCTCCAAGTAATAAACATGAATTAGGAAACAAAAAGTTTCCTTCTCCCCCCTTTGGTTTGGCCGACGGCTACACAACCCCCAAGGGGTGTTTGTGTAGTTTTTCCTACTCCTTCTTTTAGCTTCTATTTAGTTTCCATAACAGTCGTTATAACTTAACTTTTATTTATCAACGATCGTTAGTTAAGCTTAGGTTTGATTTAATAAATATATATAAAATATATTTAATAAATAAATTAACTCTTTACGTTATGTGTGCAATCCCGTGATCCCGAGTTCGATCCTATCTCACGACTATTAATTTTAAGTCCATAAACTTTCAGCTCCCACTTGGACAAAATTCTAATATCGTGATTACATTGACTAGCGTCTAGTTACACTAGCAATGTCACTAGTACAAACCGGGTAAGGTCTCCTGGACAAGAACCTTTTAATGATTACATCATTATTATTATCCTTTCATTTCAAATACATTGTTAATAAGGATATGGATCTAAGTCATTCCTTCATTAACTATTCTGTTTCTCGTTTACGGATATAGTAAGATTACCAAAACACATTTGGGTGTGGCCACTCAAACATCTTACTACTCCCCCGAGGGGCCCAGTTGTATTTATGCTTCAAATAATAATTTGAAGGAAACGAATCCCATTTCGACTACAAGCAAAACACATGAACTTCGCAACACTTCTGAAAATAACCCTTATGACTACCAGTTACGTTTAGCGTTAGGTTACCTTACAGAAATGCACTACATTCAATGCAGTTTTCTGGTATCTCAGGTCTAAGGATAACTATTTATGATTTACTTAATGACAAAAATCCATAAAGTAAAATCACATAGTTGGGATAAGTCCAATATTTGATCCATCAAATATCATCCAAAATTGACCAATATACTTTCAAGTATACTCTGTCACTATTTTGAATTGTCTTAGTTTAATAATACTCCCATATTATTAATCGACAACGGACATTTAGAAATATCAAAATGCTCATGGATTAAAACATGTAAAATAGGATACAAAATTAAATAACAGAAAAATAAACGAAACCCAATCTTTATTTCATCAATTTAATAATGTCTTAAATCCTTTATCCAAATACTAATCAACAGATTTATTGCATGAATTCGCTAGCTAGTTGCAGCCCAATTGCCTTGGCATGCTTAACTACCTTTGGCTTAGATAAAGCCTTAGTAAAAGGATCAACTACGTTATCATCTGTGTGAACTTTTATTAATTTTATTTCTCGAGCTTCTACTTGTTCTCGAACGTAGTGATATCTACGTTTAAAGTGTCTGGCGCCCTTCATGACTCCAGGGTCATTGGCAAATATTATTGCCGCAGAATTGTCGCAATATATAACAATAGGTTCTTTAATTGAAGGCATCACTCCAAGATCTCCAATAAACTTCCTAATCCAAACAACTTCCATTGTAGCTTCTGAAGCAGCCATGTACTCAGATTGAGTCGCATGCATAGCAATGGTTTTCTGCTTACTGCTCTTCCAGTCAACTGCTCCTCCATTGATGACAAACACGTAACCCGTCTGAGACTTCGTATCGTCTTTATCACATTGCCAGGACGCATCACAGAACCCTGTTACATTCAGTTCTGTGTCTGGTTTACCCCCGAATACCAAAAACATATCTTTCGTACTCCTCAAATACTTCAGAATATGCTTAACAGCAGTCCAGTGGAACTTTCCTGGATTCTGTTGGTATCTACTGACTAAGTTCTGAGCAAACGCCACATCAGGCCTTGTACATCTTACAGCATACATAATAGATCCTACTACCGAAGCATAAGGCACCTTCTTCATGTAAGCCACCTCTTCAGGTGATGATGCATCTTTCTCATGACTTATCTCATGCTTAACCTCCATCGGTAAGAAACCTTTCTTAGAGTTATGCATGTTGTATTCCTTCAATATCTTATCAATATAAGCATCTTGGCTAAGACCAATCAACCGTCTACTCCTATCTCGATAGATTTAAATTCCCAGAATATATGCAGCATCTCCCAAATCTTTCATAGAAAAACATTTACCAAGATAATCCTTAACTTCCTTAAGTCTTGGAATGTTACTTCCCATGATTAATATTTCATCGACATAAAGAATTAGGAACACTACATTACTCCCACTAGCTTTGCGGTATACACATGGCTCATCACGATTTTGAATAAATCCGAACTTTTTGATTTCTTCATCAAATCGCTTATTCTATTGACGTGATGCTTGCTTCAAACCATAAATGGATCTTTGGAGTTTGCACACGCGCTTTGGATATTTAGGATCAACGTACCCTTCCGGTTGTTGCATATAGATGTCTTCATCTAAGCAATCGTTTAAGAAGGCAGTTTTAACATCCATTTGCCATATCTCATAGTCATAGTATGCTGCTATAGCTATGAGAATCCTAATAGCTCGTAAGTCTGCTACAGGAGAAAATGTCTCCTCGTAGTCTATGCCAAAAGTTTGAGTAAAACCTTTAGCCACTAAACGTGCTTTATAGGATTGTACATCCCCATCCATGTTAGTTTTCTTCTTATAGATCCACCTATTTTTCACTACTTTAGCATTTTTAGGCGCGTCTACAAGAATCCAAACATCATTGATTTCCATGGATTTCATTTCCTCATTCATCGCAACTATCCATTTTGACTTTTCTGGATCAGACATTGTGGATCGATAGTTAGCAGGTTCACCAAGATCCCCTACTTCCTCCTCATCATCCTCTATGTAAAGACATAGTTTGTCCGGCGTACGTATAGTCCTTTGAGACCTACGTGGAGGAATTAATTCCGGCAGAACACTCAGACTTTCTGGTTCTACAGGAATTTCATCGCTAGTATTTTCAGAAGGCAATGTATCTTCTTGAATTTCTTCAAGATCATAATTTCTCCCACTGAATTCTTGATTTACAAGATCATTTTCAAGGAAGTCTCCATACCGAGCCACAACTATTTTGTTCTCAGCCGGATAATAAAAGTAGTAACCCATAGTTTCCTTAGGGTAACCTACAAAGATACATTTTACTGAGCGTTGTTGGAGTTTATCTCCAGAGTCACGTTTCACATACGCCTCACAACCCCAGACTTTCAAATAAGACAAATATGGATTTTTGCCATACCATAATTCATATGGTGTCTTATCAACCTTCTTAGTGGGAACCATATCTAGAATACGAACAGCAGATTCAAGAGCGTAATCCCAAAAAGATAATGCTAAAGTTGTAAGATTAAACATAGATCGTACCATATCCAATAATGTACGATTTCTCCTTTCAGATACACCATTTTGTTGTGGAGTATATGGAGAAGTAAGTTTCTGAACAATTCCATTCTCACTTAAATAATCTTTAAACTCTTGACTTAAATATTCACCACCACGGTCAGAACGAAGAGCTTTAATCTTCTTTCCCAGTTGTAACTCTATTTCTGCTTTAAACGTTTTGAATGTTTCAAATACCTCATGTTTATGTTTAAGCAAATAAACATAACCATAACGGCTATAATCATCCGTAAACGTCAAGAAGTAGCTAGCACCTTTCCTTGACACATGTCTAAGTGGTCCACACACATCAGTATGTATTAAACCAAGTAGTTCAGTAGCCCTTTCAATATTGCTATTAAAAGGTTTCTTGGTCATCTTTCCAGAGATACAAGATTCACATTTATCAAATGATTCATCATTGATACTTTCCAAAAGCCCATCACGTTGTAGCTTTTGTATGCGAGTCTTCCCAATATGGGCAAGCCTACAATGCCAAAGATAAGAAGAGTTCTTGTCTAACTTACTCTTCTTATTCATGCTAAAAACAGAATTATTTTTCCTCTTGGAATTTTTATCATGCATGTTAATTTCAAAAACACCATTCACAGAAATTGCATCAAAATAGAATAGACCATCTTTGAAAACAGAAATTCTATTATTATCAATCGTGTGAGTAAATCCAAGATCCAACATACAAGAAAAGGAAATAACACCCCTAACAATTGTAGGTGCATAATGACAATTATTTAAAGACAGTACTAAACCCGAAGGTAAAACTAATTTAAATATTCCTATAGCTTCAACCGCTGCTTGTGGTTCCCCATAGGATAGTCTCCTCTTCAACTCAAATCCCTGCAGGATATTACAAATGTTAATACCATCATATACCCAGGAGTTTGATTTGTATGAAAGATTGAATAACTCTATCATAAATAAGTTACCTGAAGATGGTGCTGCAGCAACTTGCTCAGCCTTCTTCTTATGTTCTGCCATTTCATGGAGATAGAGAGAACAGTTCCTCTTCCAGTGTCCAGTCATCTTGCAGTAGTGGCAAGTCTCATCTTTCTGAGATTTCTTAGCAAAGTTCTGCTTCGGCTTAGATGTAGTCGCAACTTGCTTGCTCTTATCAGCCTTGCCTTTGCCTTTCTGCTTCTTATTCCCTTTCGGTTTAGGTTTAGACACTCTACCCTTTTGTACATAAAGTACTTGAGGCGTAGCAGTGGATGCCTTATCTTTCAAACCCTTTTCGAAGTCAATGAGCATTGCATGCAAATCATTAACTGTCTTCCCCGTGCAATGCATATTATAGTTACGAACAAAATCACCAAAGTCCTTATTAAGGGACCTACTGATCAAGTTAATAGCCATATTATGATCGAAGGGTTGTCCTAGTGCGATGAGTTGTTCCATATAACCCCTCATCTCCATGTAATGTACACTTACGGACTTTCCAGGAGCTTGCTTGCAGCTATGTAGAGCATCAACCAGATCATAGATCTCTACAGCTTGTGGCGTTTCATACACTGCCTTGAGTTCATCAAGCATTTGCTTAGGAGGAAATAGCTCATACTTCCTTTGAAGTGATGGAGCCATTCTCCCTAACATTACAGCAGCCACCTCATGGTGCTTCTTAACGTTAGCAACGTGTTGAAGCCTTTCCGCATCAGATGCATCTTCAGCAAGATCCTCCGGAAAAGGAGTTTCCAAGATATTGATAGTACCCGCTGCTCTCAGAACAATTCTTAGTGAGCGGTACCAATCATTGAAATTCGGGCCAGTAAGTTCAGGCCGTTCAAAGAAAGCTTTGAACGCCGAGCTTATTGTCAGATTGCTTTCGGGTTGAGCCATTTCTACAGATATAAGTTCAAACATTAGTATTTTTGATAATACAATTCAAGAAAATAAAATTACCCCGGTAATAAAACCATAGTATTTTCCTTGAAAAACTAGAACCCATATTGTCATAGATTCATCACATCAGTTGATCTGCTAGTGAAAAATGTATTCAACATAGTAACTTGTCGAACAATAATTGCCTAAATCAAATTGCAATTTCTATATATGTTAGGGATTTACATTGCCAAAATCATTTGCATTGTAAACATGTTTTATCCCTACTTTATGCCTTAAGTTTCCAGTTCTCACTGAGTAACTTAATTAAGTCGACTAATATAAAGAACGTAAAACCTTCATGTGCAATCTTATTCAGTCATGAAGTTTTCTCTCCATTACAACATCGTCCGATATCTTATATGACGACAATTGTAACTTCAAATGTTCGTCAATTAGAGGGCATATGACTTAAATTTAGGGTATAGATTTTGGTGTCAAAATCATGTACGGAGAAGCATGCATACATCTCCATAACATAAGTTTAATAAAACGTTTAGTAAACTTTTTGGTGAGACTAAAAGTTCATCATATACTCGCAAGTTGAGGTATTGGTTAAACCAATTAAAGATTTTATACACAACTAAATTCACACCGTACTTTTTATAGAACGTTAGTTATAGCACAAAGCAATAACTTTATTCATTGTGTTTCGGATGTGAATTAATGCAGTTAAATCAACCTTAAAGAATTGTATCAATAACAACCGTAGGTAATTCCAATTTTGATGCACAGGCGAGCCGGGAATTTGGTCAGCGTAAAAGCATAGCACCTCCTTCCTTAACCGGGTACAAGACCAGCGGTGCGTTATACCCACTTTATAGTTTGCCAAAATTGAGTAGGCCGTTAAGTTGCTATTGCAATTCTAATCAACGCAAATCATATGAATTTTACATCTCAAAACAATTCGTTAATTTTGATAAGATTTAGTCCATATTATTTTTCTTGGAAAAAATTACCCTTGTTTACAACATACAATTAAAAAAAACGTATGAAAACAAGTAGTACAAAAAAAAAAACTAAATCAAATAGCCACATGCAAACCAATTTATTCAAAGAACATCAAATCTAGGGTTTTAATAAACATAAAAAGTCTTCCCTAATTTTAAAACATTGAATCAAATAAAGCAAATAGCAATCAAAATTATATGATCCGTAAGAAACATGCATGTTTATTACGGATCTCCCACATTCTCTTAACAATTAAAAAACTACGGATCGTAACCATGCATGACATAACAATTAATTAATGCAAAACATCTAAAGTCAATTACCATGTAATTTTAGGGTTTACAAAAAAAAAATTTTTTTTTTATAAAAAATTCGACATAAGTCGATTTTAATAACAATAAAAAACAAAACCCTAATTTTTCATAAAACCTAAAAAACAACATGTAATTTTTAACACAAATCATTATTAGTTAAAAAACTTTAGATCTTGATAATTATAATCATGTTAAAACGGCTCTCGATGCCACTGATGGTTTATATAGTTCATAACAATTATTTAAAACCCTAATATGGATCAAAGAACGCATAGCGGAAGCGATTAACAAGATCAATTAATTTAACACAATTATATTAATAAAGATTAGGGTTACATACCTTTATCCTAGCAAGATCCACAAGACGACGGAACGGACGGCAACTAGGGTTTATCACGAACACTACCAAGAATATAATCTAAAGGAAGATTATATCACGTTCTTGTACACACGTAATACAACGAATTAATCGTGAGTCTAGCACGAGCAAACCGAGCTTCAACGCTTATGGATCATCTACCCAATAACCCTAGAGAGGGATTAGGACTAGATAATAAATAGAAGAACGAAAGTCAACGAAAAACCCTTGTGGGGCTATGTTGCGATCGCAGGACAAGAGAAGAAGGGAAGGGACAAAATTTATGAAGGCCTTGGGGTTGTTTATATAGACTTGGCATTCCTTGGGCTCCAAGTAATAAACATGAATTAGGAAACAAAAAGTTTCCTTCTCCCCCCCTTTAGTTTGGCCGACGGCTACACAACCCCCAAGGGGTGTTTGTGTAGTTTTTCCTACTCCTTCTTTTAGCTTCTATTTAGTTTCCATAACGGTCGTTATAACTTAACTTTTATTTATCAACGATCGTTAGTTAAGCTTAGGTTTGATTTAATAAATATATATAAAATATATTTAATAAATAAATTAACTCTTTACGTTATGTGTGCAATCCCGTGATCCCGAGTTCGATCCTATCTCACGAATATTAATTTTAAGTCCATAAACTTTCAGAAATAACATGGGATTTCTTTTGAGATAATGAAATCTTTTGTGTTGGGTCTTGCATTTCTTTTGGTCGGTATATATTGAGTTAGATGGTTGGTTGTATTCGGTAAAATAAGGGTAAGGTGTTGGAGTCGTGTTTGAAACAAGATGTAACATATGATTTCTTTTTAATCAACACTTATATATTTCAAATTCTAAAAGACTTTCTTTGAAATAAAGCGAAGTAAAAATTTCTTTCTACCTACATAGTTTATATAATTGAGTTTGACCGATTTATGTCATTTTTAATTATTTATACAAGGTTAAATTGAGTTTATGAAGATTTGACATAAAATTATATCTGTCATTTAAAAGGATTACATTGATCACTAAGTTTATTCTTTAGTTTTTTTAAAACAACTAGTATAAAACTGATTTGGTCATAACTTGTTCGTTTTTAGAGCTTTTTGAGTGATTCAAAAGCCAAAAATTATGTACTCGGAACGTACTTTTCAAATATTCAGAATGTATAGTCATGGGAAGTCAGTATCTTGGCCGAAATTATTGTACAAGTGTCGGGTTAGAGGTTGAGTTTGAATAGTAGTTTATTTTTATGATTTGGGATGCACGGGATACCTAGTTTTGAGTTGACTTTTGAGTTCGTCAAAAGGGTTGTTTGTAGATTGTTTGAGTCACATAGATGTGGGATATAATAATAAATAATAAAAAAAAGATATATATTCTTTTGGAAAAGTCGATCTTTTGCACGGTTTAAAAGAAAATATGTCACGGGGCGTAATATGTTTGGTTGCCATTGGGTTTTTCTTGGATTATTTTTCGTTGTCATGGGTCATTTTGAATTGATACACGTTTTGGGATTGAGTTTTCTTTTGAGACTCGTGGTTTTTGACTTGTTTTAACTAGTACACGTGAAATGTCGTTAGTTATCCGTGGTTTTGATTCGCTGATCGTATCTGATGGATTCAGATGTAGTTTTGGTTTTGTATTGTTCGGGAGCGTTGAGGTAGTCATAGGAAAGACTTGGTCGCGCCTACACGCTTAAGTAGGTGGCCATGAGAGAACGGTCGGAATACCCTTAGTGGGGAGGAAAGAAGTTCGTAGACGAACTAATGTGGTTATGAGGTCTCTTAGGAGTACCAAGGAGATGAATAGAGATTTGTGGGATACTAGCACAAGTAACGCGCCATAGAGAGTGTTAGAAGGGGATACAATACCTCAAAGGTATTTATGATTGTTCGTAGGGCATGTAAGTTTTATGAAAATTTCCTGAAATTTAGTAGGTTTGCCTATTAATGTGAGGTAGAACCATAAATAGAGCAAGTAGGGGAGGTGAGAGGAGTTGCAGTTAGTGCCTTCCCAAGGAAATTGATGATGGGATGATTTCAAGAACAAGATTTGATGGAAATTGCAACGGATGCAAGGTAAAAGTTGAGTTGCTTAGTAGTAGATTGGATGTGGAAAGAGGTTGAGTGGTCTGATGAGAGGAAGTATTGGTCTGTTAAAATGCGTGTAGAATTTCGCAAGTAGAACGAGGTAGGAAATTTATTCGTATTGCTTCTAGGAGAGGGTGCAAGGAGGACGTAGCTGAAACTGCTAAGGATGTTGTATGAACGCTTTGAGATTACGGTTATGCATTTGGCTTCGCCAAAGCACTAGCGGATTTCATGGAGTCAATGAAGCGAGTGTGCATGAACGTATGTAAATGAGTTGTCATCAGGAGTATCGACGACATCTTGATCTACTCAAAGTCTAAGAAGGAGAGTTAGGCGAAGTATGTGTTGGTTTTGCAGTGGAATTATACGTGAGATTTTCAAGTGTGAGTTTTAGTATTAAGTCTACCATGATGAGTAGTTAGAGATGATGACGTATTATGGAACCAGCAAGGGACGAAGTGAAGAAGGACGAGGAAGCATTTTAGAGGCTGAAGAGGTGGATTGGATAATGAGCCGATCTTGGCATTATCGGAAGGACTGGATGAATTCACGAAGCATGACGATACGTGGAGCAAGGATTTGGATGTGTACGAGAATGACAAGAAAGGCGATTTCTTATACGCTGCAGGAACTGAAGATTTGGAAGAACTGGATAGACTTAGTTAGTGGAGCTGGACTGTTATATATGCCTAGAATGCTAGAGGCATTTGGTGTACGAGACGTGGAGAATGATCTATACGGATCGTAAACGTCTCCAACACATATTCAATCATCTTGATTGAACATTTGGCAAAGGTGATGGGTGGAGTTAACTGATGAAAGAAAATTGCAAGGCCAAGTACCATTTGGGAAAGGCAAGCATGGTTGATGAGACATGGAATAAGAAGAATGAAGTGAAGCTGAGATGAACTTGAACTATATGGATGAAGTATTAGGGTGGTTTGGATGAAGGATGTAGGTTGCACGAGTTGAGTTGTCTAAAGCAGAGAATGCGTCAACATGTATGTTGCGTGGCTTGGACAATCATATGGAGAAAAGGGACGTAGACTATACTTCCTACATAGATAGGAGCAGCTTAGAAAGGGCGATGTAAGGACGAAGTTGGTGGAAGGGATACATAATGCGGTGGAGGATTAAGTACGATGGGAGTTGGGTGATAGTTGATAGACTGACTAATTCATCACCTATTTCAATAGGAAGGAGAAGTCACATAGTTGAGAAGTTGGAAGGATTGCGTACGGATGTGATGGAATAGAGGGTTCTTCGTAAAAGTTAGCCTAATATGTATGGAATGCCTTATGAAGGATTATGGCAAGGGAAGAAACGATGGGAAGCATCACATCGTGATGTATGGTAGGAGTTGAGGAAGAAAGAAGGAAGTGTGTATAGAAGCGAAGCATGAATGAAATAGGTCGAGATAGGAACCGAAGGTAAAACTTTGGTAGAGCCTAATGAGTAGAATAAAGCACAACGTAGGCTAATGTTGTCGTAGTGTGGAAAAGGAAATGGCAATGACCTATACTGATTGTTTGGGAGGCTTAGTATCGATAATCGAATGGATGAGGAGTTATAGGTGTGATGTGCCATAGGGACGAAGGGCTTGGTCTAACCGAGATAACTGTCTTTTTGATGATGTGTATAGATCATAAGTTGATTTGGACTGGAAGAACAAATGGCTATGTAGAAAAGGAGGAAACCACTAGAGTTAGTGACAGAGTTATGTATGAAGTTTCACACATAGTAACGGGTGGTATGTTTTGGTAAAATGGAAGAGTTGATGTAGAGTTTTGTAGGTCCATTTATGATCTTTGGAAAGATCGGACCAGTAGCTTATGAGCATAGAATTACCTGGGGGAATGAGTGGTATATATGATATATTGCATGTATTAAGATTGGTAAATGTTGTTAGAGAATGCATATTTGCATGTACGGTTATTCGGGACTTGTATTAATAAGAGTCTTTGTTTTATCAAAGAGTCATCTGTGAGGTTTATTGACTGTGAGGTCAAGAGTTTGGTAATGAGTTTAATTATTTTTGGTTTGTATATGTGGTATTTTGAAACTTTAACTAAAGTTCACGTGGAAATGAGAGGAGTTCGTTTAGAACAAGTATCCTCATGTGATTTGTTGTTTGTGTGTTTGATCCTAAGGAGTAAATCTCGGGACGAGATTTCTATTAGGAGGGAGTGATGTGACAACCCTGGTTTTGAGGTTCGTCACTTAGATTTATTTTGTGCTAGTTACGTGTCTTTACGTGTTTATGTTCTTATTGGTTTGTATAGATTGTGGTTTGGTTATCGTTTCCGGTACGGGGTACCTTGTGAGTGAAACGATGTGTGATGATTTCATGTTCATGAGTTCACTTGGTAGTGACTATGAAGTGAGATGGTGTTATTTAGTGGTTTTACGTATATGCATATGTATTATAGAAAATCGTATTTTTTGCGATTTACGGTTTAGCATTTGGAAGTCTCGGATGAGGTAATTAGGCATATGGATATTTTTCGGGATGGTTTTAAGTCATATAGGACTTAGTAATAAAGTTTATTTCAAAATTTGATATTTTTTTTAAAAGTGTACATTTGACGTCTTTTTACGGTAAAACGCGTAAATTTGACTAGTTTTACAGTTTTGAGGTTTTAGAGGCTCTAGGAGCTGAAATAAATTAGGGAAAATTAAGGTAATATTATTAATACATATATTAATAATAAAGAAAAAAAAATAAAAAAATATACGTGTAAGTCGGTTTTGGGACGCAAGGAAGAAAAAGAAAAGGGAAAAAAAGGAAAAAGGGGAACCGGGCTTTTGTAATGGGCCAATGACTTGTTAGGAAAGTATATAAAGCCTTATTTTTATAAAAAAAACTCCATAAAATCCCTGGAGATCAAGTATGGGTCGACATCTATGGAGGAATTTAGGGTTCTTCATTAATTTTTCTTCTTTCAAAAATTTTAAGGTAAAATCTTCAAATCCCTTTTCAATTTAATTGTTTTTAATTCTTTCTCATTCATCTTATGATGGATTTAGGTTAGGGTTTATATTAAAACACTAAATTAATTTTATATTAATGGTGTTATAATGATTACATAGATTAAGGCTTGTAATTAGAGGGATTAGGGTTAATTAATGAGGTTGATTTTGTTAAACCCGTTTTTAAAAACTGGGCAGAATTTTGAGTCAATTGTTTTGATCATATCGGGAGTTCTAGGAACATTCAAGATGCGATCCAAGTATACCTGAAAAGGTAATTGAAGTGGCTTTCCAATGCAAGAAATGAGAACTAAATTGTAGGTGGGGAAGTGGGTCAAAAACAGGTTACAACAGTCGAAGGTCAAAACAGTTTTGTAATCAGCCTGTTTTCTTTTTAAGTTTTGGGTTGTTTGGGGTACTTAGGGTTGCATTGGGATCTTCTCACGAACATGACAGATGGTTTATATATTGTAGTAAGTATCTGAACTTGGGCTAAGATTGTGGTTTAGGGTAAGTCCCTCTAATGGTAACAAACTTTTCATACGTTTAAAATCAGTGAATTCTGGATAGGTACCAATATATATACATATATCGGGGCCTTAACAGTAGCTTTAAGGTTAGGTAAAGTGGGAGGTTTTAGCTAACATACGTAAAAGTATAAATATTCATTTTATAGAAACCATGGGTATGTTTAAGTAGACGTTTGACTTAAAGTTTTGAGACCTAAAAACTGGGACTGTTTTGTGTAAAATATGAACGGGATAGTTATTAAACTTAACCAAGTTAAGGACTTGTTAAGGAAGGGTAATGGGGTGATTAGAGCTTATCAATGAGGTATTTATATGGGAATAGGCTAGATGTCCATCATAGGTTGATGAGCCATCTTAGTGATTGGTTCATGTATTGATTGCGTGTTTTTGGTTTGTTAGCTTGTTGCTAGTGCGTGGACTTGTGAAGAAGCAATCAGGTGAGTTTCATAGTCCCATGTTTACTATTGATTTTGAATTCTAGATGGGATGGAAGAGACACTATGTTATGTTGTTTATAAACTGATGCTGTGAATGTTTTTAAGGTTTGAGATGGACTTGTGTGTACATTATGTGATTAACTGCTATGTGATTCTTGTTCGTGTATGATTTGGATGGGAAAGGTACATAGGTGTATGGGCGCCTATGGTACCATGGTTGTTGGTAAGGCGTGATGCCTTGGTAATTATGGTTGTTGGTAAGGCGTGATGCCTTGGTAATTATGGTTGTTGGT
This sequence comes from Glebionis coronaria, assembly GCA_025667525.1. Lineage (NCBI taxonomy): Eukaryota > Viridiplantae > Streptophyta > Magnoliopsida > Asterales > Asteraceae > Glebionis > Glebionis coronaria. Next base: position 178,783,371 of record CM046880.1, on the reverse strand, counting down.
AAGGCGTGATGCCTTGGAAATTATGGTTGTTGGTAAGGCGCGATGCCTTGGTAATTGTGGTTGTTGGTAAGGCGTGATGCCTTGGAATTGTGATGATTGATTGAACCTGAATGCTAGTTGTTAATACATAATTGTAGCGCATTGTCCATATGTTATTGTGTTGATGGTTGTTATTCACAGCTTGTAACTGATTTAGCGTTGGAGTCTAAACATATGGCTCTCACCAACTTTATGTTGACGTGTTTTAGTGTCTCTTTCAGGTGTGAATGTGTTTAAGCTTGAGGATAGAAGTGGCTAGACTTGGATGCCTTAGGATTGCATATAGAAGGAGATCCCCGTTCCTTCTTAGTTTACCTATATGTTTGTTTGGTTTATGTTTATTGTTTGTCTTGGGTAAGTGGTAGGACTGTTACCTACTTACCTAGACTCCTGCATTTGATGAGATATTGTCATGACTTTTTGTGTTACCATTTTATGACATTTCTTATTTCATATAGTTATCTCTATAGACACGCCATGTTGTGATGATATCCATACGTCGCGCCCCATATTCCGCCATGGTGGGGTGTGACAAATGGATAACGGTGTATAATCGTGCTCTTATTCAGCTCAAGCTAGTCAATGCATAAACGCATAATGCCATCCTTTTTCTTGACAAAAAGTACCGGTGCACCCCATGGTGATACACTCGGTTGGATGAAACCTCACTCTAGTAATTCCTGTAGTTGATATTTTAACTTATTGAGCTCTATGGGAGCCATGCGATAAGGATCCTTAGAGATTGGTTGAGCTCCTGGGATGCGCTTGATGTTAAACTCTACTTTTCGAGTAGGTGGTATACCCGGAAGTTCCTCTTGGAATACATCAGGAAATTCTGAAGCAACTGGTAGATCATGGATCGATGGAACTTCGGCAGTAAGATCCTGCATTGAAGCTAAGAAGCCCTCGCAACCATGACATAGTAATGCACGAGCTTCTAAAACCATTGTGAATGTACTTTGGTGCTTGAACATCGCCGAATATAACCTGATATGTATGCAATAAATAGCATGATGCTTGGAAACCAATCCATGCCTAAGATGAGATCAAACTGGCACATATCCAAATTAAGTACGTTTACTGGGTAAATCTTGTCATGGAATTCTAGTGGAAGATCTATGTACACTTGGATAATTCTCACAGAGTTTCGCATTGGCGTAGATATACATAAGATATTTTCTAATGGCGTAGGGATTTTATTAATACTAGTGGCATACGTAGAGGATATAACTGAATGAGTAGCACCAGTATCGAATAAAACACACGCAGCATGAACGTTCATAAAGAGGATGCCAGTGATAGTACCTGAGGACTTATTAGCTTGGTCCCGTGTGGTAGTGTAGACACGTCCCGACGCTGGTGGCTTAGGAAGGGTGTAAAACCCGCTAATTAAAATACACGAACATTAATTATATTCAGTTATGTAGATGTAAATTTATTACACTACCTATTTGTTTATTCAGATATAAGTAATAATTACATTTAATCAAGCATTACGTTATAATTATTTATTCAGTTAATAAATATTTTTAAGTTTCAAGTAAACATGAGAATTAGAACACGAGCTTGTAAAATATTAAACGAACGAAATGTAAGTATATGGTGTTGTGGGCTGCGACTAAACAAGAAAAGAGAAAGAAACCATGGGCTTTAAAGCCCAACCCAAAATTAAAATATCACAGGGAACCATAGTAGTAACTTACATCTCATTTTATCATAACAAAAAAATTAGGGTTGTTGTTCCTTGTTCCTGCCGACACAAAAGATAAAAAAAATAAAAAATAAGGGGCCGCCGGCTAATCAGACAAAAAAGGAGTTGTCGGGTTGTTTTCTTCTTTAATTCATGATCATGTTCTTCTTTCTTCTAGCAATCTCATCGCGGTAATCGTTGAATCCTTTCTTTTATTTATAACCGGATTTAAACATAGTAAACTAGGGAATGAAGCGAAATTAATAATAAAAGAGGTAGGGTTCTTGATGGAGTCAAGGGAAACGAGAGTTTTACAACTCTCGGTGGTATGATTTGATGCCCAGCCGAGACGCAAGGTCTCAGTGGTGTTGTTTCCTTTGGCCAGCCAAGAACTATCAACCCCAAACCGAGGGGTATAATATAATTAAGAGTGTCGTTGTGTTGTTGGTTAATGAAACCGAGACCCGAAGGTCTTGGTGGAACCTTTGTCTGCCCAGCCGTGACCCACACAGGGGCGGCTCGGGGCTGTGTTCGACCACCTGACGCCAAACAACCCATTCAAGTGGTTAGAATTATTAACGGGGTGTTTGGGATTAAAATCAGTGTAAAACATTATAAAACAGTGGGAAACTCTATTAAATAAGTGGGAACATCATAGCGATCAGTGGGACAAAGTATAGACAGAAATTAGGGATTTAATATAGATTAGCGACAGTTAATTCTATCGCAGTTTGTTCGTAACAGTTTTTAAATGACAGTTTTAGACACGGTCTTAGTCACAACTTTTTAGTGACAAAATTTTCTGTCGCTGATTCGGTTAGGCAGAATTGTTATATTGATTGGTTTGTCTTAGTGCGACCGAGAAGGGGCATCTCGGTAGGCTCGGGATATTTTTAATAGAGTAAAACGATGATTTAATTATACCTTATATTGTTATCACTTTTATAAATAAATGTTTAATTGATTTAATAAGTAAATTAAATTTATAATGTTAAATTAGTTTTATAAAATTAAAAAGGTATAATATAATTGAATGAGTTAATTCATTCTTTTGGAAACTTTCTAGATTAGGAAACTTTCTATTTTTTTAGCAGGTTACAAAATATAGAATTATTGTAATGTGTGAATACGTGTTATGCCGTAACTAATAGTAGAACAGGAATACCTTAATCAGAAATATTAGAACACTCAGAGTTATCAGTTTATACACATACATTATATAAAATAAATTAAACTATGAACAGATTAGAATCAGAAACAGTAAACAGTAACCAGACAACTTATTACGCATCCGTTATTTATGTAGTAACCGTGAAGTCGGAGTAGATCTTTCATCTTTTATTCTTATTTCAATACTGGACACGAGGTACAGATTTCCCGTCCTTCAGTAAGGACTTCCTTCTATGCATGATTAGGATTCCCCGTCTGCAGCCAAATGTTTTCCACAGTATATGTTTTAAGCTTATCAGTAATCATTTTAATAACTAAATAAATTGCTTGAGGTTTATATACAAGCATAACCAGTTTATGTACTATTTACGGAGGTACCGTAACTATAACACTAGAGGGACCGGTGTCATGACTCCTCTGCGAGGGAGTGATTTCTCGCAGCGTCCTATTTAATTCATCTTGGCCATTTATCAGTATTATTAGCGGGGCATATGGAAGCATCCTAGGCTATTAGTTAACAGTTATCAAGTGAATATGGTATGTGCTCTACATCCTTCACATTGGAGCTGATCCCTCCACCAAACACATTATCTTGAGGTCACCCCTCTACAGCATGACGAGGTCACCCCTCCAGTTATTCATGCAACAGTTGTTACAGCACATGACCTATATAAGCTCTTGACAATTAAAATACAGTAAAGTATGTATTCAGATTTAATAGTTATAGTTCAACTTTACTATTTATAGAGCAGACTTTTAAGATTATACACAGATTTCCGATGCAATTTACCTATCAGTCTTACAGCTTCAGTAATTTATCTTCTGTTTCATTTCAGTATTTCTTATCATGCTTCATATCCGTTCACTAGGCGTTATGCTCAGCCGTAGTTCTTTTCATGTTCTAACGGCATGTGCCCCAGGACGCTCTTAGGATTCTGAGAGTACGTGTATTGGATGGAAGCTATCCAGACTTCTTCATTTTATGCACTTCATATATTATTTGCCTGTTCGACATTGTTCAGTCCTTTCATTCAGTATTTACTTTTTCATGTTTTGAGCTTATGTTTGGATTATCGATGTTTGATTCTGGTATTTCCTTTATGGTCAGTTAATGTTTTAGGACATTTACCTTAAATGCTTTGATGACACGTCATAAATATAAGTAACGGTCCACTTATCCAAGTGGGTTGTTACAATTATGGTTCTTATATTATTTTCCTGTTGGACATTGTTCAGTCCTTTCATTCAGTATTTACTTTTCATGTTTTGAGCTTATGTTTGGATTACTGATGTTTGATTCCGGTATTTCCTTTATGGTTAGTTAATGTTTTAGGACATTCACCTTATATGCTTTGATGGCACGCCATAAATACAAGTAACGTTCCACTTATCCAAGTGGGGTGTTACAATTATGGTATCAGAGCTATAGGTTCGACCTGTAGGCTCTAAAACTTAACCTGTGACTAGTGGGTAGTCGCCAGGAACTTCCTAGATTTTGGCGTTGTTATCTTTCATGTTTCTCATGCATTTATAAGTCAGTTTTCTTCAGTTATTAGTCAGTTTTCTTAAAGTTTTTGACTAACTAAAAGGTTGGTACAAGACTGGCCATATTTATTCGCATTCGCTTTTCTGTGAATTTTTGTTTTGGTGAACCAGCCCATAGACATTCACCATCTTTCAAGTCAAATTTCATGTTTTCAGACGATAATTGTTTTGTGAACCAACCCAAAACGTTCACCTTTGTTCATATCATGATATTTTGTTGAAGTTTTGACTGGTATGGTTTGGATTGCGGCCATTCATATTTAATCCCATATTGTAAATTTCTATACATGACAGTTCTTATAAAATTTTGACAAGTATGGATTGAACTAGAATCAACCATACTTAATCACATGCTTCCTACTTGAATGTTGTGGATTAAACCATAACCATCCACATCAGTTGATGTTAAACCTCAGTTGATTATTCTTCTATGTTCTTTGTATCGGTTAAGTTTTATGCTCTCACGCGAATGTCATTTTCATGCTGATTAAGTTTCATGTCTCCTTACGAGGATTATGTTTTCAGCAAAGTAATGATGTTTTCATACCAAGATACACAAGAATTACAGTAAAATACTATTTCATGATAAATCATGTTCTGGTCTTCATCAATCATGTCTTCATACTGAACATTGATGAAACTCCGTTTACTCATACTTTTCAGCCCCTATACAACCAGCATTAAGTCTACGAAGAAATTATCAGCCTTTCATGTTAACCATCTCAGCTCAGTTTGCTAACCAGTTAAATCAAATTACCTTTCGTTGACCATGTCATACGGTTGACACCAGTATCGATCATATCATCAAACCTTCAGCGGTACTACATGAACAGTATTCATCGTGTACTTCACGTACATAATTTCATGTGTACTCCATGTACAGGGTCTCAGGCGTTTCCGCTTGTTGATATTCTACCAGATGCTGATGCTACTTGTGAGTTGAAGATTTTACCAGATATTGATGCTGCTAACACTTCGAAGACCTCACGAATGCTGATGCTTCTGATACTTTGGAGATTCCATAAGATGCTGATGTTGTTTATATTATGAAGACTCTTCAGAACAAGGACGAAAACAATAATTTGTAAATTACTGACAAGAATATACTTCAACCATCAGACGCAACCATCCCATTCCATGCTTTTACTTCCTCGGTTAAGATGTCACACATCACACAACTATATTCTCTGTCAGAAGAGTGGGAACCGGTGCCCAGCCGGCCACTCAGCAGAAATAGTTACATGAAGCACGGTCATGATAGTGATTGTCATAAAATTTACAGACAAATCAGTAGTGAAAACTACCGTGCTAATAATTAATCAGTCAGTAACCATCAGAACTCTAGAACGGACGTGACCAGAAATACAAAGGTCAGCAGTCTAACCGGTCCGCCAACTGTAGTAGTTACCAACATTTTGCAGCCTTATTCAGACTCACCTACTAAAACACGTGTCAAGACATCATGCAAGACACAAGTCTCAAGTATCATTTTGGAAGACACCAGTCATGGTACACGTCAAACGAATATCTTCTCAAAATACTAGTCACGATTCATAACTCCGTGTGTTTTCTAAACCAGGTTCTCTGTAATTCAAGGTACCCTCCAAGGGGGTATACTCGTTGTGTCATGCCACACATAAATCATATCATTAAAATTCAGTCACCACTAGTGTATCATTCAGGTTGGACACGCAGTATTCACTATGTGAGGAGACGATACACATTTAATGAGATCTATCAAGGTTATTTCACGTATTCATATGTCAGCTTTATCTTAAAACAGGTATTAACTACCTCCCAGCCAGAAAAGACTACATAGTATCACCATATTTATAAAGGCTCTTCGTTCTAGTTGAAGACGAGATTCACCTTACTAACTCATGAATATGTTCATTATAATTCCTGCCAGAAAAATGTCAATACCAATTGTTTCTGCCTTACCAGTGTGTAACTTGTCAGCCCAAGCTAAGAAGACTTACAGCTACCAATTATAAATCCACTTCTAAAGTTCCTTAAATTCATGATCAGCAGATTATTCAAGAGTCTTCAGATAAAATTCTAGAACGTTTTCCAGAAATTCCTTCCTAACCACGAGACAGAATTTAACATCGAGCTTGTCTCAAGAACAGGACCTGTTTTCATAACTTCTTATCGAAGTACCCTAGCTGAGGTAAAAGAGTTGCATGATTTTCTGCAAGATTTACCGGAACGAGACTTTATACGCCCTAGCGCACCATTAGGCTGTGCACCGCTTTCTGTCTATCAGAAAGAAGACCGGTATCATGAGATCATGCATCGAGCACCAGAAGTTTTACAAGATCACCATTCTTAATCGATGTTCATCTTACGTCTAAAAGTCTACCTGAGCTGCTACGATATCTTAAATATTTTCTGAACGATTCCCGATCATGCTAATAATTGTTGTATTTTACAATCTTGCTTAGGAAAACAAGACATAAATGAGCGTTAAGTATTAAACAAATGATTTAGAAAAATCAAATGCTAATGACCCAGAGGTGAAAAGTTCGTTTCCCAAGGAGGTTTAGTGTGTGTGAAAAACTTATAATATTTTGGATTAATATTGAAAGAAAAGATGAGAAAAGAGGATGACAGATACAATAAAAATAAACTACGACGACAAATCGTAAAACCGTAAAAATAGACAAAATAAAAATTGCACTAAAAATTCCAAAAAATTACCAAAAATTCCTAAAAATCCAATTAGGGTTTACAAATGATCAAAACATTTCCAAAACTTTTATTTAATTAATATTTAATTTTTTAATGCTAATTAAAGCCCTAAAAATCAAATAAATTAATAAAGCCCAAATAAAGAATTTTCAACTTGTAAAGTCCTAAAAATCAAATAAATTAAAGTGAATTAAACTAAAAATAAAATATTAAAATAATATTAAAAATCCAAAATTTTAAAAAAAATTCAAAAACTTGTAAACTAGTTTATTTTAACCTAAATAATAAGAAAATGAAAGTGAAATTACCAAAATACCCCTATTGGGCCCCCAAATGGGCTAAAAACAAAAACAATCAACTTAATGGGCTTTTTAGCCCAATAAAATTCAAACTTAACCAAATAAGCCCAAAATCACCAGACTGACTCAAAATTCAATTTTAAGCAAAAAACTCTAAAGGCCCAAGAGCTGAAAATGTGCTTATCACAGCTTAAATAACAAATAGCTTTTTCTTATTGGGCCAATAAGCCCATTAAGCTATAAGTTAATGCCATAAGCTCTGCTTAAACACACAACCTTCTATTGAGATTCTAAGCCCTTTTGCAAAAAGAAATGTTGAAAAAGCTCAAGCTATCTTGAAAAGAACTTTTTCACAAAACGACAAAATAGTCGAGTTTGAGTTCTAAAGGGTTTCAAAAGATGATTCTTTTTGCAAAAGCTCACAAATAGCTTAACTAAGAATAATCAACAAAGAAAACACCAAAAAGCCAAGTGAAATACGCTGTAGAAGAAAATAAGCACACTGAAAAAGCCAAATAAGCTAGTTTTCTAGCAAAACCTTAACCAGTTGAGCTGAAACCTTTTAGATGTGTTAATAAGCTGAAAAATGACACCTATCACAAAAACTAAGTTGTTGCATGTACCAATAAGCAGAACTTTAAAATAAGCCAAATTGAGCTTATTTGACCAAAAGTCAATGTGTTCCAAAGTTTACCAAATTGTCAGGACTTGTTTATGAGCTTGTTTTGAGCAACTTTAGTGAAGGAATCAAGGCTGAATCCTTGGAATCAAAGAGGAAAGTTAGCCAAAATGATTTTAGTTTTGTCAAATATTAAGCTATAAGCCAGTTAGCCTATAAGCCCGCAAATAAGCAAACCAAGTATCCAAATACATTCACAAGCAGCTAAAAATGAATTATCAATAGAAAGAATAGCATGGCAAGCACTAGATAATCAAATGCAAGGCACAAAAGAGGTGGTCACTTTGCTGATTCAAATGACCACTTCAGCCAACTTCTATAAGCTATAACTTATCCAATAAGCCACAAAAGTTAACAAGCGGATATAGCAAATATAGCTTATCACAAAAAATCTTCCCAAACCAAAAATCAGACTCGGAATCCAACAAACAAAGATTTTATGCTTGCTGATATGTTTGACCAAATTCAACCCACTCATGACAGATTTTTCCAAAACTTACAAACTCTTTTCCAAACCTTATGAGACTTAACCAATGATTAAAACAAGTGATAAATGACTTGTTTAGAGTAAAACAACCCAAAGAACCAAGGGCACAAGGCTACAAGGCCTTTTTATCCCAAAATCCAAACATTTTTGTTTTAGTCCTTTTTCAAACAAACTTTTTATTTCCACAAGTAACCTACAGATTTTAGGCTTCAAATATCTTAACTAGGTGACAACTAACAAGTTTAAACAATAAAACTAACCACAAAAAACACAAGAACACACAATCACATTGCAAATCACATAGCAGACTTAAAACAAAAATTTAAAAGAGAGAAAGTGAAAGAGAATGAACCTCCTTCCCTTTACTTCCTAGGGTAGGTCAGCAATGCTCCCTAGAGTGTAGATCAACAACTAGATCACACCTAGGGTACTTGGACAAGAAAGGAATATAGAACCTTGGCTGATGGTTCAAAGCAGAACCTCAAGGCCTTGAAATCTTCAACACAGGCAAGAAACAATCCAACCAATGGTTGATAAACCTTCTCAAGCTTGGTGTCAACAAGCTTGCAAGAGCTTATGGGTTTTGGTTGGGGTTAAAACAAGCAAAATAACCAAACAGAAACCTAGGATTTGAAACTTTTTCAAACTTGAAAACCTTTTGAAAACCAAACGTGCTTCCCAAAGATCAAAACACCTTAAAATCAATAAATGGAACTTAGCTTCAGTCATAAACAACACCAACTTTCAAAAACATAAAAAGGAATTACTTTTATTCAAAATACCAAACTTTTATAAATTTTAAAAAGGAATTACAATGTTTAAAGACTAAAACTGGAACAAAGGCCTCACCACAGGTTGAGAGTCCTTATATAGGCCTTTTGAAGGCTGAGTTTACAATGAAAAACTAAAAACCCTAGCTAAGAAATCTCTGAAATGCCCTTGAACTCTTTTAGACGTTTTTGGTATTGTGAACTGTCCTATTTGATTTTGATCATTCCTTTTGTGCGTATGGAGCAAGCATGAGGTGTGGGCTGTTGATTGAGCCACGTGGCATTCCTTGGAGGTTAATTTGTTCATTCATTGGCTGAGGTGTGAATGGGTGGGGTCCATGAGTGATGTGATGGGGAATGTTAAGTGTGGGAATCATTCGTGTGAAGGTGAATTAGCTTTGGGTTAGGGTAATTTGTATTTACCCTTTGTTTTAAGTAAGGTGGTAACTGGGTTCATACGGTGAATAGTAACATCTTTTGATCCGAATAAGGTGGAAGGGATGTGTATGGCGCGTGTTTGTGGGTTTGAAAGTTTCATGTGGCAACTTCAGTCCTTGTTCTTTGGCCAAGATTGTATATCAAGTATTTCCAGCCTTAAAAACGATTTCCTTTGTTATTTAACTTTCCAATTTCACACTTTGGCCACAAAACTTCATAAAAAGATAACAAGGACTTGTTTTAAACATTTTTGGATATTTCAAAGGCTGATCTTGTACTTTCTTAAACTTTGAAGGTCTTCTAAGTATGTTTGATATTATGGAGGACCATTGTTGACAATTCTTTAATCTTGAGGGACTAATCTTGCCAATTCTTCAAAGTTGAAGGAACTTTTTGTAATTTTGACAAACATAAGGGACCAAACATGTAATTATCGATATACAAGGGTATTAAGTGACATTTCTTCATTGATGAGGGATCATTCTTGAACATCTTCAATACTTCAAGGTCTTTTTTTTGAAAAATCATAACTAGGGCCCGGTTCAATGTGCGGCTTCGTTTCTCGTGTTCGTTTTTCCTTGTTTCTTGTGATATTTTGTCTTTTTCATGATATCCATACCTAAAATACACAAGTAAAAAAACACAAGAATATATGGTATAGTATGACATTTTATGCATTTAAAGCCCGAAAAGAACGATGAGATCATGTATAAATGCCATCTCATCACTCCCCCATACTAAACCATTGTCGTGCCATCACACGATGCTAAAATAAAGTATCTAAGCATCTCCAAAATTCAATTTTATTAACCTTTATTGAAAAGTAAAACTTGCTACAATACTACGAAGATGTTTTAAAAACATAATGTATGATTTTCATCACGAATGTGACTTTTAGTGTCAATGAATAAAAACAAGTGAATGTCTCATAGAGTAAAGTTCGTCATCCTTGATTTTCATACATTCCATGCTAAGTGCAAAAATGAGATCATTGTTGGTACAAGTCACAATCCTAACACTACTCATACGTCCAAATTGTGTAATACTTTTCTCTCGCAATCCTAGTTATTACGAAAGAAAAGGTATCTAGAATTTTTTAAACTATTTTTCATGGATCACAAGTGATTCATATTGACTTATTTGACTATTTATTAGTCCGAAAATAAAGTAGCACGATTTAATCGATAGTTAGCTAAAGGACAAAATCTTTTAAAACGGCTTCTCGTAATCTCCTTAAATTCATATCTTGACATAACTTGTTTCACGATTTGAGACCTTTCTCGGACCGATATTTGGCATGTACTTCATAATTGAATCTTCGAAAGACGTTCTTGAAATTATGGTCTTCTCTTCATATTTTAGAATTTCTTCACTTGAAGTTTTTGAGAGATTTTTCATACTTGGACCACGACTTCATCATTTTTCTTCAATCTCTATTTTGTATTTTGATATACAATGATCTGCCTCCTTTTAGGACTTGGATATATTTATCCTCATACCTTGTTAGGGTCTTTTTGGATAGACTTTCTCCATGATCATTAGGGGATAAATTGCTTCTCGTCGTGTGTCTCGATCCTTCATATTGATTTTGGAATAATGATTCTTCACATCATCTTGGATCTTTAGCAACAAAATAGAGTCCTCATGCCTTGTTAGGGCCTTTTTGGAACTTAACCAATCTTCGCGTCCTGCTTCAATAAGGTATGCCTTGGCTATGAACTCTATTCAACCACGAGCAACTTTTAAACGATCTTGGACTAGAAGCTAAGTAACCTTTCAAATCGTACGACCTTACTTATTGTAATTAATGTATTCCTAATGCATTGATCTTATAGGAGAAAAAGCCACAATTAAAAACATATGAGTTTTTGAAAGAACATTTTCATGTTCTACGTTTAGCTTGATCACTTGTCTAACTCTATCATTTCTCGTTCTTCACTATTTAAAGACCTCTAATTAAAGAGACTCATGAATACTTAGCCAAGCAAGTCAAAATTAAGCCAAATTTGGATTACCTTCATTAAGACTATATTAAATCAAAGTTTTGGGTTTTCAAGTCACCTATAGGATCTTGCACTTTCTTAGACCTTTTCATGTTTAGAGAATGCATTTTAAAATTCCCTTTATAAGTGACTTTCTAGGATCAATTATAGGACCTTGCGAAAAGTTCTTGTTCTTAACCCGTATCAGCTAAGACTTTCGCGTTTTAAAGTTCCCTATATAAAAGTCTAGGAAAAAATTGATTTAAGCGGGTTAAGGAATGTAAAGGGCTCCAAATGCTCATCAAGTCAAAAATTAACTCTTATTCTACCCATCGGAAGGTATACATTCGTGTCTTAAAAATACTTATGAAAAGTAAGAAAGATATTAAAATTTGGCCAATTTTAGCCTTATTTGCACAAACCAAAACAAAAAGATGAAAATTGGAAAACGTGAGGGTGTTAGCAAGGCATGTAACTATTCACCCCCATACTAAAATTAAACAGTGTCCTCAATGTTTTGAGTCCAAAGGTGGAGCACCCCCATACTAGAGACGAAGAGTCGAATGCTTAGGACCGAGCATGGAAAGGGTGATCAACAATATATCTAAAGCCGTTTATGAATTATGATAAAATATAATTGTTAGAACAATAAAGGATATGTCATGGATTCGTGAAAAACTCCTTAAGCAAATGATCGAGGCTCATGTAAACAAACACGAGAGTCTTCAATAGTGGTGATGATGATGATCTAGATAACATATTCACAAACAACCACGAGACAACGAGTTGTAAGGGCACAAATCCCCTCACATTACTACATTAGAAAGCGATAATATATACATGGATAAACATGGGATCTCCCCCACGAGGCACCTCGTTTTTTATTACCGAGTCATGAGCTCGACTCGTTCCCTCAATGCTAATTATTATTGGGGAAGGTGACTTGGTCGAGGTCGTCCGAAGAAGGGACTTCCCCACCAAAGTAGTGCTTAAGCCTATGTCTATTCACCTTGAAATTAGGACCATCATTTTGAGCTAGCTCGACGGTCCCATAAGGAAACACTTGTGTTATGGTGAACAAACCCGACCAACGAGATTTCAATTTCCTGGAAAATATCTTCAAACGAGAGTTAAAAAGTAACACTTGATCACCAACGTTAAAACCCGGTTTTTAATCTTTGAATCATGAAACTTTTTAGTCTTTTCCTTAAAAATTAATGAATTTTCATAAGCATTATCTCGTAATTCATCCAATTCATTAAGTTGTATTTTCCGGTCATCTCCCGCGGTCTTTAAGTCATAATTGGCATGCTATAGGCCCAATATGCCTTGTGTTCCAATTCAATAGGCAAGTGTCAATTCTTTCCATAAACCAACTTATAAGGAGTACAACAGATAGGTGTCTTATAAGCGGTGTGAAAGGCCCATAAAGCGTCATCGAGTTTGTCGGACCATGAAGCACGGTTTTCTTCAATCGACCTTTACAAAATCCTCTTCAAATCTCGGTTTGAAACCTCGACTTGCCCACTCGTTTGCGGGTGATAAGCCGTAGAAAGACGATGTGTAACTCCTTATTTATTTAGAACCTTTTCAAATTGGTCATTACAAAAATGGGTTCCACGATCGGTTATAATAGAAAGAGGGGTTCCAAATCGAGAAAATAGTTGCTTCAAAAACTTCACTACCACACGAGCATTATTCTTAGGCAAAGCCTTAGCTTCCACCTACTTAGATAGGTAGTCGACGGCGACAAGGATATACTTGTTACCATGAGACAATGGGAACGGCCCCATAAAGTCAATGCCCCAAACGTCGAAAATCTCACACACTTGAATAATATTTTGCGGCATTTCATCCTTTTGGGAAGATTTTCCTTGACGTTGGCAAGAATCACACGACTTCACAAGTACGTGTGCATCTTGATAGATCCTAGGCCAAAAGAAGCTGACATCAAACACTTTCTTAGCCGTGAAGTTAGCACCGTGGTGACCACCCATGGGTCCCTCGTGACAAGCTCTAAGGATGTTAGAAGCTTGGTACCAGAGACACAACATCGAACGAGTTGATCCGAACAAAATCAAAAGAGATAAGGCTCGTCCCAAATATAGAACTTGACGTCACAAAAGAATTTCCGGTTTTGTTGTGTCGTCGTACCCTTGATTATGAAGTTTCCCGCATGGTAATTTGCAATGTCTTCAAACCATGGGTTGTCGTCCTTAGAATTCACTACATCGAGAGTCTCGAGAGGAAATGTTTCAGTAATTTCCTTGTTCTCCAACTCATTCTTGTGAGGATCTTCTAAACGAGAGAGATGATCGGCCGCTAGATTCCCGACTCCTTTTTTGTCAAGTATGGTGACATCAAATTCTTGTAGGAGGTGAATCCATCGGAGAAATCTCAGCTTAGCATCAAGCTTAGAGGAGAGGTACTTGATAGCCGAATGATCCGTATACACGATGCTTTTCATCAAAACGAGATAAGGTCGGAATTTCTCAAAAGCATACACCACGACAAGTAGTTCTTTTTCCGTTGTAGTGTATTTCATTTAAGCCTCGGTCATCGTCTTGCTAGCATAATGGATAGGTTGAAAGTGCTTTTCATGACGTTGCCCTAAAATGGCCCCAATTGCATAATCACTTGCATCGCACATAATTTCAAAGGGTATTTCCAATTAGGAGCAACAAGAATGGGAGTTTTGATAAGTTTCCTCTTAAGAGTTTTGAAAGCTCGACAATCCTCATTGAAGATAAAAGGAGCATCCTTCTCAAGAAGGTGTGTCATAGGTCGAGTAATTTTTGAAAAGTCTTTGATGAAACGACGATAAAAGCCCGCGTGGCCTAGGAAACTCCTAACTCCCTTAACGGTTTTGGGATGAGGTAACTTGGCGATGACGTCTATCTTAGCTTTATCTACCTCAATCCCCGCTTTCGAGACCTTGTGTTTAAGACGATCCCTTGTTTACACATAAAATGACATTTTTCCTAATTAAGCACAAGGTTGGTTTCTTCACAACGCTTTAACATTTTCTCAAGATTGGATAAACACAACGTGAACGAATCACCAAACACCGAAAAGTCATCCATGAATACTTCCATCGACTTTTCGATCATATCAGGAAAAATAGCCATCATACACTGTTGAAACGTTCCCGGTGCATTACAAAATCCGAATGGCATTCTACGATAAGCAAACGTTCCATATGGACACGTAAACGTAGTTTTCTCTGGATCACGAGGGTCGATAGGGATTTAAAAGTAACCGGAAAAACCATCTATGTGACAATCTAACATTTTCAGGTAGTGAATTATTTTCTCGTATAATATTTTGAAACTTATTTTTGTGTTGGTTTATGAACTCACAATTTACGGATTTAAATTTGGGCTTACGTGCATAATTTTGCGTCCTTTACGACTAAACCGGGAACCTTAGGATTACGTATTTACGTTTTTGAACTCCATTTTTTATGAGACAATTTTTATTAGATTTGTTTTGTGCCGTTGATTAATAATTTATAAAAACGTTTTTCGTAAAACAACCCGAGGGCACGCAAATCAAGGAAACTAGAATCGAGGAATACCCGTAAATTAGTGGGATGGGACAAAACAAGTTTATCCCACCCCACTATCTATGGGACGTCCCAAATAGGACACCACATCTTTGATGTGGTATCCTTACACTAAACGAACTTACACATGTAAGTTAGCTTCACATTGAAGCTTATTTCACCCACCAAAACTAGAAAAACCACTAGCCTTTCTCATTTAATTCTATTTCACATGCAAACAACTCACACATACTCCCTCCCTCTCATCCTTGCCGTCCCACAAACACCATCAAACACCCCATTTGATCTTTTCTAGCCACAAGTTACATGTTATCTAGCCATATTATGGAGAAACCTTGAAGCCTTGCTTGATTGTTGGCCATATTAACAACAAAGGAGGTGATTTGCTTGTGTCCTAGGGCTAATTTCTCAACAAACTATCTTGGTGGTTGATGATCTTGGAGATATATTTGGTGTTCATCAAGTTATTGTCATCCAAAAACAAGATATAATCTTGGTTGGTAAAGAAGATCATCCTTTCCATTTCTCTTGTTATTTTTGTAAAGATCAAATGTATTTTCTTTGTTGTTGTATATGTATATGATGCATATATGATGATAAAAATGTTGTGTGGGGATCAAGTGTTGATAAATATGCTTAAAAAAGATGAATAACCATAAGAAACAAGGCTAAAATTATGCTTAAATTGTTGGCTGTATAAAAACAGTAAGTAACCAAGTCTTAAACTGATAAATTTGCATGGTGAAATCCATTTACAGTAAGTTTTAGATGTCATACACATGTGAGAGTTGGCCATGCAATGGAATCATCAAAATGAGTGAGATATGATCACAACAAGATGAGTGTGCTAATCTGAATAGTCTGTTTTGTAGGGACTGTTAAGGATAGTTAGACATGGAATGAGCAGTAGCTATAACTAATTTATTTGTAGCACATAATATGAAGTTTATGTCATCCAAAAATGAGCTTCTATATCATTATAGAACTCAAGATATGACAAAAATGGTGAAGATGAAATTAAAAATCAGATTTTGAAGAATTAATGTTTAATACTATTATATAAGCACTCAAATAATATAGTATAAAATGTGAAATTAAAACCCACTAACTTATAAATTTCATTTATATAAATATTTATAAGGTTAAATAAATGGACACTTTATAAAAATGGTAGTTGAATAAGATTTATAAGTTATAAAAACTATAAACATGATTTTTACGACTTTTTCGGCTATTACCGTAAAATTAACGTTTTTCGCCAATTAAAACTTAGACGATCAAACCCGTCTAATGTAAAGTTTTTAAAAGTCATATACTGATATATAAGTACCTAATACAAGTAAAAACCGATAAAACCCGAACTATAGGACATACGGACATTAACAAGCTAAGTTAGCATATTTGGACTAATAATTTAACTAAATAAGTTAAACACTTATAAAAATTACTTATTGGGCTTAACCCATTTGGGCCCAACATGTAAAGTATAAATACTGATAATACAAGTATAAAATGGATTAATACAAGTTAAAGAACTTATAATAAGCTTATTGGACTTAAAACATGTAAATAGGTAAAATTAGTAAACTAGTAAAAAGTTACCAATACATAAACACTAAAATGAGTAAATAAGAATATATAAACCCACCTGGTCATCATCATATGTACAAAATCATCATATGTATATTTGTTATTTTGATAAAGTCATTGGACAAAAGTTTAAGACCGATTATTATTTATATAGGTTTCCGTGACCGAAGCACGCCCGTAGCCGATAATCCGCCTTTCATTATCAACGTGAGTTCATAGCCTCGCACTCTTTTAAATCTTTTATAAAATGATTTGTAAACCCGCGAGGGAGATAACATGATAGTTTTTGATAAAAATAGAACAAAAGTAGTCCCGATGGTATGCTTAATGATAAGGACCCAAATGATGCGATGACCCAATAAAAGAGATAAAAAGGATTATTAGTAGTTAGGTTATGTCACTCAAAGTCCCATTAGCATGAATTGTGAACTACCGGGATTTGGTAGACGCTTATGCATATGATAGTACTATTTGGGGACGATCACCCCAGTTCGCGCCTTGACGGTTGATCCCCGTCGTACCACAGTGATTGGTAAGCGAATTTATGTATGAGAAGATTTACATAGCGTGATTTTTGTGACGACACGCTAACTTAGATGGGCAAATTGTTTGTCGGGTTCGCGGCCCGTTGTTTTGATAGCAAGGTAACAATGTCATGCGGCTAATAATAATCCAAATGAATCCTATATAATCTAAATATCCGATATGATACGATGTTAATAACGATAATAATATTACCTATAATGGTAATATTGAGGCTACGGTCTCATGGACGGTTTAAGATGTATGCTTGATTTATGTATTGCCTGACTAGCAATACGAGGACTTACTTTTAATATTATACTTGTGTTCTGGTTTCAACAATTGTTTTATATAACGGTTTTATTAAACTCTATGAATTCACTTGGCATTCGCTGATATGATTTTTGCATGTTTTTATCTCAGGTGCTTGAAGGTAATCCGGATGGAGATCGACTCTGATGGCCACATAATAATAAAAATGTTCATTCGATCTATGTTTTGTAAAATTAATGACCTGTATAATTTGGGACCTGTTGGACACTTTAATACTTTTTATCAAATGAATGTATGTTGAACCTTGTACAACCATTTTTATGTGTTGTCTATGATTGGAGTTATTGTGCTCTCTCGTAACACTCTAAAAGACCCTTCCGCTGTACCGATACGAAATTTGTGAGTGTTACAGTTTGGTACCAGAGCTCTCGTTATAGAGAACAAAAGATTTTAAAAACCAAGGTTTTGAACAAAACTTTTCAAAATCTTTTAACTATGAACATTTGAGAAAATATTTGAAAAATCTTTT
This sequence comes from Glebionis coronaria, assembly GCA_025667525.1. NCBI lineage: Eukaryota > Viridiplantae > Streptophyta > Magnoliopsida > Asterales > Asteraceae > Glebionis > Glebionis coronaria. The sequence goes on along the minus strand of CM046880.1, from coordinate 178,765,102 downwards.
GACTATAACGGTGCCAAAGATCTCTGACGTTACCAACAAGCCCTTTTGAGAAGATATATATTTATATATATATAATTTAATTTATATATATGTATATATCGTGATTTCAGTATGTAAATTTTTAATAAGTGTGATATCCTAATACGAGATATATATATAAATGCAGATTGTCATGGCTGACCCTAATATTCCTGTAGAGAACCATGCTATTCCCAAACCTAATGTAGATGATGATCCTTATTTAGACTTAGTAGATTATGATATGGATGATGAGGAGGAACCATTTGAGGATCCCGAGCCCGAGATATGACTAGGAGATCAGATTGCCCCTCAGGTTGATATGGTAGAGAATGAGATTGATAATGTTGATATTGAGAATGATGATGAGATTGGGTTAGATAATTTAGATGATGAGATTGACGACGAGGATGTCGAGGAGGATATAGGTATAGAGGATGAGGTTGATAATGATGAGGAAGCCGAGCTTATTTACCCTTATGATGTTCCAGAAGGCGAGCCCTTACCCCCACCAGTTTATTTGTCTGATTCTGAGGTTGAGCTACATAGGGATGAAATGTCTGAATTGTCTGAATCTGATTCTGAATCAGAGGAGGATGTGGATGATAATGCACCTGACGGTACTGATGGTATTGCTACTCGTAGACATATGATAGAAGAGTCGTCTAGTTCTCGAGAGGCTACTCATATGGATGGTCTTGCACCATGGGCCTTGAGACGTGATTTAGATGCTTCCCGTGTTAAGAGTAGTATGACAGAGATTGGATTAGGTGTTGTTCAGACTCATGTTGCTTATTTGGAGTCGAAGACTAAGGTTTCTGAGAAAGAGCGGGAATTGCTTAGTTTGGATTTGACTGATGTAGAGCGTGGTTTGAATGAGGCTTTTAGGAGGTTATCAGTGTTAGAAAGTGGTGAGTTTGCTGCTATGAAGAAAAAGGTGAATTCTATGGAGATTCAGTTGAATGTAGCTCGTGCGATACGTGAGAAAGCTGAGAAGGAGTTGAATATATCTGTGGGTTGGAATAGTAGATTTTATGCTGACATGGTTGAAAGAGGGGTGATCTGTAAGCGCCCAGCTGAATATGTGTCTAGTGATCATCCGACAAAGATACAAAAGACGATGGATGATGGACCATCTGGCGGTTCTCAGTAGACCAGTCTGTGTTTAGTAGTGACCTTTGTATCTTTTGTACCTTTTGTAACTTTAACTGAACCGACTTGTTAGTAGTAGACCTGGCACAAATTTTGAGTGTGTATAGTGCTAGAACTTTGATATGGGATGTAATTAAGACAATGCTTTTGTTTCAAATCCAATGAAATATGTATCTTGTATTGAATTCCATATTGTGCCTTATTTGTATCTTGATTATGAATTCAATCCATATTATATGAATCCCTTGTTGGGTGAATGCTTAATACTTTGAAATTGTGAAATTATAGAACTATGTCGCCCAAGAAAGCTGTGACTGAGGATGATGTACGTAGGATTATTACGGAGCAAGTTACCGCATCTATGACTGAATTTATGTCAGATGCTAGAAATGAAGCTGGCGGTAGTGGAATTGGTGGTACTAATGTGAATGTGAATGCTAATAATGTGAATGCTAACGCTGGAGGAAATTTAGGAGGACTTGGAACTAATGCACCTGAAGTTGGTGGCAGTACTTATGTGATGTTCATGAAGTGTGAACCTCTACCTTTTAATGGAACTGAAGGTGCTGTAGGACTAAGCCAGCGGATTGAGAAGATTGAGTCGGTGTTTCGGATTAGTAAGTTTAAGGAGGAAGATAAGGTGACTTTTGCTATGGCTACTCTTAAAGGTCGTGTGTTGACTTGGTGGAACGGGAGAATTGATTTCATGGGTATTGATGTTGCTAATGCTACTCCTTGGGCTGAAATTAAGAAGTGGATGACTTTGGAATTCTGTCCTCGTAGTGTGATCATTAGGTTAGAACAAGAGTTGATTCATTTGAGAATGAAAGGTGTGGACATTGATAGTTACACAAACCGATTCCATGAGTTGGCCTTGCTATGTCCTCGATTGGTGGAACCCGAAGAGATCCGAATTGAACAATATATTAAAGGGTTGACCAAGAATATCCGGGGGGATGTGACATCATCAAAACCAGTGACCATTGATGATGCTGTTCGAATGGCTTACCAACTCATTGGACAGATAATTCAGGATAGGGAAGATGAAGCCCGTGTTGGTGAGAAAAGAAAGGGAGACAGTGATCGTGTAGATAGAGGTGATAATAGGAAGAATTTCAATCACCGTCAGAACCAGAGAAAGGGGAATGCAAATGCTCTTACCAACAACACACCGCGCAACGATGATAGATGTCCTAAGTGTTGTAACAACTTGATATTTTCGCGTCTTATTATTATTATAATGGCGTGCTTTCTTATAACCATTTGACATGATTATGTACAACGTTTAGACATACTATCGGTTTGAGCCAGTTAAAATGCTTTCGAGCTATCGAGAATATGTGAATCCACTTTCTTGTTGGTCACGACATTTTGTAGTCGTGTAAGTATCTTAGCGTTATGTGAAGACCGACTATGTTAGTTGAGTTGCCTATTGGAATCGAACCTTTATCACTCTAACAAGACTTGTCAAGCCTTAGGACTTGAGTAGAAAACTATACACTAAAAGACGCAACAACTATCATTGGGCTGGAAACTAACTATCTAAACCCTTGCTGGGTCGAGAACTAATATTACATGTAAGAAATGGAACACAAACTGATAAGAAAGAAACTTATATGTCCAAACTTCCATTAAGCAAAACCTGGAAACAAAAAGGGTCAACCAAAGTCAACCAACCAAACTGGAAATCATATTTTAAAACTCCACTAACCACAACCAGACAACACACATGCCAAAATTGACCAAAATGTGCATGTCACAAGCATACCATTTTCAGAACTGGATTAACCCTAAGCCAACTATTACAACTTAAATACATCTCAAAATTCACAGCTTCAACACAAAAACTCAAACACTCAATAAAATTCTGGGTAAATATAAAGGCAAGAGATAACAGTTTAAATCAACCAAGTCGACCCCCACATCCTGTCCAGAATCACCTAGCCGAATACTTTCTCATTGTGAGTCTTTTATCCATCTTCCTTTTACTTTGTTTTTACGCATCAATTTAGTTGTGCTTGACCAAAACCCTACCTTCGAAAACAAATATTAAAGAGAATTAGATATTTAACAACCATCCCAAATTAATACTATGACATTTTAGAAACTTGGACTAATGACTTTAGCTAATGTATATGAACCCACGACACTCTAATAAACTGCCACGATCATACCGATACCCCACCCCCCCTTACGTTTTGTTGTCCTTTCATGTAGAAACATTAATGATAACAGTATCAACCAAAAACCCCACTCGAATCAACCACCTAAAACAGCTGAGACCTTAAATACTTGTAAAATCAATCAAACTTAGAAATTTTTAGAACTCCATTCACAGAAACATTTATTAAACCTAATTAAACCTTCGTTTACAAAAACCGCCAATTTGTTCAAAACCCTAATTTTCGGAAACCTGTTCTAAACGCTAATTAACCATAATAAATGCATAGAGAAACAAGTTAATTAGATTAAAACCCAAGGATGAATGAATCCCCAAAATATCCGAAACCCTAACTTTTACAAATCGGTTTTATGATGAAATTAATATGATTTTATACTCGAAAACACAAATTAATTATAATCAAACCCTAGGTTTGGAAAAGCCCCAATTAATTCGAAACCCTAATCTAATTTAATTAAATCCGAGAAAACCCTTATGATAATTAAGCGAATCAAATGATTGGAAACCAATAAAACCACTTTTATTTCCGAAAAACATGAACAAATTTAATTGAAAACATTTCTTTTAGAGAAAGAGAATAAAACTTATCTTTGATTTATAAATCACCATCGGAAAACACCTGGAATCATCATAGTAGCGGATTCAGTTTTGATGTGGGAATAAAACCCACATCTCACACGTGTTTAATAATCAGGAACACCAGTTATGTGGTATATAAATCGAATGAGTGTTAATCTTGGTCATGGAAGATGAATCTGGATATTTGAAGAAAGAGAGAGAGATATATGGAACGGTGGGTGTGTTATACGCGTTTGTTTGTGTGTGTGTGAGTGTCGATACAAAATATAAACATAAACACTCCTTTCCCTTGTTTATAACGCCTCATGGGCTGAGGCCGGGTTGGGTCATAAAAGAAATGGGCCGAACCCATATCTTGTGTGGGGGAATGGACCGTTTGGTTTAGTCGGGTTTATATAAGCCCAAACCGAAATTTTGGTTAATAAATTTTAATACTAAGCCCAAAAGCCATGTATATTAAATAACCAAGTTCAAATGTCGTGTTTTCCGTAAACAAAATGTATTGTCAAGCATAACTAAGTTGTCATGCATTCTAGTTATAAATTTATAGCCATCGTAACACGATATGTATACCTAACTAGGTCGTGGATAACGTGGTCATATTCTTGAAGCTCTCTTGCATTTTCATCCATTTGCTTAACTATCGAGGTGAGTTTATAGCCACACTTTTACTTGTTTTATCACTTTGGGGTGAGAACATTACTTGTTTTAAACGGAGGAACATAAGTGCCTAAAACTCATACGTGCCTACATGATGTCTAAGTAGCGATACCCCTAGATGCTTTAGCCCACTATCATGAACCGTTAATTACTTTGTGTAAGCGCGAATGTTATGGATAGATCTATTGGGATTGGCCTCCCTATTTATTGTTGGTTGTGTGACCAAAATAGATACAAATACATTTGAGGTTGTTACGAATACTTTGGGGTAGTATTTGCTTGGGCACACTCTTATATAAACTGGTTTGTACGGTTAACGCTTCGGTGTCATGAGCATAGACGTAGGATATCATGAACGTATGCTATTTGATAATAATCTTGTATTTGTTATAAGATTATTGGACGGTTGCCTAACTAAAATCTTATGGTTCATCACACTACTTAAGCTTAAACCTATAAACTCACCGACCTTTGTGTTGACATTTTAGAAATGTTTTTCTCAGGTGTCAAGGCGGAGGAGTGACGTGGTTGTGCTAAGGAGATTAATAAAAATTATCATGATTTAACTTTGAGACTTGCTTTGGATGTATGATATTTGGAAACTCATATTATGTTATCATGAGTTGTAAAACAATTTTCCTTGGGAACAATTCTATTTTTTATGTCTTATGAATGAAAAATGACTTTTCTTAGTTATTCTTGTATCTATGTCTCTTGGTTGTCATGATAGTCACATCCTCGTGTAATTGTACACGTGGGCCAAATTGAGGGTGTGACAGATTGGTATCAGAGCCATGGTTATAGAGAACTAGGTTACTTTTATAAAAATCATTTTTATAAAGGTTTTGGTCAAAAATGAAATTTTGGAAAAAGAGTAATACTAGACTATAACTACCTCCATCTCCATAGACCACATCACTTCGCGCCTTCGACCAGTAAGTTGTACCTTTAAGTTGTACCTTTAAGTTGTATCATTTCATTGCTCTTAAGTACTTTACTAAGTAAATTGCTAAAAGTATCAAGTAACGTAATTTATGAGTATATGCTAAATGGTTTGTGCCATGCTACGAGAATACTAAATCGATGTTTATTTCGACACTACGTGAAACTCTATGCTAAATGGTTTGTGCCATGCTATATGAATACAAAATCGATGTTTATTTCGACACTACGTGAAACTCTATGCTAAATGGTTTGTGCCATGCTATATGAATACAAAATCGATGTTTACTTCGACACTACGTGAAACTCTATGCTAAACGGTTTTTGCCATGCTATATGAATACAAAATCGATATTTATTTCGACACTACGTGAGACTCTATGCTAAATGGTTTGTGCCATGTTACATGAATGCAAAATTGATGCGGTTATATTTCTTGAAAACCCTACGTTAAATGGTTTGTGACATGCTATGCGAATACAATATTGATCTTGTATCAACGTGTTTTAAGATTCTTTTTTGTGCTAAATGGTGTGTGCCATGACAAACTAAAAATTCAACATATTGCAAAATTGATTTATTCTTACACATGCCTTTCTTGATTTGGCAGTGACATGTCTATCTCGTCCGAAGATTCGTTGTACTACTTGAGCTCATCCACGGATGGAGCACGACGCGAGTCCACTACTAGTGGTGCTTCGCCACTATCATCTACTCGAGGAGAGCCAAGTGCTCATGCACCTACTCGCGTGTCACCACCACCACTCATTTGCTACCAAAGGCGTGGCAAGGCACCGATGGTTCCTCCCTCCACGTCCTCATCTCATGCCCCTAAGGCCCCTCGCCAAAACCGCACCGCGAGGATGTCCGTGAGAGCTTCTATGATTGGGAAGAAGTTGGCCTCTAGACATGTGAGCTCTACCCGCAAGTCTTCGAAGTCACCATCCGTGAGAGTGCCCCCAAGGCACGATGCCCCTCGTCGACCTACTATGCCCATGCCACCCCCACCTTGCGGCTATAATGGAGCCGAATGCTCCGCGGCCGCCGAGGCTCGTGGAATGCCCCCTCATCGTTTTACTAGGCTTGCTACATTACGAGGCAAGGTGACCCATGTGCTTCGTAATTTGGGTGGTTTGTCTCATGAGTCATTGGTTCGACTCGAGACTTGTTACGAGGCGGTCATCGCGGGTTTGTGTAGGAATGCCCCAACCCCACCCGACCACTTCGCGGGATTAGCTAGGAGAGTCTAGTACCAACATTACGAGATAGGAGCTTTACGTACTCTACTCCATAGGGCATTGATTGATTTATCCGAGAGGATTGCCGCCCTTGAGCACCGTTTCTATTAGATTTATGTTTAGTTTATTGGTGTACACTTTCATTCCAAATTTTCCCTCCTTGTGTTGTAATCCCTAAGAATCCTAAAACAATGTGTTAACTCTCTGTATTTCTTTTCTAACCATGGAATGAATTATTTGTGTAGTACATAACTTGTTGATTATTACTTCATTGGATGTTATATCGTGTTTTGGGACATGCTTGTACTCTCTAGCCATGAACTCGTAATGCTAACCTTGCCATAAACTTTGTTATGAATTTAGGAACATGGCACATAAAACCCGCAAGAATAGAGTCGATCCAACTCCGGCCGCACCTATCACCGTCGACCCATCGGTTTTGAGTCAAATGATCGCCGATGGAGTTGCCGCCGCTCTTGCCGCCAACGAAACAAATCCAAGCACGCAAGAGGAGACTAATCGAGTACCAATTCCGGTACCTCCTACGCGTGCATGCTCATACAAGGAGTTTCTTTCATGCTTCACAAGTACCTTTAATGGCACCGAAGGTGCCGTAGGACTTGCACGATGGATTGCGAGACTTGAGTCTCAATTTAGCGTAAGCAATGTTGTCGAAGGTGATAAGGTGAAGTTTAGTTCTAGCACCTTGGTTGATGGTGCACTAACTTGGTGGAACATCCATGTGAAGGCCGTAAGTTTGGATGCGGCCAATGCTACTCCTTGGGCTCATTTCAAGGGAATGCTTCTCAAAAAGTATTGCCCTAGGAATGAGATGAAAAGGTTAGAAGCCGAGTTGTGGAACCTCCGTGTACATGGAGTTAACTTGATGGCTTACACTCAGAGTTGAGGTTGATGTGTCCCGAAATGATACCAAATGAGACACGAGCCGTGGAAAGGTATATCGTTGCGCTACCGCCTTTAATCCGAGGAGACGTCATCTCTTCAAAACCCAATGATTTGAACGAAGCCATTGAAATGGCGGACGGTTTGATGGACTCCGTCACCTTAGAAAGTGGTGATAACAAACGAAAATGGGAAGGAAACCATGGCCCCAATCATGGTGACCACCCTAACAAACGCCAAGATGTGGTAAAGGTGTTCAATGTGAACGGTGGATCCGGTTACCAAGGAAAACTACCGTTTTGTGGTAAGTGTGGTAAACACCACAATGATGCGTGTGGAGGCACATGTCACAATTGTGGGAAAACCGGTCATTTCGCCAAGGATTGTCGAAGTGCACCAAAGCCCACGAACCAACGGACTCCTATCACTCTAAATGCTCAATACGCGGATGTCACTTGCTATGGTTGTGTCGAAAAAGGTCACTTGATATTACAAGATTTTTACTCGTTGAAAGTTCGTTTTCTCGGTATCTCTTCGAATTGATTTCCGGTTAATTGTGTGAGATTAGTTGTTCTTGGTAAAACAAATATTTTTGGTTTTGGAAAATAAATGAGCAAGACTTAATAATAAATGACGAGAAATTAAAACAAGTTAAAATGTAAACGGTGCGATATTTAGAACTATGAAAATAAATGACGAGAATTGAAAGGATGTAAAATTAAAATTTAACAAAAAGCAAATGACGCAAATAAAAACTTAAACTAAAAGAAACGTGAATAAAAATTCAAAGAAATAAAAAGGCGGGAAGAATCAAACTTGAAATTAAAAGAAGAAAACTTAAAAATAAAAACAGAAAGAACCTTGATTCGGAAGTTTCAAACTTCCGGATGAACAGGCTTCATTCGGAAGTTTTGGACTTCCGGATGAAGGTTGCTTCATTCGGAAGTTTTGGACTTCCGGATGAAGGTTGCTTCATTCGGAAGTTTTGGACTTCCGAATGAAGGCTCCTTCATTCGGAACTTTAATACTTCCGGATGAAGCTTGCTTCATTCGGAACTTCAAACTTCCGGATGAAGGTTGTTCACTCGGAACTTCAGACTTCCGGATGAAGCTACCTGGGAATGATGGAATACAGTAATTGCTAAACCGAAGAACAGGGTATAAACAGTAACAACGATTTATCCTCAAATCAATTAAAATCAAACGAAAGATTAAACCAAAACAACCAATAAGCATCAACAAACAATAATCAATCAAAACGAATCATCAAAACTAACAAACATAACCAAATTAATCAAAACCCACTTGATCAAAATCATAAAAAACTCAAGAACATGAACAATGATGAATAAGAACAAATCGAACTAGAAAGGAAGAAGATGATGAATTAAAAGCTTAATTAAAAAGTAAGGATTCAATAACAAAAGCTTAAAACACAAATTTATCTAGAGAGAGAAAGCATAAGTTTAGAGAGAGAAACTACCTACTCCTAATCTATCCTAAAAACTAACCAACCCTCTCACATGTTGTGAGGGTGGTATTTATAGGAGAGGGGAAGGGTTGGTGGCTTCCTCTTTCTTTCTATCTTGGTCCTCAGTCTTTCAGTCTTTCAGTCTTCTCAAATTCTTCGACTTCTAAGACTTTGTCTCGGGATTTCTTTGAACTCGTCTTGTAATTTCTTCATAATTTAAACCTGAGTTCTTCGGCTTTTTAGTAAACTTCCGTCTTTTGACTTTTTCTTCGATAAATCTTCAGAATTGGTCTTGGACTTCCGTTCTTTTTCCACTCTTGATCTTTCGACTTCGTCTTTTGTCTTTTACTTCAATAAAAGCCCGTGAAAGCCGTGTTTTCTCCACTTTTCACCTTCTCGACCCTAAAACACAATAAAAACACAAACCACGCATAATTCCGCCATTTACGACATAAAATATACGTTTAGGTCCTGTTTTAATGTAATTAAGTGGTAGAAAAGATGGGTGTTTTCACACCTATCAAATCCCCTACACTTAACCATTGCAATGCCCTCATGCAATGCTTAGTGATAAAGCAAGGTTTACACTTTCCATCATAATCAACCTACCTTGGCCTTTATTAAACAACTAAGGAAAATAAAAAAGATAGAAAATAACAAGATGCAACAAGGAAGAAACATGTAAAGAAATCTAAGACTTACATTAGGGCTTGTGTGTCATGAATGTTTATCACCCTCAAGTTTCACGTTCCCCATGCCAAGCTTAAAAACAAGATCATTGTTAGTACAAGTTAGCATAACAAACATTTACTCATGCGGTTCAATTAATCACTTAAACTCCCTTATTCCTATGGGTATCTCTTATATTTTATTGATGTCTTGAATGATCACGAGGATGCATTGTTGACTTATTTCGATAATTTATTTAAGATGAAAGCAAAGTAGGACGATTTGATCAATAGTTAGCTAAAGGACAAAATCTCTTAAAACTGCTTCTCGGGATATCAAAAAGTTCATATCTTGGCATAACTTGGTTCACGATTTGAGACCTTTCTCGGGCCGATATTTGGCATGTACTTCATAATTCATATCTTGAGAGACGTGCTTGAGATAATGGTCTTCTCATCGTAATAGAGTTGCTTCACATGGAGTCTTTTGAGGGGTACTCCAACTTTGTTGACCACGACTTCATGATTATTTCTTCAATCTCTATTTGGGATTTCGAGATACAACGATCCGCCTCCTTTTCGGACTTGGATCTATTTATCCTCATACCTTGTTAGGGTCTTTTCGGATAGACTTCTCCATGATCTTTATGGGAGTTGATTGCTTTTCGTCGTGAGTCTTGATCCTTCATATTGACTTTGGGAATTATGCTTTTCACATCACCTTGGATCTTCAGCAATAAAATGGAATCCTCATGCCTTGTTAGGGCCTTTTCGGACTCGCCAATCTTCGCGCCCCGCTTCATAAGTTATGCCTTGGCTATGAACTCTCGTCATTACCGAGCAACTTTTAAACGATCTTGGGCTAGAAGCTAAGTAACTTTTCAAATCGTACGACCTTACTTATTGCAGATAATTTATTAGCAAGTGATGGGAGAAAAAGATCATAATTAACTCACATAAGTTAATGAGAGAATACCAAACTTGTAACCAACTCTATCATTTCTCGTTCTCCACAATTTAAAATCTCAAGGAATGAGACTCGTGGATGCTTAGCCTAATAAACCAATTAAGGTCTACATGGTTAAGGATACTAGCTAGAGTGAACTTGGATAAGTAAACTCGGGTTGAGTCAAAAAATTCACAACGGGCCTAATATATCTAAGATAACTAAACTTGTTAAAACCATTTTTTTAAAATAGGAGAAAAATAGCAAAAATAAAGGGGACTACAACTAGGCCAAAATAGATTAAAAATTTTGAAAAATGTCGAAAAATTGATTTTCCGGTTAAAATGAGGGCAAATACAAGGAAAAGACCACTTAACTTCGATAGAAGTCCCCCCTACACTTAATATAAACATTGTCCTCAATGTTTAAGCATGTGGGAGTAAACTCCCCTACACTTAGGACATTGTGCACTTTGTTTAAATCGCGTTAAGGAAAAGACAACTAAAGAGATTCCTATTTTAATATTGAGAAATATAAAATAGTGAATCGAAAAGAGTTTAGGATAGAACCGGGAAGAAGGGAACACGGAATCACGGTTCGTCAAAAGTCATCAAGAGTGTGTCTTTGAAGCGCTAATCCCTGCACATGATAAGAAAGAGAACAAGAAACACCAACGGGGCTCCCCCTACACTTATAGTGAAAACAGGAAAGATAGATAGATAATTGGGTTGCCTCCCAAAAAGCGCTTGTTTTTGTTGACCGAGTCACGAGCCTGACCCGTCCCCGAATTAATTGGTCCATGGGGAAGCCTCGAATGTGATACCGGGATCAAAGACCTTGTCCTCGTTCCCGGTTGACATCGACAAAGGAGAGGCAGGGGGAGAAGTCTTGACAGGGAGAAAGGTCCTTTCAACATACGTATAGTATGTGAAGTCAAGATCCATGGGAGGTGGGTTGGGTATAGTAAGCACATTGTCATCCCCCAAAGACAATGGATGCGGAGTAAACGGCAAAGCCGTATTGTTATCAATCATAGCATAATCAATGTCACCTCCCGGATCAAAACACTCATCCTCATTTCCTGGTGTAAAACGAGTGGAGTAAAAGTGATACATCACCTGCTTGGGTGTGTACGTGGGAGGATGAGGTGGTAATATAATATGAGAAGTATGAGAACAATTACCTTCCACCTGTGTTCCTTTTTCAGTAGATTCACGTCTTTCCACCTCTGGAATAGAAGGTGTAGTGTCATCGTGTAATAAATCCTCTAGAAAAAGTATATCTCCATCCACATCAGCATACCCGGATGTGTATTCCACGGGTGTATCAATAGCAAGAAACTCATCGATCTCAGGAATGTGAAAGCTGTCATCACTAAGGAGTGAAGTAGTTTGCTTTAGAAATTCCTCCTCGTCGAAAATAACCTCAATATCGTCATCACTCTCATTATTTATAGGGCCAATAATATGCTCAGGGATATGGGTACTCATCTGATCTTGCTGCTGTAAAAATGACTCCATACAAGTTTGCAGTGTGTGTAAAAGCTCTTTTGATTGCGCTTGAAAAGCTGTAGCAAAATCGACAATTGGTTCTTGGTAACTCATCCCGTGACGAGGCTGATGATCGAGTGAGTGTGGTGGGGTCTCATAGTGTTGAAAACCTGAATTATAGCAAGGTTGCGGCTCATAGTTGTTCATCGGTTAGGAATAATTAGAAACCGGGTTTGGTTCATAATAATCCATAGGGGAAGAAAACTGAGGATCCGGATTTTGCTCATAATAATTCATTGGTTGACAATAATAGGTATCGTGAGGACCCCCACAGTTGTTGCAAACCGGGTGTGGAGAAAAATCAGGTGCGTCTTGTGGATAGCTATTATCATTGTCATAATTGTACCCCGGTTCTTGCCCGTGACCAGACGGGTATCGAACCGGGCACGAAACATGCCAATGAGAATCGCTTCCACAATAGATGCACGGGGGAACAGGAGGTAGGTTCAAAAAGTACGAATTAGTCGAGTTGCACAAAGGACAAAATCCGGATTGTGTGTAGTCGATATCGTTTCCGCACCGCTCACATGTACACCATTGACAAGAGTTGTTCCCAGATAATTGTTTCCCACACCGGACGCAATGGATATAAAAATCCATGAAGAAAGATAGATAAGCAAAAAGAATATTTTTGGTGCAAAACTTTGAAAAATAAATGCTTTTTATGATTTTTCAAATGTTTTTGGATTTTTGAAAAGTTTTGACAAGAAAAATAACGTTCACAAGTGAACGGATCCCAAAAGCCAACGCTTCACTCACAAAAAACCTTCGATCTTCATGAAAAGAGCCGGCAGCGGCGCCATTTGATATTACAAGATTTTTACTCGTTGAAAGTTCGTTTTCTCGGTATCTCTTCGAATTGATTTCCGGTTAATTGTGTGAGATTAGTTGTTCTTGGTAAAACAAATATTTTTGGTTTTGGAAAATAAATGAGCAAGACTTAATAATAAATGACGAGAAATTAAAACAAGTTAAAATGTAAACGGTGCGATATTTAGAACTATGAAAATAAATGACGAGAATTGAAAGGATGTAAAATTAAAATTTAACAAAAAGCAAATGACGCAAATAAAAACTTAAACTAAAAGAAACGTGAATAAAAATTCAAAGAAATAAAAAGGCGGGAAGAATCAAACTTGAAATTAAAAGAAGAAAACTTAAAAATAAAAACAGAAAGAACCTTGATTCGGAAGTTTCAAACTTCCGGATGAACAAGCTTCATTCGGAAGTTTTGCCCGGATGAAGGTTGCTTCATTCGGAAGTTTTGGACTTCCGGATGAAGGTTGCTTCATTCGGAAGTTTTGGACTTCCGAATGAAGGCTCCTTCATTCGGAACTTTAATACTTCCGGATGAAGCTTGCTTCATTCGGAACTTCAAACTTCCGGATGAAGGTTGTTCACTCGGAACTTCAGACTTCCGGATGAAGCTACCTGGGAATGATGGAATACAGTAATTGCTAAACCGAAGAACAGGGTATAAACAGTAACAACGATTTATCCTCAAATCAATTAAAATCAAACGAAAGATTAAACCAAAACAACCAATAAGCATCAACAAACAATAATCAATCAAAACGAATCATCAAAACTAACAAACATAACCAAATTAATCAAAACCCACTTGATCAAAATCATAAAAAACTCAAGAACATGAACAATGATGAATAAGAACAAATCGAACTAGAAACGAAGAAGATGATGAATTAAAAGCTTAATTAAAAAGTAAGGATTCAATAACAAAAGCTTAAAACACAAATTAATCTAGAGAGAGAAAGCATAAGTTTAGAGAGAGAAACTACCTACTCCTAATCTATCCTAAAAACTAACCAACCCTCTCACATGTTGTGAGGGTGGTATTTATAGGAGAGGGGAAGGGTTGGTGGCTTCCTCTTTCTTTCTATCTTGGTCCTCAGTCTTTCAGTCTTTCAGTCTTCTCAAATTCTTAGACTTCTAAGACTTTGTCTCGGGATTTCTTTGAACTCGTCTTGTAATTTCTTCATAATTTAAACCTGAGTTCTTCGGCTTTTTAGTAAACTTCCGTCTTTTGACTTTTTCTTCGATAAATCTTCAGAATTGGTCTTGGACTTCCGTTCTTTTTCCACTCTTGATCTTTCGACTTCGTCTTTTGTCTTTTACTTCAATAAAAGCCCGTGAAAGCCGTGTTTTCTCCACTTTTCACCTTCTCGACCCTGAAACATAATAAAAACACAAACCACGCATAATTCCGCCATTTACGACATAAAATATACGTTTAGGTCCTGTTTTAATGTAATTAAGTGGTAGAAAAGATGGGTGTTTTCACACCTATCATCACTTTAAGAATAGGTGTCCTAAAGCTACCACTCAAGGTCGAGGAAACCAAATTCGAGGCAACAACAACAACCGAGCTCGTCGACAACCTCATCAAAACCATGGTAATCCGAATGGGCGGAACAATGGGAATCAAACGGGAGCACCGGGACGTGTGTACGCTCTATGTGCCGAAGCGACCATTCAAGACAACAACGTGGTCACCGGTACGTTTCTCATCAATTACGTCTATGCTTCCGTATTATTTGATTCCGATGCCGATAGAAGTTTTGCCTCCATTGCCTTTAGTGAACTATTAAATGTGAACCCCACTCCATTAGATATCGACTATAATATGGAACTAGCCGATGGTAAAGCGATCACTACAAACACCGTACTTAAGGGTTGTACCCTAAGCCTCCAAAATATTCCTTTCATTATCGATCTTTTACCTATCGAACTTGGAAGTTTTGACGTTATCATTGGTATGGATTGGCTATCCAAGTACCATGCGGAGATAATTTGCCACGCGAAACAAGTCCGTATTCCCTACGGAATCCGAACCCTAACCATCCTCGGTGAGAAGTACGGTGTGAAAAGCCGTGCTAGTTTGAAGGTCATCTCATGTACTAAAACCCAAAAGTACATCGAAGAAGGTCGTCCTAATTTTCTTATCCAAGTCACTAGCAAAAACGAACCCGAACCAAAGGAGAAGAAAATTGGAGACGTACCAATTGTTTGCGACTTTCCCGAAGTTTTTTCCGAAGACCTACTCGGGTTACCTCCACTTCGCCAAGTGGAATTTCACATCGAATTAACTCCCGAATCCGCACCCGTCGCGAGGGCACCTTATCGACTAGCGCCCGCCGAAATGAAGAAATTAGCCGACCAACTAAAAGAGCTTACCGACAAAGGATTCATAAGACCGAGTTCCTCACCTTGGGGAGCCCCGGTTTTATTCGTGAAAAAGAAAGACGGATCATTCTGTATGTGCATCGATTATCGCAAATTGAACAAACTTACTATAAAGAATCGTTACCCTTTACCAAGGATCGATGATTTGTTTGATCAACTTTAAGGATCGAGCATTTATTCAAAGATTGACCTTAGGTCGGGTTACTACCAACTTAGAGTTCGAGAGGAAGACATTTCAAAGACGGCATTTCGAACCCGATACGGTCACTTTGAATTCCAAGTCATGCCATTTGGGTTAACCAATGCACCCGCGGTATTCATGGACCTTATGAACCGTGTGTGTAAACCTTATTTGGACAAGTTCGTGATCGTGTTTATTGACGACATCCTTATCTACTCTCGTAGTAAGGAAGAACACGAGGAACACCTAAAGAAAATTTTGGAATTGTTGAAACAAGAACAATTATACGCCAAATTTTCAAATGTACAATTCCTTGGTCACGTAATCGATAGTAGTGGTATTCATGTGGATCCCGCTAAAATCGAAGCGGTAAAGGATTGGTCGACCCCTACCACACCTACGGAGATTCGCCAATTCCTTGGTCTTGCCGGCTATTATAGACGATTTATCGAAGGATTCTCGAAAATCGCTAAGTCTATGACGGAATTGACTCAAAAGAACAAGAAGTTTATTTGGGGAGACGACCAAGAAACTTCTTTCCAAACTTTAAAACAAAAACTTTGCGACGCGCCCATTCTCGCATTACCCGAGGGTAGTGAAGACTTTGAAGAATATTGTGATGCTTCAATTAAAGGTCTAGGCGCGGTTCTCATGCAAAGGAAAAAGGTCATAGCTTATGCCTCTCGACAACTCAAGCCGAACAAAGAAAACTCACTACTCACGATTTGGAGCTAGGCGCGGTTGTCTTTGCTCTCAAAATTTGGAGACACTACCTCTACGGAACTAAGTGTGTAGTTTACACCGATCACAAAAGTCTTCAACATATCTTAGACCAAAAAGAACTCAACATGAGACAACGACGTTGGTTGGAACTACTTGGAGACTACGATTGTGACATTCGTTATACCCCGGGAAAAGCTAATGTTGTAGCCGATGCTTTGAGTAGAAAACCCCGTGAGCGACCCCTAAGGGTTCGAGCCTTAGTGATGACTATTGGCTTGAACATACCCGCAAAAATCTTAGAAGCCCAACGAGAAGCTATTAAGATAGAAAACATCGATAAAGAAGAAGCTGGTGGAATGATCACCATAATCTCGTTGCACGTACCGATGGAACATTGTGTCTTGACAATAGAAGTTGGTTACCTCGTTACGGTAATGTCCGAGAACTAATCATGCATGAATCGCACAAGTCTAAGTACTCGATCCACCCCGGATCGGACAAAATGTACCATGACATGAAAATGTTCTATTGGTGGCCAAACATGAAAGCCGACATCAAGACTTATGTTGGTAAATGCCTAACTTGCGCCAAGATTAAGGTTGAACACCAAAAGCCTTCCGGATTACTCGTCCAACCTAGGATCCCGGAATGGAAATGGGAACGAATAACTATGGACTTCATTACAAAACTCCCAAAAACGTTCGCGGGATACGACACCATTTGGGTCATCGTCGATCGCTTAACGAAATCCACACATTTTCTTCCGATGAAAGAAAAGGACAAAATGGATCAATTAGCACGATTATATGTGAAAGAAATAGTTGCTAAGCATGGCGTGCCAATTTCTATCATATCGGACCGAGACGGTCGATATTGCTCAAGATTTTGGCAATCTCTCCAAGAAGCGTTAGGAACGCAATTGGACATGAGTACGGCTTACCATCCTCAAACGGACGGTCAAAGTGAAAGAACCATCCAAACGCTAGAAGACATGCTTCGCGCATGCGTAATCGACTTTGGAAATGGATGGGATCGACACTTACCATTAGTAGAATTTTCGTAACAATAGCTACCACACTAGCATTAAAGCGGCACCGTTTGAAGCACTTTACGGTCGAAAGTGTCGTTCACCCGTTTGTTGGGAGGAAGTTGGTGATGCACAACTTACCGGTCCGGAAATTATTCACGAAAGAACGGAGAAAATCGTACAAATCAAGAGTTGTATGCAAGCGGCTCGTGATCGACAAAAGTGTTACGCCGATAAGAGACGGAAACCATTGGAATTTAAAGTCGGAGATCGGGTAATGTTGAAAGTTGCACCATGGAAAGGTGTAATTCGTTTTGGTAAATGAGGAAAAATAAACCCACGATACATTGGACCATTCGAAATTACTCAACGCATAGGTGACGTTGCATATCGTTTGGATTTACCTCAAGAACTTAATCGCGTGCATAATGTGTTTCACATTTGTAACTTGAAGAAATGCTTATCCGACGAAACGCTCGTTATACCTATGGACGAAATCCAAGTCAACGACAAACTCGTGTTCGTTGAAGAACCCGTCGAAATTATGGAACGAGAAGTCAGACGTCTTAAACAAAGTCGTATACCTATCGTTAAAGTACGTTGGAATGCACGCCGAGGACCCGATTTTACTTGGGAACACAAGGATCAATTTAAAGCGAAGTATCCTCATTTGTTTACTAATGTAGTGTCCACTTAAATTGTGTTGTTTGTTCTGCTTTGCGGACAAAGCCCTCTTTAGGGAGAGCGAATGTAACAACTTGAAATTTTCGCGTCTTATTATTATTATAATGGCATGCTTTCTTATAACCATTTGACATGCTTATGTACAACGTTTAGACATACTATTAGTTTGAGCCGGTTACAATGCTTTCGAGCTATCAAGAATATGTAAATCCACTTTCTTGTTGGTCACGACATTTTGTAGTCGTGTAAGTACCTTAGCGTTATGTGAAGACCGACTATGTTAGTTGAGTTGTCTATCGGAATCGAACCTTTATCACTCTAACAAGACTTGTCAAGCCTTAGGACTTGAGTAGAAAACTATACAATAAAAGACCCAACAACTATCATTGGGCTGAAAACTAACTATCTAAACCCTTGCTGGGTCGAAAACTAATATTACATGTAAGAAATGAAACACAAACTGATAAGAAAGAAACTTATATGTCCAAACTTCCATTAAGCAAAACCTGGAAACAAAAAGGGTCAACCGAAGTCAACCAACCAAACTGGAAATCATATTTTAGAACTCCACTAACCACAACCAGACAACACACATGCCAAAATTGCCCAAAATGTGCATGTTACAAGCATACCATTTTCAGAACTGGATTAACCCTAAGCCAACTATTACAACTTAAATACATCTCAAAATTCACAGCTTCAACACAAAAACTCAAACACTCAATAAATTCTGGGTAAATATAAAGGCAAGTGATAGCAGTTTAAATCAACCAAGTCGACCCCCACATCTTGTCCAGAATTACCTAGCCGAATAATTTCTCATTGTGAGTCTTTTATCCATCTTCCTTTTACTTTGTTTTTACGCATCAATTTAGTTGTGCTTGACCAAAACCCTACATGCAAAAACAAATATTAAAGAGAATTAGATATTTAACAACCATCCCAAATTAATACTATGACATTTTAGAAACTTGGACTAATGACTTTAGCTAATGTACATGAACCCACGACACTCTAATAAACTGCCACGATCATACCGAGACCCCCCCCCCCTCACGTTTTGTTGTCCTTTCATGTAGAAACATTAATGATAACAGTATCAACCAAAAACCCCACTCGAATCAACCATATAAAACAACCGAGACCTTAAATACTTGTAAAATCAATCAAACTTTGAAATTTGTAGAACTCCATTCACAGAAACATTTATTAAACCTAATTAAACCTTCGTTTACAAAAACCCCCAATTTGTTCAAAACCCTAATTTTCGGAAACCTGTTCTAAACATTAATTAACCTTAATTTATGCATAGAGAAACAAGTTAATTAGATTAAAACCCAAGGATGAATGAATCCCCAAAATATCCGAAACCCTAACTTTTACAAATCGGTTTTATGATAAAATTAATATGATTTTATACTCGAAAACAAAAATTAATTATAATCAAACCCTAGGTTTGGAAAAGTCCCAATTAATTCGAAACCCTAATCTAATTTAATTAAATCCGAGAAAACCCTTATGATAATTAAGCGAATCAAATGATTGGAAACCAATAAAACCTCTTTTATTTCCGAAAAACATGAACAAAGTTAATTGAAAACATTTCTTTTAGAGAAAGAGAATAAAACTTATCTTTGATTTATAAATCACCATCGAAAAACACCTGGAATCATCATAGTAGCGGATTCAGTTTTGATGTGGGAATAAAACCCACATCTCACACGTGTTTAATAATCAGGAACACCAGTTATGTGGTATATAAATCGAATGAGTGTTAATCTTGGTCATGGAAGATGAATATGGATATTTGAAGAAAGAGAGAGAGATATATGGAATGGTGGGTGTGTTATACGCGTTTGTTAGTGTGTGTGTGAGTGTCGATACAAAATATAAACATACACACTCCTTTCCCTTGTTTATAACGCCTCATGGGCTGAGGCCGGGATGGGTCATAAAAGCAATGGGCCGAACCCATATCTTGTGTGGGGGAATGGACCGTTTGGTTTGGTCGGGTTTATATAAGCCCAAACCTAAATTTTGGTTAATAAATTGTAATACTAAGCCCAAAAGCCATATATATTAAATAACCAAGTTCAAATGTCGTGTTTTCCGTAAACAAAATGTATTGTCAAGCATAACTAAGTTGTCATGCATTCTAGTTATAAATTTATAGCCATCGTAACACGATATGTATACCTAACTAGGTCGTAGATAACGTGGTCATATTCTCGAAGCTCTCTTGCATTTTCATCCATTTGCTTAACTATCGAGGTGAGTTTATAGCCCCACTTTTACTTGTTTTACCACTTTGGGGTGAGAACATTGCTGGTTTTAAACGGAGGAACATAAGTGCCTAAAACTCATACGTGCCTACATGATGTCTAAGTAGCGATACCCCTAGATGCTTTAGCCCACTATCATGAACCGTTAATTACTTTGTGTAAGCGCGAATGTTATGGATAGATCTATTGGGATTGGCCTCCTTATCTATTGTTGGTTATGTGACCAAAATAGATACAAATACATTTGAGGTTGTTACGAATACTTTGGGGTAGTATTTGCTTGGGCACACTCTTATATAAACTGGTTTGTACGGTTAACGCTTCGGTGTCATGAGCTTAGACGTAGGATATCATGAACGTATGCTATTTGATAATAATATTGTATTTGTTATAAGATTATTGGACGGTTTCCTAACTAAAATCTTATGGTTCATCACACAACTTAAGCTTAAACCTATAAACTCACCGACCTTTTTGTTGATGTTTTAGCAATGTTTTTCTCAGGTGTCAAGGCGGAGGAGTGACGTGGTTGTGCTATGGAGATTAATAAAAATTATCATGATTTAACTTTGAGACTTGCTTTGGATGTATGATATTTGGAAACTCATTATGTTATCATGAGTTGTAAAACAATTTTCCTTGGGACCAATTCTATTTTTATGTCTTATGAATGAAAAATGACTTTTCTTAGTTATTCTTGTATCTATGTCTCTTGGTTGTCATGATAGTCACATCCTCGTGTAATTGTACACGTGGGCCAAATGGAGGGTGTGACAAGTGTGGCAACAAGAGGCATGCTGGCGACTGCTGGAAGTGCCGAAATTGCGGAAAGCTTGGACACAAGGTTGAAAGGTGTAAGAAGGGAACCATTTGCTTCAACTGTCATGAAGAAGGTCATAGGAAATCGGAATGCCCCAAGTTGAAAGCGATTGTACCTGGAAGAAACCCCCAGGGTGGTGTTTATCAACTTGGAACAGTCGAGGTGAAGAAAGAGGACCCAAATGTAGTTACTGGTACGTTTTTACTCAACAATCATTATGTTGTTGCTTTATTTGATTCGGGTGCTGATAAGAGCTTTGTATCAACTAAATTTAGTGTCCTGACATTGAACCTGTTGAGATAAATACCAGTTCGAGGTGGAATTGGCTGATGGTAAATTAGTGAAAACTAATAAGCTATTAGAAGGATGCTCTCTAAATCTCTTGAACTATTCCTTTCCGATTGATTTGATGTTGATAGAATTAGGTAGTTTTGATATTATTATTGGTATGGATTGGTTGTCGTTGAATAATGCTACTATTTTATGTGGAGAGAAGAAGGTTAAGATTCCTCTTAGGAATAGGAAGTTAGTAATTGATGGTAATCGAGGTAAATCCCGTTTGAAAATCGTTTCATGTATTAAATGCCAAAAGTACATCAGGAACGGTTGCGAGTTATTCTTAGCTCAAATGACCGGGAATGAGTCTAGGGAGAAACGATTGGAAGATGTACCTATTATTTGTGAAATTCCTAAGATATTTCCTAAAGATTTACCCGGACTTCCACCGATAAGGCAAGTAGAGTTTCGAATCGATTTAATTCCTGGTGCTACACCGGTGGCACGTGCGCCATACCGATTAGCCCCTTATGAATTAAAGGAGTTATCTGAGCAACTTAAGGAGTTGTCTGATAAAGGTTTTATTCGACCGAGCTCGTCGCCTTGGGGAGCTCCAGTCTTGTTCGTTAAGAAGAAGGATGGATCTTTCCGTATGTGCATTAATTATAGGGAACTGAATAAGTTGACAATTAAAAATCGATATCCTTTACCTAGGATTGATGATTTGTTTGATCAACTAGAAGGATCTAGTGTGTATTCTAAGATAGATTTGCGGTCAGGATATCACCAACTTCGCGTCCGTGAAGAAGATATTCCTATAACTGCATTTAGAACTCGTTATGGACACTATGAATTCAAGTAATGCCATTTGGGTTAACTAACGCACCTGCGGTTTTCATGGATTAAATGAATCGAGTGTGCAAGCCCTACTTGGATAAATTTGTGATTGTGTTTATTGATGATATTCTAATCTATTCTAAGAATGAAGATGAACATAGAGAACATTTAAGGATTATTTTGAGTTTGTTAAAGGATGAAAAGTTGTATGCTAAGTTTTCGAAATGTGATTTTTGTTTAGATTCTGTGCAATTTCTTGGTCATGTGATTAACAAAGACGGAATTCATATTGATCCTACAAAGGTTGAAGCCATTAAGAATTGGTCTGCATCGACAACGCCAACGGAAGTGCGACAGTTCTTAGGATTGGCTGGCTATTATAGTCGATTCAATAAAGAATTTTCTTTAATAGCTAAACCCTTGACTAAGCTTACCCAGAAGAATAAACCTTTCGTTTGGGGAAGTGACGAAGATGGAGCATTTCATACATTGAAGCAAAAATTATGTAGTGCGCCAATTTTATCATTACCCGACGGGAGTGAAGATTTTGTAGTGTATTGTGATGCATCTCTTAGAGGCTATGGAGCTGTTTTGATGCAGCGAGAAAAAGTGATAGCTTATGCTTCTAGGCAATTAAGGAAGAATGAGGAGAATTATACCACTCATGATCTTGAGTTAGGAGCTGTAGTCTTTGCTCTTAGGTTGTGGAGACATTATCTGTATGGCACCAAGTGTACGGTAGTCACCGATCACAAAAGCCTACAGTATATTCTCAATCAGAAGGAATTAAACATGAGGCAACGAAGATGGATAGAGTTGTTAAGTGATTATGATTGTGATATAAAATATCACCCAGGAAAATCCAATGTTGTTGCCGATGCATTAAGTATGAAAGATAGAGAGCCTATCAGGGTACGTTCTCTAGTCTTGACCGTGCACAATAATTTGCCTGAGCAAATTAGAAATGCGCAAATAGAAGCCTATAAGAAAGAAAATTTTGTTAATGAAGGGTTCCGAGGAGAAGGAGATCCTTTAGAGGTTAGAGCTGATGGAGTGAAATGCTTAAGAGGTCGTATGTGGATACCTAAGTTTGGAGGCTTAAGAGATTTGATTATGTTAGAATCCCATAAATATAAGTATTCCATTCATCCGGGATCTGATAAGATGTACCATGATTTGAAGAAGTTGTACTGGTGGCCGAATATGAAAGCCGATATTACTATGTATGTTCTTCAATGCTTGACTTGTGCTAGAGTCAAAGCTAAACATCAAAAGCCATCAGGACTACTTCAACAGCCAAAGATTCCTGAATGGAAGTGGGAGCGAATTACGATGTACTTTATCACCAAGCTTCCTAGAACATCATCTGTAAACAACTCGATTTGGGTTATTGTCGACAGACTGACCAAATCAGCACACTTCATTCCTGTTAAAGAGCAGTTCTCACTGGAGAAGCTGACTCGTATATACCTTGATAATGTTGTATGCAAGCATGGAGTGCCTGTATCGATCATTTCAGATCGAGATCTTAGATTCGCATCGAATTTTTGGAAATCTCTCCAAAGATCTTTGGGAACGAATCTCGACATGAGCACTGCTTATCACCCCCAGACTGATGGGAAGAGTGAAAGGACGATACAAACACTAGAAGATATGTTGAGAGCTTGTGTGTTAGATTTTGGTAAGAATTGGGATAAACATTTGCCTTTAAAAGAGTTTTCGTATAACAATAGTTAGCATTCTAGTATTAAGGCTGCACCGTTTGAAGCTTTGTATGGTAGGAAGTGTAGATCTCCTGTATGTTGGAGTGAAGTTGGGGAAACCCAGCTCACAGGACCGGAATTGATCCGGGAGACTACAGAGATGATAGTTCAGATTAAGAATAGGTTGTTGACTGCCCGTAGTAGACAGAAAAGTTACGCAGATGTTCGGCGGAAACAGATGGAGTTTAAGTGGGTGACCGAGTAATGTTGAAAGTATCACCATGGAAAGGCATTATAAAATTTGGAAAGCGAGGAAAATTGAATCCCCGCTATATTGGACCCTTTAAGATTTTATCTAGAGTAGGTCCGGTGGCTTACAAACTAGAGTTACCTCCAGAACTTCATGGTGTTCACAACACATTCCATGTATCTAATCTGAAGAAATGTCTAGCAGTGAGTGATGAGAAATTTCGTTGGATAAGGTTCAAATAGATGGGAAGTTGTATTTTATCGAAGAACCCGTAGAGGTTATGGATCGTGAGGTAAAGCAACTAAAACAAAGTCGGATACCTATTGTCAAGATCCGATGGAATTCAAAGCATGGACCGGAATATACTTGGGAACGAGAGAACGAAATGTGGAAGAAATATCCGCACCTCTTTGATTTCAATAAGAAACGGACATCAAAATGAAATGGATCACGAGGACGTTGATCCCTTTTAGGAGGAAAAGCTGTGACAATCTAACATTTTCAGGTAGTGAATTATTTTCTCGTATAATATTTTGAAACTTATTTTTGTGTTGGTTGATAAACTCACAATTTACGGATTTAAATTTGGGCTTACGTGCATAATTTAGCGTCATTTACGACTAAACCGGAAACCTTAGGATTACGTATTTACGTTTTTGAACTCCGTTTATGATGAGACAATTTTTATTAGATTCTTTTTGTGCCATTGATTCATAATTTATAAAAACATTTTTCGTAAAACGACCCGAGGGCACGCAAATCGAGGAAACTAGAATCGAGGAATACCCGTAAATTAGCGGGATGAGACAAAACAAGTTTATCCCACCCCACTATCTATGGGACGGACCAAAGAGGACACCACATCTTTGATGTGGCATCCTTACACTAAACTAACTTACACATGTAAGTTAGCTTCATATTGAAGCTTATTTCATCCACCAAAACTAGCAAAACCACTAGCCTTTCCAATTTACTTCCATTTCACATGCAAACAACTCACACATACTCCCTCCCTCTCATCCTTGCCGTTCCACAAACACCATCAAACACCCCATTTGATCTTTTCTAGCCACAAGTTACATGTTATCTAGCCATATTATGGAGAAACCTTGAAGCCTTGCTTGATTGGTGGCCATATTACCAACAAAGGAGGTGATTTGCTTGTGTCCTAGGGCTAATTTCTCAACAAACTATCTTGGTGGTTGATGATCTTGGAGATATATTTGGTGTTCATCAATTATTCTCATCCAAAAACAAGATATAATCTTGGTTGGTAAAGAAGATCATCCTTTCCATTTCTCTTGTTATTTTTGTAAAGATCAAATGTATTTTATTTCTTGTTGTATATGTATATGATGAATATATGATGATAAAAATGTTGTGTGGGGATCAAGTGTTGATAAATAATGTTAAAAAAGATGAATAACCATAAGAAACAAGGCTAAAATCATGCTTAAATTGTTGGCTGTATAAAAACAGTAAGTAACCAAGTCTTAAACTGATAAAATTGCATGGTGGAATCCATTTACAGTAAGTGTTAGATGTCATACACATGTGAGAGTTGGTCATGCAATGGAATCATCAAAATGAGTGAGATATGATCAAAACAAGATGAGTGTGCTAATCTGAATAGTCTGTTTTGTAGGGACCGTTAAGGATAGTTAGACATGGAATGAGCAGTAGCTATAGCTAACTTATTTGTATCACATAATATGAAGTTTATGCCATCCAAAAATGAGCTTCTATCTCATTATATAACTCAAGATATGATAAAAATGGTGAAGATAAAACTAAAAATCTGATTTTGAAGAATTAATGTTTAATACTATTATATAAGCACTCAAATAATATAGTATAAAATGTGAAATTAAAACCCACTAACTTATAAATTTCATTTATATAAATATGTATAAGGTTAAATAAATTGACACTTTATAAAAATGGTAGTTGAATAAGATTTATAAGTTATAAAAACTATAAACATGATTTTTACGACTTTTTCGGCTATTACCGTAAAATTAACGTTTTTCGCCAATTAAAACTTAGACGATCAAACCCGTCTAATGTAAAGTTTTTAAAAGTCATATACTGATATATAAGTACCTAATACAAGTAAAAACCGATAAAACCCGAACTATAGGACATACGGACATTAACGAGCTGAGTTAGCATATTTGGACTAATAATTTAACTAAATAAGTTAAACACTTATAAAAATTACTTATTGGGATTAACCTATTTCGGCCCAATATGTAAAGTATAAATACTGATAATACAAGTATAAAATAGATTAATACAAGTTAAAGAACTTATAATAAGCTTATTGGACTTAAAACATGTAAATAGGTAAAATTAGTAAACTAGTAAAAAGTTACCAATACATAAACACTAAAATGAGTAAATAAGAATATATAAACCCACTTGATCATCATCATATGTACAAAATCAATATATGTATATTTGTTATTTTGATAAAGTCATTAGAAAAAAGTCTAAGACCGATTATTATTTATATAGGTTTCCGTGAACGAAACACGGCCGTAGCCGATAATCCGCCTTTCATTATCAACGTGAGTTCATATCCTCGCACTCTTTTAAATGTTTTATAAAATTATTTGTAAACCCGCGAGGGAGATAGCATTCTAGTTTTTGATAAAAATAGAACACAAGTAGTCCCGATGGTATGCTTAATGACATGGACCCGAATGATGCGATGACCCAATAAAAGAGATAAAAAGGATTATTAGTAGTTAGGTTATGTCACTCAAAGTCCCATTAGCATGAATTGTGAACTACCGGGATTTGGTAGACGCTTATGCATATGATAGTACTATTTGGGGACGATCACCCCAGTTCGCGCCTTGACGGTTGATCCCCGTCGCTCCACAGTGATTGGTAAGCGAATTTATGTATGAGAAGATTTACATAGCGTGATTTTTGTGACGACACACTAACTTAGATGGGCAAATTGTTCGTCGGGTTCGCGGCCCGTTGTTTTGATAGTAAGGTAACAATGTCATGCGGCTAATAACAATCCAAATGAATCTTATATAATCTGAATATCCGATATGATACGATGTTAATAACGATAATAATATTAACTATAATGGTAATATTGAGGCTACGGCTCATGGACGGTTTAAGATGTATGCTTGATTTATATATTGCCTGACTAGCAATACGAGGACTTACTTCTGATATTATACTTGTGTTCTGATTTCAAAGATTGTTTTATATAACAGTTTTATTAAACTCTATGAATTCACTCAACATTCGCTGATATGATTTTTGCATCTTTTTATCTCAGGTGCTTGAAGGTAATCCGGATGGAGATCGACTCTGATGGACCACATAATAATTAAAATGTTCATTCGATCTATGTTTTGTAAACTTAATGACCTGTATAATTTGGGACCTGTTGTACACTTTAAAACTTCTTATCGAATGAATGTATGTTGAACCTTGTACAACCATTTTTATGTGTTGTCTATGATTGGAGTTATTGTGCTATCCTGTAACACTCTAAAAGACCCTTCCGCTGTACCGATATGAAATTTGAGAGTGTTACAATCTAAAAAGAAATAGAAGTCATTTCCCTCAAGTCGCTCCAACATTTGATCCATGAAGGGCAAGGGAAAGTGGTCTTTACGAGTGGCGTCATTTAACTTTCGGTAGTCAATACACACCCTCCAACCGGTCACAACACGAGTGGGAATTAACTCGTTGTTTTCATTAGGCACAACGGTCATTCCTCCCTTCTTAGGGACACAATGGATTGGGCTCACCTGTTGGGAATAAAATGTTGGCAGTCCACTTGAGCGCTGACAAGAAGAAAACAAGCGTTGACAGGAAGAAAACAAACGCTGACATATCAAGCGTTGACAAGAAGAAGTCAATCGTTGATAGGTTGAAGACAAGCACTGATAGAAAGATATGGTCTACGTGTATTATGTTTCTAGTTTGTTTCTAGTAAAGATAGGATCAACATTGTATTTTCTATAATTATCTTTACCTAGAATA
This sequence comes from Glebionis coronaria, assembly GCA_025667525.1. Classification (NCBI taxonomy): domain Eukaryota; kingdom Viridiplantae; phylum Streptophyta; class Magnoliopsida; order Asterales; family Asteraceae; genus Glebionis; species Glebionis coronaria. Next base: position 178,736,786 of record CM046880.1, on the reverse strand, counting down.
GTTTATACGTAGACTCTTGTACAAGGCTTCTTATGTTTATAAAAGAAGACCTTGAGGTTATGTTTCATAATAAGTTTTCATACGTTAAACACTTTCATTGTAAGCAAATTCGTTATTATCAATCAAGTGAAAGTTTGTTTTACATCTGTTTGTGTTCTTGTTTAAGTGTTAATTCCGCATAACATTTAAATTGTTTCGTACATAAACAAAGTTTCTCTACGTGTATTACTTGATCTAATCTCGTTTACACAAGCTAAATCGATCTAAGTTTGGGATCAACAAGTGGTATCAGAGCTTGTTGAGAAACATTGATCTAAAAGAACACAAGAACCCTAAAATCACCAAAACCCTAATTTTCACAAAACCCTAAAAACATCATGTCCACTCCAGATGTAACCTCCTCCTCCTCAAATCACAACATCAAGATTCCCATGTTAGATGCAAACAATTTTGAGCTGTGGAAGTTCAACTTTGAGCAATATCTGCAAATCCATGACTACACTCTCTAGGAGATTATTGAATATGGAAACACATTCAATAAAGCTCAAAAGATTGCAGATGCCATTGCTACAAGATCAGCTGTTCAAGGATGTTCTAAAGAAGATAAGAAAGAAAAACCTGACGATGGTAGAGCGGTGTCTGCTGATGACATAGCAAAGAAAAGGGTTGATATGAAAACCCTAAGCATTCTGAAACTTTCTTTGGGACAAGAAAATCAGCACAAATACAGAGGTTATGAGTCTGCAAAAGACCTTTGGGCAGCCCTTGAAGTTGCCTATGGTAGTAATTCTGATACTAAGGAAGAGAAGAAGAAGCAACTCTTGCATGAGTATGCTGTTTTTAAGGCTCAACCTAATGAGAAGCTTAGCAGTGTGAGAAGCAGACTGCTTGACGTTACAAGCAAGTTGTCCTTCATGGGGACAGTAATTGGTGATGTTGACATTATTTCCACTTTTCTTAAAAGCCTTGGTGATGCATGGAATATTGAGGAGAGATCTATAATTGCCAATAACACTCACAAAAGTTCTACTTTTGATGATATCTACAACAAATTGAGGCTGTTGGAGAATGAAACTCTTTTGGAGCATGGAAGTAAGTCTACCAATAGTAACATGGCCTTCTTCTCACATAGTGAAGGTCAATTTGATCAGAAGGATATATACATGCACCCAGTTACTGGATCAACATGTGTTAACGCTGGATCATATCCTGTCAACGCCTCACATTCAGACGCTGACACATACAAAATGGACTCTCCAAGAGTTAAGCCTGCTGGTTTGGATCTGGATACTATATGTGCATACATTGCTTCATTGCCCAATGGTTCAGTGATTACATATGAGGACCTTGAGCAAATAAGTGATGAGCACTTGGAGGAGATGGATATAAAGTGGAACATGGCTCTTACAAGTATAAGAGCATACAGGTGGAATAGAAGGTTCAAGAAGAAGATGACCTTTAATGCAAAGGACACTGCTGGATTTGATAAATCCAAGGTTGAGTGTTATAATTGTCATCGTATGGGGTACTTTATGATAGAATGTAGATCTCCAAGGAGATCTGATGCTGGAAAACCCTCAAGCCAAATTGTTAAGGTTCAGGATCCTAAGGCCATGGTGGCAGTGCAAGAAATTGATGGTATTGGATGGGACTGGAGCTATTTGGCTAAGGATGAGGAAGATAATAAAGCTTTGGTTGCTGAGATAGAAGAAGAAGTCTCAATATGCTCTCATGGCACACTCCTCCTCTTCATCAGACAATGAGGTATACGATGATGCTTTTTGTAGTGAGGGTTGTCGTTTAAATACTGAAAAACTTAACAAAGAGGTTTTAAGATTGTTAGGAGATGTGAGTACTGAGAGATGCAAGTTGTCTAACTATCAAATTGCTCTCACTTAAACTAAAAAGACAGTTTCTGATTATAAGAAAATGTAGCTTGACCTAAAAGATAAAATAAATATCTTAAAACATGATTTAAATGCTAGTAATGATATTAGAAACATCATGGAAAGGGTCAATGCTGAATTACAGGCTAAATTAGATGAGGCTAACAAGAATAAGGATAATGTAGACCTTAAAATTCAGAGATTTGATAAGGCCTCACAAACCTTAGGAGAATGTGTTAATAAACAAAGGGATCCTAGGGACATGGCTGGGATTGGGATGAAAGACTATTCTGTTGTTCCACCACCAGCTGGGGACTTCTATGGTGTCCAAAGAAAGGACTTATCTTGGACTGGTTTACCAGAACTCTAAGAAGAGAAATTTATTCCTCCACCAAGAGTCCATACCCTAGTTGAAGAGTATAGGCAAAAGTTGACTGATTTGAATGAATGGAAGAAAGCCAACCCTACCTTGCTTGTCAATGGTCGCATGCTTTGTGATAGTCCAAATGAGTCGACCCCTATCAAAGTAACAAACCCAATCACTGGCAAGACTGTTGATCTTGGTTCAAACGCTGTTAGAAAACCTGGCATTAAGTATGAAGAAATGTATAGGAATACTAGGTCACCAAAAAGCCAAGTTAGTGATAATGGAACAAGTTTCTTTTCTTCTAGACCTAAAGTTGTGTCTAGAAAGGCCTGTTACACATGTGGTAGCTTTTCACATTTAGCTTATAAGTGTGTCAACGCTTCCAAGGTCAACGCTGACAAAAGGTCAAACACTGTCAGACCCAAAACTTTTGTGGAGCAAAGTCCACAAGTTGTTAGACCAGCCCCATTCTTCACTAAAGGGTCTAACACTCATGGACAAAGACCTTTTCAGAAGAGAAATACATGGTCTAATAGGCAATGGGTTCCTGTAGCAAACCCTAGGTGCAACGCTGATAAGGGAAATTTCAGCGTTGACAAGACCAAATCAAACGCTGACAGAAACGTTGCTAGACCTAAATATTTGCAACCACAGGGAAAGGGGTCTAAAGCTTCTTCTAGCCTGACATGGAGACCTAAGAAAGATCAAAACCCTAACTCTAATGGGATTTCGATGACCTGCAACAGATTTAATTATATTTCAAAGGTCATCACAAAACCAATTGGGGTTAACTGGGTATTTCATCCAAAAAGGGAAGAACAAGGGGTTGTTATTAGAACTAAGTCTGTTCTTGTTGAACAACCAAATGAATCCAAGTCTGCTTAGGCTTGGGTTCCCAAAGAAAACTAATTTATTTTCTTTATGTGCAGGGCATTCAAAAACAGGTGAATGATTATGGCTATTGGGATAGTGGGTGCTCTAGGCACATGACTGGGAAGGAAGATTATCTCACTAACTTCACTCCCATTAAAAATGGTGATAAAGTTTACTTTGGAGGCGGATATGGAACTATCACAGGCAAAGGAACTCTACTCACCAAGAACTTGCGTTTTGAAAACGTGTTTCTGGTAAAAGAACTTTATTATAATCTTTTCAGTGTATCACAAGTTTGTGATAACAAAAATAAGGTTCTTTTTATTGTACTGAATGCTTGGTGTTGAGCAAGGATTTTAAAATACCAGATGAGAAATATATTGACTATAGAACACCTAGGCATAAGGACATTTATAATGTGAATCTTAATGGGATTAGGATGAATAATAATATGTCATGTTTTTATGCTAAAGCTTTAGTTGATGAGAGTAATCTATGGCACAGGAGACTAGGGCACATTAACTTTAAAAATATAAACAGACTTGTGAGAGTTGGCTTGGTTGATGGTTTGCCTGAAAAGGCTTTCCACAATGACCACTCTTGTGTTGTATGCCTTAAAGGCAAACAGCACAAGGTCTCATTTACGTCTAAACAGGTGCACTCTAGTTCTAAACCACTTCACTTGCTGCATATGGACCTATTTGGTCCAACTAATATAGAAAGCTTGAATGGTAAATCATACTGCTTTGTCATCACAAATGACTTTTCTAGGTTTAGTTGGACTTTGTTTTTAGCCATGAAAAGTGACACTGCTGATACTTTAATTAGCTTTATTACTCAGATTGAGAAGAAAACTGGTAATGAAGTTAAAATGCTTAGAGGTGATAATGGTGGTGAGTTTAGAAATAACTGTTGGATGATTTTTGTGCCAAGAAAGGGATTACTAGGCAGTTTAGTATTACCAGAACCCCACAGCAAAATAGGACTGCTGAGAGAAAGAATAGAACCCTAATTGAAGCAGCCAGGACTATGTTGGCTGATGGTCATTTTCCCATAGCTTTTTGGACTGAGGCTGTGAATACATCTTGTTATGTTCAGAATAGAGCATTGGTCAACAAGATACATAACAAAACACCTTATGAGTTACTTTGGGGAAGGAAACTTAATATTTTTTTTCTTAAACCTTTTGGTTGTCATGTAGTTGTACTAGATACTAGTGATGCCTTAGGTAAATTTAGTACTAAAGGTGATGAAGGCTATTTCATGGGTTATTCAGTGCAGAGTAAGGGATATAAGGTTTACCTTAAGAAGGAAAAATGTATACTTGAGAAAGTACATGTTAGGTTTTTTTAAGAGTAAACCTAGTGATCCTGAAACTGGTCTAAATTGGTTGTTTGACTTGGAACCTCTATCTAGGACTTTGAATTATATGCCTGTTACTAACCCAGACATTGTGAAGGTAACTTCAAATGTTGTGGAAGAACCAGTTGTTGATGTTTCAGGTACACATGTTACTAAAGAGGTTGGATCACAAGCAGATAAGACATATCCCATATCTGAGTATGTCATTATTCCCATATGAACAGATGCTTTTGCTGCTGCTGCTGCTGGAATGGAAAATGATGGTCCCCAAGTATCACCAGTTAACAACATGCATGGTCCTTCAGGCGCTGACAAAGGAAAATCTGGCGCTGACAGGACAAATTCAGGCGTTGATGGCTCAAACGTTGACAACACCATTTCAGACGTTGGGGGTTCAAACTGTTGACAACCTTGGGTCAGGCGTTGACAACTCTTTTGAGCATATTGTCTCTTCCAATTTTGAACAAGGTGAACCTTCAAGCAGACATGAAGAGGTTCATACAAATATTGATGGAAGAGAGTCTGAAGAAGATATTGGTAACTTGGATGATGAGATTGAAGACAATAGACTTTTTGAGGGAGGAGTTCTTACTTCTACTATGAAGAATCACCCCACTTCTCAAATTATTCGGGATGTCATGTCTCTTGTTCAGACTAGAAGATCTCATTAGAGTCTTGGCGGATTTATTGCCAATATACACAAGAAGGTTGATACCCCTCTTTTTCAAGCATGTTTGTTTGCCTGTTTTCTGTCACAACAGGAACCCAAGAAGATTTTTGATGCTCTCAAAGAACCAAGTTGGGTGGAAGCAATGCAGGATGAGCTTCACCAATTTGCTATTCAGGATGTTTGGGAGCTGGTTGATTGTCCTAGATATGTCAGACCTATTGGGACAAGATGGGTTCTTAGAAACAAGAGAGATGAAAGAGGCATTGTGGTCAGAAACAAGGCACGTTTAGTGGCTCAGGGATATACACAAGAGGAAGGGATAGATTATGAGGAGGTCTTTGCACCAGTTGCAAGGTTCGAGGCTATAAGGATATTTCTAGCCTATGCTTCATGCATGGGCTTCACTGTCTATCAAATGGATGTGAAGAGTGCTTTCTTATATGGAACAATTGTTGAGGAGGTGTATGTTATGCAGCCTCCTGGTTTTGAAGATCCAGAAAATCCAGACAAGGTGTATAGAGTCAAGAAAGCTATGTATGGACTTCATCAAGACCCAAGAGCATGGTATGGCACATTGTCCACTTATCTGGTGGAAAATGGATTCAAAAGGGGCACCATAGACCATATATTATTTACAAAGAAGGCTGGTAAGGATGTCTTACTTGTTTAGGTTTATGTGGATGATATCATCTTGGTTCAACCAATCCAAAGATGAGTGAAGACTTTTCCAAGCTTATGACAAACAAATTCAAGATGAGTGCAATGGGGGAGATGAACTTCTTTCTAGGGTTACAAGTTCAGTAGAAAGAAGATGGTATCTTCATCTCTCAGGATAAGTATGTATCAGAGATATTGAAGAAGTTTGGCTTTTCTCCACATGAAAAGAGGGCTACTACTCCTATGAATAGAGAACACCCTTGGGGAAAAGTTGATAATGGAAACGATGTGGATGTCATGCACTATAGATCAATGATTGGTTCATTGATGTATCTCACAGCCTCAAGACCTGACATTATGTTTGCTATGTGTGCATGTGCACGCCATCAAGTGACTCCCAAAGAGTGTCACCTTTATGCTGTCAAGAGAATCTTTAGGTACCTTAGATGTTATCCAGATTTGGGATTATGGTATCCAAAAGATTCACCATTGGAGCTTATTGCATATTCAGACAGTGACTATGGTGGTGATAAGTTTGATAGAAAATCCACAACTGGTGGATGTCAGTTTCTTGGGAGTAGGTTGATATCTTACCAATGCAAGAAACAAACAGCGGTGGCCGATTCTACAACTAAAGCAGAGTATGTAGCTGCAGCTGCTTGTTGTGGACAAGTCTTATGGATTCAGAACCAACTGTTGGATTATGGGTATAATTTCATGCATACCAAGATTTTTGTAGGCAATAACACTACTTTAAGCATTATTAAAAATCCTGTACATCATTCTAAAAAACACATAGAAATTAGACATCATTTTATAAGAGAATGTTTTGAAAAGGGTTTAATACAACCAGATAGGGTTGACACAGAAGAAAATGTGTCTGATTTATTAACTAAACCTTTTGATGCTGGAAGGTTTCAATACTTGGTAACAAGTATTGGAATGATCAATCTCACATAATATGTGTTTTGGGGTCTTAATGTAAAAGTATGTACATGATAATGCATTGTTATTGGTCTTTTTGAGAAGTTAGATTTTCCACTATATTTGTCTAACGCTGACAAAGGTTACCTTAATGCTGACAAGTGTTATCGTGGCGTTGTCAGCAACAATGTTAGTTTTATGGTTTTTGATCTAAGTGTGCAGGCGTTGATAGCATTGTACCATTGGATACAGAGTTGCTTATGGATCCTTGGAGAATCATTTGAGCATGTTTTAGTTTATGGATGATGGTTGGGATATTTATATTCCTATCTTGACATAAATTTTTATATTCATGCATATTATTGGGCAACATATGTATCACAGTTTAAAGGGAGGTTTTAGGAACATTTAAGACTTTTGGGTATTCTTATAATACTCTTATCACAATTCTAGATTGTGTCCACAGGTGAGTATGAGTTAGTTTACTAAATCATGAGGCACTGTCGCATGCAAAGTTGATATACTATGCATGCTGCCAAGACATTTTTGGCCTAGAATTGGTTGTGGTCTGTTGGGAGACATGGGAATGATTTCTTATGGGTTTTACCTGGGAGTTACAAGGAATTTTATGAGGTAACTTAATTGTTAAGAATTTTGGTTAGCAAGGGACACTAGAGGACTGTTATGTCTATCTTGCATAAGCAAGTGCGCATAACTAGACAGTGCTTGCCGCCCTATAATAATTATCAATTTATAGGTTATCTTCACTAGGATAAATTACTTTGTTAAGGTCCTTTTTCATTTTTATTACTTTTATTTTTGGACGCTGACAAGTATTTTTCCAAGCGTTGTTATGACCAATTTACACGCTGACATGGCTTTGGCAAACGTTGACAAGAATATAGCCGTTGGGCGTTGATGGGTTATTTTTGACCGTTGACACTCATTGGGACCTACCCAGTTGTTACTTTTTGACGAATTTTGGGGCCGTAATTTTGGGAGCAGATAACTTTTAATTAATGCACAAGGATAACTTATTTTATTTTCAATATTTTCATCATTATATTTTAAAAATGGGATAATTTCATATATACCCAATAAAACTTCATAAATTACATATTTCCCCAAAATACAACTTTTCAATGCATAATGTACAATGCAACTAAAGCATGTTTTGGGGATATATGTAATTTATGAAGTTTTAGTGGGGATATATGTAAATGCCCCTTTAAAAATAGTTGCCGAATTTTTGACCAATCACATGTGCCTATCTCTCCTATATATTTGGCTCCTATTTTTAAACATGGTACCTCATATTCTTGACTAACAATTTTCTCCTATAATTCATCTTTCTCAATAATTTACAAAACAACTTTCTTCTACAATGGCACCAAAGTGTAAACCAAGTGACTTGGTATTGGGATTAAGGAGTCAACATAACATGATTGTATATTTGGACGCTGATGATACTCTGTTTCCCCAATACACCCAGATGGTGGAGTATTTGAATGCATCCCCAATTAGGTATGCTCTTTCTCATGCTCCTCTCATCTCTATCACCCATATTAAACAGTTTTGGAACACTATTAGTTCCTCAACAGTTAATAATGTGACTACATTATCATCTATTATTCATGGGCGTACTTGGGTGGTTACTGAAGCCTTGGTTCGCCAGGCTTTGCATCTTGATGATGCAGATGGTATAACCACCCTTCCCATTCATGAAATAGAACAAGGACTTCGGGCTTTGGGTTATCCTTTCCCTGATGAGGGCACTTTAAACAAATATCATAAACAAGAGTTTCCCCCAGCCTGGAAGTACCTCATACATGTCATCTTACAATGTTTGAGTCCCAAATGTACTGCACACAATGAAATTAATAGATCAATTGCTAGTGCAATTGTGTGCATTGCAAATGGGCAAAAGTTTAATAATTCTAAAATGATTTTTGATGGCATGTGTAAAAACAAAGGGAATAAGATGACTTTGGCTTATCCCAGATTTCTGCAAATGGTTTTTGATGTGCAAAATTACTACACAAGGGATCATGATGACTTTTATTAGATCCCTGTGCAAAAGAAAGCTATTTTTACCAAGATGAATTCACCCCCACCGTGAATTACCCCTCACCCCAGCTATGCTTGTTGTTATTGCAGCAGCACAACCCCAACCAGACCCACAACCACAACTTGACCCAATACCAGAACCTTCGCCTTCACCTCAACACATGGAAATTGACCAAGAACCCTTCAACGCTGACACCTTAAATGTTGGCGTTGACACATGTAATCCAAACGTTGACACCTTTCCTTCACAGACCCAAACACCCCTTAACCTTCCCACATCCACCCAATCCACATCATCTTCTACCCCACCTCAATATAGGTTGCAAAAACGCCAAAGGACTACTGGAGTGTTCTCCTCTAGTGGTCCTAGCCATGTAGAAGAGAGAACCACCACCACAAGTGTGGTTGGTGCTATGTATGAGGCTGGGACTATTGGTTCTGGCTTAGATGCAGGCCAAGACAGTCCTAACATCTTTAAGAACTCATCCATGCCCCATGACTCTAACTTGGGAGGTCAAATACCCATTTTAGAGGAGGGCAGATTGGAACCATACACATTGATGGAATTGATGGCTGTCTGCATTAGCTTGCAAAAGCAAAATGCAGACCTGGTACAAACAGTCAGTACACAAGGCCTTGAACTCAAGAAATTGAGGGAGAGGATTGTAATTTTGAAGAATGCTAGCACTAGACGCATGATGGAGGAATCTTCCAAAGGGGATGATGAGCAGATTAATATGAGTTATAAAGGCTCACATGATGGAGAATCTTTGGGTGTTGCTGAAGCCCTCACTGAATTGACGAAGCAACCAGGTTTTGACACATCTTTGGTTACTCCTACCAATTTAAACTTGTCTTTTACAGCTATGTTGGAGCAATTTACAAGAGGCACTAAGACAAGTAAGTTGGGCGTTGACAAGCAAAATTTGAACGATGACACACCAAGCGCTGACAAGATTAATTTGGGCGCTGACACAAGGAATTTGAGCGTTGACAGACCTGCAGATATGGTTGATGTATTCCAGTCATCAGCTATCATCAAAGAAGTGTTGTCACAGGTATTACCATCATCCTTACCCATCATTGATCCATTAGATAAGGGTAAAGGAATCATGGTAGAAGTAGAAGTTCCAAAGGATGCAACATAGGTAGAGTTTGATTCTAGGTTGGCTGCACAACTTGTGGAACAAGAGATGAAGAAGGTTGGTGAATCACCATTTGTTGTCACTTCAGAGGAACAAGAAGGAAGTGATGAAGCAAGTTCAGATTCAAGTGTGATGATAATAGAACAACCAGAAAGACTTGAATATGGTGATGATTTTGCAAGAGAGAAGCTTAGAGAGTTAAAATTGCAAGTAGACTTTGATATGTCAGAAGTTGTTCAGATGTACCGTGCTTGGGAGAATAGGTGTATGGAGAATCCAGATTTGACTATTTCAGACCAAATTTGGGGTTTGGGGATTCTTCTAAGAGTTTAAAAAGACTGCAAGGTAATTCTGAAACACAAAGCTAGCAATGTTCTCTCACTGCTGAAGAGGGATAGAAGGGAGCTTTACTACATGCTACTCAGATGTCATGGAACAGGATGGACCTATAAGAAATTGTTGGGATTATCCTTTGAAGAATTGGAGTATAAGGCTTATCCCGTTTGGGCAAAAGTGCAAGAAATGAATACTATCAGACTTCTTTCCGATGAAAGGAAAGAAGAACTTGCAGAAGAGATGGAGCTTAAGAAGGCAATGATTGTTCCAAGACCTTTGAAGAATGGAGTTCCCCTTGAGTTTCCTAAAGATATGGATAAATTGAATCCCAGTGAAGTTGTTATAAGAAGGAGCATCAAGCTCTCACTCATGGAAGCTTCAGATATGGCACAAGTGTTACCTCTTGATGCCAGAAACCCTATCATAAGCTATGAAGAAGATGCAAGTGGGTTTTGGAAGATTGGCAGGTGTGGGAAAGAGGTACACACATTTACTACTCTTGTATCTCTCTTTGCAAGTGTGGATAGAGAAGACTTGGTAGAACTTTGGAGGTTGTTGGAGGCCAAGTATGAGACTGAAGCTCCTACTTCAGTCAATGGAATAAAACTTTGGTCAACATTCAAGAGAATGGGTGGACCAAAAGAAGAAGATCCTACTATTTGGAAGGATCTTGAGGATGATACCAGTGGTCTTCAATGGTGTTTGTATTCAGCTGCTGGTGTGTACTACTTGAGCTCTACAAAGTTTGCTGAGTATCTTCTTGTAGATGGTCAGTATCCCATGTCCAAAGAAGTTTTGGAGAAGATGAAGACAACACAGCTGGAGATTGACTATTCAAGTGACGTGGCCAAAGATTTGATTAGGCATGTTTATTACCAATATGATAAGATTTGTAAGATTCCTCCTAGTTCTTAATTTTTATTCAGAAACTTGATTACTAGAGTAGATATCAAGTTTAGGGGAGGATTGTTGGGAATAAAATGTAGCCATTCCACTTGAGCGCTGACAAGAAGAAAACAAGCGTTGACATGAAGAAAACAAACGCTGATAGATCAAGCGTTGACAAGAAGAAGTCAAGCGTTGATAGGTTGAAGACAAGCACTGATAGAAAGATATGGTCTACGCGTATTATGTTTCTAGTTTGTTTCTATTAAAGATAGGATCAACATTGTATTTTCTATAATTATCTTTACCTAGAATAGTTGATACGTATACTCTTGTACAAGGCTTCTTATGTCTATAAAAGAAGACCTTTAGGTTATGTTTCATAATAAGTTTTCATACGTTAAACACTTTCATTGTAAGCAAGTTTGTTATTATCAATCAAGTGAAAGTTTGTTTTACATCTGTTTGTGTTCTTGTTTAAGTGTTAATTCTGCATAACATTTAAATTGTTTCATACATAAACAAAGTTTCTCTACGTGTATTACTTGATCTAATCTCGTTTACACAAGCTAAATCGATCTAAGTTTGGGATCAACATCACCCATGGGCTATCGGAGATAGGATAAATCATTCATGCGTCAAGAAATTTTAAGACCTCTTTCTTAATGACATCCTGAATTTTGAGGTTTACCCTTCTTTGACCTTGAATTGCAGGTTGATTTTCATCCTCCATTAAAATCTTATGAGTACAAAATTTTGGGTCAATACCCTTAATGTCGGAAATTTCCACGCAATTGCCCCTTTGTGAGCTTTAAGAATAGTCAAAAGTGCTGATTTTTCATCATTGGAAAGATCTTTCGCAATAATAATTGGAAACTTGTCATCACCTTCCAAGAATGCGTATTCTAGGTGAGATGGAAGGTCTTTCAATTCAAGGATTGGTGGATCCTCGATTGATGATTTTTGTTCAACACTCATAACTTCTATCAACGGAAGAAATGGTGGAATGAGAGTTTCATTACCAATAATCACCTCATCTTCATTATTGATTTCAATCAAAATAAAATCGCCTCCTTGGAATGGAGTGAGATTTGGTGTAGAATTAGCAAGAATCGGATCCATAATAGTGGGATTTCAACTTGACGAACTATCGAAAAAACCTAACACTTCTTGTGAAAACTCATCGCAAACTACATCAACTAAGTTAATATGGTTGATGGTAGCGATTGCATAAACATGAGAAGGTGTAGATTTTTTAGTAGCGTTTATAACAAGTTCCTCCTCGTTGAATCGCAAAGTGATTTTGCTAGCATGCACATCAATGATTGATTTCGAGGTGTCTAAAAATGGACGACCTAAAATTAGAAGAACTTGAGGATCCGCAGGGATATCTACTACGATGAAATCAACGGGATAGTAGAACTTCCACACTTTCACAAAAACGTCTTCGGCTACTCCACATGCGAGAATCGTAGAATGATCGGCCATCTCGATTGACATTTTCGATGGCGTAAGAGCCGGAAGTGATAGCGATTTCCACATGGAAAAAGGCATCAAGTTAATGCTCGCGCCCAGATCAGCCAAGGCGAGGCATCCTTCCATTTCTTGAATATCACAAGAAATGAGAAACTTCCCGGGGTCACCAACTTTTTCCGGTATTCGATTAAGATAAACCGAAGAACAATTAGATAGCTTTGAAAGCTTTTCCATATCGTTCATCATACCTTTGAAAGTGGAAGTGAAACGAGGCATGTTTAACAACGTGTTGGCTAAACTCACATTAAAATGCACTTGTTGAAACATTTTGATAAAAATCTCAATTTGTTGTTTATTACGTTCTTGTAAGTACTCCTTGTTTCGTCTCGATGGGTAATGTAAGGGTGGTGTGGGTTGGGGGATAGACAACGGCCTTGGAATCTCGGGTTCCTCAATTGGTATTGGTTCAACCGTAGGTGTGGTTTGAGCGGTACTTCGTGGGCTTGTGATATGCTCCTTTTCTACCATCCCTTCGGGTTCTTTCTTGATTTCCTTCTCCGTAGAAGTACTAGGACGAGAGATTGGTTCTTTGAAAGTTTTACCACTACAAGTAGTAATAACCTTCATTTCATCTTCGGGTTTGCAATGGTATCACTAGGAAGACCACCCGAGGAATAGGGTTTACACATGATAGCTTCAAACATACTAGCCATTCGATCTTTAAATTTTCATTGGCTTTTATCCGCTTTTAACAACTCTTGCTTAATCTCATGTTGACCTTGTTTCATCTTTTGTTGATTTTGTCGTAAACGTTGAAGGTTTCATTAAATTTTATTAGCATGAGTTTTCAATTCATTAGAAAGTTCGTTTTTAAGCTCGTTTTTAAGCTCGTTTTTCAACTCGGATCTTAAGCTAATCATTTCTCGTTGCATGTTATCAAACTTAGCATCATTTGCCTTAGCATAATCCAAAATATCTCCAAAAGTGTGAAAGAACAACCTTAATTGGGATTTGATCTGCTAATTATTGTATTCGAATCTCAAACAAAATGAAAAAGGCAAAAATAGATAAATACTTTCTATTAGCTCGATTTTGAAAAATACAAACTTTAAGGTGAATAGATAGGCAACGAGCTATAAAAGGCCGTTAAAGAGAAGCTAGGTACTTAAGTGCTTCGCGCCACCTCATTCCCCCCGTTCACTTGTGAGTATTTGATCTTGAAGTATTTTACAATCTTGCTTAGGAAAACAAGACGTAAATGAGCGGTAAGTATTAAACAAATGATTTAGGAAAATCAAATGCTAATGACCCAAAGGTGAAAAGTTCGTTTCCCAAGGAGGTTTATTGTGTGTGAAAAACTTGTAATATTTTGGATTAATTGTGATACATATACAATATAGTAATAATAATTCAGAAAGAAAACGAAAAAAACCCGATAATACGTGTTAATAGAGTTCTAATTAACAAAAATACTATTTATGGTTAGATATTAAAAACAAAATGGTCTAAATTAATCACGACACATCTCCCCGGCATCGGTGCCAAAATGATTGTAGTATTTTGCAATCTTGCTTAGGAAAACAATACGTAAATGAACGGTAAGTATTAAACAAATGATTTAAGAAAATCAAATGCTAATGACCCAAAGGTGAAAAGTTTGTTTCCCAAGGAGGTTTATTGTGTGTGAAAAACTTGTAATATTTTGGATTAATATTGAAAGAAAAGATGAGAAAAGAGGATGACGGATAGGATAAAATTAAACAAACGTAAAACCGTAAAAATAGACAAAAGAAAAACTTGCACTAAAATTTAACAAAAATTCCTAAAAATCCAATTAGGATTTACAAATGATCAAAAATTTTCCAAACCTTTTATTTAATTAATATTTAATTTTTTAATGCTAATTAAAGCCCTAAAAATCAAATAAATTAATAAAACACCCAAATAAAGATTCTTCAATTTGTAAAACTCTAAAATGACTTAATTAAACTAAAAAATATTTTTCCAAAATTTTAAAATATTAAAACTATTTAAAATGAATTAAACTAAAAATAAAATATTAAAATAATATTAAAAATCCAAAATTTATAAAAAATTCTAAAAACTTGCAAACTAGTTTATTTTAACCTAAGTAATCAGAAAATTAAAGTGAAATTATCAAAATACCCCTATTGGACCCCCAAATGGGCTAAAAACAAAAACAGTCAACTTAATGGGCTTTTTAGCCCAATAAAAATCAAACTTAATCAAATAAGCCAAAAATCACTAGACTGACTCAAAATTCAATTGTAAGCAAAAACTCTAAAGGCCCAAGAGCTGAAAATGTGCTTATCACAGCTTAAATAACACACAGCTTTTTCTTATTGGGCCAATAAGCCCATTAAGCTATAAGCTAATGCCATAAGCTCTGCTTAAACACACAACCTTCTATTGAGTTTCAAAACCCTTTTGCAAAATTTTTTTTTAAATGCTCAAGTAATTAGCCAGAATCTTGAAAAGAACTTTTTCACAAAACGACAAAATAGTCGGGTTTAGGTTCTAAAGGGTTTCAAAAGCTGATTCTTTTTGCAAAAGCTCACAAATAGCTTAACTGAGAATAATCAACAAAGAAAACACCAAAAAGCCAAGTGAAATAAGCTGTAGAAGCAAATAAGCCACTGAAAAAAAGACAAATAAGCTAGTTTTCTACAAAACCTTAACCAATTGAGTTGAAACCTTTCAGATGTGTTAATAAGCTGAGAAAAATGACACCTATCACAAAAACTAAGTTGTTACATGTACCAATAAGCAGAACTGAAAAATAAGCCAAATTAAGCTTATTTGACCAAAAATCAAAGTGTTCCAAAGTTTACCAAATTGCCAGGACTTGTTTATGAGCTTGTTTTGAGCAACTTTTGTGAAGGAATCAAGGCTGAATCCTTTGAATCAAAGAGGCCAGTTAGCCAAAATGATTTAAGTTTTGGCAAATATTAAGCTATAAGCCAGTTAGCCTATAAGCCAGCAAATAAGCAAACCAAGTATCCAAATACACTCACAAGCAAGTAACAATGAAGTATCAATAGAAAGAATATCATGGCAAGCACTAGATAATCAAATGCAAGGCTCAAAAGAGGTGGTCACTTTGCTGATGCAAATGACCACTTCAGCCAACTTCTATAAGCTATAACTTATCTAATAAGCCACCAAATTTAACAAGCAGATATAGCAAAGATATCTTATCATAAAAACTCTTTGCAAACCAAAAATCAGACTCTGAATTCGACAAACAAAGATTTTATGGTTGCTGATATGTTTGACCAAATTCAAAACACTTTTGACAGATTTTTCCAAAACTTGCAAACTCTTTTCCAAACCTTATGAGACTTAACCAATGATCAAAACAGGTGACAAATGACTTGTTTAGAGTAAGATAACCCAAAGAACCAAGGGCACAAGGCCACAAGGCCTTTTGATCCCAAAATCCAAACAACCTTATTTTAGTCCTTTTTCAAACAAACTTTTTATCAATAAATGGAACTCAGCTTCACTCTTAAACAACACCAACTTTCAAAAACATAAAAAAGAATTACGATTTTTCAAAATACCAAACTTTTATAAATTTTAAAAAGGAATTACAATGTTTAAAGAGTAAAACTGGAACAAAGGCCTCACCACAGGTTGGGGGTCCTTATATAGGCCTTAAAAAGGCTAAGTTTACAATGAAAAACTAAAAACCCTAGCTAAGAAATTTCTGAAATGCCCTTGAACTCTTCTAGTGGTTTTTGGGGTTGTGAGCTGTCCCATTTGATTTTGATAGTTCCTTTTCTGCGTATGGATCAAGCATGAGGTGTGGTTGTTGATTGAGCCATGTGGCATTCCTTGGAGGTTAAATTCTTCATTCATTGTCTGAGGTGTGAATGGGTGGGGTCCATGAGTGATGTGATGGGGAATGTTAAGTGTGGGAATCATTCGTGTGAAGGTGAATTATCTTTGGGTTAGGGTAATTTGTATTTACCTTTTGTTTTAAGTAAGGTGGTAACTGGGTTCATATGGTGAATATTAACATCTTTTGATCCGAAAAAGGTGGAAGGGATGTGTTTGGCGCGTGTTTGTGGGTTTGAAAGTTTCATGTGGCAACTTCAGTCCTTGTTCTTTGGCCAAGATTGTATATCAAGTATTTTTAGCCTTAAAAACGATTTCCTTTGTTATTTAACTTTCCAATTTCACACTTTGGCCACAAAACTTCATAACAAAGATAACAATGACTTGTTTTGAACATTTTTGGTATTTCAAGGGATGATCTTGTACTTTCTTGACCTTTGAAGGTCTTCTAAGTATGTTTGATATTATGGAGGACCATTATTGACAATTCTTTAATCTTGAGGGACTAATCTTGGCAATTCCTCAGAGTTGAGGGACCTTTTTGTAATTTTGAAAAACTTAAGGGACCAAACTTGTAATTATCAATATAAAAGGGTATTAAGTGTCATTTTTTCATTGATGAGGGATCATTCTTGAACATATTCAATACTTCAAGCTCTTTTCTTTGAAAAATCATAACTAGGGCCCGGTTGAATGTGCGGCTTCATTTCTCGTGTTCGTTTTTCCTTGTTTCTTGTGACCTATTGTCTTTTTCACGATATCCATACCTTAAATACACAAGTAAACAAACAAAAGCATATATATGGTATATTTATGACATTTTATGCATTTAAAGCCCGAAAAGAACGATGAGATCATGTATAAATGCCATCTCATCACTACCATCAGCGGTGAGAGAAGGAACATAATATATTCCAAGATTGCTTTTACGCGTGTTATGGTCTCTCTAAAATCTTGAGTTATAATCCTGAGCTCCTAGTTGCTCGAGATATAGTATGAAATTGATGAATAAAAATTTCTATGAATTTTCAAACAAAATCGTGAGCATAATCATTGATAACATTTTGATCTACTAAACTCTAGAGAAGAACACGAGAATCATCTTCTCACAGTGGTACAGATTCTCCAATATTAGAAAATTATATACGCAACTTCCCAGATGTAAATCCCAGTTGAACTAAGTGGCGTTTCTGAGCCATCCTATATTCAGCATAAAGAAATTTTAGACAAATCTGCGAAGGTGAAGGCCATCATCAGATGGTCAAGACCGACGTCTGTGACTAAAGTACGAAAATTTTCTAAAACTCAGTTGACTACTACCGCAGAAATTACTGATGATTATCACGATTAACTTTCCATGACTAAGCTTACACATAAAGGAGAGGACCTACACTAAAATTTTGTATTCCATAAGATCCTACGCTAGGAGAAACATAACTTACCGAGACTCATAATTCTTTCATGACTACTCACCAGATTCCACCAGAATGTTCCTCAATTCTAGACAGAATTTTGGTAGAAGCAGTACGATTCAATTGAAGCAGCTATGTTCATATCTAGATGCCTGACATACCACAGGTTCAAGATAGAACACCGACATGCTAGTGAGTTATCACAACCATTAAAAATTTCTAAACAGAAATGAGACGAGTTTCCCATATAGTTGTTATCATATTTTCACAAACTCAGAAGAAGTATGATACTATTTAATTCCTTGTCAGCCAGTTCACCCAGCCTACACGTCTTCTTTCATCCTAAATGATTACGCAGTAGCAGGTCTATAGAAAATTCAGCAATAAATCGTATAATTTCAAGGTATTCATCAACAATCATGTCAGATAGAATTCACGCTCACGTTATGCTCACGATCACGTGTACTTTCACGTTCACTTCACGGTTACATTCATCTTCTCAGTTACATCTCACACTCACATTATAATATTATTTCACTCCACAATTGTGTTATCTCAAGGTTTAAGTTCACATCCGTATTCATGACATTGTTCACATTCAAGTTCGTGTCCCATCTCGCGATACACGTTCCATATCTTGTTACCGAATATGGTTATAGAAAGTCTAAGAAACCAGACTCGAGTTAGCACAACTTTTGCATACCAGACAAACGTTTCACGTCTCAGGCTGTATCGTGTGGCCTTCCTTCCTTAGTCAGCATACGTTCAAGATATGTCTTAGTACTACGTTCATGGTATGTTTCACGTATCACGTTCACAATATATTCCAAGCCCAGCGTTCCTCATATAATCGTGAACCATGTTCACAATTTCTCACGTAGCACGTTCACAATTGCTCACGTAGTTCGTCCCTATATGTTTTCAGCAGCTGCTCAGAGATATAAATGTTATCTTTTCAAGATAGTTGTACGAACTGTTTCATGTATACTACATGCTATTGCTTATTCATTCTATCAGATTCAGAAAATCCATCTTAAGTATGGAACCAGAACCTATTCAGCATCGTCAAGACAGGGTCATCAGGACCAAGATTTTCATTGTGTTAGATATTAAAGGATCCGTTTCGAGCGGGAAGCCACTCGGAACGGAGGAGTCCATTCGGAGCTCTCATCATTTCCTTCAATAAATTAGTTATGTTCTTTAAGTCATGTTATGTTCCATGTCCTCTTCAGCCACGTCACATTCCATGTTCACGTCAGTCATGTCATGTTTATACCATTCAGCAGCATTATGTCTTAATTAGAAGATGAATTATCCTTCAGCTTATTTATCTTTTCAGTCTACGTGTTCTTTCAGTTCTTATATCTTCGTCAGCTTATTATCTTTAATTCGAGGACGAATTTCTCCTTTTTACAGGTAAAGAATTGTAAAACCGCAGCATTATCACATCCTTAATTCGAGGACGAATTTTTTTTAGAGGGAAAGAGTTGTAAAATCCGCTAATTAAAGTACACGAACATTAATTATATTCAGTTACGTAGCTTTAAATTTTAAACACTACGTATTTATTTATTCATATAATAAATAACAATTACATTTAATCACGCATTACGTTATAATTATTTATTTAGTTAATATATTTTTACGTTGCGAGTAAACATGAGAATTAGAACACGAGCATGTAAAAGATTAAACGAAACGAAATGTATGTATATGGTGTTTAAAATATCACAGGGAACCAAAGTAGTAACTTCCATCTCATTTTATCATACCGAAAAATTAGGGTTCTCGCTCCTTGTTCCCGCCGACACAAAAGACAAAAAAAAAGAATAAGGGGTCGCCGGGTAATCATACAACAAAGGGGTTGTCGAGTTTTTTTCTTCTTTGATTCATGATCATGTTCATCTTTCTTCTAGCAATCTCATCACGGTAATCGTTCAATCCTTTCTTTTATTTATAACCGGATTTAAAACATAGTAAACAAGGGAATAGAGCGAAATTAATTATAAAAAAGGTCGGTTTCTTGATGGAGTCAGGGGAACCGAGTGTTTTACAACTCTCTGTGGTATGATTTGATGCGCAGCCGAGACACAAGGTCTCGGTGGTGCTGTTTCCTTTGGCCAGTCGAGAACTATCAACCCCAAACAAAGGGGTATAATATGATTAAGGGTGTCGTTGTGTTGTTGGTTAATGAAACCGAGACCCGAATGTCTTGTTGGAACCTTTCTCTGCCCAGTCGTGACCCCCACAGGGGTGGCTGGGGGCTGTGTTCGACCACTCGACGCCAAACAACCCATTCGAGTGGTTAGAATTATGAACGGGTGTTTGAGATTAAAATCGGTGTAAAAATTATAAAACAGTGGGAAACTCTATTAAATCAGTGGGAACATCATAGAGATTAGTGGGAAAAAGTTTGGACAGAAATTAGGGATTTTAATATAAGATTAGTGATAGTTTAGTGACACTAAATTCTGTCGGAGTTTGTTTGTGACAGTTTTTAAATAACAGTTTTAGACACAGTCTTAGTCACAGCTTTTTAGTGACAGAAATTTATGTCGCTAATTCAGTTAGGCAGAATTGTTATATTGATTTGTTTGTTTTAGTGCGACCGAGAAGGGGCATCTCGGTAGGCTCGGGATACTTTTAAAAGAGTAAAACGATGATTTAATTATACGTTATGTTGTTATCACTTTTATAAATAAAGGTTTCAATGATTTAATAAGTAAACCAAATTTATAATGTTAAATTAGTTTTATAAAATTAAAAAGGTATAATATAATTGAATGAGTTAATCCATTCTTTTGGAAACTTTCTAAATTAGTAAACTTTCTATGTTGATACAAAAGTTGGATTATCCTAGCTTGACCCAAATTAGGCTTAATTTGGGTGCTTGGGCTCCGGCTCCTTCACCAAGTAAACTTCTTGTTGGGATCATGCACACTAAAACAACACACTGTTAGGCTTACCGTGGGAACGTATCCCATAATTAGACTCTGACGTGAGAGTAAATAATCAGTTTAGGGTTAAGAATTGTAGATTGAGAGTATGAAGAATATGATACCTTTGTGGAACCTTTGGGGGTTCCTTATATAGGCAATGAAACCCTAGTGGGCTTTCACCAATACTTCGGCCCCAAGTATAAGATAATCACCAGAATTACCTTGATTGTTAGCTTCTAGTTATGGTTAGTGTATATCATATATCTTAGGGTAAATCACAATCCCACTTGGGTTGTGATTCTTTTTAACCTTTTACCGGCTATGACGGGCCGTTGGTCGCACACATCTATGCGGCCACTATTCATTCGAAGCCCATAAGCCTAAATGACATTAACCCAACCCATCCATGACAGACCGGATGCGGGTAGTAGCCGTGGGCCGGGTCCATGACCAGGTTGGGTACTATACGTCATCATGTCCCCCTCGTCTAGTTGTTATAGCCATAGGTGTAACCTCTAGACTAATCAATGTCTTATTCTTGCGTTACTAAAAACGGCCGCACACATAATACTATTTACTGGGACAACATTAATGAATACATTAATGGTAGACGAGGTTGAGAGGACGGTTCATATATATCTCTGCAAAAGTGCACCTCATGGGCCCACCCTCAAGCTACGTAGAATTGTTTAAGAAGTGACCCGTGGGCCCCTCTGATGTTCCAACTGTGTCAGTAACCCCATCCGTTAGATGAGCGTAGTGGATTACACATGGAAATCATCCAATCCATCTCATAAATCAAGGCAAACCTATAAAAAGGCTGAGCATGTGACGGTGCACACACAGAATTCATAATCCCTACCACCATTGTTGTAATCCTTCATTTCTCCTTCTATCATTCTATGAAAATCCATTACACCAGGTTAGATCACCGCCCCCTTCTCTATATATATTATAAATCATGGTGAAAGATAACCCCACTATCACAACCATGCTTAACGTAATGTCTCCGGTGAAATATTTGGATTCCCTGTCTGACTATTACATTCCTGAAAGCATACACCCCACCTACCCGGGTGATGGTGAAGCTATTACGGACGCTCCGGCGGAGAAGATAGGTGTAAATACACGCCTATTTGACTCGGCCAACTACTGTATCCCATTGTCTAGGTTTCTTGTAGACGTTATGATATACTTTGATTTTCACATAACCCAACTGCATTGCATAGGGGCGTGTAAGATCAACCAGTTTGAGATCTCATGTCACACATGTAGTGTAACCCCCACCGTAAGCTTGTTTAGGGCATTCTACGCACCCCAAATGGTAAATGTGTGGTTGTCTTTCAAAAAACGATCCTCGAGCGCCCCAATGTGTTATAAGAAGCCGTTAGACTCGCTAAAGAATTGGTATAACCATTACTTCTTTGTAGATGCCAAAGTCTCCACACGCCTTTTGTTCTAAAAACCAGGGTGCGACACGATTACCCATCCCTAACCAGTGATTATAGCAGTCGGGACGTTAAGACGTTAGATACCAATCGTACAGACTTTCATAAGGATCTGCCGGATCATTTCCTATGCTTAGTAGGGATTAGCCGTAACTAGTTTGGTAGGGAGGACAGATATTCGTGCTTCCTGAATAACCGTATACAGGGTGGGTATATTTAAAAAACACATTTGTATGTATATTTGAATAAGCTTTATACGTAACTAGCGCTGTTGTATGCATGTATCCACACAGATGAGGCTATTCGGATTGCTACGCCAAGGAGATCCAAAGAAGGTCGCCGAAGGCTCACGACCACTGCGTCAGGACGAGCAACCACTTCTTGCTGCTACTCAACACATGACCCTGCCCTTGGAAGACGTGCCGGAGCCCCACTCAGATATGGGGTAAGGAATAGAGAAGTGGCCGTTGGATTTCCTGAATGAAGACGGCGACAACCTCTTGCTGGAAGGTGGTGCGGGTACAGTGAACAACACCACGAACCCTCATCTAGAGAACCAAGGGGACAACCAAGATCAATTGTCTGAGGAAGTTGATCGGATGCTTGAATCCGAGGAAGAAGAGGTAGAAGACCAACCAGACTCCACCACACAACCCAAAACCGCCAGAAAAAGCCGCACACTCAAGAGGAGAATAGTGAAGGAAAAAGTAGAAGAAGTGGGAGCGTCCAATGCGCCTGTCAAGAGATTGCGCAAGGACCATCCACAGTACAAGGAAAGAAACAACACCACGCTAGAAAGCAACCCACTTCCTCCCCCATCATAACTAGTAGCCATGCGGAAAAAATCGCATGGAAAGCTACTCATGTCACCACCGTGGCCTCTACCATCACGGAGCCCACGATAGCCACAACGTAAGTGTCTTCATCATCTATTGTTGCTTTTATTTATTAAGTACAAACTTTCAAAACCTAATAATTTTTCAACAGGGTGGATTCTACGGCCGTGCCGCATGAGGGAGATGTTGTCAGGGATCCATCACCCAGGATACAAGTCACTCTCTCCTCTCCTCCTCCCACCCATGTGGAAGAACCTCAATTGGGAGGAGTGCAAGGAGTTCGTGGATCACTTGACTCCTCCCAGCCTGTCTCAGGATCTCAACGAGCTGACCTATGGAGTTCTACTCGATCACTTCAATGTGGTCACAGTGCACCAGATGACTATTGGCGTGGCTTTGCAACACCGTTTTGAGACGGCCTTACGTCACGTAAGGAGCACAGATAGGAAGATTGTCCACAGGGAAGAATTGGTAGAAAGACATGAGCAAACAATATCTACCATGTAGGCGTATTTGGCCATGGCATAGGCTACAATAAAAGAGCAGGAAAGTTATGCCAATACCCTTGACGAGCGCATTGCTGAACTGGAAGCTCTTCTTGAGGCTTCCAACGGCAAGGTATGAATCCTTATATGTTTAGTGTTTCTTTTTTTATGTGTGAAACCATACTTGTCCTCCCATTCCTCCATAACCTTAGCCTTTCATTCACAGGTAACCGCAACTGAGGCCTCTACTAAGACCGGATGTTGGTTAAGTGATGCGGATGTTGGTTAAGGTTGAAGAAGCTTTGAAGGAAGAATTTGACAAGGAGAGGGCAGAAATGGAAAAGCAATGTCTGAGACCTCGGAGAAAGTACACGTTGAGCTAGACGTGCTAGCCAAAAACCGTGACGAAATGTTGTGCCCCCAACTTCTTATGCCTATCGCTGGTCGTAGGTGGATGGTGGGCCATGGGGCGCGTCTAGCAGTGATGAAATTGATGGAGTCACCTCACTTCGCACACCCCTTTGCCAATGTCGTGTCAGACGGCATTGACCGCGGCCGACACGAAGGTATGACAAAGGCTGCCGAGCTAATAAGCAAAGAAGAAGACATCACTAGGTACTCCTACTTCAACCCAGGGGCCGAGGCGAAAATGACTTCTTCCATGGGTGTCCTAAAAGACTTGGAGTATCCTTTCTTGTCCGAGCTTTGAAGGACGCGTCAAACAAAGATATCATGGCGAAGCTTCGCCTAGACGCATGGCTAGAGAGTGGTGTGGACCCCCAAGCACATCTTATACCGGACCCCAACCAGCTCACCCTTCCAACTTATGATGATAGATCAAATGTCGTGAAAGGCGAGAAGCTTTTGGGTGAGGCGCTTGAAGAAATCCTGGCCTGGCCTCGTAGCAGGAAAGAGGCCCATGGTGAGGCACTCCTTTCTCTGATAGCCAAAGGGGGGAAAGAAGTAGGTGAGTTACTTCCTCCTTGGCAATCCATGTATCCGTAGTAGCAACTTTTGAAAACGTGTACTGTTTTCTTTGTGATGTAAATTCGTCCGTGGATGTCCATGACTTTATTCTGTAATTCAATTTCGAATACTTAGAATATTTATTAACATATGTGTCCGTGATGATCACGGCGTCTTTTGTTTTGTAAATTTGAAACTTGTATTTATTCTTAGATATCGTGCATCACGTGTCACGGCTGTTTAAGAAAATATGAATTCTATAATATACTAGACGTGCACGGTGTGTCTTTATCATGTCCGACACTTTATAATTACGGCATGTGGAAACTTATTACAACATCTTGTGAATAAAGTGTCTAGTAAGGATTCATGATCCGCGTCGCAGGGGTTTCATACCTCTTATGCGACAAGTTGAATTAGTAGGTTCACTTAATCCTCTTGCTCTATGTGGAAACGAATAGTACACATACGGCTGAATGAATGCATATGAATAAGAAATACTAAGGACAAAAAAGACAATAATTTGCACAAGAACAAGCCGTGGAGCTAACTAGGCACCACGGCGTTTTATTATTACAGTTACGATTTTTTGATAGAATGATAAAATCCTAAGACAAATAGAACCTAGAAAACATAAAAGCAAAAATACATGGATCTTTATTGAGCTGTCTACAGGGAATTATCCATGCGGAGTTCGTAGCCTTCTAGAGATAGCATCTTTTGAGGTTGCAAATATTCCATGTACGGTCCAAGTCACGACCGTCCGTATCACGTAAGTTGTATGCACCTAGCCCCAAAGCTTATGTGACCTCAAACGGCCCTTCCCACTTTTGTCCAAGTTTTCCAGTGTTCTCCGCGCGACTTGCCTCGTTAGCACGAGAGATAAAATACCCCGGTCGAAAGGAAACACCCTTGACATTGGAGTCGTAATAAGCTTTCATCCGTGCCTTAGATTTAGCTTCATTGATAAGTCCTATCTCCCTTTTCTCCTCTATCAAGTCTAAATTGACCCAGAGTTCCTCATCGTTTGTGACGACATTAACCTCCGTCGTGCGGATTGTTGGCATTCCAATCTCTGCTGGAATAACTGCTTCGTTCCCATAGGCTAACGCAAATGGAGTATCCCCATTAGCCATTTTGATCATTGTCTGATGCCCCCATAGGACATGTGGTAGTTTTTCCACCTAGTTGGCGCTTCTCTCATCTAGGTGCGCCTTTATTCCTTCACCTAGGCTTCTATTTGCTCTCTCCACTAGACCATTAGTCCGTAGGTGTTTCATAGATGCAAAGCGTCGTTTGATGTTCAGCGTTGTGCACCAATCTTTGAACGGATATCCGTAAATTGTTTTTCGTTATCTGAGAGGATCTCCCCTGGTAAACCAAAACGGCATACAATATTCTCCCAAACAAACTTTTTTACCTGTTTGCCCGTAATTATCGCAACCGCCTTAGCCTCTATCCAGTGAGTGAAGTAGTCCATAGCCACGATCAAGAACTTAACGTCTCCGGCTGCAACAGGAAAAGGACCTGATATATCAATTCCCCATTTGTAAAATGGCCATGGGGATGTGATGGGTGTCTGCTCCTGTTGTGGATGACGCGGTACTGGCCTATGTACCTGGCAATCATTGCATTTAAGAATCATAACTCGTGCATCTCGATGCATAGTCGGCCAATAGTATCCTGTGCATAGAGCCTGTGCTACTACCGATCTAGGGCCGGCGTGCATGCCGCACGACCCTTCATGAATTTCACTAATCACATAATTAGTTTTCCGCGGTCCAACACATTGCAAGAACGGCTGTAAGAATGAGCGTTTGTATAAGACACCATCGCGGAGCTCAAACTGTTGTGACTTTATTTTAATGCGACGCGCCTCTGTTTCATCCTCAAGAAGGGTCTCGTCTGTCAAATAGTTTATGATCGGGGTCATCCACGTAGGTCCCTCCTCGTCAACTATTTTTGTGATCCCCTCTCCTACAATGGATTTATCCTTGAGTATTTCTACCAACACTTGTTTGGATAAATGGGCGAAGCTTATAGATACGATTTTTCTAAGGGCATCCGTCTTCTTATTTTCACCTCTTGGTACCTGCTTGATAGAGAACGTAGCAAAACTAACGATAAGTGATTGCGGTAAATTACACCTCTTGTTTAGGAAGACAAAAAAGCGTAAATGAGCGGTGGGTATTAAACAAATGATTTTAGGAAAAATCAAGTGTTAATGACCCTTATGATGTGAAAGTTCGTTTCCCAAGGAGGTATATGTGTGTGACTAAAATGTAGCAAGGTTTGAGATTAATATTGGTTAGAAGGGGATGAGAAAAGAGAATGACGAAGACGTGAAATTAATTACTACGACGACAAAACGTAAAACCGTAAAATAAGCTAAAATAATTATTAATTCTAAAAATTACCAAAAATTCAGCAAAAATCTTAATAAATAAACTAAGAGTTTACCAATGATCAAAAATTTTTCAAACCTTTTAATTAATTAAATATTCAATTTTTAAATGCTAATTAAAGCCCTAAAAATCAAATAAATTATCAAAAAGCCCAAATGAAGATTTTTCAATTGGTAAACCTCTAAAATGACCTAAAAAGATTAAAAACTATTTTTAGAAATTTTTAAACTAATAAAAACTATTTAAAATGATTTAAAAACTATTAAAACTTAAAATAATTATAAAAATTAATCTAAAAGTGATAAAGTTAATCTAAGAGTTGCAAAAATCCTATTTTAATGTATTTAAGCTAAGAAAAATGTAAAAAGTTAAAAAATGTGAAATTTGAAAAATAGTATTAAAATAATATTAAAAATCCAAAAATTATAAAAAAATCCTAAAAACTTGCAAACTAGTTTATTTTAACCTAATTAAACAGAAAATGAAAGTGAAATGATCAGAATACCCCTATTGGGCCCTCAAATGGGCCAAAACCAAAATCAGTCCACTTAAATGGGCTTTTTAGCCCAAAAAGTCAAACTTGGCCCAATTGACTTGGAAAAGCCCAATCTGACTCAAAATTTAATTCTAAACACAAAACTCTAAAGGCCCAAAAGCTGAAAGTGAGCTTATCACAGCTTATTAAGCAAACAGCTTATCCGTATTGGGCTTTTTAGCCCATTAAGCAATAAGCTAATGCCATAAGCTCTAATTTGACACACAACCTTCTTTTGGGATGCTTAAGAGATATGTAAAAAGAAATTTTGAAAAAGCACACTCAATAAGCCAGAAATAAGCAAAGTACAATTTCACTAAAAGACAAAATAGTCGGGTTAGAGAAATAGGGCACCTCAGGACTAATGTCACAAATGAACTCAATAATCCAAATCAATCAATAAAAATCCAATAAGAAACACCAAAAAGCCAAAATAAACCAATAAGCACTTATGAAAAAGCCAAATAAGCTAGTTTCCTAGCAAAAGCTTAACCAAAAGACTCGTAATCTTCCAGACTTGATATTAAGATGAGAAAAATGAGTTCTATTACAAAAACTAAGTTGTTGCATGTACCAATAAGCAAAACAGATTCAATAAGCTAAGTGACTAAGTTTGACCAAAAGTCAAACGCTGACAAGTGAAAATCAAACACTGACAGGAACAAAATGGACGTTGGCAGACTTAATGAAGTGTTTAGACTATGTATTCACCCTGCTGGTCAAGGTTTGAGTGCAAACCTTGTGAATCAAAGCCTACCAGTTGGGTAGTCTTGAAAAGTTTTGGCTCAAATAAGCCAATAAGCCAGTAAGCTTATAAGCTATCAAGAGATAAATCCAAATAGCCAAATAACCTCACAAGCAGCACACAAATAGAATCCAAGCAGCAAAACAACAATCCTTATACTAGAAATCACAATGCAACACCAAATGAGGTGGTCACTTTGCTGATGCAAATGACCACTTCAGCAAATTTTGATAAGCTATAACAAACACAATAAGCCACCAAATTCAACAACCAAATAACCAATAGATAGCTTATCACCCAAACTATTCCCAAACCTGATTTCAGACCTTGGATCCAAGTAACAAAGAAGTTATTGGATCTGATGTGTTTGACCACTCACAAAAGCACTTTTATCAGATTTTAGCAAAACTTCCAATCCTTTTTCCAAACTTTCAGAAACTTAAACAATGACTAAAACTTGTTCAAATTGACTTGTTTAGACCTACCAAACCCTAAGAACCAAGGGCACAAGGCCACGAGGCCTTATGAACCAGTAATCCTAAACAGTCCTTAATCAACAACTTTTCAAAGCAACTTGTTATTTTTAAACACAACCTACTAATTTTATCATTGCAATAGCTACACTAGGTGACAACTAACAGATTTCAACCATAAAACACAAAGAATAAACACAGAATCACCAAATCACATATCAAAATGCAAAACAGGCAGTAACATGAAATTTTTAGAGGAAATTTAATCAAGGAATTATACCTGCCCTCCACAACATCCTAGGAGGGCCAGCTATGCTCCTTGGACCTTGTTCAACAACTAGAACAAGACCAAGGTACTTCAATAAGAAAGATGATGAATGCCTTGGTTGATGTTTCAAAGCAGAAACTCAAGGGCTTGATTTCTTCAACACAATGAACAAATAGCCCAACCAAAGACCCTAATCCCTTCACAATCTTGGTGTCAACAAGCTTGCAAGAGCTTACAGCTTTTGGTTAAGGATTAGTACACAAAAATAAGTAAATTCAGAAACCTCTTTTTTTAGCTTTTTCAAACTTGAAAAACTTACCAAACATAAACGTCCTTGAACCAAATGATTCAAGCACAGTTATAACAACAAATGGAACTCAGAATCACCTTTAAAGAACACCAACTTTCAAAAACATAAAAAGGAATTACAATTTTCTCAAAATACCAACTTTTATTAATTTCAAAAAGGAATTACAAGTTTAAAAGGTAAAACTGGAACAAAAGCTCTCTCACATGTTGAGGAGTCTTTTTATAGGCAAATGCTAGCTAATCACTGTTCACAAACCCTAGAAGTGAATTTCCCTATTTGTCCTTGCAGAATCTTCTAGGCGTGTTGCCAGCTTGTTTGGGTGAATCAGGGACGTTTGTTTAATGCTTGGTGACAAAGGAAAAGCTTTGGTTCGTTGATCTTCCCATGTCATGATCAAATGCCAGGTTTCGTCATGTGAGTGGGAGTGGGGGTATCATTCTGGTAGTGGGGATTGAGGTTTTTGGTGTGTGATTTGATTGACTTGATGTGAATTACACGTGGGAACAACCAATTTCAATTTCCCCTTTGTTTGCCTCTTTTTAATCCTGGGTAAAAAGGGGTGTTCTTCATGGTAAAATCCAAACAGTAAGTGTTACCCGCGTTTATAGGAATTCAAACTTTCAGCTTGTCACTTTTGGTCCTTTGTTTTTGGGAAAAGTTGTATAGCAAGTGTTTCAGTCCAAACAAACGCATCCCTTTGTTATAGAAGTTTCCCTTTTTACACTTTTGGCACAAAACTTTTCCAAAAAGGTTTAAAGGGTTGTTTTTGCCATTTTTCCATATTTCAAGGGCTGGTTTTGGACTTTGTTGATCTTCAAAGGTCTTCAATGTATCTTTGGCTTCATGAGGGACCATAATTGACAAATTAGCATAGTTGAGGGACTAATTTTGCCATTTCTTCAAAGTTGAAGGACCATTTGTGTAATTTTGACAAACTTAAGGGGCCAAACTTGTAATTATGAATTCACAAGGGTTTAAGTGTCATTTCTTCATTGTTTGAGGATCAATCTTGCATATCTTCAAGTCTTCAAGGGTAATTGTTGGATAAATCATGATCTAGGGCCCGGTTCTTTGTACGGCTTCGTTTCTCGTGTCCGTTTTTCCTTGTTTCTTGTGATCTTTTGTCTTTTTCACGATATCCATACCTAAAATACACAAGTAAACAAACACAAGCATATATATATGGTATTTTATGACATTTTGTGCATTTAAAGCCCGAAAAGAACGATGAGATCATGTATAAATGCCATCTCATCACTCCCCCATACTAAGCCATTGCCGTGCCCTCACGCAATGAAAGAATAAAGTATCTAAGCATCACCAAAGTTCAATTTTATTACCCTTTATTGAAAAGTAAAAGACTTGCAACAATACTACGAAGATGTGTAAAGACATAATGTATGATCTTCATCACTAAAGTGACTTTTAGGGTCAAAGAATAGAAACAAGTAAATGTCCATTAGAGTAAATTTCGTCATCCTTGATTGTCATACATTCCATGCTAAGTGCAAAAACGAGATCATTGTTGGTACAAGTCACAATGCTAACACTACTCATACGTCCAAATTGTGTAATACTTTTTCTCCCCGCAATCCTAGTTATTATAAAAAGAAATAGGTTACTAGCATTTTTTAACTATTTGTCATGGATCACAAGTGATTCATATTGACTTATTTGAGTAGTTATTAGTCCGAAAGCAAAGTAGCACGATTTAATCGATAGTTAGCCGAAGGACAAAATCTTTTAAAACGGCTTCTCGTGTATCTCCTTAAGTTCATATCTTGGCATAACTCGTTTCACGATTTGAGACCTTTCTCGGACCGATATTTGGCATGTACTTCATACTTCAAATCTTGGGAAGACGTTCTTGAAATTATGGTCTTCACTTCATATATTTGGATTTTCTTCACTTGATGTTTTGAGAGATTCTTCATATTTGGACCACGACTTCATCATTTTTCTTCAATCTTTATTTTGGACTTTGATATACAATGATCCGCCTCCTTTTCGGACTTGGATATATTTATCCTCATACCTTGTAAGGGTCTTTTTTGATAGACTTTCTCCATGATCTTTAGGGGAGTAATTGCTTTTTGTCGTGTGTCTTGATCCTTCATATTGATTTTGGAATAACGATACTTCACATCATCTTGGATTTTTAGCAAAAAAATAGGGCTCCTCATGCCTTGTTAGGGCCTTTTTGGATGATCACCAATCTTCGCATCCCGCTTTAGTAAGCTATGCCTTGGCTATGAACTCTATTCAACCCCAAGCAACTTTTAAACGATCTTGCGCTAGAGGCTAAGTAACCTTTCAAATCGTACGACCTTACTTATTGCAATTATTTTTGTTCCTAATGCATTGATCTTATGGGAAGAAAAAGCCACAATTAAAGACATATGAGTTTTTGAAGGAACAATTTCATGTTCTACGTTTAGCATGATCACTTGTCTAACTCTATCACTTCTCGTTCTTCACTATATAAATACCTCTAATTAAAGAGACTCGTGAATACTTAGCCATGCA
This sequence comes from Glebionis coronaria, assembly GCA_025667525.1. Lineage (NCBI taxonomy): Eukaryota > Viridiplantae > Streptophyta > Magnoliopsida > Asterales > Asteraceae > Glebionis > Glebionis coronaria. The sequence continues at coordinate 178,704,929 of CM046880.1, read as the reverse complement.
AGTAAAAATTAAGCCAAATTTGGATTAGCTTTCATTAAGACTATATCAAATCAAAGTTTTGGGTTTTCAAGCCACCTATAGGATCTTGCACTTTCTTGGACTTTTTCAAGTTTAGAGAATGCATTTTATAGTTCCCTTGATAAGTTACTTGCTAGGATCAATTATAGGAACTTGCGAAAAGTTCTTGTTCTTAAACCGTATGAGCTAAGACTTTCGCATTTTAAAGCTCCCTATATAAAATTCTAGCAAAACTTGAATTGAGCGGGTTAAGGAATGTAAATGGCTCCAAATTCCCATCAAGTCAAAAATTAGCTCTTATTCTACCCATCGGAAAATATACATTCGTGTCTTAAAAACACTTATGAAAACTTAAGAAATTTTTTAAAATTTGGCCATTTTTAGCCTTATTAGATAGCCTTATTAGCAACAAAAACAAAACCTTGAAAATTGGAAAGCGTGAGGGCGTAGCAAAGCAAGTACCTATTCACCCCCCATACTAAAAGTAAACATTGTCCTCAATGTTTCGAGTCTAAAGGTGGAGCACCCCCATACTAGAGACGAAGAATCAAATGCTTAGGATCTAGCATGGAAAGGGTGATCAACAATATATCTAAAGCCGTTTATTAATTATGCTAAAAGATAATTGTTAGAACAATAAAGGATATGTCAATTGATTCGTGAAAAACTTCTTCAAGCAAACGATGGGGGCTCCCGTAAACGAACATGAGAGTCTTCGATCGTAGATGATGATGATGATCTAGATAACACAATCACAAACAACCACAAGACAACGAGTTGGAAGGGTACAAGTCCCTTTATTAGTGAATAGTAAGCATAAAAGGATAAGCATGGGATCTCCCCCACGAGGCACCTCGTTTTTGATTACCGAGTCATGAGCTCGACTCGATCCCCTCAATGCTAATTATCATTGGGTAAGGTGACTTGGTCGAGGTCAACCATTGAAGGAATTTCCCCACCAAAGTAGGGCTTAAGCTTATGTCGTTCACCTTGAAATTAGGACCATCATCTTGAGCTAGCTCGATGGTCCCATAAGGAAGCACTTGTGTAACGGTGAAAGGACCCGACCAACGAGATTTCAATTTCCCGGAAAATATCTTAAGTCTAGAGTTAAAAAGTAACACTTGAGCACCAACGTTAAAAACCCGGTTTTTAATCTTTGCATCATGAAACTTTTTAGTCTTTTCTTTGAAAATCAATGAATTTTCATAAGCAATGTCTCATAATTCATCCAATTCATTCAATTCATTCAATTGTATTTTCTGGTGATCTCCCGCGGTCTTCAAGTTAAAGTTTGCATGCTTAAGGGCCCAATATGCCTTGTGCTCCAATTCAATGGGCAAATGACAATTCTTCCCATAGACTAACTTATAAGGAGTGCAACCGATAGGTGTCTTATAAGCGGTCCTAAAGGCCCATAAAGCGTCATCGAGTTTGTCAGACCATCAAGCACGGTTTTCTCCAATTGACCTTTCTAAAATCCTCTTCAAAGCTCGGTTCAAAACCTCGACTTGCCCACTCGTTTGTGGGTGATAAGCTGTAGAAAGACGATGAGTAACTCCATATTTCTTTAAGACCTTCTCGAATTGATCATCACAAAAATGGGTTCCACTATCGCTTATAATAGCACGAGGGGTTTTGAACCTAGAGAATAGTTTCTTCAAAAACTTCACTACCACACAAGCATCATTAGTAGGTAAAGCCTTAGCTTCCACCCACTTAGAAAGGTAGTCCACCGCGGCAAGGATATACTTGTTACCATGAGACGATGGGAACAGCCCCATAAAGTCTATGCCCCATATGTCGAAAATCTCACACACTTGAATTATGTTTTGCGGCATTTCATCACGTTGAGACGATTTTCCTTGACGTTGGCACGAATCACACGACTTCACAAGTGCGTGTGCATCATGATATATAGAAGGCCAAAAGAAGCCGGAATCGAACACTTTCTTAGCCGTGAGATTAGCACCGTGGTGACCACCCGTGGGTCCCTCGTGACAAGCTCTAAGGATATTAGAAGCTTCGTCACCAAAAACACAACGTTGAACGAGTTGATCCGCACAAACCCGAAAGAGATAAGGGTCGTCCCAAAAATAGAACTTGACGTCACGAAAGAATTTTCGCTTTTGTTGTGTCGCCATACCCTTGATTATGAAATTGCCCACATGGTAATTTGCAATGTCGGCAAACCATGGGGTGGTGTCTTTAGAATTCACTACACCGAGAGTCTCGAGAGTAAATGTTTCGGTGATTTCCTTGTTCTCGAAAACATCTTTGTGAGGATCTTCTAGACGAGAGAGATGATCGGCCGCTAGATTCTCGGCTCCTTTTTTGTCAAGAACGGTGACATCAAATTCTTGGAGGAGGAGCATCCAACGAAGCAATCTCGGCTTAGCATCTTGCTTAGCTAAGAGATACTTGATAGCCGAATGGTCGGTATACACGATGCTTTTAGTTAAGACGAGATAAGGTCAGAATTTCTCAAAAGCATAGACCACGACAAGGAATTACTTTTCGGTTGTGGTGTACTTTAATTGAGCCTCGGTCATCGTCTTACTAGCATAATGGATAGGACGGAAATGCTTTTCATAGCGTTGCCCTAAGACGGCCCCTATAGCATAATCACTTGTATCGCACATGATTTCAAAGGGTAATTCCCAATTAGGAGCAACAAGAATGGGAGCTTCGGTAAGTTTCCTTTTGAGAGCTTCGAAAGCACTAACACAATCCTCATTGAAATTAAAAGGAGTCTCCTTCTCTAGAAGGTGTGTCATAGGTCGAGAGATTTTCGAAAAGTCCTTGATGAAGCGACGATAAAAGCCCGCGTAGCCTAGCAAACTCCTAACTCCCTTAACGGTTTTTGGATGAGGTAACTTGGCGATAACGTCTACCTTAGCTTTATCGACCTCAATCCCCGCTTTCGAGACCTTATGTTCTAAGACGATTCCTTGTTTACATATAAAATGACATTTTTCCCAATTAAGCACAAGATTGGTTTCTTCACAACGTTTTAACATTTGCTCGAGATTAGATAAACACGACGTGAACGAATTGCCAAACACCAAAAAGTCATCCATAAACACTTCCATCGACTTCTCGATCATATCGTGAAAAATTGCCATCATACACCGTTGAAACGTACCCGGTGTATTACAAAGTCCGAAAGGCATCCTACGATAAGCAAACGTTCCATAAGGACACGTAAACGTAGTCTTCTCTTGATCACGAGGGTCGATAGGGATTTGAAAGTAACCGGAAAAACCATCTAAAAAGCAATAGAATTCATTTCTCGCGAGTCGCTCCAACATTTGATCCATGAAGGGCAAAGGAAAGTGGTCTTTACGAGTGGCGTCATTTAACTTTCGGTAGTCAATACACACCCTCCAACCGGTCACAACACGAGTGGGAATCAACTCGTTGTTTTCATTAGGCACAATGGTCATTCCTCCCTTTTTAGGGACACAATGGATTGGGATCACCCATGGGCTATCAGAGATAGGATAAATCATTCCCGCGTCAAGGAGTTTCAACACTTCCTTTTTAATGACATCGTGAATTTTGGGATTCACCCTTCTTTGACTTTGAATTGCGGGTTTGTAGTCCTCCTCCATTAAAATCTTGTGAGTACAAAATTTTGGGTCAATACCCTTAATGTCGGAAATTTTCTACGCAATTGCCCCTTTATGAGCTTTAAGAACTTTCAAGAGCTCGGTTTTTTCATCATTAGCAAGACCTCTTGCAATAATAACCGGCAACTTGTCATCACCTTCAAAGAATGCGTATTCAAGGTGAGATGGAAGATCATTCAATTCAAGGATAGGTGGTTCCTCGATTGAAGATTTTGGTTCAACACTCATAACTTCCATTGGCGGAAGAAATGGTGGAATAGAAGTATCATCACTAATCAACACCTCATCTTCATTGTCGATTTCATTTGAAGAGAGATCGCCTCCTTCGAATGGAGTGAGATTTGGTGTAGAATTAGCAAGAATCGGATCCAAAATAGTGGGATTGCGACTTGACGAGCTATCAGAAAAACCTAACACTTCTTGTGAAAACTCATCGCAAACCACATCAACTATGTCAATGTGATTGATGGTAGCGATTGCATAAATATGAGAAGGTTTTGAGTTTTTAGTAGCATTTATAACAAGTTCCTCTTCGTTGAATCTCAAAGTGATAGTTCTTGCATGAACGTCGATAAGCGATCTCGAGGTGTCTAAAAATGGACGACCTAAAATTAGAGAAACTTGAGGATCCGCGGGGATGTCAACTACTATAAAATCAACGGGATAGTAGAACTTCCCCACCTTCACAAAAAAATCTTCGGCAACTCCACATGCTAGAATCGTAGAATGATCGGCCATCTCGATAGACATGTTCGAAGGAATAAGAGCCGGAAGCGAAAGCGATTTCCAAATGGAAAATGGCATCAAATTAATGCTCGCACCAAGATCGGCCAAGGCGAGGCATTCTTTCATATATTGTATGTCACAAGGAATGAGAAACTTCCCGGGGTCACCGACTTTTTCCGGTATGCGGTTAAGATAAACCGAAGAACAATTAGCAAGCTTTGAAAGCTTTTCCTTATCGCTCATCATACTTTTAAAAGTGGAAGCGAAACGAGGCATATACAACAACGCGTCGGCTAAACTCACATCAAAATGCACTTGTTGAAACATTTTTATAAAAAGATCGATTTGTTGTTTGTTACGTTCTTGCAATTTGTCTTTGTTTCGTCTCGAAGGGTAAGGTAAGGGTGGTGTGGGTTGGACATTAGGCAACGCCCTTGGAATCTCGGGTTCCACAATTGGTATTGGTTCAACCGTAGTTGTGGTATGATTGGTACTTCGTGGGATTGTAATATTCTCCTTTTCGACCATCACCTCGGGCTCTTTCTCGATTTCCTTCTCCGTAGAAGTACTTGGATGAGAGATTGGTTCCTTGAAAGTTTTACCACTTCGTGTAGTAATAACCTTCATTTCTCCCTTCGGGTTTGCAATGGTATCACTAGGAAGACCACCCGAGGAAGAGGGTTTACACATGATTGCTTCAAAAATTTTTGCCATTAGGTCCTCAAATTTTGATTGCCTAGCATCCGCGTTCAACAATTCTTGCTTAATCTCATGTTGTCCTTGTTCCATCTTTTGTTTATTTTGTTGAAGACGTTGAACATTTCCTTCCATTTTGTTTGCATGAGTTTTAAGTTCATTAGCAAGTTCGTTTTTAAGCTCGTTTTTCAACTCGGATCTTAAGCTAATCATCTCGCGTTGCATGTTATCAAATTTAGCATCATTTGCTTTAGCATAATCCAAAAATTCTCCTTGAAGATTTTTAGTGTGAGCATTTTGAAAACCTTGTGTAGTGTTTTGAAAATCACGGTTTTGGTTTTGATTAGTGACTAGTCCATTCCCATTTTGATAATTCCCCTTGTTGTAGTTACGTGAATTGCCTTGATAATTACCACCTTGGTTGTTGTTTCGATAGTTATTAGCATTTTGATTTGGTGGAGCTTGATTTGGGCGAGAACCTTGGCCGTTTTGGTTATAAGTTCTTGTTTCTACATAAGCACTCGAAGTGTTACCATCCGCGGTAATGCACTCAGAAAGATCATGAGCTCCACCACAAGACAAACAACTCTTAGCAACCGTTTTTACCGAAGCGGAATTCAAAGCTTCTTGAGCTTTCCAATGAGACATAAGATTAGCAAATCCATCGAAAAACCGATTTTCCTCATTAGCTTCATCATGTAAGGCATTAATGCTACGAGACAATGACGACGATGACGAACCCAAATTGGCAACACTCGGTGTGTTACGAGGGCTATAAACCTTAGATCTATTCTTGATAATCTTTAAAGCTTCATCGGTCGTTTTGCACAAAAAATTACCTCCCGCGGCGGCATTCAAGTAATCTCGTTCATGATCATTAAGCCCATTATAAAAAGTATCAATTTGTTCCGAAAAATCATGGTGTGGACCTTCATGTTACATTTCTTTAAAGCGTTCCCATGCCATTGAAAAACTTTCATTATTTCTTTGCACAAATCTTGAAATCTCATTTTTCAAATGTGTTGTCTTAGATGGTGGAAAAAATTTGTTCACAAACTTAGAAACGAGATCACCCCATGTCAAAATTGAATTTGGCGGTTCTTTCTCAAGCCAAATTTTAGCGGGTCCATCTAACGAGTATGGAAACAACATCATCTTAATGGCGTCATGTGGAACATCCTTAAACTTGCTCGTAGCGGTGAGACGATTAAAATTCCTAATGTGATAGTGCGGGTTGTCTTTCTCATGACCTCTAAACTTATTAGCTTGCAACATCGACATTAAACCCGTCTTAATCTCGAAATTCTCCGCAAGGATAGCGGGAATCACAATGGACTCTCCAAAACCCTCGGTGGATGCTTGTAGCAACTCCATCATAGTACGATTAGCCATGACGACTTCTTGTTCTACAATAGGTTCAACAATTGGAGGTTGTTCTTTAATCAACGTCTCTTGATTGGCTTGCTTTTGAAGACGTTTACGAGATCGTTTTGCTTGATTACGAGTGATCTTAAACTTCACAAAGAATGGGAGGTGAGCAAAGAAGATTCTTTTTGGGTGTTTTGTGGATTTTAATTTTTTTTTTTTTGTGTTTTTGATTGTTTTTTTAATTTTTTGGATTTTGGTGTATCTTCGTAGACAACAATCTACCAAATCTCCCCTCGAATCAAACTCTTGATTAAAGAAGCCTCAAAGGAATGAAAACGATCACGTGGAGTGAACGCCTTCGAATGAGTTTAGAACTTTGGTGAAAACCAAATTGTTCAAGTGGGTTTAATCACAAGAAACCAAGCAAATATATTATACGTAATAATACTTTGGGTGGCAAAACCCTCGATTAGCCTTCAATCTCAAAATACTCACAAGAAAGAGGGGAAACGAGGCGGCGCGAAGCACTTAAGAGCCTTTTTCCTTAGGGTATATTTTATAATACCCGCCTTATACCCACCTTATAGTTTGTATTTTTTCAAAATCGAGCTTCACGAAAGTATTTATCTATTTTTGCCTTTTTCTTTTTGTTTGAGATTCGAATAAAATAATTAGGAGATCAAATCCCAATTAAGGTTGTGTTTTCACAGTTTTGGAGATATTTTGAATTGATTGTGATACTTAATACAATATAGTAATAATAATTTCACAAGAAAAACCAATAAAACCGATAATACGTATTAGTAGATTTCTACTAATACAAATACTATTTATGGTTAATATTAAAAAAACAAGACAAACTAATCACGACACACCTCCCCGGCAGCGGCGCAAAAATTGATTGCGGTAAATTACACCTCTTGTTTAGGAAGACAAAAGAGCGTAAATGAGCGGTGAGTATTAAACAAATGATTTTAGGAAAAATCAAGTGTTAATGACCCTTATGATGTGAAAGTTCGTTTCCCAAGGAGGTATATGTGTGTGACTAAAATGTAGCAAGGTTTGAGATTAATATTGGTTAGAAGGGGATGAGAAAAGAGAATGACGAAGACGTGAAATTAATTACTACGACGACAAAACGTAAAACCGTAAAATAAGCTAAAATAAAAATTAATTCTAAAAATTACCAAAAATTCACCAAAAATCATAATAAATAAGCTAAGAGTTTAACAATGATCAAAACTTTTTCAAACATTTTAATTAATTAAATATTCAATTTTTAAATGCTAATTAAAGCCCTAAAAATCAAATAAATTATCAAAAAGCCCAAATGAAGATTTTTCAATTGGTAAACCTCTAAAATGACCTAAAAAGATTAAAAACTATTTTTAGAAAGTTTTAAAATAACAAAAACTATTTAAAATGATTTAAAAACTATTAAAATTTAAATAATTATAAAAATTAATCTAAAAGTGATAAAATTAATCTAAGAGTTGCAAAAATCCTATTTTAATGTATTTAAGCTAAGAAAAATGTAAAAAGTTAAAAAATGGGAAATTTGAAAAATAATAATAAAATAATATTAAAATAATATTAAAAATCCAAAATTATAAAAAATTCTAAAAACTTACAAACTTGTTTATTTTAACCTAATTAAATAGAAAATGAAAGTGAAATGACCAGAATACCCCTATTGGGCCCTCAAATGGGCCAAAACCAAAATCAATCCACTTAAATGGGCTTTTTAGCCCAAAAAGTCAAACTTGGCCCAATTGACTTGGAAAAGCCCAATCTGACTCAAAATTTAATTCTAAACACAAAACTCTAAAGGCCCAAAAGCTGAAAGTGAGCTTATCACAGCTTATTAAGCAAACAACTTATCCTTATTGGGCTTTTTAGCTCATTAAGCAATAAGCTAATGCCATAGGCTCTAATTTGACACACAACCTTCTTTTGGGATGCTTAAGAGATCTGTAAAAATAAATTTTGAAAAAGCACACTCAATAAGCCCGAAATAAGCAAAGTACAATTTCACTAAAAGACAAAATAGTCGGGTTAGAGAAATAGGGCACCTCAGGACTTGATTCAACTTGAAAAATGTCACAAATGAACTCAATAAGCCAAATAAATCAATAAAAATCCAATAAGCAACACCAAAAAGCCAGAATAAACCAATAAGCACTTATGAAAAAGCCAAATAAGCTAGTTTCCTAGCAAAAGCTTAACCAAAAGACTTGTAACCTTCCAGACTTGATATTAAGCTGAGAAAAATGAGTTCTATTACAAAAACTAAGTTGTTGCATGTACCAATAAGCAAAACAGATTCAATAAGCTAAGTGACCAAGTTTGACCAAAAGTCAAACGCTGACAAGTGAAAATCAAACGCTGACAGGAACAAAATGGACGTTGACAGACTTAATGAAGTGTTTAGACTATGTTTTCACCCTGCTGGTCAAGGTTTGAGTGCAAACCTTGTGAATCAAAGCCTACCAGTTGAGTAGTCTTGACAAGTTTTGGCTCAAATAAGCCAATAAGCAAGTAAGCTTATAAGCTATCAACAGATAAATCCAAATAGCCAAATAACCTCACAAGCAGCACACAAATAGAATCCAAGCAGCAAAACAACAATCCTTATACTAGAAATCACAATGCAACACCAAATGAGGTGGTCACTTTGCTGATGCAAATGACCACTTCAGCAAATTTTGATAAGCTATAACAAACACAATAAGCCACCTAATTCAACAACCAGATAACCAATAGATAGCTTATCACCCAAACTATTCCCAAACCTGATTTCAGACCTTGGATCCATGTAACAAAGAAGTTATTGGATCTGATGTGTTTGACCACTCACAAAAGCACTTTTATCAGATTTTAACAAAACTTCCAATCCTTTTTCCAAACTTTCAGAAACTTAAACAATGACTAAAACTTGTTCAAAATGATTTGTTTAGACCTCCCAAACCCTAAGAACCAAGGGCACAAGGCCACAAGGCCTTATGAACCAGTAATCCCAAACAGTCCTTAATCAACCACTTTTCAAAGCAACTTGTGATTTTTAAACACAACCTACTAATTTTATCATTCAAACAACTACACTAGGTGAAAACTAACAGATTTCAACCATAAAACACAAAGAATAAACACAGAATCACCAAATCATATATCAAAATGCAAAACAGGCAGTAACATGAAAATTTTAGAGGAAATTTAATCAAGGAACTATACCTGCCCTCCACAACATCCTAGGAGGGCCAGCTATGCTCCTTGGACCTTGTTCAACGACTAGAACAAGACCAAGGTACTTCAATAAGAAAGATGATGAATTCCTTGGTTGATGTTTCAAAGCAGAAACTCAAGGGCTTGATTTTTTCAACACAATGAACAAACAGCCCAACCAAAGACCCTAATCCCTTCACAAGCTTGGTGTCAACAAGCTTGCAAGAGCATAAAGCTTTTGGTTAAGGATTAGTACACAAAAATAAGCAAATTCAGAAACCTCTTTTTTTAGCTTTTTCAAACTTGAAAAACTTACCAAACATAAACGTCCTTGAACCAAATGATTCAAGCACACTTATAACAACAAATGGAACTCAGAATCACCTTTAAACAACACCAACTTTCAAAAACATAAAAAGGAATTACAATTTTCTCAAAATACCAACTTTTATTAATTTCAAAAAGGAATTACAAGTTTAAAAGGTAAAACTGGAACAAAAGCTCTCTCACATGTTGATGAGTCTTTTTATAGGCAAATGTTAGCTAATCACTGTTCACAAACCCTAGAAGTGAATTTCCCTATTTGTCCTTGCAGAATCTTCTAGGCGTGTTGCCAGCTGGTTTGGGTGAATCAGGGACGTTTGTTTAATGCTTGGTGACAAAGGAAAAGCTTTGGTTCGTTGATCTTGCCATGTCATGATCAAATGCCAGGTGTCGTCATGTGAGTGGGAGTGGGGGTATCATTCTGGTAGTGGGGATTGAGGTTTTTGGTGTGTGATGTGATTTACTTGATGTGAATTACACGTGGGAACAACCAATTTCAATTTCCCCTTTGTTTTCCTCTTTTTAATCCTGGGTAAAAAGGGGTGTTCTTCATGGTAAAATCCAAACAGTAAGTGTTACCCGTGTTTATAAAAATTTAAACTTTCAGCTTGTCACTTTTGGTCCTTTGTTTTTTGGAAAAGTTGTATAGCAAGTATTTCAGTCCAAACAAACGCATCCCTTTGTTATAGAAGTTTCCCTTTTTACAGTTTTGGCACAAAACTTTTCCAAAAAGGTTTAAAGGGTTGTTTTTGCCATTTTTCCATATTTCAATGGCTGGTTTTGGACTTTGTTGATCTTCAAAGGTCTTCAATATATCTTTGGCTTCATGAGGGATCATAATTGACAAATTAACATAGTTGATGGACTAATTTTGCCATTTCTTCAAAGTTGAAGGACCATTTGTGTAATTTTGACAAACTTAAGGGGCCAAACTTGTAATTATTAATTCACTAGGGTTTTAAGTGTCATTTCTTGATTGTTTGAGGATCAATCTTGCATATCTTCAAGTCTTCAAGGGTAATTGTTGGATAAATCATGATCTAGGGCCTGGTTCTTTGTACGGCTTCGTTTCTCATGTCCGTTTTTCCTTGTATCTTGTGATCTTTTGTTTTTTTCACGATATCCATACCTAAACTACACAAGTAAACAAACACAAGCATATATATGGTATTTTATGACATTTTTGTGCATTTAAAGCCCGAAAAGAACGATGAGATCATGTATAAATGCCATCTCATCAATAAGTGACTTGACTTTTTCTAGATATTGGACCATATTTTCCTCCTTGGCTTTGTACCCTCCTATGATGTGATTTGCGACAAGCCACGAGTCCACGTAGGCTTCCATGTTACGTACCCCCATCCTAGCAGCGATTTTTAAGCCTGTAATCAATGCTTCGTATTCTACCTCATTATTCGTAGCTGTGAACTCAAAGCGCAAGCCATAGGTGAATTCCATGCCTTCTGGATTCGTGAGTATGAGGCCTGTCCCTGATCCATCCACGTAAGAAGATCCATCGGTAAACAAGACCCATGGTTCCGTTGGAGTTTCTTCCTTTAGCACCATTGGCTCGTCCTCATCGGGTTTCTCAATTATGAAATCCGCCGAGATTTGGCCTTTGACGGTTGTCCTTGGTCTATAGGAGATGTTGTGCACCCCGAGTAGAATGCTCCACTTTTGTAGTCTCTCTACCACGTCTGGTTTAGAGATAATCTGTTTTATCGGCTGATCCATGACAACTGCAATTGGGTGCGCCTGGAAGTACCAGCGTAACCTTTTCGCGGCGTAGACTAATGATAAGACCAATTTCTTCATTCGTGAGTAATTCAGCTCTGGCCCTTGCAACGCTCTGCTTATGAAGTAGATCAGAGTCTGGACTGAATCTCGATCAGTCATAAGGACTGCGCTTATTGCTCCGTACGTAGCGGATAAGTACATAAATAGATCCTCCTTAGGTCGCGGGGCGACTAGCATGGGAAGAGTCGCTAGATGCTGCTTGAGCTGTCCAAACGCTTCCTCCGCCTCTCTTATGCAGCGAAATTCTCCTTTTTTCAAGCACTTCTTGAGTGTTTTGAACAAAGGAAGTGACTTGTAGAAGTGTGATAATCTTTCTATTTCAAGAGGGTTGATGTTTTTCTAGAGAGAGAAACTTAGAGAGAGAAGTGAAAGAAACTATGTGTCTTACTTTGAGAAATGAAACAACCAACACCTCTTTCCATGGTGGAAAGAGGTTTATACACCCAAATCCTTAATGGACTTGGGCCTCTGGCCCAGGAACATACTCGTGTGTCGGGCTTAACATAAATGTAACTTAAACACTACTACGAGCCTATAACTATATTGTTGGAGTGACCGAGACTTTCTTTATACGTAAAACGCATTTCTAACAATCTCCCCCAAAGGGAGGTCACTCCAAATTTACAAAGTCCTAATCTAGCATGTTAGATCTTGTTGTTGAGCTCGTAGTCCACTTTCTCTTTCTTTCTTTAACTTTTTTCTTCTTTTTCGGAATATGTGTTGAATAATATCAGGCTTTTGCTTGGAACATGTTCTTTTAGCCTTTCACGTGCAATCTTTATCTTCTTTTGATGTTCGCCTCTTCGTGACTTCGTGTCCCACACACCTATCCTTTGTTGAATTCTTGAAAGTTTCAGAGTTGATACAGCGGAAGACTTTTTAGGTCAGACTTTCTTGAATTTGCTGAAATATTTGATGCAGAAGGAATAGGTATGTGAGGACGACGTCAACTGGTACACCGCTACGCCACAGTCTTCGAATGCAGCAACATAATAAGACACGAATAAAATGGCTTTGACATTTTATTCTAATTCGGTAGCATTTTACCTCCGGTCGGTGAAGACCGTTGGACGATATTAGATATCGTACCTGTGACGGATAGTTTCAATTAAGTAACTTCCTGACAGGATTTCGCGGGTAAACCCGTTCTCTTTATTCGACCGTCCAAAGCTGACTGTGAACATAAAGAGTGAATCATTTGGATTAAAAATCCTTATGATTGAAGCCGTGAATTCATGAAACCTGGAACAAGTAAATTTCAATTAAGATTTTCACCATCGTTGCTTTCCAGTTGTCACGAGCTTGATTCAAATAGAATCTTGCTTGTCACCTACCAAGTGTTGTTTGATGTTAACACTAGAAGGATTTTCACTCGTCACTATGAACACTAAAGAGTGTCACTCTGAGTGTTCTGGCAAGATCATACGATAATGCGTAGAGGCCTGAAACGAGTTTAAGTTCAATTAAGAATTAAACTACTGTTTCTTTCCAGTTTTCACAAGATTAGTTCTTAAAGAACCGCACGTGTCACCTACCATGAGCTTGTTTGATGTTTGGCTGAAGCAGGATTTCCATCTTCATTGTAATACTTTCGTATCACTCGGATGTTCTGGAAATATTACAAGAATATTGCGTAGGACTCATAAAGATCTCTTACTTTTCACAGTGTGTGAACAAGTAAGGAATAAATGGAAAGTGTCCTAATGAGACTTTTGATGATCTCGTGGCTCTAGACTCGATAGTGCATTTTGATTTAGTGAGCGATGGCTAGAGAGGATTGCCACCTTTTCAATATCAGTATATTCGGAGTGAATAAACCAATAGATAACGTGTTGAACTCCGTGTGATTAAAACAAGTATCTTTTGAGAGATATTTGAGTTAGCTGGGAAGGGTTGTGCATTGCATCACTGGGTCCATGATGTCTGTCTTCAATATCAAGAATCAATAAAAATGATCTCAATAGCATATGTATTGACCCGGTTTCTACCTAAGGTTGTAAGGAGGGCTTCTTTCTTTACACTTTTTATCTTTACAATTCTTTTTCATTCTTCAACCCCTTCAATGCTTACCAATACGTCATAACTAGCACCTTGTTGTGATTGTTCTAGTGCTAACTTAAGTACTTGGTCGGCATTCAGCTACGTTCACAATCTTTCTCCTTCTTTCCTAAGGACTACTAATTCTATCTAGGGAATTTTCCTTTGGAGCATTCCATCGGTTCTGATGAATCATTGGACTAATACCTAAACCTACCACCCTTTTCTCACCACATCCGTCGTGAATTAAGTGTGTTTTGGTTAAGTATTGTCACCATGAAATATCCTTGAAAAATCACTTAAAGCACTTGTGATATTATAATCAAAGTTTTAGTGCCTTAAGTGTTTTGTTCATCAAAACGCTCCCCCTTAACATGTTCATTACACATTTACGTTGGTTTATCTTTTAAGCCTTTTTCATTGTTTAGCCAAGTATCATTAAGTCTCCTTAATCCTATTTTCTCCCCTTTCCAAAATGTTAACCATCAATATTTTGTATATTAATGGATTAACCGTGTTTGGGTAATAAAATGAAATTAGATGCTGGCCAAAGAACATATTAATGCTCCCCTCAAATTAATGAGGGTTAGTTGTAGTGCTCGAGTACGATATTTTTGAAAGATTTAGAATCTCGAGAGAAATTCTTGAAGAATATCATTCTTTTACACTACAACATGCCACAAAAGTTGATTATACAAAAATTAACATATTCACAATAATAGACATATGGAGTTGACTTGTTATAAGACGATCCATAATTAAATGGATCGTTCCGTGAACCTATGGTGAGCTCCATATGGCCTTCCACCTACGAATCGTTCCACACTTCATAGCAACCGACGCTTCCATAAAAGTTCCTCGATCTTTTTGATCGCGTACTTAGATTCTCTTTTGCATTGGCTCGTGCAGGGGTACTTGACTGCTGGAAGCGATAGGTCGGCGTTGAGAACAACCAGATCATTACGAACATGTTTGAGCGTACCATTGCTGAATTTGTGCAGTTCGGAGAATCGCATAAACTGCATGACGCCAGTTTCGTTCGGATAAAATATCCCTGCTTCCGGTGTCGTGGTTCCCATGTACGGCTTCTTGTTCTTGTGGAAATTACTGAGTGGAGTTGTATGGGGACGTTGCAAGTTTAGCTGCTTTTGATAGCTCTCCACTCCAAGTTGAAAATCTTCCACCCGGTGTTGGATGACGATTTTTCTAGCATATTGACGAAAGGTGGAGCTCAATGCAATGACTATCTCAGGTGGTAAATGGTCAACTTTATCCTGAGCCAATAACAACAGAAGATCTTCAATGTCTTCAAGGCGAAGGTATTGGATATCACTTTCGTCAATTCTGTATTCCTTTTCATCAGTACGTTTGAACACGATTACATTCAAGTAATCATAACCAAATACAGTCTGAGTAGTTGCTCCTTGTATGCTTTTAATTCTATGATCTGAAACAATAGAAGAACCTCTCTTTGGACGACGGAAGTGATTGTAGGCCAACCTTTTCTTTGGAGTCCAGTGAGAGATGCCAAGTGATGCATAAGTGTCATAAAACTTAAGCAATTCCCTTCTCCATAACGCATCAGGTACTTTATCTTCTATCCACGATACGTTCTCTAGATTGATAGGCTTGATCATAGTAAGTGATGTCGCATACTTCTACGCGCCTTTTTCAAAGTACTCAAGATCATGAGATACAAAGTGTTCTATTGGAATCGTTGCAGAATCGGCGATGATTGTGGGTGTAAGAGGTCGTAACACTGGAGTTTGGATTCCCATAGTTGTCGCTCTCATTGCCTTTGTAAGCTCATTTAAATGATATTCTGCCTCATTGTGGCTGATCTTCAAGGTATCAAAGAAGTCCACATCTACGACTGCCATTTTGATAAGATCCGGAGTCATTGTCGGTTTCCCATGAGAATAGCTTAGAAAGGCCGAGAAATCGATAGGATTGTTTAGGAATTGAGTCAGCTCCATTTCAGTTGTTGTGGCGAAAGGATGCTGTGGTGCTGCATTTATGAGCCATAGTTGCTCCTGTACCGTGTCATCGATGATAAGAGATTCAGCAAACGTGAGTTCTGGCACATTTAGGTCTTCTACTTCCATATCTGAAATGTGCTGATCTTCAGATGGTGTTGAAGGTCGTTCTTGTGTCATCGGTATATCATCATTGGGAATATAGACTAGAATTTTGTCTTCTTGCATGGGTTCTACAGATTCGTTGTGAGAAACATTAGTAGAATCTGGTTCAGTAGATATACCTGTGTCAGTGTGCTGAGATTCTGGTACAGTAGCGTCCACCGTCTTTTCTGCAATTTCAGCAACGCTTTCTTCAACTTCCTCAATACCTTTCTCAATTTCCTTCTCGCCTTCACCCTTACGTGACTCGTCGCCATTCGTACCCGTTTTGTCATTTGTATCACCCTTTTTGGTTCCATTCCCGTCATCATTATCATCACCATCATCCTCATCCCCATCTGAATCCTCGTCCTCGTCTTCTCTGTTATCCTTATCCTCTTCTTCCTCATCCTCGTCTTCCTCACCCCTTCCTCATTTTGATCATCATCACCATCATCCTCATCACCTTCCTCATTTTGATCATCATCACCATCATCCTCATCATCTTCCTCCTCTGACTCAGAGTATTCAGTATTGGTTGGTGTATCTTCAATAATTGCTTTGTTGAGATATTGCAGAACTTTGCGTTTATATTTCAATTTACCAGTCCTCATATCTCTCAATCGTGTCTGCAACAATTTCATTAGTTGAAGGGTATATAAACCAGTACCGAAAAGAGGTGGTAGTTCCTGATCAACATATGACTTTACTTCTCGTCGAATCATGCTGGTCATCTTCTCATTAACTGACCCAAGAAAGGCAGCATTCTCTTTGTCACGAGTTTTCTTCTCTCCAAGAAAGGATTTATGTTGTTCTTTAAGTTTAGACACTCTGTCGGATATTTTCTTAAGTGTAGGCTCGTCAGGATGTGGTTCCTTGAGAGTTTGTGTGTCAGAAGTGGCGAATCTTTCAGTCAGTGCGGCTATTTGTTTAGCTTGAGCCTCTAGTTGTTGTTGAAGAGTCTGAATGAGTGGATCACTGACTGTTAGGAATGGGTTGGAGGTGGATGATACTTGTTATGCTGTTGGTAGAGGTGTAACCATGACTGTTAGACTGGTGGTGGATGATACGGGTTGTTCAAGGATAGGTGATCGTGCAGGTTCAGTCATTAGGGCGGTAGTTGATACAGGTTGTTCAACGATAGGTGATGGTGTAGGTTCAGTCATTGTGGTGGTAGTTGATACTGGTTGCTCAACGATTGATGACGGTGTAGATTCAGTCATTAGGGCGGTAGTTGACAGGTTGTTCAACAGGTACTAGTGTGATAGCTGGTGTTATGACATTAGTGATAGCCAGGGTGGTTAGTAGTGGAATGGTAGTTGATATAACACAAGTTATAGGAACATCCACCATATCTTCATTTGTCGAAGGATCAGTATTTGTAACCTCGACACGCTCCCCTTCCAAATTAAGATATTTCATAACATCATCAGAGCCAGAAGTAAATTTACTTTGAAGTGGAGTTCCTTGAATGAGTGTTGCATGAGCATCTTCGTTAATCACAGTGTTAGTTGGTTCCAGTAAAGATGTGGTGATATTGACATCATGATACAACAAATTTGTATATGTGTTTTCACTGCTAACACCCTCTTCACTCTGCTCACGACTTTCAAAATGGAAGTTATCAGTATCTTCATAAGCATCTTCATCGTTAGGATCTTCATAAAAGGCAATATCGGCATCAGGTTCACCAAATTCCTCTAAGTCATCAAACACTGTTGAGCCTGATCCTTTGTATGTTGTAAAAGCCTCTACTCTGCTTTGTTGAAGAGTAATACGTAGTTGTTTGGCTTCAGAAAGTGTTTTCTTAGCTGGTTCAGATGAAGTAACTAGTGCTTCTTTACCTTTTGTTTGCTTTGCTTTCTTTGGCCTTCTTAGTGGTACTTCTTCGTTTTCATCCTCAGTGTGGGTCATCTCATCTTCTTCAGCATCTTCATCAACTAATTGCTTTTTCCCTGTGCCTTTATCTTTTGAGGAAGCAGTCGATTGGCGCTTGGAAACTCTTTTCTTTTGTTTACCTTTTTGCTTCTCTGCTTGTTTCTTAGAGGGAGCTGCATTTGCTCGTTTGAACTATGCTTCAATATCCAGTAGCATCTCTTGGTAGTGATCACTTTCCTTGATTCCTTGATTCATCATTATGTCTGGCACTGGAGCTGGCCTGAGTGAATACTTTGTGAATTGATTATCCGCATTCATAGTATCCAACACATCGTCACTATCTTAAGTATGGTATAAGAAATTCCCACGAGGGTCAATATCTGGGTCAGTCTTCATGAAGAAGTTGATGATTAGTTTTGTGAACCTTGGAAATGGGAGATGCACCGCTTTCCTCTTGGAACTTGTGAATTGATGACAGAATTCCTCCAAAAGTTGTAATGCATAGTCCACTTTAGATCCAGTGTAGAGACCCCAAAAGATAATTGCCTGAGAGGGTCTCATTGCGTCTGATCCGCGAATCTTGGAAGCAAGGAATTTTACTAAAGTAGTGACAATTTCTTTCCAAGGTTGCCCAATATGTGACGTGTTAAACTGAGAAAGGAAACCAATTTCACCCTCATAATTCAATTCTCGGATTACTCGAAACAGTTCTTCTGAATCTGGGTCAGGCACAAAGTGTTGTCCTTTTGCTAACTTATGAAGATCGAATAGTTAACTAAATTGACGCAAATCAAGTGTCAAGTATTTGTTGTTTAGCGTAAAGGAGATAATCTTCTTTGACAATTTCTTTACCTGTGTGATTGAGGCTGTTGCCCAAAATTCGTGCATGTATACTTCAGGAACTGATGCAGTGACACGTAATGCATCATTTATTGGTGAAAAATATAGGATGTCTGTTGCAATTTTGAATGCCGCCAAAGAAGGATCGAAATCGTCTTTCAGACGAAAATTGTTTGGTGCATGTTGCATTCTAGCATTAAGTGGAACAAGGATAAGATCTAGTCCTTTTTGTTCTTCTTCGGTTATCGACATTTTCCTGCTTTTAGATAAACACAAGCACACTTGATATATACACATATATATATCTCATCAACTATGTAAATCCTAAGCATAAGAAATAAATCACAACAAATGTCACCATATATGATTCAGTAACAAAATACAAACATAGTTCATATGGACTAAGTTCATACATTCAGAATCACACCTAGAATTATGAAAGATATGCCACAGACAATTTATTCTAAAGAGATAACGACCTAGCATTAGTTCTTTGAAAATTTGGGTTTCTTGGTTGTCATAACCAGAACCTTAGTAGGTCTAGGTTTAGTTTCAACCACAACCTCAGTAGGTCTTGGTTTAGTTTCAACCACAACTTCAGTAGGCATTGATTTAGTATCAACCACAACTTCAGTTATTTTTAGAGTATCCTCAACCCAAATTTCAGTAGGCTTGAACATAGGGTTAGACAATGATGAGACTTTGTCTTCCATGGCCTGGATAAAAAACACAAGAAATTGAATAAGTAATTTGTATCTCTTTTGTTTATAGAATTGTCAACTTATTATATAAGATGAACTTCTGTAATAAGAAACCTTTCAAGTATTCTTATGAGATAAAATTAATTAATTTCAATATAACTTGGTTTCGTTTTAATGGCCCTAATTTACTTAAAGCGTAATAAAGTGGGAATGTTGTCTAGGCCGAATTCATTAGATAGTCTTTGGCATGTGCACAATTCTTAAAGTCCATTACAAGCCTAACGTGTTACAATGTAAACCCTTAACGCAATCTAAAAGACATTCAAGTGAAAGGCATTGCAATACTAAGTCCATTTTAGTTCTAAACAAATCTAAACAAACTTGCAAATTTTGGTCCATCGTAACTATGTATCGCATTGGGATCGTATTGAGGCCATCGCAGCGAGTCCATCGCATTGAACCCATCGCAACAAGCCCATCACAACAAGGCCATCGCAACAAGCCCATCGCAACGGACCCATCGCAACGGACCCATCGCAACGGACCCATCGCAACGGACCCATCACAACGGACCCATCACAACGGACCCATCACAATGAACCCATCGCAACAGACCCATCGCAATGAACCCATCGCAACGAGTCCATCGTAATGAACCCATCGTAACGAGCCCATCGTAATGAACCCATCATAACGAGTCCATCGTAATGAACCCATCGTAATGAGTCCATCGTAATGAACCCATCGTAATGGTGCCATCGTAGTGTCCCATCGCAATCAATGCGATCATGCCATCGGAGTGAGTCATCGTATTCATGGCGATATTAACTATGCAAATCTTTTTTTTTGTTTGATTACGGGACTTAGAAGCTGTTTTAGGCAAAACTGGGTAAAAACAATGTATATCTAGGCTAGATGAATAAATCCCACTACTTAAAACTCATTTTCATCAAAAAACTGGAAACCCTAATCTGTTCAGATTCGATTTATACATGTTCGAGTTATGAGAGGATCATGAGATAATCATCTAAATAATACACAATGATAGCAATAATTATACCTAGATCAGATAAACGAGTAGCACAAATAGATGAATATACGAAGCTTTAATAATGGCGATTTGGAGTGGTGATTGTTGTGTGTGAAACAGTAATGACAAAGAGACGAGGAGGGGGGGATATATTAACTTTGGTCAAACCAAGTTGCAAGAAATTGCAACTTGGTCCCCCTTTTTGCAATTGTGCAATTTTTTACCCCCAAGGATTAAGATATTAAATAAACACATGTAAAAACACATGAACTAACCAACACCTTAACCCATAACGTCTTATCTTTGAAAACAAACACGAACACAAACTTCTAACGCTTAATTGCAAACAACCTATACCTCAAACCACATAAAGCACACAAAGCATATAATGATGAGAATGATCGGTTTATATTTTCTGAAAACCCTTTTTGAAGACCAATTTTAATACCAAGAAGATTTAATATTTGCTCCCCCTTAAACACGGACCCGTTTTCTATTTAAAGAGCTGTAGTTATGATTTTAAAGAAGCAAATATATATGAAGACATTTTTCCGTTTTAGTGATTTTGTGGAACGATTCTGGTGGCAATAAGATTTCTCTTATTTTTACAAAATAAATGCACTGAAACGTACACTAATTTGTGTTAGACCAAGTTATAAAGTAAACTTGATCCCTTACAAGGTTTTTAAGTAAACCTTGCCCGAGAAAATTAATTCACGTTGTGAGCCAACGTTTTCAAAACAAATTCGTGACTTTAATGCGAAAAGCGGGTTGCAGTCTGAAATAACTACAAGCCATATGGGCATGTTTTAAAATATGTACAACTTTTATACGGACTCTATTTATGGCGCCGTGTCAATTTTAATCGACATTTCTAAGGCCGTAAATATTACCGCACTAAAAGACATGCCCGTATGAAAATGAAAAATATTTTTGGATTTTCTTGATTTTATATTTTTTTATGGTTTTTATATGTTTTATATTTTTGTATTTTTCTTTTGGTGGTTTAAATATATACGATAATATACATGATCACGATCAAAGGATAATCGAGATTAGTTTACCATCACTATTCTTCAGTTCTTCTGCCAACTCCTTAAGTGTCGCTGATGAGAATGATTTCATGCCTATCTTTTCGATCAAAAACTCGATACGTCCTCGATCTAAGGCCTTTGTGAATATATCTGGCAGGTGATACTCAATGTTGACGAAGTACAGTTCGATCACTCCATTTTCCACTTGCTCTTTGATGAAGTGGTAGCGTATGTGAATGTGCTTCGCCCGGGAATGTTGAACGTAGTTGCAGCAAAGGGCAATTGCACTTTTGTTATCACAGTACATCGGGATTTTGTTGAATCCAAGACCATAGTCAGTTAATTATGATCTCATCCAAAGAACTTGAGCACAACAACCGGACAGAGCAATGTATTCAGCCTTAGTACTTGATATCGCAGCGCTAGTCTGCCTTTTGGGTGTCCAACTAACCAGTCTATCTCCAAGAAGTTGCACACTGCCAGAAGTGCTACATCTAGTATCTTGAAACCCAACATAATCCGCATCTGCATATGATATTAGTGCAATAGAGGAATCCTTCGGATACCGATGAAGTGTTCCTTTAAGATACCGAAAGATCCTTTTCACAACATGTAAGTGCTTTTCGGTAGGCCGAGCCTGATCCCGGGCACACATGCATATAGCAAATTGCAAATTAGGCCTGCTAGCAGTCAGATAGAGGAGGGTGCCAATCATTCCACGGTAAAGTTTAGGATCGACAGCTATCCCTTCCTTATCTTCATCTAACTTGGATTTCTCCACCATTGGAGTATCCACGGGGTCACAATTTTCAAAGTGATACTTCTTTAGTGATTCAAGAGAAAATTTGGATTGATTAATGAAGATGCCACTGGGATTCTGAGAAATTTGCAACCCTAAGAAAAATGAAAATTTTCCCATCATCGACATCTTAAAGCGTGTGGACATAATTTTCTCAAAATGGTCAGACAATCTTTGAGTAGTGGCAGCAAAAATTATATCATCAACATAAATTTGTACCAGTATCCTGTCGTTGTCCTCCTTGATAATAAATAATGTTGGGTCCACTTTGCCTTTGGAGAAGCCTTTCGAGATGAGATATGACGATAGGAGACCGTACCACGTGGGTGGAGCTTGTTTCAACACGTAAAGAGCCTTCTTGAGCTTGTACACGTGATTAGGATACTCCGAGTTGATGAATCCATTCGGCTAGTTTACGTAGACATCTTCCCTTAATTCACCATTGAGAAATGTCGTCTTAACATCCATTTGGTAGACGATCATGTTCATGTGAGCAGCATAAACAAGGAATAGTCTAATTGCCTCCAATCGTGCCACAGGAGCAAACGATTCTTCAAAGTCAATACCCAAAGCTTGTTTGTAACCTCTAGCAACCAATCTAGCATTGTTCTTCATCACTCCAACTAACTCGTCGAGTTTAACCTTATATACCCACAACAATGTAAGGATTTCAACGTTGCTGGGTAAAGGAACTAATTCCCACACTTCAAGACGTTGAAATTCGTTAAGTTACTCTTGCATGGCTTCAATCCAAGATGATTTAGTCATGGCTTGTTGCCAATTTTTAGGTTCAGTATCGGAAAGAAATGCATCAAAGTAGCAATATAATGCATGTTCTTGGAATTGGTGGTGTGTTAAGACTGGTCAATCGATGTCACCAATAATATTGCAGATTGGGTGATCCTTTGTCCATTTTATGTTGTGAGTTTCAATCCGTGGTGGTCGGGAGTGAACGATTGCAGGAGATTCTTCTGAGGTAGACGCACCGTTAGGGTTTTCAAGTATTTGTGAACCAAAGAAGGGAAGCTCTTATAAGTGAGCAAATTCCAAATCGTGATCATAGTGATCCCCTTCAACATCATTAGGAACAAGTGGGGGTGATGATTCAGGTGTAGTTTGTGAATTAATGGGGGATGGGACATCTGGTTCGATAGTAACAGTAGATGTATCAGACTGATTTCCATTGTCTTGAGCAACAACTTCGGGAATCGGAGCTACTACTGCAGGTGCTGGAGAATCATTACTAGATGGATCAAATAATTCATCAAACATAGGTTGAAATAACTCTTCCCACTCGGGCCTTGTAGTTGGTACAAATGATGGAGAAGTAGGATTATTGGGAGTTAATACGGAACTAATCGTACCCGTTCCCATCTCATGTAATGCGGGTTCAGAGCTGTGTTGCTCAGAAGCCATCGCTGTCAGCTCATCAAAATCGGCATCCAATGTTTCTACTATCTTGCCAAGACGACGGTTATAGATTCGTTAAGCTTTCTATGCATGTGAGTAACTAATGAAAATTCCAATGTCAGCCTTCGGTTGAAGTTTGCCCAAATTCTCACTATTTGTATTTGGATAACAGAGTGCATCAAACACATGAAGAAATGAAATATCAGGTTTGTGTCCATGAAGTAGCTCATATGGAGTTTTACCATGGCGTTTACGAATGATGGAGCGGTTTTGGGTATAACATGCGGTTGCCACTGCTTCAGCCCATAAGAATAAAGGAGCATTCGCATAAATCAACATTGTTCTAGCAGCTTCCATTAGTGTACGGTTACGTCTTTCCACGACACCATTTTGCTGTGGAGTGCGAGCAACAGAAGTTTCATGTGAAATACCGACCTCTTCATAATAGTCTCGTAGAGTTTGATTAACGAAATCAGTTCCATTATCAGTGTGAATGTGGCGAACAGTAGCATTAAGACGTATTTGGATCATCTTTAAGAAAGTAATAATATACTTTTGTGCTTGATCCTTGGATGCTAAAAATTTTACCCATGTAAACCTTGAGAAATCATCCACCATGACGAGGATGTATTTTCTACCACTCACACTAGCCGTACACATTGGTCCACAAAGATCCATGTGCAAAAGATACAGTGGTTATTGGTTGGTGTCTTCAGCTTTAGGTTTGTATGATTTTATGGTGCTTTTCCCCAAAGAAAAAACGGAACATAAATGATCCTTGTGGAACTTAAGTTTTGGAAGACCACGAACAAGTTCGTTTTTAGCCAAATGGTTTATATCATCAAAGTTAAGATGAGATAATCGACGATGCCGCAACCATGACATGGTCTTAGATGCTTTGGAAATAAGGCATACAGGAGAGGCGGTCATCATGTTTTGAATGGACAGTGTGTAGAGATTATCCCCTCGAGAACCCTTTAACAAATCATTTCCTGCAAGATCGCGAATAAAGCAAGTATCTTGTCGAAAATCCACCTCAAGGTTTGAATCGAAAAATTGTCCCACTGAAAATAGATTGTGACCAAGTCCCTCCACATAATATACCCTTGAAATCATAACATTCCCAATTGGTATTCACCATAACCCATGATCTTCACAATATGGTCATTGCCGAATTTAACCGTTCCTAGAAACTTGCTGATGAAATTTCTGAGCATCGAGCGATCTCCAGTCATATGCTTTGAGCATCCAGAGTCCAAGTACCAGAGGATGATTTGGACCACCTGAAAATATCACCAGACAAAGACGATGTATCGGAATCTAGTATTTCCTCTGTGTTAGCAGGTACAAATATGTTTATCTTAGATTTGCTAACCGAAAAATTCTTAGGCTTCCAAATTTGCTTCCTAAATGCTGGCTTAGATTCTAATTGTCTAAGATCCTGAGGTACTTCTTCACTGGTAGGCACAATAGTGGGGGCTGACCTAGTTTAAGGGCGCTTTTTCCATTTCTTAGTGCTAGTGTTCCTATATAAAGGACGTTGAGACCTAACTTCCGTGGATGTGATCCTAGTTAAAGGGCACGTAGTTCCATTAGCAGTGAAGGTCCTACCAGTGGGTTTCCATTGCCAACCAACTTGGGTGAATTTTTTCCCCGTTGGAATCCATTCAAGATTGTTCCTAATTGCATACATTTCATTCACGTGATCAACAAGGCTTAAATCATGACGCTGAGAAAACATGCATTCATTACAATTCCAACATCACAAATTCGAATTCAAATTTTGCTTAGGCTTCTACACAGATGCAGATCCTTTTTGTTAGCCCTATATTTTATATAGTCGAACAAGAATGTAATAGGTCATCTTAGTCGTTAAAGGTCTTGTATTGTAATAGGTTAGTCGGGAAAACCGGGCTTGGACTTTAAGCTAATATTGTCTTTGTTAGGGGCTGTATGCCCAAGTGAAAGCCAAGCCCGGCCCAAGATGAAGCCCACGAAGGCCTTAGAGCCGTGGCATATATAACCCTCTTCCACATGTGGAAGAGGGTGTTGGTTCATTTTACTTTCTCTCTCTAGTAAACATTAACCTTCCAAATTCTCTCTTGTTTCTCTCTCTACTTTCTTCTCTTTGTCTCTCTAAATATCTCTTCTAAATCTTGTGTTATGGATTGAATGGGAACAACATTTGGTATCAAGAGCCTATAGTGGATAGGTGATTGAATATTCGTGTGGTGTGTTCTTGATTTTTCGTGGTCATTTTGATCTATATATCACGTCCAAAAAAAAATTTCTTGTGTTTTTTATGGTTTTTTCTTGATACAAATCTTCTACATAGTTGTGGTAGAGATTTGTTATTGTTACTTTGGCTAAAAACATAAAAAATTTGGGTGTTTTCATCATTTTTTGGCTTAAAATCACGAATTGGTTGAGTTTTGTCCGAGAAAAGTGGGATTTATTCCGATCAGGTCATCGGAAAGGGGTTTACAGTTATTTCAATCAGTGTAATCGGAATAGGGTTTAGGGATTCCGATTTGTTCATTCCGATCTGACATTCCGATTTGGTATTTCCGATCAAGTGATCCTGATCGCATTCCGATTTGGTCATTCCGATTTGACATTCCGATTTGACATTCCGATTAGAGTATTCCGATTTGACATTCCGATTAGAGTATTCCGATTTGACATTCCGATTAGAGTATTCCGACAAGATTATTCCGACAAGGGTATTCCGATAAGGGTATTCCGATCAAGGTCATTCCGACAAGGTTATTCCGATGGACGTAAAAAAAAAAAAAAAGTTAAAATTTTTAGGTCAAGTAAAATCAAATTTTTTCCCTATTAGTTTTTGGCTATTTCTAACTCAAATTCAAAATTTGGCGATACAAAAATTTTTCGGCTTACCGTTTTGTCAGACTGAGGAATTTATTGTCGGACTGAGAAAATTTTTTTTGGAAATTTTGGAATTTCAATTTTAACCACACATCATCACAACAAATCCACTAAGATCTGCAATTCATTCACAAGTATTCACCATGTCTAACAACAACATCAACATTGCAACTGCTAATCAAATTCGTTTGGAACAAGGTGGCAATGGTAATCCACCTGTGCTCACTGTCGGTTGCTACGTTCGATGGAGATCTCGTTTTCTCAGATTTCACGACGGAAAAGAAAACCGAACTGCTCTTCATCACTGCCTTGAGAATCCACCTCCAATTTTGAATTCAGACCAATTACCACACAGGCAGAGGATGGTACTTCATCAACTATACGCGCTATGGAGGATTTTGACACATGTCATGCTGAGAAAAAGAAACTCCTCCAAGCTGAAGCTGATGCTGTAAACTTCATACTCACTGGAATTGATAACGATATCTATTCCACAGTTGATGCATGTCCTAATGCTATGGAAATGTGGAACGCAATTCATCGATTGAAGCAAGGTGAGTCGATCAATGTTCAAGATCTCGAGACTAATCTACGTTGGGAGTTTGGAAAATTCACATCTGAAGATGGTGAATCCATTGACTCATATTACTCGAGATTCTACAAAATGATGAATGAGCTTGTCAGAAATAAGTGCACCATCTCCAACCAGAAGAAAGTCGATCAAACTTAAGGGATTTAATAAACCTTTCTGATTCTAACAATCATATTAAGTTTGTCCCTCAAAAAGAACTTTCAAAAGAACAAAAGATGTATAATAGTGTTCCACCACCAAGTGATGAACCACAAAAGAAAGTTTCTTTAAAAAGGAGTTTCAAAAAGCAATCAATTTTGTTAGAAAAGCAAATTTTGGATGAAAACGTAAATGGGATGAGAAAAGCAAAAGTGTTCAGCAATTTGAGTTTATAAAACATGGGGTTTTAAATTTGTACAAAGGTGTCGTGGACTATGAAAAAGTTTCTAGGGATACCATTTGGAATATTAAACCTAACCCACAAGTAGAAGTCGTCATTCAACAATGTATTGTTCCAACCATTGATGATCTTTCAAAAAATGTGGAAATGTTTTATACAGCTCTCACTGAGGAAATGTTAACTGATTTAAGTTATAATAAATCTCTTGAAGATGAAGTTGATTTCTTCAAATTAAATTAAAGACACAAGAACACCAACTTTCTAACCAAATTGATCGACTTTCTAAGGAATAGTTTTATGCTGACCATATGAATGCTATACTTGGTGTGTATACCGATCTTGATCAATATTGTCATGTAGCATGTCTAGTGTCAGAATCGGACGCGAAATGTCGCAATCTTGAAGTAGAGCTTTCGAAACAAATTCAGTCATATAACAAACTTTCGAAAAGTTTTTCTCAACTTGAGAAACACTCCATTTCTCTTCAACTTGCTTTACAAAAAGGTGAAAAATCTCATAATCATAAAAAGTGTCAAGAAATGTCAGCTTCTTCGTTTCGTCTATTAAATGAAAAAGATTTCGAAATAAATGATTTGAAAGCTTAGCTAAAAGAAAGGGACATAGCCATAAGTGAGTTACAGAAACTCATTGAGAAAATCAAAGGAATGTCTGTTTTGGGTAAACCATCCGCTGTTCGTCAACCGAATGCGGTTAAATGCCCTAAATCATCTATTTTGGGACAATCCTCACAGACTTTGCCTAAGATAGGAAATGATAAGAGTACGAATGTGATAGCACCAGGAATGTATAAGATGAACACTAAGTCCACTCAAACTGGAACATCGCGGTTACTTGAGAATATTAGGAAAACTAATCAACGTGTGTCTTCTTCTACAGGAGTAATCCCCACTACTAGCGTTAGCGGACCACAACTTAAGAGCAATAGAATGCAAGATAAGGTCATGCCTAACAATAGTCAAGGAAAGAAGTTGGAAGTAGAAGACCATCATAGGAATTTTAAGTTTTCTAAGAATAAAATGTCTGTAACTGCATGTAATGACAGTTTAAATGCTAAGACCTCGAATGTTGAATTTGTTTGTGTTGAATGTGGCAAATGTGTTCGTACTTTCAATCATGATGCTTGTGCTCTTAATTATAATGGCGTGAATACTAGAACTAGGAAGCCTATTCGTATGCCCACTAGTACTAGTGAACCCACAAGAACTTTGAACCAATCCACTGAGCAACCACTTAAGAAACTAAGTGCGTTAGAATCCACTACTCTACGTAAACAAAGCAGGTTAAAGAAGCTTTATGAGAACATTATTAGGACATGTACATGGGGGTATTCAAGATTTATACCACCCGGATACAAATGGGTACCTAAGACAACCCCCCTTCTAATTGGGTCTATGAATGTTAGCTTGCCTTTAGAATCTAGGTCCACTACTATTTTGGAACCCGTTTCTATCAAGGGATCCCATTTGTCAAATGCTACATTGTCTTCTAATTCTTCTGCAGCTCGTCGAAATCATCTTATTCATAATGGACTCCGGGTGCACAAAGCACATGACGGGCAATCTCAAGCTTCTCATTAACTTCGTGGAGAAGTTTCTGGGTACGGTACGATTTGGAAATGATCAATTTGCACCGATACTCGGATATGGAGACTTGGTTCAAGGGAATATCACTATAAAACGGGATTATTACGTCGAGGGACTGAATCACAATTTATTTTCGGTTGGTCAATTTTGTGATGCGGATTTAGAAGTGGCTTTTCTGAAATCTACATGCTATGTTAGAGACTACGATGGGAATGACCTTCTTACAGGTTCTCGTGGTTCTGATCTCTACACAGTAACTCTTCAAGACACATCTTCAACAAATCCAATTTGCTTAATGGCTAAAGCGTCATCATCTCAAGCATGGTTATGGCATCAACGATTGTCACATCTCAACTTTGACACCATCAACTTGCTTTCAAAGAATGATATTGTGACCGGTCTTCCTAAGTTGAAATTCGTCAAAGACCATCTTTGTTCTTCTTGTGAGTTGGGGAAAGCAAAACGGAAGTCTTTCAAAACAAAGACTACCCCAAGCTCAAAAGGACGATTGGAACTTCTACACATGGATATATGTGGTCCCATGCGTGTAGAGAGTATTAACGGGAAAAAGTATATTCTCGTGATTGTTGATGATTACTCTAGATACACATGGACTTTCTTCTTAAGGTCCAAAGATGAAACACCAGAGGTTCTCAAAAACTTTCTCAAGATGATACAACGCAATCTTCAAGCTCAAGTCTTAACCGTAAGAACGGATAGGGGTACTGAATTTTTGAACAAGAACTTGCAATCTTACTTTCAAGAAGAAGGCATCGAACATCAAATGTCTATTGCTCGAACTCCTGAACAAAACGGATTGTCGAAAGACGGAACCGTACTTTGGTTGAGGCTGCTCGAACAATGCTTTCTACTTCAAAATTACAGCTATTCTTCTGGGCTGAAGCAATTGCAACTGCCTGTTATACTCAGAATCGTTCTCTCGTCATCCCTAGACATGAAAAGACACCTTACCACATCATCAATGGCAGGAAACCTACTGTCAAATTCTTTCACGTATTTGGATCTTTATGCTACATCCTTCAAGACGGTGAGAATCTCGACAAGATGAAAGAAAAAGGTGATGCATGTATTTTTGTGGGGTATGCGACATTGTCGAAAGGATATCGGGTCTATAACAAGAGAACAAAGATTATTGTCGAAACAATTCATGTGAACTTTGACGAATTGCCACTAATGGTACTTGATCACAACAGCTCAAGTCCCGCTCCTCAATGTCCAACAATGGCACCTACACACAACAGTGTACGTTCCGTGCAAGAATGTCAAGAAAATACTCCTACAGCAAACTCGACGGATACGACACATATGAATGAGTTGGTTGATTTATATGATCCAATGTTTGAAGAATATTACTATGGAAACAAGCAAGTTGTGTCAAAGCCTTCCGCTGTCAATACTGCTGATGAACCCGAACCAAGTTCACAAGACACAACTGCCTCTACTTCAGTAACCGTTGCTCAAGAGAATATTCCATTGGATACTCAACAAACTCCAGAAACTATCATACAACCAACATCACCAACCGTCAATGTTGAAGGAGGTAACAACAATCAAGCAGTCGATGCACATCCTGACGAAGAAGAATTTATCAATCCGTTCGGTACACCGGTACACGAAGTCGGAGAGTCTTCTACTCAACATGTTGATCCGTCCAACATGCATACATTCTACCAACCATATCCATCCACTCACCATTGGACACGTGATCATCCATTGGAGCAAGTCATTGGAAATCCTTCACAACCGGTTCGAACACGCAGACAACTCAAAACCGATGGCGCTGTGTGTATGTATGCGCTCACCGTGAGTTCAACTGTACCTACAAACATCAAACAAGCCATGACTGATCATGCGTGGATTGAATCAATGGAAGACGAAATTCATCAGTTTGAACGCCTAAATGTTTGGGAACTTGTTGACCGACCCTATGGAATGTCAATTTTAGATTTCAAATGGATCTGGAAAAACAAACTGGATGAAGAACAAACCATCCTCAAAAACAAATCTCGTCTTGTGGTTAAGGGATACCGTCAACAAGAAGGCATAGACTACGATGAATCATTCGCTCCAGTCGCTCGTTTGGAAGCAGTCTAAATATTCCTTGCTTATGCTGCACATAAGGGCTTCACGGTTTTTCAGATGGACGTTAAAACTGCTTTTCTCAACGGTCATTTGAAGGAAGAAGTGTATGTGAATCAGCCGGAAGGATTCATCGATCCTCATCATCCTGACAAAGTCTATCGTCTCAAGAAGGCTGTATATGGACTTAAGCAAGCTCCAAGGGCATGGTACGAAGAACTTTCAAACTTCTTGGTGTCCAAAGGATTCTCCAAAGGTTCTATTGATCCTACTCTCTTTACGAATAAATATAGGGATGACATAATGCTGGTTCAAGTTTATGTTGATGACATTATTTTTGGTTCTACGAACCCAAAACATTCAAAACATTTTGAAAAATTAATGCACAACAGATTTGAAATGTCAATGATGGGGGGAGCTAAAATTCTTTTTAGGCCTCTAGATTCATCAATCCCCACGTGGTATCTTCATTAACCAAGCTAAGTATGCTTAAGAGATACTTAAAAAGAATGGTATGACCTCATGTGCTCGCGTTGGTACACCATTATCCACCACATCCCTAGACGCTGACTTGTACTCATATCCCGTATGTCAAACGCGATATCGCAGTATGATCGGGTCACTTATGTACCTTACAGCCAGCAGGCTTGATAGTCGAAAAAGCACTTTTGGTAGCATACATTTTCTAGGGGAAGACAATCTTGTCAGCTGGTCGTCAAAGAAGCAGGATTGCACTTCGCTCTCATCAGCTGAAGCAGAATATGTGGCTCTATCCGCGTGCTGTGCTCAAGTCCTTTGGATGAGAACTCAACTCACGGATTATGGCTTCCACTTTGATAAAATACCTATGTATTGTGACTCAAAGTCGGCCATAGCCATATCTTGCAATCCGGTTCAGCACTCTCGCACCAAGCACATCGATGTCAGATATCACTTCATCAAGGAACAAGTGGAACGTGGCATCGTGGAATTATACTCTGTCAGAACTGAGCACCAGCTGGCAGTCTTGTTTACAAAAGCTCTATCGAAAGATAGGTTTGCGTATCTCGTTGGCCGTCTTGGTATGAAGTATATGACTCCAGAAGACTTGGAGGTTTTGGCAAATGAAGCTGCTTGATATACTCTCACGATGACTTCTAACCGCATCACAGCTTAGGACTCGGACCTCAACTAAGGAAAGTTTATCTCGGACGATAACTTATCCTTCTTAACGAGAAAATCACATTTCTCGGTCATGAGCTTTTCATAAAAACATTCAAAGTTTTTATGTTCATGAAAAACGACTTCTAAGTAAATGTCAGCTTAGAACTCGTACTTCCACTTAAAGAAAGTTTATCACGGATGATAACTTATCCTTCACAACGGGAAATTAATTTTTCTCGGTCATGAGCTAGTCACAAAACATTCAAAGTTTTGAGCTCATTTGAATCGGAATTTATTTTAAAACCGTTGAACACAATTTTTCAAGAATTTCTCAAAAGATTTTTCTAAATCTTTCAAAATTGTGTGTTCAACACTCCCTTCCTCATATGTGGTTTTCATATCTCAAACTTGTCATATTTTATTTTGATTAATTTTTGAGGGGGAGCGTTTTAAAATAAAGCCTTTTAATGTTGTTGGGCACATCTATAAAATTGTCATATTTTATGTATCCAACACATTCCAAAAATAATATTAAATATGTCATATATTATCGGTAAAGGCATCTCAACTCCGTACCTCAACATATTCTGTGGTGTCGTTTTTCTAAAATTTTTGTCAAATATTGTCTCAAGACACACATATATTGTTGAGGGGCAGCGACCCGACTGAAAATGTTCCATGATTCATGCGTGCACACATGTTTCTCTCCCAATCGATTTTTAGAAAATGTCATATTTTAATCAATTGGTATCTCTAATATTATATTTTTATATTAGAGATAGGGGGAGAAAATGTGATTAAAATGTAATATATCGCAACATGTGATCTTAAAGACTCAAGTGCAACTCTTTCCTTCACATGCCAAACTATTTCGTGTTGGGTCAAAAAGTTGATGTGGTAGAAACTCAAAAACAAAGAAAACATGAAGGTATTTGTCTAAGCGTTGACATGTGTATTCCAGGCGTTGACAAGAAAAAATTAGGCGTTGATGGAAGCAAGTATTGTCAAGAGCAATTCAAGCATGGTCACATGCAATTCAAGCATTGACAAAACATAGACAAAGAAGCTTTTAGAAGATTTTATTTGGATATATATGCAGGATATTCACATCACGTCAGCTTCCTTTTCATGTTTTCTTCGTTTTTGAGTTTCTGCCACATCAACTTTTTGACCCAACAATCTTCCCCTAGTTGATAGTTGATTTGATGTAGAAATACGCGTTTAGGAAAACAACGTATAAATGTGGTAAGTATTAATCGACACGATTTAGGAAAACCGTGAAGACGAATAAATTCCAAGTTCGTTCTCGAAGGAGGTGTGAGTATTAATGTGCCAATATATAAAATAACAATGTTTGGATTACTGACGTTTTTGGTTTAGAAGAGAAAAAGTAAAGACGAGCTACGACTACGATTACACTACGACGTAATGACGTAAAACGCGAACGTAATTACGTAAAACGCGACAAAATTAAAAATTAAACCTAAAAATCAATTAAAAGATTAAACTAAGTCTAAATTAATATAAATAAGAATAAAAATCCAACAAATATATTTTAAAACATTTTATTAATTAAATATTCAATTTTTAATGCTAATTAAAGCCCTAAAATTAAATATAATCAATAAAAAAGCCCAAAATATTATTTTATTGGACTAATAACTCACTTATATTATTTAAAGACTAAAAAGTATTTTTCCAAAATTTTTAAAACTATTTTTCTATTTTTAAAAGGCTAAAAACACTTTTTAAACTAAAATAATAATAAAAATAATAAAATAATGCTAAAATAAATATTATTTTTCTAAAAATCTTTTTTTAACTAAATTAACAAGGGAAAAATGAAAAAGTTAAAAAAAAAACTAAAAAAATTGGCTAAAAATGAAAGTACCCCAAAGTACTCCAAGGTGGAGTACTTTAGTGTTGTCCAAGATCCTACCAGACAACAGGGTTATCCAACATCAGTGTTGTCCGATATCGGACAACACTAAAAAAAATAAAATATCTGCAACGTTCTCGGACAACAAAGAAAAACTTGCTGTATGGTTTTTTCGGCTCGTTTTGGGCTCGTTTTCGCTTGTTTTAGGCTTGTTTGTTGGCGTTTTTGGGCACAAACGGCACCCCCACAACCTTTGAGTTGTGGGGAGTCAACAATAACATAAAAACACACAAACACAAACACCAATTTCAACAAAAATCAGCAAAAAAAGAAAGAAAAATGGGGCTGTGGGTATTTTACTAGTGCAAAAGGTTTCAAAAACGAATTTCAATGCTTAAAAACTTGCACCAAACTAAAACAAATAGCATACAAGTGATTACAATCCCTAGTTAAGCAGTTCAACTAATCATTATGCAAGATTGGTGATCAAATTTACACTAAATAAAACAGAAAAATGGCAAAATGAATTTAAGCTATATTCTACCAATTTTTAACATGCAACTTCATTTAAATCCTATCCAAACTAAACCCTATGACTGAATATTAACTATAATTATCAAATAAAGTTAGTCTAGATGGAAATTAACACCAAAATTCGTCACAAATCTCAGTTAAAACCCAAATCCAAACACCCCCTTATTTTCAGAAACTTAAAATTTTCAAACCAAATACTAGCAAATCCTAACCAATCTGGTTAAAATCACTTCTAGCATGCATAATCAACCTTTTTAAACAAAAACTAACTGAAAAAAGAACAAGTAAACAGGTTTATCACAAATTGCACAAAATCACACAAAATTCATGAAAACAAGATTATGGAAGGTTCAAGCCAAACCTTGGGCTGAGGCCATTTCCAAACTAGTTTCTGAGCTAGTGAGAGCTTA
This sequence comes from Glebionis coronaria, assembly GCA_025667525.1. Classification (NCBI taxonomy): domain Eukaryota; kingdom Viridiplantae; phylum Streptophyta; class Magnoliopsida; order Asterales; family Asteraceae; genus Glebionis; species Glebionis coronaria. The sequence goes on along the minus strand of CM046880.1, from coordinate 178,669,770 downwards.
TACAAGACGTGCAAAGAGCCCTTGTTGGTGGAATCCAAGTGGACCCAAGGGTAAAATGTCTTCAAAAGTGAATGTGATGGAATGAAATGAAATGGATGATGCACTTTGTTGCTTTCTTGTTACCTACACACAACAAACGAGAAGCAGAACACTACAAGTATGAAAAACTTAACACCACAGCTTGTCAAGGCTGATGATGGAAGCTTATTCAAACAGTGAGAATAAAAAAATTGAAATATGATTTTTTGAGAGAAATCTTTTTTTTTTCCAAAGAAAATATGTTGAAACCAAGCTATTGAAAACTTCTCTTTCACTAAACTACACAGAAAGATTATCATAAATCTGAAGATCAACACGTGAGTCCACTTTCACTTCATCAAAGTGTGAATTTTCAGAATTTATGAAAAATTTCTCCAACGAACACAAAAACTGATTTTTTAAAGAGTTGCTTAAGAAAATGAAAACTATTAAACTAAATTGCCAATAAAATAACTTCTACACTAATTTTGGAACTCAGTTATTGCACAATTTGAAATATTTTTCATTTTCATTACTTTATTAAAAAGGGTACAAAAACTGGAACAAGGGCACTACACAGATTATAGGCTCCTTATATAGGACTATGAGATGATTCTAGAATGAAGAAAAACTATGCTAAACCCTACATACGAATTTCCCATACAGCCCTTGTTGAAAAATTCAAACTATTGGTCAAAAAAGAGCCCCATGTGATTTCTGCCAAGGCATGTGAGGTACCAGCTGTAGAGGATCAATCCTAGACGTTGCTTGGACCCCTTGGGAGCAAGAAATCCATATGGTTCGTTGATGAACTGTACCCCAATTGTTTTCTAGCAAAAACGCAGCAGGGGACCATGTGGGGGGTCCATTGGGTGAGTGTGAATGCAAGTTAGGGGTGGGGTTGTGTTTAAGTTCGGTTGAATTAAGGATCTGCAAAAGATGGTGTTCTAATTCGTGGGATTAGTGGGGATTTGAGTTTAGGGTTCATGGTTCTTAAGTAGGTGTAAGAGTGTGTGTTTAATTTGGTTTAAGATGAATAGTAGTTGTTTAGAGGGAAAATAAGGGATAATTAATATTAATTCAAATGAAATTAATAATAATTTCAGCTGGTGAGTGGGGTGATGTCAGCAGAAAGGAGCTGGGTTGGATATGGGTCGGGTTTGGTGATGGGTATTGGGTTTGTTTGGGCTTAGGTTGGGTTTGGATTGGGTATGGGTTTGTTTTATCCAGGTTACCCCCCTGAACTTCCAAAATAACTTCATAACAAGTTTATGGCAGATTTTGGCTCATTCCCTTTATAACAAGTTTGACCAATTTGCAAAATGCAGCCTCGTAACTTTATCAACATGAAATAAGGACTACACTTGTAACTTTCTTGATCTTCAAGGGCTAACAATGGCAATTCTTGAGACTTAAGGACCAAACTTGTAATATTTGAGATTTACAAGGGACAAAAGTGACAAGTCTTCAAAAGTTGAGGGACCAATCTTGACAAATCTTGAAACTTCAAGGACTTCTTTGGAAAATCAACATTCGGGTCCGGTTCTTTGTGCGACTTCGTTTCCCGTGTTCGTTTTTGCTTGAATCTTGTGATCTTTTGGTGAATTCGCGATATCCATACCTAAAATACACAATGAACAAACACAAGCATATATTTGGGTATTTTGATGATATTTTAAGCGTTTTAGGCCCGATTTGGACGATGAGACTATGTATAATTATAGTCTCATCACTCCCCCATACTAAACCATTGCCGTGTCCCCACGCAATGCTAGTTTTAAGTATCATAGCACTTCTAAAATTCATTTTATGATGACTTTTATTGAAGACATAAATTTAAATAAACTACTACACGCGTTTTAGACATAATGTATTGATTTCATCACGATAAAGTGACTTTTGGGATCATAGAACAAGAACACGTGAATGCTTCGTTAGAAATAATTTCATCGTCCTCGATTTTCACCCAATTCCATGCTAAGAGTGTAACGAGATCATTGTTATTATAAGTTAGCAACACGATCATATCTCATGAGTGTTAATTACGAACCTAAACTCCCTTATTCCTACTTGGTATCTCTTATATTTTATTTTTGTCTTAATGATCACGAGGATACATCATTGACTTATGCGTGAATAGAGATTAAGTCTAAAAATAGAGTTTTAATGCTGTAACCAAAATCATTAAATTAATAATTCATCCTAATAGACAACGATGTCAAAAAATTAAGTCAACAAGAAAGATCGATAAACACGGTTTTATAACGGTTTTGAACATGAGACTTATTACCAAGACTTTTATACGCCCCCTAACGGAAGGGCCTTATTATCTTTGGTTTACCTCCATCTTTTATTCTACTTCGCCATGAAGCTTTTATTATGACTTCGGTCTTGCCTTGCCTTTTATTATCCGCCTCATCGGTGGTTTTATTAGCCAAAGACGTATATCCTCACGCTAAGGCGAATTTTGGATCTTTAAAGCTTCGAAGATTAAGGCTTGATTCACTTTTAATTTGGGCATAGATTTTTCGGCCTTGTGAGCTTCAAATTTTTGCTTAATTTAGGTGAGCACTTGAAATCTTATTATTAGGTGAAGCTTTCGATTATTCGGGTGCCAATACTTCAAAACCGTGACGCTGGCGATACCTTAATGTTTTCCCAATTTAATTACATGGAAGCTACCAAAACAAATTAGAAACCAACAATAGTGACTAAACCGCCAAATCAATATTTATTAACAATTTATTATACAAAAGCGTGGGGAGAATAAGCTAATAATCACTACACATGAGATCGTGAACGATTACGAGACTTATAAATAACTCTATCATTTCTCGTCCTCATTTAAGAGACTTAGCCTAAAAAGTTAAGGAATCGAAGCTAAGTGCTCAACACGCACGGTCGAGTCAAAAATTACTCTTATTCTCACCATCGGAAAACCTACATTCGTGTCTTAAACACTTATGAAAAACAAGAAAAAATTTAAAATTTGGCCATTTTTAGCCTTATTTGCAACAAAATGATAACAAAAAGATGAATATTGGATTGCGTGTTGACGTAAGCAATGTGAAGTATCTACTCACCCCCCCCCCCCCCCCCATACTAAAACTAAACATTGTCCTCAATGTTTCGAGTCTAGGGGTGTAAACACCCCCATACTAGAGACGAAGTCGAATGCTTAATCTCGAGCATGGAAAGGGTAAAACGAATAACCTAAAAGCCGTTTATGAATTATGCTATTAAGATAAACGTTAGAACATAAAAGGATATCATCGGATATCGGAATCTCCAAAGGCAACGATCGAAGCTCGAGTGATCCGTAAGACGAACACGAGAGGCTTCAATGATGACGATGAACCTAATAAATCACAATCACAAACAACCACGGAACAAAGGTTGGAAGAGCACAAGTCCCCTCGTTACTTTAAACTAAGAAAGCGATAATATGTACAAGGATAAGCATGAGAATCCCCCACGAGGCACCTTGTTTTTGATAACCGAGTCAAAAGCTCGACTCGAATCCTCATAAATGTGATTATTTAGGGATAATCTTGGTATGGTCATTTTTGGTGGGACTTACATGTAATCAAGGCCCAAAAAGCAACCGATAATAAAGGCTAAGCCTTTATACCGGGGTCAAAGATCTTATCCTCACTTTTGTTGGAAAATGATAAAGGCAAAGCCGGAGGATACGTTTTGTAAGGAAGAAAACTCCTTACAACGTACTCGAAGTACGTGTAGTCATGAGAACCGAGAGGGTGGGTAGGATTACTTTGAGACGAAGGAAAATTTGAAAGAGAATCAATAAAAATGGGGGTCTCAAAGTCTCCTCCCGGTTCAAAGGCAAAGGCCTCATTAAAATCCTCATTCTCATCGAGGGGCGGTCCATCGGTGAACCCCTCGAGAATGGAAACATCACAAGTCAAAAGAGAAGGCTCATCTAAATGAGACTTAGGGAGGGTGACTAGCAAATCCGGCTCATCGAGTTTAGGATCCTTAGAATCCTCACTCTCGATGTCCTCGAACGTCTCATCAAAGAGAGGATTTACGTCACCAAAAATGAACTCGTCATTAAATTCAAAAAGGGAATTCGAGTAGATTTTAAATTCGTCGACACAAACTTCCTCATCGAGTAGTGACTCGTCATCACTAGTGGAAAAATCATCAACGAAAAGCGGGTTCGAAAAAGTCAGTGATTCTCTACCCGAAGTGTCATTGGGAGAGACATCATCACATGAAATTGTATCACACTCACTATCGTAATTTGCCTCGTTAGAATCTTCGTGGAAAAATTCATCGAGAGCAAAATCACTTAACTCCTCATCGGAGACAACCGTAGGCTCACTTTGGATTGGAATAGGGATCTCAACACTAGGATTAGTGTTAAGATTCTTCTCCCCCATACTTAGAGAGGCATCGGGTTTCGTTGGGAGCGTGAGAGTTATGGTTTCACAAGACGAGTTGAGATTAAAAATGTCGCAATCGTCGTCGTCATCATAAATAGGAGGCGCGAGATCACATCTAGCTAGATGCTCCTCTCTTTCTAGTTCTTGTTTTTTATGACGAATATCGATGCTTAAACCATTGTAATCTTGTAAAAGTTGTTTAGTTCTAATCTCACACTCTCTTTTAAACTCGTCACTTATTTCTTCTTTACGATATCTCCTAATGCCGAGTTCATTAGAGATATCGTTTATTTCTTGATTGATTCGTCGTTTCTCCTCTTCCATATCTTTGATGCTTTCTTCGATCACTTCGACGATTGAAAGTTCCTTTTTCTCCATAATTTGTTGAAAAAGCAATTTAATTTCTTCAAATCCCTTGTCGACGCGACTTGCACCGAGATCATCATCGAAAAAATTTTGTGGAGGTGATTGGTCAAAACCGGAGAATTGGTTGTCGAAAGACGTATCATGGTTCATCGGTTGACAATCATACCCATAATGAGGTGCGTTTCCACAAGAGTCACATTAATAAGACGATGGATATTGCGATGATTGGTCAAAGAAATTAGGATTCGGTTTGGGGTCATTATAATTCGTACAACAAAATCCGAAGTCGTGCTCCAAACCGCAAAAATCACACGAATAAGACGAAGGCGGTTGTGGAGTTTGGTCATATGATTGAAATCCGTAACCATGGTCGTTTGGAGGAGAGTTGTATATATACCCCTCCCTTCCTCCATAAATCTCGCAATTGAAACAATTACCACCGTCGGGCGGACCTCCACAATATGGACAAGAGTAATATCCATCGTTAGACATGACGAAACGAGAATGGTGTTACGAGAATTAAACACTAGAGGGTTAGAAAAAGAATTAATTGATAAGGGGTAAGAAGAATGTTTTTTTTATTTTTGATTGTTTTTTAATTTTTTTTAGTTTTTGGTTGTATTACGTAGAATCAAATCTACAAATCTCTCCTCGAATCGAATTTCTCGATTAAAGGAGCCTCAAAGAATGAAAACGATCACGTGAAGTGAACGCTTTCGATGATTTTAGAACGTTGGTGGAACACCAAAACGTTCAAGAGGGTTTAATCTTGAAAACAAGCAAATATATATGATACGTAGATAATACTTGGGCGGCAAACCCTCGATTAGCTCTCTTTCTCAAAACACGCACAAGCAAGCGGGGGAAACGAGGCGGCGCTAAGCACTTAAGAGCCTTTTTCCCTTAGGTCGTGAAATACAACCGCCTTATACCCACCTTATAGTTTGTGTTAATCGAAATTAAGTCTCACGAAAGTATTTATCTATTTTGCCTTTAAACTTTTGCTTTAGATTCGAACACAATGATCGAGTGATGAAATCCCGAATCAAGGTTGCGTTTTCACGCTTTTGGAGTACTTGTATATTTATTGTTCTTACGTAGATACAATATAGTAATAATATATTCACAATAAAAACGAAAACCAATATATCTACAATATATTAAAGATTGTTTTGTGTTTAACTTAGGAAAATTAAACACGATTTATTTGGATATTATACTATAATAGAGAAAAATAACAAAAATGAGTATGTACGATATTCACGCTTTCCAAAAATTGAAAAGCAAAAACGCACTACTCACAAAAACACGATACTAATAATGGCACACTAAAAACACCTCCCCGGCAGCGGCGCCATTTGATTTGATGAAGAAATACGCGTTTAGGAAAACAACGTATAAATGTGGTAAGTATTAATCGACACGATTTAGGAAAACCGTGAAGACGAATAAATTCCAAGTTCGTTCTCGAAGGAGGTGTGAGTATTAATGTGCCAATATATAAAATAACAATGTTTGGATTACTGACGTTTTTGGTTTAGAAGAGAAAAAGTAAAGACGAGCTACGACTACGATTACACTACGACGTAATGACGTAAAACGCGAACGTAATTACGTAAAACGCGACAAAATTAAAAATTAAACCTAAAAATCAATTAAAAGATTAAACTAAGTCTAAATTAATATAAATAAGAATAAAAATCCAACAAATATATTTTAAAACATTTTATTAATTAAATATTCAATTTTTAATGCTAATTAAAGCCCTAAAATTAAATATAATCAAAAAAAAGCCCAAAATATTATTTTATTGGACTAATAACTCACTTATATTATTTAAAGACTAAAAAGTATTTTTCCAAAATTTTTAAAACTATTTTTCTATTTTTAAAAGGCTAAAAACACTTTTTAAACTAAAATAATAATAAAAATAATAAAATAATGCTAAAATAAATATTATTTTTCTATAAATATTTTTTTAACTAAATTAACAAGGGAAAAATGAAAAAGTTAAAAAAAAAACTAAAAAAATTGGCTAAAAATGAAAGTACCCCAAAGTACTCCAAGGTGGAGTACTTTAGTGTTGTCCAAGATCCTACCAGACAACAGGGTTATCCAACATCAGTGTTGTCCGAATCGGACAACACTAAAAAAAATAAAATATCTGCAGCGTTCTCGGACAACAAAGAAAAACTTGCTGTATGGTTTTTTCGGCTCGTTTTGGGCTCGTTTTCGCTTGTTTTAGGCTTGTTTGTTGGCGTTTTTGGGCACAAACGGCACCCCCACAACCTTTGAGTTGTGGGGAGTCAACAATAACATAAAAACACATAAACACAAACACCAATTTCAACAAAAATCAGCAAAAAAAGAAAGAAAAATGGGGCTGTGGGTATTTTACTAGTGCAAAAGGTTTCAAAAACGAATTTCAATGCTTAAAAACTTGCACCAAACTAAAACAAATAGCATACAAGTGATTACAATCCCTAGTTAAGCAGTTCAACTAATCATTATGCAAGATTGGTGATCAAATTTACACTAAATAAAACAGAAAAATGGCAAAATGAATTTAAGCTATATTCTACCAATTTTTAACATGCAACTTCATTTAAATCCTATCCAAACTAAACCCTATGACTGAATATTAACTATAATTATCAAATAAAGTTAGTCTAGATGGAAATTAACACCAAAATTCGTCACAAATCTCAGTTAAAACCCAAATCCAAACACCCCCTTATTTTCAGAAACTTAAAATTTTCAAACCAAATACTAGCAAATCCTAACCAATCTGGTTAAAATCACTTCTAGCATGCATAATCAACCTTTTTAAACAAAAACTAACTGAAAAAAGAACAAGTAAACAGGTTTATCACAAATTGCACAAAATCACACAAAATTCATGAAAACAAGATTATGGAAGGTTCAAGCCAAACCTTGGGCTGAGGCCATTTCCAAACTAGTTTCTGAGCTAGTGAGAGCTTATACAAGACGTGTAAAGAGCCCTTGTTGGTGGAATCCAAGTGGACCCAAGGGTAAAATGTCTTCAAAAGTGAATGTGATGGAATGAAATGAAATGGATGATGCACTTTGTTGCTTTCTTGTTACCTACACACAACAAACGAGAAGCAGAACACTACAAGTATGAAAAACTTAACACCACAGCTTGTCAAGGCTGATGATGGAAGCTTATTCAAACAGTGAGAATAAAAAAAATCGAAATATGATTTTTTGAGAGAAATCTTTTTTTTTTCCAAAGAAAATATGTTGAAACCAAGCTATTGTAAACTTCTCTTTCACTAAACTACACAGAAAGATTATCATAAATCTGAAGATCAACACGTGAGTCCACTTTCTATTCATCAAAGTGTGAATTTTCAGAATTTATGAAAAATTTCTCCAAGGAACACAAAAACTGATTTTTTAAAGAGTTGCTTAAGAAAATGAAAACTATTAAACTAAATTGCCAATAAAATAACTTCTACACTAATTTTGGAACTCAGTTATTGCACAATTTGAAATATTTTTCATTTTCATTACTTTATTAAAAAGGGTACAAAAACTGGAACAAGGGCACTACACAGATTATAGGATCCTTATATAGGACTATGAGATGATTCAAGAATGAAGAAAAACTATGCTAAACCCTACATACGAATTTCCCATACAGCCCTTGTTGAAAAATTCAAACTATTGGTCAAAAAAGAGCCCCATGTGATTTCTGCCAAGGCATGTGAGGTACCAGCTGTAGAGGATCAATCCTAGACGTTGCTTGGACCCTTTGGGAGCAAGAAATCCATATGGTTCGTTGATGAACTGTACCCCAATTGTTTTCTAGCAAAAACGCAGCAGGGGACCATGTGGGGGGTCCATTGGGTGAGTGTGAATGCAAGTTAGGGGTGGGGTTGTGTTTAAGTTCGGTTGAATTAAGGATCTGCAAAAGATGGTGTTCTAATTCGTGGGATTAGTGGGGATTTGAGTTTAGGGTTCATGGTTCTTAAGTAGGTGTAAGAGTGTGTGTTTAATTTGGTTTAAGATGAATAGTAGTTGTTTAGAGGGAAAATAAGGGATAATTAATATTAATTCAAATGAAATTAATAATAATTTCAGCTGGTGAGTGGGGTGATGTCAGCAGAAAGGAGCTGGGTTGGATATGGGTCGGGTTTGGTGATGGGTATTGGGTTTGTTTGGGCTTAGGTTGGGTTTGGATTGGGTATGGGTTTGTTTTAGCCAGGTTACCCCCCTGAACTTCCAAAATAACTTCATAACAAGTTTATGGCAGATTTTGGCTCATTCCCTTTATAACAAGTTTGACCAATTTGCAAAATGCAGCCTCGTAACTTTATCAACATGAAATAAGGACTACACTTGTAACTTTCTTGATCTTCAAGGGCTAACAATGGCAATTCTTGAGACTTAAGGACCAAACTTGTAATATTTGAGATTTACAAGGGACAAAAGTGACAAGTCTTCAAAAGTTGAGGGACCAATCTTGACAAATCTTGAAACTTCAAGGACTTCTTTGGAAAATCAACATTCGGGTCCGGTTCTTTGTGCGACTTCGTTTCCCGTGTTCGTTTTTGCTTGAATCTTGTGATCTTTTGGTGAATTCGCGATATCCATACCTAAAATACACAATGAACAAACACAAGCATATATTTGGGTATTTTGATGATATTTTAAGCGTTTTAGGCCCGATTTGGACGATGAGACTATGTATAATTATAGTCTCATCAATAGTGGCAAAAATCTATGTGTATCTCTTGTAAGTTGTACATGATCTTCAGATTGCTTAAACAATGTATGCAATGTTGAAGATTCTCCAAATGTAGCTCTATGTAATGATATTGAAGAACAATTAATATAATATTTTTGATGTAGAAGTAGAGTAACCCAAACCTATGTTCTATATCTAGTACGATGATGTGATGAAGTATGTGGCTGATACAAAAGTTCTCATCCTTTGTGAGACACTGAGCACGATAATGTAACTCCTTCAAGTGATAGCAAATATGTGCATAGAGAACCATAAGAAAAATCACATATTCCTAGACCTTGTATCACTTCATCAGTAACCATGTAAGCATAAACAAGTTACCTTTAAAGTATATGATTGGGAGTGCACGACTTTAAGATATGATAGAACACAAACTCGCGAAAATCTTCTTCAATCATCAAACTTACCATAAGAATTCTTCCCCTTAAGCTAACACCTCTTCATGACAAGTCAATATGTTCATATGTAAAAGCTGTCAACGAATAACTCTTTCACAAGGCTATCCCGATTACATAATCCAATAAAATTCTTCATGAATTGTTGCTAACTTACTTAAAAATCATTAATCCCTTTCAAAAATATCCGAGCCATAAATATCAACATGATATTCTAAATTATAACGGAGATTCCATGTACCTTCGTGTGTATAATCCTCCTTTTTGTTTGCTCAAAACTTACCAATTGTCTCAAACAGCAACAATCATTGTGTTGTCCAACATCCTCCTTTATCCAATATCTTTGGCAGTTGTATTGTTCAATATCGGACAATACTTATCAGCGCTTGAAATACCATATATCGGACAACACTGTCAACTCTATCAGCGTTGACTTATTCTGTCAGCGTCAAAACTCTTCCTGTCAGCGTCTATTCCAAACTTTGTCAGCGTCTTGGCAAATCCAAAAATAAACGTGAGGGAGTTTAGACCATTAATACATGCCTACAAATCAGGAACTCCTAACGCATGTATCTCCTAAAAATTAGCCATCTTTTCAAAAATATATCAAACTTTATATTCCATATATAATCCCATGAATTATGTTTGATAACAGAAACTATTGACTTCATAAAACGCGCCACCAAATCCTCCATTTTTCCAAGTATATCACGTCTCATATACTTTCCTTCCTTAAATCATGCAACGTCCAATCATATCCATAGAGTCGTGTGAACACAGAATATCCTCCACCATTGTTTTATCATCGTATGAACACAATAACCAACCAATAGGAAGGCTTGCACCGTGTGAACACAATTTAATCATACGTATTTTCTTATCAATCTCACATGATGAACTTTAACAATTATTAGTAATCAAGTGGTCCCATGTTGCTTGAATGATACAAACAGCAATAACTCAAACAGTACCTTACTCAGCTTGTATACTCCTATCATTTTTGTACAGTACTATCATTCTCGTGTGTATGTACTCCAAAACAGAAACACATCTTGATCAGAATCCGCTGCTGCTATGTTTTAATAAGACAGATTAAGGGTTTTATAGGACAAACCCTAAAAACGACTTCAAATCACATTGCTTGAACATCATGAGTAACTTGTGTACGTTCCTTGGCAGCATAAAATTTGAACACACCAGCAACATGTCATTAAATTCTTCATGGTCACAGATCTAGGATTTGGCAGAAACAAACATATACCAAAAAATCACCTTCTTGACTGTTAAATCAAGAAAAACGAATTAGGGCACCTTCTTGGCTGTTAAATATCAAACAGTGGCTGCATCATCTAGGGTTTCAAACCCTAAATCCAAATCAACTTCAACATTCATGTTTCCCACTATTCGATCTGCTGTAATCATGTTGCTAGGGTTCATCACCAATTCATGAAGAACTGATTCCCCAAAGCTAACAACATGTCTTTTTCTGTATAGAATCAATCTAGGGTTTTTAGAAAACCCTAAATCATCATTTTATGCAAAATCAGAAAATCTGAAAATCACTCATCAGCCAACTTTGACGCCTAATAACTTTTTCCTGGGGATAAAACTCGACAATCCCTCCGGTGGATGTTTAGATATGTGTATGAAGAACATACATATAAAATTTGTGACGATCCAACGGTTCAATCAAAAGTTATGACCTTCTGAATACTGCTACGCACACAAAAACGTCCAGAAAAACCCTAGACGGATTTTTCTTCTTTTCACCATACACGAACACCTTGTTGGTCCTAGCATCACGAGACACGAGGCTCGGATACCAATTGTGGAAACCTTGGTTTCCGGATCTTTTAAGCTACTAGGAATGATCATTGTTCATATGATTAAATAATCAAAGCGGAATTAGAACAACAACCATTAACAAGGTGTTTAGGCACAATAACATGAATTAAAACACAATTGGATTGTTCATTATATTAATAACAAACAATCACTAGGTGTGTGTACATTGAATCCCACACCTAGTCGACACACGCTTTAGGTTTACATTGTATATGAAAGTTATGAATAAAACCTAAGACCCTTGGTTCCTTTTATAGTGTAAGGATTAGGGTTTACAAGAGATAAAAAAATAAACAAGTAAATCTTCTATTTAGATAAACTTATGCAGAATATCTTTGCATGTTTATCTAAATAGAATCTTCCATATCTTGTACGATGATGTGATGAAGTATGTGGCTGATACAAAAGTCTTCGATGGACGCTGACGTGATGTGAGAGACGCTGACAGAGCTTTAATTAGGCGCTGACAAGTCTTGGATGAACGCTGACGTGAATAAGTTTGACGCTGACAGAAATACGCGTTGACATGAGTTGTCTGATGAGTGTTTTGTCCAAACGTTGATAGGTGTTGTCCGATATGTGACAATACATGTGGAAATATATTGGATAAAGGAGGATCTCAGATAACAAAAGAATAGCTGTTGTTTGAGAAAAATGGTACGTTTTGAGCACACAAAAAGATGGATTATACACACGAAGGTACATGGAATCTCCGTTTTAATCTATAATATCATGTTGATATTTATGGCTCGGATATTTTTCAATGGAATTAATGATCTTAAAGCAAGTTAGCAACAATTCATGAGGTAATGAAAAGTGTTCATGAAGAGGTGTTAGCTTAAGGGGAAGAATTCTTATGGTAAGTTTGGTGATTGAAGAAGATTTTCGCGAGTTTGTGTTCTATCATATCTTAAAAACTCGTGTTTGGTTAACATTACTTTTGAAGATAACTTATTCGTGCTTTACATGGTTGGTGACGAAGACTTGTCATAACACTTGAAGGAGTTACATTATCGTGCTCAGTGTCTCACAAAGGATGAGAATATTGACAAGGGATTGAGGTCTGCTTATACTTTAACGTTCTCATATAAGTTCGACGTCACGTGGATAGTGCAAGACATGGAACACAAGATTGGGTTATTCTACTTCTACATCAAAAATATTATATTAATTGTTCTTCAAGATCATTACATAGAGCCTACATTTGGAGAATCTTCAACATTGCATACATTGTTTTACTTCCCTGTTGATGTGACAAAAAGGGGAAGAAATACATGCTACACTTGAGGGGAAGCAAATTGAAGATCATGTACAACTTACAAGAGACACACATAGAGTTTTGCCACCATCAACTAGGGGAAGATTGTTGGGTCAAAAAGTTGATGTGGCAGAAACTCAAAAACGAAGAAAACATGAAGGTATTTGTCTAAGCGTTGACATGTGTATTCCAGGCGTTGAAAAGAACAAATTAGGCGTTGATGGAAGCAAGCATTGTCAAGAGCAATTCAAGCATGGTCACATGCAATTCAAGCATTGACAAAACGTAGACAAAGAAGCTTTTAGAAGATTCTATTTGGATATATATGCAGGATATATTCTGTATATGTTTATCTAAATAGAAGATTTACTTGTTTATTTGTTTTTATCTCTTGAAAACCCTAATCCTTACACTATAAAAGGAACCAAGGGTCTTAGGTTTTATTCATAACTTTCATATACAATGTAAACATAAAGCGTATGTCGACTAGGTGTGGGATTCAATGTACACACACCTAGTGGTTGTTCGTTATTAATATAATGAGCAATCCATTTGTTTTAATTCATGTTCTTTGTGCCTAAACACCTTGTTAATGTGTCGTGTTCTACTTCCGCTTTGATTATCTAATCATATGAACATGATGCAATCCCTAGTAGCTTAAAAGATCCGGAAACCAAGGTTTCCACATTTCGTATATCGATGCATGTGTGTAGGGGGAGCTTTTTGGAAATGTAAAAACTTTCAAAGTGTTAAAAGTTTTGATTTTTATCAAACACTTTGAATGGTTTTTAATGGTTTTATGGTTACGATCTTTACCCAAAACAACCTACTATCCACGACGGAACGATGGAGTCAAAAGGTGGTTTAGGATAGGAAACTAAGTCATATGATCCAACCAGAACCGGAGGGATCTACCCAAGGACATTCCATAGCTAGAAATAGTTGTCCTTATGAAAGATGGAGTTGAATGAAGCTGAATGCGGACCAATTACTTAAGTTAGCACTGGAACAATCAGAACAAGGTGCTAGTGATGACGTATTGGTAAGCATTGAAGGAGTTGAATATTCTATGCAACTTAGGCAGAAACCGGGTTAACACATCTTTTGAAGACAAGTGTCATGGACCCAGTGATGCGATGCACAACCCTTCCCCAGCCATTCGAGTTTCTCTCAAAAGAAACGTGTCTCATTGTCACGGAGATCAACACGTATCTATTGACTTTCTCACTCTGAGTCAGTTAATATTGAAAACGTGGCAGTCTGCTCCAGCCTCCGATTACCAAAAATGCACTTATTGAGTCTAGAGCCAAACGAGATCTATCTATCATCTCATTAGGACACAATCGAGTCCTACGCATTATCCTTGTGATATTTCCATAACATCTGAGTGATACGATTCACAATGAAGATGGAAATCCTGCTTGAGCCAACATCAAACAAGCTCATGGTAGGTAACTTGTGCGATTCTACACGAATCAAACTTGTGAGAACTGGAATGCAACTAAGTTTGGATTCTTAATTGATTCAAACTTGATTCCAGGTTTCTTCGCAAAATCCGTGTGATCTTCCCAGAACATTCAGAGTGACACTCATTAGTGTTCACAGTGACGAATGGAAATCCTTCCAGTGTCAACATCAAACAGCACTGCGGTAGGTAACTCGCAAGATTCTCTATGAATCAAGCTTGTGACAAACTGGAAAGCAACAATGGTACGATTCTTTTAGAATCAAACTTGTTCCAGGAAATCTGAATTGACGACTCTAATCAGACGGATAATTTATCCTTATGATTCACTCTTTACGTTCGCAGTCTGCTTTGAGACGGTCGAGTAAAGAGAACTGGCTACTACCGCCGGGAAACCTTGTCAAGGAGGTTCTTAATCGAATCTACCTGATCACAGGTACGGTATTTAATACCGTTTAACGGTCTTCACCGACCGGAGGTAAAACGCTACCGAGTTAGGGTGAAATGTTCAAAGCCATTTCATCCGTGTTTATATATGTTGCTGCATATCAAGAAGGTGGCGTAGTTGTGCAACCGATGTCGATTCAGAAGTCACAAGAGCACAAGGTGGCGATAATCAAGATACCTAAGAATGTAAGAATGTAATAGGTCATCTTAGTTACAAGGAGCACAGATGAAGATCTCAAGCACTCAAAGTCAAATGACAAAGGCTCAAGATAAAGATCACGAAAGCATGAAGGAACAAAGCTGTTACAAACAAGATCAAGACCAATATACAAGACCAAAGCAGGAAGATCTCCTCTATAAGAATGTATTCACTCAACCATCTTAGGCTTTTTAAGCTTTTTTAGATGACCGATACATTGGGGGAGATTGTTAGCCCTATATTTTATATAGTCGAACAAGAATGTAATAGGTCATCTTAGTCGTTAAAGGTCTTGTATTGTAATAGGTTAGTCGGGAAAACCGGGCTTGGACTTTAAGCTAATATTGTCTTTGTTAAGGGCTATATGCCCAAGTGAAAGCCAAGCTCGGCCCAAGATGAAGCCCACAAAGGCCTTAGAGCCGTGGCATATATAACCCTATTCCACATGTGGAAGAGGGTGTTGGTTCATTTTACTTTCTCTCTCTAGTAAACATTAACCTTCCAAATTCTCTCTTGTTTCTCTCTCTACTTTCTTCTCTTTCTCTCTCTAAATATTTCTTCTAAATCTTGTGTTATGGATTGAATGGGAACAACACTTATGTCTTAGATACATGATTCTTTTTATTTGAATCTGAAATAACATTCCTAGGGTGAACTTCTACTTTTTTCTTGGCAGTCCTACTAGTAGAAGGCTTGATCCTATCTTTCTTGTCTTGAGATCCTTTAGCCTTAGTAGACATAATTACTCCTATAGAAGCCATGTGAACATTAGTGACAGATTTTGAAAAACCGTGCTTTACTTTATCAAACTCCCCTAGCATAGAATTAATTCTATCTTCTAGGGCATGATTTTTAATCTTTGCATCCTCTAGTTCCAATTTCTCTTCTACGGATTCTCTCTTAAGTCTCATAATTTCTTCCTCTAATGCCTGAACCACCTGAATCATCTTGTCACTTGTCTCATCGGAGTTTTCACACTCATTTGTTTTTGAAAGAGTTTCATTTTTAGATTGATTTTCAATTTCAAGAGATATACAATGTTGTTGAAACTTATTAAAACGTTTTGAAAGTGTGTTATAAGAATCTTGAAGCTTTAAAAATTTAGCGTTAGATTCATGACAAGAATGATTATCAACATTAATCACAGGCTCAACTATATTCACATATATATCATGCACATCATCACATTTATTCACAGTAGATGAAATCTCATGAGCATATTTAATATTAACAACTTGCATCACTTCGAGAGACACAATATGTTCTAAGAATCGGTCATATTCGGATAAAATCATTTCTTTCTCAATTAAATGTTGTTCATAAACATCATCCATTTCATAGAAAACTTTTTGAACTTCACCCATTTCAAAACTTAGATTTCCCGCGAGATAATAGATTCCATTTTTAATATTGTCTACAAACTGAACGATCTCTTTCTCAAACACCGTTTTCATGTGTTCGAAAACCCATTCTCTAGCGGTTTGAGCCGTTGAAGTCGTACATTCTAGGATGACCTTGTCAAACTCGGTAAGGTATCGCTCAATCTCTTTCAAGCTTAGCTTTACCGTACTTATCGGTGTAAGATTCTTAGGAATTTCCTTCGGTTCGTCCGAGTTGACAAGTGTAGGAAGTATACTAAGGTTTTCTCTAGTAGGCTTGTAAGCGAGTGTATGGATAAATTCCTTTTTCATATTAAATCGAGTTCTAAGATCTATTTTTCATATTCATTTGTGCATAATCATACTCAGGATATGTAGGAAGTAATTTTAACCGATTCTCTTCATGTAGTGACATGCTCTTAGACTCATTTAAAAACACAATCGGATCTAAGACCAATCCTAACTTGGTTGCATCATAAAGTCGTGGATTCTGGTGAAATGCTTGCTTTGCATACCCCGGGTTAGGTGGTAGGTCTATTAGACGCGATAGATTGAACTCTTGAAAAGAAGAATGAAACAAGTGTACTAAATGTGAAGCAAAGTATTGTTTTAAAAGCAAAATTTCAGTCTTTTTAACTTTCTCAGACGCCTTAATTTCCGTTTCAACCCTTTTAGACTCGAGAATTTCGAAATCCGTTTGTAGTTTTTGAATATTATTAACGACTGACTCTTTTTCTTTAAGTTATTTCGAAAGATTTGCTCTTAAACTCTCAATTTCTAGCAGATTATCCATTTGGACTTGCCTAAACCTATCAAATTCAGGATTGGTTAAGGTAGTGGACACTGGAGTTAATTCCAAGATTTTAACCTTTTCCTTATGTAAAGCAAGCTCGACAGATAAAGTCTGATTAACACTGAGGGTTTCAAGGACCGCATTATTCATTTGCTTAAGCATAGATGCCGACACCATAACCAAATCGGGTTGAGCAAACGAATTTGTAGTCGTAATAGCTCCCGGTTGTGGTTCACTCAAAGTCTGGGGACTTGCATTGATATTGTTATCATTGTTTGTCTCCTCGTTTGAGTTACTAACCACCGGAGGCTGTTCCGAATACTCCGACACTTGCTCAACTTGATAAGGTACAATACTAGTATCCGTGGCAGTATTTGGTACCTCAGAAATTGTATCAGCTCCATAAAGTGAAAGATTTGCCATGAGAGCTGCTTTGGCGGTATTGAGATCATCACAGTCAGAGTCTTATGCATCCAGATCATCACATTGATATGCGACATTGTTTGTGATGGCTGCTGTGAGACCGTCAGTGTCCGCGACTCTCGGATCTGCGAGAAATGCTAACTCTTCTTCATCGAGCTCACATCCTTGGGCTTGAGAATTCACCAAGTAGATCTTCTCCTGAAACCATGTGCTATCCCTTTTCCTCTTGGGCTGCTTACACTCTCGAGACTTGTGCCCTTCCCCTTTGCAGTTATAACATATAATCATCTTCAATTTGCCAGTGTTATTACCCCTTGTAGTAGCAGTGTTAGATGGACGTGCACCAGCAGTAGATGAACTGGGTCTCCCTTGAAGTGGTTGCACCATTACTCGGCCATCTTGAATTGTAGCCTGTTGTCGAGAGTTAGAAGAGTTCCTTAACTGATTGTTTTTTGTATCTGATCCTCTGTAACCTCGTTTGTTCAATGTTTGAGTGAGATAAGCAGACATTTGAGCAAGTATATCAGTAGGACTATCCCCTTGTCTAAACTCAGGGACAGGAATCTCATCATCACAATATAATGCTGGTGCTGATTGAGCTACAAACTGATTTGAGGGAACACTACCATGTTTTGAGTAATGGGGTTGAGGAGCCTCAAGTTGTTGATAGGTAAGAGCAGGGTTTGTTGGAGGTTGATAAGGTGGATACTGTTGTGAAGCATAAGGTAACTGATGTGAGTCTCCTTGTGATTATGTTGTTGGTTGCATGTATAGTTGGTGATAAGATGTAGGCGGTTGTGGCAAGATCGAATATTGTGGGAAGCTTGGTGTTTGATACAATGGTTGATTGGAAGATTGGTGTCCCAAAGCAAATGGTGAGTTGTGATATGATGAAATTATGTATAATTGAAGTTCGTTTTCTCAGTTCTTAACCAATTGAAATTCCTAACAAGATTGGGTTTATAATCGTTTTTGGTTGGTAGGGTTATTTGGCTTTTCTATGTCTAATTGATCAATCAAGTAAAAAGTGCAAAATATTAACTATGTAACTGTAAAACAAATAGTCAATTACAATATTTTATTCTAATAAGGGAAAAAATGTAAATCTATGAAATTAAAGGGCTGAAAATGTAAATTCTAGAAACTAATGTGCTTGAAATGTAAATTCTAGAAACTACAAGGACTAACTATGCAATTGTAACTAACAATTAACTAAAATGTAACTAATATTGAAACTGCCTAACTAAAAATGTTAAGTTGCGAAAATACAAGGACTAAAAATATGCAAACCCTAGTTTAGTGAACAATTAGCTAATTATGCAAACAGGTATAAACTCAAGGACTGAAATGCAATAAAATGGAAGTTATTATCAAAAACGGGCTATGATGTTCAGTAAGCTCGTTTAAGCTATCTAATGGACCAAATAAGCTCTAGTAACTTGCAAAAGATTTAAAACTTGATTTTACTTAGACTTGTAAAAGGAATAAAGCTAAAACTTAGTAAAATTCAAATAAGCAAATTCTAATAAGCCACAATTAAGCTAACTGATAAGCTAAACGTACACAATCAGATTTTCTTGTTAAATCTTGTTAATCAAGCCATGAGAAGCATGGAATGTCTTTCGAACTAAAAAATGATCCAGTAATGAATTCAGAAAATGGAAATAAGCTAAATCAAGCTTATTTTGACCAGCGTTGACCAACTTTTTCAAAAAGCTAAAAATTTCAAAATCCACTCATGAACACTTTATAAACTCAAATGTGAAAGAAAATTGAGAGGTTTCTGAAGTGGAAATGGAGATATGAGAAAACAGTTTAGCTCAAAATCACAGAAACTTGCAATTGCTATGGTGCTTATTCAAATGCTTATTTCTTACTCAAATCAAGATACTGTATAATTTCCTTGAAAAAATTAAAAGTTCAGATGTAAAGTGAAAGTTGAGAACTGGTTTGAATCAATTTCATCAAGAAACAAAGTAATGCTAAGCACTTGAAATCAACAACTTCTTTCTGAAATTCTAAGTGAAAAACTAACCCATACTTTTTTTTGTGCCAATTGCCTTTTTGACTCTAAAATTTACTTGAAAACTACTAAATTTGGTTTGTTATGACTTAATGACTTAAAGTGAGCTAGAATTATCAAATTTCTAACACTTGAACACAAAGTGAAAGCTTGTACCAAACACCACTTTACTGAATTTTAGCAAACTTTTGTGAAAGGAATCAAAGCAACTGGTTAAGCTGTTTAAAAAGACATATCAGACTAAGTTTAT
This sequence comes from Glebionis coronaria, assembly GCA_025667525.1. Classification (NCBI taxonomy): domain Eukaryota; kingdom Viridiplantae; phylum Streptophyta; class Magnoliopsida; order Asterales; family Asteraceae; genus Glebionis; species Glebionis coronaria. The sequence continues at coordinate 178,649,729 of CM046880.1, read as the reverse complement.
CTACTCAAATGAAGTGCAAATGAACCACAACAAACAATTTAACAAGCTAGAACTCAATATGATCAATTAAGCTAAAATGACTGATAAAACTAATGACATGAACAAATTTTAAGCTAATAAGCAAGAATATAACTACACTTAAGCTACTCAATCAACAAAATCAGTTCAAAAGCTTCTAAACACACTTGATCAAGCAGTCAAACAAGAATTAGCTAGGAAATTAGCATGCAGTTAACAATTCAGTGGAACAAAAATGTAGAACTTGAAACCTTTTAGCTTAGGCCTCCATTGAAGGAGTAGAGAAGCGCTGAGGTTTCTAACCAATGCTAAACCACCACCTTAGCATTTAAATCTACCAACCAACAACTATTATCACCATAACCACCATTTTTGACTAGAAAACTTCAAAATCAACTAGGACTGGAACTGGATGAACAGATCACTCCAACAGCTACAAGATCTTCAAAACTTAGCTAATCATGATCATTTGTGATCATAACAAGCTAACAGTAACACAAGGATAACAAGATTCAAGGTATGAACAGTAACTGAAGAAGATGAATGTGAATTTTATTTGATTGAAGGAGAAAGTTTGTTACAAAGCTAGTAAATTGGTTACAACTAAGCTAACTAACTCAAGAGCTTGTCAGACTCTTGAGTTGCTTGACCTAACTAACTAGAACTAAGATTGAGAGGAAATGAAGATGTGTTTGAAATTTTCACACATTAACTACTCGTACAAATGAGAAGTTATAGTCCTATTTATAGACAAATGTGAGGAAGTTTTGGAGTTGATGACGTGTTCCCACCATTGAATTGTTGCCACGTGTCACAAAGCTGCAAAATGTTCATCCTTATGTTCTTCAAGAATTGGGGATTTTTGATCAATTAAGTTTGAGCTTAATTGGTTGTATCCAATGTGTTTCTCTCTTGAAAACGTCGACTTTTCATGTGGAAATCATGATCTGAAATTCATTGTATCTCAAATTCGTCCCTCGGTTATTTGTTGAAGAAGAAGGCCACGTGTCACTTTCTGGTTCGGCGAAATATGATCACACGGATCATTATCTAAAATGGATAATTGAATTATGGCATGGCGTGTTCTCATTGGTTGATTTTATAAGTAGTGGGAGTAATTAATTCATTGCGGCGCATTAACTGAAAGGGTGTGGTGGCAACTTGTGTGGCAATCCGTGTGACTATTTCCTTTCCTTCTCATTGGTTGATTTTATGTCACACGGATTGAACTTGTTTAATCATTGGAAAAGGGCAATTTCAGCGCCTTAAGTATGGCAAATTCACAATTTAAGCTAGGAACTTCATTTCTTTGGCATAAATGGTCCTTCCACTTGCATTCTTGATTGATTTGACCCTTTGACTTGGTTGACTGAAGAGTTGACCATGTTTGACTTTCATCTTGACTTTGACAAGTTTACACTTTTGATCCTTCAACTTTGGAGTGTTGTCAAGATAGGTCCCTTATCTTCAAAGTCTTGTCATCTTTGATCCTTCTTTGTCTTTTTCATCCAAATAAGCTTGATTTTCTTCTTGTTTGCTTGAAAATGTATCATTCTTACCTATTTATACACAAACACAAAACATACCACATAATTCCGCTTTATAGCACAAAAGTTAGGTATTTTCCTTGTGTTTTAGGGTGATTTGTTGATTAATTGATATGAGTTTTTGCTCATATCAAATCCCCTGCACTTGAACATTGCCATGACCTCATGCAATGCTATATTTTAAAGCACAAATTTACATTCTCCTCATAATTAATCCACCTTAGCCAATATGGAATGCATCTATACTACTCTACACTATATGATGCATGATTTTGATTTTGAACAATGCAATGCAAAAGAAACAATTCTACTTATATCTTTTTGGATTTTTATTGAAATGGTTTTGATGGAAATAACTCATTAAGAAATCAATGACTTAAATTAGGGCTTGGGTACCATGGACACTTATCATCCTCAAGTTTCACTTTCCCCATATCAAGCTTAAAAATGGGATCATTGCATTCACAAGTAAAAAGTGCATCAACTTATTCATGACAATTAAATGTGGAACCGGTTATTATTTGAGCAAATTGCTTTTGGGCAAATTTGTCATTATTTAAAGCGTGAAGTATAAGAAATGCAAAATCCAAAAATAAGGAAGCACGGTTTTAATCCTAAGTAATCCTCTCATCCATTACTTGAAAAACCGCTCACAATTAATATAAGTCCGTTTCAAGAGTAATAATTCATTCGCCTTATGTGTAAAATCCTCATGTCATGCATTAATAAGTAGCTACACACTCGCTAAGGAAAGAAAAATAAACCGCACGCAATAATTTACATCCGCCACCTTTTTTAGACTTTGGATCTTCAACCCCGCAACCCGTCAAGGTAATATTGGATTGGAGCAACTACTAAATCCTCGCAACCCGTCAAGGTAATATTGGAATCTAATAGTTACTATAATTAACACTTCTCTGCCCCTCTTGGGAGTCTTGTATTATTATTTTTTTTTCTTTTTTGTTTTTTTCTAGCCACTCATTTTTTTTGTAAGCCGCTCTTATTTTTCTTCATTCCTCACAAAGAAAGTTGAAAAGAATAAAAGGAAAAACACCCGCTAAGTATTAAGCTTGACTTAAGTCTAGTATACATAAAACGTTCTAACTTAGAATCTTAAGACGTACTTATATCAACCATGAATGATAAGACCAAAATGCATAAGAGATTACAGACCGATTAAAACCGTTCTTGATTATTTATTAACATATATACATGCGAAGAAAATAGAGGTAAAGAAGAGAAAGACTTAGCCACAAGTAATTATCATGAAGTTTATCTAGCCCTTTTATACTTGCTTCAACTCTATCATTTCCCATTCTCCACATGTTTATAATCTCAAAGAACGAGATTGGTGGATGCTTAGCCTAATAGACAAATGAAGGACTACATGGTTAAGGATACTAGCTAGAGAATGCTAAGATAAGAAAACTCGGGTTGAGTCAAAATATCCATGGCGGACCTAATATGTCAAAGAAGTCTAAATTTTGTTAAATCATGTTCTTATTATATTTTTTCCTTTTTTATATATTTTTGATGAAAATTAAAAGAAGAAATATATACAAATGCAAATGTGTTATGCAAATGAAAAATGCTTAATGCAAAAATTATGAATGCATATTTTTGGTGGCCAAAGTAGATAAAAAATTTGAAAAATGTTTGAAAAATTAATTTTCCATGTTATCATGAAGGTCAATGACAAGTTCTAGGTAAGGTCACTTCGATAGAAGACCCCCCTACACTTAAGCTAAACATTTTCCTCAATTTTTAAGAGCATGGAAGTATAAAACTTCCCCTACACTTATGACAATGAATAGACTTTGCTTAACCCAAGTTAAGGAAAGATCAACTATAGTGAATTCATTTTTAAAGCACAATGTGTCTATGAAAAATCACAATAGCAACGAAGTGAACCGGATACAAGGGCCTCCTCCATAAGCTCCAAAGCATGAAATGAGTGAGTAACCCTACGAACATCATGAAGACAAAAGAAGGTCTACCCCAACACTTCTCAACAAATTGCTATCCTTATTTCTAACCTACAACACTCTAGTTCTAACAACTTCTAAACCTAGATATTCAAGCTTGATTTAAGGAGTCTCTAGCTCGACTCTTCCCACACTTAAAAGTGCCTAATACCTATCATGGAGAAGAAAAGTTTAGCCCTTTTTAAGAAAAATCTCCATGATGAGGTAAAACAAATTTTCATTTATCAAAACTCCATAAATATCCCCCAGGATCAAATACATAATTACCATCCCACTTATAACATAATTCCACAACTAACTTCCCTAGCAATGGTGAAAAGGGTGAGGTGTGGTTCTCCAAAATGTTTTCCCATATGGTCTCTAAAAGGTGATAAGGTGATACTCTTAAATCTTTCACATGTTTTCCTTTTGTTGCATCAGGCGGATACTGAGATGGTTTAGCAAGCTCTATTCAAGGATCAAAAATCCGTTCCTTGATGGGAAAACAACAAGTGTTGGTTGCCTTAGAAGATTCTCCCTTGTAGGGCACATGGTGAGAGAAAGGTTGTGGAGTAATTGGTTGTGAAAGGATTGAGGTGGTCAAAGAAGAAGGTATAGAATCCTCATGCAATAAAGATTCTAGATATAGAATGTCCCCCTCCTCATCAAGATAACCAAGAGTATACTCAAAAGATATATCCATCTCTAAAAACTCATCACTCGCATCCATGATAGAATCCTCCTCATCACCATAAACATCATAGATTGGGCTATCAAAGATTGGTGATTCCTCAAAACCCAAGGAAGTATGATCATCAACAAATGGAGAATCACAAGTAGAAATATCATCATCACTATAGTCATCATATGTTGGTGATTCACAAAGAAGAGATTTTTCATCACTAAAGTCCTCATGAATATCGTCATTATTGTGGAAAAGTGGATTGTCAAATTAGGTTTCACCAAAGTTTAGCTCTTGAGGTTCATGAAAATCCAAAGATGAAGTAATGGAAGCAATAGTCTCAACATGAGCTAAATCATAATCTCTAATTAAGCAAGCTTCATAAAAGTATTCATCACAAACGTCATCAAGGATATCCTCATGAGTTTCCTCCTCAGTCACAACATCAATATGTTTTACCGCTTCGAGCTCATTAGATTTCGTAGACAACTTCCCTATGTTAAACACAACTCTCTCATCTCCTACCCGCATTGTAAGTTCACCGTCCGCCACATCTATGAGAGTTCGACCCGTTCTCAAAATTGGCCTACAAACAATCAAAGGCACTCTAGGATCCATATCATAATCAACCACCACAAAATCCACGGGAAAGGTAAATCTATCAACCCCAACAAAAACATCCTCCGCAATTCCCACCGGATAAGCTATAGTACGGTTGGCTAACTCAAGTGTCACCCTAGTGGGAGTGAGCTCGGGAAGTGAAACTTTCTTCCAAACCGATAATGGCATGAGATTTATGCTTGCTCCTAAATCCGCTAAAGCCATGCAATTTTCCACCCCTGGGAAATTTCACGGAATCAAAAACCTCCCCGAATCTCCAAGCTTAGTAGGCAACTTCTTAAGCAAAACCGCGAAGAAATTTTCATTCAAGGAAGCATTAGGCAAATCCACCAATCTCTCCTTGTTAGAAAGTAAGTCCTTGATCATCTTAGCAAACTTAGGCATATTGGCTAAAGCTTCCGCAAAGGAGATATTTATGTTAAGTTGCTTGAACATCCTCAAAATATTTGAGACTTGGATATCATCCTTGTTCTTAAGCTTTTCCTTTCTCAATCTTGATGGATAAGGGAGACTTGGTTTTGGTTGTTGTTGAATGGTTGATTTGTCTTTGTTAGCTTCTTGATTGGAAATTGTGGAAGGTAAAGGAGAAGTGGGAATAGGTTGAGAAGGTGTGTTTGAGTGAATAGGAGCAATAGTGGGTTTAACAATAGGAGGTCTAGGAGGTGAAGGATCCTTTGTTGACTTTCCACTTCTTTTTGTAATGGCATTGAAATTTTCCCTTGGGTTTGTTTGTGTGTTAGATGGTAAAGCCCCTTGTTGTCTTTGATTGAAAAGCATCATAAATTTCTTATGTGTTTCCTCAGGCATTTCTTTCATTCTTTTCTCATTAGCTTGGAACCTCCTTTCATTCTCTTGATTCATTTTGTGAAGAAGCTAAATTGTGTTATAATCATGTCGCACATTCCCTTGAAAACCTTTGGGTTGGAAAGGTGGAGGTTGATTGTAAAACCCTTGATTGTTGCCTTGAAAGGTATTTCCTTGATTGTGAAAAGTATTTGGTGGTCTATAGTTATTCCCTTGGTATTGTGGCCTTGGACCTTGGTTCCTTTGTAACACTTGAGGGGGATTTTGTTGAAGTTGGGTGGGAGGTTGGGGTGGGAATCCTGGTGGTGCAAGATAGTTTTGAGATTCGTAAGAAAGGTTATTTTGATTGATGTTTTGTTTGAAATGTTCTCGATGTTCCTCTTGGTAAGCATAAAATTCCCCTTGATAACCTTGCACCTTATCACATTGTTGATAGGAATGAGGACCTCCACAAGTCTCACATGAAAGAGTAATGGCATGCACATCATTTGTGGAATGATTTCCCATAGAAAGCTTCATAAAGTCATTGAACATTGTTTCTTGCATCTTTTGAGTGTTTTGCATGATTGTTTAATTTTCCTTTTGAGCTTGAGTCAATGCTTGAATGCATGAAATGAGTTTAGTCTCCAATGGTCTAGAACCTCCTTCTTGAATGACATGTACTCTTTCATCAAATTGTGTGTTGATTTTCACCATTGCTTTGGTCTCAATAATATCCCAAGCCTCTTGAATGGATTTAAGAAGAATAATCCCTCCCGTGGAAGCATTGAGTGAGTCTTGGTGATGAGGTTTAAGGCCATTGTAGAAAGTATTGATTTGGTGAACTTCATCCAATCCATGGTTAGGGCATCTCCTCAATAACTCTCTATACTCCTCCCAAGCATCACTAAATGTTTGACTAGGTTTTTGTTGGAAGCCTATAATTAAGTTCCTTAAATCCGTGGTCTTAGATGAGGGAAATAACTTGTTCAAAAACTTGGTAGTGAAACCATCCCATGTGATAATACTCTCGGGTGGTTGTGTATCTAACCAATTCTTAGCCGGACCCTCTAGTGAAAATTGTACCAATATCAACTTAATAGCATCATGGGGAACTCCATTGTACTTAATGGTGTTGCAAAGAGCAAGAAATCTCTTAAGGTGATCATGAGGATTATCATTCTTGTTCCCATAAAAAGGTGTGTTTGAAACCAAGTTAATCATGGAGGTTTTTAGCTCAAATGTGTTTGCGGGAATATCGGGTATCTTGATAGCATCGGCATATCCGTGCACATTGGATTGCAATTGCTCCATCAAAGATCGAGTATGAACTCCGGCCATGGCTTCTTGTTGTGGATGAATCAAAGCATGATTCTCGGGATCGGCTTGATGGACAGTGGTGTTCCTACTCTTTCTCTTTTTCTTCTTTTTCGAAGGAAGGGGTTGTACACCAATCGGTATTTGTGCACGCCCGCGAGTGAGCATGCAACTCAATACGAGGAATGAGACAGAAGCTCTCTTGTGACTTTGAAGACAAAGGGATTACCCTCTTCGAATTTCAATATGAAATATCAACAAGAAAATAATAATATACGTATGTACTACTTGGGTGTAAGACCCCCAATGAAGCCTTCCTTCTTAGAATACTCACAAGTGAATGGGGGGTTATGTGGCGCGAAGCACTTAAGTACCTATTGACCCTTTGATGGAATTTTATAGCTCGTCGCCTTTCTATTCACTTAATTGTTTGTATTCTTCGAATTGTTGCTTATTGGAAGTATTTATCTATTCTTGCTTTATTTTGTTTGATCGATACACGTGTCAAGGACCGGAACGCCCCTCAACACGGTGTATTCCCATGGCAATACTTATGGAGAATATGTGTGTTGGTTTTTCTTATACGTATACGTATTTAATTATAATAATATATGGAAAATATTTTTGTATTTATGAGTTTTTTAGAGAAAATACTATATGTACATAAAAAACCGAGAGAATCCAATAATATATATCTTTGGGTACAATCTCTTAGGAAAGAGATTGCTTTTTGGATTTTTTAATTTGTTTGGTCAATTCTTTAGGAAAAGAATTGTTTTTGTTATTTTTTAGTTTTTATGTATTTTTATCTTTTTGATTTTTTATTGTTTTTGATTTATGATACGTAAAAATAACGTTCACTAGGTGAACGGATCCCAAAAGCCAATAAAAACCGTCAGTCGATAGTCTCTCGTAGAGTCAAAGAACCCGCAGCGGCGCCATTTGAAATTGTTTATAATTGAAGTTCGTTTTCTCAGTTCTTAACCAATTGAAAGTCCTAACAAGATCGGGTTTATAATCGTTTTTGGTTGGTAGGGTTATTTGGCTTTTCTATGTCTAATTGATCAATCAAGTAAAAAGTGCAAAATATTAACTACGTAACCGTAAAACAAATAGTCAATTACCAAATTTTATTCTAATAAGGACAAAAATGTAAATCTATGAAATTAAAGGGCTGAAAATGTAAATTCTAGAAACTAATGTGCTTGAAATGTAAATTCTAGAAGCTGCTAGGACTAACTATGCAATTGTAACTAACAATTAACTAATATGTAACTAATATTGAAACTGTCTAACTAAAAATGTTAAGTTGTGAAAATACAAGGACTAAAAATATGCAAACCCTAGTTTAGTGAACAATTAGCTAATTATGCAAACATGTATAAAACTCAAGGACTGAAATGCAATAAAATGGAAGTTATTATAAAAAACGGGCTATGATGTTCAATAAGCTCGTTTAAGCTATTTAATGGACCAAATAAGCTCTAGTAACTTGCAAAAGATTTAAAACTTGATTTTACTAGACTTGTAAAAGGAATAAAGCTGAAACATAGTAAAATTCAAATAAGCATATCCTAATAAGCCACAATTAAGCTAACTGATAAGCTAAACGTGCACAATCAGATTTTCTTGTTAAATCTTGTTAATCAAGCCATGAGAAGCATGGAATGTCTTTTGAAATAAAAAATGATCCAGTAATGAATTCAGAAAATAGAAATAAGCTAAATCAAGCTTATTTTGACCAGCGTTGACCAACTTTTTCAAAAAGCTGAAAATTTCAAAATCCACTCATGAGCACTTTCTAAACTCAAATGTGAAAGAAAATTGAGAGGTTTCTAAAGTGGAAATAGAGATATGAGAAAACAGTTTAGCTCAAAATCACAGAAACTTGCAATTGCTATGGTGCTTATTCAAATGCTTATTTCTCACTCAAATCAAGATACTGTATAATTTCCTTGATAAAGCTAAAAGTTCAGATGTAAAGTTAAAGTTGAGAACTGGTTTAAATCAATTTCATCAAGAAACAAAGTAATGCTAAGTACTTGAAATCAACAACTTTTTTCTGAAATTCTAAGTGAAAAACTGACCCATACTTTTTTTTGTGCCAATTGCCTTTTTGACTCTAAAATTGACTTGAAAACTACTAAACTTGGTTTGTTATGACTTAATGACTGAAAGTGAGCTAGAATTATCAAATTTCTAACACTTGAACACAAAGTGAAAGCTTGTACCAAACACCACTTTACTGAATTTTAGCAAACTTTTGTGAAAGGAATCAAAGCAACTGGTTAAGCTGTTTAAAAAGACATATTAGACTAAGTTTATCTACTCAAATGAAGTGTAAATGAACCAACTAAAAACAATTTGACAAGCTAGAACTCAATATGATTAATTAAGCTAAAATGACTGATAAAACTAATGACGAGAACAAATTTTAAGCTAATAAGCAAGAATATAACTACACTTAAGCTACTCAATCAACAAAATCAGTTCAAAAGCTGTCTAAACACACTTGATCATGCAGTCAAACAAGAATTAGCTAGGAAAATACCAGACAGTCAACAATTCAGTGGAAGAAAAATGCAGAACTTGAAACCTTTTAGCTTAGGCCTCCATTGAAGGAGTAGAGAAGCGTTGAGCTTTCTAACCAATGCTAAACCACCACCTTAGCATTTAAATCTACCAATCAACACCTATTATCACCATAACCACCATTGTTGACAAGAAAACTTCAAAATCAACTAGGAGTGGAACTGGATGAACAGATCACTCCAACAGCTACAAGATCTTCAAAACTTAGCTAATCATGATCATTTGTGATCATAACAAGCTAACAGTAACACAAGGATAACAAGATTCAAGGTATGAACAGTAACTGAAGAAGATGAATGTGAATTTTATTTGATTGAAGGAAAAAGTTTGTTACAAAGCTGGTAAATTGGTTACAACTAAGCTAACTAACTCAAGAGCTTGTCAGACTCTTGAGTTGGTTGAGCTAACTAACTTGAACTAAGATTGAGAGGAAATGAAGATGTGTGTGAAATTTACACACATTAACTACTCGTACAAATGAGAAGTTACAGTCCTATTTATAGACAAATGTAAGAATGTTTTGGAGTTGATGACGTGTTCCCACCATTGAATTGTTGCCACGTGTCACAAAGCTGCTAAATGTTCATCCTTATGTTCTTCAAGAATTGGGGATTTTTGATCCATTAAGTTTGAGCTTAATTGGTTGTATCCAATGTGTTTCTCTCTTGAAAACGTCCTCTTTTCATGTAGAAATCATGATCTCAAATTAATTGTAGCTCAAATTCGTCCCTGGGTTATTTGTTGAAGAAGAAGGCCACGTGGCACTTTCTGGTTGGGCGATATATAATCACATGGATCATTATCCAAAATGGATAATTGAATTATGGCATGGCGTGTTCTCATTGGTTGATTTTATAAGTAGTGCGAGTAATTAATTCATTACGGCGCATTAACTGAAAGGGTGAGGTGGCAACTTATGTGGCAATCCGTGTGACTATTTCCTTGCCTTCTCATTGGTTGATTTTATGTCACACGGATTGAACTTGTTTAATCTTTGGAAAATGGCAATTTTAGCCCCTTAAGTATGGCAAATTCACAATTTAAGCTAGGAACTTCATTTCTTTGGCATAAATGGTCCTTCTACTTGCATTCTTGATTGATTTGACCCTTTGACTTGGTTGACTGAAGAGTGGACCTTGTTTGACTTTCATCTTGACTTTGACAAATTTACACTTTTGACATCAACTTTGGAGTGTTGTCAAGATAAGTCCCTTATCTTCAAAGTCTTGTCATCTTTGATCCTTCTTTGTCTTTTTCATCCAAATAAGCTTGATTTTCTTCTTGTTTGCTTGAAAATGTATCCTTCTTACCTATTTATACACAAACACAAAACATACCACATAATTCCGCTTTCTAGAACAAAAGTTAGGTATTTTCCTTGTGTTTTAGGGTGTTTTGTTGATTAACTGATATGAGTTTTTGCTCATATCATATGACAATGTTGGATGGTTTGCCATTAATGCCAATGGTTCTTGATAAGATCCCTGAGAGATTCGTTTTTGGATCACATGCTTCTCGTGTTGTTGCAAGAAAGCATAGAGTTGATCTAAATTTGACTTGTGCAAATTTCGAATCATCTTAACATCGGTAACATATTGACTCCATTCTTGGTGTAACGTGTTCAAGAACTTTGTGTTTAGTTAAAACTAAGCAATCCTTATATTATACATGTTCATATCATTCATCAAAGTAGTGAAACGCTAGTAGTAATCGTGAAGAGTCCCCTCTGGAATGTATGTAAACCTATCAAACAAGTCATACAACTGACACTCTCGTTCTTGCTTAGTTAGAGAGGTCCCTTGTAACAAAATAGCTAATCGATCCCATAGATCCTTTTCCAATGTGTGTTCACTTACCATTCTATAGATATCGAGTGGAAGGGCTTGAAGTATTGTCTGAACGGCCCTTTCATCTGCATCAGCAATGATTTTGTTAGCATCCGTTAACTCATGATACAACCTTGTCCGCGTCACATTGTTGACAGTAACTTCTCCCCAATCTAGTGGACCTTTTTTTATAGATTGAAGCATAAGTCTACCATTGGGTTTGCCCATGATGTAAGTTTTCATGCAACCTTCCCATGCTTCAAATAAATCTTTGATGAGCAACGGTGGGCGAGTGTCGGTACCCGAGATGATTGAGATATCGGTAAGCGAAGTCATTGTTGGCATATATGAATTTGAATTCATTTTATGATCCCTTGAATAAAGATTATCAAAAATGATCGAGCAATGAAATAAGATTATGTGTTTTAATGTTGTTTAAATAAAGATATTATGATCTTTTGGTTGTGTATTTTTGTAAATGTCTCCAAATAAATTTAAAGTTGAAAAAATCCTCTAAGTGTTGCAAATGATGGCTGATCGTACTCCTAGATCGGACACCCTGATCTTACTCAAGCTATCGTATCCCGATCGTACTCACCTATCTTACTCAAGCTATCGTATCCTGATTGTACTCAAGCTATCGTATCATGATCGTACTCAAGCTATCGTATCCTGATCGTACTCAAGCTATCGTATCCTGATCGTACTCAAGCTATCGTATCCAACGATCGTACTATGCTATCGTACTCCCTAATCATATCCAGCGATCGTATTATGCTATCGTACTCAATGATCGTAGGCAATGATCGTGGTCTAGATCGTACCTGTGATCGTAGTGGTGATCATGGTCACTGATCGTAACCTTTATCTTACTTGTGATCGTAGTGATGATCGTAGTATGGGATCGTGACTATGGATCACAAGTAGAAACCCCCAGGGTTTATGCAATCACAAAATCAGATCGTAACACCAAAAAATAAGCCGAGACTTAGAATCAACAAGAAAGAATGGATTTTTACCTTGGAATTCGTGATTCTAACCAAACGAATATCACCAAATCATTACTAAAACTATTTGGAAGAGATATATATCACTTGGAATCACAAAAACACGAAAATTTTTTGAAACTTTAGGAAAAATCAATCAAAAACACATGAACACACTTAGAAAAGTATGAACAACACCAAAACCAATCTTTATTTCATCCCATAGCTCTTGATACCAATTGTAGAAGTGTGATAATCTTTGTATTTCAAGAGGGTTGATGCTTTTCCAAGAGAGAGAAACTTAGAGAGAGAAGTGAAAGAAACTATATGTATTACTTTGAGAAATGAAACAACCAACACCTCTTTCCATGGTGGAAAGAGGTTTATATACCCAAGTCCTTAACGGACTTGGGCCTCAAGCCCATGAACATGCTCATGGGTCGGGCTTAACATAAATTTAACTTAAACACTACTACGAGCCTATAACTATATTGTTGGAGTGACCGATACTTTATTTATACGTAAAACGCATTTCCAACATGACTTCTCTACAGACTTTGATAAGAACCCTATTAAGCCCGACCAGCGTTCCATTAAGTGATTATACCTCTTTAAGTGTCTGAGGGGATGGTAGCTGTATCACATCGTCTGTCTTCTCCAGACAAGGCTTGATTCCGTTTGGATTAATCATATACCCAAGGAACATTCCTTCGGTTGCTCCAAACATGCATTTTTTGGGATTCAGTTTCATGTTAATTTTCCTCAATGTGTCGAATATCTCCTTGATATCTCAGAGGAGTTCGTCCTCCGTATGGCTTTTGATATGCAAGTCGTCAACGTAGACTTCATGGTTACGGCCTATCTAGGAGTCGAAGGCTTTATCAACAAGTCGTTGATATGTCGCTCCTATGTTCTTGAGTCCGAACGGCATTTTTGTGTAACAATATACGTCCTGATTGGTATGGAACGCCATATTCTCCTCGTCTTCCTCCGCCATATGGATTTGATGGTATCCTTTATACGCGTCCAAGAAACATTTAAAAGAGTACCCCGCATAAGGATTCCACCTTCCAATCGATCTTTGGTAAGGGATAACAATCTTGTGGGCAAGCTTTGTTCAAGTCTGTGAAGTCCACACACATGCACCAGCTTCCATCATGCTTCTTGACCATGAACGGATTGGAGAGCCACTCGTGGTAATAGACCTCGCCCATGATTCCTGCGTCTACCAGCTTCCGTACCTCGTCCACTATTACCTGGCTGCGTTCTCGTGCTTGGCCACACTTCTTTTGCTTAACAGGGGGATATACAGGGCGGATTTGAAGCTTATGTTCTGCGATCGAACGCGATACGCTCGTCATATGCTTTGGTTCCCATGCAAATATATCAATGTTTGCTTTTAGGAGAGAGCACATGGCCTTCTTTCCTTTCTCGGAGAGGGTTTCCCCGATAGCCAGCTCTTGTTCCGGATAATTAGGGTGGATTACCACTTTCCAATTAGGGGTGGTGATCCTTCCTTTATAGGAGCTGGCTGGATTGGTGTTGTCACGACATGACACTCTAATGCCGGTACGACTGAGTTGTTGATGAGACTGCAATTATACATAGTCTCATCGTCGAAATCGGGCTTAAAACGCTTAAAATATGATGAAAATACCCCTATATATGCTTGTATTTATGTCTTGTGTATTTTAGGTGCGGATATCGTGTAATCAACAAAAGATCACAAGAATAGAGCAAAAACGAACACGGGAAACGAAGCCGTACAAAGAACCGGGCCCAAGAATGGAATTTCCAAAATTACCCTTGAAGTTTTGAAGAATGTCATGTTTGGTCCCTCATCTTTGAAGACTTGTCACAAATGACCCTCCACTAATCATTTGTACAAGAAAAATCCTTAAAGTTTGAAGATATGTCAAAACAGCCCTTGAAGATTAAAGGAATTGCAAGATTGGTCCTTGATTGAAAGTTTCATACACATTGTGCCAAAAATGACAACTTAGGCAAACTTATTTACAATGGAATTAAGTTTTTGGCTGATTATTACAAAGTGATTAAAGAATGAAACATGGGGGGCCATTTAGGTCAAACACAAGAACTTCTCCCATCCAACTACAACTCGCCACCTCATCACCCCTTCCCCGCTCCACCAATCACGTCCACCCCTCCATCCGCGTCAGTTTTCGACCCACCAACTTATATAACTGATTAAATCAGTTATACCTTTCCCTCTAAACACCAAATTTAAATTAACCCACCTACTAAACCAGATTAAACCACCCCTTTACCAACCCATAAAACCCTAAAAATTACCAGGGTAAATTAAACCCTAATCAAAGGGTTTTTCACCTATTTTCTCCAGATCCCCAATTAAGCCCAACTTAAACAAATCCCACTCATCTTTTCCCTTCCCCGTGACCTTCATGTGGACCCCCCCCCCCCATGTCCCCTGCCTCCCCGTTTATGGCAAAATGAACATCTTTCAGAAAATCAACGACTAATTCATCATACTTGGACCAAAGGTACTCATTGAACGGTTCAAGATCACTTTTACAGCCTGGCAACCTCACATGACGATTTTGACCAAGATTCAAAGGGCATTCTTGGAAATTTTCATATTAGGGTTTAGTGCTTTAGTATCTTTTGTATTATTTTATTCTAGCATACTAGAATGTTCTTCTAAGTAGTATATAATGGGTGTCATGTACCCATTTGTTCTTGTTCCAGATTTTGTATTTTACTACTTTTATTAATGAAAATGAAAAATTTATTAAATTGCAATATCTGAGTTCCAATTGTTCTATCTTATTTGTTTAAGACATATTTCTTGTTTGAAAGTATTTTGGGTGAAAAAGTTCTCATTTTTATCAAAAAAGTTTCAAGAAATCCGTTGGAAACCATTTTTTTCATATAAGCTTAAAGAGATAAGCTAGCTTAATCAATAAGCTAGTCTTATACTCTTATAAGCTTTGTTAATCCAGGTCTCTTTCTTGACTTGTTTAATCTTAGTAGGAGTTACAAATTTAGTATAATGGAAGTTGGTGGTTTTTGAAGACCACCATTCATCATCATCCCACATACCAACAAGCCCTTTCTGAAATTGGCCAGCTCAAGCCCGGGCTTGATGGAGAAGGCTTAAGCTAAGCCTTTGTGAGGCTTGGATGTAATCCCACCAAGTAAATTTTGCACTCTCTATACTTACTTGAAGTTCATGATTTTGAGTTTGATAGATTTTATGAATTAAACTGTTGGATGTTAGATCAAATACTAGATATTGTTTACTTGTGAGATTGATGCATGTTTAGATAGGTTTGACTGGATTTGATGCAAGTTATAGTACAAATTCTTGGTTAATTTTCACTTTTCTGTTTTAAGGGAGTGTTTGGATCTTGGTTTTATAAGCAGTTTGTGAGATGCAAATGGTTTAAAGTCAGTTTAAAATCACTCATTTTGGCAGCTTTGTTTGTTATCAGCTTAGTGAGTTTGGTTTGGTGAGATTTGGTAAGTTTTGTATGCAAGTTTTGGGAAAACATAGTAAAAAAATCAAAAGGCCATTAACTGCTCAATTTTGTGGAATTTTTCCAATCAAATCTTTGTGCTTCATAGGTTATAGGTTAATTTAGGAGTTGTGACTGATTTGGGCTAGCTAGGGAGTGAATTGAGTGAGTTTTGGCCAACCAAAACTCACCCACATGCACTTTGCATCAACAAAGTCCCAACAGACCCCCACCCCATTGCCTATACAGTGACTGCATAGGTGATTTTTCTGCTTGATTTTGCAAAGTAACTTGGTGATTTTATATTTTATTTGACTCCCCACAACCCAACTGGTTGTGGGGGTTCCTTTGTTTGCCCACAAATCCTATTAAATCTCAAGCTACAAGCAAAAAGGTACCCAGACCTTGTTTTTATAACTGGCAGTGGGAACTCAATTCCCACTGTTGGTGTTACAAGTTCCCACTGCTACACAAGCTGACAAAGTGACTCACATGTCACTGTCAGATTCTTCAAATTTTGTCTTTAGTGAGCTAAAATAGGATTTAAAACTTGATTTTTGTTTCATAATTTTTCTTATTTATTTTCTGATTTTTCTATTAATTTTATTTTCTATCCACAGTTCATTTAGTATTTTTTTTAGATTCAATAGAATTTTAAATTACTTTTTAAGTTTCTGTTTTTCGTCTTTTAGTGTAAAATTTTAATATTTTTCAGTTTTAAAAATTTTCTTATATTTAGAAAAATATTTAAGACTTTTAGTTCAAAAATATTTTACTGTTCACTTTTTAATTAATTTTCAGATTTTATTTAATTTAATTAGGGTTTTAATTGTATACTGTTTTGTCTTTTAGTGAAAAATATTTATTTTTTCAAACTTTTTCATTTTTATACTGTTCATTAGTATAATTTAGGATTTTTAAAATTGTCAAATAATTTTTAGCATTATTTTATTATTTTTAATTATTATTTTAGTTTAAAAATAGTTTTTAGAGTTTTAAAAATAGAAGAATAGTATTTAAAATTTAAGAAAAATACTTTTTAGGTTTTAAATAATATAAGTAAGTTATTTGTCCAATAAAATAATATTTTGGGCTTTTTCTTAATTACATTTAATTTTTTGGCTTTAATTAGCATTAAAAATTGAATATTTAATTAATGAAAGGTTTTAAAATTTATTTATATGATTTTTATCCTTATTTATATTATTTTAGACTTAGTTTTCATTTTTAATTTGTTTTTAGCTTAAAACTTTTAATTTTTCACGTTTTACTTATTTACGTTCGCGTTTTACGTCACTCGTCGTAGTTTAATTGTAGTCGTAGCTCGTCTTTAATTTTCTTTATTTTCTCATCCAAAAACGACACTATCCAAACTCTTGATTTGATATAATTGGCATCTAATACACACACCTCCTCGAGAACGAACCCGCACTTATTCGGTTTTACGTTTTTCCTAAAACGTAACGCTTAATACTTGCCCATAATAAGCTCTTTTTCCTAAAAGACGTATTTATACGACTATCAAAATGGCGCCGCTGCCGGGGAGGTGTTTTTAGTGTGCCATTATTAGTATCGTGTTTGTGTGAGTGGTGCGTTTTTGCTTTTCAAGTTTTGGAAAGCGTGAATATCGTACATACTCATTTTTGTTATTTTTCCTTATTATATTATAGTATCCAAATAAATTGTGTTTAGTTTTCCTAAACTAAACACACAACAATCATTTTACTATATTG
Source organism: Glebionis coronaria (assembly GCA_025667525.1). Lineage (NCBI taxonomy): Eukaryota > Viridiplantae > Streptophyta > Magnoliopsida > Asterales > Asteraceae > Glebionis > Glebionis coronaria. Next base: position 178,632,163 of record CM046880.1, on the reverse strand, counting down.
TAGATATCCCATTATTTTTTTCGTTTTTCTTTGTGAATATATTACTATATTGTGCTTACGTAGAACAATAAAAATACAAGTACTCTAAAAGCGTGAAAACGCAACCTTGATTCGGGATTTCATCACTCAAGCATTGTATTCGAATCCAAAGCAAAAGTGTAAAGGAAAAATAGATAAATACTTTCGGGAGGCTTAATTTCAGTTAACACAAACTATAAGGTGGGTATAAGGCAGTTGTATTTCACGACCTAAGGGAAAAAGGCTCTTAAGTGCTTAGCGCCGCCTCGTTTCCCCCGCTTGCTTGTGCGTGTTTTGAGAAAAAGGGCTAATCGAGGGTTTGCCAACCAAAGTATTATCTACGTATATTGTAGAAACTAGAAGGGGGGGGGGGGGGGGTTGAATAGTTTCTCTTCGATTGGTGACCAAATTAAAATTACTTTCAATTTGATTTGTATCAAAACTATCTTTTACATGAGGCTAAATTGCATAATGATTAGATTCAATTCAAACGCACTAGCAAAGATAATAGGTAAGTATAATGATAATGAAATAAGTAAAGAGTAAGGAAGGAGACAACCTAGTGGGAAGACACCAAGATTTATAGTGGTTCGACAACGAGGCTCTATCCTCGTTTCTACTCCACTCCTCGAGTACACCTACTCGAGATTTCCACTATATCCACAAACTCCCTTCTCAGCGGAGAAAACCTTACATCGTTGCTTACATTATTTTCCGACACTAAGCTAAATGTCGAGACCTAATCTTTAGCTAGGACCAATCTACACAACGTTGCCTACTTCATAATCTAACGACACAAGGCTAGATGTCGGGTTCTAATCTTAAGGTAGAACCAATCTTCACGACGTTTCCTACTTCACCATTTTACGACACAAGGCTAGATGTCGAGTTCTAATCGAAAGATAGAACCAATCTTCACGACTCTTCACTTTGAAGCTAAGTGAGAACTTCACACAACACAACTACTAATCACTTTAAAGTTTAGTGAGAACTCACAAGACACAACCACATCACTTTATAGTTTAGTGAGAACTCCTAATCAAATCTATTACAACTCAACTAGACTTATCCAAGTACACACATGTAGCTTGGATTTACACAACACAAATCCAAGCAAACACATATGCAATGGATGTACACAACAAATCCAAGTATCCACAAATAACTTAGATGAACACAGCTAGTCCAAGTATTCATAAATACATTGGATTAACCTAAAACAAAAAGGTATCATGATGAATATGACTAGCTCATAGATTCATCTTTATCACAACACTAGTGAGTGAGTGATCTTCTCATTGGACAAGGTAAAGGAGGGGATCAAGAGGATAATCATATGTAAACATCCTTAACAATTTAAGTGATCATTTACTAATGATTATGCTATAGAAAATAGAAAGAGGGCTGAGAAAAACGTCCAAGAGGCTTGCTGGAAAATGAGATTTGACCCACTATTTAAAGGAGACAAAGTATAACGGATCTATAACGGCTAGCTGTGCGTGGTACCTCATCTCACCCCGCGGAACCTTATCGCTAAGGAACCGCGTAGGTACTTAAGGTACCGCCACTAGACTCCGCTCCGTTTTTTGTCTTTTAGTGGGGTGGGAATATCTGAGGTATTTGAAACCTTCAAAGGATATTCTAACAGCATTTGGAATATGCTATTTTCAAATTTTCATTTTCCATTTTAATAAAACATTTTCTAAAAAAGAAAGTTTATTAAAAAGTCTTTTGTCATATTAACAAAAGTGAGTTTTAAGGATAATCATTTTGATGATCACTAAGTATGATTAAGAAAGGTTAGTGATATGATTATTACCTTGATGATAGTGTTAGTTAAATAATTCATTTTGTGTTTTACACTAAATGTGTTGTATGGTTTGTTGTGATCAAAACTAAGAAAGATTAGTTAACACTAATAATGTTTTTAGGCATCACTTGCATTAAAAATCTCCCCCTTTTGATTACGACAAACGATAAACTTATTTACGTAGAAACACAAAATATGGAATTATTAACTAGTTTATTGAAAAATAGATTTTGCAATCTTATTTTTAATAATTAAGTTCGTTTTTCCTCGATTCGACTCGAATTTTATTTCCGGTTTAACGTTTCAACTTAACTTGTTTTTGGTAAAATCTATTTTTGGGTATTTTTAAACTAATTTAAAAACTATTTAATAATAAAAACTAGTTAATTAAAAGAAATCTATTTTAAACTAATTTTAATAAAACTATTTTAAAGAAAATAAAACTTTTAAATAAAAATTATTTAAATCTAATTTTACTAAGACAAAATAAAGAAAAACTTTTAAATGACTTTTAAAATCTTTTAAATGAAAACTTAATAAAACTAATTTTAAAACTAATAAAAAATTTAAACTAAATTTAAAAGTAAAAAAATTAAAATATATTTTTTTAATCTTTTTTATATTTTAAAAAAAACTGAATTAGGAAATAAAAAGAAGAAAACTTTTAAATAAAATTTAAACTAATTAAAACTTAATTAAACTCTATTTAATAAAACTGCCACTAATTTTACTCCTATATTAATAATCTAAAGAGAGTAAAACAAAAAAAGAGTGAAGATAAACTGGTTGGGGCGTTTGGTTTCTAGACGGAAGGTCTGGGGTTCGATCCCCAGCCCAGACATAATTTGCTAATATATATTTTTTTATATTTTTGGTTTAAACTTTGGACAACTATTTTTTTGAAAACTAGATACTCAGACATCCAATCAAACAACCAACAGTAAAATTAAAAATAAGGAAACACTCAATAGCTATAAACAGATGAATAAGGCAATTACAGATAAGCTTAAAATTCTAAATAAGCAAACCAAAATTAACTGCATCAAATAACAATCTCAAAAGCAGAAAATAATAAGCTATAAATCCTAGTACTCTACTTAAATCAAAACAACAAAATAAATCGAAACCTGAGCAGATTCTTACCAAACGAAATCTAAAAAAAATAAGCAGATCCTAAACAATCAGAAAACCAAACAATAGCAGCAGCTTTTAAAACTAATACTACTCAAACATTAAACCAAATAAACATAAGCAAATTTTAATCAAACTAAAACATAACAATAATTTAAAAAGATGATTAAAACCCGATTGCGATTTCCGTTGAGATGAAGGTGGGCGCTGAACCCCCTTTGTCACCGAATTCAAACACCATCTTCATCATAAAAAACATCACCTCGAATCAAAAACATCCTCTCGAACCAAATAGAGCTTCGAACAGTAATCTTTAAAACTTTCTCAATAGGGGAAAATTGTTTCCACTTTCTTTTTATTTAATTTTTTTTTTATATAATAATAATATATTGCCTCGAACAGTAATAAAATCAACGAACTATCATATAAAAAACGATTAACGTGGGTAATTAAACACGACAGAAAAATTAAATTAAGATGAATTTAAACTGAAATAACTTTTCATTAAATAAAATAAAAATTACATTTACTGGAAATTAAAATTACAATAACCCCTAATCTAATTTTGCAAAAATTAAAACTAATTTACCCTACTCCTAATTAATTAAAAAACTGAAAAAAAATAATGAAAAAGCTATATCAGTTTACAATGCATATGGGGTTTTTATAGGCAAAACCCCTGAAACCCTCTTGGTAGCTTCAAAGTTAAGCAAATAATTCTTGGCCGCTCTTCTATCTTCTCTCTCTTTTTTCTTTGATCAAACGGATGAGAGTGATTTGTGAGATGGATTGCCAGCGTGGAATGAAAGAGGACCACCAGTAGATGTTTCTTGCGAAAAACTTGGGGATTTTATCCCCAAGTGTGTGAATTAAGTGATTAAACAAAAAGCCCCAGTATTTAATGGTAATTTTTGGTTAGGGTTTATAGGGATGGCTGTAAAAAATGGTGGTGGTGTGTTGGGTAGAGAAGAAAAAAATGTGTTTTTTCTTCACATAGTAAATAACGAAAAAAGATAAAAGGAATGGGGTAATTCGTGTGTGAGTGGGGAGTGATTATTGGGTGTGGTGAGGGTGCACGGTAGAGGGTGTGTGGGGTGTAAATGAATACGTTTTATTTGTGAGTTGAGTGGAGTAAAATGAGGTAAATGTTTAAAGAAAACATGTGTTGTATTTGTGGGCTTTGACCGGTTCTATTGAGTCAAAAAAAAACAAAGAAAGAGTTTATCTTTTCCTCTTTTTTTTCGTCCAATTGTTTGGTGTAAATGGGCTAAAGGCCCAAGTAAATATTACTTCACCCGTGTCTTATTAGAGTTGGGCCATTTTGGGCTAAATAACAAAAGGATGAATACTTTAAATCTTTAAATGGGCTTTTGAGCCCATTTATCTAATATGGGACCCACAAGACTAGAATTCTTCGTAAATGATTAAATCCACTAAAGACGAGCTCGATTTTGTCTTCTTTGATTGTTTCTTCAAAAACGTGTCGGTTTAGCTAGTTTTCGTGAACTTGGGCACACTAATGGTCTTTTGACTTTGTCTTCGTCTCTTTTTGGACTTTTCTTCAACATTTGACCGTTAAATCTCGTGTTTTCTCTTCTTTTGATTATTTGTACCTATTTTAACACAAAAACACAAAACCACGCGTAATTCTGACATTTACGATATAAAACACATGATTAGGTCTTGTTTTTCCTTGATTTTAGTGGCAAAAGAATAAGTGTTTACACACTTATTAAATCCCCTACACTTGACCATTGCAATGACCCCATGCAATGCATAATTTGAAAGCGTAAAATTACATTTTTCTCATAATTAATCCATCTCGGCCTTTATTATTATATACTACTACTACCACGATGAAAAGATAAAAATTTAAAAGGAGACAAAAGTTATAACAATTTATTAACTTGGAAATTATTTGATGGAAGAAACTTGTAAAGAAATCTAAGACTTTAATTAGGGCTTTGGTCTCTTGAATATAAATCACCCTCAAGTTTCACGTTCCCCATACCAAGCTCAAAAACGAGATCATTGTTATTACAAATTAGCACAACTAACACTTACTCATGTGGTTTAGTTAATCACTTAGACCCCCTTATTCCTACGGTGGATCTCTTGTATTTTATTTTTGTCTTGAATGATCACGAGGATGCATTTTTGACTTATTTCGATAATTTATTTAGGCCGAAAATAAAGTGGGACGATTTAATCAATAGTTAGCTAAAGGACAAAATCTTTTAAAACTGCTTCTCGAGACCTCAAAAAGTTCATATCTTGGCATAACTCGTTTCACGATTTGAGACCTTTCTCGGACCGATATTTGGCTTGTACTTCAAACTTCAAATCTTGAGAGACGATCTTGAAATGATGGTCTTCTCTTCATTTTGGTATACATATTTATTAGGAGTGAAAGATGCTTCAAATGTTGACCACGACTTCTTCATTTATCCTCTTCTTTATTTAGGATTTTGATATACAACGATCCGCCTCCTTTTCGGACTTGGATCTATTTATCCTCATACCTTGTTAGGGTCTTTTTGGATAGACTTCTCCATGATCTTTAGGGGAGTAATTGCTTCTCGTCGTGTGTCTTGATCCTTCATATTGATTTGGATTAATGATCTTCACATCATCTTAGGATATTTAGCAAAAAGTGAATCCTCATGCCTTGTTAGGGCCTTTTTGGACTCGGGTTATCCTCATGCCTTGTTAGGGCCTTTTTGGATAAGCCAATCTTCGCGTCCCGCTTCAATAAGTTATGCCTTGGCTATGAACTCTAATTAATACCGAGCAACTTTTAAACGATCTTGTGCTAGAAGCTAAGTAACCTTTTAAATCGTACAACCTTATTTATTGCAAATATATTTATTAACAAGTGATGGGAGAAAAAGCTCATAACTAACTCACATAAGTTAATGAAAGAATACCAAACTTATAATTAACTCTATCATCTCTCTTTCTCCACAATTTAAAATCTCAAGGAATGAGACTCGTGGATGCTTAGCCTAATAAAACAATTAAGGTCCATATGGTTAAGGATACTAGCTAGAGTAAACTTGAATAAGTAAACTCGGGTTGAGTCAAAATATTCAAGACGGACCTAATATCTCAAAGATATCTAAACCATTTTATTTATTTATTTTGACTTTATTCTTGAAAACGGAAAATTATTAATATGATGCAATGACAAAAGGAAAGAAAATAAAAGAAAATACTACTAGGCCAAAATAGATCAAAAATTTGAAATTTTTTTTTTTAAATTTTCCGGTTAAAAGGGGGTCAAATTCATGGAAAAGGCCACTAAAATTTTGATAGAAATCCCCCCTACACTTAATATAAACATTGTCCTCAATGTTTAAGCATGTGGGAGAATAAACTCCCCTACACTTAGGACATTGAGTACGTTGTTTAAAATCGAGCTAAGGAAAGGACAACTAAAGTGATTACATTTATTTGTTTTATTTATATACAAGATATAATCACAATAGCAAAAACTTATCGAAGGAACCGGGTACACGGGTAACACGGGAACACGGGTCTCGTCAAAAGTACCAAAAGTGGATCATCAAAGCACATGTACCTACACAATCACAACACACAAACAAACAACCTACACGACTCCCCCTACACTTATTGTAGAAAATAGATAAAAGAAAGATAAATAATCATTGGGTAGCCTCCCAAGAAACGCTTGTTTTTGTTAACCGAGTCACGAGCCTGACTCGACCCCGAATTAAATGGTTCATGGGGAAACCTCGAATGTTATACCGGGATCAAAAATCTTATCCTCGGTCCCGGAGGAACATAATAAATGATAGGCAGGAGGATAAGTCATGAAAGGTAGAAAAGTCCTCTCGACATAAGAAAAGTAAGTGAAGTCTTGATCCACGAGAGGTGGGATGGGTAAAGGAGACAAATTGTCATCCCCTAAAGACATAGGATGGTCACTATTCGGCAAAGCCGTAAAGGTATCAATCATAGAATGGTCATTTTCACCTCCCGGGTCAAAATACTCATCCTCATTTCCCGGTATGAAATGAGGAGAGTAAAAGTGATACATCACCTGCTTGAGTGTGCATGCGGTAGGACGGGGTGGCAACATAATATGAGAAATATCAGAGGACATATCTACCACCCGCGTCACCTCACCAGACCGAATCAAACGGAAAGTAGGGTCAAATCTCTCCACCTCCTCTCCGATGGGAGGTTGCATGGCTAACAACGAATGCTCATTAATAGCAAGAGAGTCGGAGCTATCAATGTCCTCAGTCCCCTCTTCAAAGAGAGGATTCACGTCACTAGAGATGTAGGCGTAATCAAAATCAAATAAAGGGTTCGAATAAATCTTGAAATATTCCTTCGGAACGTCTTCATCGGATAGTGACTCGTCATCACTAGAAGTAAAATCATCATCGAGATCAAAAATGGGATTAGAGAAAGCCAAAGAATCGTTTCCCAAGATGTTGGTGGGAGGTAATGAGTCATCACTAGAAAGAGATTCACACTAATCGTCACTATCGGAAGCAACCGTAGGCTCACTTTGGATTGGAATAAGAGTCTCGTCACAAGGAATAGTGATAAGACCCTCATCTCCCATGATGAGAGAGGCATCGGGCTCCGTAGTGGAAGAATCGAGAATAGGAGTGGTTGAATCCTTAGGCTCGAGAGCCGGCAAGTCGAGAGAAGGAATTACAATTGCACTAGGACATTGAGCACAAAGATCATTCCAAGAAATAGTATTCTCGTCGTCATCATCATCATAATAGTAAGAACTCACAAGAGGAGGAGTATAATCACTAAGATTAGATACTTGCTCTTGTCGTTGTCGTTGTCGCTTTTCCTCCTCATTTGCTTCTTTTAGAAGAACAACGGCTTCTTGAAGTTGCAAAACAATGGCGTGTGTTTCGTCTTTCAAAGCATTGAGTTGTTGAATTCACAGTTATGAAAACCAGAATTATAGCACGGATGTGGCTCATAGGAAGTCATCGGTTGAGAATAATTAGAACACGGATTTGGTTCATAATAATCCATCGGTGAAGAAAAATGAGGACACATATTTGGCTCATAATAATTCATTGGCTGACAATACGAAGTATCGTGAGGGCCCCCACAATGATTTCAACACGGGTATTGGGTAAAACCCGGTTCATGTTGCGGATAGGGATTGTCATAGACGGGAGGGGGGGGAGAAAGTATCGTAAGAGGAGAAGTACGAATTTGTTGAATTGCAAAATGGACAAAATCCAATTTATGTATTGTCGATATCAAAACCGCACCGCTCACAAGTACACCATTGACATGTTTGAAAACCATGCCATGGTCTCCCACACCGAACGCAAGATGAATCCATGAAGAATTAAAAATAAGAGGGGTAGAGAAAAGAATTAAACCCGATAGAGGATAAAGAAGAATATTTTTGTATTTTTTAGAAATATATATATACACACGAAAAATCGAAAGAAATCGAACTAAAAATTAACACTAATACGTAATACTTTTGGTGTAATACTTTTAGGAAAAAGTATTACTTTTGGATTTTTTTAATTTTTTTTTTGGTGCAAATCTTAGGAAAGAGTTTGCTTTTTTGGTTTTTTAATTTTTTGTATTTTTAAGTTTTTGATTTTTTTTAGCTTTTTGATTTTTTGTTGCAAGAAACGTAACGTTCAAAGAGGACGGATCCCAAAATCCAAACGTCTTCACGAAAAATCGTCAATCGTACGAGCGAAGCGGCAGCGGCGCCATTTTGAAAAAATAGATTTTGCAATATTATTTGTAATAATTAAGTTCGTTTTTCCTCGATTCGACTCGAATTTGATTTCCGGTTTAACGTTTCAACTTAACTTGTTTTTGGTAAAATCTATTTTTGGGTATTTTTAAACTAATTTAAAAACTATTTAATAATAAAAACTAGTTAATTAAAAGAAATCTATTTTAAACTAATTTTAATAAAACTATTTTAAAGAAAATAAAACTTTTAAATAAAAATTATTTAAATCTAATTTTACTAAGAGAAAATAAAGAAAAACTTTTAAATGACTTTTAAAAACTTTTAAATGAAAACTTAATAAAACTAATTTTAAAACTAATAAAAAATTTAAACTAAATTTAAAAGTAAAAAAATTAAAATATATTTTTTTAATCTTTTTATATTTAAAAAAAACTGAATTAGGAAATAAAAAGAAGAAAACTTTTAAATAAAATTTAAACTAATTAAAACTTAATTAAACTCTATTTAATAAAACTGCCACTAATTTTACTCCTATATTAATAATCTAAAGAGAGGAAAACACAAAAGTGAGTGAAGAGAAACTGGTTGGGGCGTTTGGTTTCTAGACGGAAGGTCTGGGGTTCGATCCCCAGCCCAGACATAATTTGCTAATATATATTTTTTATATTTTTGGTTTAAACTTTGGACAGCTATTTTTTTGAAAACTAGATACTCAGACATCCAATCAAACAACCAACAGTAAAATTAAATATAAGGAAACAGTCAATAGCTATAAACAGATGAATAAGGCAATTACAGATAAGTTTAAAATTCTAAATAAGCAAACCAAAATTAACTGCATCAAATAACAATCTCAAAAGCAGAAAATAATAAGCTATAAATCCTAGTACTCTACTTAAATCAAAACAACAAAATAAATCGAAACCTGAGCAGATTCTTACCAAACGAAATCTAAAAAAAATAAGCAGATCCTAAACAATCAGAAAACCAAACAATAGCAGCAGCTTTTAAAACTAATACTACTCAAACATTAAACCAAATAAACATAAGCAAATTTTAATCAAACTAAAACATAACAATAATTTAAAAAGATGATTAAAACCCGATTGCGATTTCCGTTGAGATGAAGGTGGGCGCTGAACCCCCTTTGTCACCGAATTCAAACACCATCTTCATCATCAAAAACATCACCTCGAACCAAAAACATCCTCTCGAACCAAATAGAGCTTCGAACAGTAATCTTTAAAACTTTCCCAGTAGGGGAAAATTGTTTCCACTTTCTTTTTATTTATTTATTTTTTTATTTTTTTATAATAATAATATATTACCTCGAACAGTAATAAAATTAACGAACTATCATATAAAAAAAACCGATTAACGTGGGTAATTAAACACGACAGAAAAATTAAATTAAGATGAATTTAAACTGAAATAACTTTTCATTAAATAAAATAAAAATTACATTTACTGGAAATTAAAATTACAATAACCCCTAATCTAATTTTACAAAAATTAAAACTAATTTACCCTACTCCTAATTAATTAAAAACTGAAAAAAAAAATAATGAAAAAGCTATATCAGTTTACAATGAATATGGGTTATAGGCAAAACCCCTGAAACCCTCTTGGTAGCTTCAAAGTTAAGCAAATAAATCTTGGCCGCTCTTCTATCTTCTCTCTCTTTTTTCTTTGATCAAACGGATGAGAGTGATTTGTGAGATGGATTGCCAGCGTGGAATGAAAGAGGACCACCAGTGGGTGTTTCTTGCGAAAAACTTGGGGATTTAATCCCCAAGTGTGTGAATTAAGTGATTAAACAAAAAGCCCCAATATTTAATGGTAATTTTTGGTTAGGGTTTATAGGGATGGCTGTAAAAAATGGTGGTGGTGTGTTGGGTAGAGAAGAAAAAAATGTGTTTTTTCTTCACATAGTAAATAACAAAAAAAGATAAAAGGAATGGGGTAATTCATGTGTGAGTGGGGAGTGATTATCGGGTGTGGTGAGGGTGCACGGTAGAGGGTGTGTGGGGAGTAAATGAATACGTTTTATTTGTGAGTTGAGTGGAGTAAAATGAGGTAAATGTTTAAAGAAAACATGTGTTGTATTTGTGGGCTTTGACCGGTTCTATTGAGTCAAAAAAACAAAGAAAGAGTTTATCTTTTCCTCTTTTTTTTCGTCCAATTGTTTGGTGTAAATGGGCTAAAGGCCCAAGTAAATATTACTTCACCCGTGTCTGATTAGAGTTTGGCCATTTTGGGCTAAATAACAAAAGGATGAATACTTTAAATCTTTAAATGGGCTTTTGAGCCCATTTATCCAATGTGGGACCCACAAGACTCGAATTCTTCGTAAATGATTAAATCCACTAAAGACGAGCTCGATTTTGTCTTCCTTGATTGTTTCTTAAAAAACGTGTCGGTTTAGCCAGTTTTCGTGAACTTGGGCACACTAATGGTCTTTTGACTTTGTCTTCGTCTCTTTTTGGACTTTTCTTCAACATTTGACCGTTAAATCCCGTGTTTTCTCTTCTTTTGATTATTTGTACATATTTTAACACAAAAACACAAAACCACGCGTAATTCTGACATTTACGATATAAAACACATGATTAGGTCTTGTTTTTCCTTGATTTTAGTGGAAAAAGGATAAGTGTTTACACACTTATTATTTACCACTATCATTTCTTCCCCTTTGTCGTAGCAAAAAGGTTAGCACAAGTCTTTGAAGAACATCGAACTTTGCTAGTAGCTCCCCCTTGGTGGTTGCTCCCCCTTGCTTGGGACACCAAGTTTGTGAGCTATGGTGACATGCTACACAAAGGTTAGTAGAAAGGAAAGAAACACCAATGTATATATGATCACTACCTACTAAGTACCTTTAGAGGGAGAGAGAGAAGAAATCTCAAATTAGAAGCAAGTATTTTGCTAAGTATGTCCAAAGAGGTAATTGACAAAATCAAACTTCAATCCAATGAAGATGATAAGTTTGTCAATGGGTTAAAGCTTAGAATTGATGGAATCACTCATAAGCAATTGTAAAAATTAATCATGATCAACTCAAAATAGAACTAATGAAATAGCACACAAATAACACAAAGGTTACATAAAAGGAAAAAGACACAACAAAGAAGATAGTCATATACACAATATGAGTATCTAAAAGCAATAAATATGGAAAATAAACCACTAAGCATAAGCTAGTCTAATAGTGATATTTTCCAAGATTGCTTAAAAGAAATAAAAGACTAAAAAGACGACGATGCATCATTCGAAGTTTTGTCCACCGGAACAAAAACTTGAATAGGAGGTCGAGTGAGGAGGAAGTCAAGAAAATTTAACTTCTCATACACATGAGCAAGTTCAATTTGTTGAAATCGAAAACACGCACATGAGGATCCATGATGTAACACAAAATCGTTTGATGGGGGTATGGCATCAAACTTAGGGTTTGGTGGTTGTGGGGTAATGGGTTTGGGAATGTTTTCACAATGCCTTGTGAGGTTTGGGAAGGTTGAAAGGTCATTGAGTTGAGGGGTTTTGAAGGATTATGGTGGTGGGGGAACATTTTCTTTTGCTCCGGTGATGGGGTTTATGGTATAAGTCTCATTCCAATACTTGATTGGAGAGAAGGTAGGGTTTTTGGGTGGTTTGGACGAAGATGGTTCATTCTTCTTAACCCAAATAGGTCGAACCGAGATTTTTGGTTTCTTTGAAAGCTTGGATGAGGAAGCTTTGGGTGAGTGGGGTTGTGACAAAGAAATGTCAAGGTTAGGAATGTAGGAGTTAGGCATTGTGAGAGTGTGAGAATGAAATCTCAAGGTTATGTGAGAATGAATTCTCAAGGTTGGGAAGGTGTGAGAATGAAATCTCAAGGTTGGGAAGGTGTGAGAATGAAATCTCAAGGTTGGGGTATAAGTAAAATGTAATCAAGGTAAGAGTTTGAATACAAAATGTGTAGTGTCAAGGAATGTTTAGTCAATTTGAGTAAACAAGGAATCTTGACATGGTATAGGTTTTTAAAAGTTTTGACCAAAAATTCGTCAAAAGCCACTTACTGTCCGCGGTACCTTATAGGGACCGGCGGTTCCATATCGCTAGGGAACCGCAGGACTTTAAGGAACCGCGTCCAGTGGACTTGAAACCATGTTTTTCCTGGGTTTTGGGAAAAACTAAGACTTTTTCAAAAAGTTGCAAATCTTGGAATTTTACCTCTATTAGCACCAAATTATGCTAGGGTTGCATAAAGCAACACATTCACAAAGAATGTCTTGACAAAGGGTGACAAAATAATTTAGATATCATTTTGAACCAATTTTAGTCAAGTTTAGAGGTTGTGATAGATTTAGGTTCAATTTTAATTTCAAATTAAAGTTGATTAGTGTGCACAAAAGGATAGAAACACACAAAGCTAAATCCATAGATCAACAACAAGAAACATTCATGAAAGAAGCAAGTACAATGACAAATAAAACTAACTAATGCATAGCTAGCTTAACATTAGTTCTAGATAAGAAGTCTTCTTTGGCTTAGTTCTGTTGAAAACTCTTATTAAGAAAACTCCATCATTCATCTCATAGGAGGAGGCATGGAGAACAAGGCAAGCAAGAACTCTTGCAACCTCCTATGTAGTCCATACATATCCATCCTAAGGTTATGGATGATGTAGTGGTTGTAAAGACAACATGGACAACTAGGACCATGAGTTTGTTGAAACCCATAGTATGGATTACCCAAAAGGAGGGAAAGTGGAACACCCAAAATTGGAATGTTTGAGTTGGGTGAAGGTGGAGGAGGCATGTTCTCCAAGGGTGATGTGGGTGAGAGTGGAGGCATGTTCCCTAAAGGGGAAATGGGTGAGTGTGGAGGTAAATTCTCCAAGGTTGGTGAAGTGGGTGAGTTGTGAGGGGTAAATGGTGAAGTCACCAAAGTGTCATCAAAGTCATTCACAAAAGGAATGCTTTGGATTGTTTGGGGTTGTGTGGTCACTTCCAAGGGTGCACTTGGAGTGAAGGGTGAAGAGAGCTCATTCATTCTTGAGTTGAATGAAGAGGAGGTAGAACCAATGGAGTGGTTAGTACCATGGGTGGATGATGTCTTGCATGGTGCAAGAGGTGGGGAAGGTGATGAAGAAATGAGGATAGGAGCCATCTCATTCTTAGGTGTGTGGAAAGGTGAGGAGTTAGGCTTGGCTACCTTAATCCTTATTTTGAGTGTTTTCCTTGGGGTGGAGGTCTTGGAAGTGTTTGAGGTTTTGGTACTTACCATGGTTGTTTAGTTTGGTTTAAGGTTTAGGGAAGTATGTTTGATGTGTGAAGAACATGGCAAACAAGGTGGGTTTAAATGGGTGAGGGGATGATCCAAACTAGTAATGGGTTAAAATCATTTTAGGTGAATAATGAATTTAGGTAAGCTAGTTTAGGAAATGTGCAGTTTTATTATTGAAAATCATGCAAGGTTTACACAGATTTAAGAAAATAGTGTAAAGCAAAGATGCTGTCGTGTACAGTGACCGGCGGTTCCTTATCTAGGACCGGCGGTACCTTATCGATAAGGAAACGCGGGTCGATATGGAACCGCGACCAGAGGGCTTTCAAAAATTTCTCATCCCAAATTTTGATAAACCCAGATTTTTCCCAAAAGATTCACAAGCCAAAGTTAACTACATATCATAATCTAATAAGCTAACTATCACAAAGATGCACAAAGCTATGTAAATCACGAACATGATGGCATAATTAACATTAAGGATCAAAATAAATGATAATCCAAACATGCAATCATAAGTTAATAAACATCCAAGATAAAATAAAATTGTTCAACATTACACGTTTACCAACATGTATTCTTTGAAATACTTCAAAGCTTTCACCTTCTCTTTTTGCCCAATCCCTTGATCATATTCCCCAAGAACTTGAAACATTTTCTTGATTCAACCCGGTGTTCCTGCAATTCCCCTCGAGTTCTAAGGTTTTCACGGTAAAGATGCTCCATATTGAGATCTTCCGGTACTTCACTAGAATGATGAGGAGGAGGAGCTAAGTCTTCAAATTCATCCTCGAATGGGTTTGAGGATGGATGGGAATTACTCAAAGAGTGGAAATGAGAACTAGTACCTATGCCATCACCATCACTTGTTGGCATGTCCATGTCCTCATCATCCATCTCTTGATGATCAGATTTTCTCGATCCTCGATCACTTCTTGTCTTTCTTGCATATGCCTCTTGAATAGGCAACATAACCCGATGAACCGGGTAGAAGCGAGAAAGATCGAGGTGGGGAAAATCATGAGCAACCCTTTTGAAAAGGCGAGTTAGAAGCATAGCATATTGAAGGTTTGTTTTGGGCTTCGAAAGGGCATAATTGATTCATCGAGCGATATAGAATGCCAAGTTGTACTTGGTGGATGTAAAGATGCAACTCAACATATGCACCATACACGCCGGGATATGATCTCGGTTTCCACCAAGACAAAATACATTCTCCCTAAGGATATTGGCCCATTGGACCATAAAATCCTTAAGGTCGCTAGAGAGCACTTCATATCGATTCACATTTCGTACATTTGAATGAAGGCTTCTCACAACGTTTCCATCACGCTCTTTCGAGATGATGTCAAGGATGAACTCTAGATCAATTTTGGTGAGGTCATTTGGAGGTTTATCGAAGGATTCCGAGAGAGCATCAAGTCTCCATTTATCCGTAAAACGACAAGTGCCTTCATATGGCACACCGAGAATTTGACCAAAGTTTTCGAGGGAGTATTGAATCAATTGATCATTCAACACGAAACGAATGATAATTTCTCCATTATATTCAAGCATGGAGTAGGTGCTAAAGAATTCAAGAAGGGATAAGGGTAAATATCTTCTTCTATGTTGAGCAAGCAATCAAACCCCGAAAGCTCAAACATAGATTCGATATAGTCATAACCCGTTATTTCCTTGTCAATGAATCTACCCTCATGGAAACAACGAGTGGAAAGGGATGGAAAAGCGTTTTGAAGTTGGGGGGAAGCATAGGTTTGGGAGAGGTTTGGCATGTATTGTCTAGTGTATTGATGATCTTTTTGATATTGAGAAGGCATGATTAGTACCTAAATAAACATAAGACAATATTTTTCCAATCACTCATATGAAAAATAAAATAAAAAATTGAAAATATGAGAATGTGTTATATCAATTTCTTGACAATCAAAGGATTGAATCCATAACATCCTCATGTTCACAATGCATCTATTCCATCATTAACCAAGAACACATGAACTAGGTTGGATCAACAATGGATTAGAACATTGGTTTTTCAAAACAAGGTTTTTAGGTAAGCATTAACAATGTCATTACCTACTTGTTCATGGGTTCATCTCAAATCCATCATTCAACCAAAATCATTTAGCCTAAATTCGGATTTGTTCTACAAGTGGGTTTTAGTGAAATCTTAATGAATATAAACCTAAGGAATCATAGTAAAATAACCATGTCAACCCACATTCCTATTGAGGTTTTAATTTAATTTCAATTTTAAAAATCCACAATTATGAAAGGATGAACCCTAGAACAAAATAGATGAAATTGAAAGAAAATACTTACAATTAATTGATGTTAGATGAAGGATGAGTGAAACCCACAACTTGGAATCAATTAATTTGAGTGATTGAAGGTTTTGGAAGCTTCAACAATGGTGGAAAAACAAGAAAACCGTCGTTGTGTGTTTTTGGGAGAGAGATAGTTGTTTGAAAAGAATAAAATAATCAAACTGCCGCTCTGACAAAACTTACTGCCCGCGGTATCTTATCGATAAGGTATCGCGCCTTTGAGCCGCCTAGATAAGGAACCGCCTACAGAGGCAGGTTTTTATCTATGAAAAACGCCAAATTTTGAAAACCAAGTTTTTCTAAAATACTTAAGATTAAATCATGAGCCTTTTAGAATATCATTGGATCATCATAACACTAAGCAATATGTTTTAATAAAGGATTACGAGTTGAATCAAGATCGAAAAGAACCGAAACGGACAAACGACTACTCGTAGCAAAACGACTAAGTGGAGAGAAGTCAAGGGAAGTGAATCAAGACTAGGACCAATGCTCAAGGAATTAATGACAATCTTCAACTAGTGGTAACGAAGAGCTTGTGTCATATATAGTGGTTTAAGACGTGCCTTTCCGGCGAAACGTTAAACGGCTTTGGTAATGAATAAGCACAAAGCAATTATTCAAGTATAGACTAAGATCACTTTCAATAATAGTCTTAGTCTAAACCAAAATATGATCAAGGTATTAATTCACTTTCTCTCCCATAAAGGGCCTACTAACCGTATGGGTGCAAACCATGGAAATCATGCTTGATACTTTAAGCTTCTACTAACTCACTCTACATCACTATAGTGAGTCAAGTATCCAAGCAACGAAGGTTTGAGAGGATAAAAGAAAAGAAACACAAACCACAAATAAATTTCAAGGCAAGGATGATGAGAACAAGCACATAGTCAAGTTATGATCAAGAGAATGATCAAAGGGCTTGTGGAAGAACGAAAGCGTACCTTGGCCACAAAGAGCAATCCATGAAGGAATAAGTGCTATGCCCAATCAATGACTATGATGAGTACTAAGTCTTCAAGGACTAGTATCATTCCCAATCATCTTGGTATCATCATTAAAAGATGTTAAAGATCAATGAAGATGAGTCTTCTACAAGTGCAAGTAACTCAATCTACAACCAATTAAGTGATTGATCTTCATGAGTACCTACACAAAGCAAGATGCAAACTAGTAGATACATTTCAAGAGTATATCTAAAATACATAAAGGCTACTAATCTTAAGTGGGATGCAATATTATCAATTAAAAGACCTATTTTCAAAGAAAACATAGTTTTGACCAAAGAGAAACTTTAGTATAACTAGACCTTCTAATTTGAGGAGAAAATGGATCGATCCAAGTTTCAAAGTACAATATACATTAAAGATCTTGAGTGACCATCGCTCTGATACCAATTGTAGAAACTAGAAGGGGGGGGGGGGTTGAATAGTTTCTCTTCGATTGGTGACCAAATTAAAGTTACTTTCAATTTGGTTTGTATCAAAACTATCTTTTACATGAGGCTAAGTTGCATAATGATTAGATTCAATTTAAATTCACTAGCAAAGATAATAGGTAAGTATAATGATAATGAAATAAGTAAAGAGTAAGGAAGGAGACAACCTTGTGGGAAGACACCAAGAATTATAGTGGTTCGACAACGAGGCTCTATCCTCGTTTCTACTCCACTCCTCGAGTACACCTACTCGAGATTTCCACTATATCCACAAACTCCCTTCTCGGCGGAGAAAACCTTACATCGTTGCTTACATTATTTTCCGACACTAAGCTAAATTTCGAGACCTAATCTTTAGCTAGGACCAATCTACCCAACGTTGCCTACTTCACAATTTAACGACACAAGGCTAGATGTCGGGTTCTAATCTTAAGGTAGAACCAATCTTCACGATGTTGCCTACTTCACCATTTTACGACACAAGGCTAGATGTCAAGTTCTAATCGAAAGCTAGAACCAATCTTCACGACTCTTCACTTTGAAGCTAAGTGAGAACTTCACACAACACAACTACTAATCACTTTAAAGTTTAGTGAGAACTCACAAGACACAACCACATCACTTTATAGTTTAGTGAGAACTCCTAATCAAATCTATTACAACTCAACTAGACTTATCCAAGTACACACATGTAGCTTGGATTTACACAACACAAATCCAAGCAAACACATATGCAATGGATGTACACAACAAATCCAAGTATACACAAATAACTTGGATGAACACAACTAGTCCAAGTATTCATAAATACATTGGATTGACCTAAAACAAAAAAGGTATCATGATGAATATGACTAGCTCATAGATTCATCTTTATCACAACACTAGTGAGTGAGTGATATTCTCATTGGATAAGGTAAAGGAGGGGATCAAGAGGATAATCATATGTAAACATCCTTAACAATTTAAGTGATCATTTACTAATGATTATGCTATAGAAAATAGAAAGAGGGCTGAGAAAAACGTCCAAGAGGCTTGCTGGAAAATGAGATTTAACCCACTATTTAAAGGAGACAAAGTATAACAGATCTATAACGGCTAGCTGTGCGCGGTACCTTATCTCACCCCGCGGTACCTTATCGCTAAGGAACCACGTAGGTACTTAAGGTACCGCCACTAGACTCCGCTCCGTTTTTTGTCTTTTATTGGGGTGGGAATATCTGAGGTATTTGAAACCTCCAAAGGATATTCTAACAGCATTTGGAATATGCTATTTTCAAATTTTCATTTTCCATTTTAATAAAACATTTTCTAAAAAAGAAATTTTATTAAAAAGTCTTTTGTCATATTAACAAAAGTGAGTTTTAAGGATAATCATTTTGATGATCACTAAGTATGATTAAGAAAGGTTAGTGATATGATTATTACCTTGATGATAGTGTTAGTTAAATAATTCATTTTGTGTTTTACACTAAATGTGTTGTATGGTTTGTTGTGATCAAAACTAAGAAAGACTAGTTAACACTAATAATGTTTTTAGGCATCACTTGCATTAACAATATATTTGCTTGTTTTCAAGATGAAACCCTCTTGAACGTTTTGGTGTTCCACCAACGTTCTAAAGTCATCGAAGGCATTCACTTCACGTGATCGTTTTCATTCCTTGAGGCTTCTTTAATCGAGAAAGTCGATTCGAGGAGAGATTTGTAGATTTGAGTCTACGTAATACAACAAAAATCCAAAAAAATTAAAAACACTCAAAAATCAAAAATATTCTTCTTACCCATATCCATTAATTCTATTTCTAACCCTCTAGTGTTTAATTCTCGTAACATCGTTCTCGTTGCATCATGTCAAATAATGGTGGATATTATTCGTGTCCATATTGTGGAGGCCCGCCGATGGTACTAATTGTTTTTATTGTGAGGTTATTGGAGGTCGAGGGGGTTATATCTATAACCCCGCTCCACGTGATCATGGTAACAATTTTCAATCTTACGACCAAGGTCACCCATCGTCTTCGTTTTATTTGTCGTATGATCTGTCTTTTAATTACAATGATGAGTCTATTCATAATGCCTTTAATGATTTTGTGAGACGAAATAATGAGAAATTAACGATGGTGGAAGAACAAATGACAAGCCTTAAGGAAACTTGTAATAAACGAATGGCAACCCAAAGGGAAACTTTAAAAAAAATGGAAAAAGATTATGATACCCTTTTTGAAGAGCAATAACGTTTGTATGATCAAAATCAAGAGATGTGGAAAGGATACGTGGATAACATTAAGGAAAATCATGCTAATGAGAGAGATAAAATTCTTTTAATGTTCGAGGGCTTAGTGGAAAAATTTAATTCTTTGTCAAGGAACACCAATCTAATTCCGAGGGAGAGGTTAAAGCCTTATCGACTCCTAAGACTCGTACGTCTTGTATTGATCCATATCTCTCGAATTTTAGAGTCGTGCAACCTTCGTCGTCTTGCAAAAACATAGAGGAAACGAAAACGTCATCCAATGAAGTTTTGAAAAATGTTTTTGTAAATAAACCAAAGGAAAAACTCGTAGGATACTTGGGAGTATTAAATCTTGTACCTTCTAAACCTAATTTTTCTAATGAGGATGAAATTATTGAGGATTTTCTAAATCAATATACACTTAAATTTGACAAAGAAATTCCATCAAATGATTTTGAAAAAGAAAAATGTGAAAAGGTTTTAAAGGAAATCGTTGAACCCTCATTTTTACGAGATGAGCGAAAATTAATTTCGAAGGGACGTGTTAGTAGTTTTGCAAAAATGTTTGAAAACCCACGCTCGATCCCTTCGAAGGACAAAGTTGAAACCATCAAGGCAAAATCGTCACGAGACGAGCCTTCTACTCCTAATCCCACACCGAGTGAGACTTTGGATTTATCATGTGAGAAGTCCGCCGATGGCCTTGCTCACATCGATACGTTTTTCAATGTCGAGGTCGAAACGACAAAGGCAAAATCTTCAATCGAAGAGCCTTCTTTTCCTAGTTTCACGACGGTTGGAGCTAGCGACTCGATTATCGAAAATTTTATCGCTCAACCTCTTCCACGAGGAAGAGAAGACGTTTTTGATCCCGATGGCGATTTTTCCGAGATCAAACGTATTCTTGATGATCCGCCTTCTATTTTTGAGTTTGATGAGGACCGTTGCGTTAACACGGAGGGGGATGTTTTATTAATCGATTCACGTTTTAAAAATTCAAATCCTCTTTCCGCCTTCAAGATAAATGTGGAAATTTTAAGTGTGCCTAGAATTGTTTTAGAAACACCAAATAGTTTCAATTTAATCAACTTGGGTTTTCGTAACAAAGAGTTAAAAAATGAAGAAGGGAATGATTTTAAAATTGATTTGAAAATTTTTCCAAAGTTAACTCCGTCATCACCTCGCTTAATTGAGCTTGCTACAAACGCATCTACTTCTTTTGACGACTTTTTGTGTGGATCTTGTATGTGGGAAGCCCCATTTTTTCCCTCACAGTTCTCCACCGAGTACGAGATTTTTGACCCCGGTATCACGTTTAAGATAAAATCTCGGTCTTTTACCGAAGTAGTCACTAGAAAATCTTTCTACACTTACGGTGAGAGTTTACCTCGAGTAACTCGATTTGTTTGCCCACCCAATGTCCCACCCTTCTCTTCTCAATCTATTTTCTTGTGTCCCATTGGGACGATGATGTTGAAAGTCGTGTTGTTTCGTTTATCCTCCGAAAACGAAGACACGATCTTTGATCTCGGTATAAAGGCTTTGCCTTTATTCACGGTTGCTTTTGGGCCTTGATTACATGTAAGTCCCACCAAAAATGACCGAACCATGATTATCCCTAAATGATCACATTTATGGGGATTCGAGTCGAGCTTTTGACTCGGTTATCAAAAACAAGGTGCCTCGTGGGGGAGATCCATGCTTATCCATGTACATATTATTGCTTTCTAATTAGTTTAATGTGAGGGGATTTGTGCCCTTCCAACCTTTGTTCCGTGGTTGTTCGTGATTGTGGTTCATTAGGTTCATCATCATCATTGAAGCCTCTCGTGTTCGTTTTACGGATCACTTGAGCTTCGATCGTTGCCTTTGGATATTCCGATATCCGATGATATCCTTTTATGTTCTAACGTTTATCTTAATAGCATAATTCATAAACGGCTTTTAGGTTATTCGTTTTACCCTTTCCATGCTCGAGATTAAGCATTCGACTACGTCTCTAGTATGGGGGTGTTTCACCACTAGACTCGAAACATTGAGGACAATGTTTAGTTTTAGTATGGGGGGGGGGGGGTGAGTAGATACTTTACCTTGCTTACGTCAACACGCAATCCAAAATTTCATCTTTTTGTTATCATTTTGTTGCAAATAAGGCTAAAAATGGTCAAATTTTAAATTTTTTCTCATTTTTCATAAAGTTTAAGACACGAATGTAGGTTTTCCGATGGTGAGAATAAGAGTAATTTTTGACTCGACCGTGCGTGCTGAGCACTTAGCTTCGATTCCTTAACTTTTTAGGCTAAGTCTCTTAAATGAGGACGAGAAATGATAGAGTTATTTATAAGTCTCGTAATCGTCACGATCTCATGTGTAGTAATTATTAGCTTATTCTCCCCACGCTTTTGATAATAAATTGTTAATAAATATTGATTTAGCGGTTTAGTCACTATTGTTGGTTTCTAATTTGTTTTAGTAGCTTCCATGTAATTAAATTGGGAAAACATTAAGGTATCGTCAGCGTCACGGTTTTGAAGTATTGGCACCCGAATAATCGAAAGCTTCACCTAATAACAAGATTTCAAGTTCTCACCTAAATTAAGCAAAAATTTGAAGCTCACAAGGCCGAAAAATCTATGCCCAAATTGAAAGTGAATCAACCCTTAATCTTTGAAGCTTTAAAGATCCAAAATTCGCTTTAGCGTGAGGATATACGTCTTTTGCTAATAAAACCACCGATGAGGCAGATAATAAAAGGCAAGGCAAGACCGACGTCATAATAAAAGCTTCATGGCGAAGTTGAATAAAAGATGGAGGTAAACCATGATAATAAAACCACCGATGATGAGGCGGATAATAAAAGTCATGGTAATAAGTCTCATGTTCAAAACCGTTATAAAACCGTGTTTATCGATCCTTCTAGTTGACTTAAGTTTTTGACATCGTTGTCTATTAGGATGAATTATTAATTTAATGATTTTTGTTACACCGTTAAAACTCTATTTTTAGACCTAAATCTCTATTCACGCATAAATCAATGACGTATCCTCGTGATCATTAAGACAAAATAAAATATAAGAGATACCAAGTAAGAATAAGGGAGTTTAGGTTCGTAATTAACACTCATGAGATATGATCGTGTTGCTAACTTATAATAACAATGATCTCGTTGCACGCTTGGCATGGAATTGGGTGAAAATCGAGGACGACGATATTATTTCTAACGAAGCATTTACGTGTTCTTGTTCTATGATCCCAAAAGTCACTTAATCGTGATGAAAACAATACATTATGTCTAAAACACGTGTAGTAGTTTATTTAAGTTTACGTTTTCAATAAATGTCATCATAAAATGAATTTTGGAAGTGCTATGATACTTAATTCTAGCATTGCGTGGGGACACGACAATGGTTTAGTATGGGGGAGTGATGAGACTGCAATTATACATAGTCTCATCGTCCAAATCGGGCTTAAAACGCTTAAAATATCTTGAAAATACCCCTATATATGCTTGTATTTGTGTCTTGTGTATTTTAGGTGCGGATATCGTGTAATCAACAAAAGATCACAAGAATAGAGCAAAAAACGAACACGGGAAACGAAGCCGTACAAAGAACTGGGCCCAAGAATGGAATTTCCAAAATTACCCTTGAAGTTTTGAAGAATGTCAAGTTTGGTCCCTCATCTTTGAAGACTTGTCACAAATGACCCTCCACTAATCATTTGTACAAGAAAAATCCTTAAAGTTTGAAGATATGTAAAAACAGCCCTTGAAGATTAAAGGAATTGCAAGATTGGTCCTTGATTGAAAGTTTTATACACATTGTGCCAAAAATGACAACTTGGGCAAACTTATTTACAAAGGAATTAAGTTTTTGGCTGATTATTACAAAGTGATTGAAGAATGAACCATGGGGGGCTATTTGGGTCAAACACAAGAACTTCTTCCATCCAACCACAACTCGCCACATCATCACCCCTTCCCCACTCCACCAATCACGTCCACCCCTCCATCCACGTCAGTTTTCCACCCACCAACTTATATAACTGATTTAATCAGTTATACCTTTCCCTCTAAACACCAAATTTAAATTAACCCACCCACTAAACCAGATTAAACCACCCTTTTAACAACCCATAAACGCTAAAAATTACCAGGGTAAATTAAACCCTAATCAAAGGGTTTTTCACCTATTTTCTCCAGATGCCCAATTAAGCCCAACTTAAACAAATCCACTCATCTTTTCCCTTCCCCGTGACCTTCATGTGGACCCCCCATGTCCCCTGCCTCCCTGTTTATGGCAAAATGAACATCTTTAAGAAAATCAACGACCAATTCATCAAACTTGGTCCCAAAGGAACTCATTGAACGGTTCAAGATCACTTTTACAGCCTGGCAACCTCACATGACGATTTTGACCAAGATTCAAAGGGCATTCCTGGAAATTTTCATATTGGGGTTTAGGGCTTTATTATCTTTTGTATTATTTTATTCTAGCATACTAGAATGTTCTTCTAAGTAGTATATAATGGGTGTCATGTACCCATTTGTTCTTGTTCCAGATTTTGTATTTTACTACTTTTATTAATGAAAATGAAAAATTTATTAAATTACAATATCTGAGTTCCAATTGTTCTATCTTATTTGTTTAAGACATATTTCTTGTTTGAAAGTATTGTGGGTGAAAAAGTTCTCATTTTTATCAAAAAAGTTTCAAGAAATCCGTTAGAAACCATATTTTTCTTATATGCTTAAAGAGATAAGCTAGCTTAATCAATAAGCTAGTCTTATACTCTTATAAGCTTTGTTAATCCAGGTCTCTTTCTTGACTTGTTTAATCTTAGCAGGAGTTACAAATTTAGTATATTGTAAGTTGGTGGTTTTTGAAGACCACCATTCATCATCATCCCACATACCAACAAGCCCTTTCTGAAATTGGTCAGCTCAAGCCCGGACTTGATGGAGAAGGCTTAAGCTAAGCCTTTGTGAGGCTTGGATGTAAGCCCATCAGGTAAATTTTGCACTCTCTATACTTGCTTGAAGTTCATGATTTTGAGTTTGATGGATTTTATGAATTAAACTATTGGATGTTAGATCAAATACTAGATATTTTTTACTTGTGAGATTGATGCATGTTTAGATAGGTTTGACTGGATTTGATGCAAGTTATATTACAAATTCTTGGTTAATTTTCACTTTTCTGTTTTAAGGAAGTATTTGGATCTTGGTTTTATAAGCAGTTTGTGAGATGCAAATGGTTTAAAATCTGTTTAAAATCACTTATTTTGGTAGCTTTGTTTGTTATCAGCTTAGTGAGTTTGGTTCGGTGAGACTTGGTAAGTATTGTATGCAAGTTTTGGGAAAACATAGTA
The DNA here is from genome assembly GCA_025667525.1 of Glebionis coronaria. Lineage (NCBI taxonomy): Eukaryota > Viridiplantae > Streptophyta > Magnoliopsida > Asterales > Asteraceae > Glebionis > Glebionis coronaria. The sequence continues at coordinate 178,606,838 of CM046880.1, read as the reverse complement.
AAAAAAATTAAAAGGCCATTAACTGCTCAATTTTGTGGAATTTTTCCAATCAAATCTTTTGCTTGACAGGTTATAGGTTAAATTAGGAGTTGTGACTGATTTGGGCTAGCTATGGAGTGAATTGAGTGAGTTTTGGCCAACCAAAACTCACCCAATTGCACTTTGCATCAACAAAGTCCCAACTAACCCCCCCATTGCCTATACAGTGACTGCATAGGTGATTTTTCTTCTTGATTTTGCAAAGTAACTTGGTGATTTTATATTTTATTTGACTCCCCACAACCCAACTGGTTGTGGGGGTGCCTTTGTTTGCCCACAAATCCTATTAAATCTCAAGCTACAAGCAAAAAGGTGCCTAGACCTTGTTTTTATAACTGGAAGTGGGAAATCAATTCCCACTGTTAGTGTTACAAGTTCCCACTGCTACACAAGCTGACAAAGTGACTCACATGTCACTGTCAGATTCTTCAAATTTTGTCTTTAGTGAGCTAAAATAGGATTTAAAACTTGATTTTTGTTTCATAATTTTTCTTATTTATTTTCTGATTTTTTTATTAATTTTATTTTCTATCTACTGTTCATTAAGTATTTTTTAGATTAAATAGCATTTTAAATTACTTTTTATGTTTCTTTTTTTTGTATTTTAGTGTAAAATTTTAATATTTTTCTGTTTAAAAATTTTCTTATATTTATAAAAATATTTTAAGACTTTTAGTTCAAAAATATTTTACTGTTCACTTTTTAATTAATTTTCAGATTTTATTTAGTTTAATTAGGGTTTTAATTGTATATTGTTTTGTCTTTTAGTGAAAAATATTTAATTTTTCAAACTTTTTCATTTTTCTACTGTTCATTAGTATAATTTAGGATTTTTAAAATTGTCAAATAATTTTTAGCATTATTTTATTATTTTTAATTATTTTTTTAGTTTAAAAATAGTTTTTAGAGTTTTAAAAATAGAAAAGTAGTATTTAAAATTTAGGAAAAACACTTTTTAGTTTTTAAATAATATAAGTAAGTTATTTGTCCAATAAAATAATATTTTGGCCTTTTTCGTAATTACATTTAATTTTTGGGCTTTAATTAGCATTAAAAATTGAATATTTAATTAATAAAAGGTTTTAAAATTTATTTATTGGATTTTTATCCTTATTTATATTATTTTAGACTTAGTTTTCATTTTTAATTTGTTTTTAGCTAAAAAATTTTAATTTTTCACGTTTTACGTATTTACGTTCGCGTTTTACGTCACTCGTCGTATTTTAATTGTAGTCGTAGCTCGTCTTTTATTTTCTATCTTTTCTCATCCAAAAACGACACTATCCAAACTCTTGATTTGATATAATTGGCATCTAATACACACACCTCCTCGAGAACGAACCCGCACTTATTCGGTTTTACGTTTTTCCTAAAACATAACGCTTAATACTTGCCCATAATACGCTCTTTTTCCTAAAAGACGTATTTCTACGACTATCAGTTGTAAATTGTGACAATTCCACCTTCCACCAGGAATTTAATCATGCTATGTGCCATGGAAGGGACTGCCCGTATGGCTAGAATTCTGGTCTTCCGATGATACCATTATACGGAGAATTTGAACGTATCACCATAAAGTTCATCCATGATGTAGTTGGGTGCTCTTTATCTCCAATGGTTACCAGCAAGCGTAATTGCCCTATCGGCCAGATAGTGTCCCCACTGAAGCCAATAAGCGGCAACGTGACCGGCACCAATTTGCTTTTGATTCATGGTCGTAGCTGTACGAAGTAGTGTTCGTAGATTAATTTCGTTGATGATCCTCCATCCACATACATACGGAGAACATTATGAGTTCCAATTCTTACCTCAATCGTGAGAGGTGTGTCCGCCACATTGCTCGTCGTGATAGGAGGAAATGAGATTTCCTTTCCGCGTGAAATTTTTTGACTAACTTTCTGCTTCGTCCGGCGCTGCCATGATTGAACCATATATATGGTCATAGGCTTATGTTTTTGGGAATCTTCTTTATCATGCTTTTTGTTATTCTTCCCATCCTTCCAATCCTTAACTAGATGTTTGAGCTTCCCTGATTTGATCAGGGACTCTATATGCTTCTTGAGCTGAATGCACTCCTATGTGCCGTGACCTTTGTCATTATGGAACTCGTATAAGAGAGTGCCTTGACGACGATCAACTGAAGTTTTCATGGGGGAGGTCTTGGAAAGTTATCTCCTTCTGTGAATAAGATATCTCGATAAGTCATCTTTAGAGGGGTGAACTTATCATCTGACCATCCTCCTATTGCCTGGTTTTTGTAATCCATGCTCCTCCCATTGTCGTGGTTGCCTTGGCCACCTGATTGCCTTCTGGGCTGATCGTTTGATCGCTAGTCATGGTTCCCCTTTGTGGTGTAGCTGCAGCGACATCGGTTTCCCCTTCCAAATATTTTCGAACCCTTTCCATGATTTCGTCAAACTTCTCCGGACGTTTATCGTTGAGGCGCCTAATTAGCTCTTGTCCGTTATGGCATACATGTAGTCGGAGATTTTAAGGAGCCCTGGGCATGCTTTTGTGCGCGTACATTCGTCATTGAAACGCTCCCTAAAGTCTTCTATAGACTCTTCGGGCGTTTGTTAGACTGTTGCTAATGAGACAAGATCTCTATTATACTTCTTGCGCAGAGTATAATTGTTTTGGAATGCTTTCCGTAATTCATCAAAGCTGTTGATGCTTCGATGGGGGAGCTTTTCAAACTAGTCGCGTGCATTGCCAATCAAGGTTAAAATAAACATCTGGCACCATATGAGCATCGGCCATCGTTCAATTTTATCCTGTGTGTCAATCACATTTAGGTGATCCTCCGGATTACCAGATTCGTCATAGGTTTTGACGCTCGCCGGCATGCGGCGCTTCTTTTCCTCGGAGTAATTCCGTATACGAAAAATGAAGGCATACTCCCTCTCGCTACACCATGGAAGGGAGATATCTTCCTCCTCTTCAGCACGACAGTAGGTGTCGACATAGTGTCGTTCGTCATCCGATGGTTCAGGGGTGGAATACCTAGGTCGTCGACGTCTGGGGTGATGATCATCCGAGTCAGACCTCGAAGGGTCGTGATAGGGGGTTGTGCCCCACCTTTCGATTGACCAAGATAACCACTTTTGTGAGAAGGGGTAGGGGCTTTCTTCCCACTAGAGTTTATCCTACGCCAAACACTCGTGCGACGATTATCCATAGGAGGAGTTTCCAACACCGCGTGTCCAGTAGAGCCGTCGTAGTTATCCTCATCCCCTGGGATTCTTGAAATTCTTGAATGATGCGGTCCCCTATGCGCTCGAACACATTCCGTGGTCGAGGTGGTTCCTCACAGGGAGGTTGTTCCTGAGCCCGAGGCTTCCTCCCCCTTTTTCGAGCTTGAGGGAAAGTATCGGGCGCGGCGCTGCTAAAGTTAAGTCTGGATTGGAGGTTCCTCCCCATATTTAACCTTGCCGAGATGCCCAGGATGATTCTGTCGAAGTTTTATGTGAGTACGCGTTTGAGGTCCTCATCATCGAGTGAACCAACTTCCAAGTCCGCCTCGACCACATGTGGCTTTTGCGGCTCCTTACTGGGGGCCTTTGGAGCAGATCTTAGATCAGGATTATCTAGAGTGACAGTTGGTGGTGGGGTATTGGCGGACGTGCCTGCCCCACCAAGAGATTGAAATAATGTGTTTCAGTTATTCGGCCCTCTAGTTTGGCCACCGGGAAGCGGGGTTGAGGTAACTACCCCATCACCCCCAAACATCTGGTTTCCGGGATTAGCGTTCATTGGGTTTCCCTGAGGGTTTCCCTTCATCATTGGTAAATATTGAGTTTAGTGTAGGGTCTCACGGATGGCGCCAACTTGTTGATACAAAAGTTCGATGATCCTAGCTTGACCCGATTTATGCTTAATTCGGGTGCTTGGGCTCCGGCTCCTGCAACAAGTAAACTTCTAGTTGGGATCCTGCACACTAAAACAACACGTTGTTAGGCTTACCGTGGGAACGTAACCCACGATTAGACTCCGGCGTGAGAGTAAGTAATCGGTTTAGGGTTAAAAATCGGTTTTAGATTGAGAGTATGAAGAATATGATACCTTTGTGGAACCCTTAGGGGTTCCTTATATAGGCGGTGAAACTCTAATGGGCTTTCACCGATACTTCGGCCCCAAGTATAAGATAATCACCAGAATTAGCTTAATTGTTATCTTCTAATTATGGTTAGTGTATATCTTATACTTTAGGGTAAATCACAATCCCACCTGGGTTGTGATTCTGTCTAACCCTATACCGGCTGTGCCGGGCCGTGGGTCGCACACATCTATGCGACCACTATTCATCTGAAGCAGATAAGCCTAAATGAAATTAATCCAACCCATCCATGACGGACCGGATGTGGGTAGTACCCGTGGGCCGGTTCCATGACCCAGTTGGAGACTATACCTCATCATTCTATTTTTTAGCAGGTTACCTAATAACCGATTTTTGTAGGTTCTTTTTCGATTCAATTTGAAATTGACTAAGGTTGATTTTTACTCGTTAAAAAGTTCATTTTTCTCGGTGTCTAATCGAATTGATCTCCGGTTAAAAGTGTGACTCAATATTTTTTGGTTAACAAAAAGAAGGTTTTGGTTATCTATTTCTATTTATAAGGTAAAAGTGAAACGTTATAAAAATAAACCAAAAACAAATAACTAATAATAAAGGAGCCAAACAAATAATAAAACCTAAATTAAAACAAAACAATTAATAAAGTTAACCTAATGAAAAAGGAGGAAATAAAACTAAGTGGCTACTTTAAAACTAAACGAGACAAAAGCTAAAGCGGCCGCTAAATAAAAGATAAATCTTAAACTTTAGGAAAAAAATACTAATACTAAAAATTTATGAAAAATTCAACTAAAAATACGCGACTTTCAGAATTAAAATCAGAACAACTTTCAGATTAAATTAAACGATTACGGAAAAATATTAATTAGTAAAAAAACAGGCAAGCACACACCTCAAGCAGGCAAGCTAGCACCTCATTTTGGCGGGAAAGAAGCATGCAAGCAGGCATGCATGACAAAATTTCTTCGGAATTAGGCAGTTCTGTATCTTCGGAGTTTTTTTTTCGGAATATTTTCTTCGGAGTTTTTTTTCGGAGTTTTTCTAAATCTTCGGAATATCAAATATTTTCAGAGAAATGACATATATTCGGAAAAGAAAGGTTTTTCGGAATAAACGAAAATCTTTGGAAAATCAGAAATTTCGGAATAAACCAACAATTTCAGAAAAACTATAATCTTCGGAATAAAGAAAATATTCGGAATAAACAAGAATTTCAAAGAAAAATATTCGGAATATAAATTCGGATAAATGGAAAATTTCAGAGAAATGCTAACTCGGAAAAAAGGGATTTCTTCGGAATGTTAAATCCCTTTTCCGAAGATAGTATTCAGACAGATTACAGTACATTAATATCTATAAATCAAGCAAATAAGCTACGAATAAGCTAAAACCAAATAAGCAATCTACCAAAACTTAATCTAAAACACTTTTAAGAAAAACTAATTCAACCACAAATCAAAAACTTGAAAAACACTAATTAATTTAAATAATGAAAATCAACTTTTAATAAAATTAAACTAATAAAAACACTTAACTAAAATCAAATCAAACACACAATAAGCTATAAATTCAATAAGCTAACACAATCAAAAACATAAAATCATAACAAACAATCAAATAACCATAACAATAAGCACATAAACATAAAGATTAACAGAAATAAGAAGGTAGAATGAGAGATAAATGAAATACTTGATTAAAATTAAAGATTCAACAACACAAAATTAAAACTTACTTGAAATTAAAGACAAGAAATTAAGATGACAATATGAAAGTGCTTGGAAAATAAATTGGAAAGACTGATGTGTCAAATTCGATAACACCTCCTAATGACACATTAGGAGGGTATTTATAGGGAGGATTAACATGTGTTGATCTTTTCTTCCTTTTTTCGTCTTTTCGTCTTTATAAATTCTTCGACTTTTTCGACTTTATCTCGGGATTATTTGAACTCGTCTTATAATATCTTCATTTATTAGACTTGAGTTCTTCGACTTCATTAAACTTCCGTCTTTAGACTTTTTCTTCGATAAATCTTCAGAATAGGCCTTGGACTTCCGTTCTTTTTGCACTCTTGATCTTTTGACTTTGTCTTTTGTCTTGTTCTTCGATAAAAGCCCGTGAAAGCCCGTGTTTTCTTCCCTTTTCACATTTTGATCCTAAATCACAACAAAAACACAAACCACGTATAATTCCGACATATAAGACATAAAATACACGTTTTGGCTTGGTTATTATTATAATTAAGTGGTAAAAGGATAAATGTTTTCACACTTATTAAATCCCCTACACTTGACCATTGCAATGCCCTCATGCAATGCATTAGTTACAAAGCAAGTTTTACATTTTCCATCATAATCAATCCACCTTGGCCTTTATTAAACACAAGACAAGTAAAAAGATCAAAGACTTACCTTAGGGTTTTGGAATGTCATGAATGTTTATCACCCTCAAGTTTCACGTTCCCCATACCAAGCTTAAAAACGAGATCATTGTTATTATAAGTTAGCAAACTAACACAAACTCATGTGGCCCAATCATTCACTTAGACTCCCTTATTCCTAGGTGTATCTCTTATATTTTATTGTTGTCTTGAATGATCACGAGGATGCATTGTTGACTTATTTTGATAGTTATTTAGGTTGAAAATAAAGTAGGACGATTTAATCAATAGTTAGCTAAAGGACAAAATCTTTTAAAACTGCTTCTCGGGACCTCATAAAGTTCATATCTTGGCATAACTTGCTTCACGATTTGAGACCTTTCTCGGATCGATATTTCGCATTGACTTCATACTTCAAATCTTGAGAGACGTTCATGAAATAATGGTCTTCTCTTCATAATAGGAATTTCTTCACTTGAACTTTTTGACATATTCTTCATACTTGGACCACGACTTCTTCATTTTTCTCCAATCTTTATTTGGGATTTTGATATTCAACGATCCGCCTGCTTTTAGGACATGGATCTATCTATCCTCATACCTTGCTAGGGTCTTTTTGGATATACTTCTCCATGATCTTTTTTGGAGTGTTTTCTTTTCGTCGTGTGTCTCAATCCTTCATATTGATTTTTGTTAAATGATTCTTCACATCACTTTGGATCTTTAGCAACAAAATGTAGCCCTCCTGCCTTGTTAGGGCCTTTTCGGACTCGCCAATCTTCGCATCCCGCTTCAATAAGTTATGCCTTGGTTATGAACTCTAATTAATACCAAGCAACTTTTAAACGATCTTGGGCTAGAAGCTAAGTAACTTTTCAAATCATACGACCTTATTTATTGCAATTAAATTTATTAACAAGCGATGGGAGAAGAAGCTCATAATTAACCCACATAAATTCATGAAAGAATACCAAACTTATAATTGACTCTATCATCTCTCGTTCTCCACAGTTTAAAATATCAAGGAATGAGACTCGTGGATGCTTAGCCAATTAAATCAAAGTTTTGGGTTTTCAAGTCATCTATTGGATCTTGCATCTTCTTAGACTTTTTCAAGTTTAGAATTCGCATTTTAAAGTTCCCTTGATAAACGACTTTCTAGGATCAATTATAGGAACTTACTAAAGTTCTTGTTCTTAACACGTAAAAGTTAAGACTTTCGCGTTTTAAAGTTCCCTATATAAAAGCCTAGCAAAACTTGACTTAAACACGTTAAGGATACTATCTAGAGAAAAACCGGATAAGTAAACTCAGGTTGAGTCAAAAGATTCAAAACGTTTAAAACCACTTTATTAAGATTTATTCTAGCAAAGAAAGAAAATAACTATAACAAAGGTAAATACAACTAGTCCAAAATAGATCAAAATTTTTGAAAAATGTCAAAAAATCAGTTTTCCGGTTAAAATGAGGAAAAATACGAGGAAAAGCCCACTTAACTTGGATAGAAGTCCCCCTACACTTAATATAAACATTGTCCTCAATGTTTAAGCATGTGGAAGTAACCTCCCCTACACTTAGGACATTGTGCACTTTGTTTAAATCTTGCTAAGGAAAGGACAACTAAAGTGATTCCTATTTCAATCATAATTGATAAAATAATGAATTAAAAGAGTTTAGGATAGAACCGGGAAGACGGATACACGGAATCACGGGTCGTCAAAATTCATCAAGAATGGATATTTGATAGCTCGAATCCCTGCACATGATAAGAAAGAAAAGAACAAATACATACTAGGGTGTCCCCCTACTCTTATTATAAAAACAAGGAAAAAGGATAGATACTCGGGTCGCCTCCCGAGAAGCGCTTGTTTTTGTTCACCGAGTCGTGAGTCTGACTCGACCTTGATTAGCATCGGAAGAAACTTGAAGAACATCCACCGGGATCAAATACATGGTTTTCATCCATCAAGTAGCACAAGCTTAAGGCGAACAAGGCAAGCCAAAGAAGAGTAGGCAAGGTTCCCTTAAGCAAAGATTAAGAACGGTGGTAGAGAGTGTGATGAAGTGCAAGCATATCTCCATAAGTTCCAAAAATCTTTCCTTTTATTTCATCAGATGGATACTGAGATGGCTTAAAAATTGATATACCTGGATCGAACACCTTTTCCTTTAGGGGAAAATAACACTCAAGCCCAGTAGACCTTGAAGAAGATCCGCTCATAAATCGCACAATCTCATCCTCATAAGGTGGATAGATAGGTGTCAAGACATAAGTACTGCGGATGTTGGTGTCTTCCGGCTTCTTCTCCTTTGAAATGTGTTTCTTAATATCCGAAGGAGGATAAAGAGCATCATCAAAGTCTAAAGGAGGAGAATCATTTTCATTGGGAAAGTAGGTATTTAGAAAATAGCAAAATCTTCCTCAAATGAGTAATTATCCAAAGTATCAAGAGTTTTTGGTGGAGGATCTTCATCAAAAGTAGGAGCAAGGTCATCATGTGAAGAATCACTCGAGAGAGTATCAACATCATCAAAATTATCATATGTTCGCATGTCTTTATACTCTGAAATAAAATAATCATAATCGTCCACATCAGAACTAGAATCATCATCATATTCATCATAAATTGGTGGAGACTCATGAATTGGTGGGGCATCCAAATTGCAGAGAGAATCATCCACATCATCTTGAAAAAGTGGATTATCATAGCAAGAATTGAAAAGAGGATTGTTGTAGACGACAAAATCATAAAGCTTTATACTTTCACAAGTAGTTGTATCAAGCTCGTCTTGAAGCACATTAATCAAATTCGCTGATTCTCTTCCATTTGATTTGTTTGTGATCTTCCCCATTTTAAACACTTGTGCATCATTCCCGACTCTTAGAATGAGTTCACCTTCGGCAACATCGACTAAAGCTTTTACGGTTCTAAAAAATGGCCGTCCAAGTATTAAAAGAATAAGAGGGTCCATTTCATAATCAACAACAACAAAATCGACCAGAAAAGTGAAGGTACCAACTGTAACAAACACATCTTCGGCAATACCAACGGGGTAAGCGAGAGTTAGATTTGCTAGCTCAAGAGTCATCTTTGTTGGTGTAAGATCGGGTAATGATAACTTTTTCCAAACACTTAAAGGCATCAAATTTATACTTGCCCCGAGATCGGCTAAGACAGTAAATTCTTCGGTTTGGCTAAAAGTACATGGTAGCACAAAACGACCGGGATCTCCAATTTTTTCCGGAAATACTTTAAGAAGGACTACAGAACAAATTCTCATTCAATCGAGTATTAACAAACTCGGCCATCTTCTCCTTCTTATTAAGCAATTCCTTAAACATCTTAGCAAATTTAGGCATTTGGGCTAGAGCTTCAACAAGGCTAAAGGTGATGGTCACTCCTGAAATCTTCTTCAAAAATTTTGACACTTGAATATCATCCTTGGTGAGAAATTTGCACTTGTCTAAGCGATAAGAATAAGGGATATTGGGTTTAGGTGGTGTAGGTTTAGAAGGTGAAGGTTGAGATGTGGAAGGTTTAAAGGTTGAAGTTGGGGTTGGTGAAGGGTTTTTCTTGGGTACTTCTTCATTAAGAGGTGGAGACGGTAATGGAGAACTAGTACTAGGCGTGGAAGTAGGCGGGATAAATGGTGGTGGAGGAGGTGTAGATGGAGTAACTGGGGGAGTGGTAGATGGTCCTACTAGAGTTGCTCCACTGCGTGTAGTAATAGCACTCACATTCGCTCTTGGTTTGGTGACGGTATTTGAAGGAAGAGAGCCCGAAGTAGAGGGTTGAGTGGTTTGGAAGAAACAAGCCATCATATTCTTCAAATCATTCGTTTGATTTCTCAAAGAAGTTTGCATATCATGTCAAAGCTCGATTCGAATATCATTCCCTTGTTTAGTGATATCTCCTTTCAAGTTGATGATTTGGCTTTCAAGATTCTTAACTACCTCTCCTTGGGTCCTCATGAAAGCTTCAACATCATGATTATAAGTCGTGGGTGGAGTGATGGGTGGTGCTTGTTGAGCGGGTGGGTGATAAGGATTAGAAGCTCGAGGTGGGTTTGGATTGCTTCTATTGTAGTTGTTGGGGTTGTGGTTTTGAGGAGAAAAACCGGGTGAAAGAAAGTTGTTAGAACGGTAACTTAGCAAGTTACGATCACCTTGAGGTCGGGCTTGGTAGATTTCCGTTGAATATTTACCATAAGCCGCATACACGTTTTTCGGATTGTCGTGAGTAGAAGGACAATCAGTGTATGAATGAGGACCGCCGCAAATCTCACAAGAAAGTGCTACAACAGTAACTTGTTGTTGTTGATTTGTAGCTATGAGTAGGATATTATTGTTCATTTCGGCCATCATGCGGGTGAATTCGGTCATCTCGGTGTTTGATAAAGTAGAAGAAACATTGACTCTCTGGTTATTCCTTGAAGATGCGGATGAATCCCAATTTTTGTGATGAGTAGTCATGTTCTCTATAAGCTCTCTACACTCCTCGGGTCTTCTTTTCATAAATGTGCCACCGGCCGCTGCATTAATCGTATCACGATCACGAAAAGTTAAACCGTTGTAGAAAGTATCAATCAAAGTGACGGGAAGCATATTATGATTAGGACATCGATCGATCAAAACATTATAACTGTCCCAAGCATCGAAAAGTGATTCATCAGGTTCTTGCGTGAAACAACTGATTTGATTCCGAAGGCTAGTGACCATGGATGGTGGAAAGTAGCGCGACAAAAATCGTTGAGTCATCTCATCCCATGTATGAACTGGATTCTTAAGAAGACGATCAAACCATTTTTCAGCATGGTGGGATAAAGTGTGTGGAAATAGATGAAGGCGAAGAAAATCCATAGTAACACCGGGCAACTTCATGCTTTAAGTAACGATAATGAATTTGTCGAGGTGTTTGTTGTCATCATCATCCGGCAATCCGCGAAATGGACAAGTATTTTGAACTTGTTGGATCATGTGATGCTTCAACGAAAACTCTGGAGCCGTGATTTGCATTGGCGCAATCGGTCCTCCGCGTCCATTAATTGTTGGTTGACACAGCTCCTCCATCGTTCGAAGGTCTGGTTGAGGGCCATGGTTGTTATTATTCATGTTGGGGTGAGGTGGATTATTATTGTTGTGCACACCAGCCATATCTAAATCTTCAAGAGTCTCGGGCTCTGAATAAGATGAAGATCTAGTACGCATACACCTGCAAAAGAAAAAGAAAAAGATACCAAAGAAATAGAGAATATATATGTGCTTGTAAAAAAAATCTTTTTGGTGCAAAACTTTGAAAAAGAGATGCTTTTTATAAGTTTTTTATGTTTTTGGATTTTTTAAAAATTTTATTTTTTATGGATTTTTGAAAATTTTTAAGCATGAAAAATAACGTTCACGAGTGAACGGATCCCAAAATCCAACGCATCTCTCACATAAAACCGTTAATCTTCACGAATAGAGCCGGCAGCGGCACCATTTTAATAACTGATTTTTGTAGGTTCTTTTTCGATTCAATTCGAATTGACTAAGGTTGATTTTTACTCGTTAAAAAGTTCGTTTTTCTCGGTGTCTAATCGAATTGATCTCCGGTTAAAAGTGTGACTCAATCGTTTTTGGTTAACAAAAAGAAGATTTTTGTTATCTATTTCTATTAAAAAGGTAAAAGCGAAACGTAATAGAAATAAACCAAAAACAAATAACTAATAATAAAGGAGCCAAACAAATAATAAAACGTAAATTAAAACAAAACAATTAATAAAAATAAAACTAAAAGAGGAAATTAAATTTTCGACTTCAAAATAAAGTTAAACTAATGAAAAAGGAGGAAATAAAACTAAGTGGCTACATTAAAACTAAACGAGACACAAGCTAAAGCGGGCGCTAAATAAAAGATAAAACTTAAACTTTAGGAAAAAATACTAATACTAAAAATTAATGAATAATTCAACTAAAAATACGTGACTTTCGGAATTAAAATCGGAGCAACTTTTAGATTATACTAAACGATTACGGAACAATATTAATTAATAAACAAGCAGGCAAGCACACAACTCAAGCAGGAAAGCTAGCACCTCATTTTGGCGGGAAAGAAGCATGCAAGCAGGCATGCATGACAAAATTTCTTCGGAATTTGACAGTTCTGTATCTTCGGAGTTTTTTTTTTCGGAATATTTTCTTCGGAGTTTTTTTTTCGGAGTTTTTCTATATCTTCGGAATATCAAATATTTTCAGAGAAATGACATATATTCGGAAAAGAAAGGTTTTTTCGGAATAAACGAAAATCTTCGGAAAATCAGAAATTTCGGAATAAACCAACAATTTCATAAAAACTATAATCTTCGGAATAAAGAAAATATTCGGAATAAACAAGAATTTCAAAGAAAAATATTCGGAATATAAATTCGGATAAATGGAAAATTTTAGAGAAATGCTAACTCGGAAAAAAGGGAATTCTTCGGAATATTACAACCCTTTTCCGAAGATAGTATTAAGACAGATAACAGTACAGTAATATATATAAATCAAGAAAATAAGCTATGAATTAGCTAAAACCAAATAAACAATCTACCAAAACTTAATCTAAAACACTTTTAAGAAAAACTAATTCAACCACAAATCAAAAACTTGAAAATCACTAATTAATTTAAATAATAAAAATCAACTTTTAATAAAATTAAACTAATAAAAACAGTTAACTAAAATCAAATCAAACACACAATAAGCTATAAATTCAATAAGTTAACACAATCAAAAACATAAAAGCATAACAAACAATCAAATAAGCATAACAATAAGCACATAAACATAAAGATTAACAAAAATAAGAAAGGTAGAATGAGAGATAAATAAAAATACTTGATTAAAATTAAAGATTCAACAACACAAAATTAAAACTTACTTGAAATTAAAGACAAGAAATTAAGATGACAATATGAAAGTGCTTAGAAAATAAATTGGAAAGACTGATGTGTCAAATTAGATAAAACCTCCTAATGACACATTAGGAGGGTATTTATAGGGAGGATTAACATGTGTTGATCTTTTCTTCCTTTTTTCGTCTTTTCGTCTTTATAATTTCTTCGACTTTTTCGACTTTATCTCGGGATTATTTGAACTCATCTTATAATTTCTTCATTTATTAGACTTGAGTTCTTCGACTTCATTAAATTTCCGTCTTTAGACTTTTTCTTCGATAAATCTTCAGAATAGGCCTTGGACTTCCGTTCTTTTTGCACTCTTGATCTTTTGACTTCGTATTTTCTCTTTTTCTTCGATAAAAGCCCGTGAAAGCCCGTGTTTTTTCCTTTTTCACATTTTGATCCTAAATCACAACAAAAACACAAACCTTACATAATTCCGACATTTACGACATAAAATACACGTTTTGGCTTGGTTTTTATTATAATTAAGTGGTAAAAGGATAAGTGTTTTCACACTTATTATTACCAAATATAGAATTATTGTAACGTCAGAATACGTGTTATGCCGTAACTAATAGTAGAACAGGAATACGTTAATAAGAAATATTAGAACACTCAGAGTTATCAGTTTATACACATACAATATATCAAGAATAAAATAAATTAAACTATGAACAGATAGGAATCAGAAACAGTAAACAATAATCAGACAACTTATTACGCGTCCGTTATTTATGTAGTAACCGTGAAGTCGGAGTAGATCTTTCTGCTTTCATTCTTATTTCATTACTAGACACGAGGTACGGATTTCCCGTCCTTCAGTAAGGACTTCCTTCTATGCATGATTAGGATTCGCCGTCTGCAGCTAAATGTTTTCCCCATTATATGTTTTAAGCTTATCATTAATCATTTTAATAACTAAATAAATTGCCTGATCTTTATATACAAGCATGACCAGTTTATGTACTAGTTACGGAGGTACCGTAACCATGACACTAGAGGCACCAGTGTCATGACTCCTCTGCGAGGGAGTGATTTCTCGCAGCATTCCATTTGTTTCAGCTTGGCCATTTATTAGTATTATCAGCGGGGCGTAGGGATGCATCATAGGCTATCAGTTTACAGTTATCAGGTGAATGTGTTGTGTGCTCTACATACTTCACATTGGATCTGATCCCTCCACCCAGCACATTATCTAGAGGTCACCCCTTACAGAGCAGACTTTTTAGATTATACATAGATTTCCGCTATAATTTACCTATCAGTCTTACCGCTTCAGTATTTTATCCTCTGTTTCATTTCAGTATTTCTTATCATGCTTCATATCCGTTCACTGGGCGTTATGCTCAGCCGTAGTTCTTTTCATGTTCTAACGGCAGGTACACCAGGACACTCTTAGGATTCTGAGAGTACGTGCATTGGATGGAAGCTATCTAGACTTCTTCATTTTATGCACTTCATATATTATTTGCCTGTTGGACATTATTCAGTCCTTTCATTCAGTATTTACTTTTAATATTTTGAGCTTATGTTTGGATTACCGATGTTTGATTATGGTATTTCCTTTGTGGTCAGTTAATGTTTTAGGACATTTACCTTATGTGCTTTGATGACACGCCATAAATACAAGTAACGGTCAACTAATCCAAGTGGGGTGTTACAAAGAGCCGCACTAGAAGTACCAGTATTGTCTCCCTTCTTGCAGTCTTTCAACATGTGTCCTAGTAGTCCACACTTGAAACAGACGCCAACCGATTTACGACATTTACCAAGATGTCTAGGACTACAAGTCGTGCAGACGGGGTAGGTCTAACCTCCTGGAGGTACCCTTGCTACCCGAGAGCCTGATAAGAAATATGCCTGAGACATGACTACTTAGCATAAACATGACTGTACTGAAGTTTAAATGTTAGTTTACCAGATGAAGATGAGTTGTTGGACTTTTGACCCTTAGCATTTTGGTCACGTCCACTCGCAGAGTTCCTGTTTATGGTGCTGACATGTTAGTATGTAAAAACATACATCAAGTTTACATAGAAAAATTTAAGAGTTTAGGGACCTGTTGTTGTTGGACTGGCTGTTGTTGTTACGGTAACTGTCATTACCGCTCCTCTTGTCATATCCATAACAGTCATTAGATTGACCATGGCCCCTGTTGGCATTTTGCTGAGTGGCCGTTTGGGACCGGTCTCCACCCTTCTGCCTGAAGATACAATTGGATAGGAAAAAGGAATAAATGAACATAAAGATTGAAATGAAATGATAACGGTTGATGGATGAAATTTATACCTCTTCTCAGGACGAGCTTGTTCCTCGTATAAATCACGCTCATGTAGCATCTCTAAGCTACGTGATGCATCATTAACTTGTGCCACATTAGCATATGTAGAACTAAGTAAACGAGCTGCTGTAGAGGCGTGCAGAGCCCAGCGAAAGTACTTGGCTTGTTCTTTCGTAGTACCCGCAGCCGCACCTAAGAATCCAGCCAACCTAAGAAACCTCTACATGAACTCAGTGCTAGTCTCTCCAGTTTTATGATGAATGGAGTGATAGTCCCTCTTGAGTCCTTCTTGCTCAGATGTCAGAAAGAACTGCCCATAGAATAAAGTCTTGAACTGATCCCAAGTCAATACAGCCAGCCAATCATCACCTCCATTACCTAAATTGTAGGCTCTCCACAAATGCAGGGCATCACCTTCAAACTTATAGCAAGCCAACCTTGCCTTGTAGGCACCACCGCATCCTATAGCATCAAAAATATTCTCCATATGCGAAATCCAGTCTTCCGCGTCAGATGAAGTCTCAGCCTTGTCAAAAGATCTTGGCTTCTGCTTGTCAAACCTCTCATGCCAAGTGTGCAAAGTAACCGGTGGAGGAGGAAGAGGATTTTTGTTTTGATTCGGGGCATTCTGGTACTCAGCCCGAATTTGGTTCTTGATTTGGGGAAGCATGGCTTGTAGAGCTACTTGGACAGCTGCTGCTAGCTCTTGTTCGCTTGTCATGACCATCTGACAGATTAATGAAAATGAAAATAAAATGATTAATCTGATTAGAACATATGGTAAACATAATGAACTGATGCATGAAACAGTTTATGAAGTCATAGCCAAATACAAATGACATGAAACAAAATGTACATAGCGAGGATGAACGCCTATGGGTCGGTTCATCAAAACAAAAAGACATGAGCTAATGTGAACACCTATGGGTCGGTTCACCAAGCAAAATGATTCGATTTAAAAGCACATGCGACTAAATATGGCCAGCCCTATACCAACCGTTACTTAGTCAAAACTGCCGCAACAATGATACATGAAATGAATGCACGAAAACAAACTGTCAGTTCTAGGAAGACGCTGATGACTACCCACTAGTCACAAGTCATTTTTAAGAGCCTATAGCTCGAAACCTGTCTCTAATACCATAACTGTAACACCCTATTTTGATAAATGGAATATCATAGGATAATTATGGCATGTCATCAAAGCATAAGGTAAATGTCTAAAACCTTAAATGACAATAAAAGAATCTGTAAACAAACATCGGATCCACATAAGCGCCACACATGAAATGCATAAGTATAGAATGTAAGGAAAGGACTAAACAATGTCCAACAAGGCAAAAGTATGTAAATTCATTAATTAATGAAAGAAAGCTGGCGTCTCATTCCATGCACGTACTCTTGGATATCCTACCTTTGCCCTTTAGTATATGTCGTACTAGGATATGTAAAAAGAAATACGGCTGAGCAATACGCTCAGTGTGCAAATATATAACATAGAATGTAAAGCATAAACATAAGCAAGTAATGAATGAAATGAATAGCAGCGGAATAAATGTATGTACTGGAAAACCTGGTTTAAGTTCATAAAGCTGGTTTATATTTCTGAAAAGACTTATGCTTAGTTTATCTTGAAAATCTGTATTTTAAATATGCCGAGAGCCCATATAGGTCATGTTATATCCACGTGCATGAATACATGTACGGGTGACCTCGTCATGCAATTAGAGGGGTTGCCTCTAATTAATATACAAAATGAGCGGAGGGATCAGCTCCTGTAACGGATGAAAAGCACACACCACAGTTACCATGAAATCATACTACTTGTCCTATGATGCACCCATTCACCCCACATGATAATAATAATACTGGCCAAAATGTAAAAGGACGATACGAGCAATCACTCTCACCGAAGAAGAGTCATAACATCGGTGCCTCTAGTGCTATGGTTATGGAACCCCCATAACTAGGTGAAACTAGCATGCATGTATATAGCTCAGGAAATCAAAATAATCATACATATGTTGATGTGTTTAAGACACTTAAACTACTGGGGAAAACAAATGGCTGCAAACGGGAAATCCCAATATAGGAAGAAAAATATCCTTACTGAAGGACGGAATATCCGTACATTATGTCCAGTAAATAAAGACGAAAACAAATGTAGACGATCACTCCGACTTCACAATGGCTACATTATGAAATGACATGAATAAGAGTCGGTCTTACTTATACATACTTGTTATTTACTTGATGTGTTCATACTTATTATACTTGTTCTTGTCTTGTCTTAATATTTCATGTTTTAATCATGTGTTTCTTATAGTTTCATATGTTTTAGATTCATGAGTTTCATCTTTTAAGTGTTATAATACTTGTTATAGCATAATGAGTAACTTTCCTAAAATAACAGGTTTCTATATATAGTAACTTTCCAAAAATAACGGGTTTCCATATATAGTAACTTTCCAAAGATAGTAAGTTTCCTTAAATAGTAAGTTTCTAAAAATAGAAAGTTTCCATAATAAGTAAGTTTCCAAAAATATAAAGTTTCCATATTTAGCCTGTTTCTGTAAATAGTATGTTACCATATTTAACGTATTACCATAAATAACATGTTACCATATTTATTATATTTACATAACATGTAAATAGTATGTTACCATATTTAACGTATTACCATACATAACATGTTACCATATTTAGTATATTTCCATAAATATCATATTTCCATATTTATCATGTTGCCATAAATAATATAATTCCATAATTAATTATATGTATACTTTATATTATGTATTATTATATTATAAAGTTTAATAATAAATAAATACGTAGCTTATTATTAATTAATAATATCATGTCATGTTATTATAAGTTTATTATTAATTAATAATATTACATAATGCATGTTATTAAACTTTGCCATAAAATATATTAATTAATTTAACCTAAGTTTTAATTAATTAAATCCACGTTCATGAATAATTAGATATTTAATTATTTTAACCTAAGTATATTTAAATAATAATAACTACATAATTTATCATGAATTATTTAAATAAACATAACATAATTTTTAATTTAATTAAACCAAAATTAATTAATAATTATATTAATTAAAACATAACGTAACTAAATTTACATGTCGGTTTAATTACGTGTTTATGAAAAAGTTAAGTTCCCGACCCGAGACCCGACAATCGAGCCACAACAGCTCACTGAGAGCCTACGACTCTCGGCTCGGTGTTGCGCCGAAACAAGCAGCCCCCATCCCTCGTTGGGTTCCTCCTGCCTATGTGATGTACCCACCGAGCACCCCCTAGTGGGTCTCGGTTCCCACCGCTAGGCCAAGATACCTGCTGGGGGTCTTGGCCTTTGCGGCTGCCATCCATACCACCACCACCGCCAGCCCAAGGCTGTGGCTGGTGGTTCGTAACCAACGCCGACCCCCATTGAGGGGTTGCGGCTGCTGGACGCCAACAACACCGAGACCCTAGAGGTCTCGGTTTGCATGCGATCGAGACAACCACCCCCACAAACCTTTATTTTTTTATTCTAAGTTGATCTAACATAATTACATGTTTTCTTATTTTATTCTTATTAAATATTGATCATAACCTAACTAAAATGGAAATGAACATGAACACGTTACCATATCAATAACAAAATCAAAACGAATTCCTCCTTGTGTTCTTAGCGTGCCGCGGTAAGAGAGAGAGACAAAGAGGGTTTAGGGTTTTATTTTCTTTAAAAGTGTTTAATAAAAATCCCCTGTAGTTTTTATTAAAATAATAGTTAATGGGTATGGGCCAAAGCCCGGTTCTCCCTTCCTTCTCCTTCTAGCCGATGCCAACAAACACCTCTATAGTTTTAATATTTTCTTTCTTGCTTAATATTTACCGTGCATGTTCGTGTTTATTTATCGTGTTTTATTTCTTGAACGTTTCTTAATGTCGTACGTACATACTTATCGTATATTCATATTCGTGTTTACGTACATATTATTTATGATAATTAATTAATATACATATTATTTGTATTAAATGTTCGTGATACATGGCTTATACTAATTAATTATAAATTTTAAATTTAACGGTAACTTTGTGTATTTAATGATCTTAGGATTATTAAAGCGGGTTTTACATTCCCACCGGCCGAGTGGTTTACCCACTGTAACACCTGGTAATTTTCCTACTTTGTAAAATGACTATTTTACCCTTTGACTTTTTATTTAGTCAACTATGTGAGTTAACTGTGTTGGAACCGGGAGGTTATCCCGTGTTTTCTGAAAAACTGTTTGGTGACGAGTAATGACTTGACACTGTGCTCAGTCATTATTCTGAACATTTTATGTGAATCTGACCAAAATGCTGAGACGGTCAATGAATTGACGATAGTCCATGAGATTATTCGTTATCTGTGAATTATGTGCTTAACTGTTTAGTTTTTAACAGCGTGATCGTATTTTCATGAACAGCGTATTTAAATATTTCTGTATATGTTTATATGCCTTTATGTTAGTATTTTTGCTATTTATAGTAATAAGTCGTACTTTCTGTGAATATTTAATTAACGTATCGCGTTTTCGTATTTTACGTCGTTTTTACGTTTAACCGTCGTTAGCATGCATAAAATACTTTATAAATTATAAAATATCAGTTTTCGTCGAAAAATTATAAATTTAATATATTTCGTCAAATTTTTAAGTTTTACGTAATTTTAAACTTAACTATATACTTTTTGACATTTACCTAAAACTAACTAACCTTTTTACCTTAAACCTTCTAACTAGTTACCATAGTAAATTTTTTGAATTATTTACCCTTGTAGGACCCCCCCCCCCCCCTTAACCGGCCAAACTACACACCACATGGAGGAAAACCAATTTTTTTTCATTTTGCCATTTTAAGCTTAAGCTTACACACCTTACAAGTTTTAACCTATTAACCCTTTTCACCTCAAAATCATTTCACATTATTCACTCATTTTACTTCACAAAAAAACACACATCTCTCCCTTCTCTCTCTAAAACACACGGCACAAACACCATAACCAAAACCTCCATTGTTGATTTTTACAAGCTTCATTTTAAGAACATCTAGCACAAAATAAATACATCCTAGGGTTTGTACAAGCACAAGGAAAAATGGGTTTTCTTGGTTTGTTGATTTGAGAAGTTTTGGTTGTAGTTTATAGAAGTTGGGTTCTTGTTGATTATTAGTTGGTTAGAGCGTAGATCGGCTTGTCGTTGTAACGTAGAATCGTTACTTGAGGTTATTTCTTAAACCTTTTTCATCTTTTTCATTTTTCATGCATAATCTTTGAAGATCTATGCATGCATGTTACTCATCAACTATTTTCTTAAAATAAAATGATAAAAATTATTTTTGGTCATGAAATATTTTAGATCTATGAAAATTATGTGTGGATCTATTAGATCCATGCATGAAAATGGTTTAATTGAAAGACTTGTAAAATATAAAAATGTATATTTTTAGATTTGTGGACTTGAAGATAAATCTTTGATTTTGAGTGTGTTTATGAATAATTGGAGGGAACTAGTAGTGTTACTACTAGTGGGTACGCTTGAAAATGGTCGAAAACGAGTTTTTACGAAAAGTATATAATCTGTCCGATTTTTATAAGAGGCAAAGAGGGTCGTAAAAATTATTTTGACACTAGTTTACTACGATATTATGAAAATATAAGTTATTACCTTCGTTTCGATAGATTATGGGCTAAAAACGGTGCTAAAATGAGTAAGATATGGTCGTTTAAATTTCGTTGTCGGAAAACTTAATTTTTGTGAAAAACACTATAATGTGCTTGCTGTCTAGATTTTTAAAGTGGTCGAAACGACGTTTTCGAATTAAACCGAGTTGTTTTAAGTGTCGAAATGGTTACTAAAAGTTGTATATGAATGTTGGACTCGTTTTGTGAAAGGATATAAGCGCGAAATGTGAATACATGGTTCATTGTTAAAAGTTTGAGCGTTAAAAGTGGAAATTGATACTATTGCGGGAAAATGACTTGTTGAAACATTGGCGATTGAGAAAGTGTTGAAATTAGGGGTTTTAGGACGAGATTTGGGTACTTACTAAAAATGGCAAATTTTTATGTGACGCCGAAAGGCTGCCGAATTTTCGTTAGAAATCGTGTTGGAAAATTTATTAAGATAAATTTGGGTAAATTAAAATTTACGCCGAAAGGCTGTCGAAATTTCGCCGAGTCAAAAATAAATATTTTTGCATAAGTATATATATATACTATAATGTTTATAACGATATGATATTTACAAGTCACGATTTTAACAACAAAATAATATACATGATTGATGAGTAACGTACCTGACGAACTATTGTGACTTATTTGCTAGTGCCTAAACTATAGTATTATATTTATGTTGTTGCTAGAGTTGCTCGCTACTATTTGATCATTCTTGTGCGGTTTGAATCGTTGCTTGAGGTGAGTTTATAGATCCCTATTAAACTTATTTATATGTTTAATGTTTTGGGATGTGATAAATGCTTTCGATGCTTGCTTCTGAACGTAAGTAAAATTAGATTTCTGTGAACGTTTTGTTAACACTGTTTATGAGATAGCTTAAGTTGCTTTATCCGTAGTCCCCACTATCGTGAATCGTTAATTACTCTGCTAGAGTAAGCTCTTATGATATGGATAGATCTATTGAGGGTTGACAACCTCCACTCGGGCATTCTGACGCCGGACGAGTGTATACCATTTGTGTGAACGGAGTTATCTTGGCTAGGTACTCTATTGGGGCAAATTTTATGTATACAATCTATTGTATGCACTGGATCATTAGTTTCGATGTCACAAGCTTAGCTATCATATATATTGTGAACACCCAATTTATCCTACACTTGGCACTATACCTCCTATAGTTGCATGTGTACATGAAATGAAATCTGAAATCGAATTACTATGAAATTTTACTAGAAACCTATATTCTCACCAACTTTATGTTGACCTAATTTAGCATTTATCTCAGGTAATTGATGATGATTTGTATCTGCTGTATGAAGTACTTGGAGTCCGCATGCATTTCTTGGCTATCTTCGGACATTTATTTACTTATGCTTTTGAACTGTTATCTCGTTGATGTTTAAAACTTTTATATTCCGCTACGCTATCTTTTGAAACTGAGACCTTTTGTACTTTGATGTTTTTATTAAATTCAACGAGGTATTTTTATAAACGTCTCATTTAGAGTCGTTCTCTTGTACCTTGAACTATGATACAATGATGTAACAGCCCCCGAGCTTCACCGCTTCCGCATATCACATTTTGGGGTGTTACACCCACCGGGTGCAGCCGGTTTCCCCTGTCGGCCCAACATTCCCACCAAGAGCTTTGGGCTCTCGGTTGCCACTGCTCAACCAAACACCCCATTTGGGGTTCCCTGCGGTTGCGGCTGTCAAAGAAACACAACCACTGAGCCACATAGGTCGGTGGCTGTGGGTTCAAAATTCCCACCGAGAGCTTTAAGCTCTCGGTTTCTGTGCTACACCAAACCAAAAACCAAATAAATCCTTATTTAATACATGTTTTGATCATACGAATCATGTGTTCTTAATTAATTATATTAATTCATGATTAAAGAAAAAAATAATAAAAGAAGGAATTAAGTTTGGTGATACCGAATGTGATTGAATGAATGATGAACACCACGATCTATACCCGAACTAAAATCAAAAGCTTTTCTTTTTTCATTTTCTTGTTTCTTGGCCGGCGTCAACTACTCCCAACCTAGGGTTTCTTTATTTTTTTATTAACTTGCTAAATGAACTTCTTGGGAGTGGTTTTGATGCTAATAGAATGGTTAACAGGCCGGGCATGGGCCCTTCTTGAATCTTTTCTTTTATAGCCGGCCAACACCCCTTTCAAGTATATATTTTGTTTCGTGTTTTATTAATTCTCGTGTATTAATATTCATGCCGTAAGATCGTGTTTTTAATTTCGGGTTAAGTCTTGTCGTGTAATATTATTATATGTAAACACTTGTCATTAAACAAATAAAATAATATACGTAATACATGTATCTATTCATTTAATGTTCATGATTTTTGTCGTGTATTAATTAATTATAAAGTTTAAATTAATCCGTGATTTCATGTAATTAATGTCTTCATGAATTTTAAGCGGGTTTTACAACTCTACCCCTCTAAAAAGAATAACTTGTCCTCGAATTAGAGATACGATAAGCTGAAAAGGACATACCCGAATCATAGACGAAAATGAGGGTAAGAAGTCCGGATAGACTCCTCCGTTTCCCAAGTGGCTTCCCGCTCGGGATGGTCCCTCCAAAGGATCTTGACAAATGGAATAGTCTTTCTCCTCATGACCCGATCCTAACGATCAAGAACGGCCTCGGGTTCCTCAACATAGGATAGATCCTTACGAATCTGATCGAGTGGATACGTGACAATGTGCAAATAATGATAATTGTAACCTCTGAGTAAAGATAAGTGGAACAAATTATGAACATGAGATAGCTGAGGAGGTAACGGAAAATGATACGATACCTCACCGACATGTTCGAGGATCTTGAACGATCTGATGAAACGAGGACTAAGCTTTCCTTTAATACTAAAATGCTTGGCTCCACGTGCTGGTGATACTTTTAAGAAAACATGATCACCAGGCTGAAATTCTAATGATCTGCGATGCTTGTCAGCATAGCTCTTCTAACGAGCACGAGCTTCCTGAAACTTCTCCTTGGCAATGGCGACCTTCTCATTGGTCACCTCAATCATCTCTGGACCCTCAATAACTCGTTCCCCTACCTGATCCCATCAGATCGGAGCACGAAACTTCCTGCCATATAGCATCTCGAAAGGTGTACACTTGATACTTGCGTGCAAACTGTTGTTGTACGCTCTGACTGACCTTGGGTCTGAGGATGAAAAGCTATGCTAAGCCTGAGTCTTATGCCCCAAGCTTTCTGTAACCCTCTACAGAAACGAGACGTAAATTGTGGATCTCTATCTTATAAGATATCTGATTGAGTACCGTGTAGTCGCAAGATCTCCAGCTGGAATATTTTTGCCAATCTTCTAACTGGTTAATCCTTGCGGATTGGAAGAAAATGTGCAGATTTGGTCAAACGATCGACTACGAACCAGATGGCATCATGTTTCCTCTGAGTCTGTGAAAGTCCGGTAACAAAATCCATGGAGATCTTATCCCACTTCCATTCGGGAATTTCTAATGGTTGTTGTAAACCACTAGCTCGTTGATGTTCTATCTTAACCTACCGGCATGTCAGACATTTAGAAACGAAAGTAGCCACATCTTGTTTCATACCGCTCCACCAAAAATGCTGCTTGAGGTCATGATACATTTTGGTAGAACCAGGATGAATGGAGAATAGAGAGCTCTGAACTTCAATCAATAAGGCATCTCTAAGAGTAAGATCTTCTAGAACACATAACTTGGTACCCTTCCATACTATGCCATCGTCATCTATACGGAACTCAGTTTGCTGATCGATATTCAGAATAATCACCCATATCTCACCGTTGTCCTTCTGAGCTTCCTTGATCCGAGAGATTAAGTCTGGCCCAACACTCAAGTTAGCCGAGTAACCATGTTGTCCACATAAAAAATGCTCAATGTATAAACTCTCGAGATCGCAGATAATTTCTTCTTCCACCTTAATGCCAGCAATCATGCCTGATTTCCTGCTTAAAGTATCAGCCACCACATTAGCTTTACCCTGATGCTACTGAATGTTGGTGTCATAGTCTTTCAGTAGCTCTAACCACCGTCTTTGTCTCATGTTTAATTCTTGCTGAGTGAAAATGTATTAGAGGCTCTTATGATCAGTGAAGATGTCACATGACTCTCCATAAAGATAGTGCCTCCAGATCTTGAGTGCGAATACAACTACTGCTAATTCCAAATCATGAGTGGGATTATTTTCTTCGTATGGCTTAAGCTGTCGTGATGCATAGGCAATAACCTTACCATGTTGCATGAGTACACAACCAAGTCCTTTTCCCGAAGCATCACTATAAATCCGAAATCCACCTGTGCTAGATGGGAGAGTAAGAATAGGTGCATAAACCAATCGCTGCTTAAGTTCATCAAAGCTCTTCTCCTGCTCATCATTCTAGACGAATTTCTCTCCCTTACGCATCAGCTTAGTCAAAGGCAAGGCTAACCGTGAGAAATTTTCCACAAACCTTCAGTAATAGCCAGTTAATCCTAAAAAACTACGAACCTCTGTTACAGACGTCAGTCTTGGCCATTTAGTGATAGCCTCAACCTTTGTAGGATTCATGGTGATCCCTTCTGCTGAAACGATGTGGTTCAAAAATGCCACCTTATTTAACCAGAACTTAGACTTGGAAAATTTTGCATACAATTGCTTATGGCGAAGAATCGCAGTACCGTGCGAAGATGCTCCTCGTGTTCTTCCCTAGATTTCGAGAAGATCGGAATGTCATCGATAAATACAATGACGAATTCTTCCAAGAACTCATGAAAAACTCGGTTCATCAAATCCATGAATACCACTGGAGCGTTCGTGTGTCCGAAAGGCATAACAACGAACTTGTAATGACCATATCGTGTGCGAAAAGCAGTCTTAGAAATATCATGCTCCTTCACTCGCAATTGATGGTAGCTTGATCGCAGATCAATCTTAGAAAAGTTCTTAGCACCCTACAGTTGGTCAAACAAATCATCGATACGTGGTAGTGGATAATGGTTTCGGATCGTGATCTTGTTCAGCTCGTGGTAGTCGATACACAATCTCATACTACCATCCTTCTTCTTAATGAATAGCACTGGTGCACCCCATGGTGATTCACTCGGGCGGATAACACCTCATACTAGTAATTCTTGTAGATGATGTTTCAACTCCTTGAGCTCAATGGGAGCCATGCGATAAGGAGCCTTGGAGATTGGTTCAGCTCCTAAAATAAGTTCAATGCCAAACTCCACTTCACGTATAGGTGGTATACCCGGAAATTCTTCTGGAAATACATTTGGGAATTCTAAAACAATCGGTTGCTCATGAATAGATGGAGGTTCAATAGTAGTGTCATGAATAATAGCTAAGAAACCTTCATAACCATGAGCTAATAAGGCACGTCCTTGTAAGGCATAAATGATTCGTACAGACTTTCCTGGTATAAAACCATTATGAATGTATTCTGGAGCTTGAACATCGCCGAATATGACTCGATATGAATGGAAATCAATCGTGGCGTGGTGTTTTTCTAACCAGTCCATGCCTAAAATCATATCAAATTCGCACATGTCCAAAGGAAGTGCGTCGACAGGATGAATCTTGTCATCAAATTCTAACGGAAGATCTCTATACACATGGGTAATGTAAATAGAGTCTCTCATAGGTGTGGATATATTTAACACGTTATCAAGCAGTGTAGGTGTCTTATTAATACGAGCAGCAAATGTAGTGGATATTACTAAGTGGGTCGCCCCGTATTAAACAGAACACATGCAGCATGTCCATGCATAAATAAGATGCCAGTAATGGTACCTGAAGACTTGTTCGCCTGGTTCCGAGTAGTGGTATAGACATGACCGGATGCAGGTGGCTTTTAAGGGGCATGTCCTGATGTACCAATGCTTTACCCCTTCTTGCAGTCTTTCATGAGATGACCATCTTGCCCACACTCGAAACAAACACTAACAGCACGACGACATGGTCCAGGATGTCTTCATCCACAAGTGGTGCAAATGAGATGGGTATACCCTCCATTGGGTACCCTCCCTAGCTGAGAGCCTGATTCAAAAGATATGTGTGAGACATGATTATTGGAACATAAACATGACTACACTGAAATTTTAGGTTATAATACCAGATTAGACTGAACGGTTAGGTTGCTGACCCTTGTTGTCTTGGTCACGCCCATTACCAGAGTTCCTGTTATAATGCTGAGATGTTAGAATTTATGTCATACAACAACTTAACATGGAAGAGTTTAAATTTTTGGGACCTGTTGTGGGATCATATTCATATAAGTCATCTAGCATGTCCCTTGTAAGAAGCACATGCCTAATCGCATTTTTCATATAATCCATATATGATAGGGAATTTTTCTTATGATACGGGTTCTTATAAATCACCACTTCTTTTGTCTTTGGAGCACTAGAGGTCGGGGCAGAGATTGTAGCTGAAGTATCAACAACTTCTTGTCCTTTCAGTTGAAGTGTCTCCTTTAATTCAACTATAACTATGTTTTTATCAATGAGCTGAATATTTAGGTCAGATATTTCCTCACATTTCTTGTTCAGTTGGTCAACAAGTGACTTTTTCTCTGCCGCATTAAAAGCGAAGCGTTCTTCTATTGAACCAGAAACTTGTGAGACACCCTGGCTTACTTTTTCATACTCCCCTAGCATAGAAGTAATTCTATTTTCTAGGGCATGGCTTTTAATCTCTGCATCCTCTAGTTCCACTTTCTCTGCTAATGATTCTCTCTTAAGTCTCATGATTTCTTCCTCTAATGCCTGAACGACCTGAATCATCTTGTTACAAGTCTCAACGGTGTTTTCACAATCATTTGTTTTTGAAAGAGTTTCATTTTTAGATTGGTTTTTAAATTTCAGCAGATATACAATGTTGTTGAAGTTCATCAAAACGTTTTGAAAGTGAGTTATAAGAATCTTGAAGCTTTAAAAATTCAGCGTTAGATTCGTGACAAGAATGATTATCTACATTATTCACAGACTCAACAGTATTCACAGAAAGATCATGCACATCATTCATTTATTCACAACAGATGTAATCTCAATAGCATATTTAATAGTTACAACTTGTATCACATCGAGAGACACTACTTGTTCCAAGAATCGGTCATATTCGGACAAAATCTTTTCTTTCTCAATTAAATGTTGCTCATAAGCAACATCCATTTCATGGAAAACTTTTTGAACTTCAGCCATTTTGAAATTAAGATTATCCCCGAGATCTAGAAATCCCTCTTTAAGATTGTGTACAAACGGAACGATCTCTTTCTCAAACACCGATTTCATGTGTTCGAAATCCCATTCTCTAGCGGTTTGAGCTGTTGAACTCGTACATTCCTTAATGACCTTGTCAAATCCGGTAAAGTATCCTCTAATCTCTTTCAATCTTAGCAATACTGTACTTACCGGTGGAAGACCCTTTGTAATTTCCTTAGGTTCATTAGGGTTAACAAGTTTAGGAAATATACCAAGGTTTTCTCTAGTAGATATGTAATTTGGTGTATGGATAAATTCTTTTTGTATGTTAAAGTGAGTTCTAAAATCCGTTTTTGCATATTCTTGATTAAGTTTTTCATAATCAAACTTAGGATATTCCAAAAGCATTTTTGACCGATTCTCGTCTACTAGTGATTTATACAAAGAATCATTCGAATTACCAATCAGTTCTAAGACCAAACCTAGTTTTGTTACATCATAAAGTCGCGGGTTGTGGTTAATAGCTTTCTTTGCATAACCCGGTTAGGTGGCAGGTATAATAAACGCGATAGAGTAAATTCCTTAAAAGATGAATGAAACAAGTGTACTAGATGGGAAGCGGAGTATTGTTTTAAAAGCAAAACTTCATTCTTTTTAATTTTCTCAGACACCTTAATTTCCGTTTCAAAACTTTTAGACTCAAGAATTTTGAAATCCGTTTGCAGTTTTTGAAACTTAGTAACGACTGACTCTTTTTCGTTAAGTTCTTTTGAAAGATTCGCTCTTAAACATTCAATTTCAAGCAAGTTATCCATTTGGACTTTCCTAAACCTATCAAACTCTGGATTGGTTAAGGTATTGGTCAACAAAGTTAATTCCAAGGTTTGAACCTTTTCCTTATACAAAGCAAGCTCGGCAGATAATGTCTGATTAACACTAAGGGTTTCAAGGACCGCAATATTCATTTGGCCAAGCATAGATGCCGACACCATAACCAAATCTTGTTGAGCAGACGAATTTGTAGACGTAATAGCTCCCGGTTGTGTTTCAATCAAAGTCTGGGGACTTACATTGATATCACTATCATTGTTTGTCTCCTCGTTTGAATTACTAACCACCGGAGGTTGTTCTGGATACGGAGACGCCAGCTTAACTTGATAAGGTACAATACTAGTATCATTGGAAATATTTGGTACCTCAGTGATGCGATCAGACCCATAGAGAGAAAGATTTTCCATAAGAGCTGCCTTGGCGGTGTTGAGATCATCACAGTCAGAATCATATGCATCAAGATCATCGCATTGATATGTTGCATTGTTTGTGAGAGCGGTTGTGAGTCCTTCAGTATCCACAACTCCTGAATCTGCTAGAAATGTTAACTCCTCTTCATCGAGCTCTCGACCTTGTGCTTGAGCATTAACCAAGTAAATCTTTTCTTGAAACCAGGTACCATCCCTCTTCCTCTTTGACTGCTTACGCTCCCGAGCTATGTGTTCTTCCCCTTTGCAGTTATAGTAGATGATCATCTTCACGTTTCCAGTATTGGTTCCTCTTGGAGCAGTGTTGAATGGGCGTGTAGCAGTATTGGATGAACTTGGTCTCCCCTGAAGTGGTTGCACAGTGACTCTACCATATTGAATTGTTGCTTGTTGAGGAGAATTAGAAGAGGTCCTCAACCGATTGTTTGTTGGAGATGGTCCTCTATAAACTCTTTTGTTCAACGTTTGAGTTATGTAAGCAGAAATTTGTGCTAGTACATCAATAGGATTATCCCCTTGTCTGAACTCGGGAACTGGAACCTCATCATCGCAGTAGAAAACCGGTGCTGGTGGAGCTACATACACACTTGAAGGAGTACTAACATGTTGTGAATAGTGGGGTTTGGGAACTTCATGTTTCTAGTATGTGATAGCAGGATTTGTTGGTAGTTAATAAAGAGAGTATGGTTGTTGTGCACATTGTGATGATAATGTTGGTTGTTGGTATTGTTGCTGATATGATGTAGGTGGTTGTGGTAGTATGGAATACTGAGGAAAGCTTGGAGTTTGGTACAAGGGCTGATATGAAGATTGTTGTCCCATAGCATACGGAGTGTTGTTATATGACAAAGTTGGATGATTTGCCATTAACGCTAATTGTTCAGAGTAAGATCCTTGAGACATGCATTTCTGGAGCACATGATTCTCGTGTTGCTACAAGAAAGCATAAAGTTGATCTAAATTAGATTTGTGCAAATCCCGAATCAATTTAACGTCAGTGACGTATTGGCTCCACTCTGGGGGTAACGTGTTTAGAAACTTGGTGTTGAGTTGAAACTGAGCAATCATGAGATTATACACATTCAAATCATTCATCAATGAAGTGAAGCGCCAGTAGTAATCATGAAGTGTTCCCCTGGAATGTATGAGAACCTATCAAATAAGTCATAGAGTTGACACTCTCGTTCCTGCTTGGAAAGGGAAGTTCCCTGTAACAAAACCGTTAAGCGATCCCAAAGCTCCTTTGCTACCTTGTGTTTGCTTACAATACGATAAATATCAGGTGGAAGAGCTTGAAGTATGGTCTGAACGGCCTTCTCATCTACATCAGCAATGATTTGGTTGACAGCTGTTAATTCATGAAATAGCCTTGGTCGAGACACATTGTCTACAGTAACTTCGCCCCAATCGAGTGGACCTTGCTCAATGGATTGAACCATAAGTCTTTCACTGGGTCTTCCCATAATATTAGACATCATGCGACCTTGCCATGATTCAGTTATCTCTTTGATAAGAAATGGTGGACGGGTATCTGTACCCGAGATGATAGAAAGATCGGTAAGCGATGTCATTGTCGGCATAAACACTTGAACGAAAAAGATTATCTTTTGATCGTCCAATGAAATATGGTTGTGAAACTGTGTTGTTGTTGATGCTTAGTTTGTTTGTTGGTGAATAAATCGTCAAAAACCCAAATAACGTTAAAAAAGAATTAACTTCAGAATATACCACAATTCAACTTCAGAATAATTCTTAAAAAAAAACCTCTGAATACCTGTGTACTTCGGAGTATAAGATGTTGAGAGCTTTGGAATCTTCAATATTGAGAACTTCGGAATATCGAATTTGGAGAACTTCGGAATATTAACTTTGGAGAAATTCGGAATATTTAATATCGAGAACTACGGAATATTGAATATTGAGAACTTCGAAATATCGAATTTGGAGAACTTCAGAATATTGAATTTGGAGAACTTCGGAATATTGAAGTTTGAGCAACAATACTTCAGAATATGATTCCACTTCGGAATATATTATAATATCCAATGATGAGACTG
The DNA here is from genome assembly GCA_025667525.1 of Glebionis coronaria. Lineage (NCBI taxonomy): Eukaryota > Viridiplantae > Streptophyta > Magnoliopsida > Asterales > Asteraceae > Glebionis > Glebionis coronaria. The sequence goes on along the minus strand of CM046880.1, from coordinate 178,574,875 downwards.
CAATTATACATAGTCTCATCGTCCAAATCGGGCTTCAAATGCTTAAAATATCATAAAAATACCCCAAAATATGCTTGTGTTTGTTCTTTGTGTATTTTAGGTACGAATATCGTGAATTCACTAAAAAATTACAAGAATCAAGCAAAAACAAACAGGGGAAACGAAGCCACACAAAGAACCGGACACGAATCAGGATTTTCCTATGAAGTCTTTGAAGTTTTGAAGATTGTCAAGATTGGTCCCTCAAATATTGAAGACTTGTCATTTTATACCCTTGAAAAACCTCAAAATTTCACAAGGGTCCCTAAAATATCAAGTATGTACAAGACAAGCCTTTGAAGAATGCATTATATGCATTTAAAGTCCTTATGAATACTTTGCATTAACTTTTGTGGCCAAAGTATGAAGTTACAAACTTCATTTACAAAGGGGTTTCTTGTTTTGGCTGATAAAACTTTATATGGAAAGAAGAAAGGAGATAAGGGGCCATTTGGGTCAAACACATATACTTAACACCACCACTCATGGCCAGACACATCACCCACTACCACTCCACACCCAATAAAAATCCTCCACTTCACCCCCACCCTCCACGTCACTTTTCCACCCAAAACATTTTATAACCAGATTTATTAATCTCTGATTAATACAAAAAGTGGGGGAAACACTTGTTTTAAAATTTAAAACGGATTAAAACCCCTAATTTCTTTTCCCTCCCACATATAAACCCTAAAAAGCTATTAACCCAAATCAAAGGGTTTTACCCCCATCTTTTCCAGAATTACTATTTACCTTCCCCCCAACATAACCCCACACCCAGAAAGTGACATCTCACTCCCTTGTCGCGTCTCCAGCTATCACAAGTCACGGGTTCCATCACCTTTGCTGACAAGAAGACCAAATCAACGGCTTAGGACCAAAACTTGGTCCCAAAGCATGGATAGACGCCTCAGATCAACACGAGGACAGCTTGCCATCATCTCTGAATCACATGGGTCCATATTTGACCAAGACTTTGTGGAAACCTTGGTTTCCAGATCTTTTAAGCTACTAGGAATGATCATTGTTCATATGATTAAACAATCAAAGCGGAATTAGAACAACAATCATTAACAAGGTGTTTAGGCACAAAACATGAATTAAAACACAATTGGATTGTTCATTATATTAATAACAAACAATCACTAGGTGTGTGTACATTGAATCCCACACCTAGTCGACACACACTTTAGGTTTACATTATGAATGAATTATATGAAAAACCTAATAACCCTTGGTTCCTTTTATAGTGTAAGGATTAGGGTTTTACAAGAGATAAAAACAACTAAACATGTGAATCTTCTATTTAAATAACTATATATAGAATATATCCTGCATATATATCCAAATAGAATTTTCTAAAAGCTTCTTTGTCTATGTTTTGTCAATGCTTGAATTGCATGTGACAATGCTTGATTCCATCAACGCCTAAATTCTTCTTGTCAACGCCTGGAATACTCTTGTCAACGCTTAGACAAATAACTTCATGTTTTCTTCGTTTTTGAGTTTCTGCCACATCAACTTTTTGACCCAACAATCTTCCCCTAGTTGATAGTTGGAAAACTCTATGTGTATCTCTTGTAAGTTGTACATGATCTTCAAATTGCTTCCCCTCAAGTGTAGCATGTATTTCTTCCCCTTTTTGTCACATCAACAAGGAAGTAAACAATGTATGCAATGTTGAAGATTCTCCAAATGTAGGCTCTGTGTAATGATCTTGAAGAAAAATAAATAAAGTATTCTTGATGTAGAAGTAGAATAACCCAACCTTGTGTTCCATGTCTTGTACTATCCATGTGACTAAGTACTTATACTCATGGAACTAAGTATAAGTAGACCTCGATCCCTTGTCAATATTCTCATCCTTTGTGAGACACTGAGCACGATAATGTAACTCCTTCAAGTGTTATGACAAGTCTTCGTCACCAACCATGTAAAGCACGAACAAGTTACCTTCAAACTTGCTTTGATATTTGAAGATATAATAGAACACAAACTCGCGAAAATCTTCTTCAATCATCAAACTTACCATAAGAATTCTTCCCCTTAAGCCAACACCTCTTCATGACGAAACTTATTCTTCATATCATATGTAAAAGTTGTTGGATGGATAACTCTTTTACAAGGCTACCTCGATTACATAATCAAATCCAATAAATTACCTCACGAATTGTTGCTAACTCGCTTTAAGATCATAAATTCCGTTTAAAAATATCCGAGCCATAAATATCATCATGATATTCTAAATTAAAACAGAGATTCCATGTACCTTCGTGTGTAAATACCACCTTTTTGTGTGCTAAAAACGTACCAATTTTCTCAAACAGCAGCAATCAGTGTGTTACCCGAGATCCTCTTCTGTCCAATATCTCTATCAGTTGTATTGTCCGATATCGGACAATACTTATCAGCGCTTGAAATACCATATATCGGACAACACTGTCAACCTATCAGCGTTGACTTATTCTGTCAGCGTCAAAATTCCAAACGTCAGCGTTAAAGTAAGTCTTGTCAGCGTCCACATATCTTTTATCTGCTGACGTCATCTAGGATCCAAAAGTGGCTAAAAAAACATATAACGTGATAACTTTTGTGGAAAAAATCCTTAAACATTTAATTCCTACAAAGTAGGAATTAATCTGATCCTTCAAATCCCACACATGAATATCCAACCTTTGTTTCTTTCTGCTTATATCCATGTATTTGTAACAGTAAGCCAAATTTTGATATAATACTTCAACCAATCAGATTTTCTTAACTGTGTGAACACAAAACTGAACACCAATGAAAAAGCTTTCTTCGTGTGAACATACAGAATCTTTAATTCATGTGAACTCGCTTATCATAATCGTGTGAATGCAGGTGTACCATAACCATGTGAAGTGATCGTGTGACTACAAGTTGTTCCACCAATGAGAAACGAGCGAACAACATACTATTAATCTTTGTCCATACGCTGCTGTAGGCCATGTGTGTATTCTGTTTGGTCTTCTTTTGAACATATAGCTGTTGTACTTAATCTTGGACCATCAGCAGTCCAAATCAAACAATAGATCCATACGTCCTTATCAAAGATCTAGGGCTTTAACAAGAACAAATCTAGGGTTTCACCACAAACCCTAATATCATAGCCATGACGAATTGTCTTGAATCACAACAGCCACAATCCTTATAAACTTCTTCTTTTTCTGTTTAAGAATGATCTAGGGTTTGGAGAAACCCTAAATCATGATTTTATGCAAATAAGAAAATCTGAAAATCACCTCATCAGCCCACTTCGACGCTTAATAACTTTTGATTGGGGATAAAACAGGACAATCCCTCTGGTGGATGTTTAGATATATGTATCAAGAGCACACATATAAAATTTCGTGACGATTCAACGGTTCAATCGAAAGTTATGACCTTCTGAATACTGCTGCGCACACAAAAACGTCCAGAAAAACCCTAGACGGATTTTTCTTCTTTTCACCATACACGAACACCTTGTTGGTCCTAGCATCACGAGCCACGAGGCTCTGATACCAATTGTGGAAACCTTGGTTTCCGGATCTTTTAAGCTACTAGGAATGATCATTGTTCATATGATTAAACAATCAAAGCGGAATTAGAACAACAATCATTAACAAGGTGTTTAGGCACAAAACATGAATTAAAACACAATTGGGTTGTTCATTATATTAATAACAAACAATCACTAGGTGTGTGTACATTGAATCCCACACCTAGTCGACACACACTTTAGGTTTACATTGTGAATGAATTATATGAAAAACCTAATAACCCTTGGTTCCTTTTATAGTGTAAGGATTAGGGTTTTACAAGAGATAAAAACAAATAAACATGTGAATCTTCTATTTAAATAACTATATACAGAATATATCCTGTATATATATCCAAATAGAATCTTCTAAAAGCTTCTTTGTCTACGTTTTGTCAATGCTTGAATTGCATGTGACAATGCTTGATTCCATCAACGCCTAAATTCTTCTTGTCAACGCCTGGAATACTCTTGTCAACGCTTAGACAAATAACTTCATGTTTTCTTCGTTTTTGAGTTTCTGCCACATCAACTTTTTGACCCAACAGACTTGAAATTCAAACAAGGGGCTCTATTGGAATTTCATAATTAGGGTTTCATAGTTCATGTATTCTAGATTCTTCCTTATCATGTATAAATATGGGACGTATGTGTTCCATATCACTTGTTCTAGAATTTTTGTAAAATATTAAGTTTATTAATGAAAATGAAATATTTAATCTTTTGCAAAATCTGAGTTCCATTTTTACTGCTTATTTAGTTAATCTTTCAGTTTATGCAAATTAGTTTAAAGGTTCCAAAATTTTCAGTTTATAAATCAGTTTAAGAAAAATTCATTTTCTTGAAGTTTTGACAAAAGTTTCCATAGCTTGAATCCAAGGACTAATTGAAGTGAAAGTAGATGTTAGTTGTTGGGTTAGGCATATGATAAGCTTTTGTTAAGTTTTTTTATAGTTTCAAAAGTTTCATTTTAGATTTTTTCTCAAGAATCTTGACTTATTTTTGGGTTAATCTCTTACTATTTGGATAATTTAAAACCAAAAACCTTGACAAGCTTTTGGTCTCAACTTGGTTTCTCTTTGTTTAGTTGTGCTTGTGTAGGAACCCTAGAACAAGACCATTTCAATCATTTCATTTCATCATTTCATTAAGAAGATATTTGACCCCTTGGGTCCTTCTTTGATTCAAATCAGCAGGGTCCTCTACTCATTGCATAATCTCTCAAAAGCTCAAAGTCCATAAATAGAAGGCATCAACCATTTGGTAAGGGGCTTGAACCCTATTTGGCAGTCTTTTAAGCTTTTTATGTGAATTTTATGTGATTTGTGAGAAACCTGTCTATATGGTAGTTTGTTTGTTTGTTTATGATTATTCATCAATCTTATCCATATTTAGATAGTTGTAATCAGTTTGGTTTAATTTGGCAAGCTTTTGGTTTGAAAAACTTCAATTTCAGATTTCATAGACCTATAGGGGTGTCTGGGTTTACGGCTTTGATTAGTTTAAAGTGACATTAAGCTAGTAAAATCTGTCTAAACACACTCACTTTGGTTTTGTTAGGATATGTTAATGCTTAGTTTCAGTTTGGTAAAGTTTTAAAAGGATTTGCATGCTCTATTATTTGGTAAATCAGTTAGAAATCAATAGGCATTAAAACAGCCTTGTTCTAGTGGATTTGACCACCAAATCTTTGTTATATGTTTGATCCAGGTGGTAATTAAGGTTGAGTACTGGTTTGAGGAAGTTTGTGTGTGAGTTGAGTGAGTTTTGGCCAACCTAAAGTCACCCAAACGCACAACATATCAGCAAGTACTCATCAGACCATAACCCTTCATCAGTAACTTCTTTTTGCTAATTTCTATGTGATTTTTTTGTTTGACTAGTTGTTTTTCTTGTTTATTTGACTCCCCACAACCCAACTGGTTGTGGGGGTGCCTTTGGATCCAAGAAAAACCAAGAAACCAAGAAGCTACAAGCTAATTAAGCACCAGATACTTTTTTTTGGTTAAAGAAGTGGGAACAAAGTCCCCCCTGCTAGTGTTCCTTTCCCACTGCTAAGCAAAAGGACAAAAGTCCAAGCAGATGTCACTTTCAGTTCTTGTTATTTTTGTTTGTAGTGACCTTTTTTAGGAGTTTTTAGTTGATTTCACTTTTCTTATTTTTGTTATTTATTTTAAGATTTTTCATTTAGTTTAATTTTATTTTACTGTTCATTTTGCATTTTATAGAATTAAATTGAATTTAATTAGTTTTTATTAAAATGTTTTTTGTCTTTTATGCAGAAGTTTAATATTTTTTTGATTCTCAAATTTTGTTAGTTTTCAGAAAATTATTTTAATATTTTTAGTTAAAAAAGTTTCACTGGTCACCTTTTTATTTATTTATTTTTAGATTGAATTTTAGTTTAATTAGGATTTAATTAAAACTGTTTTGTCTTTTACTGTAAAATATTATTGTTTTCAACTTTTTAAATTTTTTACTGTTTGGTAATATAAATTAGGATTTTTCAAACAGTAAGTTTATTTTTAGCATTATTTTATTATTTTTAATCATTATTTTAGTTTAAAAATTGTTTTTAGTGTTTTATAAATAGAAAAATAGTCGTTAAAATTTAGGAAAAATACTTTTTAGTCTTTAAATAATATAAGTGAGTTATTAGTGCAATATAATAATATTTTGGGCTTTTTCTTAATTATATTTAATTTTAGGGCTTTAATTAGCATTTAAAATTGAATATTTAATTAATAAAAGGTTTAAGAATTAATTTATTGAATTTTTATTCTTATTTATATTATTTTAGACTTAGTTTTCATTTTTAATTAATTTTTAGGTTTAATTTTTAATATCATCACGTTTTACGTATTTACGTTCGCGTTTTACGTCAATTCGTCGTAGTGTAATCGTAGTCGTAGCCCGTCTTTAAATTTTATCTCTACAAACCCAAAAACGTCACTAATCCAAACTCTTTATTTTATATAATTGGCAACACAACACAGACACCTCCTTCGAGAATGAACCCGCATTTATTCGGTTTTACGTTTTTCCTAAAACGTAACGCTTAATACTTGCCGCTCATACGCGCTTTCCCTAAAACGTGTACGATTTACCTACATCACTTTTTGGCGCCCGTGCCGGGGAGGTGTGTTAGCCATTATTATTATCGTGTTTGTGTGAATAGTGCGTTTTTGCTTTTCAATTTTTAGAAAGCGTAAATATCGTACATACTCTTTTTTTCTTATTTTTCCTTAATATATTATAATATCCAAATAAAATGTGTTTAATTTTCCTAAATTAAACACAAACCAATCATTTTACTATATTGTAGATATCCCATTATCGTTTTCATTTTTCTTGTGAATATATTAATATACTCTACTACGTAGAACATTAAATATACAAGTACTCCAAAAGCGTGAAAACGCAACCTTGATTCGGTATTTAAAGGCAAAATAGATAAGTACTTTCGTGAGGCTTAATTTCAGTTAACACAAACTATAAGGTGGGTATAAGGCGGTTGTATTTCACGACCTAAAGGAAAAAGGCTCTTAAGTGCTTAATGCCGCCTTGTTTGCTCCGCTTGCTTGTGCGTGTTTTGAGAAAGAGGGCTAATCGAGGGTTTGTTGCCCAAGTATTATCTACATATACTATGTTTGCTTGTTTACAAGATTAAACCCCCTTGAACGTTTTGGTGTTCCACCAACGTTCTAAAGTCATCGAAGGCGTTCACTCCACGTGATCGTTTTCATTCTTTGAGGCTCCGTTAATAGAGAAATCGATTCGAGGAGAGATTTGTATATTTGAGTCTCCTTAATAACCAAAAAAATTAAAAAAAAATTAAAAAACAATCAAAAACCAAAAAAAATTGAAAAATCGAAAAACCACAAAAAGAATCTTCTTTGCTACCACCCATTCTACGGTTAGTACATGCGCACTCGATCGAAGGATTATTCTAATTCTAGCGACGCTTCGAATCGACGCAATCGTAATCGAAGGAATCCACGACGTAGACGAGAATTAGAAATCGACGTTCCTAATATCGTTGTTGAAGAGACCGTAGACGAGATGGCCGACAATCGTTCGATGATGGAATTGCTCCAAGAACCCACCGAGGGTTATGGAGACACGATCGTAATTCCCGCTATCGAAGCTACAAAGCTTCGAGGTCGTGAAACCGATAATCCTCACGACCACATTCGAAATTTCGATCGTCTTTTGGCCCCGAGCAAGTTTTAGAACGTCGACACCGATGTCGTCAAGCTTATGCTTTTTCCGTACTCGCTCGATGGTGCCGCCAAGGATTTGTACGAGAAAGAGCCACCAAATTCGATAATTACGTGGAAGGATCTCGTTTTCAAATTCGTTAATCATTTTTTCCCACCGTCTAAGACGACGTTTTTCAAAAACGAGATTACGAGATTTGAGCAAAAACCGAATGAATCTTTTAGAGACGCGTGGGATCATTTTAAAGAATTGCTTAGGCAATGTCCTCACCTTGGATTTTACGAGTAGCACCAAATCGATACGTTTTACAACGGTCTTAGTTTTCAAGAAAAAGATTCGTTGAATTCCGCCGCCGGTGGCAACTTTTTGTGTAAGACTCCAAAAGATGCATTGATGATTATCGAGAATCGATCCAAGGTTTACCAACTCCGCAACGCACAGAGTGTTGCCAATGTCGCCAATGTTAGTAGTTCTAATCGCTACATTGAGAGGGTTGATGCGAAAGTCGACAAGCTAACGAATGTGTTTACGTCTTTTCTCGTTGAGATGCAAAAGAAAGACGCTCCCGCTATGGTGAAAGCGGTTGAGACTTCGTGTACCTTTTGTGGTGGACCTCATAATTATCACGAGTTTGCGGCTACGGATGGCCAAACGTCAAATGTGAGTGCGTTAAAAAACAATTTTTCTAATCAAAATCAAAATAACGCCGGTCCATCGCAACAAGGAAATTATAACCAAGGCAACAATTTTAATCAAAACCGAAACAATTTTCAAGGAAATAATCAACAAGGAAATTTTTCGAATCAAAGTCAAGGTTATAATCAAGGTCGGAATTTGAATTGGCAAAATCGAGACAATAATCAAAAATCGAATTTTTCAAACAACAACAATCAAGGAAACAATTTTTCAAGTGGGAATCAAAACCATTTTCAAAGAAGTAATCAAAACCAAGGGAACTTTAATTCAAATCAAAATAGTTCGTCAAACGATTTTCAAAATTACATGAAAACGAATGAGGCTAATATGAGACGATTAGAGGGAGAAATTAGTACTTTGAATAACGATTTTTCTAATACTTTGAAAATTCAAAACACGAAGATTGAGCAAGGACAAATTCATATTAAAAATATGTTTTCAAGTATTATGAACAAAGCCTCGGGTGCTTCATCGAGTTCGTTACCTAGTGACACCGTTGCAAATCCAAAGGAACAATGTAAAGCCGCCTCGTCTCGTGGAAAAAGTCGTGTAATTACCCCTACCCTTGATGGATTTCGTGTTGTTCCTTCTTCTCAACCCTCGACTTCTAAGACGTCTTATTGTTCTAAAGTCGATGGGGTGAATGTGGCGACCAAGGAAAGAGTGCACACCCTCGTGTACCTCAAATTCCATCCACGGTTCAAAAAGAGAGTTTTATCGACCTCACCAAAGTAACCCTTGAAGAAACTTGTGCATCGATCCTTCTTAAAAAACCCAAATGACATATGCAGAGAAAGGAAGAGGATCTGGGCTAATTCTTATTACCTTGTGATTTTTCCGAGATTGAGGGATGTTTAGCCCTTGCCGATTTAGGTGCTAGCATCAATATCCTGCCTCATTCTCTATGGAAATTGATGAGATTGCCTAACCTTACCCCCACGAATATGAGAATCGAGCTTGCAAATTGTACACCACTTATACCAACTGGAATAGCCGAGGATGTCTATGTTAAAGTTGGAAAGTTTGTTTTTCCGGTGGATTTCGTCATATCCGATTATGAGTGTGACCCTAAATGTCCCATTATTTTAGGCCGACCATTTTTATCGACGACTCGAACCGTAATCGACGTCCACGGTGGGAAACTTACTATGAGATATGGGGATGACAAAATGGACTTTTTCATGAATAAATCCCAAGTGTCTAATGATCATGAAAAAACCGAGGTTTCAAAACCTAATGTTTCAAATTCTAATGATTTCAAAATGTTAACTTTAGCGGAAAATATGAGGCTTAATGCATGTTTTGAAAGAATTAAGAAGAACGGTTTTAAAGATGATGATTTAACGATAAAGAATACGTGTACCTAATTCAAAAGGGTATGCGTAAATTTATGGATGAAAAATCACTTTGGGATGTATTCGATGAAACAAGTGAACGACCAATTCCGAAGGGCGATGTTAGTGCCATCACGACAATGACCAAAATGGACTCGTCTTCACCACCTTCGAAGGACCACGTCTTTGAGGCTTCAACTTATAACTCCATCGAAGTACCTCCATTTCCTAGCCCAACACCCGTTGAGGCTAAAGGTTTCATCGACATCGATCCTATCGTTTTAGAAAAGTCACCTAAGCATAGTCATTCGAATTGTAAGACCATGGTTGTGAGTGCTCACATCGACTCTTTCTTTGACGATGACGATGGAGATTTTGCCGAGATTGATCATGTGCTTCAAAATCCACATGCAATTTTTGATTCTCCTAAAAATAAATGTGTGAAGTACGAAGATTACGAGTTTGATCCCGAGATTGAGGAAATCATTGAACGAGAGCTAGCTCTTTTGCCTCCACTCGCACCTACGAGTGAGGTTGATCTTTCCAAAATAGAGGATGAACTTAATGAGTTGGAACGTCTTATTTTCGATGACGAACCAACTCATGTGACCACTAAAAATCCAATTCTCGAGGAGTTATCTAATCAACACTCCTCAAATGAGAATTACGTTTACCACATTCATTAGGATTTAACTTATCAACAATCCCCACAAATGAATGATGGTTTCGTGCTTGATCGTGATCTTTTCGAGAGAGTTTCTAAGATATTCAAGGAGGGGAATGACAAACCTTGGTTTGACCAGCCTATCTTTGACGAAGAAATCGATGAGATCGACGTTCATGAGGATGACGAGTATGTTGACCCCGAGGGGGTGGTGTTTTTTATTGATAAACGTTTTTTTTGAGAACTTATATAATCTACCACCCCCTCCCACCAATGACTTAAATGTGAGGATTTTTAGCGCGATTAATTTTGAATTTCACACGCCAAATATTTTCGACATTATCAAATCGGGTTTTCTAAAAGATGAAAAATGAAAAGATTTTAAAAGTGATTTAAAAGATTTTTCTACATATCTAACTACGTCACACCGCGTTTTATGAGTGCTACCACCTCGTCTACTCCTTTTGACAATGGTGTGTGTGGTTTTAGTGGGGGGAAGCCCCTTATGTTCCTCCACGTTTCTCCACCTAGCACGAGATTTACGATCCCAGAGTTTCTTGTAAAGGGAAATCTCGGTCTTCCACCGATGCAATAAATGGAAACTATATTTATTTGCTTGGTGTGAGTCTACCTCGAGTAGCTCATAAGTTTAACTTACCCATTGCCCCACCTTTCTACTTCTCATCTCTTTTCTTCTACCCCTTTGGGGTTTTAGCACGTTTTGGAGTAGCGTTGTTTCGTATTTCATCCGAAAACGAAGACGCTATCTTTGACCCCTGTATACGTATATCGGGTTTTTAAAGTACTCCACGTACTTTTGGGCATTGCTTATCATGTAAGCCCCACCAAAAATGACCAAACCATGATTATCCCTAAATGATCACATTTATGGGGATTCGAGTCGAGCTTTTGACTCGGTTATCAAAAAACAAGGTGCCTCGTGGGGGATTCTCATGCTTATCCTTGTATATATTATCGTTTTTCTAATTAGTTAATGCGAGGGGACTTGTGCTCTTCCAACCTTTGTTCCGTGGTTTTTTTTGTTTGTGATTCATTAGGTTCATCGTCATCATTGAAGCCTCTCGTGTTCGTTTCACGGATAACTCGATCTTCGGTCGTTGCCTTTGTAGATTCCGATATCCGATGATATCCTTTAATGTTCTAACGTTTATCATATTAGCATAATTCATAAACGGCTATAGGTTATTCGTTTTACGCTTTCAATGCTCGAGGTTAAGCATTCGACTTCGTCTCTAGTATGGGGGTGTTTTCACCCCTAGACTCGAAACATTGAAGACAATGTATAGTTTTAGTATGGGGGTGAGTAGATGGTTCACCTTGCTTACGTCACCACGCAATCCAATTTTCATCTTTTTGTTATCGTTTTGTTGCAAAATAATAAGGCTAAAAATGGCCAAATTTTAAAAATTTTCATAAGTGTTTAAGACACGAATGTATGTTTTGCGATGGTGAGAATAATAGTAATTTTTTACTCGACCGTGCGTGTTGAGCACTTAGCTTCGATTCCTTAACTTTTTAGGCTAAGTCTCTTAAGTGAGGACGAGAAATGATAGAGTTATTTATAAGTCTCGTAATCTTTCATGATCTCATGTGTAGTAATTATTAGCTTATTCTCCCCACGCTTTTATAATAAATTGTTAATAAATATTGATTTAGCGGTTTAGTCACTATTGTTGGTTTCTAATTTGTTTTAGTAGCTTCCATGTAATTAAATTTGGAAAACATTAAGGTATCGCCACCGTCACGGTTTTGAAGTATTGGCAACCCGAATAATCAAAAGCTTCACCCAATAATAAGATTTCAAGTGCTCACCTAAATTAAGCAAAAATTGAAGCTCACAAGGCCGAAAAATCTATGCCCAAATTAAAAGTGAATCAAGCCTTAATCTTCGAAGCTTTAAAGATCCAAAATTCGCCTTAGCGTGAGGATATACATCAAGTCATAATAAAACCACCGATGATGGCGGATAATAAAAGACAAGGGCAAGACCAAAGTCATAATAAAAGCTTCATGGCGAAGTTGAATAAAAGATGGAGGTAAACCATGATAGTAAAACCACCGATGATGAAGGATAATAGAAGTCATGGTAATAAGTCTCATGTTCAAAACCATTCTAAAATCGTTTTTATCGATCCTTCTTGTTGACTTAATTTTTTGACATCGTTGTCTATTAGGGTGAATTATTAATTCGATGATTTTGGTTACACCATTAAGACTATATTTTTAGACCTAATCTCTATTCACGCATAAGTCAATGATGCATCCTCGTGATCATTGAGACAAAATAAAATATAATAGATACCAAGTAGGAATAAGGGAGTCTAGGTTCATAATTAACGCTCATGAGATATGATCGTGTTGCTAACTTATAATAACAATGATCTCGGTACACGCTTAGCATGGAATTGGGTGAAAATCGAGGACGACGAAATTATTTCTAACGAAGCATTAACGTGTTCTTGTTCTGTGACCCTAAAATCACTTAATCGTGATGAAAACAATACATTATGTCTAAAACACGTGTAGTAGTTTATTTAAGTTTATATCTTCAATAAATTTCATCATAAAATGAATTTTGGAAGTGCTATAATATTTAATTCTAGCATTGCGTGAGGGCACGACAATAGTTTAGTAATGAGGAGTGATGAGACTGTAATTATACGTAGTCTCATCGTCTAAATCGGGCTTAAAACTCTTAAAATATCATAAAAATACCCCAAAATGTGGTTGTGTTTGTTCATTGTGTATTTTAGGTACGAATATCGTGAATTCACTAAAAGATTACAAGAATCAAGGAAAAACGAACACGGGAAACGAAGCCGCACAAAGAACCGGACCTGTATCATGATTTTCCTATGAAGTGCTTGGAATTTTGAAGATTGGCAAGATTGGTCCCTCAACTATTGAAGACTTGTCATTTTATACCCTTGAAAACCCTCAAACCTTCATAAGGGTCCCTAAAATATCAAGTATGTACAAGATAAACCCTTAAAGATTACATTATATGCATTTAAAGTCCTTATCAATATTTTGCATAAAATTTTGTGGCCAAAGTATGAAGTTACAAACTTCATTTACAAAGGGGTTTCTTGTTTTGGCTGATAAAACTTTATATGGCAAGAAGAAAGGAGATAAGGGGCCATTTGGGTCAAACACATAAACTTAACACCACCACTCATGGCCAGACACGTTACCCACTACCACTCCACACCCAATCAAAATCCTCCACTTCACCCCACCCTCCACGTCACTTTTCCACCCAAAACATTTTATAACCAGATTTATTAATCTCTGATTAATACAAAAAGTGGGGGAAACACTTGTTTTAAAAGTTAAACCGGATTAAAACCCCTAATTTCTTTTCCCTCCCACACATAAACCATAAAAATCCATTAACCCAAATCAAAGGGTTTTACCCCCATCTTTTCAAGAATTAGTATTTACCTTCCCCCCAACATAACCCCACACACAAAAAGTGACATCTCACTCCCTTGCCCCTCTCCATCTATCACAAGTCACGGGTTCCATCACCTTTGTTGACAAGAAGACCAAATCAACGGCTAAGGACCAAAACTTGGTCCCAAAGCATGGATAGACGCCTCATATCAACACAAGGATAGCGGCCATCATCTCAGAATCACATGGGATCCATATTTGACCAAGACTTGAAATTCAAACAAGGGGATCTATTAGAATTTCATACAGATTAGGGTTTCATAGTTCATATATTCTAGATTCTTCCTTATCATGTATAAATATGGGACGTATGTGTCCCATATCACTTGTTCCAAATTTTTTGTAAAATATTAAGTTTATTAATGAAAATGAAATATTTAATCTTTTGCAAAATCTGAGTTCCATTTTTACTGCTTATTTAGTTAATCTTTCAGTTTATGCAAATTAGTTTAAAGGTTCCAAAAGTTTTTAGCTTACAAATCATTTTCAGAAAAATTCATTTTCTTGAAGTTTTGACAAAGTTTTCATAGCTTGAATCCAAGGACTAATTGAAGTGAAAGTAGATGTTAGTTGTTGTGTTAAGCATATGATAAGATTTTGTTATGTTTTTTATAGTTTCAAAAGTTTCATTTTAGATTTTTTCTCAAAATCTTGACTTATTTTTGGCTTAATCTCTTACAGTTTTGACAAGTTAAAACCAAAAGCCTTAACAAGCTTTTGGTCTCAACTTGCTCAAACTTGGTTTGCTCTTTGTTTAGTTGTGCTTGTGCAGGAAACCAAGAACAAGACCATTTCAATCATTTCATTTCATCATTTCATTAAGAAGACATTTGTCCCCTTGGGTCCTTCTTTGGATTCCAATCAGTAGGGTCCTCTACTCATTGCATAAGCTCTCAAAAGCTCAAAGTCCCTAAAAAGAAGGCATCAGCCATTTGGTAAGGGGCTTGAACCCTATTTGGCAGTCTTTTAAGCTTTTTATGTGAAATTTATGTGATTTGTGAGAAACCTGTTTATATGGTAGTTTGTTTGTTTGTTTATGATTATTCATCAATCTTATGCATATTTAGATAGTTGTAATCAGTTTGGTTTAATTTGGCAAGCTTTTGGTTTGAAAAATTTCAATTTCAGAAACTTATAGGGATGTTTAGGTTTGGGGCTTTGATTAGGTTAAAGTGACATTAAGCTAGTAAAATCTGTCTAAACACACTCACTTTGGTTTTGTTAGGATATGTTAATTCTTAGTTTCAGTTTGGTAAAGTTTTAAAAGGATTTGCATGCTCTATTATTTGGTAAATCAGTTAGAAATCAATAGGCATTAAAATAGCCTTGTTCTAGTGGATTTGACCACCAAATCTTTGTTATCTGTTAGATCTAGGTGGTAATTAAGGTTGAGTATTGGTTTGAGGAAGTTTGTGTGTGAGTTGAGTGAGTTTTGGCCAACCAAAACTCACCCAAGTGCACAACACATCAACAAGTACTCATCAGACCATAACCCTTCATCAGTAACTTCTTTTTTGCTAATTTCTGTGTGATTTCTTTGTTTGACTAGTTGTTTTTCTTGTTTATTTGACTCCACACAACCCAACTGGTTGTGGGGGTGCCTTTGGATCCAAACAAAACCAAGAAACCAAGAAGCTACAAGCTAATTAAGCACCAGATACGTTTTTTTGTTAAAGCAGTGGGAACAAAGTTCCCCCTACTAGTGTTCCTTTCCCACTGTTAAGCAAGAGGACAAAAGTCCAAGCAGATGTCACTTTCAGTTCTTGTTATTTTTATCTGTAGTGACCTTTTTTAGGAGTTTTCAGTTGATTTCACTTTTCTTATTTTTGTTATTTTATTTTAAGATTTTTCATTTAGTTTAATTTTATTTTACTGTTCATTTTGCATTTTTTAGAATTAAATTGAATTAAATTATTTTTTATTAAAATGTTTTTTGTCTTTTAGTGCAGAAGTTTATTATTTTTTTGATTTTCAAATTTTGTTAGTTTCAGAAAATTATTTTAAGAATTTTAGTTAAAAAAGTTTCACTGTTCACCTTTTTATTTATTTATTTTTAGATTGAATTTTAGTTTAATTAGGATTTAATTAAAACTTTTTTGTCTTTTAGTGTAAAAAGTTATTGTTTTCAACTTTTAAAATTTTCTACTGTTTAGTAATATAAATTAGGATTTTTCAAACAGTAAGTTTATTTTTAGCATTATTTTATTATTTTTAATCATTATTTTAGTTTAAAAATTTTTTTTAGTGTTTTAAAAATAGAAAAATAGTCGTTAGAATTTAGAAAAAAATACTTTTTAGTCTTTAAATAATATAAGTGAGTTATTAGTGCAATAAAATAATATTTTGGGCTTTTTCTTAATCATATTTAATTTATAGCTTTAATTAGCATTTAAAATTGAATTTTTAATTAATAAAAATTTTTAAAATTTATTTATTGAATTTTTAGTCTTATTTATATTATTTTAGTCTTAGTTTTCATTTTTAAATAAATTTTAGGTTTAATTTTTAATTTCGCCACGTTTTACGTAAATACGTTCGCGTTTTACGTCAATTCGTCATAGTGTAATCGTAGTCGTAGCTCGTCTTTCAATTTTCTCTCTACAAACCCAAAAACGTCACTAATCCAAACTCTTGATTTTATATAATTGGCAACACAACTCATACACTTCCTTCTAGAACGAACCCGCATTTATTCGGTTTTACGTTTTTCTTAAAACGTAACGCTTAATACTTGTCGCTCATACGCGTTTTTCCTAAAACGTGTACGATTTAACTACATCAATTTTTGGAGTGTTGTTTTTCAGCAACAATACTTTGGAATGTAGTTCTACTTCGGAATGTATGATAACTCTCGTGAATACTTCGGAATAATCAGAAACCCACGTTAGTACTTCCGAATAATCTGAAACCCTCGTTAGTACTTCGCAAAACTCAAACTATATCCGAATTTTTTGAAACCCAATATCACTGTTAAGCTCAAAGACACCCTGAAAATCACAAAATAATGAAAAATGTTTGCGATGTTAACCCAATCAATTAAACCAAATCACTACCACAACTATTTAATTGATTTATTTTACAAACTGAAACCATAAAAACGTGAAAAAATTTCAAGATTTGAGATTGATGATCCTTAAAACTCCTATAAAAATAAAAACTAATGAAAAACATAAATCAAAACCTTAAATCACCCCATGGCTCTTGATACCAATTGTAGAATAATGATAATCTATGATCCTATCAAGAGGATTGTTGTTTCTATAGAGAGAAGTAAGAGAGAGAAAGATGAGAGAAAACTATGTTTATTGAAATAATAAAATGAACAACCAAAACCCCTTTCCATGAAGGAAAGGGGTTTATATACCCAAGCCTATGTGGTCTTAGGCCTTCAACCCATGGACAAGCTCATGGGTTGGTTTGTTACTAACTTTAATACAATAAACTAACAACGATCTAATTGCATTTAATAATATTGTTGGACTGACCGATACTTCTAATATACGTTAAAAACGTATTTCCAACAGACATGGAACGTGATATGACTAAAGAGGACATTAAACGTGATATAATTGAGAAGAATATATATGACTCATGGATAGAAAAAATAATAAGGGTCCAGATGGACTCCTCCGTTTCCAAGTGGCTTCCCGCTAGATGGGTTCCCATGAATCTGATCAAGTGGCTAAGAAAGAAAACGTGAAAGGATAACAACACGTTAGATGCGAAGTAATCTGGAATTCGTGACATAAGAAACGTCTTAGCAATGAAGTATGAGACATATCGAAACGTAGTACGTGAACAATTGTGAACGTGATACGTGAGCAAGTGTGAACGTGATACGTGGAGATATGATAACTGTATTATATGGTGGACGTTGTACGTGCCACCTATAGTGGACATGATATAAGGAACGTGGAATGAACATGACATGTGAAACATATCATGGACATGAGATAGCTAAGGCGCTAATGCCAACGATATGAGGTAAGACATGAAATGAGACGTAAAACATCAGCCTGAAGTTGACGAGTTTATCAAGCTCGAGTCTGGTCTCCCAAGCTTTCTACAAACTTCCAAGCATGAAAGTAAAACTTAAAATCGTAAGCTAGAATACGGTCATAAACTTGAATACTATCATGAACGTAAATGTGAAAGCAAATCGTAAAATTTAACAATGACATGAACGTAATGTTGAATGAATGCGTACACGAGTCTTCCTCTGAGCTGATAGCTGAAAGAGTGTCCAATGATCATACGCTCTCTGGATGGTAAAATGTCTGAAAAACTTGCTAGCTGTGAAATCCTTACGGATGGAAGGATTTTGCTGACTTGGTCAAACGGTTGAAAACCAACTAGATAGCATCATGTTTCATCTGCGTGCGGTGGTCCAAGAACGGAACCCATGAAGATCCTGTCCCTTAGTCTGTTGGTGTTCTATCTTATCCTGCCGGTATGACAGATACTTAGATATGAACTTAACTACATATTGCTTCATAGAAACTAAATACCTAGAAGTTTGGAAAACTACAAGTCTCTACAATTAGACTACTCTTAACATGGGATTAAATGGAACACATAACTTAGTGTAGGATTCGCTCTTGTACGCATAAGCTTTGTCATGGTAAGATTAACCGTAAGAATCAGTGTGATTCGGAGTGTCAGTGTAATCAACGAGGATTCTTATAGAAATTTTCGAGTGAAATTTCTACGGTAATAAATTCGGCAACATAGTGCGACTATGGTCTTCATAACCTTCTCTAGACTTAGAGAAAATTGGATTGTAAATGATAAAACAATAATGAATTCGTTTATGAGTTCATGGGAAAACTCTACTTAAAATCTATAATGCTGCTGAAACATTCGAGAGACTAAAACGAAATCATGAATTTAGCATTACTAAATTTTATGCGAAGAGCAGCCATGGGCATGTCCTTCTCTTTCACTCGCCACCGTTTTTAGCATGATGTAAATTTGTTTGTGCTTAGCACTCTGTAGTAGATCGTATACGTCGTCAATACGTGGAGGGAATTAACGGTTATGAATGGTGATTTGTTCACATCGAAGATGGTCGACACATAATCTCTTGTTACCGTCCATCTCCTTGAAGGTTCTTGTTGATTTTATATGGGATGATTCTGGAATAATCGGCTGGTTATGAATAAAAGGAACTTCAGTAATCGTGTCATAAATGATGGCTAGGAAATCTTGGCAGCCATGAAACCATAAACACGTGCTTGTAAAGCATAATTATTTGTACAGATTTTCCTGATGGAAAATCATGCTGAATGTATTTAGTAACCTGCACATCGCTATACATACTCTGATATGAATGATGACTAACCGTAGCCTGGGCTACTGTTCTTAGTCCATAATCAAAATCATATTTAACTCACATCAGTCCGAAGTAAGTGCGTTAGTAGATTGGATCTTATCATTAGACTAAAGAAAAAACCTATGTATACATGGGTGATACGAATGGCGTACTTATGGTCATGGATATATGAAATATGAAATCAAGAAATGAAAGTGTCATGAAGCAAACGTGACAGTTCTCACTGGATGTGTTTTGCCTGTCTCACACAGAACGAGTCCTGCATGTCCAAACGTGTATAATACACCGGTGATGGTACCGAAATTCTTGTGGCCTGATTAATACATGGCACCACAAAATGGATATACCCCTTGGAGGGTATCCTGAATTACTCAGGGCGGTTTCAGATCATAAACGTGGGTCATGTGTCTTGACTGATGCCTTGACAAGTGTCCCGAGGTGTGAAACAAATAAAACGGAAAATGTTAGGTTGTCATGCCAGAATTGGCGGATCGGTTGGACTGCTGACCCTTGTATTCCTGATCACGTCCGTAGCCGGAGCTTCTGTTGCGATTGCTAGGATAGTTGTTGTCACAGTAGGTGTTACTATCGTCTTGTCTGTCAGTTTCATGACGGTCATGCTCATCACTGTGATTCATGTAACCATTCAGCTGAGTGGTCGGCTGGCACAGGTCCTCACTCATATGACTGAAAAGACAACTGAATGATGTGTGACATGTAACTAAGAATTAGGGACATTGATTTTGATGGAAAACGTCCGGTGGTGAAGCATCTTCTCGTCCGATCGCTTTGATCTAACGTCTTTCCCTTCGTCTTGTAAGATCTCCAGGTTGTGAACATCATCAGCATCTCGTAGCGTCTGAAAAAAATCAACATCATCAACCTTTAGTAACATCTCCAAGCTATGAGCGGCATCAACAATCTTGTAGAATATCAGCAAATGGAATACGACTGAGATGATTTAAAATCAACAAACGAATACTCGTTAAGTATTGTAAGTGAAATACACATGGATTACAGTACGTGTAATACCCATGGAACACGGTACATGGAGTACTCGTGGAATATGGTGCATGGACTACACCTGAAATGCACTATAATGATCGGTATTGGTCGATAATCTGACATTATTTTTTTGAAGGAAACTATTTGGTTCAACGGTTAGAAAACCGAACTAGAATAAGCATAATGATAGCCTAGCAGTTCCCGCATAGACATCATTCTGGTTGCATAGAGAAACACTTTAAGTGTGGTTAAATGAAATTCAGTGATGATTTGCATGAAAGCATGATTAATGAAAACCAACCATGACTATCATGAAAGCAGGATTTCATGAAATCCATGAATGTCTTGCATGAAATCATAATCCACAGAAGAAACATAAGACATAATCAGTATGAAAATGAATTCAATCATGAAGAAACATGGAACAAACTTAAGATGAAGGAGTATAAAACATAATCAACATGAAAGCGAAGTTAAACGTAATAGCATGAAAACATACTTGACATAAAGAGACATAGCAACTAATGAGGGAACTTGAAAAGTTATGACTGAATGAAATAAATTTTGAAAGTTAATAATGTGGACGACTTTGAGTCGTTTCACAATGCAACATAAATGATAAGTCCGAAATAATATGGGGTGAGTATAAAATGCATGGACAATGTATAAGCAATGAAACAGTTTATAATGCATGAAACAGTTTAAAATGCATGATGCAGTTTATAAAACCTTTATATGAGTGCGGGTGAACGCATATGGTCGGTTCACCAAAACAAAAGACATAGAGGGGGACGCCAATGGATCGGTCCCAAAGTTAAAAGTTTCGATAAAAGCACATGCGACTAAATAGGGCCAGTCCTGTACCAACCATTAATTAGTCATAATCCCTACGACAATGAAATGAATGCATGAAATGAATACATGAAATGAAAAAGAAATGAATGAATGAAACCAACTATCTAACCCTAATAGCAACGTATAACTAAGAATGGACTACCATGGTTCAGTCCATACTGGTAAAAATTTAAAAGAAAATACATGTATAAAACAATGTCATGTAACTAAGTATGGATGATGGTTGTTCAATCCTTATTAATAAAAAAAATTGAGGAAAACATCATGGTTAAAACAATGTGATTTTGAGAACATCGATACGTGGAAAATAAGACGTTGGCTTGGTCCTTAGAATATCAATACGTGGAGTATCAGACGTCGGCTTGGGAAGAGCCTTGTGACTACCCATTAGTCACAGGTCATGTTTTAGAGCCTACAAGTCGAAACCTGTCTCTGATACCATAATTGTAACACCCTATTTTTATAAATGAAATATCACAAGATAATTATGGCGTGTCATCAAAGCATGAAAGGTAATATGTCATAAACATACATGACGAAAGGGATAACCAGAATCAAACATCGGTTCCCCAACATAAGCCCAAAACATAAATAAAATAAATGAACTAAAGGAAGACTAAACAAGCATAACTATATGAAGGAAAAAGGAGAAGAAGTCTAAGGTAGCTCCCATCCTATGCATTCCCTCCAAATGCTCCTGTTTAACCTTGGATACCTGCCGTTTTGGGACATGGAAAGAAAAGTAACGGCTAAGCAATACGCTCAGTGTACGGATATATGACATAACATGAATGACACAATATAGTAAAGAAAAGTAAAGCATGAATAGTAGCAGAAATGAATATTCCCAAAGAAAACCTAGATGTATGTCATGTTTACTGGGTTAGTTCTGAAAACATAGCTTATGTTACTTATGAAAATATGTATTAGTTTAATATACCAGAATATAGGTCATGAGGTAAACAACGTGCATGAATACTTGGAGGGGTGACCTAGTCATGTAAATTAGAGGGGACGCCTCTAATTAATTGGTAATGGATAGGAGGGATCCGCTCCTTGTGAAGGATGCAAGGCACACACCACATTCACCATGAAATCTTGACTGAAACATAATAAATATAATGGCCAAATAACTGAAAGGGACGTCACGAGCTATCACTCCGCAGTGGTGAAGTCATAACACTAGTGCCTCTAGTGTTATGGTTATGGTACCTCCATAACTAGGTGAAACTGGTCATGCATGTATATGGCTAAGACAACTAATAAAACATAAGCATTTATATATCTATAACTACTGGGAAAACAGTTGGCTGCATACGAGAAATCCTAATGAAGGAAGAGATTGTCCCTACTAAAGGACGAGAAATCCGTACCTTATGTCCAGTAGAAGCTAACGAAAACGGTGAAGAAACTAATCCGCCTTGACGGATAATACTACATATCAATGGAAACGTGTATGAGTTGTCTGAATTACATGTGTTTTACTAGTTCTATGTGTTATTAGCTAGTTATACGCATTCTGCCATGTTTTACTATTTATTGTGTTAACTGTAGTTATTCTGATGTTCTGTAGTGTATTATTCATGTATTAGTGTATTATAATACTTGTATCAGAATACTAGGTAACTTTCTAAAAATAGAAGGTTTCCATAAATAGTAAGTTTCTAAAAATAGAAAGTTTCCAAAAATAGTAAGTTTCCGTAATTAGAAATGAGTTGGATTATTAATAATAAGTAAAGTTTAATTATTATAACACAAGTCATGGTTATAGCTTATTAATTAAATAACTGGTTAATTAATTAGACTACACTTATAAGAATTTAATTAAAATACATGTTTTAATTAAATTAAGCTAAGTAAAATACTTTAGGTTTTACATGAAAGATTAGTTTTAATATTTATCCTAAGTCATGAGTTTAATTAAATTTAAAAGTCTAGTAATTAATTTAATTAAACATATTTTCTGATTTTAATAGTTAACCCGAGACCCGAACCCGTGTATTAAAATTTAACCCGAGCCCAAAGCCCGGTTCACACCTAAGTCGAGCCATAAGCCGAACAAATAGCCCTACCACTAGCTAAACCGGCTAGCCGGTTGTCACTGGTTGCTTGCGGTTCACACCGGTTGGCCACCAGTTCACACCGGTTCAACCGGTTTCCCCTGCTATCTTTTTTCGGTTCCAACTGTTAGCCAAAATAACCCACCAAGACCCTATAGGTCTCGGTTGGCTCTTGGTCCAAACCAAAACCACACCCCCCGACATGCGGTCAGGGTTTCCCTTTGCTGCGTCCGAACAACAAACCAAACCGAGCCCCTTATCGGTCCCAGGGGTGTCAAATCAAACAAGCTGAGAGTCTTATGACTCTTGGTTGAGTCTCGGCTACAACAAAACTGAACCAAAACAACCCTAAACATCATGGTTAGATTATCTAACATGTTTTCTTGATTTGTTATTATGATTCTCACATGAATTAATGAAAGAAAATAAAAGAAAAGGGTTTTATGACTTTACCAAATGCGTGGAATAAAAGAGTTAATGATCACGAACACGTAGACTCCAAAATCAATGATCAAAATCGTCTTGAAAACCTTGTGGTGTTATAGGTGGCCTGCGCCAAGAGAGAACCAAGGAGAAGGGTTTTGCAGTTATTGTTTAACCTAAAATTGTGAGAAAACAATTCCCTGTGTTTTATTTATTTTGTGTCATGGGCCAAAAATCCCATTTCTTCCTTTCCGCATTGTTTAGCCGTGACATGTGGGGCCCATGAAGGAAAACCCGAATCTTTTCAATTTTAAGTTAATTTGTCGTGTATGTTCGTGATTTAATTATCGTGAATTTGGTAGTCGTGATCGTGTCACATTTATAATATTCATGAATGTTCGTTATTAAATGTCGTGACACGTGTATTAAAACTATAAATGGAATGTTTTATTTTTAGAGTGTTTTAATGAGTTATTATTCACGTGTACTGTTCATAGGATTTTAATGCGGGTTTTACACTCAGTGAGTTGGCTTCGAGAGCTCAGCCTGAGTCTGAGAGAAAGACTTGAGTATTCAGTGAGTCGAAACTCAATGAATGATGTACTTGAGACGAATAAGAAGGTGATTGGTTTGGTGAGTTGTGGCAATAGACACACTTGGCCCCATACGTTCTCCTTGAAGGAACAGTGACATACTGAAGACTAAAGTAAAGTCGGGATAAGTTTGAAGAAGATAAGATGTAGTACACACACGCTTATCATGACTTATCCTTTTAGGTTAGACAAGAGTACTGAACTTGTAAAGGACTTTGTCCTGATACCTATAATAGGTTAATCACAAGTCTGTACCTTGTACCTCAGTTAAAGACAAGAATTTCACATGAAAGTTCTTTGTATCGTACCTCTCCTTTAGTTAATAAATAAGATGCATTGTAAAATAGAAAATTAACAAGTTTGTGTACTTAATGCTTAGACATTCACAAATGAATTCTCTCTTCCAAATACAATAGAAAGTACTTGAGTTATAAACTCATATTGACTTAATCGTCGAACATATTAATCGTTAGGATTGATATAGTTTGTTAGTGAGGAGATCACGAAAACACAAATTATCTATTCAATCCGTATTGTAGTTTCGCATGCAATAGAGTATAATTTTTGAATAATAAGACTTAAACGTCGAAAAACCTTTTGTGCCTTATTCGTTATATAATTGTGTTTTATTACATTACTTTACCATGAGTTGGGTTTGTACTTATCATTATTAAGTATAACACTAATTACAAGGGACCACAAGTGGTATCAGAGCGGTAGGTTTATGAAACTTTTTTACTATCGTCTCAAGTGTTTTTAAAACCTTGATCCATTATGGCTGAAAGTAATGTCCCTGAACTTGTCGATAAGAAAGGATTAAGTTACTCAGTTAACGCTCCTAAATTGGAAGTTGAAAATTTTAACAAATGGAAAAAACAAATGTTGTAGTATTTAATGGGAATGGAACCCTATTACATTTCTTGTATTAAGGATGGTGCATTAAACCAAAAACAATACAAGGTGATGACGAACCTGAGTCCCAGTGGTCTGACAATGAAAGGAGAGTGGTCAACCAGGACTAGCTCCTCAAAATCATCATAATATCTTGTCTCCCTAACGATATTATGGAGGCTGTCATTGAGTGTGAGACGGCAAAGGCAACATGGGCAGACCTAGTTCATAGGTTTGAAGGCCACCTGACACTAGGGAGGACCTGAAACTTGAATACAACACATTCAAGACTAAACCAACTGAAATACTTCCTCAGACATATACCCGATATAAGACTTTGGTCAATGAGCTATCAAATGACGTGGTTAAATTGTCTAAGCATGAAATCAACGTTGGTTTTGTGAACAATCTCAGTGAAAAGTAGCTTGGCTTCTCTCAAGGCCTATGAAATGTTAATCACATTCAGAATCAGGATGTGACAATCCGTCAATTTATGGTTGATATTTTTTTCTCAAGTATAATTTAAAAACATTATTTTAATGTTATATTATGAACTCACTTATTTTTGGGAAGAAATTTGGGTTTACATCTTGAAGTAGCATCGATTACGTCTAAACTAGAGGATTCTACGTTACGTGCTTACGTTTACATACACCGTTTTGGTGATAGTCCGACACTTCAGGAAATAAATTTATCCTTGAATATTATTATTGAATTTTAAATTTGTGTTGATTCATAAACTCACAAATTTACGAGAAGAGATTAGAACTTACGTGAATAATTTAGCGTCCTTTACGACTAAACCGAAAACCCTAGGTTTACGTATTTACGTTTTTGAACTCCGTTTTTGATGAGGCAATTTTTATTAGATTCGTTTTGTGCCGTTGACTCATAATTTATAAAAACATTTTTCGTAAAACGACCCGAGGGCACGCAAATCAAGGAAACTAGAATCGAGGAGTACCCGTAAATTAATATGGATGGGACAAGTTTACACTTTCCCACCCCTATACAAGTGGAATCCAAGAGTACATAACACACTCTTGATGTGTCAAGTTTACTTAAGTAAACAAGTACACTTGTCCTTGTTTCTTTCCAAACCACTTAACCACAAAACAAGCTAACCATAAACCATTTCTCACACATGCAAACCAAGAAACTCTCTCAACTCTTACTCTCTCCCCTTAAACGTCCAACACCACCATTATATCACCATCATCATCAAATTTTGACCATAAACAAAAGATATAATCAATATATGTTGATAACCACACCAAAAGATGAAGATTGGAGGTGATTTTAACATATAAAAAGGAGTTTTCATGGAGGTCTTTGGGATGATTTTCAAGAAGGAGTTTAGGGCTGATTTGTTGAAGGTGTCTTCATATCCTTCGTAATCTTGAAGGTCGTCTTGATATTTCATAAGATTGGTTACCAAAACCAAGCCTTGTTCATCCAAAATCTCAACCTTTTCATCACTAATGGTGGTATAGAGATTGTTTCTTCCTATCATCTTGTTATTTTGATTATGTAATCTTGTATTTTCTTTATTTATGTATATGTATATGATGATGAATGATGACTAAAAATATTATGTGGGGATTTGGTGTTGATAAACATGGGTAAAAAGATGGAAAACCACATGTAAATGGTTAAATCATTCTTAAAATAATTGGCTGTATTAAAACAGTAAGAAACCATATGATAAACTGATAAAATGTCATAGTGGAATCAATATACTATAAGTATTAAGTCTTGTACACATGTGAGAGTTGGCCATGCAATGGAATCATTATAGTGAGTGAGATATGATCAAAATAAAATTCATGTATCAATCTGAATAGTTTGTTTAGTGAGGACTGTTAGGGATACTTAGACTTAGGTTGAGCAGTAGCTAAAGCTTAGTTAATTGTAGCACATATCATGTAACACCCCCAAATTTATACAACTCAGTACAGTGGAAGACTAGTTGGTGTTACGGGATAGCACATTACTCACATCATAGACAACGCATAAAAATCGCGTCGTTTACTAATAAAAGCATTTCCATTCATAAATATCAAAGTTACATCGGTCCCAAGTCATTATATTTCATACAAAGTTTTACAAATTATTTGAATGGAAAAAAATGTTGTTTAAGTGCGGGCCATGAATTCTTGTTGTCTTCCCGAGAATTACCTTCAAGTACCTGAGATAAAACATGTTAAAAGAAAAGGGTCAGCGATAACGCCGAGTGAATTCATAGAGTTTAATAAATTCCATCAATATAATTTTGGTATAAAATTAGTACCAAAAATCAATTCGTACAAATCATTGTAATAGGCCGTAAAATAGCCAAAATCAGTTTATACAAATCTTTGTAATAGGCCATAAAATAGCCAAAGTCATTTTATATAAATCCTTATCGAAAATCATAATATAGGCATTTGCCTTAAAAATTATTATACGAGCCAATGTCGTAAAAACATCATAAAATACGTCTTATGACGTTGTATGAAAATAAAAACCGTTATATGAATATGGTTACGAAAACCAAAACACAAACATAATATCAATAGTATGACCCAGTATTGCTAGTCAGGCAATACATCGTAATTCGAAGCGTCTAATAGTATTTCGTTAGATTTTGGATTATTACAAGCCGCATGACATTGTTACCTTACTAAACCAAAACGGGTAGCTAACCCGATACCAATTTTGCCCATCTAAAGTAGCGTGTCGTCACAAAGGTCACGCTATGGAAATCTTCTCATACATAAATTCGCTTACCAATCAATGTGGCACGACGGGGATCAACCGTCAAGGCGTGAACTGGGGTGATCGTCCCCAAATAGTACTATTAAATGCATAAGCGTCTACCAACTCCCGGTAGTTCACAATTAATGCTAATGGGACTTTTAGTGACATAACCTAACTTTAATAATCCATTTTATTTCATCTATCGGGTACATTATTCATTTATCGGGTCATACAATCGGGTCATTCAATCATTCGGGTCCAAAATCAATAAACAAACAATCGGGACAAATGGTGTCCTATTTTTATAAAACTAACATGTTATCTCCCTCGCGGGTTTATAAAGCATTTATAAAATATTTAAAAGAGTGCGAGGCTATGAACTCACGTTGATGTGGGAAGGCGGGTTATCGGCAATTCGGACGTACGGTACGTGCTTCAATCACGGAAACCTAGACAAATAATACTCGGTCTTAGACTCATGTCCAATGACTTTATAAAAATAACAAGTATGTATACATATGATGATTATATATATATGTTGATCAAGTGGGTTTACATATTCTCGTTTACTCCTTTTAGTGTTATATGTCGATAACTTTTATATTAGTTAACTAGTTTTACCCGTTTACGTGTCTTAAGTCCAATAAGCTTATTATAAGTTATTTAACTTATTTTAATCCATTTTGTATCTATATTATCAGTATGTATACTTTCCAAGTTGGGCCTAAATGGGTTAAGTCCAATAGATTCTTTTTACAAGTTTTTATCCTATTTAGTCCATTTATTAGTCCAATAGGTTTATTTAACTTGTTAATGTCCGTATGCCCTATAGTTCGGGTTTTGTCGGTTATTACTTGTTATACATGTCTATATATCAGTATATAAGTTTTATAAAGTTTTCATTAGACGGGTCCAACCTTCTAAGTTTTATTTAACAAAAACGTTATTTTTACGGCAATAGCCGAAAAAGTCGTAAAAATCACATATATAGTTTTTATTACTTATAAACATTATTTCACCACCATTTATATAATTTATCCATTTGATTAACCTTTTATATATATTTATATAAATAAGTTTTATAAGTTAGTGGGTTTTTATTTTACATATTATATATTAAAATGTGAGTGCTTATATAATAGTATTATTCTTTAATTTCCAAAAATTTGATTTTTAACTTCATCTTCACCAAAACTGCCATATCTTGAGTTCTATATGGAGATAGAAGCTCAAATTTTTATCACATAAACTACATGATATGTGCTACATTTAACTCTTCTATAGCTACTGTTGAATCATCCTTTAAGTATTTTCTAAAAATCGTCCAAAACAGTAACTTCAGATTTATACCCTAAATTTGTTTTGATCATATCTCACTCATTATTTTGATTCCATTGCATGGCCAACTCTCACATGTGTACAAGACCCATAGCTTACTGTAAGTCTATTCCACTTCATCATTTTATCAGTTTATGACTTACTTCTTTTCTGTTTTATACAGCCATGTAAATTAATCAAGATTTTAACCTTGTTTCATATGGTTTTTCACCTTTTTAATCATGTTTATCAACAACAAATCCCCACATAACATTTTTATCATCATATAATCATCATAAATATATACAATAGGAAATAAAATACATGTTTACATAATCAAAATAACAAGAAGTTGAGGAGGACAATCTTTATACCACCATGTTGATGTAGATTATGATTTGGACATGGTTTTTGATGGAGAAGCTTGTGAATAACCATGACCATCTTCAAGACCACCCATCTACATGAACACCATGATGAAAATCAGCCCTTGACTCCTTTTAAAACTCCTTGCTAGTTGTTAGAATCACCTCCAATCAACAAGTCTTCAATAGGTTTCAATCTTATGCAAGTTAAACATAAGATTTATGGTAGAAAATTTGATGATCATTGTGGTGGTGGTGGTAGTATGGACGGCACAAGGAGAGAGTAGAGAGGAAATGGAGAGTGGTTTTGCATGTTGAATGAGCTAGTTTGGTGAAGGTTTGCTTGTTTTATGTTGTAGAAAGCTTCATTGTGAAGCTACTTTAGACAAGTGTTAACAACTTGCTAAAGTTGTGACACCTCACAAGTAGTGGTGTGTTTTGGGCCGGTTTTGAAGTGGGGTGGGACAAGTGTCCCACTTGTCTCATCCCATTTATTTACGGGTACTCCTCGATTCTAGTTTCCTCGATTTGCGTGCCCTCGGGTCGTTTTACGAAAAACGTTTTTATAAATTATGAATCAACGTCACAAAACGAATCTAATAAAAATTGTTTCATCAAAAACGGAGTTCGAAAACGTAAATACGTAATCCTGGGGTTTCCGGTTTAGTCGTAAAAGACGTTAAAATAAAATCGTAAGTCCTAATCTCTTCTCGTAAATTTGTGAGTTTATGAACCAACACAAATTTAAAACTCCAAAATAATATTTACGGACAAATTTATTTTCTCAAATGTCGGACTGTCACCAAAGACGGTGTATGTAAACGTAAGCACGTAACGTTAAATCCTCCGGTTTAGACGTAGTCGATGCTACTCCAAGACATAAATCCAAATTTCTTCCCAAAAATATGTGAGTTCATATTGTACATTGTTTTTAAATAATATTGAGAATAAAATATCAACCATTAATTGACGGATTGTCACAGCATTTACCCCTAAATAGGATCTTTTTCCTCAAAGATCATCTTACCTTACTACTCGCTTCTTATAGAGTTAAAGCCATGTGGGTATTTCCTCCACACTCGGTCTTTTCTCACAAGTGTAATCCATTATAATACGCGAGTTTCATCAAACATAACTACGGGAATAAGATCAGGCTTAATGTTGACTTACTTTCTCTATCCATGATGTTCACGGGTTTTTGATGAATGCAACGTTTCGCCGATCTAAGCTCTACTAAGAATAATCAGATTCTCACTTGATAGATATTCCATCAAGTTCGATTTACGAAACATAATTCATGCGGTTCTTGAAGTCCTAGGGTAGATCCAGCTTATATGCCTTTCAATCCCAACTTTTACTTCATCTCAATAGTCCCATACAACGGTGACTTATATCCCATGATTTGTCAGATCATGAATTCATTTTTCCAAGGTTAAAAATTGTGGCATAACTTCGCTACCCATTTGGCACTTCGAGATCTACATTTCATATTCATATAGCCTCTTGCCTACTACCGGCTCTCAATAATCAAATCCTAATTTCAACAATCATTTCAGGTCTCGCGGGTCGAGTATTTTGCAAGGATAGGTTCGCCATCATAGGAAACCTTAAGCCTAAAAGACATGTCCAACCCACAATGGGTGTATGTCGGGTGTCTTCATCTCAACTCCAGCTTACAGATGCTCTAATTTATAAATCTTAACAAGATTCGATCTCGATCATAATACGATGATTATCAATGATAACCTCTCCAAAGGAAAACGATTATATGGTCTATTACCAAAGGTCAATCATTCAAACATAAAACAACACTTATATTACTCTGTATTGTTACTTTACCTCGTCCCTTCGATTTGGGATGGTACATAGTACTCTCATCAAGGTTCGTTCTCAATGATTTCTGAGCAAATCTCTAGAAATTCGATGCGAAGCGAAGATCTTGATAAAGATATTCGATACAGGCACACTATGTTTACATAATTCTTTTGCATTTATCATTAACGGGAATGATATTAGCAGATTTGGTCAGTCTGTCGACGATGACCCAAATCGAATCAAATTTAGATGATGACCTTTGCAATAGCTAAACGATTACTAATGTATGAGGCGATGTCTGCCTTCATAATTGCCATCAGTAAATCTTCTTCAGACAAGGATACTTTTAGTCAAAAATGACATACATATAATACTTATACTTACAAATTCCAACATAACTATATCTCATAATTCTCCATATTTAGACAATCACAAGTGATCTTTAAAATATTTAATGCCATTGGCTTCTCAAATCTGTTGGTTCACACTAGCCGTGAAACCTTTCACTATTTATATTATCCTTTTTTTTTTACAAACATTATTTATTTTTATATCGTTCGGCAATTTATTCTGCACCTTCATTATTAAGGAACACGTCCTAACTGGTTCTTTATCTTTTATACATAATGCGTCGGTATCTATATTCACTTCACATGATGATATAAGTATCATGTCCACTATTTACTCAGATATTCTTTCTATATTAAGTGTCAGTAATTACGTTCACTTTCTCCTGATGAAATAAATATCACAACCGTATTTATTCAAAATTCTTTCTTCATAATTTCTAAGTTTCAGTTTCGTCTCATCTATCATTTTTATCCGTTTTACTCAATCTGTCGTCTAAAGCGTCGATAATTATCATAATTAATTAAATAATTATTAGTTAATTTTTATGAAGCGTAAAAGTTTTAAATTTCTTAGTTCGACCAATTATATAAAATGTTCAAAAATAAATTTGAATTTAATTAACAAGATTTTTGGTTGATTTATCAAAAATAATTAATAAGATTCGTAAATGTTTGAAAAATCTTTGTTTATACTTTGGTCAAAATTTTCTTTAGTTTGAAAAGCGTAAATTATCGTTTCAAATTTCAAATCATTAATTATATAATTTCCTTATTTCTTCTTAAGTTGTCTAGAAGTATACACAAACATTTACCCCTAAACAGAAGTTTAGTTAAATGGTTTGTGTATAAGGGAATAATCCCTTAAAATCTTTTGTTAAAACATTTGTCAAAACATATTTCCATTTCTTTTTGGTAAAATCCAAAGTCTTAAAAGGGCTCTTAATTTTTGAAGAGTCAATTTATATATATATATATATATATATATATATCTTTCCATCATTAATCAAATGGTCATTTTATGTAAAGGATTAAGTCTTAAATCACATGTTAATTACTCGAGGTATAAGTTTTTATTGTTCGGCCAATTTAGGGCAATCTATAAATAATTATTAACTCCTTTCTATTCTTATAAACAAACAAATGGTCCTTAATGATCACAAGCATGAATTTATCAAATTACAGCCTACACACGTGATTCATCATAATTATGAATACTACATGTGCATTGTCAATCCAAACGACATCACGTGAAACTCATAACGTTCATCACAAGTTCGGGATGTGATGATTGGAATAGATAATCTCTTTCGCAGATGCGAAGTTGATAATAACCATGCCGTGGATCAAATCTTTAAAACATGCACTAGAACATTGTAAATGATCGAACAATTCTTCCATTTCGAGTTATGGATATCGTTTTTGATTGTCAATTTACTCAGTCACAGTAATCTATAAATATAAGGAAAGATAACACCATAGCTCTTCAGGATGACAGGCTTGGTATAATAAAATCTTTCTCCGACAACTTTCTCAGTTGTACGGTAATTCCTTTAATTCAGATGGTGCTGATGTATAGTGCATACGCCACAGGTGCAGCATCGGGAATATAATTAATACCAATTTCTACTTGCCTTAATGGCGAAAGTCTAGGTAATTCATCAACAAATACTTCCTAAAGTTTCAGATAACCGAAACATCTTTTTATAAATTCATATTAGGTTCTTTCTAGATTACAATATCTATAACTAGTTCACAACCATTCACGATATAATCTCAAGTCTTAATACAGGATAAAATCATCCATCAAGAATTATTTAGATCACTTTCGAAAGTCAACATATTATCTTTTAGGGATATTTTACTCGAGTTCTCGTCAATTAAGACAATGTCGTTATGTCATAATCAATCAATCCATTTGACTGGCACTATCAACTTTTTCAGTTTTATTGCCGTCGATAAGATGTGAACTTCTCAAAAGACTAACAATAACTCATAATCCTTCACAAATTCAAGGATATTAGGATACACAACTACTATTAAAAGAGTAAGGTCAACGCATATTTTATGCGAGAGAATTTCAAGTCAGATACAGACGAAAAGATTTAACGAATATGAATATATCCCATGTTTTCATAATTTGAGTACGCATTCGAAAGCTCCTCGGATCGTTACCCAGGTCATTCAAATGAAATCAAATCATAAGAAATGATAAGAACGTCAATACATCCAGTCGGGTATCAACACTCGGTAATCATATACTTTTCCTAAGAATCTCACTACGGGAGAATTGGACAAGAAAGAATTGTCAATTGTCAAGTAAGACAATTTCCACAGATGAGTAAATTCGACTCAGAAGAATGGATGATACAGGCACATATGTAGGTGACCCTAACATTATATCCTTATTTTTCACTTCTTGCAGATCTCATTAAAATTTAATCTTTCACAATCTTCAAAGAAAATGTAGTGTTTATTCATTAGTTTTATGGTGACTACTAATCAGTCTTGCATAGTCCATTCCAAATTGTATGTAGGCGCGCAACTATATACAATTTCAAGATTAACGATGCAATACTCAGTTCGTCAAAATTTTATCATCATGTTTATAATAAAGACATTTTCATGCTTAATTCTTAAATAAGAATCAAAAATATATTTACAAAGGTTTTCTTTGTTATGGAAATAATTAAGTTTCCAAAGCGTTTCATAAACAACTTCATTTTGATATTAATCACTTATAAATCTCACTTTGAATAATCCTTATTGTGTTGAAAATTAAATTTTCTCAAAGGATACCGTTTTAACTTTATAAAAACAATGAGTGATCTGCAAGGGAGTGATGAAGAGTTGTTCACCAAGAACTAACTACAATATGATAAGAAATGAGTTTAGCCAATTAATCATGAGGTTCATGACTTCGATGGCACTCAGGAATACAAAGAGAATAATCCACAACGTAACTCAAATCAAGATGAGTACTCGTTCAATGGTTGCATCACTAATGCGAACATTAGGATGAAGCAATAAAGGATAGATAACATCGATACATGTAGAATTTAGCAATCAAAGGTAGTCTTTTCATTAATCACAAACAAGTCAAAATTGTACCGTAACACATTACATGTCACTGTGTCATACAATTCTCAGAACTCATCCTACCAACTGATATCTCAGTTAAGTTAGGGATTTTTAAAAGATACCACAATGAATACTAATCTACAAGAGTCATTAGGTGTTCCATATGTCCCGGAAGATCCATCGGTCTCGATTCAGAAGAAGATTTCTTCAATTTATCTCTTGGACACTGGGCATCCTCATTAGTGGACAATGGCCTAGGAACAACCCTTAACACAAACCTACAATCAATTAAAACCTTATAATTCATTCACAAAACTTAACGACTTCCTCTTAACAATCTCATATTCCATATAGGTTAAGTTTTACTTTTATTTATTCAAGTTTCAACCAATTTTATACTCAATTCGATATCCTACCTCAATCTCCAATACTTTCAATCTTATTCTTCGGCCTTGTAAAGGCAATACAATCTCAATATGAATCAACACTTAATTCCCAATCCTATTAGCTCTTACAACAACAATTATCAAATGAGTCACTAGTATGGGATGACTCACACATTCAATTATACTTCTCGGAAAGGTATTAGTGGCATGAGGCTTTTGGGTAATGGTTCCAATGACAGCCTCAAGTGCAACATTCACCATTTCGATTTCAATTTAAGAATTGGGTGACAACGAATCAGATGACATCTTTCTAGGTGGTAATGTTTTATCAAACTCCACTCTATAAGAAAAGATCGTCATGACATCGGTATCAGATTTAATCTCGCCAATTCTTTTTCAATATCACAATCAACTAATGTCTACACTTCTACGAATATCAACCATTTGTTGGGATCATAAATATCCACAACTTGGTTTAGATCTAGGATAGCTAGAATTCCTACGAGAATAGCTTCGATTAATTTACTAGGGGATTTAGGGTTACTTGTGATAATCTACGTCGTATAAATACCTCGTATAAAAATCAAATTAATCATCAAACAATCATGTAATAAAATTACATCATATATATAATCCAAGTTATATATATATTAAAATAACACTTCTCAGTCTTGGCCTTGTCGGTAACTCGGGAATTCTTCGGCACCGTTATAGTCAAAAGATTTTTAGACATTTTTAGAAAAATGTTTTTAGTTAAAAGATTTTGAAAAGTTTTATTCAAAACCTTGGTTTTAAAAATCTTTCGTTCTCTATAACGAGAGCTCTGGTACCAAACTGTAACACCCCCAAATTTATACAACTCAGTACAGCGGAAGACTAGTTGGTGTTACGGGATAGCACATTACTCACATCATAGACAACGCATATAAATCGCGTCGTTTACTAATAAAAGCATTTCCATTCATAAATATCAAAGTTACATCGGTCCCAAGTCATTATATTTCATACAAAGTTTTACAAATTATTTGAATGGAAAAAAATGTTGTTTAAGTGCGGGCCATGAATTCTTGTTGTCTTCCCGAGAATTACCTTCAAGTACCTGAGATAAAACATGTTAAAAGAAAAGGGTCAGCGATAACGCCGAGTGAATTCATAGAGTTTAATAAATTCCATCAATATAATTTTGGTATAAAATTAGTACCAAAAATCAATTCGTACAAATCATTGTAATAGGCCGTAAAATAGCCAAAATCAGTTTATACAAATCTTTGTAATAGGCCATAAAATAGCCAAAGTCATTTTATATAAATCCTTATCGAAAATCATAATATAGGCATTTGCCTTAAAAATTATTATACGATCCAATGTCGTAAAAACATCATACAATACGTCTTATGACGTTGTATGAAAATAAAAACCGTTATATGAATATGGTTACGAAAACCAAAACACAAACATAATATCAATAGTATGACCCAGTATTGCTAGTCAGGCAATACATCGTAATTCGAAGCATCTAATAGTATTTCGTTAGATTTTGGATTATTACAAGCCGCATGACATTGTTACCTTACTAAACCAAAACGGGTAGCTAACCCGATACCAATTTTGCCCATCTAAAGTAGCGTGTCGTCACAAAGGTCACGCTATGGAAATCTTCTCATACATAAATTCGCTTACCAATCAATGTGGCACGACGGGGATCAACCGTCAAGGCGCGAACTGGGGTGATCGTCCCCAAATAGTACTATTAAATGCATAAGCGTCTACCAACTCCCGGTAGTTCACAATTCATGCTAATGGGACTTTTAGTGACATAACCTAACTTTAATAATCCATTTTATTTCATCTATCGGGTCCATTATTCATTTATCGGGTCATACAATCGGGTCATTCAATCATTCGGGTCCAAAATCAATAAACAAACAATCGGGACAAATGGTGTCCTATTTTTATAAAAATAACATGTTATCTCCCTCGCGGGTTTATAAAGCATTTATAAAACATTTAAAAGAGTGTGAGGCTATGAACTCACGTTGATGTGGGAAGGCGGGTTATCGGCAATTCGGACGTACGGTACGTGCTTCAATCACGGAAACCTAGACAAATAATACTCGGTCTTAGACTCATGTCCAATGACTTTATAAAAATAACAAGTATGTATACATATGATGATTATATATGTATGATGATCAAGTGGGTTTACATATTCTCGTTTACTCCTTTTAGTGTTATATGTCGATAACTTTTATATTAGTTTACTAGTTTTACCCGTTTACGTGTCTTAAGTACAATAAGCTTATTATAAGTTATTTAACTTATTTTAATCCATTTTGTATCTATATTATCAGTACGTATACTTTCCAAGTTGGGCCTAAATGGGTTAAGTCCAATAGATTCTTTTTACAAGTTTTTATCCTATTTAGTCCATTTATTAGTCCAATAGGTTTATTTAACTTGTTAATGTCCGTATGCCCTATAGTTCGGGTTTTGTCGGTTTTTACTTGTTATACATGTCTATATATCAGTATATAAGTTTTATAAATTTTTCATTAGACGGGTCCAACCTTCTAAGTTTTATTTAACAAAAACGTTAATTTTACGGCAATAGCCGAAAAAGTCGTAAAAATCATATATATAGTTTTTATTACTTATAAACATTATTTCACCACCATTTATATAATTTATCCATTTGATTAACCTTTTATATATATTTATTTAAATAAGTTTTATAAGTTAGTGGGTTTTTATTTTACATTTTATATATTAAAATGTGAGTGCTTATATAATAGTATTATTCTTTAATTTCCAAAAATCTGATTTTTAACTTCATCTTCACCAAAACTGCCATATCTTGAGTTCTATATGGAGATAGAAGCTCAAATTTTTATCACATAAACTACATGATATGTGCTACATTTACCTCTTCTATAGCTACTGTTGAATTGTAACACCCGTGAAAGTGCCGTATGATGCTAAGTTATTGTCTCAAGAGCTGTTCAGTATGAGCATCTCTCTTAGGTTGTGGCTCACTTGTGGATGTGATATCCCGAGCCCAACATTATTTATTTAATCCTATTTTACGAATATTTTTGAAATTTTTAAGAATTTTTATCGTGGAATTATTTGACGGGTTAAGTTGAAACCGACGTTTACGGTCGTAATTTAACGATTGACGATTTAAGAAGGACGGTGACGATTACGATCCCGAGGGATGCCCAATTTTATATAATTATTGACGATTTATCGATAATGTAATTTTTCGAGAATTTTACTTACGGTTCGTGTTAAGTTGAGTCGGGTGAGTTTTATAGCCTTCCGAGTACATTTAAAGTATCCCAAAAATATTTTGGACTGTTCGGGATGATTTCCGACTCCCGTAAAATTTTCAAAATTGACTAGTGAGTCGAACCCGCGAAGTTTTAATGGCGTTTTTAACTTAAGGCCAAAAGAAACCTTTATTTACACTATGGTCCCTCCCAATACCACAAAATGGCACAAACACAAACACATAGTGACATTTAGACAAAACAAATCAAACTCTCTCCTCTCTTGCCCCCATAGCCGACGGTTAACCCCCAAACCACCAAGAACACCATCAAAAAAATTTTTTTCACTTGATTTTCATTGAAATTAAGGTTAGACCACATCTAATCTTGTCATTCCCCACCTTTCTAGGTATTTAAATCCCACATGCACTAACAAAAATTTTCCAAAATTTTTCAAGATGATCCAAATTCGTTTTTGAGGCTAATTGTTGTAATGCATGTTAAATTCATGTACAATGGAAGTATAATCACCTATAAAACATAATGGGGTATATGATTCTTGTGTTCCACAGCCCCTAAAGCCACGAATTTTTGGGGGTTTTTGGGTGTGTTCAAGGTGTTTGATGAAATGTCATGGGTTTGTGTTTATAAGGGTGTTTTGGGTGTGTTTGAATAGGTTTAAGTGGTTGCATGTTTGTTTCTTTGATTTTAGATTATGAGGTTGGTTGATCAATAGGGGTAGGACTGAAAACTTGTGTTTGGATATGTTTAGGGAAGCTTAGGATGAGGCCTAGTGGTGATTAGTAGCATTGGAATCGAGTTTAAACATGATTTTGGAGTAGTCAAATTTAGGCAGAAAGTTTAAGGTCATTTCACAAAAATTATTTTTCCTACAGGTCTTGAAAACTAAATGTAGTTGTAGAGGGTCTTCTTGTCTTTAATTTGGTATAAGGTAGAGCCCGTGACTCAAAACGAGCTAAAAGTTATGAGGTTTTAAAGATCGAGTACCGGGAGACGAGGACTTTCATAATCCGAATTTGTGCAAAGTTTTAGTCAAATCCCGAGGGTCACAAGTATAAATTGGTAAATGGTCAAGGGTCAAAATTTGGTCCCAAACCTGTGTAAATGAGTCTATATGTTGACTTAGGTGTCAAAGAAGTCAAAGGTACTTTTCATATAGGTCAAAGAGGTCAAAATTGGTCGAAGTGCAATTTCAGCCCGTAAAATGTAGTTTTGGAAAAATGTTGCGTAACGGGTCGTAAAAGTAAAAACTTTTATTAGGCTTAAAAACATGTCATCTACAGGTCTTATAGGATTTTTGAGAATTTTGTCAAATTTTATAAGTGTGGTTAAATAAGGTAAAACAGCCCGTACTTTAGTCAAGTACCGGCGAGAATGAGTAAAAATGGACAACGTAGGTAATGAGAACGAATGGAATAAAATGAGTGATACTTGTTATTTTGTTTTTGGCGTGAGTTATACTTGTCCTAAGTGACTAGTATATATGTATTTTATACAGTACCGTAAGTATTTTAAATGAGAATACTCATTACGCGTTATTTGTGATAGGTGTTGATTTAACCGGGCATCCGTTTCGTCGTCAGTGATCATCCCTCGAACTACCGACTACTTAATATCTAAGGTGTGAATTTATAGCCTCGCTTATGTTTATTTCAAATTGTTTTACCCGCGAGGGAAATGCATGCTAGTTTTTAAAAGGAACGTATATCATGAATGATTGTTAGACCCGAAAGTTGCCTTAGAAATTGTGTTGAGTACCAAAGTTGCAAAAGTCCCTAAATTCATGAACTATTAACTATTGTCCTGCCCTCGAGTAGGGGGAAATAGCCGCTTATGCAATTTGTAGTACTACGGGGCTAACGACCCAATGCTAGCCGAGAAGCTGTACGTTGAGTAAGTTCTGCGGTAGATTATTTTGTATGAGAAATAAGGTATAATTGCAACTGATGCCTTTAGAAGGGGCACTGGTTTCATCTGAATCATGCCGGTATTTATTACGCGGGTGATTGAGTTAACGGATTAGTGTCATGAGCTTAAACACAATTGTCAGTATCCCGAATATAGATTGTTTGATCGACAAGTCTATAAATGATCACGAATGGTTTTTATTTTATATACGTTCAAATGGATTGTAAAACCTATGAATTCCACTCAACGTTTTCGTTGACCAAAATTTTGGCATGTGTTTCAGGTAACCGCTGAAGTGTAGAATGGAGCATGCATGGGATGGATGTTGTGTGTATGGCTTGGAGTCCGCTTGTTTTTCCTCATTTTTCTACTTAAACATTTTTAAAGTTTAATGTAATGTTGTTGTGAAACTGAAATTTTTGGGTTGAGATTCATGGGGACCGAAAACGCTAAACTCTGTTGCACCAAGTGGGGTTGGAAAAACCGTGGACATGTATCATCTAACAATTTTTAATTCAAGTTTTAAGTTGGCGTATTTTTAGCGTCGTTTGATATATCTTGTGTGCAATGAATACTGTGTAGCACCCATTGTTGTAGTTCCGCTGCGCATAGCAATTGTGGGGGTGTTACATGAATCATCCTTTAAATATTTTCTAAAAATCGTCCAAAACAGTAACTTCAGATTTATACCCTAAACTTGTTTTGATCATATCTCACTCATTATTTTGATTCCATTGCATGGCCAACTCTCACATGTGTACAAGACCCATAGCTTACTGTAAATCTATTCCACTTCATCATTTTATCAGTTTATGACTTACTTCTTTACTGTTTTATACAGCCATGTAAATTAATCAAGATTTTAACCTTGTTTCATATGGTTTTTCACCTTTTTAATCATGTTTATCAACAACAAATCCCCACATAACATTTTTATCATCATATAATCATCATAAATATATACAATAGGAAATAAAATACATGTTTACATAATCAAAATAACAAGAAGTTGAGGAGGACAATCTTTATACCACCATGTTGATGTAGATTATGATTTGGACATGGTTTTTGATGGAGAAGCTTGTGAATAACCATGACCATCTTCAAGACCACCCATCTACATGAACACCTTGATGAAAATCAGCCCTTGACTCCTTTTAAAACTCCTTGCTAGTTGTTAGAATCACCTCCAATCAACAAGTCTTCAATAGGTTTCAATCTTATGCAAGTTAAACATAAGATTTATGGTAGAAAATTTGATGATCATTGTGGTGGTGGTGGTAGTATGGACGGCACAAGGAGAGAGTAGAGAGGAAATGGAGAGTGGTTTTGCATGTTGAATGAGCTAGTTTGGTGAAGGTTTGCTTGTTTTGTGTTGTAGAAAGCTTCATTGTGAAGCTACTTTAGACAAGTGTTAACAACT
Source organism: Glebionis coronaria (assembly GCA_025667525.1). Taxonomy (NCBI): domain Eukaryota; kingdom Viridiplantae; phylum Streptophyta; class Magnoliopsida; order Asterales; family Asteraceae; genus Glebionis; species Glebionis coronaria. The sequence goes on along the minus strand of CM046880.1, from coordinate 178,533,073 downwards.
TGCTAAAGTTGTGACACCTCACAAGTAGTGGTGTGTTTTGGGCCGGTTTTGAAGTGGGGTGGGACAAGTGTCCCACTTGTCTCATCCCATTTATTTACGGGTACTCCTCGATTCTAGTTTCCTCGATTTGCGTGCCCTCGGGTCGTTTTACGAAAAACGTTTTTATAAATTATGAATCAACGTCACAAAACGAATCTAATAAAAATTGTTTCATCAAAAACGGAGTTCGAAAACGTAAATACGTAATCCTAGGGTTTCCGGTTTAGTCGTAAAAGACGTTAAAATAAAATCGTAAGTCCTAATCTCTTCTCGTAAATTTGTGAGTTTATGAACCAACACAAATTTAAAACTCCAAAATAATATTTACGGACAAATTTATTTTCTCAAATGTCGGACTGTCACCAAAGACGGTGTATGTAAACGTAAGCACGTAACGTTAAATCCTCCGGTTTAGACGTAGTCGATGCTACTCCAAGACGTAAATCCAAATTTCTTCCCAAAAATATGTGAGTTCATATTGTACATTGTTTTTAAATAATATTGAGAATAAAATATCAACCATAAATTGACGGATTGTCACATATCATTTAGTTTACGTTTTCCAAAAATGAGCTTCTATCTCCTTGTAGAACTCAAGATATGATAAAAATGGTGAAAGTGAAACTAAAAATCAGATTTGTGAAATTAAGGTATAATAGTATTATAATAGAACTCAAATATATATAGTATAATATGTAAAATTAAAACCCACTAACTTATATATAACATTTATATAAGTATGTACAATAATAAATAAATGAGACATTTTATAAAAATGGCAATTTGATAAGTTTTATAAGTTATAAAACTATAAACATGATTTTTACGTGTTTTCGGCTAAAATCGTAAAATTAACGTTTTCGTGAATTAAAACTTAGATGGTCGGACCCGTCTAATGTAAACTTTTTAAAAGTCATATACTGATATATAAGTACTTAATACAAGTAAAAGCCGATAAAACCCTAACTATATAACGTATGGACATTAACGGGCTAAGTTAGCCTTATTGGACTATAAACCCGACTAGTTGGTAAAACACTTATAAGCTTACTTATTGGGCTTAACCCATTTGGGCCCAACATGTAAAGTATAATACTGATTTTAAAAGTATAATTGGGCTAATCAAAAGTATTGGGCTTGTAATAGGCTTATTTGACCTAAAACATGTAAATAGGTAAAACTAGTAAACTAGTATAAAAGTTACCAATACATAACACTAAAACGAGTAAATGAGAACGTATAAACCCACTTGATCATCATCATATATACAAAATCATCATATGTGACACGTAATGTGTATGACATAGTGACACGTAATATGTTACGGTACAATTTTGACTTGTTTGTGATTAATGAAAAGACTACCTTTGATTGCTAAATTTTACATGTATCGATGTTATCTATCTTTTATTGCTTCATCCTAATGTTCGCATTAGTGATGCAATCATTGAACAAGTACTCATCTTAGTTTGAGTTACGTTGTGAATTATTCTCTTTTGAGTGCCATCGAGGTCATGAACCTCATGATTAATTGGCTAAGCTCATTTCCTATCATATTGTAGTTAGTTCTTGGTGAACAACTCTTCATCACTCCTCTGCAGATCACTCATTGTTTTTATAAGATACAATAGTATCCCTTGAGAAAAATTGAATTTTCATCACTATACGGATTATTTAAAGTGAGACTTACAAATAATCGTTATCGAAATGAAGTTGTTTATAAAACACCTTGGAAAACTTAATTGTTTTCATAACAAAGAAAATCATTGTAAATTTATTTTTGATTCTTATTTAAGAATTAAGCATGAAAATGTTTTTATTATAAACATGATGATAAAATTTTAATGACTGAGTATTGCATCGTTAATCTTGAAATTGTATATAGTTGCGCGCCTACATACAATATGGAATGGACCATGCAAGGCTGATTAGTAGTCACCATAAAACTGATTAATAAACACTACATTTTCTTTGAAGATTGTGAAAGATTAAATTTTATGAGATCTGCAAGAAGTGAAAAATAGGGACAATAGTGTTAGGGACACCTACATATGTTCCTGTAGCATCTATTCTTCTGAGTCGAATTTACTCATCTGTGGAAATTGTCTTATTTGAAAATTGACAATTCTTTCTTGTCCAATTCTCCCGTAGTGAGATTCTTAGGAAAAGTATCTGATTACCGAGTGTTGATACCCGACTGGATGTATCGACGTTCTTATCATTTCTTTTGATATGATTTCATTTGAATGGCCTGGGTAACGATCTGAGGAGCTTTCGAATGCGTACTCAAATTATGAAAACATGGGATATATTCATATTCGTTAAATGTTTTCGTCTGTATCTCATTTGAATTTCTCTCGCATAGATTATGTGTTAACCTTACTCTTTTAAGGTTAGTTATGTCTCCTAATATCCTTGAATCTGTGAAGGATTATGTGTTATTATTAGTCTTATGAGAAGTTCACATCTTATCAACGGTAATGAAACTTGAAAGTTGATAGTGCCAGTAGAATGGATTGATTGATTATGACATCACGACATTGTCTTAATTGATGGGAACTCGAATTGAATTCCCCTAAATGATAAGATGTTGATTATCAAAAGTGATCTAAATAATTCTTGATGGATGACCATATCCTGCATTTAGACTTGAAATTATATCGTGAATGGTTGTGAATTAGTCATAGATATTATAATCTAGAAAGAACCTAATATGAATTTATTAAAAGATGTTTCTGTTGTCTGGAAATTTAGGAGGTATTTATTGGTGAATTACCTAAACTTTTGCCATTAAGGCAAGTTGAAATTGGTAATGATTATATTCCCGGTGATGCACCTGTGGCTTGTGCACTGTATGTCAGCACCATCTGAATTAAAAGAATTACCGTAGAACTGAGAGAGTTGTCGGAGAAAGCTTTTATTCTACCAAGCTCGTCATTATGAGGAGCTATGGTGTTATTATTCCTTATATTTGTTGAATTACCATGAACTAGGTAAATTGATGATAAAAATCTATATCCACTACCCACGATGATAGATTTGTTCGATCATTTACAAGGTTCTAGCGTATGTTTTAAAGATTTGATCCATGGCATGGTTATCATCAACTTCGCATCCGCGAAAAAGATTATCTATTCTAATTACTACATCAAGAACTTGTAATGAACATTATGAGTTTCACGTGATGTCGTTTAGATTAACTAATACACATGTAGCATCCATAAATTTGGTGAATCAAGTGTGTAGGCTGTAATTTGGTATATTCATGCTTGTAATCATTAAGGACCATCTGTTTGTTTATAAGAATAGGAAGGAGTTAATAATTATTTATAGATTGCCCTGAATTGGCTGAACAACGAAGACCTGTACCTTGAATATTTAACATTTGATTTAAGGCTTAATCCTTTACATTATTTGACCGTGCGATTAATAAAAAACGGAATCTATACTGACTCATCAAAATTAGAGCCATTTGAAACTTTGGGTTTTACAAAAAAGAAAGTGCAAATATGTTTTGACAAATGTTTTATCAAAAGAATTTTTAAGGGATTATTTCCTTATAATAAAATCATTTAACTAAACTCCTGTTTAGGGGTAAATGTTTGTGTATACCTCAAGACAACCTAAGACGGATTAAGGAAACCATGACATGAAATTTAAAACGACAATTTTTGCTTGTCAACTAAGAAAATTGTGACCAAAGTATAAATAAAGATTTTTCGAACATTTACGAATCTCACTAATTATTTTCAGTAAATCAATAAAAATCGTGATAATTAAATTCAAATTTATTCTTTTGAACATTTTCTATAATTGGACGAACCGAGAAATTTAAAACTTTTTACGTTTACATTTTATAAAAATTAAATTTTTATTATTTAATTACTTGCAATAATTATCGACGCTTTAGTTGTCGGATTGAGTAAAACTGATAAAAATGATAGTTGAGACGAAACGAAAACTTAGAAAATACGAAGAAAGAAATTTTGAATAAATACGGTCATGGTAATTATTTCATCAGGGAAGATGAATGTAGATACTGACACATAATATAGAAAGGATAAAGAATCAATTAGGATTTATTCCTTAGTAATGACTGTGTAAAATAAATTGCCGAACAATTTAAAAATAGCCGATGCTTGTTAAAATGGGTTCTCGGCTAATGTGAACCATTAGAATTGAGAAGCCAATGGCGTTAAATGTATAAAAGGTCACTTATGGTTGCCTAAATATGGAGGTTTGTGAGCTATAGTTATGTTGGAATCTTATAAGTATAAGTATTCTATTCATGACATTTCAGATTTAATGTATCTTTATTTGAAGAAGTTGTACTGATGCAAATTATGAAGGCAGACATCGCCTCATACATTAGTAAACGTCTAACTATTGCAAAGGTCATCATCTGAATTTGATTCGATTTGGGTCATCGTCGACAGACTGACCGAATCTGCTAATATCATTCCTTTTAATGATAGATTCTTGATGAAGAAATTGTCTCTTTTGTATTTAAAGGAGTTGTGTAAACATAGTGTGCCTGTATCGATCATCTCTATCAAGATCCTCGCTTCGCATCGAATTTCTAGAGATTTGCTCAGAAGTCATTGGGAACGAACCTTGATGAGGGTACTGTTTACCACCCCAATTGAAGGGACGAGGTAACGTAATGATACAAAACACTAGAAGTCTTGTTTTATGTTTGAATGATTGACCTTTGGTAATGCACCGTATAATCGTTTTCCTCTAGAGAGATTATAATTGATAATTATCGTATTAGGATTGAGATCGAATCTTGTGAGGATACACCCATTATGAGTTGGACATGTCTTTTAGGTGTCAGGTTTCCTATGAGGACAAACCTGACCTTACAAGATACCCGACCCGTGAAACCTGAAATGATTTTTGAAATTAGGATCTGATTATTGACTAGCAGTAGTGGGCAGGAGGTTATATGAATATGAAATGTAGATCTTGAAGTGCAGGATGGGTAGCAAAGTTATGCCAAAAAAAAATTCGCCATAGAAAGATGAATTGAAGATCTGAAAGATCATGGGAATTAAGTCCTCGTTATATGGGACCATTGAGATGATGTAAAAGTTGGTTTGAAAGGCATATAAGCTTGATATACCCTATGACTTCAAGGGCTGCGTGAATTATGTTTCGTAAATCGAACTTGATAAAATATCTATCAAGTGAAAATCTGAGTACTTCTTGATAGATTTTAGATCGGCGAAAAGTTGCATTCATCAAAAACCCGTGAACATCATGGATAGAGAAAGTAAGTCAACATTAAGCCTGATCTTATTCTCGTAGTTATGTTTGACGATACTCGCGTATTGTAATGAATTACATTTGAGAGAAAAGATCGAATGTGGAGGAAATACCCACATGGCTCTAACTCTATAAGAAGCGAGTAGTAAGATAAATTGATCTTTGAGGACAAAGATCCTGTTTAGGGGTAAATGCTGTGACAATCCGTCAATTTATGGTTGATATTTTATTCTCAAGTATAATTTAAGAACATTATTTTAATGTTATATTATGAACTCACTTATTTTTGGGAAGAAATTTGGGTTTACATCTTGAAGTAGCATCGATTACGTCTAAACCGGAGGATTCTACGTTACGTGCTTACGTTTACATACACCGTTTGGTGATAGTCCGACACTTCAGGAAATAAATTCATCCTTGAATATTATTATTGAATTTTAAATTTGTGTTGATTTATAAACTCACAAATTTACGAGAAGAGATTAGAACTTACGTAAATAATTTAGCGTCCTTTACGACTAAACCGAAAACCCTAGGTTTACGTATTTACGTTTTTGAACTCCGTTTTTGATATGGAAATTTTTATTAGATTCGTTTTGTGCCGTTCACTCATAATTTATAAAAACGTTTTTCGTAAAACGACCCGAGGGCACGCAAATCGAGGAAACTAGAATCGAGGAGTATCCGTAAATTAATAGGGATGGGACAAGTTTACACTTGCCCACCCCTATACAAGTGGAATCCAAGAGTACATAACACACTCTTGATGTGTCAAGTTTACTTAAGTAAACAAGGACACTTGTCCTTGTTTCTTTCCAAACCACTTAACCACAAAACAAGCTAACCATAAACCATTTCTCACACATGCAAACCAAGAAACTCTCTCAACTCTTACTCTCTCCCCTTGAACGTCCAACACCACCATTATATCACCATCATCATCAAATTTTACCATAAACAAAAGATATAATCAATATATGTTGATAACCACACCAAAAGATGAAGATTGGAGGTGATTCTAACATATAAAAAGGAGTTTTCATGGAGGTCTTTGGGCTGATTTTCAAGAAAGAGTTTAGGGCTGATTTGTTGAAGGTGTATTCATATCCTTGGTAATCTTAAAGGTGGTCTTGATATTTCATAAGATTGGTTACCAAAACCAAGCCTTGTTACTTTCAAAATCTCAACCTTTTCATCACTAATGGTGGTATAGAGATTGTTTCTTCCTATCATCTTGTTATTTTGATTATGTAATCTTGTATTTTCTTTATTTATATATATGTATATGATGATGAATGATGACTAAAAATATTATGTGGGGATTTGATGTTGATAAACATGGGTAAAAAGATGGAAAACCACATGTAAAATGGTTAAATCATTCTTAAAATAATTGGCTGTATAAAAACAGTAAGAAACCATAGGATAAACTGATAAAATGGCATAGTGGAATCAATATACAGTAAGTATTAAGTCTTGTACACATGTGAGAGTTGGCCATGCAATGGAATCATTATAATGAGCGAGATATGATCAAAACAAAATTGATGTATCAATCTGAATAGTCTGTTTTGTGAGGACTGTTAGGGATACTTAGACTTAGGTTGAGCAGTAGCTAAAGCTAAGTTAACTGTAGCACAAATCATGTAGTTTATGCTTTCAAAAAATGAGCTTCTATCTCCTTGTAGAACTGAAGATATGAAATTAAAGTATAATAGTATTATAATGGCACTCAAATAAATATAGTATAAAATATAAAATTAAAACCCACTAACTTATATATAACATTTATATAAGTATGTACAATAATAAATAAATGAGACATTTTATAAAAATGGCAATTTGATAAGTTTTATAAGTTATAAAACTATAAACATGATTTTTACGTCTTTTCGGCTAAAATCGTAAAATTAACGTTTTCGTGAATTAAAACTGAGATGGTCGGACCCGTCTAATGTAAACTTTTTAAAAGTCATATACTGATATATAAGTACTTAATACAAGTAAAAACCAATAAAACCCTAACTATATAACATATGGACATTAACGGGCTAAGTTAGCCTTATTGGACTATAAACCCAACTAGTTGGTAAAACACTTATAAGCTTACATATTGGGCTTAACCCATTCGGGCCCAACATGTAAAGTATAATACTGATTTTAAAAGTATAATTGGGCTAATGAAAAGTATTGGGCTTGTAATAGGCTTATTGGACCTAAAACATGTAAATAGGTAAAACTAGTAAACTAGTATAAAAGTTACCAATACATAATACTAAAACGAGTAAATGAGAAGGTATAAACCCACTTGATCATCATCATATATACAAAATAATCATATGTATACATACTTGTTATTTTGATAAAGTCATTGGACAAAAGTCTAAGACGTGTATTATTTGTCTAGGTTTCCGTGATTGAAGAACGTACCGTATATCCAAATCGTCGATAACCGCCTTCCCACATCAACGTGAGTTCATAGCCTCGCACTCTTTTAAATGTCTTTATGAAATGTTTTATAAACCCGCGAGGGAGATAACATGTTAGTTTTGATAAAACAGTACACCATTTGTCCCGATTGTTTGTTTATTGATTTGGACCCGAATGATTGTATGACCCGATGAATGAATATATGACCCGATAAATGAAATGAAATGGATTATTAAAGTTAGCTTATGTCACTAAAAGTCCCATTAGCATGAATTGTGAACTACCGGGATTTGGTAGACGCTTATGCATATAATAGTACTATTTGGGGACGATCACCCCAGTTCGCGCCTTGACGGTTGATCCTCGTCGTGCCATATTGATTGGTAAGCGAATTATGTATGAGAAGATTTACACAAGCGTGATTATTGTGACGACACGCTAACTTAGATGGGCAAATTGAGTTTCGGGCTAGCTACCTGTTGTTTGTTGTATTAAGGTAACAATGTCACGCGGCTTATAATAATCAAAATAACGAAATACTGCTATACGCACTGAATTACGATATATTGCCTGACTAGCAATACGGGGTCTTATTATTGATATTATGTTCGTGTTTTGGTTATACATAACCATATTCATATAACGGTTTTGATTTAAATCTATTCAACGTTATAAAACGTATTGTATGATGTTTTTAACGACAATGGTTCGTATAATGATTTTGAAGGCGAAAGTGATGTATCGTGGATAGTATATGTGATAAATAAAATACTTTATAGGGTAAATTAGAAAATTACCTTTAGGAAAAAGTAATAGACTAATAATACCAATGACGAATTCAATTAAACACGTGAGTGAGTCGAGTTCGTTGTACACGAAGATCTTATGAATTTGAGACGTTTAGCTTTGATTTGGACAATCGATTTGAATTGGTTTTCGGTTTTTAAACTACAATTAAAATTTACGAATTTTAAGCTATTTAAAATAAACCTAAAGTGCATGAATCGTAAACCCCGTCTATTTTAAAAATCTACAAACTCAATTAATTACTTAAAAATTAAAACACTATTTTAAAATTTAAGCTAATTCAAAATTTATAAAGATAAATCTATTTATTAAAAATAACTTTTAATCTATTTAAAAATCTAATTACACTTTTTTTTTTAAAATAATTAATCTATTTAAAAGCTATATTTATTTAAATCTAAAGTTATAAAAATTAAACTAATTAAAATTTAAACTAATTAAACTTTTTAAAACATTTTTTTATTTTTATTTTATGTATTTACTTTAAACTACTCAACCATAGTGGTTTCAACTTGCTTGACTTTGTCGACCTTTTCACTCTTAGGAACGTGAACAAAGGGATCATGGTACTCAAAACGAGTCGCATGAAAAACCCGCACATTAAGATCAAAGCGAGTGGGAAGGATAATAGGAGCAAAAGTAATTTCTCCCTCCGGGTCAACATTGTCCTCATCATAAATCGGGTGATTAAACCAAGAGTCTTCATCACCGTCATTAGACTCTTCCTCAAATTCCGAAGGAATGTCTATATAAAGAAACTCATCAACCTCCTTAAAGAAAAGCTCATCATCACAACGGTTGTGAGATGTAGGAGGAATGATGTTCTCAAAATCCTCTTGAAACAACGGATTATTGTTCAATGAAACTTCAAAGAGAGGATTTGAGTAAGTTACGAAAGTGTCGTCATCCTTGTCATCACAAGACATATCCGACAAAGTATCGAGTGTGTCACACTCGGATACAAGATCATCATTCTTATTTGAAGGCAATTCATCGGCGAATTCCTCGAGAATGGTAGGTAAAACACAAGAATCACGTTCGATCTCGAGATCGAAAACGTCTTCACTTCCCCGTGGAAGTGGATCAATGATAGCAAAAAGTTCATCGATGAACTTATCACATGAATAGTCACTAACCTCACTCGGTGTGAAGCTAGGAATCAAAGGCTCTTCAATTGAAGATTGTGCCTTAGGAACATCAACATGATCCTTAGAAGAGAGTGAAAATGTGTCCATTTTCAAAGATTGTTCAATTAAAGCAATGTCACTCTCGGGATCAAAATTCTCATTAACAAACTCACTAGCATCAAATGGCTCACTCAAGTAATCATCTATTTGTTTTTCAATCTTAGCATCCTCGTGTGGAGTGAGTGTAGATGAGGAAAGGTTACAACATGTTTCAACAAAGCAAGCTTCTTCATTTGATTTTAACTTTCCTTTATCACAATTAGAAGTTTCCAAAATTGGAAAAACACCTTTATCAAAAAGAGCTTTTTTATCACTTTCAATTGTTTCAACAAGTTTAACACTTTCAACTTTCTTAGCAACAAATCTTAGAATCTTTTCCGGTTTAAAAACAATGCTTTTATCACCATAAAACAATTTAATTTCCTCTTTCCTCATATCAACTTGAATTTGAGCCGTGCACAAAAATGGTCTCCCTAAAATAATTGGCACACAAGGATTGGTCTCATAATCGACTATAGCAAAATCGGCTAAGTACAAGAAATTCCCCACTTTCATTATGACATTTTCCGCTATACCAACCGGTCGAGTGGTGGTTCCATTAGCAAGTTCAATGATCATACGAGTGGAACTAAGAGGTGCATAATCAATGGTTTTCCAAAGGGCTAGGGGCATGATGTTAATGCTAGCTCCTAGATCGGCTAGGCCTTTGCAAACCCCAGCTCATTGAAAACACAAGGTATCAAGAATTAACCCAGATCTTTATACTTCTCAAGAAAGTAATCAAAGAAAACCGAGGTACTAATCACATTAAAAGTAGCCCTAGTGACTTCTAGAAAAGTTTCCTTAGGTGGAGGTTTAAACTCAATCACTTCAACTTCGTCTAAATTCTCACAATCATCATAAACGGTTATGGCCTTAAGCTCTCCCTTCGGGTTTGGAATTGTATTACTAGGTAAGCAACCCGAAGAAGATGACGGTTTAGACATGAATCCCTCAAACATCGAAAGCAATTTATTTTGACCTTGTTCCAAATTCTGTTGCATACGACTTTGGGTTTGCTCTAGCCTTTGTTGATTAAGCTCAATCTTGTTATTTTGCCCTTTTATCGTATTTTGAAAATCGAGTCTCAAAGTATTAATTTGCCCTTGAATGTTATTTTGAAAAGCTTTCATATTTGCCTCATTTGACTTGATGTAACTTGACAACTCATTTTGATTATTCCCTTGAAAACCTTGATTGTTTTGATTAACATTAAACCCATTTCCTTGATTAAAATTCCCTTTGTTACCACGGTTAAAATTATTCCCATTGTTTCCATTGTTGTACCTATTTTGAACCGGTGGAAAACCCGGTGGAGCAACATGATTTTGACGAGGAACTTGACCGTTGGAGCTATAAGTTCCCGTCGCGGAAAAAGCACTAGTTTGATCAAACCCCGTGTTTAAACAAGCATAATTAGGATGTGATCCACCACACGATACACAAACATTCTCAAACATATTAATCGATCTATGAGGGTTCTTCCTAATCTCACTCAAAAGCGTGTCAATCTTAGAGTCCAATCTAGCAATCTCGTGATTAGATGAATTCACATTGGAAACAACCGGTGTGTTTCGTGAATATTGTGCTCTAGACTTATCCTCAATTATTCTCCACGCGTCTCTCGGAGTTTTTCTTAAAAGATTATCACCCGCGGCGGCATTTAAAGAATCTTGTTCAATCATATTAAGCCCATTATAAAAAGTATTAATTTGATGCAATTCCGAGAAACCGTGGTGTGGACATTGTCTTAACAAATCCTTAAATCTTTCCCAAGCAACCCCAAACGATTCATGCACTTTTTGTTCAAATCTAGTGATCTCATTCTTAAAGTGTGTTGTTTTGGACGGTGGAAAGAAATAATTCATAAACTTTGACACTAAATCATCCCAAGTTAAGATCGAACCCGGTGGTTCTTTCTCATACCAAAGCTTAGCATACCCTCGAGCGAGTACGGAAAAAGCATGAGCTTAATCACGTCATTCGGCACATCTCTAAACTTGAGAGTCGAGGTAATTCGATTAAAATTCCGAATGTGAGAATGCGGGCTATCGGTCTCATTGCCACGAAATTGGTCGGCACGAATGAGCGATAAAAGACCCGTCTTAATCTCAAAATGATCCGCCAAAATAGCCGGCACAACGATTGCTTCCCCATACCCTTCGGTGGGTGCACGGAGCAATTCCTCCATTGTTCGGTTATCGGCCATCTCTACAACAATAGGTGGAAGCTCGGGTTCCACTATTCGTTGTTGACGATTTCTATTTCTACGAGGAATATTTTCAAGCCTATTAAAATCAATCACAAGACGAGAAGAACGTAATTGCATAAACTACAAAGACGAGAATTTAGAGGATTGAAGAAAAGAAATTAGACAAGAAGAAGATTATTTTTGGTATTATTTTTGGTATTGCACAATCAAAAATGATCGATAAAAAACAAGGAGTAAAGATAACTACTATGGAAGTAAATTACCCTCCGTCGACTTTGAAACGATAGGTGAAAACCTAAACGTCTCGAGGTTCAATAAGTAAATAACAAAAAATAAGATTTATTACTACTTGAGACGGCAAACCAATAATAGGTTGTCCCTCTCAATATACGCACAAGCAAGCGGGGAAACGAGGTGGCACAAAGCACTTAAAAAACTTTTTCCTTAGACGGCCTTTTATAGCACGTCGCCTTATACCCACCTTATAGTTTGTATAAATCGAGTTCAAACTTCTTATTAGTATTTATCTATTTTGCCTTTAATTTTTGTTTTGGGTTCGAATACAATAGCTAGGTGATGAAATCCCAACTAAGGCTTATTTGAAAAGTATTTAAAATTTATTGTTCTACGTAATACAATATATTATTCACAAAAAACGAGAAAAACGATACATACTATATAATAGAAAAATAACAAACTTTCCGAGGACGGAAAGGGTCTTCAAATCCACGATCAACAAATCTCCACAAAAGCGAATCGTACACAAGATCCCCGGCAGCGACGCCAAAATTTTTGATGTATCGTGGATAGTATATGTGATAATTAAAATACGTTATAGGGTAAATTAGAAAATTACCTTTAGGAAAAAGTAATAGACTAACAATACCAATGACGAATTCAATTAAACACGTGAGTGAGTCGAGTTCGTTGTACACGAAGATCTTATGAATTTGAGACGTTTAGCTTTGATTTGGACAATCGATTTGAATTGCTTTTCGGTTTTTAAACTACAATTAAAATCTACGAATTTTAAGCTATTTAAAATAAACCTAAAGTGCATGAATCGTAAATCCCTCCTATTTTAAAAATCTACAAACTCAATTAATTACCTTAAAATTAAAACACCATTTTAAAAGTTAAGCTAAATCAAAATTTATAAATATAAATCTATTTATTAAAAATAACTTTTAATCTATTTAAAAATCTAATTACACTTTTTTTTAAACTAATTAATCTATTTAAAAGCTATATTTATTTAAATCTAAAGTTATAAAAATAAAACTAATTAAAATTTAAACTAATTAAACTTTTTAAAACATTTTTTTATTTTTATTTTATTTATTTATTTTAAACTACTTATTTTTTTAGTATTTACTTTAACTAAAAATTAGAAGTTATATAAAAAATAAAAACGTAATAATGAAATCTAAACACTGCCAGAATGATAAACACTGTAATAATGAAATATATGAGAATAAAATCAAAAAGGCGTTCAGCCCCGTTGGTTAACACTCTATGCCTGTGACCAGGAGGTCACAGGTTCGAATCCTGTCACAACCATTTTTTGGATTAATTTCTTTTTAACAGATTAACAAAAAAAAAACAGTCTTACGAAAGACTTTTGAGCTTATTTGTTTAAGCTGATTTGGAAAACAGCTTTGTGAGCTTATCAGATAAGTAGAATCTGTTAAGCTAAAAGTACTAACAAATAAAATATCAACAAGACAGCTCAGATCAATAAGCTAGGAGCAACAATATCAGATCAATCAACTTAACAATATCATACAGCAAGGATTAACTCAAATCAGAAAACAACTTTATCAGACTAAGAAAATTAATCAGCTAGCAAACCAAATGAAAATATCAATTCAGCAGATCATAATAAACATCCTAAATCAACAGGATATTCAGCAAACATTTACCAAATACAAAATGAAATAATCACAATCTATATTCAGCAAAATTAAATTCAACAAACCTCTATCTAAACAGCATACTTATAAGCATTTTCAGAAATCCAAAATCTCATCAGCTTAACACATTATCAGGTTCATAGTTAAATAGATGGCAGATGAATCTCTAAAGCAATAACCAAATCAGTCTTACCTAAACATCAACTAAAAACTGAACAATCAAAACAATACATAAGATCCTAACATAGCAAAAGTCCTAATAGATTAATCCTAAAGTTATTTCAGATCAAACAGATTAAATAAATCTCAATAAGTGAAAAGCTTAGACTAACAGATCACCCTTAACTAAACTGAATCATATAATCTATCAAATTATCATATATCAGATTTTAAAACTTAGAAATTAAAAACAAATAAGAATAAAATAAGACTTACTTTTCTGACAAAAACCTTTGGGACGTAGACTTGCGCTGAGCAGTCTAAGAAACCGGAATCAAATCCACCATACCACCATTATTTATAACTCGAACCTCTATTCGCTCCATAAAACGAACCCAGAATAGTATCATAATCGGACCTCCTTTTATAACCTTTCCAGTAGGGAAAGATGCTTTAAATCCTTTTCACTTTTAAAGTTAAAAATTAAGCTATTAGTTAGCTTATTTTTACCATCACAAATATCATCCTTTTGAAGCAGTAGATAAGATTAACTTGTAAAATCAATTAAAGCATTAAAGAGAAAGAAAATCGAGACAACAATTGAAATAACTGAGTGATTTTATTAATAACAACATTTATTACAAGATTCGTTAAAAGAAATACAACATTAATCCTACCACTAATTTAACAGCATAATATTAAAGAAAAAGTAAAGGATGAATTACAAGGAAATAATGGGGGTTTTTATAGCCTCCCAAGGCTGTTGATGAAGGGATATTCAAATCTTTCAAGGGATATTCCCTTTTCTTCTTGGCCATTGATCTTCCTTCTTCTCTCTCTTTATTGATCGGATGGCTGTGATGATACAATCTAGCACACGGATCGCCAACGTGGCATCCGTGTGCTAGTTGTGCTTCTTTTGGGGCCTGTGATTGGTGGATATAGAATAGATGAGGTGTTTTATCAAATCAGAACCGGCCATGTAGAAACTTCTTCCATACCCTCTCTTCCTTAAAAATTGGGGATTTTATTCCCCACACACTTGTATTAAGCATGCGAACAAAACCCCCAATATTAATTAACTATTAACCGATCAGGGTTAATGTGAATAGTGGAATTTTTACTGGTTTTGTTTTGGGGAAGAAAAGTGGGATGAGGAAGATGAAAACTTTGGTTTTAACGAGAGTAAAATATTGTTGTGTGTGGGATATTGTGTGAGTGGAACGGTTTAATAAATGTGAGAAATGAGTGGATGTGGGATATTTGACCGAGAGTAAAAGAAAACGTGTTAGTTTAAAATGATGGAATAAAAAATGATCGGTTTAATTTATTTATTTACTTGAAACCCTAAAGAAGCCCAATTCACTCGTTCCTTTATTCCTTCCATTTAGCAAATTGGGCTTATAGACCAAAACTACTCCATCCGTTTATAATAAATCAATTTTGGGCCTTCAAATGGATTTGGGCTTTGTTCAAAAATTATTCATTTTAATTCCAATATTGGGCTTTTCAAGCCCAATAAATTCATGTGGGCCCCACTTGGCCCATTTCCTTGATAATTTAATAAATCCACTCATGTCGAGCTCGGTTTTTGGCTTCTTCAATCTTTATCATCAAACTCGTGTCGATTATTGCCGGTTTTCGTGAACTTGGTACCTAGACACATGAAAACAAGAAACAAGCATATCCAAGGCATATTTGATACATATAATGCATAATTTCATTGTTTTTAGCTACAAATGATATGAGTAAATAAACTCATATCAAATTTCCCCATGCTAAGAAATTTCCGTGTCCTCACGCAATGATAAAATAAAACTATAACTATACCATTATTCAACTTATGACATTTTATTTTGCAAAGACATAAAATAACTTTAAGGATCATAAAAGCTCAAATAGATTCATCGTCCATGACTTTTCACTTTTCCATGCCAAGTGCAAAAACAAGATCATTGTTATTATAAGTTGGTAGACTATCACGAACTCATGTGGGCCAATTAATCACTTAGACTCCCTTATTCCTAGGTGTATCTCTTATACTTTATTGTTGTCTTGAATGATCACGAGGATGCATTGTTGACTTAATTCGATAATTTATTAGGCCTAAAATAAAGTGAACGATTTAATCAATAGTTAGCTAAAGGACAAAATCTTTAAAACTGCTTCTCGGGACTTTATAAAGTTCATATCTTGGCATAACTTATTTCGCGATTTGAGACCTTTCTCGGACCGATATTTGGCAATGACTTTATACTTCCAACCTTGAGAGACGTTCACGAAATAATGGTCTTCTCTTCATAATATTTCTTCACTTGAAGTTTTGAGAGATTCATACTTGGACCATGACTTCTTCATTTTTCTCCAATCTTTATTTGGGATTTTGATTTACAACGATCCGCCTCCTTTTTGGACATGGCTTCATTTATCCTCATACCTTATTTTGGTCTTATTGGATAGACTTCTCCATGACTTTTTGGGAGTATTTGCTTTTCGTCGTGTGTCTTGATCCTTCATATTGATTTTTGATAAATGATTCTTCACATCACTTGAGATCTTTAGAAATAAAACATAGCCCTCATGTCTTGTTAGGACCTTTTTGGACTCGCCAATCTTCGCATCCCGCTTCAATAAGTTATGCCTTGGCTATGAACTCTAATCCATACCGAGCAACTTTTAAACGATCTTGGGCTAGAAGCTAAGTAACTTTTCAAATCGTTAAACCTTATTTATTGCAATTAAATTTATTAACAAGTGATGGGAGAATAGGCTCATAATTAACTCACATAAATTCCCGAAAGAATACCAAACTTATAATTGGCTCTATCATCTCTTGTTCTCCATATTGTAAAATTTCAAGAATGAAATCAATGGATACTTAGCCTATTAAATCAAAGTTTTGGGTTTTCAAGTCATCTATAGGATCTTGCATCTTCTTATACTTCTGCAAGTTTTAGAATTTGCGTTTTAAAGTTCCCTTGATAGACGACTTTCTAGGATCAATTATAGGAGCTTGCGAAAAGTTCTTGTCATTAACTCGTATGAATTAAGACTTTCGCGTTTTAAAGCTCCCTATATAATATCCTAGCAAAACTTAATTCAAATACGTTAAGGAAAAGCTAAGGTTAAAAACCAAGTCGAGTCAAAAACTATTCTTATTGAAAGCCTACATTTGTGTCAAAAACACTTATTTTCTTTATTAAAACTCAAAAAATTTAAAATTTTATTAAAAAATGAGAAAAACAAAACATTTGGACACGACAAGAGCAATTGCAAGCGATTATATCGATTGACTCCCCCATGCTAAAACCAAACATTGTCCTCAATGTTTCTTAGCTCAAGAGTAACACCCACTTGCTAAAACACGAAGAGTCTAATGCAAATTCCTAGCATGGAAAGAGCACGCAAATCTATAAGCCGTTTATTAATTATGCCTCAAGATAAAACGTTAGTCGATAAAAGTCAAGGGTAAAGAGAAAGTGTGACCCTTTTTGGCATTCAAAGAATGGAAGATCAAGTGGACCGGCAAAAACCGAACACGAGAGTCTTCAAAACTTAGGGTCATACGTAAGATCACAACACAAAAAAACACGAGCACGAGCTTGAAAGATCAAGCCTTATTAGGTGTTAGAAAATAGAAAAAGATAGAATACTCGTTTTTGTTCACCGAGTCATGAGCTCGACTCGATCCCCGCATTCATTGGTCCTTAGGGAAAATGGTGAAAACCAGCATAATAGGATAAAATCCAACATAAAGCGCGATGCCGGGGTCAAAGATCTCATCCTCGTTGTCGGATGTCAAACGAAAGGATAAAACTCTAACACGAATCTCTAAAAAGAGATAGTAGTCACAAATAATAGTATGGAAGTAGCATGCTCCACGAGATAAACTCGCATCAAGATGATCGAAAAATCTTTCAATTATTACATCGGTGAAAGGCCGAGATTTCCCTAAATCAAAAATTCCGGGGTCAAATACCTCGTCCTCGGTGGAGAAAGGAATAGACAACAAGGTGTCGTCCCCCCATGCTAATCCTAAGTCATATGAAGCACATGGTAAAGGTGGTAGAAAAGTCTCAACCATAGTGGTTTCAACTTGCTTGACTTTATCGACCTTTTCACTCTTAGGAACGTGAACAAAGGGATCATGGTACTCAAAACGAGTCGCATGAAAAACCCGCAAATTAAGATCAAAGCGAGTGGGAAGGGTAATAGGAGCAAAAGTAATTTCTCCCTCCGGGTCAACATTGTCCTCATCATAAATCGGGTGATTAAACCAAGAGTCTTCATCACCGTCATTAGACTCTTCCTCAAATTCCGAAGGAATGTCTATATAAAGAAACTCATCAACCTCCTTAAAGAAAAGCTCATCATCACAACGGTTGTGAGATGTAGGAGGAATGATGTTCTCAAAATCCTCTTGAAACAATGGGTTATTGTTCAATGAAACTTCAAAGAGAGGATTTGAGTAAGTTACGAAAGTGTCGTCATCCTTGTCATCACAAGACATATCCGACAAAGTATCGAGTGTGTCACACTCGGATAAAAGATCATCATTCTCATTTGAAGGCAATTCATCGGCGAATTCCTCGAGAATGGTAGGTAAAACACAAGAATCACGTTCGATCTCGAGATCAGAAACGTCTTCACTTCCCCGTGGAAGTGGATCAATGATAGCAAAAAGTTCATCGATGAACTTATCACATGAATAGTCACTAACCTCACTCGGTGTGAAGCTAGGAATCAAAGGCTCTTCAATTGAAGATTGTGCCTTAGGAACATCAACATGATCCTTAGAAGAGAGTGAAAATGAGTCCATTTTCAAATATTGTTCAATTAAAGCAATGTCACTCTCGGGATCAAAATTCTCATTAACAAACTCACTAGCATCAAATGGCTCACTGATAGGTGTGAAAACACCCATCTTTTCTACCACTTAATTACATTAAAACGGGACCTAAACGTATATTTTATGTCGTAAATGGCGGAATTATGCGTGGTTTGTGTTTTTATTGTGTTTCAGGGTTGAGAAGGTGAAAAGTGGAGAAAACACGGCTTTCACGGGCTTTTATTGAAGTAAAAGACAAAAGACGAAGTCGAAAGATCAAAAGTGGAAAAAGAACGGAAGTCCAAGACCAATTCTGAAGATTTATCGAAGAAAAAGTCCAAAGACGAAAGTTTAATAAAGTCGAAGAACTCAGGTCTAATTTATGAAGAAAATTACAAGACGAGTACATAGAAATCCCGAGACGAAGTCTTAAAAGTCGAAGAATTTAAGAAGACTGAAAGACCGAGGACCAAGAAAGAAAGAAAGAGGAAGCCACCAACCACTCCCCTCTCCTATAAATACCACCCTCACTTGTTGTGAGAGGGTTGGTTAGTTTTAGGATTAGATTAGGAGTAGGTAGTTTCTCTCTCTAGATTTATGCTTTCTCTCTCTAGATTAATTTGTGTTTAAGCTTTTGTTATTGGATCCGTGCTTTTTAATTAAGCTTTTAATTTACCATCTTCTTCCTTTCTTGTTTGATTTGTTCTTTATCTTAATTGTTCATGATCTTGAATTTTTATGATTTTAATCAAGTGGGTTTTGATTGATTTAGTTATGTTTGTTAGTTTTGATGATTTGTTTTGATTGATTATTGTTAGTTGATGCTTATTGGTTGTTTTGGTTTAATCTTTTATTTGATTTTGATTAATTTGAGGTTAGATTGTTGTTACTGTATATCCCCTGTTCTTCGGCTTGGTTGTTTCTGTATCTGTATTCCCAGAACTTCCGGATCAAGAGTCCTTCATTCGGAAGTCTATAAAGTTCCGGATCAAGTGCTTCATTCGGAAGTTAAAAGTTCCGAATGAAGCAAGCTTCATCCGGAAGTTTAAAAGTTCCGAATGAAGCAAGCTTCATCCGGAAGTCAAAAGTTCCGAATGAATACTCCTTCACTTGGAAGTCCAAAAGTTCCGAATGAATACTTCTTCATCCGGAAGTCCAAAAGTTCCGAATGAAGGAAGCTTCATCCGGAACATTAGAAGTTCCGGATCAAGCCAGTTCATTCGGAAGTTTTAAACTTCCGAATCAAGGTTTCTGTCTAGGTTCTTTTCTGTTTTTATTTTTAAGTTTTCTTCTTTTATTTTCAAGTTTGATTTTTCCTGTCTTTTTCTTTATTTGAATTTTTATTTGCTTTCCTTTTAGTTTAAGTTTTGATTTGCATCATTTACTTCATTTGCCTTTTAATTTTCTCGCAATTTACTTTTCGCCAAGATTTTATCTTCCATTGTTTCTTTACTTTTTGTTAAGTTTAATTTTACGTCATTTCATTTCTCGTCATTTACTTTTAAAGTTTTAAATATCGCACCGTTTACATTTTAACTTGTTTTAGTTTTAATTTCTCGTCAATTATTATTTAACCTTGCTCATTTATTTTACCAAAACCAAAAATACTTGTTTCACCAAGAACAACTAATCTCACACAATTAACCGGAAATCAATTCGAGAAGATACCGAGAAACGAACTTTTCAACTAGTAAAATTTATTATATTAAAATGGCGCCGCTGCCGGCTCTTTTCGTGAAGATCGAAGGTTTTTTGTGAGTGACGCGTTGGATTTTGGGATCCGTTCACTTGTGAACGTTATTTTTCGTGTCCAAATATTTTAAAAAATCCAAAAACATTTGAAAAATCATAAAAAGAATTTCTTTTTCAAAGTTTTGCACCAAAAATATTCTTCTTGCTTATCTATCTTTCTTTATGGATTTTTATGTCCATTGCGTCCGGTGTGGGAAACAATTATCTGGGAACAACTCTTGTCAATGGTGTACATGTGAGCGGTGCGGTAACGATATCGACAATACACAATTCCTATTCGTATTTTGTCCTTTGTGCAACTCGACTAATTCATCATTTTTGAACCCACCTCCTCCTGTTCCCCCGTGCATCTATTGTGGAAGCGGTTCTCATTGGCATGTTTCGTGCCCGGTTCGATACCCGTATGGTCACGGGCAAGAACCGGGGTACAATTAAGACAATGATAATAGCTATCCACAAGACGCACTTGATTTTTCTCTATACCCGGTTTGCCACAATTGTGGGGGTCCTCACGATACCTATTATTTTCAACCACTGAATTGTTATGAGCCAAATCCGTGTCCTCAGTTTTCTTCACCTATGGATTATTATGAACCAAACCCGGTTTCTAATTATTCTCAACCGATGAACAACTATGAGCCACAACCTTGCTATAATTCAGGTTTTCAACACTTTGAGCCCCCACATCACACCCTCAATCATCAATCCTCTCAGCAAATTCATCTTGACCCACAACCCACTACCTTGAATGAAGAAACACACTCCATTGTTTTGCAACTTCAAGAGGCCGTTGTTTTGCTTAAAGAACTTAGGGACGAGGAAAAGCGACTGCAACAAGAGCAAGTATCTAATCCTAGTGATTATAACCCTCCGCTTGTGCGTCAATACTTTTATGATGATGATGACGATGATGCTGTATGCACTTTCAACTCATCTTCTGAAGTTTTTGTTCCTACTCTCGATGTTCCTACAGCGTCCAAGGATCTAGATTCGTTGCATGAGCTTAGTGATGTTGGTCTCGACAAAGTATTGGATGATGAGGTTTGTGACTTACCTGCTATGGAGCCTGAGGACGACGTTGCTCTTACAGACGAGGTCGATCCTAGTGATGACGATTCTTCTCTCTGCTATGAGAATTTCACTTTTGAAATTTCTCAATCTCCACCGGGAGATGCATAAAATGACGATTTATTCTCTCCGGTTTACGAGCAGTTCACCGATGAACATGATCTTGTGGATGAGGTGGAAGATGTGCTTCTTCGCGATGGATTACGGAAAGTGCACCTTCTTATTGCTCAAATCGAAGCGTTGACTTCTCCTTCTCTTTCCAAGTCTTTACCTCCATCTATTCCTCCCGTTGAAGATAATGACCCATTGCAGGAAGAAATCGATATCCACTCCATCCCTCCAGGTATTGATGATTCCGACACGGAGGGGGACATTATTTTTGAAAATTTGCTGCAGGAAAGTATTGACCCAAGTCCCCCTCCCGAGCACCTTCCATCCTCCCTTTTAGCCACTATCACGGAGGATGAGTGCTTTGATCCGGGAGGTGACATTGATTATGCTATGATTGATAACAATACGGCATTGCCGTTTGCTCAGCATCCATTGTCTTTGGGGGATGACAATGTGCTTACTATACACAACCCACCTCCCGTGGATCTTGAATTCACATACAATACGTATGTTGAAAGGACCTTTCTCCCTTTCAAGACTTATCCCCCCGCCTCTCCTTTGTTGATGTCAACCGGGAACGAGGACAAGGTCTTTGATCCCGGTATCACATTCGAGGCTTCCCCATGGACCATTTAATTCGGGGACGAGTCAGGCTCGTGACTCGGTCAACAAAAACAAGCGATTTTTGGGAGGCAACCCAATTATCTATCTATTTTCATCATAAGTGTAGGAGGAGCCCCGTTGGTGTTTCTTGTTCTCTTTCTTATCATGTGCAGGGATTAGAGCTTCAAAGACACACTCTTGATGACTTTTGACGAACCATGATTCCGTGTTCCCTTCTTCCCGGTTCTATCCTAAACTCTTTTCGATTCACTATTTTATATTTATCAATATTAAAATAGGAATCTCTTTAGTTGTCTTTTCTTTAACGAGATTTAAATAAAGTGCACAATGTCCTAAGTGTAGGGGAGTTTACTCCCACATGCTTAAACATTGAGGACAATGTTTATATTAAGTGTAGGGGGACTTCTATCAAAGTTAAATGCTCTTTTCCTTGTATTTGCCCTCATTTTAACCGGAAAATCAATTTTTCGACATTTTTCAAAATTTTTAATCTATTTTGGCCTAGTTGTAGTTCCCTTTATTTTTGCTATTTTTCTCTTATTTTAATAAAATGGTTTTAGCAAGTCTAGATATCTTAGATATATTAGGCCCGTTGTGAATATTTTGACTCAACCCGAGTTTACTTATCCAAGTTCACTCTAGCTAGTATCCTTAACCATGTAGACCTTAATTGGTTTATTAGGCTAAGCATCCACGAGTCTCATTCCTTGAGATTTTAAATTGTAGAGAACGAGAAATGATAGAGTTGGTTACAAGTTTGGTATTCTCTCATTAACTTATGTGAGTTAATTATGATATTTTTCTCCCATCACTTGCTAATAAATTATCTGCAATAAGTAAGGTCGTACGATTTGAAAAGTTACTTAGCTTCTAGCCCAAGATCGTTTAAAAGTTGCTCGGTAATGATAAGAGTTCATAGCCAAGGCATAACTTATGAAGCGGGGCGCGAAGATTGGCAAGTCCGAAAAGGCCCTAACAAGGCATGAGGATTCAATTTTATTGCTGAAGATCCAGAGTGATGTGAAAAGCATTATTCCCAAAGTCATTATGAAGGATCAAGACTCACGACGAAAAGCAATCAACTCCCATAAAGATGATGGAGAAGTCTATCCGAAAAGACCCTAACAAGGTATGAGGATAAATAGATCCAAGTCCGAAAAGGAGGCGGATCGTTGTATCTCAAAATCCCAAATAGAGATTGAAGAAATAATCATGAAGTCGTGGTCAACAAAGTTGGAGTACCTCTCAAAAGTCTCCAAGTGAAGAAACTCTATGAACGATGAGAAGACCATTATCTCAAGCACGTCTCTCAAGATATGAAGTATGAAGTACATGCCAAATATCGGCCCGAGAAAGGTCTCAAATCGTGAACCAAGTTATGCCAAGATATGAACTTTTTGATTTCCCGAGAAGCAGTTTTAAGAGATTTTGTCCTTTAGCTAACTATTGATCAAATTGTCCTACTTTGCTTTCAGCTTAAATAAATTATCGAAATAAGTCAACAATGCATCCCCGTGATCATTCAAGACATCAATAAAATATAAGAGATACCCATAGGAATAAGGGAGTCTAAGTGATTAATTAAACCGCATGGGTAAATGTTTGTTATGCTAACTTGTACTAACAATGATCTTGTTTTTAAGCTTGGCATGGAGAACGTGAAACTTGAGGGTGATAAACGTTCATGACATACAAGCCCTAATGTAAGTCTTAGATATCTTTACAAGTTTCGTCCTTGTTGCATCTTGTTATTTTCTATCTTTTTGATTTTCCTTAGTTGTTTAATAAAGGCCAAGGTAGGTTGATTATGATGGAAAGTGTAAACCTTGCTTTATTGCTATGCATTGCATGAGGGCATTGCAATGGTTAAGTGTAGGGGATTTGATAGGTGTGAAAACACCCATCTTTTCTACCACTTAATTACATTAAAACGGGACCTAAACGTATATTTTATGTCGTAAATGGCGAAATTATGCGTGGTTTGTGTTTTTATTGTGTTTCAGGGTCGAGAAGGTGAAAAGTGGAGAAAACACGGCTTTCACGGGCTTTTATTAAAGTAAAAGACAAAAGACGAAGTCGAAAGATCAAAAGTGGAAAAAGAACGGAAGTCCAAGAACATTTCTGAAGATTTATCGAAGAAAAAGTCCAAAGACGAAAGTTTAATAAAGTCGAAGAACTCAGGTCTAATTTATGAAGAAAATTACAAGACGAGTTCATAGAAATCCCGAGACGAAGTCTTAAAAGTCGAAGAATTTAAGAAGACTGAAAGACCGAGGACCAAGAAAGAAAGAAAGAGGAAGCCACCAACCACTCCCCTCTCCTATAAATACCACCCTCACTTGTTGTGAGAGGGTTGGTTAGTTTTAGGATTAGATTAGGAGTAGGTAGTTTCTCTCTCTAGATTTATGCTTTCTCTCTCTAGATTAATTTGTTTTTAAGCTTTTGTTATTGAATCCGTGCTTTTTAATTAAGCTTTTAATTTACCATCTTCTTCCTTTCTTGTTTGATTTGTTCTTTATCTTCATTGTTCATGATCTTGATTTTTTATGATTTTAATCAAGTGGGTTTTGATTGATTTGGTTATGTTTGTTAGTTTTGATGACTTGTTTTGATTGATTATTGTTAGTTGATGCTTATTGGTTGTTTTGGTTTAATCTTTTATTTGATTTTGATTAATTTGAGGTTAGATTGTTGTTACTGTATATCCTGTTATTCGGCTTGGTTGTTTCTGTATCTGTATTCCCAGAACTTCCGGATCAAGAGTCCTTCATTCGGAATTCTATAAAGTTCCGGATCAAGTGCTTCATTCGGAAGTTAAAAGTTCCGAATGAAGTAAGCTTCATCCGGAAGTTTAAAAGTTCCGAATGAAGCAAGCTTCATCCGGAAGTCAAAAGTTCCGAATGAATACTCCTTCACTCGGAAGTCCAAAAGTTCCGAATGAATACTTCTTCATCCGGAAGTCCAAAAGTTCCGAATGAAGGAAGCTTCATCCGGAACATTAGAAGTTCCGGATCAAGCCAGTTCATTCGGAAGTTTTAAACTTCCGAATCAAGGTTTCTGTCTAGGTTCTTTTCTGTTTTTATCTTTAAGTTTTCTTTTATTTTCAAGTTTGATTTTTCCTGTCTTTTTCTTTATTTGAATTTTTATTTGCTTTCCTTTTAGTTTAAGTTTTGATTTGCATCATTTACTTCATTTGCCTTTTAATTTTCTCGCAATTTACTTTTCGCCAAGATTTTATCTTCCATTCTTTCTTTACTTTTTGTTAAGTTTAATTTTACGTCATTTCATTTCTCGTCATTTACTTTTAAAGTTTTAAATATCGCACCATTTACATTTTAACTTGTTTTAGTGTTAATTTCTCGTCAATTATTATTTAACCTTGCTCATTTATTTTACCAAAACCAAAAATATTTGTTTCACCAAGAACAACTAATCTCACACAATTAACCGGAAATCAATTCGAGAAGATACCGAGAAAAGAACTTTTCAACTAGTAAAATTTCTTATATTACTCACTCAAGTAATCATCTATTTGTTTTTCAATCTTAGCATCCTCGTGTGGAGTGAGTGTAGATGAGGAAAGGTTACATCATGTTTCAACAAAGCAAGCTTCTTCATTTGATTTTAACTTTCCTTTATCACAATTAGAAGTTTCCAAAATTGGAAAAACACCTTTATCAAAAAGAGCTTTTTTATCACTTTCAATTGTTTCAACAAGTCTAACACTTTCAACTTTCTTAGCAACAAATCTTGAAATCTTTTCCGGTTTAAAAACAATGCTTTTATCACCATAAAACAATTTAATTTCCTCTTTCCTCATATCAACTTGAATTTGAGCCGTGCACAAAAATGGTCTCCCTAAAATAATTGGCACACGAGGATTGGTCTCATAATCGACTATAGCAAAATCGGCTAAGTACAAGAAATTCCCCACTTTCATTATGACATTTTCCGCTATACCAACCGGTCGAGTGGTGGTTCCATTAGCAAGCTCAATGATCATACGAGTGGAACTAAGAGGTGCATAATCAATGGTTTTCCAAAGGGCTAGGGGCATGATGTTAATGCTAGCTCCTAGATCGGCTAGGCCTTTGCAAACCCCAAGCTCATTGAAAACACAAGGTATCAAGAATTGACCCGGATCTTTATACTTCTCGGGAAAGTAATCAAAGAAAACCGAGGTACTAATCACATTCAAAGTAGCCCTAGTGACTTCTAGAAAAGTTTCCTTAGGTGGAGGTTTAAACTCAATCACTTCAACTTCGTCTAAATTCTCACAATCATCATAAACGGTTATGGCCTTAAGCTCTCCCTTCGGGTTTGGAATTGTATTACTAGGTAAGCAACCCGAAGAAGATGATGGTTTAGACATGAATCCCTCAAACATCGAAAGCAATTTATTTTGACATTGTTCCAAATTCTGTTGCATACGACTTTGGGTTTGCTCTAGCCTTTGTTGATTAAGCTCAATCTTGTTATTTTGCCCTTTTATCGTATTTTGAAAATCGAGTCTCAAAGTATTAATTTGCCCTTGAATGTTATTTTGAAAAGCTTTCATATTTGCCTCATTTGACTTGATGTAACTTGACAACTCATTTTGATTATTCCCTTGAAAACCTTGATTGTTTTGATTAGCATTAAACCCTGTTCCTTGATTAAAATTCCCTTGGTTACCACGGTTAAAATTATTCCCATTGTTTCCATTGTTGTACCTATTTAGAACAGGTGGAAAACCCGGTGGAGCAACATGATTTTGACGAGGAACATGACCGTTGGAGCCATAAGTTCCCGTCGCGGCAAAAGCACTAGCTTGATCAAACCCCGTGTTTAAACAAGCATGATTAGGATGTGCTTCACCACACGATACACAAACATTCTCAACCATATTAATCGATCCATGAGGGTTCTTCCTAATCTCACTCAAAAGCGTGTCAATCTTAGAGTCCAATCTAGCAATCTCGTGATTAGATGAATTCACATTGGAAACAACCGGTGTGTTTCGTAAATATTGTGCTCTAGACTTATCCTCAATTATTCTCCACGCGTCTCTCGGAGTTTTTCTTAAAAGATTACCACCCGCGGCGGCATTTAAAGAATCTTGTTCAATCATATTAAGCCCATTATAAAAAGTATTAATTTGATGCAATTCCGAGAAACCATGGTGTGTACATTGTCTTAACAAATCCTTAAATCTTTCCCAAGCAACCCCAAACGATTCATTCACTTTTTGTTCAAATCTAGTGATCTCATTCTTAAAGTGTGTTGTTTTGGACGGTGGAAAGAAATAATTCATAAACTTTGACACTAAATCATCCCAAGTTAAGATCGAACCCGGTGGTTCTTTCTCATACCAAAGCTTAGCATTACCCTCGAGCGAGTACGGAAAAAGCATGAGCTTAATCACGTCATTCGGCACATCTCTAAACTTGAGAGTCGAGGTAATTCGATTAAAATTCCGAATGTGAGAATGCGGGCTATCGGTCTCATTGCCACGAAATTGGTCGGCACGAATGAGCGATAAAAGACCCGTCTTAATCTCAAAATGATCCGCCAAAATAGCCGGCACAACGATTGCTTCCCCATACCCTTCGGTGGGTGCACGGAGCAATTCCTCCATTGTTCGGTTATCGGCCATCTCTACAACAATAGGTGGAAGCTCGGGTGCCACTATTCGTTGTTGACGATTTCTATTTCTACGAGGAATATTTTCAAGCCTATTAAAATCAATCACAAGACGAGAAGAACGTAATTGCATAAACTACAAAGACGAGAATTTAGAGGATTGAAGAAAAGAAATTAGACAAGAAGAAGATTATTTTTGGTATTTTTTTTGGTATTGCTCAATCAAAAATGATCGATAAAAAACAAGGAGTAAAGATAACTACTATGGAAGTAAATTACCCTCGGTCGACTTTGAAACGATAGGTGAAAAACTAAACGTCTCGAGGTTCAATAAGTAAACAAAAAAAATAAGATTTATTACTACTTGAGTCGGCAAACCAATAATAGGTTGTCCCTCTCAATATACGCACAAGCAAGCGGGGAAACGAGGTGGCACAAAGCACTTAAAAACCTTTTTCCTTAGACGGCGTTTTATAGCACGTCGCCTTATACCCACCTTATAGTTTGTATAAATCGAGTTCAAACTTCTTATTAGTATTTATCTATTTTTCCTTTTATTTTTGTTTTGGGTTCGAATACAATATCTAGGTGATGAAATCCCAACTAAGGCTTATTTGAAAAGTATTTAAAATTTATTGTTCTACGTAATACAATATATTATTCACAAAAACAAGAAAAACGATACATACTATATAATAGAAAAATAACAAACTTTCCGAGGACGGAAAGGGTCTTCAAATCCACGATCAACAAATCTCCACAAAAGCGAATCGTACACAAGATCCCCGGCAGCGGCGCCAAAATTTTTGATGTATCGTGGATAGTATATGTGATAATTAAAATACGTTATAGGGTAAATTAGAAAATTACCTTTAGGAAAAAAGTAATAGACTAATAATACCAATGACGAATTCAATTAAACACGTGAGTGAGTCGAGTTCGTTGTACACGAAGATCTTATGAATTTGAGACGTTTAGCTTTGATTTGGACAATCGATTTGAATTGGGTTTCGGTTTTTAAACTACAATTAAAATCTACGAATTTTAAGCTATTTAAAATAAACCTAAAGTGCATGAATCGTAAACCCCGCCTATTTTAAAAATCTACAAACTCAATTAATTACTTAAAAATTAAAACACTATTTTAAAAGTTAAGCTAATTCAAAATTTATAAAGATAAATCTGTTTATTAAAAATAACTTTTAATCTATTTAAAAATCTAATTACACTTTTTTTTAAACTAATTAAACTTTATTAAAATTACTTTTTAAACTAATCTATTTAAAAGCTATATTTATTTAAATATAAAGTTATAAAAATTAAACTAATTAAAATTTAAACTAATTAAACTTTTTAAAACATTTTTTATTTTTATTTTATTTATTTATTTTAAACTACTTATTTTCTTAGTATTTACTTTAACTAAAAATTAGAAGTTATATAAAAAATAAAAACGTGACTAAGATGTATAAACTAAAACAAACACTGCCAGAATGATAAACACTATAATAATGAAATATATGAGAATAAAATCAAAAAGGCGTTCAGCCCCGTTGGTTAACACTCTATATCTGTGACCAGGAGGTCACAGGTTCGAATCCTGTCACAGCCATTTTTTGGATTAATTTCTTTTTAACAGATTTACAAAAAAAACAGTCTTAGGAAAGACTTTTGAGCTTATTTGTTTAAGCTGATTAGGAAAACAGCTTTGTGAGCTTATCAGATAAGTAGAATCTGATAAGCTAAAAGTACTAACAAATAAAATATCAACAAGACAGCTCAGATCAATAAACTAGGAGCAACAATATCAGATCAATCAACTTAACAATATCATACATCAAGGATTAACTCAAATCAGAAAACAACTTTATCAGACTAAGAAAATTAATCAGCTAGCAAACCAAATGAAAATATCGATTCAACAGATCATAATAAACATCCTAAATCAGCAGGATATTCAGCAAACATTTACCAAATACAAAATGAAATAATCACAATCTATATTCAGCAAAATTAAATTCAACAAACCTCTATCTAAACAGCATACTTATAAGCATTTTTAGAAATCCAGAATCTCATCAGCTTAACACATTATCAGGTTCACAGTTAAATAGATGGCAGATGAATCTCTAAAGCAATAACCAAATCAGTCTTACCTAAACATCAACTAAAAACTGAACAATCAAAACAATACATAAGATCCTAACATAGCAAAAGTCCTAATAGATTAATCCTAAAGTTATTTCAGATCAAACAGATTAAATAAATCTCAATAAGTGAAAAGCTTAGACTAACAGATCACCCTTAACTAAACTGAATCATATAATCTATCAAATTATCATATATTAGATTTTAAAACTTAGAAATTAAAAACAAATAAGAATAAAATAAGACTTACTTTTCTGACGAAAACCTTTGGGACGTAGACTTGCGCTGAGCAGTCTAAGAAACCGGAATCAAATCCACCATACCACCATTATTTATAACTCGAACCTCTATTCGCTCCATAAAACGAACCCATAATAGTAACATAATCGGACCTCCTTTTATAACCTTTCCAGTAGGGAAAGTTGCTTTAAATCCTTTTCACTTTTAATGTTAAAAATTAAGCTATTAATTAGCTTATTTTTACCATCACAAATATCATCCTTTTGAATCAGTAGATAAGATTAACTTGTAAAATTAATTAAAGCATTAAAGAGAAAGAAAATCGAGACAACAATTGAAATAACTGACTGATTTTATTAATAACAAAATTTATTACAAGATTCGTTAAAAGAAATACAACATTAATCCTACCACTAATTTAACAGCATAATATTAAAGAAAAAGTAAAGGATGAATTACAAGGAAATAATGGGGGTTTTTATAGCCTCCCAAGACTGTTGATGAAGGGATATTCGAATCTTTCAAGGGATATTCCCTTTTCTTCTTGGCCATTGATCTTCCTTCTTCTCTCTCTTTATTGATCGGATGGCTGTGATGATACAATCTAGCACACGGATCGCCAACGTGGCATCCGTGTGCTAGTTGTGCTTCTTTTGGGGCCTGTGATTGGTGGATATAGAATAGATGAGGTGTTTTATCAAATCAGAACCGGCCACGTAGCAACTTCTTCCATACCCTCTCTTCCTTAAAAATTGGGGATTTTATTCCCCACACACTTGTATTAAGCATGCGAACAAAACCCCCAATATTAATTAACTATTAACCGATTAGGGTTAATGTGAATAGTGGAATTTTTACTCGTTTTGTTTTGGGGAAGAAAAGTGGGATGAGGAAGATGAAAACTTTGGTTTTAACGAGAGTAAAATATTGTTGTGTGTGGGATATTGTGTGAGTGGAACGGTTTAATAAATGTGAGAAATGAGTGGATGTGGGATATTTGACCGAGAGTAAAAGAAAACGTGTGAGTTTAAAATGATGGAATAAAAAATGATCGGTTTAATTTATTTATTTACTTGAAACCCTAAAGAAGCCCAATTCACTCGTTCCTTTATTCCTTCCATTTAGCAAATTGGGCTTATAGCCCAAAACTACTCCATCCGTTTATAATAAATCAATTTTGGGCCTTCAAATGGATTTGGGCTTTGTTCAAAAATTATTCATTTTAATTCCAATATTGGGCTTTTCAGGCCCAATAAATTCATGTGGGCCCCACTTGGCCCATTTCCTTGATAATTTAATAAATCCACTCATGTCGAGCTTGGTTTTTGGCTTCTTCAATCTTTATCATCAAACTCGTGTCGATTATTGCCGGTTTTCGTGAACTTGGTACCTACACACATGAAAACAAGAAACAAGCATATCCAAGGCATATTTGATACATATAATGCATAATTTCATTGTTTTTAGCTACAAATGATATGAGTAAATACACTCATATCAGAAAGCCTATATTATGATTTTTGATAAGGATTTGTATAAAATGACTTTGGCTATTTTATGGCCTATTACAAAGATTTGTATAAAATGATTTTCAATAATAATTATATACCGATGATATATTAATGGTTTTATTAAACTCTATGAATTCACTCGGCGTTATCGCTGACCTTTTCTTTTAACTTGTTTTGTCTCAGGTACTTGAAGGTAATTCTCCGGAAGACAACAAAATTCATGGCCCGCACTTAAATAAAATTTCCATTCAAATCTTTTGTAAAATTGTATGAAATGACTATGACTTGGGACCTATGTAAATTTGATATTTATTAATGGAAATGCTTTATTATCAAACGACGCGATTTTTAAGCATTGTCTATGATGTGAGTAATGTGCTATCCCGTAACACCAACGAGTCTTCCGCTGTATCGAATTGTGTAAATTTGGGGGTGTTACAGTTTGGTATCAGAGCTCTCGTTATAGAGAACGAAAGATTCTTAAAACCAAGGTTTTGAATAAAACATTTCAAAATATTTTAACTATAAACATTTTTCTCAAAATGTCTAAAAATCTTTTGACTATAACGGTGCCGAAGAATTCCCGAGTTACCGACAAGGCCAGACTGAGAAGTGTTATTTTAATATATATAACTTGGATTATATATATATAATGTAATTTGATTACATGATTGTTTGATGATTATTTTAATACTTATACGAGATATTTATACGACGTAAATTGTCACAAGGAACCCTAACTCCCCTAGCAAATCCACTGAAGCTATTCCCGTAGGAATTCTAGCTATTCCTGATCTAAACCAAGTTGTGGATATTTATGATCCCAACAAAATGGTTGATATTCGTAGAAGTATAGATATTAGTTGATTGTGATATAGAAGAAGAATTGGTGAGATTATATCTGATATCGATGCCATGACGATCTTTCTTTATAGAGTGAAGTTTGACAAAACCTTACCACCTGGAAAGGTGTCATCTGATTCGGTGTTACCCAATTCTTAAATTTGAAATCGAAAGGGGTGAATGTTGCACTTGAGGCTGTCATTGGAACCATTACCCAAAAGCCTCATGCAACTAGTACCTTTCCGAGAAGTCTAATTGAATGTGTGAGTCATTTAATACTGGTGACTCATTTTATAATTATTGTTGTAAGAGCTATAGGATTGGAAATTAAGTGTTGATCATATCGATCTTTTATTTCCCTTTTAAGGTTTATGAATAAGATTGAAAGTATTGGAAAATGAGGAAGGATATCGCATTGAGTATAAGTTGGTTGAAACTTGAATGAAGTAAAATTTAACCCGTATGGGATATGAGATTGATAAGAGGAAGTCGTTAAGTTCTGTGATTGAATTATAAGGTTTTAAATTGATTGTTGATTCGTGTTAAGTGTTGTTCCTAGACCATTGTCCAATGATGAGGATGCCCAGTGTCCAGGAAATAAATTGAAGAAATCTTCTTCTGAATAGGGACCGATGGATCTTTCGGGATAGGTGGAACCCCGATGACTCTTGTAGATTAGTATTCATTGTGGTATCTTTTAAAAAAATCCCTAACTTAACTGAGACATCTGTTGGTAGGATGAGTTCTTGGAATTGTATGACATAGTTACACTTAATGTGTTACGGTACAATTTTGACTTGTTTGTGACTAATGAAAAGACTACCTTTGATTGCTAAATTTTACATGTATCGATGTTATCTATCTTTTATTGCTTCATCCTAGTGTTCGCATTAGTGATGCAATCATTGAACAGGTACTCATCTCGATTTGAGTTACGTTGTGAATTATTCTCTTTTGAGTGCCATCGAGGTCATGAACCTCATGATTAATTGGCTAAGCTCATTTCCTATCATATCGTAGTTAGTTCTTGGTGAACAACTCTTCATCACTCCTTTGCAGATCACTCATTGTTTTTATAAGATACAATAGTATCCCTTGAGAAAAATTGAATTTTCATCACCATACGGATTATTTAAAGTGAGACTTACAAATAATCGTTATCGAAATGAAGTTATTTATAAAACACCTTGGAAAACTTAATTGTTTTCATAACAAAGAAAATCTTTGTAAATTTATTTTTTATTCTTATTTAAGAATTAAGCATGAAAATGTTTTTATTATAAACATGATGATAAAATTTTGACGACTGAGTATTGCATCGTTAATCTTGAAATTGTATATAGTTGCGCGCCTACATACCATTTGGAATGGACCATGCAAGGCTGATTAGTAGTCACCATAAAACTGATTAATAAACACTACATTTTCTTTGAAGATTGTGAAAGATTAAATTTTATGAGATCTACAAGAAGTGAAAAATAGGGACATAGTGTTAGGGACACCTACATATGTTCCTGTAGTATCTATTCTTCTGGGTCGAATTTACTCATCTGTGGAAATTGTCTTATTTGACTATGGACAATTCTTTCTTGTCCAATTCTCCCGTAGTGAGATTCTTAGGAAAAGTATCTGATTACTAAGTGTTGATACCCGACTGGATGTATCAACGTTCCTATCATTTCTTTTGATATGATTTCATTTGAATGACCTGGGTAACGATCCAAGGAGCTTTCGAATGCGTACTCAAATTATGAAAACATGGGATATATTCATATTCGTTAAATGTTTTCGTCTGTATCTGATTTGAAATTCTCTCGCATAGATTATGCGTTAACCTTACTCTTTTAAGGTTAGTTATGTCTCCTAATATCCTTGAATCTGTGAAGGATTATGTGTTATTATTAGTCTTTTGAGAAGTTCACATCTTATCAACGGTAATGAAACTTGAAAGTTGATAGTGCCAGTAGAATGGATTGATTGATTATGACATGACGAAATTGTCTTAATTGATGGGAACTCGAATTGAATTCCCCTAAATGATAAGATGTTGATTATCAAAAGTGATCTAAATAATTCTTGATGGATGACCATATCCTGCATTTGGACTTGAAATTATACCGTGAATGGTTGTGAATTAGTCATAGATATTATAATCTAGAAAGAACCTAATATGAATTTATTAAAAGATGTTTCTGTTGTCTGAAACTTTAGGAGGTATTTATTGGTGAATTACCTATACTTTTGCCATTAAGGCAAGTTGAAATTGGTAATGATTATATTCCCGGTGATGCACCTGTGGCTTGTGCACTGTACGTCAGCACCATCTGAATTAAAAGAATTACCGTAGAACTGAGAGAGTTGTCGGAGAAAGCTCTTATTCTACCAAGCTCGTCATTATGAGGAGCTATGGTGTTATTATTTCTTATATTTGTTGAATTACCATGAACTAGGTAAATTGATGATAAAAATCTATATCCACTACCCACGATGATAGATTTGTTCGATCATTTACAAGGTTCTAGCGTATGTTTTAAAGATTTGATCTATGGCATGGTTATCATCAACTTCGCATCCGCGAAAAAGATTATCTATTCTAATTACTACATTCAGAACTTGTAATGAACATTATGAGTTTCACGTGATGTCGTTTGGATTAACTAATACACATGTAGCATCCATAAATTTGGTGAATCACGTGTGTAGGCTGTAATTTGATAAATTCATGCTTGTAAGCATTAAGGACCATCTGTTTGTTTATAAGAATAGGAAGGAGTTAATAATTATTTATAGATTTCCCTGAATTGGCCGAACAACGAAGACCTGCACCTTGAATATTTAACATGTGATTTAAGGCTTAATCTTTTACATTATTTGACCGTGTGATTAATAAAAAACGGAATCTATATTGACTCTTCAAAATTAGAGCCATTTGAAACTTTGGGTTTTACCAAAAAGAAAGTGAAAATATGTTTTGACAAATGTTTTATCAAAAGAATTTTTAAGGGATTATTTCCTTATACTAAAATCATTTAACTAAACTCCTGTTTAGGGGTAAATGTTTGTTTATACCTCAAGACAACCTAAGAGGGATTAAGGAAACCATGACATGAAATTTAAAACGACAATTTTTGCTTGTCAACTAAGAAAATTGTGACCAAAGTATAAATAAAGATTTTTCGAACATTTACGAAACTCACTAATTATTTTCAGTAAATCAATAAAAATCGTGATAATTAAATTCAAATTTATTCTTTTGAACATTTTCTATAATTGGACGAACCGAGAAATTTAAATCTTTTTTCGTTTACATTTCATAAAAACTAAATATTTATTATTTAATTACTTGCAATAATTATCGACGCTTTAGTTGTCGGATTGAGTAAAACTGATAAAAATGATAGCTGAGACGAAACGAAAACTTAGAAAATATGAAGAAAGAAATTTTGAATAAATACGGTCATAATAATTATTTCATCAGGGAAGGTGAATGTAGATACTGACACATAATATAGAAAGGATAAAGAATCAAATAGGATTTATTCCTTAGTAATGACTGTGCAAAATAAATTTCCGAACAATTTAAAAATAGCCGATGCTTGTAAAAAGGGGTTCGTGGCTAATGTGAACCATTAGAATTAA
This sequence comes from Glebionis coronaria, assembly GCA_025667525.1. Classification (NCBI taxonomy): domain Eukaryota; kingdom Viridiplantae; phylum Streptophyta; class Magnoliopsida; order Asterales; family Asteraceae; genus Glebionis; species Glebionis coronaria. Next base: position 178,496,633 of record CM046880.1, on the reverse strand, counting down.
GAAGCCAATGGCGTTAAATGTATAAAAGGTTACTTATGGTTGCCTAAATATAGAGGTTTGTGAGATATAGTTATGTTGGAATCTTGTAAGTATAAGTATTCTATTCATGACATTTCAGATTTAATGTATCTTTATTTGAAGAAGTTGTACTGATGCAAATTATGAAGGCAGACATCGCCTCATACATTAGTAAACGTCTAACTATTGCAAAGGTCATCATCTGAATTTGATTCGATTTGGGTCATCATCGACAGACTGACCCAATCTGCTAATATCATTCCTGTTAATGATAGATTCTTGATGAAGAAATTGTCTCTTTTGTATTTAAAGGAGTTGTGTAAACATAGTGTGCCTGTATTGATCATCTCTATCAAGATCCTCGCTTTGCATCGAATTTCTAGAGATTTGCTCAGAAGTCATTAGGAACAAACCTTGATGAGGGTACTGTTTACCACCCCAATCGAAGGGACAAGGTAATGTAATGATACAAAACACTAGAAGTCTTGTTTTATGTTTGAATGATTGACCTTTGGTAATGCACCGTATAATCGTTTTCCTCTGGAGAGATTATAATTGATAATTATCGTATTAGGATTGAGATCGAATCTTGTGAGGATATATATGAGAGCATCTGTAAGCAGGAGTTGGGATGAAGACACCCGACATACACCCATTGTGAGTTGGACATGTCTTTTAGGTTTCAGGTTTCCTATGAGGACAAACCTGACCTTACAAGATACCCGACCTGTGAAACCTGAAATGCTTTTTGAAATTAGGATCTGATTATTGACTGCCAGTAGTGGGCAGGAGGTTATATGAATATGAAATGTAGATCTTGAAGTGCAGGATGGGTAGAAAAGTTATGCCAAAAAAAAAATTCACCATAGAAAGATGAATTGAAGATCTGAAAGATCATGGGAATTAAGTCCTCGTTATATGGGACCATTGAGATGATGTAAAAGTTGGTTTGAAAGGCATATAAGCTTGATCTACCCTATGAATTCAAGGGCTGCGTGAATTATGTTTCGTAAATCGAACTTGATAAAATATCTATCAAGTGAAAATCTGAGTACTTCTTGATAGAGTTTAGATCGGCGAAAAGTTGCATTCATCAAAAACCCGTGAACATCATGGATAGAGAAAGTAAGTCAACATTAAGCCTGATCTTATTCTCGTAGTTATGTTTGACGAAACTCGCGTATTGTAATGAATTACATTTGAGAGAAAAGATCGAATGTGGAGGAAATACCCACATGGCTCTAACTCTATAAGAAGCGAGTAGTAAGATAAATTTATCTTTGAGGACAAAGATCCTGTTTAGGGGTAAATGCTGTGACAATCCGTCAATTTATGGTTGATATTTTATTCTCAAGTATAATTTAAAAACATTATTTTAATGTTATATTATGAACTCACTTATTTTTGGGAAGAAATTTGGGTTTACATCTTGAAGTAGCATCGATTACGTCTAAACCGGAGGATTCTACGTTACATGCTTACGTTTACATACACCGTTTTGGTGATAGTCCAACACTTCAGGAAATAAATTTATCCTTGAATATTATTATTGAATTTTAAATTTGTGTTAATTCATAAACTCACAAATTTACGAGAAGAGATTAGAACTTACGTGAATAATTTAGCGTCCTTTACGACTAAACCGAAAACCCTAGGTTTACGTATTTACGTTTTTGAACTCGTTTTTTGATGAGGCAATTTTTATTAGATTCGTTTTGTGCCGTTGACTCATAATTTATAAAAACGTTTTTCGTAAAACGACCCGAGGGCAGGCAAATCGAGGAAACTAGAATCGAGGAGTACCCTTAAATTAATAGGGATGGGACAAGCTTACACTTTCCCACCCCTATACAAGTGGAATCCAAGAGTACATAACACACTCTTGATGTGTCAAGTTTACTTAAGTAAACAAGGACACTTGTCCTTGTTTCTTTCCAAACCACTTAACCACAAAACAAGCTAACCATAAACCATTTCTCACACATGCAAACCAAGAAACTCTCTCAACTCTTACTGTTTCCCCTTGAACGTCCAACACCACCATTATATCACCATCATCATCAAATTTTGACCATAAACAAAAGATATAATCAATATATGTTGATAACCACACCAAAAGATGAAGATTGGAGGTGATTTTAACATATAAAAAGGAGTTTTCATGGAGGTCTTTGGGCTGATTTTCAAGAAGGAGTTTAGCGCTGATTTGTTTAAGGTGTCTTCATATCCTTGGTAATCTTGAAGGTGGTCTTGATATTTCATAAGATTGGTTACCAAAACCAAGCCTTGTTCATCCAAAATCTCAACCTTTTCATCACTAATGGTGGTATAGAGATTGTTTCTTCCTATCATCTTGTTATTTTTATTATGTAATCTTGTATTTTCTTTATTTATGTATATGTATATGATGATGAATGATGACTAAAAATATTATGTGGGGATTTGGTGTTGATAAACATGGGTAAAAAGATGGAAAAGCACATGTAAAATGGTTAAATCATTCTTAAAATAATTGGCTGTATAAAACAGTAAGAAACCATATGATAAACTGATAAAATGGCATAGTGGAATCAATATACAGTAATTATTAAGTCTTTTACACATGTGAGAGTTGGCCATGCAATTGAATCATTATAATGAGTGAGATATGATCAAAACAAAATTGATGTATCAATCTGAATAGTCTGTTTTGTGAGGACTGTTAGGGATACTTAGACTTAGATTGAGCAGTATCAAAAGCTAATTTAATTTTAGCACATATCATGTAGTTTATGGTTTCCAAAAATGAGCTTCTATCTCCTTGTAGAACTCAAGATATGATAAAAATGGTGAAAGTGAAACTAAAAATCAGATTTGTGAAATTAAAGTATAATAGTATTATAATAGCACTCAAATAAATATAGTATAAAATGTAAAATTAAAACTCACTAACTTATATATAAAATTTATATAAGTATGTACAATAATAAATAAATGAGACATTTTATAAAAATGGCAATTTGATAAGTTTTATAAGTTATAAAACTAAAAACATGATTTTTACGTCTTTTTGGCTATAATCGTAAAATTAACGTTTTCGTCAATTAAAACTTAGATGGATGGACCCGTCTAATGTAAACTTTTTAAAAGTCATATACTTATATATAAGTACTTAACACAAGTAAAAACCGATAAAACCCGAACTATATAACATATGGACATTAACGGGCTAAGTTAGCCTTATTGGACTATAAACCCGACTAGTTGGTAAAACACTTATAAGCTTACTTATTGGGCTTAACCCATTTGGGCCCAACATGTAATGTATAATACTGATTTTAAAAGTATAATTGGGCTAATGAAAAGTATTGGGCTTGTAATAGGCTTATTGGACCTAAAACATGTAAATAGGTAAAACTAGTAAACTAGTATAAAAGTTACCAATACATAACACTAAAACGAGTAAATGAGAAGGTATAAACCCACTTGATCATCATCATATATACAAAATCATCATATGTATACATAATTTTTATTTTGATAAAGTCATTGGGAAAAAGTCTAAGACGAGTATTATTTGTCTAGGTTTCCGTGATTGAAGCACGTACCGTACATCCAAATCGCCGATAACCGCCTTCCCACATCAACGTGAGTTCATAGCCTCGCACTCATTTAAATGTTTTTATGAAATGTTTTATAAACCCGCGAGGGAGATAACATGTTAGTTTTGATAAAATCGGACACCATTTGTCCCGATTGTTTGTTTATTGATTTCGACCCGAATGATTGTATGACCCGATGAAAGAATATATGACCCGATAAATGAAATGAAATGGATTATTAAAGTTAGGTTATGTCACTAAAACTCCCATTAGCATGAATTGTGAACTACCGGGATTTGGTAGACGCTTATGCATATAATAGTACTACTTGGGGACTATCACCCCAGTTCGCGCCTTGACGGTTAATCCCCGTCGTGCCACATTAATTGGTAAGCGAATTTATGTATGAGAAGATTTACACAAGCGTGATTATTGTGACGACACGCTAACTTAGATGGGGAAATTGAGTTTCGGGCTAGCTACCCGTTGTTTGTTGTAGTAAGGTAACAATGTCATGCGGCTTATAATAATCCAAATAACGAAATACTGCTATACGCACTGAATTACGATATATTGTCTGACTAGCAATACGGGGTCTTATTATTGATATAATGTTCGTGTTTTGGTTATACATAACCATATTCATATAACGGTTTTTATTTAACTCTATTCAACGTTATAAAACGTATTGTATGATGTTTTTAACGACAATGGTTCGTATAATGATTTTAAAGACGAAAGCCTATATTGTGATTTTTGACAAAGATTTGTATAAAATGAATTTGGCTATTTTATGGCCTATTACAAAGATTTGTACAAAATGATTTTCAGTAATAATTATAAACCGATGATATATTAATGGTTTTATTAAACTCTATGAATTCACTCGGCGTTATCGCTGACCTTTTCTTTTAACATGTTTTGTCTCAGGTACTTGAAGGTAATTCTCGGGAAGAAAACAAGAATTCATGGCCCGCACTTAAATAACAATTTCCATTCAAATATTTTGTAAAATTGTATGAAATGACTATGACTTGGGACCTATGTAAATTTGATATTTATGAATGGAAATGCTTTATTATCAAACGACGCGATTTTTAAGCGTTGTCTATGATGTGAGTAATGTGCTATCCCGTAACACCCACGAGTCTTCCGCTGTATCGAATTGTGTAAATTTGGGGGTGTTACACAGGATCTAGCTGGAATCTATGGTAGATTTATCTATGAAGATAATCTAATCAATAGACGATATCCTGGGTCTAAGAAAGCCTTGATTACAAACAACTCAACAAACCCAACCCCTGTTAGTCATGGACCCATATCAACTGCTTTCTATTCGAATGCAATTATTCAGGATTTTCAAGAAACTTTACATGCTGAAGTTGATGAAAGATCCAATACGGAATATATAAGGGATTTAAATCTAGACTTTTATGAAATAGCCCTTTTGACAAATACGAAACGTTATATCAAAAGAACTATATTTTTGAGAAATTAGTCCACTAAGGGAGTGGATTATTTTACATGTGGTAAAACGGGTTATTTTGTAAAATATTGTCTCTCAAAAACACCCTTGCCCTCTTATAAAAGTCCAAATTCATCTTCAAGGAATGATAATTTTGCAACCAAAATCCATGCTTTAGTTGATTCAGACTCCCTCAAATAATCAACGTTTTTCAGAATGATAAGGAAAATTAAAAAGGATTACAGATCTGAGTATAAGAAGGTCAAAGCTAAGCTTGCATTATTAGAAGCTGGACCTTCAAATGTTCAAGCTCAGAAACCTAGTCAAAACAAAGCCAAAGGTCTGGTAGTTGAAACCTTTGATTTGGATGATGAAGAAGTGTCTTTAGTAGATGAAGAAGTCACATATCAAGTGCTGATGGATCTAGCTGATGACGAACTTACTATTGGAAAGAATCATGCTAGAAATGAAGAATGGGTTGACATCACTATGAGGAAGGTAAACATACTTCTGTCTATGGATGATGAGTCTGTGATTGCAGTGTTTTACCACTCTTTAGGAAAAGAGCGTAAATAGGGAAAAGTATTAAGTGATGATTTAGGAAAATCAAGCACTAATGACCCTAAGGTGAAATTCAAGTTCATTTCCGAAGGAGGTATATGTGTGTGAATAATTCGTAATTGGTTTGAGATTTATATTGGTTAGAAGGGGATGAGAAAAGAGAACGGCGAAGACGTGAAATTAATTACTACTACGACTACACGTAAAACCGTAAAATGAGCAAAAATAAAAATTAATTTTAAAAATTACCAAAAATTCAACAAAAATCAAAATAAATAAACTAAGAGTTTACCAATGATCAAAACGTTTTCAAACCTTTTAATTAATTAAATATTTAATTTTTAATTGCTAATTAAAGTCCTAAACATCAAATTAATTATCAAAAAGCCCAAATAAAGATTATTCAATTGGTAAACCTCTAAAATGACCTAAAAAGATTAAAAACAATTTTTAGAAATTTTTAAACTAATAAAAACTATTTAAAATGACTTAAAAACTATTAAAACTTAAAATAATTATAAAAATTAATCTAAAGATGATAAAATTAATCTAATAGTTGCAAAAATCCTATTTTAATGTATTTAAGCTAAGAAAAATATAAAAAGTGCAAAAATGTGAAATTTTAAAAATAATAATAAAATAATATTAAAATAATATTGAAAATCCAAAAATTCTAAAAAATTCTAAAAACTTGCAAACTAATTTATTTTGACCTAATTAAACATAAAATGAAAGTGAAATGACCAGAATACCCCTATTGGGCCTCAAAATGGGCCAAAACCCAAAACAGTCAACACAAATGGGCTTAATGGGCCCAAAAAGTCAAACTAAGCCCAAATGACTTGGAAAAACACTATCGGACTCATAATTTAATTCTAAACACAAAACTCTGAAGGCTCAAAGGCTGACATTGAGCTTATCACAGCTTAATGAACAAACAACTTATCCTTATTGGGCCATTAAGCAATAAACCAATGCCATAAGCTCTAATTTGACACACAACCTTCTTTTGGGATGCTAAAGAGATCTGAAAAAGAAATTTTGAAAAAAGCACACTCAATAAGCCAGAAATAAGCAAAGTACAAATCCACTAAAAGACAAAATAGTCGGGTTTGAGATTTAGGGCACCTCAGGACTTGATTCAACTTGCAAAATGTCACAAATGACTTCAATAAGCCAAAACAATCAACTAAAATCCAATAAGCCAAACCAATAAGCTGGAATAAGCCAATAAGCACTTATGAAAAAGTCAACTAAGTTGGTTTTCTAGTCAAACCCTAAAGTCAACACACCAATTGCTCCAGTATGAACAAATGGGTCAAATAATGAGCACCTATTACAAAATCCAAGTTTTTGTTGGTTAAAATAAGCTAGAATAGCTTATTGATAAGCTGATGACCAATTAACACTAGTAGGGGGAACTTTCAGTAGGAACTGGTTCCCACTGCCTTGACTTTTTGACCTGTGATTTGTGAGAGATCCAGTTGGATTCAAATGGAAACAAGGGCACCCTTGTGATCAGTAAACCACAAGGACTCTATATCAACAAAGAAATCACAATTTGGTTCACACAATAAGCCCAAAATAAGAAAATAGTCCACAGATATTGCACAGACCTGGATTTTAAGCAGTTATGAACACTTAAGCAGTTTTAAGCTAGAATAAGCACTCCAAATTCAATCAGATGCATACACAAGCTATATAAACTATGATTAAGCACAAACAAACTTAAATCAATCACTGAAACAAGGTATGGAACAAGATCAAAGCAGATTATACATGTTGTCATGAACTTCAAGAACACATGCACACTTTGCTGATATAATTGACCACAAATCCAATTTCAACAATCAAATCCTACTTCCCTGGTGTAACTAACTAGGTTTAATCACTTGTTAACCCTAATCTATGATTAGATCTAGGTGTCCCTTAAACCACAGCCAATTTCAACAAGTATACAAGATTTTAGAGCTTAATTTTGATTCTAGGTGTTTATATGCACAAAGCTTGCAGATAAATAACACTTGGCACTTATGAGATATGTTCCAACACAAAGCAACACAAAGCATCAGCTCAAAATACCACAAATCCAAATCAAGCTGTTATCCTAAACAACCCTTAATCTACCATTTTTCAAAGCAACTTGTGATTTTCACTAATAACCTACTGATTTTATGAATAAAAAACACTTACTAGGTGACAACTAACAGATTCAAACACTAAAATCACAACCTCAAACACAAGAACACAAAATCAAAGCACAAAATCCAAAACAGGCAGTAACATGAAATATTTATGGGAAACTTAAACAAGGGATTATACCTGTCCTCCACAACATCCTAGGAGGACCAGCTATGCTCCTTGGACCTTGTTCAACAACTACAACAAGACCAAGGTTCTTCAAAAAGGAAAATCAAAACCTGCTGATGTTCAAAGTAGAACAAGGTTTTGATTATGATATATCTTCAACACAAATGAGCAAACAACTCAACCAAGAGCTCAAAACTCTTCTCAGGCTTGGTGTCAACAAGCTTGAAGGAGCTTAAGGCCTTTGGCTAAGGGTTAGTACACAATGATAACCAAAACATAACCAAGGATTTCAAGGTTTTTTGAACCTTTGAAAACCTTCAAAGAAAAAGACGTGCCGTAATGTCACACCCCACCATGGCGGAATATGGGGCGCGACGTATGGATATCATCACAACAAACGGTGTCTCTATAGAGAAAACTAAAATGCAACTATAATGTCATAAATGGCGACACAAAGGTCATGACAATATCTCAATATAGCAGGAGTCTAGGTAAGTAGGTAACAGTCCTACCACTTACCCAAGACAAACAATAAACATAAACCAAACAAACATATAGGTGCCAACATGTATCACTTATAAAAAAAATAAAGGTAAACTAAGAAGGAACGGGGATCTCCTTCTATATGCAATCCTAAGGCATCCAAGTCTAGCCACTTCTATCCTCACGCTTAACCACATTCATACCTAAAAGAGACACTAAAACACGTCAACATAATGTTGGTGAGAGTCATAGGTTTAGACTCCAACGCTAAATCAGTTATAAGCTGTGAATAACAACCATCAACACAATAACATATGGACAATGTGTTACAAGTATGCATTAACAACTAACCTTCAAGATCAAACATTCCAAACCAAATCCAAGGCCCCCAGCCTTACCAAACACCATGGTACCATAGATGATCACACTATGTACCTATCCCAAGGCCCCGCCTTACCAAACACCATGGTACCATAGATGATCACACTAGGTACCTATCCCAAGGCCCCGCATTGTCATTATCCATTGGTCCCATAGATGATCACACTATGTACCTCTCCAATCCAAATCATACACAAGCAAGAATCACATAGCAGTTAATCACATAATGTACACACAAGTCCATCTCAAACCTTAAAACATTCACAACATCAATTTATAAATAACTCAACAGAGTGTCTCTTCCATCCCATCTGGAAGTCAAAATCAATAGTAAACATGGGACTATGAAACTCACCTGATTGCTTCTTCACAAGTCCTCGCACTAGCAACAAGCTAACAAACCAAAAATACGCAATCAATACATGAACCAATCACTAAGATGGCTCATCAACCTATGATGGACATCTAGCCTATTCCCATATAAATACCTCATTGATAAGCTCTAAACACCCCATTACCCTTCCCTAACAAGTCCTTAACTTGGTTAAGTTTAATAACTATCCCGTTCATATTTTACACAAAACAGTCCAAATCTTAGGTCTCCAAACTTAAAGTCAAACATCCACTTAAACATACCCATGGTTTCTGTAAAAAGAATATTCATACCTTTACATATGTTAGCTAACACCTCCCACTTGCCCCAACCTTAAAGCTACTGTTAAGGCCCCGATATATATATATATATATATATATATATATATATATATATATATATATATATATATATATATATATATATATATATATATATATATATATATATATATATATATATATATATATATATATATATATATATATATATATATATATATATATATATATATATATATATATATATATATATATATATATATATATATATATATATATATATATATATATATATATATATATATATATATATATATATATATATATATATACTTTTGTCACTCCAGATTTACTGATTTTAAACTTACAAAAAGTTTGTTACAATCAGGGGGTCTTACCCTAAACCACAACCTTAGTCAAAGTGCATATACTTACTAAAATATATAAACCATCTCTCATGTTCGTTAGAAGATCCCAATGCAACCCTAAGTACCCCAAACAACCCAAAACTTAAAAAGAAAACATGCTGAATTCAAAACTGTTTTGACATCCGACTGTTGTAACCTATTTTTGACCCACTTTCCAACCTCAAATTTAGTTCTCGTTTCTTGCATTGGAAAGCCACTTCAATTACCTTTTCAGGGATACTTGGATCGCAAAATAAGAGTTTGTAGAACTCCTAATATGATCAAAACAATTGACTCAAAATTCTGCCCAGTTTTTAAAAATGGGTTTAACTAAATTAACCTCATTAATTAACCCTAATCCCAATAATTACAAGCCCTAATTTATGTAATAATTTTTTAACTCGTTATTATAACATTAATTTACTCTTTTTAAATTAAAGCCTAACCTAAATCCATCATAAGATGATGTACACATGATTAAAAACAAATTAAATGAAAAGGGATTAAAGGTTTTTACCTTAACATTAATGAAAGATGAAATTTTTGAAGAAACCCTAAATCCTCCATTGATGAACTCACATGTGTTTTTTTGTTTCCAGGGATTATGAAGTGTTTTGATGGTAAAAATCCTTATATGTTTATTTGTTACCCAATCCTAGCCCAACCCAAACACTTTCCCCTATTTTCCTTTTCCCCCCTTCTTCTTTGGTGCGTCTAAACCGACCCAAACACCCCTTAAATTCGTTTTTTATTTATTTTTATTATTTAATATCATGTTATTAATATTACCTTAATTTTCCTTAATTTATTTCAGCTCCTAAAGCTTCCAAAACCACAAAACCGTAAACTAGTCAAATTTACGCGTTTTACCGTAAAAGACGTAAAATATACACTTTTAAAAAAAATCTCAAATTTTGAAATAAACTTTATAACTAGGTCCTAAATGACTTAAAACCATCCCGAAAAATATCCATATGACTAATTACCTCATCTGAGACCTCCAAATGCTAAACCGTAAATCGTAAAAATACGATTTTCTATAATACATATACGTATACGTAAAACCACTAAATAACACCATTTCACTTCATAGTCACTATCATGTGAACTCATGAACATGAAATCATCACACATCGTTTCACTCACAAGGTACCCCGTACCGGAAACGATATCTAAACCACAATCTATACACACCAATAAGCACATAAACACATAAAGACACGTAACTAGCACAAAATAAAACTAAGTGACGAACCTCAAAACCAGGGTTGTCACATCACTCCCTCCTAATATAAATCTCGTCCCGAGATTTACTCCTTAGGATCAACACAAAAACAACAAATCACACGAGGATACTTGTTCTAAATGAACTCCCCTCATTTCCACTTGAACTTTAGTTCAAGTTGCAAAATACCACATATACAAACCAAAAATAATTAAACTCATTGCCAAACTCTTGACCTCACAGTCAATACACCTCACAGATGACTCTTTGATGAAACAAAGACTCTTATTAACACAAGTCCTGATTAATCGTACATGCACAATGCATTCTCAAACAACATTTACCAATCTCAATACATGAAATGTATCATGTATACAACTCATTTCCCCCATGAAATTCTATGCTCATAAGCTACTGGTCCAATTTTTCCAAAGTTCATAAATGGACCTACAAAACTCTACATCAACTCTTCCATTTTACCAAGACATACCACCCGTTACTATGGGTGAAACTCCCTACATAACTTTGTCACTAAATCTAGTGGTTTCCTCCTTTTCTACATAGCACACCTTGTTGCTCTCATTCTTTCCACAAACACCATTACCACATTAGTAGCCTCTTTTACCAATTCTATTCCACAATGGAGACAACTCATCCTATCCTTTCTCTGATACCATTATGTCACACCCCACCATGGCGGAATATGGGGCACGATGTATGAATATCATCACAACAAACGGTGTCTCTATAGAAAAAACTAAAATGCAACTATAATGTCATAAATGGAATTTATCGACTTCTAGTATGATAACTATCATTATATGAAAACTCAGCCATCGCTAATAAGTTTCCTATTCCCTCTAAATAATCACTCATGCCCTCAGTATAACACATAAGGTTGTATAAATATCTCACTTGCCTAACCCTTCCAGTTAGCTGGATATACTCATATCCAATCATGTACATCAACTCCCTTCAGTCCGTACCCCAAACTACTTAAAAATTCCAATTTCCTTACAAAGTGACCTATGACGGTCTTTCACATATCCATTAGTCCTTCCAACTTCTCAACCACGTAACTTCTCATTCCTCTTGAAATATGAGATGAATTAGTCAGTCTATCGACTATCGCCCAACTCTCATCGTACTTATTCCTCCACCCCATTATGTATCCCTTTCACTAACTTCATACTTACATTGCCCTTTCTAAGCTACTCCTATCTCTGTAAGAAGTATAGTCTACGTCCCTTTTCTCCATATGATTGTCCAAGCCACGCAACATACATGTTGACGCGTTCTCTGCTTTAGACAACTCAACTCGTGCAACCTGCATCCTTCATCCAAACCACCCTAATACGTCATCCCTATAGTTCAAGTTCTCTCAGCTTCACCTCATTCTTCTTATTGCAGGTCTCATCGACCATGCTTGCCTTTCCTAGATGGTACTTGGCCTTGCAATTTTCTTTCGTCACTTAACTCCACCCATCACCTTTGCCAAATGTTCAATCAAGATGATTGAATATGTGTTGGAGACGTTCATGATCCGTATAGATCATTTTCCACATCTCGTACACCAAATGCCTCTAGCATTCTAGGCAGATATAACAGTCTAGCTCCACTAACTAAGTCTATCCAGTTCTTCCAAACCTTCAGTTTCCTACAACGTATAAGCGATCGCCTTTCTTTGTCGTCCTCGTACGCGTCGAAATCCTTGCTCCACGTCTCGTCATGCTTTGCGAATTCATCCAGTCCTTCTGATAATGTCAAGATCTGCTCATTATCCAGTCCACCTCTTCGGTCTCCAAAATGCTTCCTCATCCTTCTTCACTTTGATCTTTGCTGGTTCCTTGATATGCCATCATCTCTGACTACTCGTCATAGTACACTTAATCCTAAAACTCACACTTGAAAATCTCGCGTATAATTCCCTTTCCTAACAACTCCAAATCAACTCATAATTTACCTCACACTCTTTCTAAGATTTTGGTAGATCAAGATGTCGTCAATGCTCCCGATGACAACTCGTTTATATACGTTCATGCACACTCGGTTCACTGACTCCATGAAAACCGCTCGTGTTTTGGCGATGCCAAAATCATAACCGTAAACCCAAAGCGTTCATACAACATCCTTAGCAGTTTCAACTATGTCCTCCTTGCAGCCTCTCTTAGGGCCAATACGAATAAATTCCTACCTCGTTCGACTTGCAAAATTCTACACGCATTTTAAAAGACCAATGCTTCCTCTCAACAGACAACTCAACCGCTTTCCACATCCGATCTACTACTAAGAAACTCAACTTTTACCTTGCATCCGTTGCAATTTCCATCAACTCTTGTTCTTGAAATCATTCCATCAACAATTGCCTTGGAAAGGCACCAACTGCAACTCCTCTAACTTCTCCTACTTGCTCTATTCATGGTTCTATCTCAAAATAATAGGCAAACCAACTAAATTTCAGAAATTTTCAGAAAACATACATGCCTTACGAACAATATCCCCTTCCAACACTCTCTATGGCACGTTACTTGTGCCAATATCCATACATTACACAAATCACTATTCATCTCCTTTGGCACTCCTAATAGACGTCATGACCACATTAGTTCGTCTACGAACCTCTTTCCTCCCCACTAAGGGTATTCCGACCGTTCTCTCATGGTCACCTACTTAAGCGTGTAGGCGAGACCAAGTCTTTCATATGACTACCTCAACGCTCCCGAACAATACGAAACCAAAACTACATCCTGAATCCATCAGATACGATCAACGAATCAAACCCACAGATAACTAACGACATTTCACGTGCACCAGTTAAAACAAGTCAAAACCACGAGACTCAAAAGAAAACTCAAACCCAAAACGTGTATCAATTCAAAATGACCCATGACAACGAAAAAAATAATCCAAGAAACACCCTATGGCAACCAAACATATTACACCCCGCGACATATTATTTAAACCGTGCAAAAGATCGAATTTTCCAAAAGAATATATATCTTTTTTTTATTATTACCTCCCACATCTATGTGACTCAAACAATCTACAAATAACCCTCTTGACGAACTCAAAACTCAACTTAAAAACTAGGTATCCCGTGCATCCCAAATCATAAAAATAAACTACTATTCAAACTCAACCTTTAACCCGACACTTGTACAATAATTTCGGCCAAGATACTGACCTCCCATGACTATATATTCTGAATATTTGAAAAGTACGTTCCGAGTACATGATTTTTGGCTTTTGAATCACTCAAAAAGCTCTAAAAACGAACAAGTTATGACCAAATCAGTTTTATACTAGTTGTTTTTTTTAAAAAACTAAAGAGTAGACTCAGTGATTAATGTACCCCTTTTAATGACAGATTAATTGTATGTGAAATCTACATAAACTCAATTTAACCTTGTATTAATAATTATAAATGACGTGAATCGGTTAAACCCAATTATATAAACTATGTAAGTAAAAAGAAATTTTACTTCGCTCTATTTTAAAGAAAGTCTTTTAGAATTTGAAATAAATAAGTGTTGATTAAAAGAAATCTTATGTTACATCTTGTTTCAAACACGACTCCAACACCTTATCCTTATTTTACCGAATACAACCAACTATCTAACCCTATAATAGATTTCCAAGTCCCCCTTTTTCTCAATATATACCGACCAAAAGAAATGTAAGACCCAACACAAAAGATTTCATTATTTCAAAAGAAATCCCAAGTTATTTCAATAGACTTAAAACCAAGAACACCATTTTAAAATGTACACGTGAAATACGAAACTCAAAGAATACGCTACAAGACACACTTCAAAAGATTCAAAACGTCGTTGAAACTCCACCAAACTCGAGCACTAATAAATTGTTTAAACACAAGAGAGCACTAGGTACGTTCAAGTTATAATAACTACTGAATGACCGTAAATCATAACATAACATCTATTAGTATATATACATCCGCATATGTATACCTATCGAATCTCCCAAACATACTCGTTATCATACATGTCAAGTCAATCAATCGCTTTATACGCTCGTTTTTCCATACAAGTAATCACCATCTCACCGTGCCACAACAAAGCATAAAACCCACTTCCAAAACCAAACCATATCGTGTGACCTCATAATCACACAACACGACTATAACTCAAAACATATAACATACTAAAAAAATAGCCATATCATAGGCAGCCATTACATAAACCCATATATTATACGTATACCCAAATCTACATCTCATCATATACAAGCATGTACTAACCCTCTTTCCTGCAATCATACTTGAGAACCCATTGAAGTTGTGGTACTTGTATAACTATGTTGGCCACCATACTTATACAATTACCCTTGCCCCAATGCACTCCCTCCTATGATGACACTTATAAGAATCAACACAACATATAACACATAAATCCATCTACTCACATAAGCTCATAACCACATAACCATAAAGTCCAAAACTCCATCTATTAAAATAACAGTTATACTCTTGGAATACAAAAATCCATACTCTAGCTAAAACAGCATAGACTAAATCCCAAAACGAAAACAAAATCAGTTATAAGTCATGTCGCCCATAAGAGTGGAAACAGCTTAAAATCCTTTCTACCCATGTACTCCTAGTAACTCGAACCACCACACGATTCTTAGGGAACATGACTTAAACATTAAAAGAAAAATAACATACCTCAGGTATATAAAATAACTCAACAAAAGGTAGAAACTACCTCGTACCAAATTATGTACTATAATGTACAATTTAAGCAAAATACAACAATGACTAGCGTGGACGATTATGGTTCAACCCACACTAATCACAACCCGAAAAGAAAATAACATGTGACTAAGTATGAACATACTATGGTTCAATTCATACTAGTCAAAACATCGCAATAAATAACATCCAAACATATCAATTATCATAAAATGCACACATACTCCTATGACGCCTATATGCAGGGACCCTTAAGCTATAGACTAGGCTACACGACTAGGCAACCTAATTCTCTATAACCATTGTTCTCTGATACCATTGGATATCATCACAACAAACAGTGTCTCTGTAGAGAAAACTAAAATGCAACTATAATGTCATAAATGGCGACACAAAGGTCATGACAATATCTCAACATAGCAGGAGTCTAGGTAAGTAGGTAACAATCCTACCACTTACCCAAGACAAACAATAAACATAAACAAAACAAACATATAGGTGCCAACATGTATCACTTATAAAAAAAATAAAGGTAAACTAAGAAGGAACGGGGATCTCCTTCTATATGAAATCCTAAGGCATCCAAGTATAGCCACTTCTATCCTCACGCTTAACCACATTCACACCTGAAAGAGACACTAAAACACGTCAACATAATGTTGGTGAGAGTCATAGGTTTAGAGTCCAACGCTAAATCAGTTATAAGCTGTGAATAACAACCATCAACACAATAACATATGGACAATGTGTTACAAGTATGAATTAACAACTAACATTCAAGATCAAACATTCCAAACCAAATCCAAGGCCCCCAGCCTTACCAAACACCATGGTACCATAGATGATCACACTATGTACCTACCCCAAGGCCCCGCCTTACCAAACACCATGGTACCATAGATGATAACACGATGTACCTACCCTAAGGACCCGCCTTGTCATTATCCATTGGTCCCATAGATGATCACACTATGTACCTCTCCAATCCAAATCATACACAAACAAGAATCACATAGCAGTTAATCACATAATGTACACACAAGTCCATCTCAAACCTTAAAAATATTCACAGCATCAATTTATAAATAACTCAACACAGTGTCTCTTCCATCCCATCTGGAAGTCAAAATCAATAGTAAAC
Organism: Glebionis coronaria; assembly: GCA_025667525.1. NCBI lineage: Eukaryota > Viridiplantae > Streptophyta > Magnoliopsida > Asterales > Asteraceae > Glebionis > Glebionis coronaria. The sequence goes on along the minus strand of CM046880.1, from coordinate 178,479,693 downwards.
ATGGGACTATGAAACTCACCTGATTGCTTCTTCACAAGTCCTCGCACTAGCAACAAGCTAACAAACTAAAAACACGTAATCAATACATGAACCAATCACTAAGATGGCTCATAAACCTATGATGGACATCTAGCCTATTCCCATATAAATACCTCATTGATAAGCTCTAAACACCCCATTACCCTTCCCTAACAAGTACTTAACTTGGTTAAGTTTAATAACTATCCCGTTCATATTTTACACAAAACAGTCCAAATTTTAGGTCTCCAAACATTAAGTCAAACGTCCACTTAAACATACCCATGGTTTCTGTAAAAGGAATATTCATACCTTCACATATGTTAACTAACACCTCCCACTTGCCCCAACCTTAAAGCTACTGTTAAGGCCCCGATATATATATATATATATATATATATATATATATATATATATATATATATATATATATATATATATATATATATATATATATATATATATATATATATATATATATATATATATATATATATATATATATATATATATATATATATATATATATATATATATATATATATATATATATATATATACTTTTGTCACTCCAGATTTACTGATTTTAAACTTACAAAAAGTTTGTTACAATTAGGGGGTCTTACCCTAAACCACAACCTTAGCCCAAGTGCAGATACTTACTACAATATATAAACCATCTCTCATGTTCGTTAGAAGAACCCAATGCAACCCTAAGTACCCCAAACAACCCAAAACTTAAAAAGAAAACAGGCTGAATTCAAAACTGTTTTCACCTCCGACTGTTGTAACCTGTTTTTGACCCACTTCCCAACCTCCGATTTAGTTCTCGTTTCTTGCATTGGAAAGCCACTTCAATTAAATTTTCATAGATACTTGGATCGCAAAATAAGAGTTTGTAGAACTCCCAATATGATCAAAACAATTGACTCAAAATTCTGCCCAGTTTTTAAAAACGGGTTTAATTAAATTAACCTCATTAATTAACCCTAATCCCAATAATTACAAGCCCTAATTTATGTAATCATTATGAACTCATTATTATAACATTAATTTACTGTTTTTAAATTAAACCCTAACCTAAATCCATCATAAGATGATGTACACATGATAAAAAACAAATTAAATGAAAAGGGATTAAAGGTTTTTACCTTAACATTAATGAAAGATGAAATTTTTGAAGAAACCATAAATCCTCCATTGATGAACTCACGTGTGTTTTTTTGTTTCCAGGGATTATGAAGTGTTTTGATGGTAAAAATCCTTATATGTTTATTTGTTACCCAATCCTAGCCCAACCCAAACACTTTCCCCTGTTTTCCTTTTTCCCCCTTCTTCTTTGGTGCGTCTAAACCGACCCAAACACCCCTTAAATTCGTTTTTTTTTTATTATTTAATATTATGTTATTAATATTACCTTAATTTTCCTTAATTTATTTCAGCTCCTAAAGCTTCCAAAACCACAAAACCGTAAAACTAGTCAAATTTACGCGTTTTACCGTAAAAGACGTAAAATATACACTTTTAAAAAAATCTCAAATTTTGAAATAAACTTTATAACTAAGTCCTAAATGACCTAAAACCATCCCAAAAATATCCATATGACTAATTACCTCATCCGAGACCTCCAAATGCTAAACCGTAAATCGTAAAAATACGATTTTCTATAATACATATACGTATACGTAAAACCACTAAATAACACCATTTCACTTCATAGTCACTACCATGTGAACTCATGAACATGAAATCATCACACATTGTTTCACTCACAAGGTACCCCGTACCGGAAACGATATCCAAACCACAATCTATACACACCAATAAGCACATAAACACATAAAGACACGTAACTAGCACAAAATAAAACTAATTGACGAACCTCAAAACCAGGGTCGTCACACTTAACCACAAGATTAAGGAAGGTCTTAGAGATCAAATGGAACTCAGATTTTAGCTATTCCAACACCAACTTTTAATAAACACAAAAGAGATTTCACAAATTTTCAGAAAATCAAATTTTATTTAACTAAAAAGGAATTACAAAGATTGATAGCTAAAATATTGAACAAAGGGACTCTTACAGGTTGAGGTCTCCTTTTATAGGAAAATGCTAGCCTAACACTATTCATAATCCCTAGTAACTGAATTCCCAAAAGTTCCCTTGAAGTCTTCTAGATCATTTGATGGAATGAGCTGTCCAAATGCATCATGGACGTTCATTTTAGCTTGGTAGTTAAGCAGAGAGTCTAGGCTATTGATCTTGACACGTGGCAATCCTTGGGGAATAAGTTGTGATGTGATAGGTGGACGAGGTTGAGTGTGGGACCCTTTGGTGAGTGGAAGTGAGGGTTTTGTATGTGTGTTATGTTTCTGCATGTGTGAATCAAGTGTGGGAATGGTTAATTGAAATTTACCCTTTGTTTAAGTGGTGATAGTTACTGGGTTCATAAAGGTGAACAGTGGTAACTTTTGATCTGAAATTGGGGGATTGTGTTTGTTTGGCGCGTGTTTGTGTATTTAAACTTTGGGAATGGCAGCTTTGGTCCTTGTTCTTTGGCAAAGTATGTATAATAAGAATTTCAGCCTACAAAACGTGTTCCCTTTGTTAATAATCTTTCCAAGTTTATACTTTTGCCACAAAACTTTGGTGAAAAGGTTTAAAGGGTTGTTTTTGCCATTTTTCCATAATTGAGGGACTGAATTTGGACTTTCTTGATCTTCAAAGGTCTTCAATAGGTGTTTGCCTTCATGAGGGACCATAATTGACAAATTAGATTTGATGAGGGACTAATCTTGCCTTTTCTTCAAAGTTGAAGGACCTTTTTGCAATTTTGACAAACTTAAGGGACCAAACTTGTAATTATGAATTCACAAGGGTTTTAAGTGTCATTTCTTCGTTGTTTGAGCATCAATCTTGCATATCTTCAAGTCTTCAAGGTTTAATATTGGATAATTCATGAATTAGGGCCCGGTTCTTTGTACGGCTTCGTTTCTCGTGTCTGTTTTTCCTTGTTTCTTGTGATCTTTTGTCTTTTTCACGATATCCATACCTAAAATACACAAGTAAACAAGCACAAGCATATATATGGTATTTTATGACATTTTAGTGCATTAAAAGCCCGAAAAGAATGATGAGAGCATGTATAAATGCCATCTCATCTGTCTGACTAGAAAAATACCTTAAGTATATAAAAATGATTTGTCGTTTTTTGAAAAGCATAGGTTAGATCTTCTTTCAATATATAAAAAAGTTGTTCTTGAATCAAAAAAATGTAGAGATGAGTTTCTTATTTTGAAACAAGCTAAACTAGAAGCAATAAGTTGTCAACTTTAGAACACCGAACTTACTAAACTTAATCATGATCTTCAAGAACAACTTAAGGAAGAAAAAAGAATCAATGAAAAATGGACAAATAGCTCCACCTTGGCATCTCGGTGTATTAATAGTCAAATCCCTGGCCAAAAGAAGAAGATTTTAGGGGCAAGTCAACTCACTGAAAAGCCTCTTTCTAACGAGATGAGTTAAAAGGCATTTTTACCAGCCTTAGAGGGGTTTGCTCAAGAAATGATACTTAAATCAAATAATTGGATTGAAAGATCAAATCTTGACAGTGTTCTACCTAATTTTGACACTAGCAAAATCTTGATTCCTAAATTTCTAGTAGTTAACAAAATGCTTGGACTTACTGAGATGCCTGATGTCTCAAATAAATTTAGTAACACCAAAGATTTAAGTGTGACTGAGACAGACATTAAGACTCCTCTGCCTCCATTAAAAACTGTAACACCCCATTTTGATAAATGGAATGTCACGCGTGATTATGGTGTGTCATCAAAGCATACAAGGATAAATGTATAAAACATCACATGACCATAAAGGAAATAACAGAAACAAACATCGGTACCCCAAAAGTAGAATTTATCACACACAAACATATGTACTGTAAATGAAAAGGACTAAACAATGTCTATGGAAATCAGTATCAAAGTATAATGAAATGCATAAAGTAATGAAGGCTAGGAAGCTTCCAATCCATATGCACGTACGCTTAAAGTCTACGAGCGTCCTTGAATAATGCCGTTTTGGGAACATGAACGGAAAACGGCTGAGCATAACGCTCAGTGCATGGATATACAAGTATAGCATGAATAATATAAGCACATAAGCATAAAGCAGCAGAAAATACTAAGTCCTGGATAGCCTGGTATATCTTACTAAAACTTGTTTTATAGTTTGAAAAGCCTTATGTTTATCTTATAAAAACTGTTTAACATGTTTACCATTTAGCCAACATAGGTCATGAAATATCAACGTGCATGAATACTTGGAGGGGCGACCTCGTCATCCAATTAGAGGGGTTACTTCTAATTAATATAAGTTTTGGTTAGGAGGGATCAGCTCCATGTGAAGGATGCAATGCACACACCACATTCACCTGAATAATCTGTTGAAAACATGTAACCTAGGATGCACCCATACGCCCCACGTGATAATAATAATATGGCCAAAAGCTGAAGGGACGCCACGAGCTATCACTCCGCCGTGGTGAAGTCATAACACTGGTGCCTCAGTGTTATGGTTATGGTACGTCCATAACTAGGTGAAACTGGTCATGCATGTATATGGCTTTAGGTATCTAATTAAACATAAGCAATCAAAACATATAAAACATATAATGGGAAAACAGTTGGCTGCATTCGGGGAATCCTAATAAGGAAGAATGTCCATACTGAAAGGATGGAGAATCCGTACCTTGTGTCCAGTGAACGAAGAAGACGAACGGAAGAGAGTTCTACTTCGATACCACTAATGCTACATAAATAATATACATGTATAAGTGTCTGATTACTGTGTATGTAAGTAGTTTTATATCATGTCTTAGCTTGTTTTATATGTTCATGTCTTGTTTTACAGATTTTAACGTTATGCTGTGTTTATCATGTATTCTATCTATTCTGATTAAGTATTACTTGTATTTCTTGTGTTATTATACTTGTTGTGTAATAAAAAGTAACTTTCTAAAAATAGCACGTTTCCTAAAATAGAAAGTTTACAAAAATAGAAAGTTTCTAAAAATAGAAAGTTTCGAAAAATAGATTTACTGCTTAAAATAGATAACTTTCTAAAAATAGAAAGTTTCCATAAATAGATTAATTGCCTTAATTAAATATGTTTCTAATAATAGAAAGTTTCCATAAATAGAAGTAAGCTGGATTATTAAGCTAATAATATAAGCTTATGTGTTTACTGATTTATATTCTAAGTCATGTGATATATAGTATAGTTTATTAATCATTACATGTAAATTAAATAAATTATAGGTTAAAGTATTTAATTATATATAACATGATTTATTTAAATAAAGGTAAATCTATGCAAGATTCTGTTAATCAAATCCATGAACACTGCTGGAGCATTGGTAAGGCCAAAAGGCATGACTACAAATTCGTAGTGGCCATAGCGTGTACGGAAAGCAGTCTTGGCGATGTCCTGCTCTTTAACCTGTTGTTGATGATAGCCTGACCTTAGATCAATCTTGGAGAAATGTTTGGTCCATCGGAGTTGGCCAAACAGATCTTCTATGTGTGGTAGTGGATACCTATTCCTGATGGTAATCTTGTTGAGCTCGCGATAGTGTATGCAAAGACGCACACTACCGTCCTTGTTCTTAACGAATAAGACCAGTGCGCCCCATGGAGATGCGCTTGGTCGAATAAAGACTCGTTCCAGAAGTTCTTGCAATTGATCCTTCAGCTCCTTCAACTCTATGGGAGCCATGCGATAAGGAGCCTTGGAAATCGGCTCAGCTCCTAAGATGAGCTCGATATTAAATTCTACTTCACGTGCAGGTGGTATGCCCGGAAGTTCTTCTGGAAATACATCTGGAAACTCTGACACTATCAGCTGATCCAGAATCGATGGGGATTCAGCATCCATGTCATGAACAGTAGCTAGATAGCCCTCACAACCATGTGAAAGTAATGCACGTGCTTGCAGGGTTTATATGATTAGTAAAGACCTTCTTGGTACTACCCCGTTGTGAATGTACTCTGGCGTATTAACATCACCGAAGATGACTCGATATGAATGGAAGTCTATGGTAGCATGATGCTTGGATAACCAATCCATGCCCAAAATCATGTCAAAATCATTCATGTCCAGCGGAAGTGCGTCAAAAGGACGAATCTTGTCATCAAACTCTAGGGGAAGGATCTTGTACACATGGGTTATGCGTACAGAGTCTCTTAAAGGCGTGGAAATATTCAGTATATTATCTAGTGGCATGGGGAGTATCCTAACATTCTTGGCATAAGGAGTAGAGATGACCAAGTGAGTAGCACCCGTGTCAAAAAGAACACATGCAGCTTGACCATACATATACAAGATTCTAGTGATGGTACATGTAGACTTGTTGGCCTGATCGCGAGATGTCGTGTAAACGCGTCCACTAGTAGGAGGCGACTTGGTATCAGCATGTCCTGATGTGCCCTCCATCTCGCCCTTGCGGCAGTCCGTCATGCGATGGCCGGGAAAACCACACTTGAAGCATGCTTCGCTGTTGCGGCGACAAGGCCTTGGGTGCCTACGGTTGCAGGTAGTGCAAAGAGGATAAGTATATCCTCCAGCAGGTGTCATGACTGGCTGTGAGCCTGATAAGAACAATATACATGAGACATGATAATAGGTACAAAGGACAATACGGATAAATAGTATGATGGAATACCAGTGATAGCTGGACGGTTAGGTTGTGAACCTGTAGCAATTCGTAATTTTCGTATCATTATTTATAACACGACTTTTATTTATCATGTTTGTTTTTATAAAAAAATAAATAAAAAATAATAAAATAATAAAAAAATAATAATAATAAAATAAATATGGAATTATCGGTTAATCGACAAGGTTATGGCTTAACGCATCAAATACGTGTCATTTATTATATATCGGCTGAGTCTATGCACGTCATCGACCGTAAATATTCTCTTTATGACATAAAAATATATTTTTTTTGCATTATTTTAATTGTTCGTTTTACGAACATTCTTCGTAAATTTATGATAAACCTAATAAGTGTCATTCATTTATATGATGCGTTAACGTTTATTAAATAATAAGCCCTCCTTTATATATATCGAAATATAAATATTCTCCGAATGTCGACGTTTTTATATTATATTGAGCGTTTATTTTTCGTGTTTTACGTGTAATTATCAAATCGCGTAACTTTTAAATTATCAGAGTTTAATAATACCCGTCTTAGCAAATTGTGCGGCAAGTAAAATACTCACCTCACCTATCTATATCATCACACGTCATCTAACACACATTGCTAATAGATTTATAGATTTTTTGTTAACTTGTCTCTACTTAATTAGTATCACTACTAAATCAATTTTGAGACTCGGCAATATATAGTATCTAAAAAGTTGATGACCTTTTCATTTTGATAGCACAAATGAATGTAAATCTATAGCAGATGAGCATAAACAGTGATTTAAAGTTAAACATTTTTGAACGAAATATATCATTACTCTATTATATGATAATATTTTATTAATTTATATTTGTAAGTAGGCTTAATCATATAATTAGTTGAGATTATATGTGGTACAAAATTTAATACTCATGTCTTTCCTTATGATACGCTAAAATGTATAAATTAAGTATTTATTATAATTTGTTGCATGTTGCATATAGAAAACAGATTTAAAGATATACATGGAGAAGAACTTGATGAAAATATCTAGTGTTGATTTATGTACTCTACCAAGTAAAAGTAGTCAGGGACACGCGGCATGACATACTAACATCACCGCCCCCACTTCAAATATTCTTTCATTATAATAGTTAAAACTAAACTCATTTCAAAGTTGAAACTCAATTTTTATTTCCATTTCTCTGTATGAGAAAGACAATCAGTTACACATATATTGCTTCAAGAAGTACCTTTCGCTCGAGTATAACCGGGCTCAGTCTCAAAGTTATCATCCAATAAAACGTTCGTGGGTTTCTTTTAATCACACTCATTGTGCTCATTCTTATACCTTACATTTAGGTGAGTTCATAGCCTCGCTTTTAATACTTTAACTATTTTATATAATCCGCGAGGGGGATACATGCTACTTTTTACGAATGGACACAAGTGCTTGAACTGTATGCTTATTTTGTCCCACTTAGTCATGAACTGTTAACTACTTGGACCAACTGTGCTGGTCGAGTAAACGTGAATGCTGTGAATAGATCTATTGGGATTGACCTCTCCGCCCGAGTTTAACGGAAACCGACTGGACGCATTGTATTTGAAACATGAACAAAATAACGGATGTTAATGTTCGGTTTCATGAGCTAAATGCGATAATTGATAGCCATCTGACTTTGTAAACTGAATACTTGAAATCTTGTGGTCCACTGCTTAATTACAAACCTATGAATTCACTCAACTGTTGTGTTGACGTTTTAGCATGTATTTCTCAGGTACTCATGTTTAATAGTAGCTGGAGCATGGAGTCGCACTGGATATTTTAAAAGCAATAAAATACTCATTACCTTTCGATAAACTTTTTTGAAACTGTTTATTATTACATTATTGTTAGGACCTCTTTGTAAACTATGATTTAAATTTATTGATTTAGTTTATCGAATTGATTAAACTTTTCAAAACGTCTCTTTTAGAGTCGTTTTCTGTAACGTGTGTGGTGTGCTATGAAGTAATACTCCCAATGACCCTTCCGCTGCCTATCATGAAATTGGGTGTGTTACAGATTGGTATCAGAGCACTTGTTATAGAGAATTGGGTCATTTTTATGAAACATGGACTATAACAGCCTTTCGATAAAACAATTTTATTGCCAAGTAAACCATCCGTGCGTTCGTGCTACGTGAAAGCTTGTGAAATATGTATATTGTTATAGATATTTGTTTTTCATTAGTATGTTTATATGAAGGGATTATTTATATAAACACTGAGTTATTTTAAGACATTGTGGGTGAAGCAATAGTCTTGCTAAAGTTTTTCATAACTTTTATGACACTATCTTATATAAGCGTGAACTCACCATCAAGTGCCGATTCCACTGGTTAATTACCTTTTTATTCCGAGTTTGAATACTCGTCTTGAAATTTTCAATCGTATATGTTGGTTCATAGAACGCCTATATAAAGTCTTCTGGTTGATTGGATTACGGCTTTGACTTGTCACCTCTGGGTGTGCCATTTTGGGACATCTATTTCATTTGAAACACGATTTATTGCGTTCCTTGACTTTCTTATCACTCCAGACGATTTAGGAGAATCATTCCACAAAGGAGATTATTTCTTTTATAGAACATTTGATTTGGTCCTGATCTCGCGGTTTGTGCAAACGATGCTTAGGTAGACTAATTTATAATTATTTTGTTGAAACGAATTCGTCATTCGTTTGAACAAGAAAATTATAAATTACCGAACCATTAATTTATAAATATTAATTAGATGGACCAGACGAACCCATTTAATTATTGATTTGTAAATGTGTGGGCTTAAGCATGTGGATTTCAAACAAACTGTTTTATTTCGGCTTGTAATTCGATTATACTACTCATCCGCTATCTATCGCTATTCTAATTCGTATCGATATTATCTTATACGAATGACTATTTAATCTTTTTTTATTTTTGATACATTTAATGGATTATTCCGAGCGTGTATCGGCTTGTAAACTTAAAAGTACTCTCACCTTCTCGAACTTATCGTGAGCATGTAAAACAACAGAACTCTGGGACAGAGTTCTTTTAAGGTGGTTTGAATGTAGCAATTCGTAATTTTCGTATCATTATTTATAACACGACTTTTATTTATCATGTTTGTTTTTATAAAAAAAATAAAAAAATAATAAAAAAAATAATAAAAAAAATAAAAAAATAAATAAAAATAATAAAATAAATATGGAATTATTGGTTAATCGACAAGGTTATGGCTTAACGTATCAAATACGTGTCATTTATTATATATCGGCTGAGTTTATGCCCGTCATCGACCGTAAATATTCTCTTTATGACATAAAAATATTTTTCTTGTCATTATTTTAATTGTACGTTTTACGAACATTCTTCGTAAATTTATGATAAACCTAATAAGTGTCATTCATTTATATGATGCGTTAACGTTTATTAAATAATAATCCCTCATTTATATATATCGAAATATAAATATTCTCCGAATTTCGACGTTTTTATATTATATTAAGCGTTTATTTTTCGTGTTTTACGTGTAATTATCAAATCGCGTAACTTTTAAATTATCAGAGTTTAATAATACCCGTTTTAGCAAATTGTGAGGCAAGTAAAATACTCACCTCACCTATCTATATCATCACACGTCATATAACACACATTGCTAATAGATTTATAGATTTGTTGTTAACTTGTCCCTACTTAATTAGTATCACTACTAAATCAATTTTGAGACTCGACAATATATAGTATCTAAAAATTTTATGACCTTTTCATTTTAATAGCACAAATAAATGTAAATTTATAGCAGATGAGCATAAACAGTGATTTAAAGTTAAAGTTTTGAACAAAATATATCATTACTCTATTATATGATAATATTTTATTAATTTATATTTGTAAGTAGGATTAATCATATAATTAGTTAAGATTTTATGTGGTACAAAAATTAATACTCATGTCTTTCCTTATGATACGATAAAATGTATAAAGTAATTATTTATTATAATTTGTTGCATGTTGCATATAGAAAACAGATTTAAAGATATACATGGAGAAGAACCTGATGGAAATATCTAGTGTTGATTTATGTACTCTACCAAGTAAAAGTAGTCAGGGACACGCGGCATGACATTCTAACATCACCGCCCCCACTTCAAATATTCTTTCATTCTAATAGTTAAAACTAAACTCATTTCAAAGTTGAAACTCAATTTTTATTTCCATTTCTCTGTATGAGAAATACAATCGGTTACACATATATTGCTTCAAGAAGTACCTTTGGCTCGAGTATAACCAGGCTCAGTCTCAAAGTTATTATCCAATAAAATATTTGTGGGTTTCTTTTAATCACATTCATTGTGCTCATTCTTATATCCTACATTTAGGTGAGTTCATAGCCTCGCTTTTAATACTCTAATTATTTTATACCCTACATTTAGGTGAGTTCATAGCTTCGCTTTTAATACTTTAATTATTTAACTGTATGCTTATTTTGTCCCACTTAGTCATGAACCGTTAATTACTTGGACCAACTGTACTGTTCGAGTAAACGTGAATGTTGTGAATAGATCTATTGGGATTGACCTCTCCGTCCGGGTTTAACGGAAAATCGACTGGACGCATTGTATTTGAAACTTGAACGGAATAACAGATGTTAATGTTCGGTTTCATGAGCTAAATGCTATAACTGATAGCCATCTGACTTTGTAAACTGAATACTTGAAATCTTGTGGTCCACTGCTTAATTACAAACCTATGAATTCACTCAACCGTAGTGTTGACGTTTTAGCATGTTTTTCTCAGGTACTCAGGTTTAATAGCAGCTGGAGCATGGAGTCGCAATGGATATTTTAAAGGTAATACAATACTCATTACCTTTCGATAAACTTTATCGAGTTGATTATGATTTAAATTTATTGATTTAATTTATCGAGTTGATTAAAATTTTCAAAACGTCTCTTTTTGAGTCGTTTTTTGTAACGTGTGTGTTGTGCTATGAAGTAATACTCCCAATGACCCTTCCGCTGCCTATCATAAAATTGGATGTGTTACAGAACCTCTCTGGTTCTGGTCCTTCCCGTTACCATGATTCATGGTAGAAGATTCTCTAATGTGTCTGAATTAAGAACTATAGCATGTAATCATAAGAAAATGAGTAAGTAAAAGGACATGTTGTTGTTGGAGTGCCCAGCGTTGTTACGGTAACTATCATTACCGCCACGCCTTTCTGTAGCAGAAGGGTCGTGCGTCTGACCATTTCCCTTGGGCTGAGTAGGCTGTTGCTGAGTAGCCGGCTGAGACTGGTCCCCTGTCTTCTGCCTGGAAGATACAGCTTAAAAGAGATGTAAATATTGACATGTGCTGAAAAGAATACGGTTTGTTCACCGCTGAATATGAATGTTTACCTCTTCTCGGGTCTCTCTACTTCCCCGAACTCTTCTCTTTCTTGCAACATCTCCAGCTTACGTGATGCATCGGCCACTTGTGCCACCGTGTTGAACGTAGCACACACCAGGTTGTTTATGACCGATGTACGATGAACCCACCGAAAGTGGTGTGCTTGCTCTTCGGGAGTACCTGCTGCTGCACCAAGAAAACCAGCCAAGCGAAGAAAGCACTGCATGAACTCGTTGCTATTCTCCCCAGCTCTATGTCGTATTCCATGGTACTCTCTCTTCAACTTGTCTTGCTCAGCCATGGGAAAGAACTGTCCCATCACCAAATCCTTGAACTGAGCCCAAGTCAAACCAGCCACCCAATTATCACCTCCCTCTGACTGCTTCAGTGCCATCCACCCTAATAGCACATCACCTTCGAACCGGTAGCAGGCCAACCTCAACTTGAAGACGGGGTCACAGCCTATAGCATCGAAGATCTTCTCAATGTGAGCCAACCAGCTTTCAGCTTCACTGGGGCTATCTGTTCTCTCGAAAGCTTGAGGGCGTAGCTTATTGAATCTCTCTAGCCATGTGACCAATGTTGTTGGAGGAGGAGGAGGAGGTACTTGGTGTTGCTGCTGATTGTTGGCAGCCTGCACCTCAGCCCTGATTTCGTTCCTTAGCTGAGGAAGCATAGCTTGCATTGCAGCTTGGATTGCTGCATTGAGTTGTTCCTGCTCGCGTGTGAGAACCATCTGACAGTATAACATAAAATACATGATTAAACTGATCAAAACATAAACTATAATACATGAAAAAAATTTATACCAATAAATCATGAGAAAAATTTTATGCAAGAAAATTAGTACATGAATGCATGATGCAGTTTTATGAAAACTTTTGTATGCGCGAGAGTGAACGCCTATGCTCAGTTCACTCAAAACAAAAGACATGGCGAGGGGACACCAATGGGTCGGTCCCAAAGTTAAAAGTTTCGATAAAACACATGCGACTAAATAGGGCCAGTCCTTTATCAATCATTACTTAGTCATAAACCGGCGACAATGGCATATATATGTATGCATGAAAATGATGAATGCATGAAAACCGACTGTTAATTCTAGGAAGACCATAGTGACTACCCACTAATCACAGGTCGTGTTTTTAGAGCCTACAGGTCGAGGCCTTGTCTCTGATACCATAATTGTAACACCTCATTTTGATAAATGGAATGTCACGCGTGATAATAGCGGATAAATGTATAAAACATCACATGACCATAAAGGAAATATCAGAAAGAAACATCGGTACCCCAAAAGTGGAACTCATCACACACAAACATAAGTACTGTAAATGAAAAGGACTAAACAATGTCCATGGAAATGAGTATCAAAGTATAATGAAATGCATAAAGTAATGAAGGCTAGGAAGATTCAAATCAATATGCACGTACGCTTAAAGTCTACGAGCGTCCTTGAGTACCTTGCGTTTTGGGAACATGAAAGGAAAACGGCTGAGCATAACGCTCAGTGCACGGAAATACAAGTATAGCATGAATAATATAAGCACATAAGCATAAAGCAGCGGAAAATACTAAGTCCTGGATAGCCTGATATATCTTAGTAAAATTGGTTTTATAGTTTGAAAAGCCTTATGTTTATCTTATAAAAATTGTTTAACATGTTTACCATTTAGCCAATATAGGTCATGAAATATCAACGTGCATAAATACTTGGAGGGGTGACCTCGTCATGCAATTAGAGGGGTTGCCTCTAATTAATATAAGTTTTGGGTAGGAGGGATCAGCTCCTTGTGAAGGATGCAAGGCACACACCACATTCACCTGAATAATCTGTTGAAAACATTTAACCTAGGATGCACCCATACGTCCCACGTGATAATAATAATACGGCCAAAAGCTGAAGGGACGCCACGAGCTATCACTCCGTCGTGGTGAAGTCATAACTGGTGCCTCTAGTGTTATGGTTATGGTACCTCCATAACTAGGTGAAACTGGTCATGCATGTATATGGGTTTAGGTATCTAATTAAACATAAGAAATCAAAACATATAAAACATATACTGGGGAAAACAATTGGCTGCATACGGGGAATCCTAATAAGGAAGAATGTCCATACTGAAAGGACGGAGAATCCGTACCTTGTGTCCAGTGAACGAAGAAGACGAACGGAAGAGAGTCCTACTTCGATACCACTAATGCTACATAAATAATATACGTGTATAAGTATCTGATTACTGATTACATAACTAGTTTTATATCATGTCTTAGTTTGTTTTATATGTTCATGTCTTGTTTTACTAACTTTAACGTTATGCTGTGTTTATCATGTTTTTTGTCTATTATGATTAAGTATTACTTGTATTTCTTTTATTATTATACTTGTTGTGTAATAATAAGTAACTTTCTAAAAATAGTAGGTTTCCTAAAATAGAAAGTTTCCAAAAAAAGATTTACTACTTAGAATAGATAAGTTTCTAAAAATAGAAAGTTTCCATAAATAGATGAACTGCCTTAATTAAATATGTTTCTAAAAATAGAGAGTTTCCATAAATAGAAATAAGCTGGATTATTAAGCTAATAATATAAGCTTAAGTGTTTACTGATTTATATTTTAAGTCATGTGATATATAGTATAGTTTATTAATCATTACATGTAAATTAAATAAACTATAGGTTAGAGTATTTAATTAAATATAACATGATTTAATTAAATAAAGGTAAATCTATGGAAGATTTTGTTAATCAAATCCATGAACACTGCTGCAGCATTGATAAGGCCAAACGGCATGACTACAAATTCGTAGTGGCCATAGCGTGTACGGAAAGTGTTGATCCCTAAGTCAGATCTTAAACCTTAATAGCTTGTTTAAGGGTTGTGATAGAGAGAAAGAATTCAATCTAACACTAGAGAAACTTTGCAAAGCAAAGTAACTAAACAAGGTGCGGAATGTAATGTTTAGCACAAGAACAAATAAGATTCAAACGTTGCACTTTAATATATCAAAGATATACGAATACCCAAAATGGTATTAGGGTTTACAAAACCTTAAAGTAATAATAATGAAAAACGAAATGAGAAAGACACACATTGCATGCTAACCTAGTGAGTCCTTTTATAGATACAAGGACCCACGTACAAGATCACTACTAACAAACTATGGAAAGTATTAAGGAATAATAACTGAAACGCGTAAATATCTATTCCATGTTTATCTTGACAGCAGGGCCTTTGACTTCAGCAGGGGAACGGATCCCCCTGCCTTTGTTATTTAGCAGGGGGAACTTACTCTAGCAGGGGTATGAATATCAACTAGCAGGGGAAACAAATAAGCATAGATTTATTCCCAACAATCCTCCCCTAAACTTGTGCTTTCCCCTAAAGACAAGTTTCTGAATAAATGCTAGTTGATGAGGATGCTTACAAACTCTCTGGCCAAATCTGACTATGAACCATTCTTACCAGATCATAAGCAACAGGCTTTTTGGCATCAACAATTAACTTAGCCTGTGCTAACTTCTTCAAGGTTTCCTGAGAGAAAGGATAATACCTGTGATTGAGTAAATAAACACTCACACCTTCCATTACTACCTCATAAACCCCAGAATTGGTAAACAGCTTCCAATACACCAAATCTCCTTTATTCACTGCATCAAATAGAGGATCAAATAACTCATGCTCATACATTCTATGCATGCACTCCCAGATTACCCAATCCTTCTCAACACCATCCATGGTAGGAGGTTTTGCAGCAAACGTCTTCTTCAATATTTTCCACAGATCTTCTAAGTCTTCACTATCCAAAATTTGAAACATGACATCTAGGCTTAGAAAAGTCTGTGCTGTATTGTCAGCCCTTGTAAGCTTCCACCAAGTTCTCCCTCTGTGTTCATAAACAGCATACTCTATGATAGCAAACTTCTTTCCAAGTTCACTAGGTGAGATTTCATCATTTTCCTGTAAAATCAGCTGTTTGTCAATTTCATCATTTGATGGCCCTTGAGACTCTTTAGTGATTATGCCCACTTGCTCCATTCTCTTGAGTCTCTTTGTTGCTCTTTGTGCATTAAGTACTGACTTCTCAAGTACTTCTGGAAGACTTTCACCTGCTTGGTGTGATTCCCCTGCTGGGGATGATGCACCTGCTTGTGTAGTCTCTTCAGCTTTTCTTTTCTTTGTTGTTCTAGCTTTCTGTAGCACTTCACTTTGTCTCCTAAGATACTCAGCTTCCTCAGGAGTGTTGATAGTCATCCAATCCTCCACATCATACAACTTTAGAACTGGTTTGACTGCTCTCTTTATGGCTTCAAAGCTCATATCTGTGAAGTCACCATCCTTCCACTTTCTGTGCCTTGTAAGCAGAAGTTTGTAGTGATCAAGCTGCCCTTTCTCTGAAGTTCTATACTTCTCACTCTGAATTTGCATTGCCCTTCTATCCAGATATTCTGTTTGATATTTGTAAACAAGGCAAGTCAACTCATACCTTTCTTCTAAAGGAGCATTTTTCAACTCCTTCTCCCATTGATCAAGAAATTCTTCAACATGAGGTACCCTCTCATCTAGTTCCCTATGCATAATCTCAACCTGCTTGAGCATATCTTTGGGTCTCATCTTCTCCATCCTTTGATCCTGCATATCCATTTCCTCTTGTTGTAGCTTGAGAGCTACTTGTGCATCATGAGCTTCTTGGATCTTTTGCTGTTCAGGAGTCAGATACTTGAATTTTCTCTTGGGCTGTTGTACCATGATTCCTTTTCCTTTATCTTTTGGATCCACTGCTGGTGCTGGTTTTGCTTTAGTTGCAGGTTCTTTGATTGTTATCCCCTTCTGAGCTGGTTGCTTTCTGTTCTTCCTAACAAATGTTTGAGTTATGTTTTTAGCAGGGGATAAACTTACAGCAGTGGGATCAGCAATGGCAGGGGAAACTTCTTGATTGCCCATAGTGAGCAATGTTTGAGCAATGTCTTTGGTTGCACTCCCCTTGTCACTTCCTTTATCAGCACTTTCTTTCTCCATTCCTTCCTTAGCACTTTTCATCTTTCCATGCTCCATACCAGGATATGAATAATACTCAATAGATCCTTCTTTGGTTGGAATTTCCTCCCCTTTGGAAGCATCCTCATCTGTGGAAAGAATCAGTCTGGGCTTTCTCCTCCCCTCAAGAGTAGCAAGTCTGGTTTCCAAATGAGAGATAACCAGACCTTGCTTTTTGACATCTTGTACAAGTTGTGCATTCTGCCTTTTCAGGCTCATGCACATTTTCGTCAATTCCAAGTTTGTCAAAGGTTTCAGACTGCTCTCAATCCTAGAGGGGAATTTCTCCCCTTGTTGGATATCATGGAGTGGGGGAGAGGACTTATTGATGGTGTCACTATCCTGCTCACCCCTTGAGGATGAGACAGTAGTGGCAGCCAAACCCCCAGGTTGCTCCAAAATCTTGGAGACTCTCCTCTCTGCTGCTTGTGAAGATTCACCAGGCAAGGGAGACCTGGCAAATCTGGATTTAGAACGCCTTTCTTGGTGTGGATCAGCAGGTGGTAGGTTCTTGGCAGGGGATTCAGCAGGTGGATGTATGGCTGTTTGATATTTGGCTTCTTCCCGTCTGATTTGGTCTAGCATGATTGAAGTGAATGGAACATTTCTGCCAGAGAACAAAGGTGATGGTGCATGTAATGTGGTGAAGAGTTTGGTTGTGTGTTGGGTTGCTGAAAAATAGTTTCTGTGTGTAATGGGGCCATGATCACTCATATTCAGCAAAACTTCTATAAACCTTGGATACATACAAAACTTTGAGGTGCTTGAAACATTTTTCACCATGCCTTTAAAAATCATTTGAGAAAAACAATACTTCCTTCCTGTTGCAAAGCAGATCAGGGCAGAA
Source organism: Glebionis coronaria (assembly GCA_025667525.1). NCBI lineage: Eukaryota > Viridiplantae > Streptophyta > Magnoliopsida > Asterales > Asteraceae > Glebionis > Glebionis coronaria. The sequence continues at coordinate 178,461,679 of CM046880.1, read as the reverse complement.
GCTATCTCACTACCAACTTCATTAAAAGTAGTGGTTTTGGGGGACAAACATTGCATAATAGTATGAATCAAAAGTTTCCAATGAGGGGCAAACTGGCCTTTAGCAAATTTTAATTTTTGTTTTTCAGAAAGTTTATACCCCAATTTTTCAAGACCTTCAAAAATTTCAGCCTCAGTAAAGTTGGTTATTCCATCCTCATCATCAAGGAGAAGGTTCTCCCTAATGAAGGCAAGTGAGATTACCTTGGAATGACCATCAACTGTGCTTTGTATTATGACCTCTCCATTCACTGTTCTGGTCATGGCTTTAGACCAGAACTGTTGAATGTGTGAGGTATAAATGCGAGGATTGATGAGAAGGGCCACTTTGAAGTACGAGGACTTTAAAAAGGCCACAGCCTCAGCAAACTCGGCTGGTTCATCATGAAGCAAAGCAATTTGGGTATGATTAGGAGCAATTTTAAGAGTCATGATGAATTTGAAAAATAGTTTAAAGGTTTATAGAGATGGGAGGTAAGTGGGATTAGGTCGAAAGTGATTTGTGGACCTGCTGGTAAAGGGAATTAAGTTTATATAGGCGAATTGAAGAGCTGTGACTGGACCAAAATTTTCAAATTGCAAAAATATCAGGAATAAATCTTGATAAAAAATTAATATATTTGAAATAAAAGGAAGAGATTACCAATCAGCGAAGAAAGCGCCTTAAATATCTTTTAAAAAGAATAAAATATTCCCTAACCAAAATTTAAGCAAGCAGGCCCAACGGCTATGAACAGGGTAACGGTATTGTCGGTCAATGGTCAAACAGGGGAATGTTGTGAAGGCAGGGGAATGAAAAATAAAAGCAGGGGAAACTTTCCTAGGGGTATTAAACTAGTCATGAAGGGACTAATGCTAACTAGCTCTGCTCTAATGCACACACTTGTATACACAAGATAGATACATAGAATCTCAAGAGTCCTCTATTCAGCAATGGTCCCAATACAAAAAGTTAATACATAAGCCCCCCTACACCAGGTAATCCCAAGAAATCATGCATACCCCAGTCACCATCCCAACCTTGTCCCTTACCTATGGTCAGTTAGTCTTGGTAATGTGTGCCACACATCTATATTTTGAACAGCAAGCTGCTTGAATGAAGAAATGCAAACACACACCACAGTGCCTCAAGGTTTCAAAGTTTAGACAAGCTGTGCAGCAGGTCATCATTACCCTGAACCCCCACTCACCAATGGATATGATCTAAGACCATATATGAGCATTCTAAGAATACCCTGAATCCTAAAGGTTTGACCTAACCTCCCCTGAAACATAGAATATATACCTGATCCACCAAGGAGAGTAATATGCACCATATGAACCTCTGCATTGTTAGTCTAAAACCACATAAAACCACTTTTGAAAACAGAACACACCCTGCTTAAGAGAAAAATTCTCTTGGCAGGGGAATAAACCCCAAGCAGGGGAATCAGTGTTAAAAAGCAGTGGAATGAAAGATATGGTAAAAGTGACTAACACGTATACAACAACAGCAATGAAGTAACCCTGATTACATAAGACAAAAATAGACATCAGATTTTAAGGAGTAACCATTCCAATACCTGCAACCAGATACTGAAACCTCCCTACCTCAAAAGCTTTTGTTAAAAGATCAGAAACATTAAGTTCCAATTTTCTCAGGTACAATCAGTCCTTTTTCAAAACAATCTCTGATAAAGTGATGTCTAATTTCAATATGTTTGGTTTTGCTATGAAAAACAGGGTTCTTTATAATGCAAATAGTGCTGTTGTTGTCAATGAATATCTTGGTTTTAAGAAAGTTGTACCCATAATCAAGTAATTGATTTTGCACCCAAAGAACTTGACCACAGCATGCAGCAGCTGCTACATACTCAGCTTCAGTTGTGGATGTTGCCATGATGGTTTGCTTCTTACATTGCCAAGATATAAGCCTGCTCCCCAAAAATTGGCATCCCCCTGTTGTAGACTTCCTATCATTGTTGTCACCAGCATAATCACTATCTGAATAAGCTATCAGCTCAAATGGTGACTCCTTTGGATACCAGAGTCCTAGGGTGGGATGACATTTGAGATACCTAAAGATCCTTTTCACAGCAAATAAGTGACACTCTGTTGGTGACACCTGGTATCTTGCACATAAGCAGACTGCAAACATGATGTCAGGCCTGGAAGCAGTGAGATACATAAGAGACCCAATCATAGACCTGTAGTTCCTGACATCAATGGGCTTGCCAGGACCATCCTTGCCCCATGGATGATCCTTGTCCATGGGAGTGGACACCTTCTTCCCATCAGACATGCCAAACTTCTTTACAATCTCAGCTACATATTTGTCTTGTGAGATAAATATCCCATCTTTCCGCTGCTGAACTTGTAACCCCAAAAAGAAGTTTAGTTCTCCCATAGCACTCATTTGAAACTTATCCTGCATCAATTTGGCAAACTCTTTGCTAAGCATGGAGTTAGTTGATCCAAAAATAATGTCATCCACATAGACTTGTACTAGCAAAAGGTCACCCTTTTGTTTCTTTGTGAACAGGGTCTGATCAATCTTCCCCCTGCTGAATCCATTGTCTAGAAGATATTTGGAAAGAGTACCATACCAGGCTCTGGGAGCTTGGTGAAGACCATACATGGCCTTTTTCACTTTGTATACTTTGTCAGGATGTTCTGGATCTTCAAACCCTGGTGGTTGCATGACATAGACTTCTTCATCAATGGTTCCATATAAGAATGCACTTTTTACATCCATCTGAAAAACAGTGAAATCCATGAATGAGGCATAAGCAAGGAATAATCTAATAGCTTCAATCCTTGCTACTGGAGCAAACACCTCTTCATAATCGATCCCTTCTTCCTGAGTATACCCTTGTGCTACTAACCTTGCCTTGTTTCTGACAACAATTCCCCTTTCATCCTTTTTGTTCCTGAGCACCCATTTGGTCCTAATAGGCCTTGCCCATTTGGGACAATCAACCAGAATCCAAACTTCTTGTATGTCAAATTGTAAGAGCTCCTCTTGCATAGCTTCAACCCAGCTTGGGTCATTTAAAGCTTGAAAAATCTTCTTTGGCTCTTCTTGTGACAAAAATGCAGTAAACAGACAACATTGCATGTTGTCATGATTGAACTTCATGGTGATGTTGGCAATGAAGCTGTGCTCCTTTGCTGTATACCTTGTATTTCTGGGAGCTTTAGGATCACCAATGATCTGGGAGATAGGATGATCCTTATTGATTCTATAGGTAGGCTGCATGATGACTTCTGTTTCATCTTCTTCCAAATCAGAATTGATGGGGCTGTTTTGATTAGGAAAGAAGTCCTCGAAGGAACTTCCAAATGTGACAGCATGACCTAAAGATGGGTGCTTGTGAGCAGAATGAAGCTCTGAATAACTAGGACCTCCACTCCTGATGATTCTGCTTCCACTGCTGGATATGATAGGACCATCAGTTATGGGTGTAGTTGATGAGATAAGTGGGGATTCTCTTTCTGCATCAGAAGTCTCACTAGCATCATGATCCTTTGTGAGAGAGGAATCAATTCCTTTAGCAGGGGAATCCAGGATTCCACTGCTTTTAGCCATTCCACTGCCTTCAGACATAGCAGGGGATGAGATTGGCTGTTCTATTCTTGAAGCAGAGTCATCTTCTTGTTCATCAGCTTCACTAGGAAACAATGAGGGTACATTCATGTACCTCAGAGGTGACTTTTCAGCAGCAATTGTTTCTTGAGTACCTGAAATGTTAGTTTTCTGCAAGACAACAGGTACATAATTCATGGACTTAGAAAGCACATCTATATCAAAGAACCAATCAGGACCTGTTTGAATATCTTCAGGTTTGTCTTCAAGAAAGTTCACATGAAGATTTTCTGTGATTTTGCTTGTCTTCTTGTTGAAGACCCTATATCCCTTGCTGTTTAAAGAATAACCCACAAAATATCCATCATCACCTTTTTCACTAAACTTACCAAGATTGTCAATGGTGTTCAAGATGATAACATGACACCCAAAAGGTCTGAAAAAGTCAATTAAGGGAGGTCTTCCATTAAACAGCTGATAAGGGGTCTTGTTGTGTGCCTTGACCACCAAGGCCCTGTTTTGCACATAGCAAGCAGTGGATACAGCTTCAGCCCAAAAGATAACTGGAAGCTTGGAATCAGACAGCATAGTTCTTGCAGCTTCAATGAGTGTCCTATTCCTTCTTTCTGCCACTCCATTTTGTTGAGGTGTTCTAGCAATGCTAAATTGCCTCTTGATGCCTTTGTTTATGCAGAAAGAATCCAGCTTGTGATTTCTGAACTCACCACCATTGTCTGATCTTATGGTAACTACCTTCATGCTTTTTGACAGTTCAATTTGATTGATGAACCCAATGAGTACATCAGCAGTGTCACTCTTTTCAAATAGAAAGAATGTCCATGTAAATCTTGAAAAGTCATCAGTAATCACTAAGCAGTACCATTTCTTCATTATACTTGCCACAGAAGTAGGACCAAAAAGATCCATATGCAGTAGTTCCAATGGCTTGGTGGTGGACATACTTGTTTTTGACTTGCAAGATGCTCTGTGTTGCTTTCCTTTCAGACATGCTGCACAAGTATGTTCAGTGACAAAAGACTTGGAAGGAAGACCATGAACCAGATTATGCTTTACCAGTTTGTTCATGTTCTTGAAATTGAGATGACCAAGTCTTCTATGCCATTTCTTACATTCATCTGCTGAAGCTTTGGCAATGAAACATGTTTCATTGTCTTGGAGAGAGATGTCCTTGAGATCAATTGTGTACATGTTCTTCTGTCTTGGTGTTCTGAGAACAATTGGAGTGTCTTGTGGCAAGACAAACTCTTTTCCTAATACCAAGCATTCAGTGTCAGTAAACAAGACAAAATTCTTGTTATCAGTCATCTGTGACACACTGAAGAGATTATACTTGAGCTCCTTCACCAAATACACATTGTCAAAAGTCATCCCATTGGTGACAATAGTTCCTTTTCCTGTTATAGTCCCATGCCCATCTCCAAAAGAAACACCATCATTGTCATGCAGGGGTACAAAGTTAGACAGGTAAGCTTTGTGTCCAGTCATACTCCTTGAGCATCCACTATCCCAGTATGCTCTATCATCCCTTGTCTTCTTTGTCACCTGCAAAAGGAAAAACAAATTAGTTTTTCTTGGGGACCCAAGCCATTACAGACTTGGATCTACCTCGTGTATCAATGTAAGATAGCTTATCAAAGACTAGAGATACACCATTAGATTGAGTACCCCTTTTGGGTGCCCAAACCCAACGAGCTGAGGCTTTCACAACTTTTCCCCATCTTCCCATGTTCTTAGAGTGCACACCTCTTCTAGCAGGGGATACCCTAGTGTTAGCAGGGGAATCCTTATGCTTGGCAGAGGGAACCCACCTTTTGTTTTGGCCTCTATTCATGTGTTGGTAAGGTCTTGGGCCAGTTTTATTTGCAGTATAAGATGTTGGGGTAGTCACAGACGTGTTTGGCTTTGGGTAAACATCATTTTCCTTTCTAAGGGCTGGAGCAACATATTTCTCAGCAACTCTATTTCTTAAGGCAGGGGCAACATACTTGGCAGGGGAAAAGGATTTTGCCCCTGCATTTAGAAGAATGGCTCTAGGTTGCATATCCTTTAAGGGATTTGCCGCCACCATCTCCATTGGTGCCTTACACTCTTGATAAGTGTGTTCAAAACTGCCACATGTGAAGCAGGGCTTGGTATTGATCACAAAGTCTTTTCCTAACTGATGGGACTTTTGGTCATTCCAATTCCTTTGATTACCTCTGACATTTCTGTACATACCAGCATATTTAATGATAGGTTTAGGAGACTGTGGTCTTGCCTTGCTCTTAGAGTTTGGATTGCTGCTAGAACTTCCTTCTTTTGAAAATTTAACAGGGTTATCAATTTTCTTTAAGCCAACCTGTTCCTGTTTAATATCCCTAATGACACTAGTTTTAACTAGAGGCTCTTCTGTATCAGCATTATTAGGTATATAAGCACTCAAGTCAAATTCAATGTCATCCTGTTTTTCAAAACAAGGGAGACCAGTCCATGACAAGTCTTTTCTAGGATAGGGAGCATGGACGTTAGCAGGGGGTGGGGGTATAGTAGCATTCATGTTCTTAATTCCAAACCCTGTTTTGTCCTTAGGAGATTGACCAATATCAAATGCCTTGGTTAAATCTTTTGAAGCTTTTCCAAATTTTTCAATAGTTTCCTCATCTATCTTTTGGTTAGCTTTAAAAATTTCAAGTTCAGCAGTTAAAACATTTATAGATTGGTTATTCTCCTTGGCATCTCTTTCTAGAATCACAATGTGATCCCTATATTCACTTTCTCTTTGCCTATACTCTCTTATGGTGGACTCTAGTTGTTCTAAAGCACGTTTGTAGTTATCAAGATCATTATCACAATTTATATAGTCAGCTTTTACCTTTCTGATTTGATCATTCAAAGATTCAGTATTTTTCCTACAAGCTTTAGTACAGTATGAGTCATCATAAACCTCATTGTCAGAGCTGGAACTTGACATGGCCATAAGTGCAAAGTCTTCTTCCTTTTCCTCAGCCACCAAAGCTTGGTTTCTTTCCACACTTTCTGTCATAGCACTCCAGTCCCATCCATTTGCTCCATCTATCCCCTGCATTGCTACCATAGCTTTAGCACCAGAATCCTCATCCTTTCTATGGCTATTTCCAGACTTAGGTCCTCTGCACTCCCTGGCAAAATGACCCTTCTTGCCACAATTGTAGCATTCAACTTTTGCTTTATCAAACCCAGCCACATCAGATGGATTAATTGTGATCTTCTTCCCATACTTCTTTTGGAACCTGTTGGCTCTCATGCTTAGCAGAGCCATATTCCACTTGATATCCAATTCTTCTAGTGCTTGCTTACTGATTTGATTCAGATCTTCATGTAACACTGTGGATCCTTGTGGACCTTGAGATGCTATGAAGGCACATGCGGTATCAAGGCTGAATGTAGCTGGTCTTTCTTCATCATAGGAAGGTCCAGACCTGGTAGCAGGGGAATAAGTAGCAGGGGCTACTTCTATTCCACTATTCTTGGAGATTCCACTGCTTTGTGATATGAATGCCATGTTAGCAGGGGAATCAGCAATTCCACTTGAGTTGGTGGGAATTGTTCCTTTTGACTTCATTTCATTGACAATAGGTTCAAAAACTTTTAGGTTATTGTATATATCATCAATATTCTTGTTGTCCAAGTCATCCTTATTTTGCCAGATTGCCTTATAGACAAACCATTCTTTCTGGAGGCTGTTCAAAAACCTGGTATTCACCTGCTCTTTTGTCACCTCAATATCAAAGAATTCCAAGTGGGCCACCATGTCTTGAAGCCTATTGTAAATAGCTCCAATTGATTCATCACCAATTGCTTTGAAAGAAGCAAAATCGTCCAGCATTTGGTTCTTCTTCTTCTTCTTTGTGGCTTCATTTCCTCCAAAGGTTGTGCCTATGGCTTCCCATAGTTCCTTAGCTGTTTTGTATTTCCTGAATCTGAGTTGATGTCTATCAGGTAGGGCCAACAACAATGAGCTGTGAGCCCTGACATCATGCCTTCTAGCCAGTATTTCCTTATCACACAGAGCAGCAGATTTCTTCTTGTCCTTACCTTTGGAACTTTCACCTTCATCCTTGCCTTCTTCAACAGCCACCATTTTGTTGAATTGATCACCAAACTCTATGATCTCCCAGAGAACATAGTGTTCCATTTTCAAGTATTGTTGGATTCTGAATTCCCATAATTCAAAGTTTTCAGGATCCAACATGGGTAACTTGAGGTTATTGTGGTTGTTGCTATTTGTGGATGAATCTGAAGACATGTTTGCTATAAGGATTTTGTTCTTGATTTAGACAAAGTTTCTCAACAAGCTCTGATACCACTTGTTGATCCCTAAGTCAGATCTTAAACCTTAATAGCTTGTTTAAGGGTTGTGATAGAGAGAAAGAATTCAATCTAACACTAGAGAAACTTTGCAAAGCAAAGTAACTAAACAAGGTGCGGAATGTAATGTTTAGCACAAGAACAAATAAGATTTAAACGTTGCACTTTAATATATCAAAGATATACGAATACCCAAAATGGTATTAGGGTTTACAAAACCTTAAAGTAATAATAATGAAAAACGAAATGAGAAAGACACACATTGCATGCTAACCTAGTGAGTCCTTTTATAGATACAAGGACCCACGTACAAGATCACTACTAACAAACTATGGAAAGTATTAAGGAATAATAACTGAAACGCGTAAATATCTATTCCATGTTTATCTTGACAGCAGGGCCTTTGACTTTAGCAGGGGAACGGATCCCCCTGCCTTTGTTATTTAGCAGGGGGAACTTACTCTAGCAGGGGTATGAATATCAACTAGCAGGGGAAACAAATAAGCATAGATTTATTCCCAACAGAAAGCAGTCGTGGCGATGTCCTACTCTTTAACCCGTAGTTGATGATAGCCTGACCTTAGATAAATCTTGGAGAAATTTTTGGCCCCTTGGAGTTGGTCAAACAGATTGTCTATGCGTGGTGGTGGATACCAATTCCTGATGGTAATCTTGTTGAGCTCGCGATAGTCTATGCAAAGACGCATACTGCCGTCCTTCTTCTTAACGAATAAGACCGGTGCACCCCATGGAGATGCGCTCGGTCGATTAAAGCCTCGTTCCAGAAGTTCTTGCAATTGATCCTTCAGCTCCTTCAACTCTATGGGAGCCATGCGATAAGGAGCCTTGGAAATCATCTCAGCTCCTAGGATTAGCTCGATATTAAATTCTACTTCACGTGAAGGTGGTATGCCCGGAAGTTCTTTTGGAAATTTTGACACTATCGGCTGATCCTGAATTGATGGGGATTCAACATCCATATCATGAACAGTAGCTAGATAGCCCTCACAACCATGTGAAAGTAATGCACGTGCATGCAGGGTTGATACGATTTGTACAGACCTTCCGGGTACGAACCCGTTGTGAATGTACTCTGGCGTATTAACATCACCGAAGATGACTCGATATGGATGGCAGTCTATGGTAGCATGATGCTTGGATAGCCAATCCATGCCCAATATCATGTCAAAATCATTCATGTCAAGCGGAAGTGCGTCAACAGGATGAATCTTGTCATCAAACTCTAGGGGAAGGCTCTTGTACACATGGGTTACGCGTACAAAGTCTCTTAAAGGCGTGGAAATATTCAGTATATTCTCTAGTGGCATGGGGAGTATTCTAAAATTCTTGGCATAAGCAGTAGAGATGACCGAGTGAGTAGCACCCGTGTCAAAAAGAACACATGCAGCTTGACCATACATATACAAGATTCCAGTGATGGTACCTGTAGACTTGTTGGCCTAATCGCGAGATGTCGTGTAAACGCGTCCACTAGTAGGAGGCGGCTTGGTATCAGCATGTCCCAATGAGCCCTCCATCTCGCCCTTGCGGCAGTCCTTCATGCGATGGACAGGAAGACCACACTTGAAGCATGCGTCGCTGTCACGGCGACATGGACTTGGGTGCCTACGGTTGCAGGTAGTGCAAAGAGGATGAGTATATCCTCCAGCAGGTGTCCTGACTGGCTGTGATCCTGATAAGAACAATATACATTAGACATGATAATAGGTACAAAGGAAAATGCGGATAAATCGTAAGATAGAATACCAGTGATAGCTGGACGGTTAGGTTGTGAACCTCTCTGGTTCTGGTCCCTCCCGTTACCATGATTCCTGGTAGAAGATTCTCTAATGTGTCAGAATTAAGAACTATAGCATGTAATCATAAGAAAATGAGTAAGTAAAAGGACCTGTTGCTGTTGGAGTGCCCAACGTTGTTACGGTAATTATCATTACCGCCACGCCTATCCGTAGCAGAACAGTCGTGAGTCTGACCGTTTCCCTTGGGCTAAGTAGGCTTTTGCTGAGTAGCCGGCTGAGACCGGTCCCCAGTCTTCTACCTAGAAGATACAGTTTAAAAGAGATGTAAATATTGACATGTGCTTAAAAGAATACGGTTTGGTCATCGCTGAATACGAATGTTTAACTCTTCTCGGGTCTCTCTGCTTCCCCGAACTCTTCTCTTTCTTGAACCATCTCCATCTTACGTGCTGCATCGGCCACTTATGCCACCGTGTTGAACGTAGCACACACCAGTTTGTTTGCGACCGATGTACGAAGAGCCCATCGGAAGTGGTGTGCTTGCTCTTCGGGAGTACCTGCTGCTGCACCAAGAAAACCAGCCAAGCGAAGAAAGCGCTGCATGTACTCGTTGTTATTCTCCCCAGCTCTCTGTCGGATTCCATGGTACTCTCTCTTCAGCTTGTCTTGCTCAGCCTTGGGAAAGAACTGTCCCATCACCAAATCCCTAAATAGAGCCCAAGTCAAACCAGCCACCCAATTATCACCTCCCTCTGACTGCTTCAGTGCCGTCCACCATGATAGCACATCACCTTCGAACCGGTAGCAGGCAACCTCGACTTGAAGACGGGGTCACAGCCTATAGCATCAAAGATCTTTTTAATGTGAGCCAACCAGCTTTTAGCTTCACTAGGGCTATTTGTTCTCTCGAAAGCTCGAGGGCGTAGCTTATTGAATCTTTCTAGCCATGTCACCAATGTTGCTGGAGGAGGAGGAGGAGGATGTACTAGGTGTTGCTTTTGATTGTTGGCAGCCTGCACCTCAGCCCTGATTTCGTTCCTCAGCTGAGGAAGCATAGCTTGCATTGCAGCTTGGATTGCTGCATTGAGTTGTTCCTGCTCGCGTGTGAGAACCATCTGACAGTATAACATAAAATACATGATTAAACTGATCAAAACATAAACTATATACATGAAAAAAACAATTTATACCAATAAATCATGAGAAAAATTTTATGCAAGAAAATTAATACATGAATGCATGATGCAGTTTTATGAAAACTTTTGTATGCGCGAGAGTGAACGCCTACGGTCAGTTCACTCAAAACAAAAGACATGGCGAGGGGACGCCAATGGGTCGGTCCCAAAGTTAAAAGTTTAGATAAAACACATGCGACTAAATAGGGCCAGTCCTGTACCAACCATTACTTAGTCATAAACCTGTGACAATGACATATATATGTATGCATGAAAATAATGAATGCATGAAAACCGACTGTCAGTTCTAGGAAGACCATAGTGACTACCCACTAATCACACGTCGTGTTTTGAGAGCCTACAAGTCGAAGCCTTGGCTCTGATACAATAATTGTAACACCCCATTTTGATAAATAGAATGTCACGCGTGATTATCGCGTGTCATCAAAGCATAAAAGGATAAATGTATAAAACATCACATGACCATAAAGGAAATACCGGAAACAAACATCGGTACCCCAAAAGTAAAACTCATCACACACAAACATAAGTACTGTAAATGAAAAGGGCTAAACAATGTCCATGGAAATGAGTATGAAAGTATAATGAAATGCATAAAGTAATGAAGGCCAGGAAGCTTCCAATCCATATGTACGTACGCTTAAAGTCTACGAGCGTCCTTGATTACCTGCCGTTTTGGGAACATGAAAGGAAAACGGCTGAGCATAACGCTCAGTGCACGGATATACAAGTATAGCATGAATAATATACGCACATATGCATAAAGCAGCGAAAAAGACTAAGTCCTAGATAGCCTGGTATATCATAGTAAAACTAATTTTATAGTTTGAAAAGCCTTATGTTTATCTTATAAAAACTGTTTAACATGTTTACCATTTAGCCAATATGGGTCATGAAATATCAACGTGCATGAATACTTGGAGGTGTGACCTCGTCATGCAATTAGAGGGGCTTCCTCTAATTAATATAAGTTTTGGGTAGGAGGGATCAGCTCCTTGTGAAGGATGCAAGGCTCACACCACATTCACCTGAATAATCTGCTGAAAACATGTAACCTAGGATGCACCCATACGCCCCACGTGATAATAATAATATGACCAAAAGCTAAAGGGACTCCACGAGTTATCACTCCGCCGTGGTGAAGTCATAACACTGGAGCCTCCACTGTTATGGTTATGGTACCTCCATAACTAGGTGAAACTAGTCATGCATGTATATGGCTTTAGGTATCTAATTAAACATAAGCAATCGAAACATATAAAACATATATTGGGGATAACGGTTGGCTGCATACGGGGAATCCTAATAAGGAAGAATGTCCATACTGAAAGGACGGAGAATCCGTACCTTGTGTCCAGTGAACGAAGAAGACGAACGGAAGATAGTCCTAGTTCGATACCACTAATGCTACATAAATAATATACGTGTATAAGTATCTGATTACTGAGTACATAACTGGTTTTATATCATTTCTTAGCTTGTTTTATATGTTCATGTCTTGTTTTACTGATTTTAACGTTATGCTGTGTTTATCATGTATTCTGTCTATTCTGATTAAGTATTACTTTTATTTCTCGTATTATTATACTTGTTGCGTAATAATAAGTAACTTTCTAAAAATAGCAGGTTTCCTAAAATAGAAAGTTTCCAAAAATAGAAAGTTTCCAAAATAGAAAGTTTCCAAAAATAGATTTACTGCTTAAAATAGATAAGTTTCTAAAAATAGAAAGTTTTCATAAATAGATTAACTGCCTTAATTAAATAAGTTTCTAAAAATAGAAAGTTTCCATAAATAGAAATAAGTTGGATTATTAAGCTAATAATATAAGCTTAAGTGTTTACTGATTTATATTCTAAGTCATGTGATATATAGTATAGTTTATTAATCATTACATGTAAATTAAATAAACTATAGGTTAAAGTATTTAATTAAATATAACATGATTTAATTAAATAAATGTAATAATACTTAGGTTAAAACATGTATTAATATTTATTATTAATATAACCTAAGTCATGTAAATTAATTAATTATAAGGCATGTTTATTAATTAATTAATTATATAGTCTAACTTAAATATTAAATACTTAGGTCAAGATTCATGTATTATTAATAGTAATAATAACCTAAGTAATGTTATAATTAAATTAATTATGTACATGTTAAATTAATTTAATTTAAGCTCGTAAATAAATAATCTAGTAAAATAACTAAACTTGTAAAATTTATTAAGTCATGAACCGTGCCCATTAACCCGTGAACCGGACCCGTGAACCGGCCAACCAATCACACCCTTAACAGTGGCAAAAGCGGCTTGACCGGTTGCCATTGTTTTCGCAAAAACAACCACCGGCTGAGCCGGTGGTTCCCCCTGTTTTCTCGGCTGTTCCCCCTACTTACCATATATAGCCACCGGCTTATGCCGGTGGTGTTCTTGTTTCTGCCGAGACCCAAACAAACACCAAACCACAGCCCGACCAAGGTCAGGGTTCCCTTGTTCTTGCGACTGAACATCACAGTCCACACTAAGACCTCTTGGTCTTGGTTGTTGGTGCGAACAAAAGCAAACCGAGACCTTTTGGTCTCGGTTCCTTGCGTCGGCCGAAAAAACACCCCTAAAAACCATGATTTATTTACCCCCCATGATTAATTACATGTCATGTTAACTTGTTTATTATAACCTTATGATTCCATGTGTTTTTATCTAATAAAAACATAAAATAAAAGGGGTTTAATAATTTACCGAATACGTGAAACAATGAATGATGAAAACACGAACACCCTTGCAAGATTTGATCACCAAAAATCAACCAACACACCTCTCTTGGTGTGTTCTACCCGGCGGCCAAAAGAGAGAGAGGAAAGGATTAGGGTTTTTGATATTTTCTAATTTACTATTATTATGAAAATATCCTTTCCCTTTTTCTTGTTTTAGTAAAGTTTAAAGTGGGCTTGGCCCTTATCTTGTGTTGGTGTCGCGGGTAAGATGGTACCACAAGGGGTAACCCATTGTTTTCCGTGTCTAAATATTATATGTTTTCTCATGTCGTGTTTACGTGTTTTATTTAGTTATCGTTCATGTCGCAATATATTTATTCGTAATCGTAATAAATATACGTAAATACATAATATTAAGCTCGTGATTATCTACGTTCATGATTTCATGTTCGTATGTTCGTGATTATAATTATTATTGAAATAATTATCGTGTCTTAATATGTATTAAATACTTATCGTGTTATAACACGTACGTAATACTTGTAAATCTTATTCGTGAAACGTGACCGTGCTATAAAAGTAAAGTTCTAATCATGTACGTACGATCATAAGGTTACTATTCATGGTAAAAGCATGTGGGTTTTACAACTCTTCCCCCCTAAAAGAATAGTTCGTCCCCGAATTATAGATAATGTAAACTGGAAAAGAAGAACATACCCGAATTCAAAATATGAAATGAGGGTAAGAAGCCCAGATAGACTCCTATGTTTCCCAAGTGGCTTCCCGCTCGTTATGATCCCTCCAAAGGATTTTGACGAATGGAATCGTCTTCCTTCTCATGACTCGTTCTTGTCTGTCAAGAACTCGTTCGGGTTCTTCTATGAAAGTGAGATCTTCATGAATCTGTTCCAGTAGATACTGAACCATGTGAAGGGGATGATACTTGTACCATTTGAGTAAGGACACATGGAAAACATCGTGAACATGAGAAAGCTGCAGAGGTAACGCTAAACGGTAAGATACTTCACCGACTTGGTCAATGACATCAAACGGTATGAAGAATTGAGGACTGAGCTTCCCTTTGATTCCAAAACGTCTAACCCCACGTGTCGGCGAAACCTTAACGAAAACGTGATCTCCTACGTTAAACTGTAAGTCCCTACGATGCTTGTCGGCATAACTCATCTGACGTGACTGTGCTTCTTGAAGTTTCTCCTTCGCTACTGCGACCTTCTCGTTGGTCAACTCAATCATTTCTGGTCCTTCAAGTGTTCGCTCACCAGCCTGATCCCAACAGATTGGGGCGCGACACTTCCTGCCATACAATATCTCGAATGGAGCACACTTGATACTTGCGTGCCAACTGTTGTTGTATGCAAACTCTACCAAACAGATGTAATCGTCCCAATCTCCCGTCCATTCCAACGCACATGACCTCAACATGTCTTCTAATGTGTGAATCGTTCGATCTGAATGCCCGTCTGTTTGAGGATGAAAAGTCATGTTAAGCTTAAGTTTTGTACCCCAAGCTTTCTATAGACTTCTCTAGAATCGCTAAGTGAACCGAGGATCTATGTTTGAGACGATGCTGGATGGAACACCATGAAGTCTCATGATCTCCCTCCTATAAGTATCGGCGAGTTTACTGACCGAATCTTCCTTGCGGATCGGTAAGAAATGAGCTGACTTGGTAAGTCGATCAACGATAACGCAAATCGCATCGTGGTTCCTCATTGTCTACAGAAGACCGATAACAAAATCCATGGTGATCCTGTCCCACTTCCACTCTGGGATATCTAATGGTTGAAGAAGACCGCCAGATCGCTGATGCTCGATCTTAACCTGCTGGCAGGTAAGACATTTGGAGACGTAAGTCGTAACATCCTGTTTCATACCACTCCACCAAAAGTATTGCTTGATGTCATGGTACATCTTCGTCGAACCAGGATGGATATAGGATGGGGAGATATGAGCCTCAGCTAACAATGCTTCCTAGAGTTCTTGATCATCAGGAACACAAAGTCTCGTGCCCTGCCATAAGATACCATTTGCGTCTACCCGAAATTCTGTCTGCTTCTTCAAATTTGGAATTATCACCCAGATTTCACCATCATCTTTCTGAGCTTCCTTGATCCTAGAGAGTAACTCGGGTTCTACTTTAAGATTATCCCAGTAACCGTGTTATCCACGTACCATGATCTCTATGTCTAGTCGCTCCAAGTCTCTTATAATTTCCTCCTTAATTTAATGCCGTTTATCATTCCGGACTTTCTGCTAAGTGCATCTGCCACCACATTCGCCTTGTCGGGATGATACTGCAGATTAATGTCATAATCTTTCAACAGATCTAACCATCTCCTCTGCCTCATGTTCAATTCACGTTGAGTGAAGATATACTTCAAACTCTTGTGGTCCGTGAAAATGTCAGATGATTCTCCATACAAGTAGTGCCTCCATATCTCCAATGCAAACACGACTGCTGCAAGTTCCAAGTCATGCGTAGGGTAATTTTCCTCATAAGGCTTAAGCTGCCGTGAACCGTACGCGATCACTTTCCCATGTTGCATGAGAACACAGCCAAGTCCCTTCCCTGATGCATCATTGTAGATCTGAAATCTACCTGTACCAGATTGGTGATTAAGAATCGGTGCATATACTAACTTCTCCTTTAGGTCTTAAAAACTCTTCTCTCTTTCTTCAGTCCAGACGAATTTCTCCCCTTTTCGCATCAGTTTGGTCAATGGTAGTTCTAAACAGGAAAAGTTCTCCACGAACCTATGGTAGTAACCAGCTAAGCCTAGGAAACTACGGACTTCAGTTGCTGATGTCGGTCTTGGCCACTTGGTAATAGCCTCAACCTTTGCTGGATCCATCGTGATTCCTTCTACTGATACAATGTCACCTAAGAATGCCACCTTGTCTAACCAGAACTCACACTTGGAGAATTTAGCATATTATTGCTTCTGGCGAAGAATCTGTAATACTGTACGAAGATGGTCTTCGTGTTCCTCCTTGGACTTAGAGAATATCAGGATATCGTCAATGAAGACAATGACGAACTTGTCCAGAAATTCATGGAAGATTCTGTTCATCAAATCCATTAACATTGCTGGAGCATTAGTAAGGCCAAATGCATGACTACAAATTCATAGTGGCCATAGCGTGTACGGAAAGCAGTCTTGGCGATGTGTTGCTCTTTAACCCGTAGTTGATGGGCCTGACCATAGATCAATCTTAGAGAAATGTTTGGCCCCTTGGATTTGGCCAAACAGATCGTCTATACGTGGTAGTGGATACCTATTCCTGATGGTAATCGTGTTGAGTTCGCGATAGTCTATGCAAAGAGGCATACTGTCGTCCTTCTTCTTAATGAATAAGACCTGTGCGCCCCATGGAGATGCGCTCGGTCGAATAAAGCCTCGTTCTAGAAGTTCTTACAATTGATCCATTATCTCCTTCAACTCTATGGGAGCCATGCGATAAGGATCCTTGGAAATCGGTTCAGCTCATGGGATGAGCTCGATATTAAATTCTACTTCACGTGCAGGTGGTATGCCCGAAAGTTCTTCTGGAAATACATCTGGAGATTCTGACACTATCGCCTGATCCTGAATTGATGGGGATTAAACATCCATGTCATGAACAGTAGCTAGATAGCCCTCACAACCATGTGAAAGTAATGCACGTGCTTGCAGGGTTGATATGATTTGTACAGACCTTCCGGGTACGAACCCGTTGTGAATGTACTCTGACGTATTAACATCACCGAAGATGACTCGATATGAATGGCAGTCTATGGTAGCATGATGCTTGGATAGCCAATCCATGCCCAAAATCATGTCAAAATCATTCATGTCCAGCGGAAGTGCGCCAACAGGACGAATATTGTCACCAAACTCTAGGGGAAGGCTCTTGTACACATGGGTTATGCGTACATAGTCTCTTAAAGGCGTGAAAATATTCAGTATATTCTCTAGTGGCATGGAGAGTATCCTAACATTCTTGGTATAAGCAGTAGAGATGACCGAGTGAGTAGCACCCGTGTCAAAAAGAACACATGCAACTTGACCATACATATACAAGATTCCAGTGATGGTACCTGTAGACTTGTTGGCCTAATCGCGAGATGTCGTGTAAACGCGTCCACTAGTAGGAGGCGGCTTGGTATCAGCATGACCTGATGTGCCCTCCATCTCGCCCTTGCGGCAGTCCTTTATGCGATGGCCAGGAAGACCACACTTGAAGCATGCGTTGCTGTCACGGCGACATGGCCTTGGGTGCCTATGGTTGTAGGTAGTGCAAAGAGGAAGAGTATATCCTCCAACAGGTGTTCTGACTGGCTGTGAGCCTTATAAGAACAATATACATGAGACATGATAATAGGTACAAAGGACAATGCGGAAAAATCGTAAGATGGAATACCAATGATAGCTGGACGGTTAGGTTGTGAACCTCTCTGGTTTTGGTCCCTCCTATTACCAAGATTCCTGGTAGAAGATTCTCTAATGTGTCAGAATTAAGAACTATAGCATGTAATCATAAGAAAATGAGTAAGTAAAAGGACCTGTTGCTGTTGGAGTGCCCAACGTTGTTACGGTAATTATCATTACCGCCACGCCTATCTGAAGCAGAACGGTCGTGAGTCTGACCGTTTCCCTTGGGCTGAGTAGGCTGTTGCTGAGTAGCCGGCTGAGCCTGGTCCCCAATCATCTGCCTGGAGGATACAGTTTAAAAGAGATGTAAATATTGACATGTGCTGAAAAGAATACAGTTTGGTCACCGCTGAATACGAATGTTTACCTCTTCTCGGGTCTCTCTGCTTCCCCCGTGTTGAATGTAGCACAAACCAGGTTGTTTGCGATCGATGTACGAAGAGCCCACCGGAAGTGGTGTGCTTGCTCTTCGGGAGTACCTGCTGCTGCACCAAGAAAACCAGCCAAGCAAAGAAAGCGCTGCATGAACTCGTTGCTATTCTCCCCAGCTCTTAGTCGGATTCCATGGTACTCTCTCTTCAACTGGTCTTTCTCAGCCTTGGGAAAGAAGTGTCCCATCACCAAATCCCTAAACTGAGCCCAAGTAAAACCAGCCACCCAGTTATCACCTCCCGCTGACTGCTTCAGTGCCGTCCACCATGATAACACATCATCTTCGAACCAGTAGCAAGCCAACCTCGACTTGAAGATGGGGTCACAGCCCATAGCATCGAAGATCTTCTCAATGTGAGCCAACCAGCTTTCAGCTTCATTGGGGCTATCTATTCTCTCGAAAGCTCGAGGGCGTAGCTTATTGAATCTCTCCAGCCATGTGACCAATGTTGTTGGAGGAGGTACTGGGTGTTTCTGCTGATTGTTGGAAGCCTGCTCGCATGTGAGAATCATCTGATAGTATAATATAAAATACATGATTAAACTGATCAAAACATAAACTATATACATGAAAAAAAATTTATACCAATAAATCATGAGAAAATTTTTATGCTAGAAAATTTGTACATGAATGCATGATGCAGTTTTATGAAAACTTTTTTATGCGCGAAATTGAACGCCTATGGTCAGTTCACTCAAAACAAAAGACATGGCGAGGGGACGCCAATGGGTCGGTCCCAAAGTTAAAAGTTTCGATAAAACACATGCGACTAAATAGGGCCAGTCCTGTACCAACACTTACTTAGTGATAAACCTGCGAAAATGACATATATATGTATGCATGAAAATGATGAATGCATGAAAACCGACTGTCAGTTCTAGGAAGACCATAGTGACTACCCACTAATCACAGGTCGTGTTTTGAGAGCCTACAGGTCGAAGACTTGGCTCTGATACCATAATTGTAACACTCCATTTTGATTAATGGAATGTCACGCGTGATTATGGCGTGTCATCACAGCATACAGGGATAAATGTAAAAAACATCACATGACGATAAAGGAAATACCGGAAACAAACATCGGTACCCAAAAAGTATAACTCATCACACACAAACATAAGTACTGTAAATGAAAAGGACTAAACAATGTCCATAGAAATGAGTATCAAAGTATAATGAAATGCATAAAGTAAAGAAGGCTAGGAAGCTTCCAATCCATATGCACGTACGCTTAAAGTCTACCAACATCCTTGAGTACCTGCCGTTTCGGGAACATGAAAGGAAAACGGCTGAGCATAACCCTCAGTGCACGAATATACAAGTATAGCATGAATAATATAAGCACATAAGCATAAAGCAACGGAAAAGACTAAGTCCTGGATTGCCTGGTATATCTTAGTAAAACTAGTTTTATAGTTTGAAAGCCCTTATGTTTATCTTATTAAAACTGTTTAACATGTTTACCATTTAGCCAATATAGGTCATGAAATATCAACGTGCATGAATACTTGGAGGGGTGACCTCGTCATGCAATTAGAGGGGCTGCCTCTAATTAATATAAGTTTTGGGTAGGAGGGATCAACTCCTTATGAAGGATACAAGGCACACACCACATTCACTTGAATAATCTGCTGAAAACATGTAACCTATGATGCACCAATACGCCCCACGTGATAATAATAATATGGACAAAAGTTGAAGGGACGCCACGAGCTATCACTCCGCCGTGGTGTAGTCATAACACTAGTGCCTTTACTGTTATGGTTATGGTACCTCCATAACTAGGTGAAACTAGTCATGCATGTATATGGCTTTAGGTATCTAATTAAACATAAGCAATCAAAACATATAAAACATATATTGGGGAAAACAGTTGGCTGCATACGGGGAATCCTAATAAGGAAGAATGTCCATACTGAAAGGACGGAAAATCCGTACCTTGTGTCCAGTGAACGAAGAAGACGAACGGAAGAGAGTCCTACTTTGATACCACTAATGCTACATAAATAATATACGTGTATAAGTATCTTATTACTGAGTACGTAACTGGTTTTATATCATGTCTTAGCTTGTTTTATATGTTCATGTCTTCTTTTACTGATTTTAACGTTATGTTGTGTTTATCATGTATTCTGTCTATTCTGATTAAGTATTACTTGTATTTCTTGTATTATTATACTTGTTGTGTAATAATAAGTAACTTTCTAAAAATAGCAGGTTTCCTAAAATAGAAAGTTTCCAAAAATAGAAAGTTTCCAAAAATAGATTTACTTCTTAAAATAGATAAGTTTCTAAAAATAGAAAGTTTCCATAAATAGATTAGCTGGCTTAATTAAATTAGTTTCTAAAAATAGAAAGTTTCCATAAATAGAAATAAGATGGATTATTAAGCTAATAATATAATTTTAAGTGTTTACTGATTTATATTCTAAGTCATGTGATATATAGTATGATTTATTAATCATTACATGTAAATTAAATAAACTATAGGTTAAAGTATTTAATTAAATATAACATGATTTAATTAAATAAAGGTAATAATAAGGTGTGTTTAATAATTAATTAATTATATAGTCTAACTTAAATAATAAATACTTAGGTTAAGATTCATGTATTATTAATATTAATAATAACCTAAGTCATGTTATAATTAAAATAATTATGTACATGTAAATTAATTTAATTTAAGCTTGTAAATAAAAAATCTTGTAAAATAACTAAACTTGTAAAATTTATTAAGTCATGAACCGGCCAACCTAACGCACCCTTAACAGTGGAAAAACCGGCTTGGCCGGTTGCCACTGTTTTCGCAAAAACAGCCACTGCCTGAGCCAGTGGTTCCCCCTGTTTTCTCATCTGCAGCCGCCGGCTGGGCAAAGTTCCCACCGGCAGTTAGCCGGTGGTTCCCTCTGCTTCCGCGGCTGTTCCCCCTGCTTAGCATATATAGCCACCGGCTTATGCCGGTGGTGTTCTTGTTTCTGCCAAGACCCAAACAAACACCAAACCACACCCCGACCAAGGTCGGGGTTCCCTTGTTCTTGCAACCGAACATCACAGTCCACACCGAGACCTCTTGGTCTCGGTTGTTGGTGCGAACAAAAGCAAGTCGAGACCTTTTCGTCTCGGTTCCTTGCGTCGGCCGAACAAACACCCTTAAAAACCATGATTTATTTACCCACCATGATTAATTACATGTCATGTTAACTTGTTTATTATAACCTTATGATTCCATGTGTTTTTTATCTAATAAAAACATAAAATAAAAGGGGTTTAATAATTTACCGAATATGTGAAACAATGAATGATGAAAACACGAACACCCTTGCAAGCTTTGATCACCAAAAATCAACCAACACAACTCTCTTGGTGTGTTCTACCCGGCGGCCAAGAGAGAGAGAGGAAAGGATTAGGGTTTTGATACTTTCTAATTTACTGTGATTATGAAAATATCCTTTCCCTTTTTCTTGTTTTAGTAAAGTTCAAAGTGGGCTTGTCCCTTGTCTTGTGTTGGTGCCGCTGGGGCCCAAAAGGGGTAACCCATTGTTTTCCCTGTCTAAATATTATATGTTAGATATGCTTTGTTATTGTTGGCATAACTATAAATAGAGCCATATAGCATAGAATGAAACTTGCACCCCGTTTTCTTAGTATCTCCTACCCATTCTCCATATTCAATTATATAAACGTCCTAGGACATCCCCCAAGACCAGGAACTAGGTCTAGAAGGAAGTCATTGAAGCTTTTGAAGCTTTGATAGTAAGTAGTATTCATAAGAAGTCATAAGGAGCCATTTTGGAGCATCCTAGGTAATTTCTATGTTAGATATGCTTTGATCTTGTTATAATGAATTCTTAGACTTGTTATAATGCCAAATCTATGTTAGAAATATAATCTAAAAGAAACTAAGTCCTTTAATCAATTGAAATGAGAGTTATAAGTTAAAGATATCTTAAAACCCTAGTTTTTTAATTTACATATAATTAATACAAGAGATTTTCTCGTATGAAAGTTGTTCGTTATTCCAGTCTTTTCGAATCTAGTTAAAAGTGCGACTCAGTCGTTCTTGGTTGAAAATAAAATGGTTCGATTATCTATCTTAAACTAAAAGCAAATATGAAAATGTCGTTGTGTAAAAATGAAAGCTTTAAAAATTAAACCAAAAATTAAAAGTTAAAAATAATTGATTAAAAACTTAAAAGTAAATTTAAAACATAAAACTTTGTAAAAGTAAAAACTTAAACCAAATCCGTCGGAATACACACTATCGGAATCCCATCGGAATTTACTGTCGCAACACAATCGGAATGTCCCGTCGGAATAATCCGTCGGAATAGCACAACTGAACTCTGTCGGAAAACAACCTATCGAAATATATCAACAAGAAAACAATCGGAATAATTCAAACCAAGTTTTATCGGAATATGAGAATGAACATTACCGTCGGAATCATGATCAGAAAGGCCGTCGGAATCCAAAACCCTAATCCGATACAAAGTATCGGAATACTTGTCGGAATATAAAGCCCTTATCGGAATACTTGTCTGAAAAGGTAAACCCTTTTCTGACGGAAGGAAATTCGTAATAAGCAAAATTTATAAGCTTTTTTTCAATAAGCACAATCCGAAACTTTATTAAATTTATAATGAAAAGAGCTAATAAGCACAAATAAGAACTTTTTCAAAACACTAAATAAGCAAACCTTTTAAAAAAACCTTAAAAGACGAAACTTTTTAGAAATCTTAAAAGTAATAAAGCGAAATACAAAATAAGCCAATAAGCATGATAAGCTCAAAGCTCAAATCGTATTAAAACTTAGATATGAATAAAAAGATAAACTTTTTAATCACATAAACATCAAGATGACACAAAATCAAAGATTATCACGAATCAAAGATAAACCAAATCAAGAAAGCTAGAAAAATATTAAATGATGAAAAGTTTAAACTTGAACTTGTAGATTAATGATTCCAAAATACAAGATTAAATCAAAGCTTAAGCATGAAAGAAAAGAAAAGATGAAATTCTAGTGAGAGAAAGTTAAGCACTTTCTCTCTCTAAAAATTAAAACTACAAAAGAAAAATAAACTAGCTAACACTAACTAACTAACACCCTCCTAACGTGTCATTAGGAGGGTATATATAGGAGGTGGGGAGGTGCATGTGTTGCTTCCTTTTTCTTTCTACTCGTCTCGACTCGATTTAAATTCTTTGTCTTTCTCAATGTCGTCTCGGGATTTGTCGATATAAATTGAACTTGTCTTATAATTTTCTTCTTCTATTAGACTTGAGTTCTTTGACTTCATTAAACTTCCTTCTTTAGACTTTTTCTTCGATAAATCTTTAGAATAGGCCTTGGACTTCCGTTCTTTTTACACTCTTGATCTTTTGACTTCGTCTTTTCTCGTTTTCTTTGATAAAAGCCCGTGATAGCCCATGTTTTCTTCCTTTTGCATCTTTTTATCCTGAAACGCAATAAAAACACAAACCACACATAATTCTGACTTTTACGACATAAAATACACGTTTTGGTCTTGTTATTATTGGAAATAAGTGGTAAAAGGATAAGTGTTTCACACTTATTAAATCCCCTACACTTGGCCATTACAATGCCCTCATGCAAATGCATTAAATTCAAATCATGGTTTACATTTTTCATCATAAATAACCCACCTTGGCCTTAATTAAAAACATACAAATATATACAAAACAAGTAAAGAAATCAAAGACATACATTGGGGTTTTGGCAGTCATGAATGTTTAGCATCCTCAAGTTTCACGTTCCTCATACCAAGCTTAAAAATGAGATCATTGTTATTATAAGTTAGTAAACTAACACGAACTCATGTGGCCTAATTAGTTACTTAGACTCCTTTATTCCTAGGTGTATCTCTTATATTCTACGATGTCTTGAATGATCACGAGGATGCATTGTTTGACTTATATCGATAGTTTATTTAGGGATAATTTAATCAATAGTTAGCTAAAGGACAAAATCTTTTAAAACTGCTTCTCGGGACCTCTTAAAGTTCATATCTTGGCATAACTCGCTTCAAGATTTGAGACCTCTCTCGGACCGATATTTGGAAGCGACTTCATACTTCGAATCTTGAGAGACGTTCTTGAAATTATGGTCTTTTCTTCATAATAGGAATTTATTCACTTGAAGTTTTTGAGAGATTCTTCATATTTGGACCACGACTTCTTCATTTTTCTCCAATCTTTATTTTGGACTTTGATATACAACGATCCGCCTCCTTTTAGGACTTGGATCTATTCATCCTCATACTTTGCTAGGGTCTTTTCGGATAGACTTCTCCATGATCTTTTGGGGAGTATTTGCTTCTCGTCGTGTGTCTCGATCCTTCATATTGATTTTTGATAAATGATTCTTCACATCACTTGGGATCTTTAGCAACAAAATGTAGCCCTCATGCCTTGTTAGGGCCTTTTCGGACTCGCCAATCTTCGCATCCCGCTTCAATAAGTTATGCCTTGGCTATGAACTCTAAATAATACCGAGCAACTTTTAAACGATCTTGTGCTAGAAGCTAAGTAACTTTTCAAATCGTACAACCTTATTTATTGCAAATATATTTATTAACAAGCGATGGGAGAAGAAGATTATAATCAACTCACATAAATTCATGAAAGAATACCAAACTTATAATTGACTCTATCATCTCTCGTTCTCCACAATTTAAAATCTCAAGGAATGAGACTCGTGGATGCTTAGCCTATTAAATCAAAGTTTTGGGTTTTTATGTCATCTATAGGATCTTGCAACTTCGTAGACTCTTTCAAGTTTAGAATTCGCATTTTAAAGTTCCCTTGATAAACGACTTTCTAGGATCAATTATAGGAACTTGCGAAAAGTTCTTGTTCTTAACCCGTGAGATTTAAGACTTTTGCGTTTTAAAGTTCCCTATATAAAAGCCTAGCAAAACTTGACTTAAACACGTTAAGGATACTAGCTAGAGTAAACTTAGATAAGTAAACTCGTGTTAGTCAAAAGATTCATGACGTTGAAAAATTTGAAACCACTTTATTAAAATTTTATTCTTACCAAAGAAAGTAAATAACGATAGCAAAGGAAAACTACTAGGCCAAAATAGATTAAAATTTTGAAAAATGTCGAAAAATCAAAATTTTCTGGTTAAAATGAGGACAAATTAATGGAAAAGCCCACTTACTTTAATAGAAGTCCCCCTACACTTGATATAAACATTGTCCTCAATGTTTAAGCATGTGGGAGTAAATTCTCCTACACTTAGGACATTATGCACATTGTTTAAATCTTGCTAAGGGAAGGAAAACTATAGTGATTTCAATGTGAACATATAAGATATGAAATGTTGAATCACGACAGTTTAGAATAGAACCGGGAAGACGGGTACACGGGATCACGGTCGTCAAATGTCCTCAAAAGTGGATCTTTGAAGCTTTAATCCCTGCACATCATAATAAACAAGACAACAAACACATACGGGGCTCCCCCTACACGTATTATGAAAACGGTAAAGGATAGATCAACGGGTTGCCTCCCGAGAAGCGCTTTTTTTTGTTAACCGAGTCACGAGCCTGACTTGACCCATAACTATTTCAAGGGAATCGTGTTGTGGGATGGAATCATCTCATGAGAGATGTCCTCACCAAAGTACAGTTTCACACGCTGTCCATTCACTTTAAAATTTGGCCCATTCGGCTGAGAAAGCTCAATGGTGCCATAGGGGAAGACATTGGCGATGGTGAATGGACCAGATCAACGGCTCTTCAGCTTGCCCAAGAAGATCTTCAATCGAGAGTTAAAGAGTAACACTTGATCACCAACGTGGAACTCTCGGTTTTTAATCCTGCATCATGAATGATCTTGGTCTTCTCCTTGTATATCAATGAGATCTCAGAAACTTCATTCCTCGGTTCATTTAGCTCGTTGAGTTGAATCTTCCGAAGATCACCGGCTTTGTTGATATCAAAATTAACCCACTTCAAGGCCCAGTACGCCTTATGTTCCAACTAAATAGGGAGGTTGCATGCCTTCTCGTACACAAGACTATATGGAGTACAACCAATAGGTGTCTTATATGCGGTACGGAAAGGCCACAAAGCATCATCTAACTTATCGGCCCACGAGGCACGATGCTCTCCCACAGTTCGCTCTAGTATTCTCTTCAATCCACGGTTAGATATCTCGGATTGACCATTTGTTTGGGGATGATAAGCAGTGGAAAGACGGTGATTGACACCGTACTTAGCCATGACTCGAGCAAATTGATCATTACAAAAATGAGTCTCGCGGTCACTGATGATAGCACGAGGAACACCGAATCGAGCAAAAAGCTGCTTCAAAAAGTTCACAACCACCCTCGCTTCGTTCGTAGGGAGAGCCTTCGCTTCAACCCATTTGGATACGTAGTCAACGGCTACGAGGATGTACTTGTTCCCTTTAGATGATAGAAATGGCCCCATAAATCCGATGCCCCATATGTCAAAGATTTCACATTCTTAGATGAAATTTTGAGGCATCTCATCTTTATGTGTGATCTTGCCTTGTCTTTGGCAACCATCACAATGCTTAACCATTTCATGAGCATCATGATAAATGGATTTCCAATAGAATCCATATTCGAAAACTTTCTTCGCGGTGTAATTAGGACAAAAGTGACCACCGGTGGGTCCTTCATGGCAAGCTTCACGGATTAATAAAGCTGTCGGTCCATCAACACACCGACAAATGACAAGATCCGCACATTTTTTGAAAAGGTAAGGGTCGTCCCAAAAATAGTGTTCAATGTCTTTAAAGAACTTTTTCTTTTGTTGGGACGTTAACCCTTCCTTGAGAATTCCACCCGCCAAATAGTTTGCAATGTCCGCAAACAATGGGGTTTCATCAAGATTGGAGTTGATAGACATCAAGGCCTCAATGGGAAAAGAGTCATTAATCTCTTGATTAGAGATTTCCCCTTTATAAGGATCCTCGAGTATACTAAGATGATCCACGGCTAGGTTTTCCGCTCCCTTTTTGTCACGAATTTCAATTTTGAATTCTTGAAGGAGAAAAACCCAACGAAGAAGTCTTGGCTTGGAATCTTACTTGGTTAACAAGTACTTCAACGTGGAATGATCGGTATACATAATGGTGGTGGAAAGGACAAGATATGGGTGGAACTTCTCAAAAGTATACACTATAGCTAAAAGCCCTTTTTCGGAAGTGGTATAATGGAATTGAGCCCCGTCATTGTCTTGCTAGAATAATGGATTGGTTGGAAGTGTTGGTTCACTCTTTGGCCCAAAACCGCTCCAATAGCAAAGTCTCTAGCATCACACATCAATTCAAAAGGTAACTCCCAATTAGGGGTAACCAAGACCGGTGCCTTAGTTAGTTTATCCTTAAGAAGATTGAAAGATTCAATACATTCTTTAGAAAAGATAAATGGAGTATCTTTTTCCAAGAGGTGGGTCATCGGGCGAGCTATCTTAGAAAAAACTTAAATGAATCGACGATAGAAGCCCGCATGACCAAGGAAACTTCTCACACCCTTCATGGTTAAAGGTGGAGGTAATTTAGCAATCACTTCAACTTTAGCACGGTCGACTTCAAGACCGGCTTTTGAGATTTTATGACCAAGCACAATACCTTCTTTTACCATGAAATGGCATTTTTCCCAATTAAGAACGAGGTGAGTGTCTTCACACCGTTTGAGCATGCGTTCTAAATTGGCAAGGCAAGTAGATAAAGAATCACCATAGACCGAGAAATCATCCATGAAGACTTCCATAGTTTCGTCAACCATGTTATGGAATATAGCCATCATACACCTTCGGAAAGTCCCAGGAGCATTGCATAAGCCAAAGGGCATTATTCTGTAAGCAAATGTTCCATAAGGATAAGTGAATGTGGTTTTCTCTTGGTCTTTAGGATCGATGGGAATTTGAAAATACCTAGAGAAACTGTCTAAGAAGCAATAATACTCATTACCCACTAAACGCTCGAGCATTTGATCCATAAAAGGGAGAGGAAAATGATCCTTGCGAGTGGCATCATTGAGCTTGCGATAGTCTATGCAAACTCGCCAACCCGTGACAAGTCGAGTAGGAATCAACTCGTTGTTTTTATTGGGAACAACGGTTATTCCGCCTTTCTTAGGCACACAATGGACGGGACTAACCCATGGCGGATCCGAAATAGGGTAAATCATTCCGGCATCTAGAAGTTTGATAACCTCTTTCTTGATGACGTCATGAATTTTTGGATTAACCCTTCTTTGGCTTAGGATTGTGGGTTTAAAGTCATCCTCCATGAGAATTTTATGAGTACAAAAGTTCGGATCAATTCCGCGAATGTTGGAAAATTTCCAAGCAATTGCTTTCTTATGATTTTTTAGCACGTCGATCAGTCGAGATTTTTCTTCTTCTTTCAAGTCCTTAGCGATGATGACGGGTAACTTCTTATTGTCTTGAAGGAAAACGTATTCGAGATGAGACGGTAGATCCTTAAGCTCTAAATCCGGAGGATTTTCGATGGTAGGAGTAGTCAAATTCGGATCATTGATAAAGATTTCCTTAGGAGACGGTGGAAAAACATGGTCCTCATTGAGAAGTTTCTCAATGGTACGAATGTCTTCATCCCAATTGGAGGGAGAATCGTCATATTGTAAGTCCACATCCCCTAAAGTAGCTTCAAATTCTTTTAAAAGGAAATCACTGTCTCCAAATGGAGTCAGTTAGGGAGCAATAGAGGCAACGGTCTCAACAATGGGTAGAGAAGAAGAACCACTTTTACAAGCGTCTTTGAAATTTTCTTCACAAGCCTCATCAAGAACGTCTATGAACTTAACGCACTCGTTTTCAGAAGGTTGCTTAGAAAGTTTACCCATGTTGAAGAGGATTTTATCGTCACCAACTCTCATGATTAATTCGCCCGTGGCTACATCAATGAGAGTGCGACCGATCCTCAAGAATGGACGTCCAACGATTAATGGAACACGGGCGTCCATCTCGTAGTCAACGACAACAAAATCCGCCGGAAAGGTGAATTTGTCGACACCGAAAAAGACATCTTCGGCTATCCCCACTGGATAAGCAACCGTACGGTTAGCTAATTCCCAAGTAATTCGTGTGGGGACTAGCTCGGGTTGAGATAATTGTTTCCAAACACTTAATGGCATTAAGTTTATACTAGCACCTAGATCGGCTAGGGCCATACAATTCTCTACCCTGGGAAAGTTGCAAGGAATGAGAAAACTACCCGGATCACCAAGTTTGGTTGGTAATTTCTTTTAGAGCATTGTAGAGCAATTCTCATTAAGTTGGGTCTGAGTGATATCAGGAAGCTTTTCTTTGTCACTGAGAAGATCTTTAAACATTTTAGCATATTTCGGCATATGAGCGAGAGCCTCAGCAAAGGAGATGTTGAAATTCAGTTGGTTAATCATTTTAAGAAAGTTATAAACCTGAATATCATCCTTGTTCTTCAACTTCTCTTTCCGCAACCTTGAGGGATAAGGTATATTGGGTTGAGATGAAGGCTTTGGAATGAAATTCTCACTCACATCCTTGGGTTGTGGAGGGGTAGAAGTAGAAGGTGGAGGAAATGGAGAAGGGGACTTGTTTTCCTTTGTCACAATCACTGGTGTAGGTGGAGGAATCTCGGGATCCTTTAAACCTTTGCCACTTCGGGTGGTGATTGCTTTCATCTTCCCTCTTGGATTAGCAACGGTGTTACTCGGAAGAGAACCCGAACCAGAGGCTTGATTACATGGGAAGAAACTAGAAATCATTTCCCTTAAGTCATTCGTTTGACTGCTCAAAGAGTTTCGCATATCGGCTCGAAGATCATTCCCTTGTTTCGCCATATCTCCTTTCAAGTTGATGATTTGTCGATGAAGATTTTGCACCAGTGCGTCATTAGTCCTCATGTAAGTTTCAACCTCGTGATTAAATGCGGTGGGTTGGGTGGGAGGAAGAGCATGGTAGGCAGGTGGTTGATAAGCGGGTTGTTGGTAAACTTGGTTGTTTCGTTGAGGTGGATATGGGTTTCTTTGGGTTTGATATTGATTTGGAGCTCGATTTTGGTTTTGATTGTTGCGATTGAGGTTGTTTGGGTTTTGTGGGGGAAAACTAGGTGGTGAAAGGACGTTGTTTGAACGATAACTGAGCAAATTGTGGTCACCTTGAGGACGAGCTTGATAACCTCCTGTAAAAAAGTTACCATTAGCGGCATACACATTTTCCGGATTGTCAGAGTCGAAGGATAATCGGTGTATGAATGAGAACCCCCGCATATTTCACATGACTGACTCAAAGCATTAACTTGCGCGTTGATGTTTTTGGCATTGTTAGCGGTTTGTAGAGCAAGTGCTTCAACAATCAAAGTAAGCTTATCAATTCTCTTGTCGGCATCACTAGTACTAGCAGTAGCCACATTAGCCTGAACACTCTTAGTTTGCACTCTAGACTTATTCTCAATAATATCCCCCGCTGCATTAGAATACTTAACCAAAATATTACCCCCCGAGGCATAATTTAGTGAATCTTGGTCATTCATGCTTAAACCATTATAAAAAGTATTAATTTGATGTACTTTTGTGAAACCATGTTGTGGACACTTTCGTAAAAGTTCCTTAAAAAGGTCCTACGATTCAATAAATGTCTCACCATACTTTTGTTCAAAGTTAATGATTTCATTCCGCAAAGTGGTAGTACGTGAGGGTGGGAAAAAATAGTTGATGAATTTGGTCTCTAAATCCGTCCACGTAAGAATACTTTGTGGTGGTTCCTTATCAAGCCAATGTCGGGTTAGTCCCTCTAAGGAGAAAGGAAAAAGTAGCAAGCGAATCACCTCTTGTGAAACCCCATTATACTTGACCGTATTAGTGAGTTGAAGGAGCCTTTTGATATGGTCATGAGGATCATCAAGTGCACGCCCCAAGAATGGTTGAGCATAGACCATTTGAATGAAACAGGATTTGAGTTCAAAGTTGTTGGCTCCAATCTCGGGTATGACAATAGCATCGGTGTTGCCCTCTACTTGCGATTGCAAAAGCTCGATCATTGGTCGATTGTCCATGGTGACAATAGGTGGAGTTTCGACTTCGGCTTGAATTGCTTTCTTCTTACGAGCACGGGTACGCATACACATCTACAAAAAGAAAAGAAAGATTGACAAGAAATATTTTTGGTTTTTTATGTTTTTCTATTTTTTTGAATTTTTGTAAATTTTTTATTTTTATGGATTTTTGAAAATGTTTGACACGAAAAAAAAAATAAATAAACAAACAACGTTCAAAAGTTAACGGATCCCAAAATACAACGCGTCTCTCACTAAAAACCGTTAATCTTAACGAAAAGAGCCGACAGTGGCGCCATTTAATACAAGAGATTTTCTCGTATGAAAGTTGTTCGTTATTCCAGTCTTTTCGAATTGATTACTAATTACAAGTGCGACTCAGTGGTTCTTGGTGGAAAATAAAATGGTTTGATTATCTATCTTAAACTAAAAGCAAATATGAAAATGTCGTTGTGTAAAAATGAAAGCTTTAAAAATTAAACCAAACATTAAAAGTTAAAAATAATTGATTAAAAACTTAAAAGTAAATTTAAAATTTAAAACTTTGTAAAAGTAAAAACTTAAACCAAATCCGTCAGAATACACACTATCGGAATCCCGTCGGAATTTACTGTCGGAACACAATCGGAATGCCCCGTCGGAATAGCACAACTGAAATCTGTCGGAAAACAACCTATCGGAATATATCAACAAGAAAACAATCGGAATAATTGAAACCAAGTTCAATCGGAATATGAGTATGAACACTACCGTCGGAATCACGATCGGAAAGGCCGTCGGAATCCAAATCCCTAATCCAATACAAAGTATCGGAATACTTGTCGGAATATAAAGCCCTTATCGGAATACTTGTCGGAAAAGGTAAACCCTTTTCCGACGGAAGGAAATTCGTAATAAGCAAAATTTATAAGCTTTTTTTTCAATAAGCACAATCCGAAACATTATTAAATTTATAATGAAAAGAGCTAATAAGCACAAATAAGAACTTTTTCAAAACACTAAATAAGCAAACCTTTTAAAACAAACCTTAAAATACGAAACTTTTTAGAAATCTTAAAAGTAAAAAAGCTAAATACAAAATAAGCCAATAAGCATGATAAGCTCAAAGCTCAAATCATATTAAAACTTAGATATGAATAAAAAGATAAACTTTTTAATCACATAAACATCAAGATTACACAAAATCAAAGATTATCACGAATCAAAGATAAACCAAATCAAGAAAGGTAGAAAAAGATTAAATGATGAAAAGCTTAAACTTGAACTTGTAGATTAATGATTCCAAAATACAAGATTAAATCAAAGATTAAGCATGAAAGAAAAGAAAAGATGAAATTCTAGTGAGAGAAAGTTAAGCACTTTCTCTCTCTAAAAATTAAAACTACAAAAGAAAAATAAACTAGCTAACACTAACTAACTAACACCCTCCTAATGTGTCATTAGGAGGGTATATATAGGAGGTGGGGAGGTGCATGTGTTGCTTCCTTTTTCTTTCTTCTCGTCTTGACTCGATTTAAATTCATTGTCTTTCTTGACGTCGTCTCGGGATTTGTCGATATAAATTGAACTTGTCTTATAATTTTCTTCTTCTATTTGACTTGAGTTCTTCGACTTCATTAAACTACCGTCTTTAGACTTTTCTTCGATAAATCTTCAGAATAGGCCTTGGACTTCCTTTCTTTTTACACTCTTGATCTTTTGACTTTGTCTTTTCTCGTTTTCTTCGATAAAAACCCGTGATAGCCCATGTTTTCTTCCTTTTGCATATTTTTATCCTGAAACGCAATAAAAACACAAACCACACATAATTCCGTCTATTACGACATAAAATACACGTTTTGGTCTTTTTATAAATAAGTGGTAAAAGGATAAGTATTTTCACACTTATTAATAATAATAAGAAAAAACCCATTTCAAAAGCTATAATTCTAAATAAATGTTTTTTTTATGATTATAAACATGTTTTGAAACTTTGTTTTAAAATTTTAGTTCATTTGGTCCATTTTTGAGGTTGTTATTTGTTTTTACAAGTATAGGGACTAAAACTGTCATTTTTGAAACTATTTAACATTTTGAGCCCTAAGTGTCATTTTATGAAATTTAAAGCTATAATAATAGTTCTTATAAAGTTTGAGGCCCTAAGGTTAAATATTGAGGGTTGAAATTATAAATAATAAAACTATACACTTAAGGGGTTAAAAGTGTAAATATCCTAAACTTATAAGATTAAATGTTAAAAAGGTAGTAATTCTTCAATTATAAACTTAAAGGATCATTTTAGTAATTTATAAAACTATATGAATGAAATCTATATGATAAAACATACTTTCTAAAATATTATAAAAGTATAAGGACTATTTTGCCAATTATGAAACTAATGGATAAGCGATATAAATATGTACCAAGTTTTGAAGAAATTTCTAAAAATATATTGCTATGTATCATGTTAGTAGGGAACTTTGTACAAAGATGTTCCATCTCGATATTACGTTCTGACTGAGTGGTTGGGTTTACGATTTAAAGTGCCCTCGCTCCTCAAACGTTTATAGAACGACTTCTAAATATAATGGCCCGAACAATGATTCATTGTTATCACAATGATAAGAATACATAAATAAATGTAGAATTACAAAATCAAAGACTTAATACTATACCAAATATGTTAAAAGAGGTGGGTGTAAGATCAAGTTCTTTGTTTGTTAGCTCAAGTTATTCTGTGTGATATAAGCCTGACAAGATTTACTGGACCTAAGGTGAGTTCATAGCCTCAATAGCACTGATTATTAAATGATTTAAAAACTCGTGAGGGATATATATACTAAAACTAGAATACAAGTGTTTTTGGTATGCTTCTCAGAAATAATTATTGACACTATGTTTACTACTTCTTTGAAAGTCCCTTTTTAATTATGAACCGTTAAATATTTTCCCAGAAATGAGCGCTAATATTGTAATAGTACTATTTGGGGACCGACATCCTTATCTGGGCATGTCGCACTTGCTAGCACCTCAGTGGTCAAACAAGCATACTTTATTTTGCTAATAAGTATAGTTTGACAGACATCCTCATAAGAGAAATTATGGGTTTCTGATATGTCTAGTCGCGTTATCATAAGCTTAGTGCATTGATTAATTGATTTTACGGGCAAATAATAATTTAGCTCAGAAAAAGGATCTTGTATTCAAATTATTTTTAAACTAGGAAATCACTCAACCTTTGTGTTGACTTTAAACATATATTTCAAGTTTTGATAATTGATACCATAGAGTAGCATAATGATGACGTGGAGAGATATAGACTTGGGAATTTTTGTCATTCAAACCTATTTTCTTAATATCAGGAACTTGTGATTGTACAAAGCATGTACAAGTTATTTTATTAAAAATCTCTCATTTTAAATTTTAAATCATAAAAGTTTAATAAAGATGATTTAAACCCTCTTTTGAGTTGTTT
Source organism: Glebionis coronaria (assembly GCA_025667525.1). Lineage (NCBI taxonomy): Eukaryota > Viridiplantae > Streptophyta > Magnoliopsida > Asterales > Asteraceae > Glebionis > Glebionis coronaria. The sequence continues at coordinate 178,426,668 of CM046880.1, read as the reverse complement.
TTCTATTACTGTGCTTTCATATCATGAAGTAATACCCCCAAAATATTATTTCACTGTGCCAAGTAAAAATAGGGGTGTTACAAGGGGAGTTGGCTAAACTGTTTCAAATGTTTATGGAAGAATAGCTGAACTCAGCTACAAAGAGCCAGGATGAAAAACATGTGTCCTCATTATCTGAATCATCAAAGAGTACTAAATGTGTACCTGAGTCTTCCAAGAATCTTAAAACCAAACCAAAGTTGTCCTATGAATTATGTCACTATACCAATCACACCACTAATACTTGCTTTAGAATACGCTATTGCAATAAATGTAAGGGTGATGATCACAGGACCTCAAACCATGATGTATACATGAGATCCATCAGGAATACTAATAGATACAATGCTCAATTTTACAACTATGGGCCCACCTCTAAGCAAATCAAGATACCTAAGGTAAAGCCTTTCCACCATGTACACATTGTGGTATACCTGACCATAGACCTGATGATTCTTAATACTATCTTGAGTGTGAAATTTGTGGAAGCAATGATCATTCCACCTCAAGGCATAATAGAGTCATTATGGTCAAAAGAGGTATGTTAGCTGAGTCATCTCAAACTATTGAATCCTTAGTAGGCGTAAGATGCAATACAGTGAAAGCAATGTTTACTCCACCTCAGACCATGCTGAGTTTGAATATTTCATACGAGGAAAAAAACGTCAGACTACAAGAGCCAAAGAACCTACTAAAAGGTGGGCTCAATAGAGAAACTAATCTACCTGGATATTTGTATAAAACACTTCAAGGAGCCGGTCTGGTGTCTCGACAGCGGGTGTTCAAGAAGTATGAAATGGGTCAAAAGTTATCTGCACAATTACGTGGAGCAACCAGGTCCTAAGGTAGTGTTTGGTGATAACTCGTCTTGTATTATTGAGGGATATGGTTCAATTAAATGTGATGGAATAGTTTTCTAAAAATTAGTGTTTGTAAATGTTCTAAAATATAATCTCATAAGTATCAGCCAACTATCTGATGGAAAATACATCATTTAGTTAGATGATAAGAAAGGAACAATTTTTTAATGCGAATAAATAAATTGTGCTAACAGCTCTAAGAATAAATGATGTATATGTCCGTGACATGTAATCTTTGACTTCCTCAGGAGCATGCTTCTTTGCCAAGGCCTCAGACTCTATCAACTGGCTTTGGAATAAGAGGTTGTCTCATCTCAATTTTTAATACATTAATAAGCTTGCTAAACAAAACAAAGTTCTTTACTTAGCATCTGTTGTGTACTCAAAATATAAAACTTGCTCAGCTTGTGAGAAAGGTAAACACAAGAGAGCCTCTTTCAAGACAAAACAAAACTTCTCAATCAGGAAGTGCCTTCATCTACTTCATATGGATCTCTTTAGACCCATCAATATAATGTCCATAAATCATGAGAAATATACCGTAGTCATTGTTGATGAGTACTCTAGATACACATGGGTATATTTTCTAAAGAAAAATAGTCAGGCTCCTGAATTCATCATGTCCTTAAACAAACAGGTAGAAAGTCAAAATGATACCAAAGTTAAACAGCTTAGGATTTATAATGGTGTAACTGAAAGGAAGAATAAAACTCTATTGAAGCTGCAAGGACTATGTTGAATGGCTCTAGTCTTTCAAAACACTTATGGATAGAGGATATAAAAATTACTTGTTACACTCAGAATAGAAGTATAATTATGAAAAGACATGATAAGACTCCTTATGAAATATTCAGGGAAAGGATCCCAGACATCAGCTACTTTCATGTGTTTGGATGTCTTGTGTTTATTCACAATTAAAAGGATCATCTTGGAAATTTGATGCAAAAGATTATGATGGATACATTCTTGGATACTACTTTGTCTCTAATGCATGTAGGTTCTTTAACAAAAGAAGACAATAGATTGAGGAATCCTTTCATATCTCATTTGATGAAAGTATGGATGCCATAAGTTTCACAAATCAATCAGTGGATGATATAGGGATAAAGGATTCATCTTGATATCCTCCTGATGAGCATGAATATAACCCCTCAAAACAATATCAGACTGATGCCGATGTATCATTCCACATCTCACCTCACAATAGGTTAATTACTAATCTGATCTTTGATCAGTATACTCCTAAAGTGATTATCCCATCCATTCAGGCTGAAGAATCAAATGATTCTCCAAGCACCTCAAACATTGAAGAAGCAGAAGATCAATCAAAAGATCACCTGTCCAAAAGTTCTAACCCGTGTCCTCAGGATAGATGGTCAAGAAATCCACATATGAACTTGTAAACATAATTGGTGATGTTTTTAAGGGCATGCTCACTCGTAGTCAAGCTGATCAATTATCTGATGCCTTACTCCTGAATGTCTGTTTGCAGATTTTCTCTCTGAAGTTACACCTAAAAAGGTCTTAGAGGCCATGAAACACCCAGGCTGGGTTGAGGCTATGCAGGAAGAACTAACTCAGTTCCTGAGGAACAAATTATGGAAGGTAGTTCCTCTCCTGATGGGGAATCAGTTCTTGGCACAAAATGGGTGTTCAAAAACAAGAGTGATGAGAGTGGAATTATTATCAAAAGTAAGGTTAGGCTTATTGTTCAAGGGTGTGGTTAGTTAAAAGGTATTGACAATGAAGAGACCTTTGCCCTGTAGCAAGAATGGAAGCCATCAGAATTTTCATTCCTATGCTACTTACATGAACATCAAAGTGTTTCAAATGGATGTGAAAAGTGCCTTCATGAATGGAAAGATCACTAAAGAGGTTTATGTAGCTCAACCTCCTAGTTTTGAGATCTTTGAATTTCCTAATCATGTTTGTAAGTTAGATAAATCCCTATATGGACTTAAACAAGCACCTAAATCATGGTAAGAAACTCTCTCTACCATCTATTTAATGAATAAATTTATCAAGAGGAAGATAGACAACATATTGTTTATCTTCAGAACTAAGGAACATGTTTTGCTTGTTCATATGTTGATTACATCATATTTGGGTAAACTGACTACAAACTTTGCAAAAGGTTTGAGAAACTCATGATAAGGAAGACTGAAATGAGTATGATGGTGAGTTAACATATTTTCTTAAACTACAAATCAAGCATGGAGAAAAATGGATCTCCTTCTGTTAAGAGAAATACACCAAAGAGATACTAAAAAAATATTATATCTTTGAGTGTGATTTAGTAAAGTCCCCTATGGTTCCTCCAAACAATTTAGTTCCTGATCTAACTGTTAAAACAGTAAATCAAACCTGATTCAAAGGAATGAATTGGATTGTTAATGTACCTAACTACAGCAAGGCCTGATATACAATTCTTAACTATCTTATGTGCAAGATATCAGGCCGATCCCAAAGAATCACACATTACTGTTGTTAAGCGTATCTTTAGCTACCTGAAGGGTACTTCAACATTAGGCCTATGGTATCCATGTTACTCAGGCTTTGATCTAAAAGGATATTTATACTCAGACTATGTTGGCTATAATATGGATAGAAAAAGAACCTCAATGGCTATGTCCTCTGCTGAGGCTGAGTATGTGGCTGTAGCTGGTTTTTGTGCAAACATCCTTTGGATGAAGAGCCAACTCAGGGACTACAATGTTGAATAGAAAGTAGTTCCCATATTTTGTGACGGCACTAGTACGATTACCATATCAAACAATCATGTCCTACACTCTATGACAAAACACATTGACATAAGGTATCACTTCCTTAGGGACCATATCATGAAAGGAGATATTGAATTACATTTCATCCCTACTAAGTATCAGGTAGCTGATAAATTTACAAAACCATTTGATGAACCAACGTTCACTAGACTGAAAGCTGAACTTGGTATGCCGAACATCGACTAATCATGCCTTGTGATAACATCTTGTTCAGTATAGTGTAGTTAAAATTTTCTACTCCCTTTATAACCATATGTCTTCCCCTTGACAGAGAGACATATTAAATAAGTAACTAAATGCTCTAAGGATTTAGTTACTAAATGTCCTACGTTGGTGACTCACAACATTAAATAAGGAACAAATATTCCTTGTTTAACTGTCATAAACTAGTGAAGCCTCCTCCCCCCCCCCCCCCCCCCCCGCACACACAATAAAACTTCCCACTAAGCATTTATTTCATTCCCTTTCAAACATAATCCCTTGTAAAACTGTCTTTTCAATTGCACATGTAATATAACATTTTTTAATATATTGTTTTCTTCTCGACTCGACTCGAATTGATTCACCACTTAACACAAGATTTATTTGTTTTTGGTTAATAATAATTGCTTGGTATCTCTCTGATTAAACTAAAAATGGGGAAAATATGTAGGCTAAGGACTATATAAAAATAAAAGCGCAATTAATTCACATAAAATTACTCTAAAATGCAACGTAAAAATTAAACTACAAATTTAGATCTTGATGCAACAAAAATAAACTATAATTAAAAATAAATCTAAATGCAAGCACGTAATAGCAAATAAAAGTGACAAAAAACGAAATCACAAAGATTAACTTAAAAATAAAGCATAAAGCTTCAATCTTTTAAGCTTATTAATCTTTTTAGATGATAAAGCTTGAAGCTTTATATACTCATAAGCTTAAAAATCACAAAAAGGTGTAACCTTTATACTAATAATAAGCTTACGTAAATGATATCTAATTTTTAAAACTTTAAATTTGTATTTTAAAACAATAATAATATCTAAAACTAATTAAACCGATTTTTATCAAAATATAATTTTATGAAAAAATTTTAAAATATAACAATCTAATTAATAAAACTAAAGCGACTAAGCTAGAAAAATAAAAAGGAGAACTTTAGTACCCGCAGTCCGTAGAAAACGCTCTAAACAAACAACATCAACAAAATACAGCCCGTAAAGTACACAGCCAACCAATATCAACCCAAAACTAAGCATATCTCGGCCCGTAAAGTAGACGGCCAATGAAAGAAATCTCTAACCAAATTAATCAACCATATTAAAGTTGAACCAAATTAATCAACCATAAGCTCTTTACCAATAGTGATAGATCGATACGCCGAGATCAAAGAAAACATAAAAGGTTAGGATAATAAGCAATAATTATTATATGATAAAGAGTTTTAATTAAAACTAATAGATCTAGAATATTTTTTATGTTTTTATTGAACTAAATCACACTACTAATCAAACAAAAATAACATGATGATGATTAAACTAAAAAAGAAAGATTAGATTAAGATGAAGAGAAGAAAAGAAATACAAAGTTTGGTGATTTCCTAGTGAGAGAAACAAATACACCTTTGTAACACCCCCAAATTTATACAACTCAATACAGCGGAAGACTAGTTGGTGTTACGGGATAACACATTACTCACATCATAGACAACGCATAAAAATCGCGTCGTTTTATAATAAAAGAATTTCCATTCATAAATATCAAAGTTACATCGGTCCCAAGTCATTACATTTTATACAAAAGTTTTACAAGTGTTTGAATGGAAAAATATTGTTTAAGTGCGGGCCATGAATTCTTGTCGTCTTCCCGAGAATTACCTTCAAGTACCTGAGATAAAACATGTTAAAATAAAAGGTCAGCGATAACGCCGAGTGAATTCATAGAGTTCAATAAAATCCATCAATATAATATCAGTATAAGATTTTTACTGAAAATCATTTTTATAGGCCATAGAATAGCCAAAGTCATTTTATACAAATCCTTTATCGAAAAATCATAATATAGGCATTTGCCTTAAAATTCATTATACGAATCATTGTCGTTAAAAACACCATACAATACATTTTTCAAGGTTGTATAGATTAAATAAAATCGTTATATGAATATGGTTATAAAAAACCCTTAAAAATCATTATACGAGCCAATGTCGTAAAAACGTCATACAATACGTCTCACGACGTTGTATGAAAATAAAAACCGTTATATGAGTATGGTTATGAAAACCAAAACACAAACATAATATCAATAGTATGACCCAGTATTGCTAGTCAGGCAATACATTGTAATTCTGAGCGTCTAGTATTATTTCGTTAGTTTTTGGATTATTATAAGCCGCATGACATTGTTACCTTACTAAACCAAAACGGGTAGCTAACCCGATACCAATTTTGCCCATCTAAAGTAGCGTGTCGTCACAAAGGTCACGCTATGGAAATCTTCTCATACATAAATTCGCTTACCAATCAATGTGGCACGACGTGGATCAACCGTCAAGGCGTGAACTGGGGTGATCGTCCCCAAATAGTACTATTAAATGCATAAGCGTCTACCAACTCCCGGTAGTTCACAATTCATGCTAATGGGACTTTTAGTGACATAACCTATCTTTAATAATCCATTTTATTTCATCTATCGGGTCCGTTAATCATTTATCGGGCCATACAATCGGATCATTCAATCATTCGGGTCCAAAATCAATAAACAAACAATCGGGACAAATGGTGTCCTATTTTATAAAAACTAACATGTTATCTCCCTCGCGGGTTTATAAAACATTTATAAAAACATTTAAAAGAGTGCGAGGCTATGAACTCACGTTGATGTGGGAAAACGATTATCGGCGATTTGGATGTACGGTACGTGCTTCAATCACGGAAACCTAGACAAATAACAATCGGTCTTAGACGTTTGTCCAATGACTTTATAAAAATAACAATTATGTATACATATGATGATTATATATATACGATGATCAAGTGGGTTTACATATTCTCGTTTACTCATTTTAGTGTTATATGTCGATAACTTTTATACTAGTTTACTAGTGTTACCCATTTACGTGTTTTATGCCCAATAAACTTATTATAAGTTCTTTAACTTGTTTTAATCCTTGTTATACTTATTTTATCAGTATGTATACTTTCCATGTTGGGCCCAAATGGGTTAAGCCCAATAATTTCTTTTTACAAGTTTATATCTTATTTAGTCCAATTATTAGTCCAAGTATTAGTCCAATATGTTTACTTAGCTCGTTAATGTCCGTATGCCCTAAATTCGGGTTTTATCGGTTTTTACTTGTTATACATGTCTATATATCAGTATATAAGTTTTATAAAGTTTTCATTAGACGGGTCCAACCATCTAAGTTTTATTTAACAAAAACGTTAATTTTACGGCAATAGCCGAAAAAGTCGTAAAAATCATGTTTATAGTTTTATATCTTATAAAACATAACAAGTTACCATTTTTATAAAATGTAAACTTATTTAACCTTTTACATATTTATATAACTAGAATTCATGAGTTAGTGGGTTTTAATTTATATTTTATACTATTAAAATTTGAGTGCTTATATAATAGTATTATTCTTTAATTTCCAAAATATGATTTTTATCTTCACTTTCACCAAAATTGCCATATCTTGAGTTCTATATGGAGATAGAAGCTCAAAGTTTTATCACATAAACTACATGATATGTGTTACATTTAAGTCTTCTATAGCTACTGTTTAATCATCTTCTAAATATTTTCTAAAAATCGTCCAAAACAGTAACCTCAGATTTATACCATAAACTTGTTTTGATCATATCTCACTCATTGCAATGATTCCATTGCATGGCCAACTCTCACATGTGTACAAGACATTTAGCTTACTGTAAATGGATTCTACTTCATCATTTCATCAGTTCATAACATGTTTATTTACTGTTTTATACAGCCATGTAAATTAATCAAGATTTTAACCTTGTTTCTTATAGTTTTTCACCTTTTTAATCATATTTATCAACACCAAATCCCCACATAACATTTTTATCATCATATAATCATCATATACATATACAATAGGAAATAAAATACATGTTTACATAATCAAAATAACAAGAAGATGAGGAGGACAATCTTTATACCACCATGATGATGTAGGTTGATCAAAACATGGATTTTTGATGGAAAAACTTGTGATGCACCAAGACCATCTTCATGACCACCAATCTTCCTAATCTCCTTGTGGAAAATCAGCCCCAAGACACCATGAATACTCCTCCATGGATGTTATAATCACCACCATTCAAGAGAGCTTCAAGAGAGCTTCAACATATGTGTAAATAACACATGATTTTGTGGTTGGAATTGATCAAGTGAAGGTGTTTTGTGGTGATATGGTGGACGGAAAACATGGAGTCAAGAGAGAGAGAGAAGTGGTTTTGCATGGATGGAAATGAGGAGAGTGGTATGAGTTGTAGCTAGTTTTGTGTAGTGGAATGCTTACAATGTAAGCTAAGCCATGTGTTTAGCTAAATTGTTAAGGTTATGACACATCATAGATGTGTTGTAGCAACATGTTGGCCGGTTTTGGGGGTGGGATAAGTGTCCCACTTGTCTCATCCCCATTTATTTACGGGTACTCCTCGATTCTAGTTTCCTCGATTTGCGTGCCCTCGGGTCGTTTTACGAAAAACGTTTTTATAAATTATGAATCAACGTCACAAAACGAATCCAATAAAAATTGTCTCATCAAAAACGGAGTTCGAAAACGTAAATACGTAATCCTAAGGTTTTCGGTTTAGTCGTAAAGGACGTTAAAATAAAATTGCAAGTCATAGTCTCTTCTCGTAAATTTGTGAGTTTATGAACCAACACAAATTTAAAACTCCAAAATAATATTCATAGACAAATTTATTTTCTAAAATGTCGGACTGTCACCAAAGACGGTGTATGTAAACGTAAGCACGTAACGTAGAATCCTCCCGTTTAAACGTAGTCGATGCTACTTCAAGACGTAAATCCAAATTTCTTCCCAAAAATAAGTGAGTTCATATTGTAACATTAAAATAATATTTTCAAATAATATTTGAGAATAGAATATCAATCGTAAATTGACGGATTGTCACAGCATTTACCCCTAAACAGGATCTTTGTCCTCAAAGATCATCTTACATTACTACTCGCTTCTTATAGAGTTAAAGCCATGTGGGTATTTCCTCCACATTCGGTCTTTTCTCACAAGTGCAATTCATTATAATGCGCGAGTTTCATCAAACATAACTACGGGAATAATATCAGGCTAAATGTTGACTTACTTTCTCTATCCATGATGTTCACGGGTTTCTGATGAATGCAACTTTTCGCCGATCTAATCTCTACTAAGAATAATCAGAATTTAACTTGATAGATATTCCATCAAGTTCGATTTACGAAACATAATTCACGCGGTTCTTGAAGTCCTAGGGTAGATCCAGCTTATATGCCTTTCAATCCCAACTTTTACATCATTTCAATGGTCCCATACAACGGGGACTTATATCCCATGATTTGTCAGATCATGAATTCATTTTTCCAAGGTTAAAAATTGTGGCATAACTTCGCTACCCATTTGGCACTCTAAGATCTACATTTCACATTCACATAACCTCTTGCCCACTACCGGCAGTCAATAATCAAATCCTAATTTCAATAATCATTTCAGATCTCGCGGGTCGGATATTTTGTAATGTTAGGTTTGCCATCATAGGGAACCTTAAATCTAAAAGACATGTCCAACTCACAATGGGTGTTTGTCGGGTGTCTTCATATCAACTCCTGCTTACAGATGCTCTAAGATTTAGATCCTAACAAGATTCGATCTCAATCCTAACACGATGATTATCAATGATAATCTTTCCAATGGAAAACGATTATACGGTCTATTACCAAAGGTCATTCATTCAAACCTAAAATAGCACTTATATTACTTTGTATCGTTACTTTACCTCGTCCCTTCAATTGGGGTGGTACATAGTACTCTCATCAAGGTTCGTTCTCAATGATTTCTGAGCAAATCTCTAGAAATTCGATGCGAAGCGAGGATCTTGATATAGATGTTCGATACAGGCACACTATGTTTACATAACTCTTTTGCATTTATCATTAACGGGAATGATATTAGCAGATTTGGTCAGTCTGTCGACGATGACCCAAATCGAATCCAATTCAGATGATGACCTTTGCAATAGCTAAACGTTTACTAATGTATGAGGCGATGTATGCCTTCATAATTTTTCATTAGTACAACTTCTTCAGACAAAGATACTTTTAGTCATAAATGACATAAATAGAATACTTATACTTACAAATTCCAACATAACTCTATCTCACAATCTCCATATTTAGGCAACCACAAGTGGCCTTTAAAATATTTAACACTATTGGCTCCTTTATTTTAATGGTTCACATTAGACGCGAACCCCATTTATTATCTATATTATCTCTTTTTACAATCGTCGGCTATTTTTATATTGTTCGTCAATTTATTTCGCACCTTCATTATTATGGAGCATGTCCTAATTGGTTCTTTATCCTTTTTATATAATATGTCAGTACCTATATTCACTTCTCATGATGATGTAATTATCATGTCCACAATTCACTCAGATATTCTTTCTATATTATGCGTCAGTAATTACGTTCACTTTCTCCTGATGAAATAAATATCATAACTGTATTTATTCAAAATTCTTTCTTCATATCTTTTATGTTTCAGTTTCGTCTCAACTATCAATTTTTATCAGTTTTTCTCAATCCGGCGTCTAAAGCGTCGATAATTATTATAATTAATTAAATAATTATTAGTTAATTTTTATGAAGCGTAAACGTAAAAGTTTTAAATTTCTTAGTTTGTCCAAGTATATTAAAATGTTCAAAATAAATTTGAATTTAATTAACAAAATTTTCAGTTGATTTATCGAAAATAATTAATAAGATTCGTAAATGTTCGAGAAACCTTTGTTTATATTTTGGTCAAAATTTTCTTAGTTGAAAAGCAAAATGTATCGTTTCAAATTTCAAGTCATGGTTTAAATGATTTTCCCAATCCTTCTTAAGTTGTCTTGAGGTATACACAAACATTTACCCCTAAACAGAAGTTTAGTTAAATGGTTTGTGTATAAGGGAATAATCCCTTAAAATCCTTTGTTAAAACATTTGTCAAAACATATTTCCATTTCGTTTTGGTAAAATCCAAAGTCTTAAAAGGACTCTTAATTTTTGAAGAGTCAATTTATATTCCATTATCTATTAATCACATGGTTAAATCATGTAAAGGATTTAGTCTTTAATCTCCTGTTAATTATTCAAGGTACAGGTTATCATTGTTTAGCCAATTCAGGGCAATTTATAACTAATTATTAACTCATTATTATTCTTATATACAAACAATTAGTCCTTAATGATCGCAAGCATGAATTTATCAAATTACAGCCTACACACGTGATTCACAAAATTTATGAATGCTACATGTGTATTAGTCAATCCAAATGACATCACGTGAAACTCATAATGTTCATTACAAGCACCGGATGTAGTGATTGGAATAGATAAACTCTTTCGCAGATGCGAAGTTGATGATAACCATGCTATGGATCAAATCTTTAAAACATACGCTAAAACCTTGTAAATGATCAAGCAAATCTTTCATTTCGAGTTATGGATATCGTTTTCGATTGTCAATTTACTCAATTCACAGTAATCTATAAATATAAGGAATGATAACACCATAGCTCTTCAGGATGACAGGCTTGGTATAATAAAATCTTTCTCCGACAACTCTCTCAGTTGTACGGTAATTCCTTTAATTTAGATGGTGCTGACGTACAGTGCACACGCCACAGGTGCAGCACCGGGAATATAATCAATACTAATTTCAACTTGCCTAAATGACAAAGGTCTAGGTAATTCATCAACAAATACTTCCTAAGGTTTCAGATAACAGAAACATCTTTTAATAAATTCATATTAAGTTCCTTCTAGATTATAATATCTATGACTAATTTACAACCATTCACAGTATAATTTCCAAGTCTAAATACAGGATATGGTCATCCATCAAGAATTATTTAGTTCACTTTTGATAATCAACATCTTATCATTTAGGGGAATTCTACTCGAGTTCCCATCAATTAGGACAATGTCGTCATGTCATAATCAATCAATCCGTTCTACTGGCACTACCAACTTTTCAGTTTCATTGCCGTAGATAAGATGTGAACTTCTCAAAAGACTACTAATAATTCATAATCCTTCACAAATTCAGGGATATATGGAGACATAACTACTATTAAAAGAGCAAGGTCAACGCATAATCTACGCGATAGAATTTCAAATCAGATATAGACGAAAACATTTAACGAATATGAATATATCCCATGTTTTCAGAATTTGAGTACGCATTCGAAAGCTCCTCGGATCGTTACCCAGGTCATTCAAATGAAATCAAATCATAAGGAATGATAAGAACGTGAATACATCCAGTCGGGTATCAACACTCGGTAATCAGATACTTTTCCTAAGAATCTCACTACGGGAGAATTGGACAAGAAAGAATTTTCAATTGTCAAATAAGACAATTTCCACAGATGAGTAAATTTAACTCAGAAGAATAGATGATACAGGCACATATGTAGGTGTCCCTAACACTATGTCCTTATTTTTCACTTCTTGCAGATCTCATAAATTTTAATCCTTCACAATCTTCAAAGAAAATTTAGTGTTTATTAACCAGTTTTATGGTGACTACTAATCAGCCTTGCATAGTCCATTCAAAATTGTATGTAGGCGCGCAACTATAAACAATTTCAAGATTAAAGATGCAATACTCAGTTCGTCAAAATTTTATCATCATGTTTATAATAAAAACATTTTCATGCTTAATTCTTAAATAAGAATCAAAATAAATTTTCAAAGATTTCCTTTGTTATGAAAAACAGATAAGTTTTCCAAGGTGTTTTATAAACAACTTCATTTTGATAACAATCACTTATAAATCTTACTTTGAATAATCCTTATAGTGATGAAAATTCAATTTCCTCAAAGGATACCGTTTTAACTTTACAAAAATAATGTGTGATCTGCAAAAGAGTGATGAAGAGTTGTTCACCGAGAACTCACTACAATATGATAAGAAATGAGCTTAGCCAATTAATCAAGAGGTTCATGACCTCGATGGCACTCAGGAATACAAAGAGAATAATCCACAACGTAACTCAATTTGAGATGAGTACTTGTTCAATGGTTGCATCACTAATGCGAACATTAGGACGAAGCAATAATAGGATAGATAACATCGATACATGTAGAATTTAGCAATCAAAGGTAATCTTTTTATTAATCACAAACAAGTCAAAATTGTACCGTAACACATTATGTGTCACTATGTCATACAATTCTCGGAACTCATCCTACCAACTGATATCTCAGTTAAGTTAGGGATTTTTAAAAGATACCACAATGAATACTAATCTACAAGAGTCATTAGGTGTCCTGCCTGTCCCGGAAGATCCATCGGTCCCAATTCAGAAGAAGATTTCTTCAATTTATTTCTTGGACATTGGGCATCCTCGTCATTGGACAATGATTTAGGAACAACCCTTAACACGAATCAACAATCAATTAAAACCTTATAATTCAATCACAGAACTTAACGACTTCCTCTTAACAATCTCATATTCCATACAAGTTAAATTTCACTTTATTCAAGTTTTAACCAATTTTATACTCAATGCGATATCCTATCTCATTTTCCAATACTTTCAACCTTATTCTTCGGCCTTGTAAAGGCAATACAATCTCAATATAAATCAACACTTAATTTCCAATCCTTTTAGCTCTTATAACAACAATTATCAAATGAGTCATTAATATGAAATGACTTGATCATTCAACTAGACTTCTCGGAAAGGTATTAGTGGCATGAGGCTTTTGGGTAATGGTTCCAATGACAGCCTCAAGTGCAACATTCACCCTTTTCGATTTCAAATTTAAGAATTGGATGACAACGAATCAGATGACATCTTTCTAGGTGGTAACGTTTTGTCAAACTCCGCTCGATAAGAAAAGATCGTCATGACATCGATATCAGATTTAATCTCGCCAATCCTTTTTCAATATCACAATCAACTAATATCTACATTTCTACGAATATCAACCATTTGTTGGGATCATAAATATCCACAACTTGGTTTAGATCTAGGATAGCTAGAATTCCTACGAGAATAGCTTCGATTAATTTACTAGGGGATTTAAGGTACATTGTGACAATCTACGTCGTATAAATACCTCGTATATATATCAAAATAATCATCAAACAATCATGTAATAAAATTACATCATATATATATAATCTAAGTTATATATATTAAAATAACACTTCTCAGTCTGGCCTTGTCGGTAACTCGGGAATTCTTCGGCACCGTTATAGTCAAAAGATTTTTAGACATTTTTAGAAAAATGTTTATAATTAAAAAGATTTTGAAATGTTTTATTCAAAACCTTGGTTTTAAAAATCTTTCGTTCTCTATAACGAGAGCTCTGGTACCAAACTGTAACAACCCCAAATTTATACAACTCAATACAGCGGAAGACTAGTTGGTGTTACGGGATAGCTCATTACTCACATCATATACAACGCATAAAAATCGCGTCGTTTTATAATAAAAGCATTTCCATTCATAAATATCAAAGTTACATCGGTCCCAAGTCATTACATTTTATTCAAACATTTTACAAGTGTTTGAATGGAAAAATATTGTTTAAGTGCGGGCCATGAATTCTTGTCGTCTTCCCGAGAATTACCTTCAAGTACCTGAGATAAGACATGTTAAAATAAAAGGTCAGCGATAACGCCGAGTGAGTTCATAGAGTTTAATAAAATCCATCAATATAATATCAGTATAAGATTTTTACTGAAAATCATTTTTATAGGCCATAGAATAGCCAAAGTCATTTTATACAAATCCTTTATCGAAAAATCATAATATAGGCATTTGCCTTAAAAATCATTATACGAATCATTGTCGTTAAAAACACCATACAATACATTTTGCAACGTTGTATAGATTAAATAAAATCGTTATATGAATATGGTTATAAAAAAGCCTTAAAAATCATTATACGAGCCAATGTCGTAAAAACGTCATACAATACGTCTTACGACGTTGTATGAAAAAAAAACCGTTATATGAGTATGGTTATGAAAACCAAAACACAAACATAATATCAATAGTATGACCCAGTATTGCTAGTCAGGCAATACATTGTAATTCTGAGCGTCTAGTATTATTTCGTTAGTTTTTGGATTATTATAAGCCGCATGACATTGTTACCTTACTAAACCAAAACGGGTAGCTAACCCGATACCAATTTTGCCCATCTAAAGTAGCGTGTCTTCACAAAGGTCACGCTATGGAAATCTTCTCATACATAAATTCGCTTACCAATCAATGTGCACGACGGGGATCAACCGTCAAGGCGCGAACTGGGGTGATCGTCCCCAAATAGTACTATTAAATGCATAAGCGTCTACCAACTCCCGGTAGTTCACAATTCATGCTAATGGGACTTTTAGTGACATAACCTAACTTTAATAATCCATTTTATTTCATCTATCGGGTCCGTTAATCATTTATCGGGTCATACAATCGGGTCATTCAATCATTCGGGTCCAAAATCAATAAACAAACAATCGGGACAAATGGTGTCCTATTTTATAAAAACTAACATGTTATCTCCCTCGCGGGTTTATAAAACATTTATAAAAACATTTAAAAGAGTGCGAGGCTATGAACTCACGTTGATGTGGGAAGACGATTATCGGCGATTTGGATGTACGGTACGTGCTTCAATCACGGAAACCTAGACAAATAACAATCGGTCTTAGACGTTTGTCCAATGACTTTATAAAAATAACAATTATGTATACATATGATTATTATATATATATGATGATCAAGTGGGTTTACATATTCTCGTTTACTCATTTTAGTGTTATATGTCGATAACTTTTATACTAGTTTACTAGTTTTACCCATTTACGTGTTTTATGCCCAATAAACATATTATAAGTTCCTTAACTTGTTTTAATCCTTCTTATACTTATTTTATCAGTATGTATACTTTCCATTTTGGGCCCAAATGGGTTAAGCCCAATAATTTCTTTTTACAAGTTTATATCTTATTTAGTCCAATTATTAGTCCAAGTATTAGTCCAATATGTTTACTTAGCTAGTTAATGTACGTATGCCCTAAAGTTCGGGTTTTATCGGTTTTTACTTGTTATACATGTCTATATATCAGTATATAAGTTTTATAAAGTTTTCATTAGACGGGTCCAACCATCTAAGTTTTATTTAACAAAAACGTTAATTTTACGGCAATAGCCGAAAAAGTCGTAAAAATCATGTTTATAGTTTTATATCTTATAAAACATAACAAGTTATAAAATGTACACTTATTTAACCTTTTACACATTTATATAAATTGAATTCATGAGTTAGTGGGTTTTAATTTATATTTTATACTATTAAAATTAGAGTGCTTATATAATAGTATTATTCTTTAATTTCCAAAATCTGATTTTTATCTTCACTTTTACCAAAATTGTCATATCTTGAGTTCTATATGGAGATAGAAGCTTAAATTTTTATCACATAAACTAAATGATATGTGTTACATTTAACTCTGCTATAGCTACTGTTGAATCATCTTCTAAATATTTTCTAAAAATCGTCCAAAACAGTAACCTCAGATTTATACCTTAAACTTGTTTTGATCATATCTCACTCATTGCAATGATTCCATTGCATGGCCAACTCTCACATGTGTACAAGACATTTATCTTACTGTAAATGGATTCTACTTCATCATTTCATCAGTTCATAACATGTTTCTTTACTGTTTTATACAGCCATGTAAATTAATCAAGATTTTAACCTTGTTTCTTATAGTTTTTCACCTTTTTAATCATATTTATCAACACCAAATCCCCACATAACATTTTTATCATCATATAATCATCATATACATATACAATAGCAAAATAAAATACATGTTTACATAATCAAAATAACAAGAAGATGAGGAGGACAATCTTTATACCACCATGATGATGTAGGTTGATCAAAACATGGATTTTTGATAGAGAAACTTGTGATGCACCAAGACCATCTTCATGACCACCAATATTCCTAATCTCCTTGTGGAAAATCAGCCCCAAGACACCATGAATACTCCTCCATGGATGTTATAATCACCACCATTCAAGAGAGCTTCAAGAGGGCTTCAACATATGTGTAAATAACACATGATTTTGTGGTTGGAATTGATCAAGTGAAGGTGTTTTGTGGTGATATGGTGGACGACAAACATGGAGTCAAGAGAGAGAGAGAGAAGTGGTTTTGCATGGATGGAAATGAGGAGAGTGGTAGGAGTTGTAGCTAGTTTTGTGTAGTGGAATGCTTACAATGTAAGCTAAGCCATGTGTTTAGCTAAGTTGTTAAGGTTATGACACATCATAGATGTGTTGTAGCAACATGTTGGCCGGTTTTGGGGGTGGGACAAGTGTCCCACTTGTCTCATCCCCATTTATTTACGGGTACTCCTCGATTCTAGTTTCCTCGATTTACGTTCCCTCGGGTCGTTTTACGAAAAATATTTTTATAAATTATGAATCAACGTCACAAAACGAATCCAATAAAAATTGTCTCATCAAAAACGGAGTTCGAAAACATAAATACGTAATCCTAAGGTTTCCGGTTTAGTCGTAAAGGACGTTAAAATAAAATTGCAAGTCCTAGTCTCTTCTAGTAAATTTGTGAGTTTATGAACAACAGAAATTTAAAACTCCAAAATAATATTCACAGATAAATTTATTTTCGGAAATGTCGGACTGTCACCAAAGACGGTGTATGTAAACGTAAGCACGTAACGTAGAATCCTCCGGTTTAAACGTAGTCGATGCTACTTCAAGACGTAAATCCAAATTTCTTCCCAAAAATAAGTGAGTTCATATTGTAACATTAAAATAATATTTTCAAATAATATTTGAGAATAAAATATCAATCGTAAATTGACGGATTGTCACAACCTTTCTCTCTCTAAAACTATGAAATGGAAAAAACACACACTCAAATGAGGTGCTAGGGGCCTTTTATACTGCTAGTGTAAAGTATAGAAGGCCATCCTCATTTTAGTGTTCGGGACTAGTTCCCGTTACATACAAAACATTATACTAGAACTCTCAACACCATTATGTAGCATTTTCCACGAGCTTCGCAATGGTATATTATATGACCATCACTTTAAATACGGCAAACAATCTCCCCCTAAGAGGTGGTCATGTAATATGTGACTTCACTTCTTTGGTGTTGTTGAATTTGAAGCTCGTTGTCTTGAGAGTTCTTTCATAGTTCCTTTCATGACTTGTGATCTTGGATCTTTGATCTTTGCCTTGACTTGATCTAAAAACTTTGACATCTTGTGTTCTTATGTCTTCCCCACATACTTAAACTTTGATTTGATATGAAAGCTTGTTAACAATCTCCCTTGATCATCAGAGTTGCAGAATTCTTTGTCTTTAGATGTGCTTGAGCTTTCTTCTTTTACATGAGCATGTGGTCTTGAATTACGACTCTTGAGGTTACTCCACCGTTTACATTCCTCCATTTTCCCGTTATACAGTACGAATACTGTACCTGTGATTAGGTAAGTTCAATGAACTTCCTTGACAGGGTTTCCGGCTGTGGTAGCCGTTCTCAATACTTGAATATCCAAAGATACTTCATAGTAAGGAGTGAATCATGCAGTTCCATTCTGCTAATTAAGTCGTCAATTCAATTTCCTAGAACAAGTTTGAATAAATTAAGAAACAAACTATTGTTGCTTTCCAGTTGACACAAGTTAGATCCGTATGGAATCTCACAAGTCACCTACCGCAGTGCTGTTTGATGAAGACACTAGAAGGATTTCCATTCGTCACTGTAAATACTGAAGAGTATTACTCTGAATGTTCTGGCAAGATCATAAAGATATTACATCGAGACCTGGAACGAGTTTGAGTCACAAAAGAATCAAACAACTGTTGCTTTCCAGTTAACATATGTTCAATTCAAGTGAATCTTACACATGACCTACCACAGTGTTGTTTGATGTTAACACTAGAAGGATTTCCATTCATCACTGTGAATACTAACGAGTATCACTCTGAATGTTCTGGCAATATCACAAGGATAGAGCGTAGGACTCTGTAAATAACCGCTTGTGTTCTAGTGATGAACAACAATTGATATATGGAATAAGTGTCCTAATGAGATTTTTGATGAATCTCGTTGGCTCTAGACTCTATAAGTGCACTTTTATTTGGTGATTGGAGGTTGGAGCAGACTGCCGCCTAGTCAATATCTACTATCTCGAAGTGAGAAAGTTGATAGAAATGAGTTGAACTCCGTGACAATAAAACAAACTTCTTTTGAGAGAAGCTTGAGTAGGCTTGAAAGGGTTGTGCATGGCATCACTGGGTCCATGATGCTTCGTCTTCAGTATTAGAAATCATCAAAGTGATTCTGCCTAATTGTATGGAGGGCTTCTTTCTTTACACCCTTTATCCTTACATTTCTTTTTCATTCTTCAACCCCTTCAATGCTTACCAAGACGTCATAACTAGCACCTTGTTGTGATTGTTCCAGTGCTAGCTTAAGTCATTAGTCGACATTTTTCCAGTACACTCAACTACTCCATCTTTCCTAAGGACATCTAAATTCTAATGGATTGTCCCTGGGAAGATCCCTCCGGTTCTGGTTGGATCATAGGACGAATACCTAACCACCTTTTGACACCAATACCATCATGAATTAATGTGTTGAAGCGTAGAGATATCGTAACCAGAAAAACCTATTGAAAAAGCAATCAAGGTGTTGCTGAATTAAGTGTTTACACCTTGAAGGTTTTTTGTATCAACAAAACTCTCCCCCTACATATGTGCATCATAAAAGGAAAGGTTTTTGCACATAATAGGAAGAGAAAGCACTTATATCAAAGATCTTATCCAAGATAACCAATTTTAATCACTATTCTCCCCCTCAAAAATTGCATGACATTGAAATTTTTGTGAAACTAGTGATGAAATATTGAGAGAATAATGTTGCATGAAAGTTTGTACTCCTCCTAGAAAAGAAATTCTAATTAAAATTAGGAGAGTATATTAGCACACAGTTTTCAAATACTTTAAAAAATTATGCTCAAAAACCCGAGAAAACTTACTTTTCCGTTGTTAAGAAATAATGTACATAAATGAACATTTTCCTTGTGTTCATGAGGTTAAAACTTTGAATGTTTTGATATAAGCCATGACAGAGAAAAATTAATTTCTTGTTGTTGAGGATAAGTCAAAGACTTTCCTTTCTTTGGTGACTGGGTTATAGTCTGACATGTGACTATAAGGCATTATGAGAAGAAAGTAGAAAAGACATGTTTTGAACGCATTTGAACTATCATTCGAACTTTATGTACGTACCCGTGTCGTTAATGAACGACATTTCTAAGTACGTCCATATTATCGATGCTGAGAGACATGTCGGAGAAGAATATTTTTGGTATTTTGAAAGATCTTCTCATTTTTTATTTTGTTTTTATAAGTTTTATATTTTTGTATTTTCATTTTCTGATAGATATATACAAGATTACTGTGAATGTGCAAGACGTTCAAGTTCATCTGGAGTGAAACTACGCATACCAAGTTGACGAAACAAGAATTCAAATCTGTCTTGAGATAGAGCTTTGGTGATGATGTCGGCAAGTTGGTAGTCCGTCTTGACAAACTACAGTTCAATCGTTCCTCTTTCCACATGCTCCTTTATGAAATGGAATTAGACAGCTATGTGCTTGGTCTTGGAGTGTTGGACCGGGTTGCAGGATATGGCTATGGCTGATTGTGAGTCACAATAGATAGGCACTTTGTTAAAGTGAAAGCCATAATCCGTGAGTTGTGTTCTCATCCAAAGGACTTGAGCACTACACATGGATAGAGACACATATTCTGCTTCTGCGGTGGACAACGCCATGCAATCTTGTTTTCTTGAGGACCGGCTCACTAGCTTCTCGCCTAAAAATTGTGCTCCACCGAAAGTGCCCTTGAATGTATCATGAAATCCTGCATGGTCGGCATCTATAAAACCAGTGAGATTAAAACCAGAATCCTTCGTATACCAGAGACCCATGTGAATGGTTCCCCGAAGATAACGAAAGATCCTTTTAACCTCCTTGAGGTGCTTCTCGATTGGCTGCGCCTGGTACCGAGCACATAAACAAGTAGCATGCTAATAAGTGTGTAAACACTTATCCTTTTACCACTTATTTCCAAAAATAGCAAGACCAAAACGTGTATTTTATGTCGTAAAAGTCGAAATTATGCATGGTTTGTGTTTTTATTGTGTTTCAGGATAAATATATGCAAAAGGAAGAAAACATGGGCTATCACGGGATTCTATCAAAGAAAACGAGAAAAGACGTAGTCAAAAGATCAAGAGTGAAAAAAGAACGGAAGTCCAAGGCCTATTCTGAAGATTTATCGAGGAAAAAGTCTAAAGACGGAAGTTTAATGAAGTCGAAGAACTCAAGTCTAATTATAGAAGAAAATTAGAAGACGAGTTCAATTTACATCGACAAATCCCGAGACGACGTCGAGAAAGACAAAGAATTAAAATCGAGTCGAGAAGAAAGAAAGAAAGAAGGAAGCAACACATGCACTCCCCACCTCCTATATATACCCTCCTAATGACACATTATGAGGGTGTTAGTTCGTTAATTTTTAGCATTTTTCATTTTTCCTTTCTTGATAAGGAACCGCCACAAAGTATTCTTATGTGGACGGATTTAGAGACCAAAATCATCAACTACTTTTTCCCACCCTCACGTACTACCGCTTTGCGGAATGAAATCATTACCTTTGAACAAAAGTACGGTGAGACATTTAGTGAATCTTGAGACCGTTTTAAGGAACTTTTAAGAAAGTGTCCACAACAAGGTTTCACAAAAGTACATCAAATTAATACTTTTTACAATGGTTTAAGCATGAATGACCAAGATTCACTAAATAGTGCCTCGGGGAGTAATATTTTGGTTAAGTCTTCTCAACCCGAGTTTACTTATCTAAGTTTACTCTAGCTAGTATCCTTAACATGTTTAAGTCAAGTTTTGCTAGCCTTTTATATAGGGAACTTTAAAACACGCAAGTCTTAACTCTTACGGATTAAGAACAAGAACTTTTCGCAAGTTCCTACAATTGATCCTAGAGAGTTGTTTATCAAGGGAACTTTAAAATGCGAATTCTAAACTTGAAAAAGTCAAAGAGTTTGCAAGATCGTATAGATGAATCGAAAACCCAAAACTTTGATTTAATTCGCTAAGCATCCACGAGTCTCATTCCTTAAGATTTTAAATTATGGAGAACGAGAGATGATATAGTCAATTATAAGTTTGGTATTCTTTCGTGAATTTATGTGAGTTGATTATACGCTTTTTCTCACATCACTTGTTAATAAATTTAATTGCAATCAATAAGGTTGTACGATTCGAAAAGTTACTTAACTTGTAGCAAAAGATCGTTTAAAAGTTGCTCGGTATTAATTAGAGTTCATAGCCAAGGCATAACTAATTGAAGCGGGATGCGAAGATTGGTTAGTCCAAAAAGGTCCTAACAAGGCATGAGGGCTACATTTTGTTGCTAAAGATCTAAAATTGATGTGAAGAATCATTTATCGAAAATCAATATGAAGGATCGAGACACACGACGAAAAGAAAATACTCCCCAAAAGATCATGGAGAAGTCTATCCAAAAAGGCCCTAACAAGGTATGAGGATAAATAGATCCATGTCCTAAAAGGAGGCGGATCGTTGTATATCAAAGTCCAAAATATAGATTGGAGAAAAATGAAGAAGTCGTGGTCCAAATTTGAAGAATCTCTCAAAAACTTCAAGTGAAGAAATTCCTATTATGAAGAGAAGACCATAATTTCAAGAACGTCTCTCAAAGATTCGAAGTATGAAGTCGCTGCCAAATATCGGTCCGAGAAAGGTCTAAAATCGTGAAGCGAGTTATGCCAAGATATGAACTTAATGAGGTCCCGATAAGCAGTTTTAAAAGATTTTGTCCTTTAGCTAACTATTGCTTAAATTGTCCCACTTTATAATCAACCTAAATAACTATCGAAATAAGTCAAAGAATGCATCCTCGTGATCATTCAAGACAAAATTAAAATATAAGAGATACACCTAGGAATAAGAGAGTCTAAGTGAATAATTGGGCCACATGAGTTTGTGTTAGTTTGCTAACTTATAATCACAATGATCTCGTTTATAAGCTTGGTTTGGGGAACGTGAAACTTGAGGATGATAAACATTCATGACAGCCAAAACCCCAATGTAAGTCTTTGATTTGTTTACTTATTTTGAACATATTTCTATCTTTTTAATCTCCTTAAAGTTTAGTATTTAATAATGGCCAAGATGGGTTATCTATGATGAGAAATGTAATATGCGCTTTGAAATTAATACATTGCATGAGGGCATTGCAATGGTCAAGTGTAGGGGATTTAATTAGTGTGTAAACACTTATCCTTTTACCACTTATTTCCAATAATAACAAGACCAAAACGTGTATTTTATGTCGTAAAAGTCGGAGTTATGCGTGGTTTGTGTTTTTATTGTGTTTTAGGATAAAAATATGCAAAAGGAAGAAAACATGGGCTATCACGGGCTTTTATCGAAGAAAACGAGAAAAGACGAAGTCAAAAGATCAAGAGTGCAAAAAGAACGAAATTACAAGGCCTATTCTGAAGATTTATCGAGGAAAAAGTCTAAAGACGGAAGTTTAATGAAGTCTAAGAACTCAAGTCTAATTATAGAAGAAAATTATAAGACGAGTTCAATTTACATCGACAAATCCCGAGACGACGTCGAGAAAGACAAAGAATTAAAATCGAGTCGAGAAGAAAGAAAGAAGGAAGCAACACATGCACTCCCCACCTCCTATATATACCCTCCTAATGACACATTAGGAGGGTGTTAGTTAGTTATTTTTTTAGCATTTTTCATTTTTCCTTTCTTTAGTTTTTAGAGAGAGAAAGTTTTAACTTTCTCTCACTAAGTTTTCATATCTTATTCATCTTTTCTTTCAAGTTTAAGCTTTATTTCATCCTTGTATTTGGAATTCATTAATCAAAAGTTCAAGTTTAAGCTTTTAATTTTTAATCTTCTTCTTCCTTTCTTGATTTTGATTCATCTTTGATCAGAAATGTTCTTGATTCGTGTTTGATTTTGATGTTTTTGTGACTAAAAAGTTTATCTTTTTATTCCTTACTAAGTTTTTATACGGTTTAAGCTTTAAGCTTGTTGTGCTTATTGGCTTATTTCGTATATATAGTTTGTTGTCTTTTAATTTTTCTTAAAAGTTTAGTCATTTGAAAGTTTGTTTTATAAAGTTTACATATTTAGCATTTCAAAAGTTGTCAAATTTATGCTTATTGAGTTGGTTAAATTTTTGTTAAGTGTTCTTTTAGAAGTGATTGTTGGTTTATTAGATTATTGTATTCATCCGAATATTATATCATTTCCATCGGAAAGTTAGGGATTACTCATTGCGACGCTACATTCCGACGGGCTCATTGTGATCGCAATAACCTTTAAGGTTTTACTTTGCGATCAAGTGTTTTTACCCCTTATTCCGATCGTGATTGCGATCGCTCATTGCGATCGCACATTGCGACGGGTCTTAAGGTTATATTAAGACTAAACGCTGCCTAATTTTTGTTAGACTCATTCCGACAGAAGTTACATTATTCTGATACCTTGAACATTCCGACAGTTTCTAATATTCAGATAGGTTTGATCATAATTATTCCGATACTTGACATTCAGATACAATTATTCTGATACTTTTGGATTCCGATAGAATTTACTTTCATTTATTCCGATGAATTTCATTTGTTACATTCTGATGAGTTATTCAGATGAATTATTCCGATGGTTTTCTTGTGATACATTACGATGGGATTCCGACAGTTACATTCCGATGGTTTAAGTTTTTTTAAGTTTTACAAAGTTTTAAGTGTTTTTCTATTAAATTTTAGTTTAATTTTTAATGGTTTTATTTTACTCAACAACATTTTTATATTTGCTTTAAGTTAAAAATAGATAATCAAACCATTTTATTTTTCCACCAAGAACGACTGAGTCGCACTCTTAACTAGTAATCAATTCGAAAAGACTAGAACTAACGAACTTCATAACTAAGTAAAATCTAGTTATTACATGCACAATGTCCGGTTTGCTTGAGGTTAAGTACATAAGGGACCCAATCATGCTTCAGTATTTTGTAGCATCTACCAATGTCCCTTTCTTATCCAAATCAAGCTTCTGTTTAGTGTCCATTGGAGTACCAATAGGATCACAGTTTTCCATGCCAAATTTCGTTAGAATCTCAAGCACATACTTGGACTGATTTATGAAAATACCACGGGGGGATTGGTGAACTTGGAGACCAAGAAAAACGTCATTTCCCCCATCATGGACATTTTGAATCAACTTTTCATAAGGTCGGTAATAAGTGTGTAAACACTTATCCTTTTGCCACTAAAATCAGAGAAAAACAAGACCTAATCATGTGTTTAATATCGTAAAAGTCGGAATTACGCGTGGTTTTGCTTTTTTGTGTGAAATAGGTACAAAAGATCAAAAGGAATGAAAACACGGGATTTCACGGTCAAATGTTGAAGAAAAGTCCAAGAAAGGGACGAAGACAAAGTCAAAGAACCAAAAGTGTGCCAAAGATCACGAAAACCGACAAATTCAACACGGGTTTTGAAGAAAGATCAAGGAAGCCGAAATCTAGTTGGTTTATAGTGGATTTCAACTTAATGAAGATAATTGGGCTTAGTGGATCCCACATTTACTTATTGGGCCCAAAAGCCCAATAGTGGATATATTATTATTCACTTTTGGTAAAAAGCCCAATACATGGCCCAAAAATAATTACACAATTGAGACGGATGAAATTTAAAAGACCAAATGGCCCAATTCAATAATAAAAGAAACGGATGTAGTATTATTGGGCTGCAAGCCCAAATGGTGCAAAATTAATAAACCTGGAAAAGTGTAAATGGGTTTTAAAAGTCCAACAAGTTTATCAGTGATATAAACGAGTAAAAAAGATATCAACTTTTCACATCCCAGTCAAACCTCACATCCTCACACACATTTTATTAAACCTTTTACCCACCCACTCACATTATTGTTTTCGATACAAACAAGGTCACACCTCTTCTCTCCCAAAACAAATAAACAGTCACCCCCTTTTTTACCCAAACCCTAATAAAAAATATCACCAAGATAAATTGGGGCTTTTACTTAAATCGTGTGATTCACACGATTGGGATTAATTCCCCATAAGAATCAGAGGAGCATGATAGGTGGTCCTCATCTACGTGGCCAATTTCTCTTCCCTTATTGGTTATGCCAGCACCAAAACCACCACTCCTCCAATCATTTAATTCCACATCAGCAAAACAAGAAGCACAAGAAACACAATATCATTCCACCCTGGCGATCAGCGTGATGAGTGTGTGTTTTCTACCGTTTGATCAAGAATGAAGAAAGAGAGAAGAAAAGAGCGGCCAGGATTTGATATCTTCCTCAACAAGGTTTCTAGGGTTTCCCTATAAAAACCCCATCAAATCTGTAATTCGTGGTGCCTTATTTTTATTTTCATTTTTAATTTATGCAAAAATTAATTTTTAGGTTTATTGTAATTTTTCTTTAAAAAGTATTCTACTCAGTTTAAATTATTAATAAAATTTCTATTTCAGTTTCATCTTGTCCCTTTAAATTTAATTTCAATTTATTTTTATTACTATTTCTGTTTAATTAATATAAAAGTAAAAAAAAGGTGGTTCATAAATTTCCCCTACTGGGAAGTTTGTAAAAAAATCTGGTTCGTGACTCAAAGTTTGGTTCGAGTAGTTAATTTGGTTCGATGATTATTGGTGATGGTTGATTGATAAAGTGGTGGTTTCGATCTAATGTTCTAGACGGCTCAGCGCCTCGTCTACTTCCCAAAGGTTTTCGACTCAAGGTTCACTTTCTTTTTATTGTTCTTGTTATTTTTAGATTAATTTGTTTTAGTGACTGAATGCTTATTTGAGTTTGTTTTGTCTGCTCTTTGACTAATCTGCTTAAAAATTTTAATCCGCCTATTGTTAAGTCTATTCCTGCTATTTCTGTTTTAGGTTATATGCTTATTTGATTTGATTTTACTGTTTAGATTTGCTTATTTTAGATTTATTTATAAGATTGATTTGCTTAATTGAATCTGTTTTATTTGATTTAGTAGTATACTGTTAGTCAGATTTACTCATATGACTCATTTGCTTATTTTAATATTAGCTTATCTACTTATAATCTATTTTTGCTTATATGCTTATTTAGGTTTTATATAGTTACTTTACTGCTTTTGTTTGAATTTTTGTTTAGCTTATTTTTATTAGTTCTTATTTGCTTTTTGGTTTAGTCTTCTTAGTTGATTTGCTTATTTTCAGTGTTAACTGCTTATTTGATTCGGCTGCTGTGCTTATTTTGGTTTAATTATATTGGTGATATTTGTTGCTTAAAAGAAACAGATACATTTGATATGTTTGCTTCCAAATTGTCCAAAAATTAAAAATAAATATATATAGCAAAATTCGTCTCTACAGGGTCTCGAACCCCTAACCTCTAGTTTAATAACATCCGTCTTTACCATCTTGTCTAAACCCTTTTTTGTGTTTATTTACGTGTTAATTAATTAATGTAGCTTTTGTTTACCTTCCAGATTTTAATTAAACATTTTAAATACAAGTTCTAATTAGATTTAATTAAAAGTTTTTAATAGTTTTCTTTTATAAAGTTTTAAAAAATTAAAAAATAAAAATATTTTAATTACTTTAATTAATTTAAATTGTTTTTAAATTTAGTTTTTAAGATTAGTTTTAATTAATTTAGTTTTACTTAATAGTTTTAAATAGATTTCATTAAAAGTTTTTTATTTAAAATTGATTAGAGTAAAATTTAGTTTTAAGTTTTAAATTTAAATTAGTTTTCAAATAGTGAAATTAAGTTTTAAAAAGTAGTTTTAATTAGATTAAATATTTTCTTTCTAAATAGTTTTTATTTTAAATAGTTTTAAGTTTTAAAATACCAAAAAGAGTTTTAATTACCAAGAACAATCAATCTTACGTTTAATTTGAGATCAATTCGAGTGAGTCGAGGAAAACGAACAATAATTGCAACACATTAAAAATCCCAACATTAAAATGGCGCCTCTACCGCTTCTCTCGTTACGATTGGCGATTTCGTGAGACGTTTGGATTTTGGGATCCGTTCATTTTGAACGTTAAATTTTCTTGCAAAAAAAAATCAAAAACATTAAAAAAATCAAAAAGATAAAAATACAAAAATATTTAAAAAAACACAAAAGCAAACTCTTTCCTAAGATTGCACCAAAAAAAAATAAAAAATCAAAAAGTAATACTTTTCCTAAAGTATTACACCAAAAATATTACGTATTATTGTTATTTTTCTTATTTCGATTTCTTTCGATTTTTATTGTGAATAAATTTTCTAAAAAATACAAAAAGATTTTTCATTTACTATATTATATTATGTAGCACAATTAATTTACCTACTTTTAAAATAAGACCTTAGTTGGGATTTCGTCACCTAACTATTATATTCGAATCCTTAACGAGAAAAAAGGGCAATATAGATAAATACTAGTAAGACGTTTGAACTCGATTTATACAAACTATAAGGTGGGTATAAGGCGATGCGCTATAAAAAGCCATCTAAGGAAAAAACGTTTTTAAGTTCTTTGTGCCACCTCGTTTCCTCGCTTGCTTGTGCGTATATTGAGAGGGACGACCGATTATTGGTTTGCCAACTCAATTAGTATTAAGTATATATTTTTGTAGCTTTTTCATATTGCACCTCGAGAGGGATAATCCTTTTCCTCTCAAAGTCGACCGAGGTCTCCTACCTCATTCCTAAAGTTTTAATTGTATGCGCACTCGCGCGCGTACATACATACTGATTGGTGTACCAAATACTTCGAATTCTTACAAAAAGAAGAAGAAGAAAAACAAAAAGACCGCCAATCAAGCCGTTCCCGAGAATCGAGCTTTGAACAATACGATGGCAACGGATAATCGACCAATGATTGAGATTCTACAATCTCACTTTGAAGGAAACGATGACGCGATTGTGGTGCCGGATATTGGAGCTAATAATTTTGAACTTAAAACGGGTTTTATTCAAATGGTTTCCGCTACACCATTTTTAGGCCGTACTAATGATGACCCACACGCTCATATCAAACGTTTCATACAATTGGCAAACATGGTCAAATACAATGGGGTGCCACAAGAGGCCATTCGTTTAAAACTATTTCCTTTTTCCCTCGAGGGACAAGCCCGGATTTGGCTTGATAAGGAACCACCCCAAAGTATTACCACATGGATTGAATTAGAGACCAAGTTCATTAACTACTTTTTCCCACCATCACGGACCACTTCTTTAAGGAATGACATCATTACCTTTGAACAAAAATATGTGGAAACGTTTAGTGAGTCTTGGGATCGTTTTAAGGAGATTTTAAGAAAATGTCCACAACATGGTTTCACTAAAGTGCATCAAATCAATATGTTTTACAATGGTTTAACTCTTAATGACCAAGACTCACTTAATAGTGCCGCGGGGGGCAATATTCTTGTGAAATCAATGAACGAGGCTTGGGCTATAATAGAAAATAAGGCTAAAGTGCAAACCAAGAGTGTTAGGGCTACTATGGCAAGTGCTAGTTCTAGTGAGAGCGACAAGAGAATCGATAAACTTACTTCGCTTGTTGAATCAATTTCTCTACAAACCAAAGCCATCAATGGTCAAGTAAAGGCCTTAAAAGAGACTTGTGAAACGTGTGAGACTTGTGGTGGACCACATTCGTATTTTAATTGTGACAAGGTTTACAATCAACGACAATAAGTTTATGCTTATAACACCAATGCTAATGAGAAGGTTCACTTTAAACCAAATGTTGATGTTAACCATTTGTCTTATAAGAGTACTAATTATTTGGCTCCCCCGGGTTTTGTAGCTCCACAAAGACCACCCCCACCCGTTCAAAATACCCAAAACCAAAATAGGAACCAAGGTCCTAAAATGGGTAATTTTCAAGGGAATGCAAATCAAGGAAATTTTAATGGTCAAAATCAAGTGAATTTTCAAGGGCAAAACCAAGGGTTTAATACTCCAAATCAAGGCTTTAATAACCAAGGTTTTCATAATAACAACTGTTTTCAACCTCAATATCAAAACCAAGGTTTTCCTAATCAAGGGTTTAACAATCAAGGGTTTAATCAAATGAACATGCATAATCCTCGGATGGACTTGGTTCTACAAAAATTGACCGAACATGAGAGAACTATGAAACAAATGCAAGAGTCTACTGATAGGAAGTTTGTGCAAATGTTGCAAGCCCTTAGACCCCAAGGAGCCTTACCTTCTAATACCGAGATTAACCCTCATGCTAATGTGAGTGCTATCACTACTCGAAGTGGAGCCACTTTAGTGGGATCTTCCATCTCTTCGCCCATAAAGGAGAGATAAGGCCCGGAGGTCATAATGAGTAATCCTACTCCCCCTTCGGTGATTCCTCCCACTACCACTCCTAGTAATAGTTCTCCCTTGCCTAAAGAGCCTATCCCTAAGGTTGTTCAAGAAGCGAGTCCTTCTCCTTCTCCACCTTCAACGTCTAAGCCCTATATCCCTTATCCCTCTAGGTTAGACAAGGCTAAAGTGCTCACCAAAGATGTCGTTCATGTTTCCAACTTTTTGAAAATGATTTCCCAAGTGAATGTTAACATTAGCCTTATTGAAGCACTTGCTCAAATGCCTAAATTTGTGAAAATGTTCAAAGATTTGCTTAATAAGAAAGAAAAAATGGTTGAGCTCGTGAATACTCGTTTAAACGAGAATTGTTCCGCGATTCTTCTCAAAGAGCTTCCCGAAAAACTAGGAGATCCCGGACGATTCGTGTTACCTTGCTCGTTTCCCCAAATTGATGATGGTATGGCTTTAGCGGATCTCGGCGCTAGCATCAATCTTATGCCACTCTCAGTATGGAAACGATTATCATTACCCGACCTTGTACCGACTCGCATGACTCTCGAGTTAGCTAATAGAAATCTCACATACTCCGTTGGTATTGCCAAAGACGTTTTTGTTCGAGTTGGTACATTCACTTTTCCCGTGGACTTTGTTGTAGTCGACTATGAGATGGATCCTCGTATTCCGTTAATACTTGGTAGACCATTTTTAAGAACCGGAAAAGCGTTAGTTGATGTAGCCGAAGGGGAATTAATTCTTAGGGTAGGGAATGATCAACAAGTGTTTGAAATGGGGAAAATGGTAAATAAATCAAACGGAAAAGAATCGGTCAATATGATTGATGTGCTTAATTTTGATAATGAAGAAAGTTTTATCAATCCTTTTGAAACTAAAAAGTTTAACCTTAATGATTTTGTGGTACATTCAAATCCAATTTTTGAAATTTCAAATGATAATCCACTTTTTGAAGAAAATGAAGAAGCTAATTTTAGTGACGACACTTCTTTAAGTGATCTCATTTCTTTGGGTTTTGACGAGACACCTAGTTAGCCTAATGATCCTATTATCTCTATAAGTGATCCTCCCATTCTTGAGTCTCCCTTTAACTCTTATATTCCAAAATTGGGGGTTACGACTTTTGAAAAAGATCCTCCACCTTTAAAGGTTGCCCCTATTTTAGAGGATATTCCATTTGAGGAGGATTTAGATATCTTTCTAAATTCCTATTTTCCTCACGAGGATGAGTTTTCCTATGACTCCGATGATGCTTATGTTTTCACATCGAGTTTGGAAGAGGACGACTCCCCCACATTAGATCAAAATGACATTTTGAGCTTTAATGTCCACACCTCTTGCTATTTTCCCGTTAAGGAACCGGTGTTTGATCCTGGAATAGAGACTTTTGTGCTTTCATTGCCATATCACCATAACACCTTTCCTCGTAAGAAATTTTTTACTAAGGGTACCCCATTTTTCTTTGCCTTGTGTAATTGTACCACCTCGGGGTTTATTTCCTTTAGTGATGGAAAATATGTGTTTGACCCGGGTGGATTTTCATGGGGTATTCCTTATATGACTTTGTTTCACCCCTTTATCATGGAGAGATTTTCCTCCCTTGGAAATCTCTGTTTTCCCATGATTTTCCCATTTGAATTATGATATTCAGGAAATCGATTCGAGCTAGAGACTCATGATAAATAACTCAAGCATCGTATAACTAGGATTAGATTTTTACCTTTTCCATCCTTTCCACCCTTTTTAACCTTCACCCATTTCCACCAATAAGTGTAGGGAGAGCCAAGTAGGTTGTTTATGTTGTGATGTTGTGTGTAGGGACATGTGCTTTAATGATCCACTTTTGGTGTTTTTGATGCGACCCGTGTTCCCGTGTACCCGGTTTCTTCTATAAGTTTTCGCTATTGTGGTTCATACTTGTATATAAATAAGACGAATAAATGTGATCACTTTAGTTGTCTCTTCCTTAGCTCGATTTTAAACAACGTACTCAATGTCCTAAGTGTAGGGGAGCTTATTCTCCCACACGCTTAAACATTGAGGACCATGCTTATATTAAGTGTAGGGGGACTTCAATCGAATTTTAGTGGGCTTTTCCACGAATTTGACCCCATTTAACCGGAAAATTAAAAAACTTTCAACGTTATTCAAATTTTTGATCTTTTTTGGCCTAGTAGTATTTTCATTTATTTTCTTTCCTTTTATCATCGCATCGTATTTATATTTTCCATTTCAAGAATAAAGTCAAAGATAAATAAATGAATAAAATGGTTTTAACAAGTTTAGATGTCTTTGATATTTTAGGCCCGTCGTGAATATTTTGACTCAACCCGAGTTTACTTATCCAAATTTACTCTAGCTAGTATCCTTAACCATATGGACCTTAATTGGTTTATTAGGCTAAGCATCCACAAGTCTCATTCCTTGAGATTTTAAATTGTGGAGAACGAGAGATGATAGAGTTGATAATAAGTTTAAGGGTTAATTCTTGCTTATATAAGTTTTTGTGGCTCTTTCTTCCCGCTCGTATATTTATTTGCTTAATAAATGAGGATTTTTGCGGTGTAGATTCGATATCTTAACTCTCAGCCAAATCTTTTATCTCCTTGTAATTACAGTATGAACACATTGAGGTGCCAGCGTTGTGGACTTCTGACTAAGGTGGCTCATAACCACTAAGTAGGAGGTATTCAGACCATGGGACCGTGGAATTTGGCCTACTATATATATCATAAATAAGAAAGAATAAGATTAAAACATGAACTCAAGGAGCCTTAGGGTGTGGGGAATGTAGCACGAACCTTGTCATTAGAGCCTTAGGGTGTATGGCATGGTAAGTGTTGAATAAAAATTGATCAAAAAATCAATTCCCTTGTTTATCGTTCAAGGAGCCATAGGGTGTGGACAATAGATGAGGAGCATTTTTACATCTTAAAGAGCCTAAGGGTATATGATGTGAACTTGCTAAACTCCACATAAAGTCTACATGAGTTTGGAGGAATAATTAATAAGTAGTACTATTGGCCAAATTTTAGGTCCGGGAATTTATTCTCCAAACCGTGTTAAATTATCCTTGATGTGGGCTTACTTTAGTGACAACGTTATTGAGGACGAGGTTAGGTTTTGAGTGTCGGGTTTGCACCGTTTGCCTTCATTTTGGGACTAATAATTATCAAATAAGTCAAATGAGCCTACGGGTGAATTACAATCAATAAAATCTAGAGATACAACGTAGGAATTGGAGAAGGAGTATTACACAATTGTCTTATATAAGTGGTTTTAACCTAAGAACTTATAGTAAACAATGATCTCGTTTTTAAGCTTGGTATGGGGAACCTGAAACTTGAGTGTGATTAATATTCATGACACCAAGCCCTAATTTAAATCTTAGATTTCTTTACGAGTTTCTTCCATCAAATAATTTACAAGTTAATAAATTGTTATAACTTTTATTTCCTTTAAAGTTTTCATCTTTTTATCGTAGTAATAGTATATCTTAATAAAGGCCAAGATGGGTTAATTATGAGAAAAATGTAACTTTATGATTTAAAACTATGCATTGCATGGGGTCAATGCAATCGTCAAGTGTGGTGGATTTAATAAGTGTGTAAACACTTATCCTTTTGCCACTAAAATCAAGGAAAAACAAGACCTAATCATGTGTTTAATATCGTAAAAGTCGGAATTACGCATGGTTTTGTGTTTTTGTGTGAAGTAGGTACAAAAGATCAAGAGGAAAGAATACACGGGATTTCACGGTCAAATGTTGAAGAAAAGTCCAAGAAAGGGACGAAGACAAAGTCAAAGAACCAAAAGTGTGCCAAAGATCACGAAAACCGGCAAATTCAACACGGGTTTTGAAGAAAGATCAAGGAAGCCGAAATCGAGTTCGTTTATAGTGGATTTCAACTTAATGAAGATAATAGGGCTTAGTGGGTCCCACATTTACTTATTGGGCCCAAAAGCCCAATAGTGGATATATTGTTATTCACTTTTGGTAAAAAGCCCAATACATGGCCCAAAAATAATTACAATTGAGATGGATGAAATTTAAAAGACCAAATGGCCCAATTCAATAATAAAAGAATAGGATGGAGTATTATTGGGTTGCAAGCCCAAATGGTGCAAAATTAATAAACCCGGAAGAGTGTAAATGGGTTTTAAAAGTCCAACAAGTTTATAAGTGATATAAGCGAATAAAAAAGATATCAACTTTTCACATCCCAGTCAAACCTCACATCCTCACACACGTTTTATTAAACCTTTTACCCACCCCCTCACATTATTGTTTTCGATACAAACAAGGTCACACCTCTTCTCTCCCAAAAGAAACAAACAGTCACTCCTTTTTTTACCCAAACCCTAATAAAAAATATCACCAAGATAAATTGGGGATTTTACTTAAATCGTGTGATTCACACGATTGGGATTAATTCCCCATAAGAATCGGAGGAGCATGATAGGTGGTCCTCATCTACGTGGCCATTTTCTCTTCCCTTATTGGTTATGCCAGCACCAAAACCACCACTCCACCAATCATTTAATTCCACATCAGCAAAACAAGAAGCACAAGAAACACAATATCATTCCACCCTGGCGATCCGCGTGATGAGTGTGTGATTTCAACCGTTTGATCAAGAATGAAGAAAGAGAGAAGAAAAGAGTGGCCAGGATTTGATATCTTCCTCAACAAGGTTTCTAGGGTTTCCCTATAAAAACCCCATCAAATCTGTAACTCGTGGTGCCTTATTTTTATTTTTATTTTTCATTTATGCAAAAATTAGTTTTTAGGTTTATTGTAATTTTTCTTTAAAAAGTATTGTACTCAGTTTAAATTATTAATAAAATTTCTATTTTTGTTTCATCTTGTCCCTTTAAATTTAATTGCAATTTAATTTTTATTACTCTGTTTGTTTAATTAATATAAACGTAAAAAAAGGTGGTTCATAATTTTCCCCCACTGGGAAGTTTGTAAAAAAATATGGTTCGTGACTCAAAGTTTGGTTCGAGTAGTTAATTTGGTTCGATGATTATTTGTGATGGTTGATTGATAAGGTGGTGGTTTCGATCTAATGTTCTAGACGGCTCAGCGCCTCGTTTACTTCCCAAAGGTTTTCGACTCAAGGTTCACTTTCTTTTTATTGTTCTTGTTATTTTTAGATTAATTTGTTTTAGTGATTGAATTCTTATTTGAGTTTGTTTTGTCTGCTCTTTGACTAATCTGCTTAAAAATTTTAATCCGCCTATTGTTAAGTCTATTCCTACTATTTCTGTTTTAGGTTATATGCTTATTTGATTTGATTTTACTGTTTAGATTTGCTTATTTTAGATTTATTTATAGGATTGATTTGCTTAATTGAATCTATTTTATTTGATTTAGTAGTATACTGTTAGTCAGATTTAGTCATAGGACTCATTTGCTTATTTTAATATTAGCTTATCTACTTATAATATGTTTTTCGCTTATATGCTTATTTAGGTTTTATATAGTTACTTTACTGCTTTTGTTTGAATTTTGTTTAGCTTATTTTTTTAGTTCTTATTTGCTTTTTGGTTTAGTCTTCTTAGCTGATTTGCTTATTTTCAATGTTAACTGCTTATTTGATTCGGCTGTTGTGCTTATTTTGGTTTAATTATATTGCTGATATTTGCTGCTTAAAAGAAACAGATACATTTGATCTATTTGCTTCCAAATTATCCAAAAAGTAAAAAAAAATATATAGCAAAATTCGTCTCTACAGGGTCTCAAACCCCTGACCTCTAGTTTAATAGCATTCGTCTTTACCATCTTGTCTAAACCTTTTTTTGTGTTTATTTACGTGTTAATTAATTAATATAGCTTTTGCTTAGCTGCAAGATTTTAATTAAACATTTTAAATACAAGTTTTAATTAGATTTAATTAAAAGTTTTTAATAGTTTTTTTTTATAAAGTTTTAAAAAATAAAAAAATAAAAATATTTTAATTACTTTAATAAATTTAAATTGTTTTTAAATTTAGTTTTTAAGATTAGTTTTAATTAATTTTGTTTTACTTAATAGTTTTAAATAGATTTCATTAAAAGTTTTTAATTTAAAATTGATTAGAGTAAAATTTAGTTTTAAGTTTTAAATTTAAATTAGTTTTCAAATAGTAAAATTAAGTTTTAAAAAGTTGTTTTAATTAGATTAAATATTTTCTTTCTAAATAGTTTTTATTTTAAATAGTTTTTAGTTTTAAAATACCAAAAAGAGTTTTAATTTCCAAGAACAATCAATCTTACATTTAATTTGAGATCAATTCGAGTGAGTCGAGGAAAACGAACAATAATTGCAACACATTAAAAATCCCAACATTAGTCGACAAATAATATGGAATATTTTGGGTTAGTAGAAGCAAATATAATATCATTTACATAGACCTGAGCCACCAAGATGTCGTTGCCGTAGTGCTTGATAAACAAATTTGGATCAATGGTTCCTTTGCAGAAGTGATTTTGGAGAAGAAATGATGATAATTCATCGTATCATGCCCTCGGTGCTTGTTTCAAACCATAAATTGCCTTTTCAACTTGTAGACATGGCTTGGATGTTCGGTGTTGATGAAACCTTCAGGTTGACATACATACACATCTTCTTTTAACGGCCCATTCAAGAAAGACGTCTTCACGTCCATTTGATACACAGTGAACGATTTGTGTGTCGCGTATGCCAAGAAAATCCTAATAGCTTCCATTCGAGCAACCGGGGCGAAGGATTCTGCGAAATCAATTACCTCCTGTTGTTTATAACCTCTCACGACTAACCGAGTCTTGTTCTTAATGACCGTTTGTTCGTCATCCATCTTGTTTTTGAATAACCATTTCAGTGTAAGGGAGTCGATATTGTCCGGTCGTGGTACTAACTCCCATACATCAAGCCGGATGAATTGATTGAGCTCTTCTTGCATAGACTCGATCCATGATGCATCGGTCATTGATTCTTTAACACTTGTTGGTTCCATTGTGCTGGCTGATAGTGCATAGATACACATATCACCGTCGGTACGCAACTGATTTTGTGTTGAGACTGGACGTGAAAGATTGCCAATCACTTGAACCAAAGGATGATTATTAGTCCATTTATGTTCATGTGGAAGTGTATGAGAAACTTGATGCGATCTTGATGGATCCACATATGGTGTTGAAGGGTGAGTAGTACTTGTGGATGCCGCAAATGGATTGACAAACTCATGTTCGTTGAGCATCGCATTGTTTGCATTTTCAGCAACTATTTCATTTTCAAGATGAACATGAGTAGGAATTTGCTGAGAATGTTGTTGAGTTGCGTCACAATCAGAGAAATGGTTGGAATCTTTGGAGTCAATATGGTTGAGGTTGACGTAGATGGTGCAAAAACGGATGGCGTTGGTGTAGATGCAGTTGGTGGTTATGGAACTACCGCAGCAGGTGCAGCCGGGGCATTTTGAGGAACACCAAATGACGAAGGACCCTTCATATATTCATCATAAATTGGCCCAAATAAAACTTCCAAGTCACGTTCCGAAGGTTGTAATGAGGAGATTGTTGACGGTCAAATTGAAGCGCGAGTCCTGAACTTACGTGTCCAGAAGTCTGACCTTGAAGCTCGGAATGTGAACTTCTATGTTGAGAGGCCATACCCGAGCGTTCATCAAAAGTAACATTCATAGTCTCCATTACCTTTCTTGTCCTTCAAATATAAACCCGGTAAGCACAAGCAGTTGAAGAATAACCAATGAAAAAGCCAATATCACCTTTAGATTCAAGTTTACCGATATCTTCACGATCATTCTTCGGATAACATAAAGCACCGAAGACATGTAAAAATGAAATATCCGGTTTTCTTCCATTTATGATCTCATAAGGTGTTTTGTTGAAACGGGTGTTAATAATGGATGGTTTTTAGTATAACATGCAGTTGCTATAGGGTCAGCCCAAAGAAAAAATGGTTCACTGGAGGAGAGAAGCATCGTTCGAGCAGCTTCAACTAACGTACGATT
This sequence comes from Glebionis coronaria, assembly GCA_025667525.1. Taxonomy (NCBI): domain Eukaryota; kingdom Viridiplantae; phylum Streptophyta; class Magnoliopsida; order Asterales; family Asteraceae; genus Glebionis; species Glebionis coronaria. The sequence goes on along the minus strand of CM046880.1, from coordinate 178,388,217 downwards.
CCTTCGTTCCACAACTCCATTCTGCTCTGGAGTTCTTACAGCCGAAGTTTGATGAGAAATCCCAACTTCGTCAAAATAACCTTTCAGTTTCTGATTGGTGAATTCTGTACCGTTATCTGTTCTCACAATGATAACATGGGCTTGAAGTAGCACTGATGTTTTCTTCAAGAAATTGATAATTACATCAGGGGCTTCATCTTTCGAAGCAAAAAAATGAACCCATGTCTAACGAGAATAATCATCCACAATTACAAGGACATACCACTTTCAATTAATGCTTTTGATTCTCATTGGGCCACACAAATCCATATGAAGGAGATGTAACCTATTCGTCGAATTTGGAACAAGTTTGGGTTTGTGAGGCTTCTTCTTGCTTTTACCTTGCTCACATGATGGACAAAGATGGTCTTTCTTATATTTGAACTTTGGAAGACTGGTAACGAGATCATCTTTTGCAAGTTAGGTGATGGCATCGAAATTGAGATGAGATAACCTTTGATGCCATAACCATGATTTTGTTGTAGTGGCCCAGGCCATGAGACAAATTGGAGAAGCAGTCGACATTTGAAAAAGATCAATGGTGCAAAGGATGGTGGTGCGATTTCATTTCAACAGATCAATTCCTTCTAGATCTCTTACAAAACATGTATGACTTCTAAAAGCAACCCCCAAGTCTGAATCACAAAATTGCCCAACCAAGAACAAATTGTGTCCCAAGCCATCAACAAAAGATACTTTGGTGATGATAATATTTCCCCAATGAAGATCACGATAGCCTAGAATTGCAGCAACACGATCATTTCCAAATCGAACAGTTCCCATAAAACGCCATACAAAGTTCTTTAGAAGACTTCGATTCCCAGTCATATGTTTGGAACAGCCCGAGTCCACGCACCATAGACATATTTCAACAGCCTACCAATGATAAGAGAAGAGAAAATTTGGCAACCGAAGAAATAGGTTCCTGTATAGTTAGGTAATAATCAAGCCATATCACATACCGACATTTCACTGTCAGTATGAGATCTACTAGAATCAATAACATGAGCATTAGAGGCAAAATATCTTCCAGTAGCCAACCACTTAGAGGTAAATCTAGGACTTCTAGGCGTAGCAAGACTTTTAGTGGACCCTACCTGCTTAGTTTTCGGAACATACACTTTACCCTTAGGAGTGCTATGTGTTTCGCTGATAGAAAGCTTGTCAAGTCGAGTGTAACCACCATAGTTCAAACCATTCATAGTCAAACCACAAACATCATGACTAAAAGTAAAGAAACATTTATTACATTTAGCACAAATAACTTTAGATTTTTCATTCCGAATAGCAAGTTTAAAGTCATTACATTCAGATGAATTAAGTTTCTGATTATGAATAAAAAACGATAAATTCCTACGGTGTTCTTCTACTTCCACATTATTAGCCTTGGGATCACTACTTCTAGAGGCAAAAGGGACCCTATCATTACTTGTATTGCTCGTAGGTTGTGCCCTTCTGCTCTTAGTGTAGTTGTTCATTCCTGTAGAAAAAGACACATGCTTGTTAGAATTAGCATTTTTTAAATCAATGACTTGTGGTTGAGCGATAGTGGTAGGTTTTGTCCTAACGCTTGCTTTACGTTGGTTGCTAGGCACAAAGATATCTACCCTAGTTTGAGATGAAGGTCTAACGCGAAACATTCCTGGGGCAATAACAGCAGCTTTTATTCCAGCAGCCTTGGGAAATGGTGTTACAACAATAAGAGTGGGTCCCGAGGTTGTTGGTTGCTGAATCATCGTATCCATAATTGAGCTAGGTTGCTGGTTTCTGGTTTCTTTTAACAAGGCCTTTAACTTACAGTTCTCACAGATTTTGTCAATAAGTTTCTGATAGACAGACTTACTTTGTTCAACAGCCTGCTTATATGAAACAACAACAGATTCTAAATCTACAATCTTAGCCTTAAGCTTCTGAACATTACCATCACTAGCACTCTCTAACCCTGAAGGTGCCAAATTCGTTTCCTTAACCCCTCCTAACTGAGCCTGCAACCGTGCGATAGTTTGTAGCATTTAATTGTAAGCTTTTTCATACGAAATCTTGTCATATTTGCATTTATCACATTTTTTGACAAATTTATTCCAAATATCAGTGAATTCTTTATCCTTTTTAATGACATAAGATTCCATTTTCTCTTTCATAAGATCAAGCTCAGTTTGAAGGTTTTCATTATGCGACACAGAGGTACTTAACCCAACAGGACTACTATCAATACAATCACGTGCTTTAGAGAGGCGTTCAAGATCGTTTTCCAAAACTTTGATTTTATCAAGAGATTCATCAGCTTCCTTCGCCAAAGATTTAAAGTCTTCAACAAAGTTGGCAAATTCTTTTAGAAAAGCGTTTTCCAAATTGCCTAACCGAGCATCAACTTGATTAATATTCGGATTAATATCATTTTGAAGAATTTTCTGGACCTGAATCTGAACAGGTGATGTAAAATTTCCTCCAGCTATTTTGGAATTAACAACACGTTTAAGGATGACAAAGTTATCTTTAAGCTCGTTTAGAAATCGGCGTGTGATACTCGGTTTAGGAGGGTCATCAGACAATTCCTCAATTGGTAGAAAAGAATTTCAGAACTCGTTTTAGACCGAACAAAATTAGTTGGAGGATTAACTTTCGGATAATAAACGGGTGTCACTTCTTTATCAAGCTTTTTCATTCTTAAACGAGTCTCTACTGCAAGTTCAGTAGTTTCCTTGGAGTCATGCACACTAGGAGGATCATGCCCATCAGACAATAGCACACTACGATTATATAAAGTTTCATTAGTGGCCTGAACTTGCTTAAGATATCCCGGATTAGGAGTAAGAGGACAAACTAAATCCAATTTGTATCGAGTGTAATTTATCTCATTCACTTTTGGTGCGAGCATATTTATCGTCTGCATAGTTTGGCCACGTTTTACTAAAAGGTTGTCTAATTCTCTAATCCTATCCCGAGCTTTACAAAAATCTTCAAGAAGCCCATCTTCTCGAATTTTGAAATCATGTTTCAGCTTCTTTCGTTCTTCTTTTAAATCCAAAATAGTAGAATTTTCAGTTGAAAGTTGTTTATTAAGAGAAGTGATTTCATCATTCAATTCGCTTATCTTTTTAGCACTACTTAAGTGTATGGCATTTAATTTTTTAGTTGTGCATTTTTCTTGATAAATCGATGTACCATGAGCTTGTTCAAGTTCTTTAATTTTAGCTTGATGAATTTCAAAACATTTCTCCCGTTCCTTATATCCCGCAAGCTCAGTGGTCAATTTGGCATTAGTTTCTCTAAACTTATTATTAACCACCGTAGCATGATCTACATCCTTAGAAAGCTTATCAAATAGAGATTTATAATACGCATGTGTCTCATCAGGAAGGGTTGTAGGCTGGGCAACTTGATCCATAATAAGGTCCACACTGGGCTCATTCGAAATAATATTACTATTATTCGTTTGGTCCCCATGTGTCTTAATGTTGGGCTCAAGCATCTTAGTATACTCTTCCTCCTGATTAGACATACTATATATATCATTATCATCAAAACTTTGGTGTACCTGAGAGGGACCGTCTGAATCATAGACGGGAGCTCTGTCATCATGCATTCCTGAGGTTGATGCTTGCTGTAAGGTTGCCATCAAGATGTAGTTGGAATTCACCTCTTGTTCCTCGTCATATTCGACAGCAGAAGCCATAAGATCAAATTTCTCAGCTTGAAGTGGAATCCCTGCCTCTTCTTTTTGTGCTATGAGAAGCTGAGTCTGAAGATAAGCAGCATCCCTCTTCTTTTTGGTTGTGCAATCTCGAGCATAATGACCAAATCCCCTGCAGTTGTAGCGCTGAATCTGACGATTGTTTTTTCCATTTACCGTACCAGTATTCTTAGCCCTTGCAGCCACAATGTTTCCCATCTGATTATCAACCAGCTGGCACAACTATTAACCCATTATGATTACCCACATTTGGAACATTCGGATTCTGACCACGGATTTATCCATACTGATTTCCTGCATTCCCAACATTCTGACCATATTGTGTCCCCGTGTTCCCAGCAGCTACCAATTGGCGATCTTGATTCGCATTCATGAAAGGTTGAGCAATCTGCCTATTTCTAGTGTTCGAGGAGATTCTCTGATTGTTGTTGGTCGGGTTAATGGTAAATTTGATTGCCTTTGTGAGAAGTGCAAGACTATTATTAATCGCATGAGTAGGATCGGTGATGTCATCAAAACAGGCATTAGGTTGTTGTAAGTAGTTCACAGCAGCAGGAGGTTGATATCCATAAGGGGTGAGTTGTTGTTGTTGTTGTTGTTGTTGTTGTTGTTGTGGCATGAAGTTACTTGATGAGGGTTGATGGTAAGGAACCATGGGATATGACATAGATGATGTAGAGTTTGCCATAAAAGCCAATGGGTCTTGTGTCTTGGCACTTCTTTCAGCCCTAACTTCGTTAGCGTCATCTTGATTCATCTTCAAATAATCATATACTTGAGTGTAGTCCACTACATGAAGATCCCTGGTTTGATTGACAAGTGTGACATATCGTGACCATTCAGAAGGAAGATTATTAAGAAATTTGATGTTTGCAGCAATTTGTGCAGGTTCATGTTTGTTTCTTCTAAGATGATTCATGAGGGTTGAAAACCGATGATAGTAAGGTTCAGTTTTTTGTTCCCCTTCAGTAGACGTAAATTTTTCCCATTCACGAAGCAACTTAGTTTCCTTTTCTTGTAAACCGATTTCACCCCCCTTCATCATTTTTTGAATCCTAAGCCACATCTCGTGTGCGGTTTCACAACTATCGACAGCAGCATAAACATCTTCAGGAAGTCCCATGAGAATGACTTGAATTGCCTGATCATTGGCGTCGAGTTGTTTGGATTCAACTTCAGTTAATTCTTCATCCGTTTGCTCATGACTTGAGTCAGCCACTGCGTTAGCATTCGTAGGGTCCCCTGGCACAAGAATTGTTCTTCTAACATAAGGACCTTATTGAATCGAGTTGGAAATCAATTTTCCTAAAGGTTTACATTTTGCATACCCAAGGAGACGACTATCCCATGTAGTGTAATTATCCTTGGTGAGCATAGGTTGACGATTCTCAGTACCCGCAGCGTAAATATCTTGTTGAGACGTCATCGTAGAAGTCGTGTGAAGAACATGATCTCTATTCGTAGAAAGTAGAGTGTTGAAGTTAAAATCTCCTAAAATTGATTTAATCCCCTAAAACAATGCACTCCAGAAACCAAAAATTCCAAGGCCAGAGAATGGAATTTTCGGAATATAGAGGATCTTCGGAAAAAATGGAATTTTCAGAGAAATAACCCTTTTTCGAAAAATAGAGGATTTTCGGAATAATTGAAGATCTTCGAAAAATGAAATTTTTAGAGAAATTACCCTTTTTCGGAATATAGAGGATTTTCATAGAAAAGACACTTCTTCGGAAAAATAGGTTATTTTCGGAGAAAATGGAAATTTCGGAGAAAAAGAGGTTTTTCGGAATAATGATAGATTTTCAGAGAAATTGACCTTTTCGGGAAAAATATTTTCGGATAAAATGGAAATTTCGGAGAAAAAGAGGTTTCTCGGAATAATGGTATATTTTCAGAGAAATTGACTTTTTTCGGAAAAATATTTTTGGAGAAAATGGAAATTTCGGAGAAAAGGAGGTTTTTCGGAATAATGATAGATTTTTAGAGAAATTGAATTTTTCGGAAAAATATTTTCTGAGAAAAGAAGTTTTTTAGAAAAATATTTTCGGAGAAAAAAGGTTTTACAGAAAAGAGGTTTTTCGGAGAAATATTTTCGGAGAAAATGGGTTTTTCAGAGAAAATGTATTTTCTTGGAGAAAATGTATTTTCTCGGAGAAAATGAGAATTTTCAGAAAAAATAGTTTCGAAAAAATGACAGTTTTTCAGAATACAAAACCCTTTTCTGAAAATATATAAAATTCAGAAAAACAAGGTTTATTTTGGAAAAAACAAACCCTTTTGCGATGAATTTTCCGAAAATAAAGGACACAACTTTGTGAGACCACTGAGATGATACGAAACCACAGAATCAACACCTCGAATCCACCAAAATCAACAACCACTTCGATCACACCAATAACAACACCTCGGATCCACAAATACCTATCGAATCCAACAACCTAAACCAAAACCCCACGAAATCAACACCAAATGAACTTCAAATCAACACCAAAGCTAACTACGAATACCTTGGCTCATGATACCACTTATTGAACTAAATCACACGACTAATCAAACACAAATAACATAATGATGATTAGAAAGATTAGATTAAGATGAAGAGAAGAAAAGAAATACAAAGTTTGGGACCACGACTTCTTCATTTATCCTTGTCTTTATTTAGGATTTTGATATACAACTATCCACCTCCTTTTCGGACTTGGATCTATTTATTCTCATACCTTGTTGGGGTCTTTTTGGATAGACTTCTCCATGATCTTTAGGGGAGTATTTGCTTCTTGTTGTGTGTCTTGATCCTTCATATTTATTTGGATTAATGATCTTCACATCATCTTAGGAGCATTAGCAAAAAAGTGAATCCTTATGCTTTGTGAGGCCCTTTTTGGACTCGGATATCCTGATGACTTGTTAGGGCCTTTTTGGATACGGCAATCTTCGCGTCACGCTTCAATAAGTTATGCCTTGGCTATGAACTCTAATTTATCCCGAGCAACTTATAAACGATTTTGGGCTAGAAGCTAAGTAACTTTTCAAATCGTACGACCTTATTTATTGCAATTGTTTATTTGACAAGTGATGGGAGAATAATATTTGATATTTTCAAGTTCGTATTTCCCAACTCACAACAAATTGAAAGTCTAATTGAAATAAAGTTCACTTACTGTTTTTGGTGTTAGATTTATAGAATTTTGGTAATCTAGGTCTATTTAGCACAAAGCAATAAAAAAGGTAAAAATAGTATATCTACATAACCGTACTACGGTAAAAACATATTGCACGTACCACAAGTAAAGCACAAGCTACAAGTAAGGTAAACTAAGCAAGTAACAAACTCAACAAACTTTTTAACAAAAATAACAAAAATGAAACTACTCAACAAATTTAACTAATTAACCAATCAAAAAAATGTAACTAATTTTCTAACAAAATTGCAACTAACTTTTTTATAAAAGTCTAACTAACTTTTTATAAAATTCTAACTAATTTTTACTAACTACTTCTTATAAAAGTAAAATAACAATCTTTGACAAAATCAAAATTTTACCAAAGTAACAATACTAATGAAATCTAAAATATGATATTTAACAAAAATTTCTTTGAATAAATTCTACTCTTTAATATGTCTAAACTGATTACCAAATGAAAAGTCCAACAACTAATTATTCCATCAGAACATTTATTGGCTGAAATCAGAAGGCAATCATGAACCTAATCAATCCACTCAGCGCAATTAATGACCATAGAATTTAGTACCGACAGGACAATTTTTAACATGCTGCTTTTACACTTTGTGACAAATTCATTTTCAATCATTAAAAGTAACTGAATTAATTCTTTCACCCAAATCCCACGTAAATGCATGCATGAAATTGCTACAACAAGATTTTTAACAAATTGATCTAAATTGATCTAACTGATTAACAAACTCTGTTATCACTTAGCAGAAAACTAACAGAACTATATCTAACACCAAACAGATTAACACTAAGTTCTACACCACGAAATAAAATTCGCAGATTTAGACTAAAGATTGCATGAAACTAAATTTGGTGCTTAACCGTTTCGTCTGTAGTTAACACCGTTGATGGCGAAGCGTAGCATTGAGCTAGCTTAAGTCGAACACCACAATCAATAACAAAGATCTACACCTCCTCTACGGTATCAAATCAGTAACGAAAAACAAACTTCATTAACAGCAACTACGAAACCATAATCTACAGCTTCGGAACTATACTTGCGATGACTATAAACGCGATGACTAAAACAATTAGAACTGAAAGCTTCAATCGTGATCAGTAGAAAACACCAATAGTGAACGAACACATCACGTCCATAATGTCTATGCGATAAAACCGTACCAAACATCAAATTTGTTCTTTGCTACCAACAGAAAACGCAGAGAACCTAAACCGCAACTAAATCAATAACTTATCTAACTAAATTGATCCATCTCTCCATTAATTCTACTCATACTCTTCTATCCATTCGCCAAGAATGATCGTGTAATGAATTTGAGCAATAGTGTAAACTTCTTTTGGAATCACGAACTAGTACCAGTTAACCTCGAAACCATAACAGCTTCACATCAAACTTCAGGAAAAGTAACAGTAACTGATCTTCAAACGAATGCATAATGACTAAACGAGATGAGGAAGAAATGTTGTTTCATTAATGGTGAATCGAAAATGTTTAAAAAGTTGTTACAAAATCTTCTAATTGAAATGTAACTAACTAAAATATGTGTGTTTGACTGTGTGTTAAACATACAGTAAAGGGACAAAGGAAATATGAACTACTAATTTTTTGTTAACTAATGTGTGTAAAATATATACTAAATCTACATTAGAAAATGAAAGACAAACAACGTATATATAGACAAAATTAATGCATGGGATGGGGGTGATGATGTGTTGTGGCTAATGAAAGCTTGCCACGTGGAAGCAGTTGGTTGGACTTTGCAAAAGTTGATCCGATTTGAGAAAATATTCAAACATGATTAGATGCTTTTGGGTGTTGGGGATTCGGTAAGTTTATTAAATAGGGATTGGTATTATGCGCTTTAATTGCCCATTATTTAGAGAATATTCTCCATTAAATGGCTGGCCACAAATGTGTTGAGGAATGTTGATGCTTATTAATTGCTCACGTATCACACTTCTTTCTGCAATAGTTCATCCGAATAGTTGGCTTCATTAAATTCTATTGATTGACATAAATGCTCGGTTGACTTGTGACAATTCATTTCTCATAAATGGCTGGAACATTTATTTGTCTTGTGCTGCTGCCTTTCTTTCCTCGATCCGTAATGAGCTGCGATAGCTTTAATGCTATTGACATGTAAATGATTGCTGTGACAAATTTAATTCTTCTATTAATGGATGTTTCTCATAAATGGATGTTGGCTCAATTAATCATTTGTCCTCTTTCCCAATTATTTACAAACTTTGGCGAATTGTCTTGTAGCTTTAAAATTACTTTGAAAAATGACCATATAAATCTTTGAACTTTGCTTCAACTTCTTCAAATCTTTTGATCTTCACATTTTTGGCAAGTTAGGTCCTTGATGTCTTGTTTAGTTCCTTTCTTCGTCTTTTCTTCAAGTAAAATCCATGAAAGCTTGTCTTTGCTCTAATCGTATCTTCTTAACTACAAATTTAAAAACAACAAAGAATACCCCGTAATTCCATTTCTATCACAATAAAGTTTGGTATTTTCTCTGTGTTTTAGGGGTAATTATGATATAATTGATATGAGATTTCACTCATATCAAAGGCCCTACACTTGATCATTGCGATGACCTCATGCAATGTCACATTTTAAAACACCAATTTACACTTTTCTCATAATTAATCCACCTTGGCAAATATGGAATGCTATTGCACTACACTACACTATATGATGCATGATTTTCATTTTACAATGGAATGCAAATAAAAAAAATTCTATTTATATATTTTTGGATTTTTCTTGAAATGGTTTTGATAGAAATAACTCATAAAGAAATCAAAGACTTTAACTAGAGCTTTGGTACCATGAAAACTTATCATCCTCAAGTTTCACTTTCCCCATACCAAGCTTAAAAACAAGAACATTGTTATCCATAAATGAAAGTGCATCGACTCATTCATATAGAATAACTGTGTTACCATTATACCCTCACTTATTATGCCTCTAAGACCGGTTATTATTTGAGCAAATTGTTTTTGGAAAATTTGCCATTATTTAATGCGTGAAATATAAGAAATTTAAAATCTCAAAATAAGGAAGCACGGTTTTAATCGTAAGTAACCATCTTATCTATTACTCGCAAAACCGCCCACAATTTGATGTAAGTCCGACTCAAAATAATAAGTCACTCGTTTTATGTGTAAGATCCTTATGTCATTCGTTAATAAGTAGCTACACACTTGCTAAGGAAAGAAAATTAAAACTCACGCAATAATTATTATCCGCAACCTTTTTGAGACCTTCGATCTTCAATCCCACAACCCGTCAAGGTAATATTGGATTGGAGCATGTTGATCCCAAACTTAGATCGATTAAGCTTTGTGTATACGAGATTAGATCAAGTAATACACTTAGAGAAACCTTTGCTTATGAATGAAGTAACTAAGTGTTATGCGGAATTAACACTTAATCTAAAACACAAAGATGTTAAACAAACTTTCACTTGTATTAGAATAATCGAACTTGATTACAATGAAAGAGGTTTAACAGTCGAATACTTGTGAAAACTTATTATAACTGATGATTAACATTAACCTAAAAGATCTTCTTTTATAGATTAAGAAGTCTTGTACAATAAGCTACGAATCAAGTATTCTAGGTAAAGATAATAATGAAAAATACAATGTCGAACTTATCTTTACCATATACAAATATAGAAACAAATAAACAAAAACATTCGTATGAAGATATATTCCATCAGTGCTTGTCTTCAAGGCTGTCAGCGTTGACTTCTTCAAATGTCAACGCTTGGCTGTCAGCGTCCAACTTCTTCTTATCAGCGCTTGAACTCTTCTTATCAGCGTCTAGTGAACTGACCCATAATTTATTCCCAACAATCCTCCCCTAAACTTGATATCTATTCCAATGATCAAGTTTCTGAATAAATACTTAAGGCTTAGGAGGAATCTTACAAAAACTTCTTATGTTGGTGATAAACATATCTAATCAAGTCTTTGGCCACGTCACTAGTGTAATCAATCTCCAAGGGTGTCTCCTTCATCTTCTCCAATATTTCTTTGGACAAGAAATAGTCAGCATCCACAAGTAGATACTCTGAAAACTTTGTAGAGCTCAAATGAAACACACCACAAGTAGAATAAAGCCTCCAATGAAGACCACTGAGGTCATCTTCAAGATCCTTCCATACAGCAGGATCTGCTTCCCTTGGACCACACAAAGTCAAAAATGTGTGCCATAGTCTTATTCCATTTGCTGAAGTAGATGCTTCAGCCGTATACTTGGCCTCTATCAATCTCCATAGATGCACCAAGTCTTCTCTGTCTATGCTTGCAAAGATAGAAATAATTGAAGTGAAAGTGTGTACCTCCTTCCCAAATCTGCCAATCTTCCAAAATCCACACTCATCTTCATCAAAACTTATGATTGGATTTCTGGCATCTAGAGATACTACATTAACCAAATCTGAAGCTTCCAATGGAGAAAGCTTGAGATGCTTCCTTATGACAGTTTCATTTGGATAATACACATCCATATCTTTGGGAAATTGGAGAGGATCTCCTTTCTTCACTGGTCTTTGAGCAATCCTCATCTCCTTTTCAATCTGCATTTCCTCAGCAAGCTCATGTTTCCTTTCTTCTGAAAGAAACCGTAAGACATTATTTTCTTGCACATGCCTCCAAATAGGATGTGCCCTGTACTCTAGCTCCTCAAAAGATAAAGCCAACAACTTCTTGTATGTCCATCCAGGTTGATGGCATCTAAGCAACTTGTAATACAATTGCCTTCTATCTCTTCTAAGCCAAGTCTTGACCTCTTGTGCATTATACTTCAAAATCACCTTTATATCATCTTGTACCCTGAGAAGAATTTCCAACCCCCAAATTTGATCTGACAAACTCATCCCTGGGTTGTCCATTACCTTATCTTCCCAAGCATGGTACATTCTGGTGATTTCTAGAAGGTCAAAATCAACCTGCTTCTTCAAATCACTCAATCTTTCTTTTGCCAACTCATCTCCATATTCAAGTCTTTCTAGATCTTCAATGATTTGTATACTTGAATATGAGCTAGCTCCTTCTCTTTCATCATCAATCTCTTCCTCACTCTCAGAAGTGGCAACAAATGGTGATCTACCAGTCCTCTTCAAATCTTCTTCCAAAAGTTGTGCAGCCAACTGATTATCAAATGCAATTTGTGCTGCATCTTTCTTTGGAACATCTTCTTCAACCATAATCCCCTTACCCTTGTCTTTTGGATCAATAATTGGTAAGGTAGAAGAAGAAACCTGTGTGGACACATCTTTGATGATTGCTGATGACTGGAATACATCAACACCACCTGCAACTTTGTCAGCGTTCAAGTTACCTTTATCAGCGCCCCGATTACCTTTGTCAGCGCTGGATGTGTCAGCGTTCAAACCTGTATCAGCGCCCATTGTTGCTGTGAAAGATCCTTCCAAGTTTAATGGAGTTACCTTGGATGTATCAATGACAGGGTGCTTCTTCAAGTTGGTGAGTGCTTCAGCAACATTTAAAGATTCACTAAATTGTGAACTCTTCTCACTGGCTGTATGAATCAGCTCATCCTCTTCATCCTCCCCTTTGGAAGATTCCTCCATTCTACTCCTGCTACTAGGATTCTCCAAAACAGTTACCCGCTCCATCAATGCTTGGAGTTCACGGCCCTGATTATTGACAATTTGTACAAGGCTGACATTTTGCTTTTGCAAGCTAATGACAGCAGCCGTCAATTCATTCAATGTCATAGGTTCCAATCTGCCCTCAGCTAGAATAGGGATTTGACCTCCCAAAATAGAATCATGGGGCATGGATGAGGTCTTAATGATGTTGGGACTGTCTTGACCAGCATCTAAGCCTGTGCCAATAGCCCCAGCCTCATCCATGTCACCAGCCACACTTGTGGAGGTGGTTCTCTCTGCAACAAGGCTAGGACCACTAGAGGAGAACACTCCAGTAGTCCTTTGGCGTTTATTCAACCTAGATTGTAATGGGGTGGAAGATGAGGTAGATTATGTGGGTGTTGGTTGGTTAAGGGGTGTTTGGGATTGTTCAGGGATGTCATCAGCGTTGGGTTCTGGTTGTGGTTGGGCAACCTGAATTACTTCAAGCATGGCTTGGGTGAGAGGTATAGGTCTGTTTGTTGAGATCATTTTGTCAAAAATGGTTTTCTTTTGCTTAGGGATCTCATAAAAATGGTCATGATCCCTAAGACAATATTCTTGTAAATCAAACACCATTTGCAAAAATCTTGGGTAAGCCAAAGTCATTTTACTTCCCTTATTTTTACACATTCCTTCAAAAATCATTTTTGAAAAATTATACCTAAGCCCACGTGACATACAAACCAAAGCACTTGCAATGGACCTGTTTATTTCATTAAAAGCAGTACATTTTGGACTTAAGCATTGAAGAAGGACATGTATCAAATATTTCCAATCTGAGGGAAATTCCTGCTTATGATATTTATTTAAAGTTTTATCAGCAGGAATAGGATAACCCAATTCCCTAAGATCTTGTTCTATTGTTGCAATGGCAAGGGTAGTCACACCATCAGCGTCATTAAGACGCAAAGCTTGGCGAACCAAAGCTTCAGTGACCACCCATGTTCTACCATGAACAGTAGATGTTAATGTAGTCACTCCATTAGCTGTTGTGGAACTTACATTATTCCAAAACTGTCTAATGTGTGTGACAGGGACTAGTGGTTCATGAGAAAGTGTATACCTTATGGAGGATGCATTTAAAAATGCCACCATTTGTGAATACTGAGGGAACAAATCATTATCAGCGTCCAAGTAAGCTACCATATTATGTTGGCTCTTGAACTCCAATGTCAGATTGTTTGAGTTGAACTTTGGTGCCATGTTGAAAGCTGTTTAGGTTATGTGATATGGGAAAAATCTAGGAGAAAGATGTTAGACAAGAAAATATGAATACCCAGAATGAAAAGTTAGCCAAATTTATAGGAGAGATGCATGATTATGATTGGTCAAAAATGAGGCAGTTATATTCAAAGAGTAATGATGAAAATATTGAATCAAATATAACTTATCTCATGCATTAATTAAAAGTAACAACTCCCCAAAAAATACGGCCAAATATTAGTCAAAAATAACAACTGGGTAGGGTCCACTAGGTGTCAACGGTCAAAAATAGCCCATCAACGCCCAACGGCTATATTTTCTTGTCAGCGTTTGCCTAAAGCCTTGTCAGCGTCACGATTGGTCGTAACAGCGTTTGGAGAAAAACTTGTCAGCGTCTAAAAATAAAAATATTTTAAAAAGAAAAAGACCTTAACAAAGTAATTTATCCTAAGGGAAATATCTTGCAAGTTGATAATAATTACTGGGTGGCAAGCACTGTCCACTTATGCACACTTGCTTAAGCAAGATAGACACAAATGTCCTCAAGTGTCCTTTGCTAACCAAAATACTTACCAACAAAGTTATTTCATAAAATCATTTATAACTCCCAGGTAAACCCATAACAAAAATATTTCCAAGTCTCCCAACAGACCACAACCAATTCTAGGCCAAAATGTCTTGGCAGCATGCATAGTTTGTCAACTTTGCATGCTACAGTGCCTCATCGTTTAGTAAAACTAACCCATACTCACCTGTGGACACAATCTAGAATTGTGATAAGAGTATTATAAGAATACCCAAGAATCCTAAAGGTTCCTTAAACCTCCCCTTAAACTATGATACATGAGTTTCTCAAAATATATATGAACATTAAAAATTTATGTCAAGATAGGAATATAAATATTCCAACCATCATCCATAAACAAAAACATGTCCAAATAGCTCTTCAAAGATCCATAAGCAACTCTATATCCAATGGCATAAAGCTAACACCACCTACACATTTAGATTGAAAACCACAAAACTAACATTGTTGCTGACAGCGCCCCGACAACACTTATCAGCGTTGAAGGAACTCTTGTCAGCGTTAGACAATAATATCTCTAACAACGGCAAAATAACACTTGTCAGCGTCAAATTTACCTTTGTCAGTGTTAGAAAAATAAAGTGGAAAAATCTAAATCATCACAAAGACCAATAACAATGCATTATCCTGTACATAACTTTTACAAAAAGGTTCCAAAACACATATTAAGTGAGATTAACCATTCCAATATTTGTTACCAAATATTGAAATCTTCCAGTATCAAAAGGTTTAGTTAATAAATCAGCCACATTATCTTCTGTGTCTACCCTATCTGGTTGTATTAAACCTTTCTCAAAGCAATCTCTTATAAAATGATGCCTAATTTCTATGTGTTTGGTTTTAGAATGATGTACAGGATTTTTAATAATGCATAAAGTACTGAAATCGTCTACAAAAATCTTGGTATGCATGAAATTATACCCATAATCCAACAGTTGGTTCTGAATCCATAAGACTTGTCCACAACAAGCAGTTGCAGCCACATATTCTGCTTCAGTTGTAGAGTTTGCCACCACTGTTTGTTTCTTGCATTGCCAAGATATCAGTCTACTCCCAAGAAATTGACATCCACCAGTTGTGGATTTTCTATCAAACTTGTCACCACCATAGTTACTGTCCGAATATGCAATAAGCTCCAATGGAGAATCTTTTGGGTACCATAAGCCAAGATCTGGATAACATCTTAGGTACCTAAAGATTCTTTTCACAACAAAAAGGTGACATTCTTTGGGATTCACCTGATGGCGTGCACAAGCACACACAGCAAACATGATGTCAGGTCTTGAGTCTGTAAGATACATCAATGAGCCAATCATTGATCTATAGTGCCTAACATCCACATCTTTTCCAGCTCCAATTTTTCCCCAAGGGTGTTCTCTATCCATAGGAGTGGAAGCACTCTTTTCATGTGGAGAAAAACCAAATTTCTTCAAGATTTCAGCTACATATTTATCTTGGGAGATGAAGATACCATCTTCTTTCTGCTGAACTTGTAATCCTAGAGAGAAGTTCATCTCACCCATTGCACTCATCTTGAATTTATCTGTCATAAGCTTGGAAAAGTCTTCACTCATCTTTGGATTTGTGGATCCAAAAATGATATCATCAACATAGACCTGAACAAGTAAGACATCCTTACCTTTCTTCTTTGTAAACAATGTCTGATCTATGGTGCCCCTTTTAAAACCATTTTCCACCAAGTAGGTGGACAAAGTACCATACCATGCTCTTGGGGCCTGATGAAGTCCATACATAGCTTTCTTCACTCTATAAACCTTGTCTGGATTCTCAGGATCTTCAAAACTAGGAGGTTGCATGACATATACCTCCTCAACAATTGTTCCATAGAGGAAAGCACTCTTCACATCCATTTGATAAATAGTGAAGTTCATACAAGAGGCATAAGCTAGGAAAATTCTTATAGCTTCAATTCTTGCAACAGGAGCAAAGACCTCTTCATAATCTATCCCTTCCTCTTGTGTATATCCTTGAGCTACCAAACGTGCCTTGTTTCTGACCACAATACCCCTTTCATCTTTCTTGTTCCTTAGAACCCATCTTGTCCCAATTGGTCTCACATATCTAGGACAATCAACCAGCTCCCAAACATCCTGT
Organism: Glebionis coronaria; assembly: GCA_025667525.1. Lineage (NCBI taxonomy): Eukaryota > Viridiplantae > Streptophyta > Magnoliopsida > Asterales > Asteraceae > Glebionis > Glebionis coronaria. Next base: position 178,371,711 of record CM046880.1, on the reverse strand, counting down.
ATAGCAAATTGGTGAAGCTCATCCTGCATTTCTTCTACCCAACTAGGTTCTTTGAGAGCATCAAAAATCTTCTTGGGTTCCTGTTGTGACAGAAAACAGGCAAACAAACATGCTTGTATAAGAGGGGTATCAACCTTCTTGTGGATATTAGCAATGAAGCTATCATGAGTCTGGTGAGATCTTCTAGTTTGAACAGGAGTCATGATATTCCCAATGATTTGAGAGGGAGGATGATTCTTCAAAGTAGATCTAGGAATTCCATTTTCAAGAATTTTGTTGTCTTCAATATCATCCTCCATGTTGCTAATATCTTCTTCAGACTCTCTTCCATCTTGAACCTCTTCATTAATTCTTGAAGGTTCACCTTGTTCAAAATTGGAAGATACGAAATGCTCATGAGTGTTGTCAACGTTGGAATTTTGCTTGTCAGCGCTGGAATTACTTTTGTCAGTGCCAGAATCATTGTTGTCAACGTTTGAGCCATCAGCGTCTGAATTGGTCTTGTCAGCGCTAGAATTGTGCTTGTCAGCGCCTGAATGACCATGCATGTTATCAACTGGTGGTATTGAAGAACCACCTTTATCCTTTCCAGCAGCAGCAGCAGCATAATAATCATCTGTCCATATAGGAAATGTAACATATTCTTGTGTGGGAGATGACTCAACTGCTGGTGGTCCATCCTTCTTAGCAACCTGTGTACCTAAAACATTACCAATTCTCTTTTCCAAAACACTTGAAGTTACCTTCACAATGTCTGGATTAGTAACAGGCATATAATTTAAAGCTCTAGATAAAGGTTCCAAGTCAAACAACCAAGTTGGACCACTTTCAGGATCACTAGGTTTACTCTCTAAAAACCTAACATGTACTTTTTCAAGTATACGTTTTTCCTTTTTAATGTAAACCCTATATCCTTTGCTCTGCACTGAATAACCCATGAAATAGCCTTCATCACCTTTTGCATCAAATTTACCTAGGTCATCACTAGTTTCTAAAACAACTACATGACAACCAAAAGGCTTGAGAAAGCCAATATTTGGCTTCCTTCCCCAAAGTAACTCATAAGGTGTCTTATTATGTATTTTTTTGACCAATGCCCTATTTTGAACATAACAAGCTGTGTTAACAGCTTCAGCCCAAAAGGCTATAGGAAAGTGGGCATCAGCCAACATGGTTCTGGCTGCTTCAATTAGGGTTCTATTCTTCCTTTCAGCAACCCCATTTTGCTGTGGGGTTCTAGCTATGCTAAACTGCCTAGTAATCCCTTTCTTGGCACAAAAATCATCTAACAACTGATTTCTAAACTCACCCCCATTGTCACTTCTAAGAATTTTGACCTCATTACCACTCTTCTTTTCAATCTGGGTAATGAAATCAATCAAAATTTGGGCAGTTTCACTTTTCTTGGCTAAAAAGAAAGTCCATGTAAACCTGGAAAAATCATCAGTGATGACAAAACAATATGATTTACCCTTCAAACTTTCTATATTAGTTGGACCAAAGAGGTCCATATGCAATAAGTGAAGTGGTTTAGAACTAGAGTGCACCTGTTTAGATTTGAATGAGACCTTGTGCTGCTTGCCCTTAAGACATGCAACACAAGAGTGGTCATTGTGGAAAGCCTTTTCAGGCAAACCATCAACTAAACCAAGTCTCACAAGTCTATTGATATTTTTAAAGTTTATGTGCCCTAATCTCCTGTGCCAAAGATTACTTTCATCTACTGAAGCTTTAGCATAAAAACATGACATTTTATTATTCATCTTAATTCCATTAAGATTCACATTATATATGTCTTTATGCCTTGGTGTTCTAAATTCTATGTATTTCTCCTCAGGGAGCTTGTAATCTTTGCTTAACACCAAGCATTCAGTATCAGTAAAAAGAACTTTATTCTTGCTATCACACACCTGTGATACACTAAAAAGATTATAGTCGAGTTCTTTTACTAGAAATACGTTTTCAAAACGTAAGTTGTTGGTGAGAAGGGTTCCTTTGCCTGTGATAGTTCCATATCCACCCCCAAAGAGAACCTTATCACCATCTTTAATGGGAGTGAAGTTACTCAAGTAATCTTCTTTCCCAGTCATGTGCCTAGAGCATCGACTGTCCCAATATCCATAGTCATTAACCTGTTTTTGAATGCCCTGCACATAAGAAAACAAATTAGTTTTCTTTGGGAACCCAAGCCTTGGAAGACTTGGATTCATCTGGTTGTTCAACAAGAACAGACTTGGTTCTCATAACAACCCCATTTTCATCCCTTTTTGGATGAAATGCCCAGTTAACCCCAATTGGTCTTGACATGACCTTTGAAATATAATGAAACATGTTGCATGTCATAGAAAGACCAGTAGAATTAGGGTTTTGGTCTTGTTTTGGTCTCCATGTTAAGCTAGTAGAAGCTTTAGACCCCTTTCCCTGTGGTTGCAAATACCTGGGTTTGGCAGTGTGTCTGTCAGCGCTGAAATTGATCTTGTCAGCGCCCCGATTGCCTTTATCAGCGTTGAACCTAGGGTTTGCTACAGGAACCCATTGCCTATTGGACCAAGTGTTTGTCTTTTGGAAAGGTCTTAGGCCATGTGTGTTAGACCCTCTAGAAAAGAATGGGGCTTGTCTAACAACTTGTGAACTTTTGTTCACAAAGGTTTTGTGTCTGACAATATTTGACCTATGTTGACTTTTGTCAGCGCTGAAATGGTTCTTGTCAGCGTTGACATTTGAAGCGTTGACACATTTGTATGCCAAATGTGAAAAGCTACCACAAGTGTAACAGGCTTTTCTAGACATGGTCTTAGGTCTAGAAGCAAAGAAGCCTGTTCCATGGTTACTAACTTGGCTTTTTGGTGACCTAGTATTCCTATACATCTCTGCATACTTAACACTAGGTTTTCTAACAGTGTGTGATCCAAGGTCAACAGCTTTGCCAGTGGTTGGGTGTGTGATTTTAATAGGTGTAGGATCATGGCTCGTGATTGGTGTGGGCTCATTTGGACTTTCACACAACAACCCTCCCTTTACAAACAAAGTGTGGTTAGCTTTCTTCCACTCATCTAGGTCAGTCAGTTTTTGATTATACTCTTCAACTGGGGAAGTCACTCTAGGTGGAGGAATGAATTCCTTCTCTTGGAGTTCTGGCAAGCCAGTCCAGGATAAGTCCTTTGATTGGACACCATAGAAATCCCCAGCTGGTGGTGGAACACCAGTATAATCTTTCATCCCAATCCCACTCATGTCCTTAGAGTCTCTTTGTTTACTAACACACTCTCCTAGGGTTTGTGTGGCCTTATCAAATCTCTGGATTTTAAGACTCACATTATCTTTATTTTTATTAGCCTCATCTAACTTAGCTATCAAATCAAGATTAACCCTGTTTGTGATATCTTGAATATCTTTACTTTGATGTAACTCATGATTTAAGATATTTATTTTATCCTTTAAATCAAACTCCATTTTCTTATACTCAGCTACTGTCCATTCTGTTTGGGTGAGAGCAATTTGATAATTAGATACTTTGCATCTTTCAGCACTTGCCTCATCTAATAATTTTACTATCTCTTGATTTAGTTTTTCAGTATTTAAACGACAACCCTTAGAACAGAAAGCATCATCATATACCTCATTATCTGATGAAGAGGAGGAGTGTGCCATGAGAGCATATTCAACATGCTCTTCTTTAACTTCAGCAACCAATGCTTTGTCCTCTTCCTCATCCTTAGCCAAAAAGTTCCAGCTCCAGTCCCATCCTCCAACACCATCAATTTGTTGAACAGCTACCATGGCCTTGGAATCTTGGCTCTTAACCATTTGGCTTGAAGGCTTACCAGCATCAGATCTTCTTGGAGATCTACATTCCCTCATAAAGTGCCCCATACGATGACAATTGTAGCACTCAACTTTGGATTTGTCAAATCCAGCAACATCCTTAGCATCAAAGGTCATCTTCTTCTTGAACCTTTTATTAAACCTGTTTGCTCTTAAACTTACAAGAGCCATAGTCCACTTGATGTCCATCTCTTCCAATTTCTCATCACTTATTTGCTCAAGATCCTCATATGTAATCCTTGAATCACTGGGCAAAGAAGCAATGAATGCACACACAGTATCTAGATCTAAACCAGCAGGTTTAATTCCATCAGTGCCAAAGTTGTGAGTGTCAACGCTTGAGTATGAGGCGTTGACAGGATATGATCCAGCGCTGACAGGATGTGTTCCAACGCTGATAGGATGTGATCCAGCGTTGACACATGCAGATCTAGTGACTGGATGTCCATAGGAGTTCATGGAATCAAATTGACCTTCACTTTGTGAGAAGAAGGCCATGTTGCTACTGGAAGGTTTATTATCACTCTCCAAAAGCCATTCATTCTCCAACAGTCTTAGTTTGTTGAAGATGTCATCAAACCTAGAGGTTTTGTGGGTGTTATTGACAAGAATGGATCTTGCCTCAATCTTCCATATATCACCAAGACTTTTGAGAAAAGTAGCATTGAAGTCAGGGTCATCAATCTGTGTTCCCATGAAGGAAAGTTGACTTGTAATGTCAAGTAGTCTACTTCTCACACTGCTGAGATTCTCATTGGGTTGAGCCTTAAAGACAGCATACTCATGCATGAGTTGCTTCTTCTTTTCTTCTTTAGTATCAGCATCGCCACCATGTGCTACTTCAAGAGCTTCCCAAAGCTCTTTTGCAGACTCAAATCGTTTGTACTTGTGCTGATTCTCATGACCCAGGGCGTGTTTCATGATGTTCAAAATTTTCATGTCCACCCTTTTCTTGGCTATATCTTCAGCAGATACAACTCTTCCATCTTCAGGCTTTTCCTTCTTATCAGCTTCAGGACAATTAGGAACAGCTGACCTTGTGGCAATATCATTAGCAATCTTTTGAGCTTTGTTGAATGTGTTCCCATATTCAACAATCTCCCAAAGAGTGTAGTCATGTATGGCTACATATTGCTCAAAATTGGACTTCCAAAGCTCGAAGTTCCTGACATCAAACATGGGAATTTTGATACTAGCGTTTGTGGTGTTGCTTTGTAGCAAAACAGGAGCAGGAGGTTTTTCTGAGCCAGACATGATGTTTTTAGGGTTTTGAGAAATTTAGGGTTTCGTTGTTTTAGGGTTTTTGGTGTTTTAGGGTTCTTGCGTTACTTAAAGATCAAAAGTTTCTCAACAAGCTCTGATACCACTTGTTGATCCCAAACTTAGATCGATTAAGCTTTGTGTATACGAGATTAGATCAAGTAATACACGTAGAGAAACCTTTGCTTATGAATGAAGTAACTAAGTGTTATGCGGAATTAACACTTAATCTAAAACACAAAGATGTTAAACAAACTTTCACTTGTATTAGAATAATCGAACTTGATTACAATGAAAGAGGTTTAACAGTCGAATACTTGTGAAAACTTATTATAACTGATGATTAACATTAAGATCTTCTTTTATAGATTAAGAAGTCTTGTACAATAAGCTACGAATCAACTATTCTAGGTAAAGATAATAATGAAAAATACAATGTCGAACTTATCTTTACCATATACAAATATAGAAACAAATAAACAAAAAGATTCATATGAAGATATATTCCATCAGTGCTTGTCTTCAAGGCTGTCAGCGTTGACTTCTTCAAATGTCAACGCTTGGCTGTCAGTGTCCAACTTCTTCTTATCAGCGCTTGAACTCTTCTTATCAGCGTCTAGTGAACTGACCCATAATTTATTCCCAACAGAGCAAATATTCAATCCCCGCAACCCTTGTGAGAGTAATATTGGAATTCAATATTTACTATAATTAACACTTCACTGCCCCTCTTGGGAGTCTTGTATCATTATTATTATTTTATTGTTTTTTAGCCACTCATTTTTCATAAGCCATTCTTATTTTTCTTTATTCCTCACAAAGAAAGTTGAAGAGAATAAAAGGAAAAACACCCGTTGAGTATTAAGCATGATATAAGTCTAGTACACATAAAAATTTTCTAACTTAGAATCTTAAGACGTACTTATACCAACCACGAATGATTAGTAAAAAATGAATAAGAGACTACAAACCGATTAAAACCATTCTTGATTATTTATTAACATATATACATGCGTTACAAGAAAGTAAAGGTTAAAAAAGGGGATATAAAAGCCACAATTAATAGATATGAGGTTTATCTAGCCCTTTAGACTTACTTCGAACTCTATCATCTCTCGTTCTCCACAATTTAAAATCTCAAATAATGAGACTAGTGGATGCTTAGTCTAATAAACCAATAAAGGTCTACATGGTTAAGGCTACTAGCTAGAGAATTCCTAGATAAGCAAACTCGGGTTGAGTCAAAGTATCCATGGCGGGCCTAATATGTCAAACAAGTCTAAATTTGTTAAACCATATCCTTTATTATTTTTTCCTTTTATATATTTTTGATGAAAAATAAAAGAAGAAATATATACAATGCAAATGTGTTATGCAAATGAAAAGTTAATGCTAAAATTATGAATGCATATTTTCGGTGACCAAAGTAGATAAAAAATTTTAAAAATGTTTGAAAATTAATTTCCAAGTTATCATGAAGTCAATGACAAAGTTCTAGGTAAGGTCACTTCGATAGAAGACTCCCCTATACTTAAGATAAACATTGTTCTCAATGTTTAAGAGTATTGGAGTAAACTCACGTACACTTATGACATTGATAACTTTGCTTAACCCAAGCTAAGGAAAGTTATACTATAGTGAATTCATTTTAAGCACAATGTGGTTTGAAAATCACAATATTAACAAAGTGAACCCGATACGAGGGCCTCCTCCATAAGCTCCAATGTATGAAATGAGAGAGAGCCACCCTACAAACACGAAGAAGACAAAGGATAGGCACCCCTACACTTCTTCTCAACTATATACCCTTTTATGAATCTTGTCCTACCATACTCTAGTCTAAATGATCTAATCCTAGTTGTTCAAGCTTGATTTATGAAGTCTCTACCTCGACTCATCCCATACTTAAAGTGTCTATGGAAAACCTATAATGGAGAGGAAAAGATTTTCCCTCTTAGAAAAAACTCTCCATGATAAGGTAAAACAAGTTCTTAAGTATACAAAACCTGATAAATATCCACCAGGGTCAAATACATAATTGCCCTCCCAAGAATAGCACATCCCAAAAGTGGACTTCTTAATCAATGGTGAGGCGGGTGAGGTTTCTTTGTCTATGATTCTTTCCCATAAGTGTCCCATAAGATGATAAGGTGATACTCTAAAATCTCCCATAATTTTTCCTTTTAATGCATCAGGCGGATACTAAGTTGGCTCAAAATCTCTATACCAGGATCAAAAATCTTTTCCTTCATGGGAAAATAACAAGTGGTGGGAGCCTTAAAAGATTCTCCTTGATACTTCACATATTGAGAGAAAGGGTGTGGAGTAGTAAGTGTCATCACACTTGTAGAGGAAATTACAATGTCTTTCTTGTTCTTAGAAAACTCCTCATCAAAAACATCCAATAAGGTGAAATAAAGAATCTCTTCAATTCAACATCCAAATGATACAAGTCACTATCATCTTGAAACTTCTCAAATATTGGTTCATCAAGTGAAGGCTCAAAGAGATGGTGTGAATTGGTTTGTAAGAAAGGTGGTGAAATAGGTGAAGCATTTTTGTTTTGAGGTGTTTCACAAGGTGTGTAAGAAGGAGTAAGGGGGTGAAGGTTCATGAGAAGGTTGAGTGTAATATCCATAAAGAAATCTCTCTATTTCACGAATATCCTCATCCCAATTAGAAGAAGATGTATCAACCACAATATCATCTCTTTTAAGATAAGCTTCAATCTCTTCATTAATCAACTCATCTTCACTAACCAATCTCGCAATCATTAGAACATCCTCTTCCCAATTTGAACTAGAGTTATCAATCTCAATATCATCTCTCTTAAGATAATCTTCAATTTCTTTATCTATCAATTCATCTTCACTAAGCAATATTTCAATCTTTAGAACCTCATCACTCTCATCAATGATATACCCCTCGTCATCACTATAGTCATCATAGATTGGTAGGTCAATGATTGGTGTTTCAAATGATATCTCCTCAAAACTCAAGGAAGTATGATCATCAAAGAATGGAGGCTCAAGAATGGAGAACTTATCATCACTATATTCATCATAAATTGGTGTATCAAAAAGAGGTGGTTGATCGTCACTAGAATCCTCATTTGCTTCCTCATTGTTGTTGAAAAGAGGATTAAAATCTCCAAAATGAAGTTGTTGGGGTTCATGAATATTCAATGAGGAAGTAATGGAGGCTATGGTATCAACATAAGGAAGATCATATTCACCACTCTTACAAGCTTCATGAAAGTATTCATCACACACTTCATCAAGAATATCAACTCTATTAACCTCTTTATCAAGAATATCAACATGATTAACCGTCTCGGGCTCATTGGATTTCTTAGACATTTTCCCCATGTTAAACAAAATCTTTTGATCTTCCACCCTCATTATAAGTTCACCTTTCACCACATCAATAAGAGTACAACATGTCCTTAAGAAAGGTCTACCAACAATAAGAGAAACTCTCAGGTCCATATCATAGTCAACCACTACAAAATCCGTGGGGAATGTGAATTTATCAACCCCTACAAACACATCTTCCGCAATGCCTACCGGATAAGCTATGGTTCGGTTTACTAACTCAAGGGTCATCCTAGTAAGAGTGAGCTCGGGAAGAGAGAGTTTTTGCCAAACTGATAAAGGCATGAGATTGATTCTTGCCCCAAGATCCGCTAGTGCCATGCAATTTTCCACCCCGGGAAAATTACAAGGGATCAAAATCGCCCGGGATCTCCAAGTTTTGTAGGTAAAGTCCTTAGCAACACGGCGGAGAAATTCTCATTTAAGGATGTGTTAGGCATATCAACCAACTTTTCTTTATTGGAGAGGATGTCTTTGGACATTTTAGCAAATTTGGGCATATAAGCAAGAGCTTCTACAAAGGATATATTTATGTTCAATATTTTGAACATTTTCAAAAAGTTTTACACTTGAATATCATCCTTGTTCTTAAGCTTTTCCTTTCTCAATCTTGATCGGAATGGAAGACTTAGTTTTGGTGTCGGTTGAGTAGTTGTTGTTGAAGGGCTCTCTTTGTTGGTTTCTTCATTGATAGGTGTGGAAGGTGAAGGAGTAGTAGGTGTAGGATTAGAAGGTGTAGGTGTTGAAGTTGTAGAGCTTGAAGGTGTAAAGGTTGATGTTGTAGGCTTATCACAAGGTGGAACCATAGTAGGCTTAACCAAAGGTGGTGTAGTTGGCATTAAAGGATCAATAGTTGTCTTTCCACTCCTTTTTGTGATTGGATTAACATTATCCCTTGGATTAGCTTGTGTATTTGAAGGTAGAGCACCTTGTGGTCTTTGATTGAGAAGCATCATAAACTTCTTGTTGGTTTCATCTTGCATTTCTCTCATTCTCTTTTCATTTGCTTGAAACCTTCTTTCATTATCTAGATTCATCTTGTGAAGAAGCTCAATGGTTTCATTTTGCCCATATCCTTGATTGTGGCCTTGATTGTGGAAAGGTGGAGGAGGTGGATGAAATCCTTGGTAATTTGCATGAAAGTTGTTTCCTTGATGTTGAAAGTTATTGGGTGCTCTATAGTTGTTGTGTCCTTGGTAGTTTAGCATAGGACCTTGATTTCTTTGAAACAATTTAGGAGGGTTGGTTCGGTTTTGGGTTGGTGGATGGGGTGGAAAGTCGGGTGGAGCAAGGTAATTGTTTGACTTGTAAGAGAGACTGTTAGGGTTGATGTTAGGTTTGAAGTGCTCTCTTTATTCATCTAGATAAGCATAACATTCACCTTGATAACTTTGAACCTTGTTACATTGTAAGTAAGAGTGAGGTCCTCCACATATCTCACAACTTATGGTAATAGCATTCACATCATTGGTAGAAGAGTTGTTCAAGGAAACTTTCATAAGGGTTTGGATCATCTCTTGATTCATATTTTGATTCTTTTCAATGACTTGAAGAATTTCATTGTGACTTTTGAGGAGTTGATTCTCAATGGATGTGTGAGAACTATCTTTCACAACATGGACCCTCTCATCTCTTTGGTTATTTGTTTGCACCATAGATTTAGTCTTAATAACATCCCATTCTTCTTGTCTGGATTTGGAAAGAATGTTCCCACCCGCGGAGGAGTTCAGGGAATCTTGATGATGTGGTCTTAATCCATTGTAGAAAGTGTTGATTTGATGAACTTGGTTAAATCCATGATTGGGGCATTTTATCAATAACTCTTTGAACTCTTCTCAAGCATTACTAAAGGTTTGATCATTCCTTTGTTGAAAACTAATGATGAGGTTTCTCAAAGAAGTGGTTCTTGAAGGAGGAAAGAACTTATTCACAAATTTCTTTCTTAAGTCCTCCCAAGTGAAGATGCTCATAGATGGTTGTATATCTAGCCAATTTTTAGCATTACCCTCTAAGGAGAATGGGAATAGGATCAACTTAATAGCATCAGGAGGAACCCCATTATACTTAAGTGTATTTCATAGTGGCAAGAACCTCTTGATATGGTCATGGGGGTCATCCATGGGTCTCCCTAGGAATGGGATAGAAGAAACCAAAGTGATCATATGTGTATTAAGCTCAAAAGTGTTTGCAGGTATCTCGGGTATAACAATAGCATCGACATTTCCCTCCACATTTGATTGGAGGATCTCCATCAATGGTCTATTATCAACAGCGGCCATGGCTTCTTGTAAGTTGTTCAAAGCATGATGCTCAGGATCAGCTTGATGGACGGTGTTGTTCTTGTTCTTTTGCTCGTTCTTCCTTTTTGGAGGAAAGGGTTGTACACCAAAAGGTATTTTGCACGCGCTCGAGTGCGCATGGAACACAACTCGAGGAGTGACAGAGGAGCTCTCGATCGACATTGGAAAAGAAGGGATTATCTTTTCTGAGGTTCAATAAGTAATATCTACAAGAAAATATAATATATATAAGTAATACTTTGGGTGGCAAAAACCCCAACAAGCTTTCCTTCTTAGAATACTCACTAGTGAACGGGGGGAATGAGGTGGCGCGTAGCTCTTAAGTACCTTTTTCCCTTAGGCTTGCATTTTATAGCAAAGCCGCCTATGTATTCACTTTAGTAGTTCGTATTCTTCGAATTCTTGCCTATTGGAATTATTTATCTATTTTTGCATTTAATTTACTTTGATCGGTACACGAACTTAGGACCGGAACGCCCCCAAGCACAGTGTATTGCCTCAGTAATACTTATGGGAGTATGTGTATTGGTTGTTCGTAGTACGTATATGTATTTACATATAATAATATATAGAAAATATTTTTTTATTTATTGGGGTTTTTAAGAAAATACTATATGTACGTAAAAACGATGGAAACTGATATATACAATATATTTTTGTTGTAATATATTAATAAAAATTTACTTTTTGAATTTTTTATTTTTTTTGGTTCAATTTTTAGGAAAGAATTTATTTTTGTGGTTTTTTTTAATATTTTTTATTTTTTTATGTTTTGGATTTATGATACGTAAGAAGAACGTTCACAAGGTGAACGGATCCCAAAATCCAATCGAAACCGTCAATCTTAATGTCATGAACCGGCAGCGGCGCCATTTAATATTTGATCTTTTCAAGTTCGTATTTCCCAACTCACAACAAATTGAAAGTCCAACTGAAATCAAGTTCACTTATTGTTTTTGGTGTTAGATTTATAGAATTTTGGTAATCTAGGTCTATTTAGCACAAAGCAATTAAAAAGGTAAAAATAGTATCTCTACATAACCGTACTACGCTAAAAAACATATTGCACGTACCACAAGTAAAGCACAAGGTACAAGGTAAACTAAGCAAGTAACAAACTCAACATACTTTTTAACAAAAATAACAAAAATGAAACTACTCAACAAATTTAATTAATTAACCAATCAAGAAAAATGTATCTAGTTTTCTAACAAAATTGCAACTAACTTTTTTTATAAAAGTCTAACTAACTTTTTTATAAAATTCTAACTAATTTTTACAAACTATTTTTTTATAAAAGTAAAATAACAATCTTTGACAAAATCAAAATTTTACCAAAGTAACAATACTAATGAAATCTAAAATATGATATTTAACAAAAATCACTTTGAGTAAATTCTACTCTTTAGTTTGTCTAAACTTATTTCCAAATGAAAAGTCAAACAACTAATTATTCCATCAAAACATTTATTGGCTGAAATCAGAAGGCAATCATGAACCTAATCAATCCACTTATCACAATTAATAACCATAGAATTTAGTAGCGACCAGACAATTTGTAACATACTACTTTTACACTTTTGACAAATTCATTTTCAATCATTAACAGTAACTGAATTAATTCTCTCATTTAAACCTACCCAAATCTCGCGTAATTGCATGCATGAAATTGCAACAACAAGATTTTAAACAAATTGATCTAACTGATTAACAAATTCTGTTATCTCTTAGCAGAAAACTAAAAGAACTATATCTAACACCAAACTGATTAACACTGAGTTATACACCACGAAATAGAATTTGCAGATTTAAACTAAAGATTGCATGAAACTAAATTTAGTGCTTAACCGTTTCGTCCGTAGTTAATACCGTTGATTCCGAAGCGTAGCCCTGAGCTAGCTTAAGTTGAGGACCACAATCGATAATAAAGATCTCCACCTCCTCTACGGTATCGAATCAGAAACGAAAAACAAACTTCATTAACAGCAACTACGAAACCAGAATCTACAGCTTCAGAACTACACTTGCGATGACTACAACAACTAGAACTGAAAGCTTCAAACGTGATCAGTAGAAAACACCAATAGTGAACGAACAAATCATGTCCATAATGTATATGCGATAAAACCGTAACAAACTTCAAATTCGTTCTCTGCTACCAACAGAAAACGCAAAGAACCTAAACCGCAACTGAATCAATAACTGATATGCTATATCTAACTAAACTGATCATATCTCCATTAATTCTACTCGTACTCTTCTATCCACTCGCCAAGAATGATCGTGTAATGAATTTGAACAATAGTGTAAACTGCTTTTGGAATCACGAACTAGTAATAGTTAACCTCGAAACCATAACAACTTCACATCAAACTTCATGAAAAGTAACAGTAACTAATCATCAAACGAATGCAGAATGACTAAACGAGATGAGGAAGAAATGTTGTTTCATTAATGGTGAATGAAAAATGTTTACAAAGTTGTTACAAAATCTTCTAACTGAAATGTAACTTACTAAAATATGTGTGTTTGACTGTGTGTGAAACACACAGTAAAGGGACAAAGGAAAAATGAACTACTAATTTTTTGTTAACTACTGTGTGTAAAATACACAATAAATCTACATGAAAAAAAAATGAAAGACAAACAATGTATATATAGACAAAAAGAATGCAGGGGATGGGGGTAATGATGTGTTGTGGCTAATGAAAGCTTGCCACATGGAAGCAGTTTGTTCGACTTTGCAAAAGTTGATCAGATTTGAGAAAATATTCAAACATGATAGGCTTCTTATGGGTTTTGGGGATTCGGTAAGGTTATTAAATGGGGGGTGAGGGGTGGAATTATGCGCTTTAATTGCCCATCATTCAGAGAATATGCTCCATTAAATGGCTGACCATAAATGTGTTGAGGAATGTTGCTGCTTATTAATTGCTCACGTATCACACTTCTTTCTTCAATAGTTTCATCCGAATAGTTGGCTTCATTAAATACCAATGATGGACATAAATGCTCGGTTGACTTGCGATAATTCATTTCTCATAAATGGCTGGAACATTTATTTGTCTTGTGTTGTTTCCTTTCTTTCCTTGGTCCTTAATGAGCTGCGATAGCTTTAATCCTATTAACATGCCAATGATTGTTGTGAAAAATTTAATTCTTTTATTAATGGATGTGTCTCATAAATGGATTTTAGATCAATTAATCATTTGTTCTCTTGGCCAATTATTTCCAAACTTTGGCGAATTGTCTTGTAGCTTGTAAATTACTTTGACAATGTTGATCCCAAACTTAGATCGATTTAGCTTTATGTATACGAGATTAGATCAAGTAATACACTTAGAGAAACCTTTGTATATGTATATGACAATCTAAGTGTTATGCGGAATTAAAACTTAAACAAGAACACACAAGATGTAAACAAACTTTCACTTTGATTAATGATATCAAACTTGCTTACAATGAAAGTAGTTTACGTATGAAAACTTATATTGAACATTAACCTAAAGGTCTTCTTTTATAGACATAAGAAGCCTTGTACAATAATCTACGTATCAACTATTCTAGGTAAAGATAAATATAGAAAATACATTGTTGTTCATATCTTTACTAGAAGTAATCTTGAATACAATAAACGCGTAGAGTATATCTTTCCATCAGTGCTTGTCTTCAATGTATCAACGCTTGAACTGTCAGCGTTTGTTTTACTCCTGTCAACGCTTGTTTTACTCTTGTCTGCGCTCAAGTAGACTGGCTATAATTTATTCCCAACAATCCTCCCCGAAACTTGATATCTACTCTAGTGATCAAGTTTCTGAATAAACACTAAGAACTAGGAGGAATCTTACAAACCTTCTCATATTGGTAATTAATAAATCTGATCAAGTCTTTTGCCACGTCACTTGAATAATCAATTTCCAACTAAGTGTTCTTCATCTTCTACAAGACTTCCTTGGACATGAAGTACTGACGATCCACAAGTAGATACTCAGCAAACTTTGTAGCTCAAATAATAAACACCAGCAGCTGAATACAATCTCCATTGAAGACCACTGAGATCATCTTCAAGATCCTTCCAAATAGCAGGATCTTCATCAATTGGTCCACACATTCTCTTGAATGTTGACCAAAATTTTATTCCATTGACTGAAGTTGGTGCTTCAGTCACATACTTGGCTTCTAATAACCTCCATAGGTCTACCAAGTCTTCTCTGTCATAACTTGCAAACAAAGATATAAGGGTGGTAAAAGTGTGAACCTCTTTTCCATACCTGCCAATCTTCCAAAACCCACATTCATCTTCTTCATAGCTTATAATTGGGTTTCTGGAATCAAGTGGTAACACTTGTACCATATCTGAAGCTTCTAATGGTGAGAGCTTGAGGCTCTTTCTTATGAAAGCTTCACTTGGATGTAATGGATCCATATCTTTGAGAAACTCAAGAGAAACTCCTTTTTTTACTAGTCTGGGAACAAACATTGCCTTCTTGAGCTCCATTTCCTCTGCAAGTTCTTCTTTTCTTTCATCTGAAAGAAGTCTTAGAGTGTTCTCTTCCTGCACTCTAACCCAAATGGGATACGCTCTACATTCCAACTCATCAAATGTCAACCCAGTCAATTTCTTATAATTCCATCCTGTTCCATGACATCTGAGCAGCATGAAGTACAACTCCTTTCTATCCCTTTTCAAATTTGAGAGAACATTGCTTGCTTTGTGTTTCAGTATGACCTTGCAATCCTTTTGTACTCTGAGAAGAATCTCCAAAACCCATATTTGATCCGAAATGGTCAAATGTGGATTCTCTATACACCTTTCTTCCCAAGCATGATACATCTGAACCACCTCTGGCATATCAAAATCAACCTGCAATTTCAACTCATTCAATTTCTCCTTGGCTAGCTCATCACCATACTCAAGTCTTTCTGGTTGTTCTATGATCATAACACTTGAGTCTGAACTAGCTTCATCACTTCCTTCTTGCTCTTTTGAAGTGACAACAAAAGGTGACTCTCTCACCTCCTTTCTTTCTTGTTCCACAATTTGTGCAGCCAACTTTCTATCAAACTCAATTTGTGCTGCATTCTTTGGAACAACCTCTTCTACCTTAATACCCTTACCCTTATCTAATGGATCAATTGTTGGTAAGGTAGATGGTAATACCTGTGAAGAAACCTCTTTGATGATGGATGATGACTGGGATACATCAACCTCATTTGCAGGTCTGTCAACGCCCAATTATGCTTTGTCAGCGCCCAAGATACTCATGTCAGCGTTCAAATTCTCCTTGTCAACGCTCAAATTTCCTGCCTCAGCGCCTTTTGCAATTTCCTCCAACATGGCTGTAAATGATAAATTTAAGATTGTAGGAGAGACTAGAGACGTATCAAAACCTGTCTGTTTCTTCAAACTTGTTAGGGCCTCAGCAACATCCAAACATTGACCATCATGGCTGCCCTTATCACTCACATTTATTTGTTCATCCTCCCCTTTGGAAGATTCTTCCATGCCTCTCCTTGTACTAGCAATCTCCAAAATAACAATCCTCTCCCTCAATTGCTTGAGTTCAAGGCCTTGTGTGCTGACAACTTGTACCAATTCTGCATTTTGCTTTTGCAAGCTCATGCAGACAGCCGTCAATTCCATTAGGGTCATTGGTTCCAATCTGCCCTCTTCAAAAATTGGTATTTGACCTCCCAAGTTAGATTCATTGGGCATGGATGAGGTCTTAATGATGGTAGGACTGTCTTGGCTAGCTTCTAAGCCAGAACCAATAGTCCTAGCCTCATCCATAACACCAACCACACTTGTGGTGGTGGTTCTCTCTGCTACATGGCTAGGACCACTAGATGAGAACACTCCAGTAGTCCTTTGGCGTTTTTGTAACCTATATTGAGTTGGTGGAGATGAGGATGTGGATTGGGTGGATGTGGGTTGGTTAAGGGGTGTTTGGGTTGTTGAAGGATGTGTATCAACGTTTGAAATAGGCACATCAATGCCAACATTTAACGTACCAGCGTCAAAGGGTTCTTGGTCAATTTGCATATGTTGGGGTGAAGGTAAAGGTTCAGGAATTGGGTCAATTTGGGGTTGGGGTCTGGTTGAGGTTGAGCTACTTCAATGACAGCAATCATAGCTGAGGTTAGGGGTAGGTCACGATGTGGGGGTGAGTTCATCTTCATAAAAATCGCTTTCTTTTGCACAGGGATCTCATAAAAATCATCATGATCCCTTGTGCAGTATCCTTGGACATCAAAAACCATTTGTAAAAATCTTGGATAAGCTAAAGTCATTTTGTTCCCTTTATTTTTACACATGCCCTCAAAAATCATTTTAGAATAATTAAATTTTTGCCCAGTAGCAATACACACAATAGCACTTGCAATAGATCTATTGATCTCATTGTGTGCAGTGCACTTGGGACTCAAACATTGTAGGAGGACATGTATGAGGTACTTCCAGGCTGGGGGAAACTCCTATTTATGATATTTATTTAAAGTTCCTTCATCAGGAAAAGGATAACCCAAAGCCCTTAGTCCTTGTTCTATTTCACTAATGGGAAGGGTGGTTATACCATCAGCATCATCAAGATGCAGAGCTTGGCGTACCAAAGCTTCAGTAACCACCCAAGTTCTCCCATGAACAATAGAAGATAATGTAGTCACTCTATTAACTGTTAAGGAACTTACGTTGTTCCAAAACTGTTTAATATGTGTGACAGGAATGAGTGGTGCATGAGAAAGAGCATACCTAAAAGGAGATGCGTTTAAATACGCCACCATTTGTGTGTATTTGGGAACAGAGTATCATTAGCTTCAAGATACGCGATCATGTTGTGTTGGCTTCTGAACCCCAATTCCAAATCTGATGGTTTAAACTTTGGTGCCATTGTTGAAAGCTGTTAAAAATGATTGATGAAGATGAAGTTGATAAAAGAAAATTGTGTTAGACAAGAATAATAGGTACCCTGTTTAAAAATAGGAGCCAAATATATAGGAGAAGAAAATGCATGTGACTGGCCCAAAAATAGGCAAGTATTTTCAAAATGTAATCATGAAAATATTGAAAAAGAATAAGTTTATCTCATGCATTAAATGAAAGTTATCAGCTCCCAAAATTACGGCCTAAAAATATGTCAAAAAGTAACAACTGAGTAGGACCCATTGAGTGTCAACGGTCAAAAATAACCTATCAACGCCCAACGGCTATAATATTGTCAACGTTTGCCATAGTCATGTCAGCGTCTAAATTGGTCACAAAAATGCTTGGAAAAATATTTGTCAGCGTCCAAAAATAAAAATGTTTAAAAATGAAAAATGACCTTAACAAAGTAATTTAACCTAGAGAAGATAACCAAAAAGCTGATAATTATTATAGGGCGACAAGCACTTTCCTGTTATGCACACTTGCTTATGCAAGATAGACATAACAGTCCTCTATTGTCCCTTGCTAACAAAAACTCTTAACAAATAAGTTACCTTATAAAATCCCTTGTTACTCCCAGGTAAATCCCATGACAAAATCATTCCCAAGTCTCCCAACAGACCACAACCAGTTCTAGGCCAAAAATGTCTTGGCAGCATGCATAGTATATCAACTTTGCATGCTACAGTGCTTCATGATTTAGTAAAACTAACTCATACTCACCTGTGGACACAATCTAGAATTGTGATAAGAGTATCATATGGATACCCAACCATCCTAAAGGTTCCTAAAACCTTCCTTTAAACTATGATACATAAGTTGCTAAAAAATATGCATGAACATAAAAAATTTATGTCAAGATAGGAATTAAAAATTCCAACCATCATCCATAAACAAAAACATGCCCAAATGCTTCTCCAATGATCCATATGCAACTCTGTATCCAATGGTATACTGCTAACACCACCTGCATATTTATATTGAAAACCACAAAACTAACATTGTTGCTGACAATACCCCGATAACACATAACAACGTTGAGAGAAGCTTTGTCAGTGTTAGACAAATATATTGCTGACAACGTCACAAAAACACTTATCAACGTTCAAGCAACCTTTGTCAGTGTTAGAAAAATTTAGTGGAAAATCTAAATCCTCAAAAAGACCAATAACAATGCATTATCCTGTACATACTTTTACAAAAAGACTCCAAAACACATATTATGTGAGATTGATCATTCCAATACTTGTTACCAAGTATTGAACCTCCCAGCATCAAAAGGTTTAGTTAGTAAATCTGACACATTCTCTTCTGTGTCAACCCTATCTGGCTGTATTAAACCTTTTTCAAAACAGTCTCTTATAAAATGGTGTCTAATTTCTATGTGTTTAGTTTTAGAATGATGTACAGGATTCTTAATAATGCATAAAGTGCTGTTATTGTCAACAAATATCTTGGTATGCATGAAATTATACCCATAGTCCAACAGCTGGTCCTGAATCCACAAAATTTGTCCACAACAAGCAGCTGCAGCCACATACTCAGCTTCAGTTGTAGAATTAGCCACCACTGTTTGTTTCTTGCATTGCCAAGATATTAATCTGCTCCTAAGAAACTGACATCCACCAGTTGTGGATTTTCTATAAAACTTATCACCTTTATAGTCACTGTCTGAATATGCAATCAACTCCAATGGTGAATCCTTTGGGTACCACAAACCAAGACTAGGATAGCATCTTAGGTACCTAAAGATCCTCTTGACAGCATAAAGGTGACATTCTTTGGGAGTCACTTGATGTCGTGCACAAGCACACACAGGAAACATGATGTCAGGTCTAGAGGCTGTGAGATACATCAATGAACCAATCATAGATCTATAGTGCCTGACATCAACATCCTTTCCATCTCCAATCTTTCCCCAAGGGTGTTCTCTATTCATAGGAGTAGTATCCCTCTTTTCATGTGGAGAAAAGCCAAACTTCTTCAAGATCTCTGCCACATACTTATCCTGGGAGATGAAGATACCATCTTCTTTCTGCTGAACTTGTAAACTAAGAAAGAAGTTCATCTCCCCCATAGCACTCATCTTTAATTTGTCTGTCACAAGCTTGGAGAAATCCTCACTCATCTTTGGATCAGTAGACCCAAAAATGATGTCATCAACATAGACCTAAACAAGCAACACATCCTTACCTTTCTTCTTTGTAAATAGTGTCTGATCTATGGTGCCCCTTTTGTATCCATTGTCCACTAAGTAAGTAGACAAAGTACCATACCATGCTCTTGGGGCTTGATGAAGTCCATACATAGCCTTCTTGACTCTATACACCTTGTCTGGATTCTCTGGATCCTCAAAACCAGGAGGTTGCATCACATATACCTCCTCAACAATTGTTCCATAGAGGAAGGCACTCTTGACATCCATTTGATAGACAGTGAAGCCCATGCAAGATGCATAGGCTAAAAAGATCCTAATTGTTGGAAATACGTTTTACGTATTAGAAAGGATCTGTCACTCCAACAATAGTCTATGTTATAGCTCGTAGTTTAGTTATTTACATTTATTAAACAACGCCCAAAATCGAGCCCATGAAATGTATGGGCCGGCGACCTAATGTAAACCCAAGCCCATCTCATGGGCTTGGGTATATAAACCCTCTCCTTTGAAGGAGAGGGTGTGTGGTTATTCACTTTTTCACATAGTTCTCTTAAGTTTCTCTCTCTAGAAGTGTGTATAATCCACCATCTTTCTATCTATTTCTCTCTCTAAAAACATAAGCATAGATTTACATTTCTACATATGGCATCAGAGCCACAGTTCCATCCTTGGATCGTGTTTATGTTTTCGATTTTGGTGGTCTTAAATTTTTTTTTGGGGGTCCGAATATATCTTTGTTGTCACGTATGGTTCTTATTTGGTCCAAAATCGGTCCAAATTTGTCACGTCTTTATATTGATGTCCTTATGTCACATTTATTGTCTCATTATTGTGTTTTGATGTCCAACTGTCACAGTCTCTATTTTTTGGTGTTGATTGTCATTTGTTTATTTTCAATATATTTTCATCTTCACTTTCAACCTCTCTCTCTCTCTCTCTCTAAGCCAACAATGGCTTCCACCACCATCTACCACCACATTAGACCATCGGATCCGATTTAGTTTTTCTACACTAATAGCTTCAATCCTTGCAACTGGTGCAAAGACCTCCTCATAGTCTATCCCCTCCTCTTGTGTATATCCCTGAGCTACTAACCTTGCCTTGTTTCTGACCACAATACCTCTTTAATCTCTCTTGTTTCTTAGAACCCATCTTGTCCCTATAGGTCTGGCATATTTGGGACAATCAACCAGCTCCCAAACATCCTGAATTGCAAATTGGTGAAGCTCATCCTGCGTTGCTTCCACCCAACTTGGTTCTTTGAGAGCATCAAATATCTTCTTGGGTTCCTGTTGTGACAGAAAACAGGCAAACAAACATGCTTGCACAAGAGGGGTATCAACCTTCTTGTGAATATTGGCAATAAACCCACCAAGACCTTGATGAGATCTTCTAGTCTGAACAGGAGTCATAATATCACCAATGATTTGAGAATTGGGGTGATTCTTCATGGTAGAAGTGAGAACTCCTCCTTCAAACAGTCTGGTGTCTTCAACCTCATTTTACAAGTTGCCAATATCTTCTTCATCAGACTCTCTTTCATCAACATGAGGATGAACCTCTTCATATAGATTGGAAGGTTCACCTTGTTCAAAAGTGGAAGAGAAAAGATGTGCAGAAGTGTTGTCAATGCCTGAACCTTGGTTGTCAGCGGATGGGCTAACAACGCTTGAACTGTTGTTGTCAACGTCTGAGCCATCAACGTCTGAATTGGTCTTGTCAGAGCTAGATTTGCCTTTGTTAGCGCCTGAAGGACCATGCATGTAGTTATCTGGTGGTACTTGGGGACCACCATTATCTTTTCCAGCAGCAGCAGCAGCAGCAAAAGCATCTGTCCATATGGGGATTGTAACATATTCTTGTATAGGAGATGACTTTTCTGCTTGTGATCCAACCTTTTCATGAATCTGTGTACCTAAAACATCAACAACTTGTTCTTCCACAACATTTGAAGTTACCTTCACAATGTCTGGATTAGTGACAGGCATATAATTTAAAGTCCTAGATAAAGGTTCCAAATCAAACAACCAAAGTGGACCACTTTCAGGATCACTGGGTTTACTCTCTAAAAACCTAACATGTACTCTTTCAGGAATACGTTTTTCCTTTTTAAGATAAACCCTATATCCCTTTCTCTGCACTGAATACCCCATGAAGTAGCCTTCATCACCTTTTGCACTAAATTTACCTAAGGCATCACTAGTATCTAAAACTACTACATGACAACCAAAAGGTCTGAGAAAACCAATATTAGGTTTTCTTCCCCAAAGTAACTCATAAGGTGTTTTGTTCTGAATTTTGTTAACCAATGCACTATTTTGAATATAGCAAGCTGTATTAACAGCCTCAGCCCAAAAGGCTATAGGAAAATGAGCATCAGCCAACATGGTTCTGGCTGCTTCAATTAGGGTTCTATTTTTCCTCTCAGCAACCCCATTTTGCTGTGGGGTTCTGGCAACCCTAAATTGCCTAGTGATACCTTTCCTGGCACAAAAACCATCTAACACTTTATTCCTAAATTCACCACCATTATCACTCCTAAGCATTTTAACTTCATTTCCAGTTTTCTTCTCAATCTGAGTGATAAAATTAATTAAAGTGTCAGCTGTGTCACTCTTCATAGATAAAAACAAAGTCCAAGTAAACCTAGAAAAGTCATCTATGATGACAAAGCAGTGGGACTTACCATTCAAACTTTCTATATTGGTTGGACCAAAGAGGTCCATATGAAGCAAGTGAAGAGGTCTAGTACTAGAGTGCACCTGTTTGGACTTGAATGAGACCTTGTGCTGCTTGCCTTTAAGATATGCAACACAAGAGTGGTCATTGTGGAAGGCCTTCTCAAGCAATCCATCAACCAAGCCAAGTCTCACAAGCCTGTTTATATTCTTAAAATTTATGTGCCCTAGTCTCCTGTGCCATAAATTGCTTTCATCTACTGAAGCTTTAGCATAAAAACAAGACATATTGTTATTCATTTTAATCCCATTCAGATTCATATTGTATATGTCTTTATGCCTAGGTGTTCTATAGTCAATATATTTCTCATCAGGGATCTTATAATCCTTGCTTAACACCAAACATTCAGTATCAGTAAACAGAACTTTATTTTTGTTATCACAAACTTGTAATACACTAAAAAGATTATAATCAAGTTCCTTTACCAAAAATACGTTCTCAAAACGCAGATTCTTGGTGAGAAGGGTTCCTTTGCATGTGATAGTACCATATCCGCCTCCAAAGTAAACCTTATCACCATCCTTAATGGGAGTGAAGTTAGTTAGATAATCTTCCTTCCCTGTCATATTCCTTGAGCATCCACTGTCCCAATATCCATAATCATTGACCTGTTTTTGAATGCCCTGCACATAAAGAAAAGAAGTTAGTTTTCTTTGGGAACCCAAGTCTTAGAAGACTTGGATTCATCTGGTTGTTCAATAAGAACAGACTTAGTTCTCATAACAACCCCATTTTCATCCTTCTTAGGATGAAATACCCAGTTAACCCCAATAGGTTTTGTAATGACCTTTGAAATGTAATTAAATCTGTTGTAGGTCATTGAAATCCCATTATCATTAGGGTTTTGATCTTTCTTTGGTCTCCATGTCAAGTTTGAAGAAGCTTTAGACCCCTTACCCTGTGGTTGCAAATATTTAGGTCTGGTCACGTTTCTGTCAGCGTTGGAATTGGTCTTGTCAACGCTAAAATTACCCTTGTCAGCGTTGAACCTAGGGTTTGCTACAGAAACCCATTTCCTATTAGACCAAGTGTTTGTCTTTTGAAATGGTCTTTGTCCATGAGTGTTAAACCCTCTAGTGAAGAATGGGGCAGGTCTAACAACTTGTGGACTTTGCTGCACACAAGGTTTGGGTCTGACAACGTTTGACTTTCTAACAACGTTGACTTTGGGAGCGTTGACACACTTATATGCTAAATGTGAAAAGCTACCACAAGTGTAACAGGCTTTTCTAGACACAACCCTAGGTCTAGAAGAGAAGAAGCATGTTCCATCATTGCTAACTTGGCTCTTAGGTGACCTAGTATTCCTATAAATCTCTGCATACTTAATGCTAGGTTTTCTAACAGTGTTTGAGCCAAGGTCAACAGCTTTACCAGTGATTGGGTTTGTAACCTTAATGGGAGTTGACTCATTAGGACTTTCACATAGCAAGCCACCCTTAACAAATAAGGTAGGGTTAGCTTTCTTCCATTCATTCAGGTCAGTCAACTTTTGTTGATACTCTTCAATTGGGGTGACAACTCTTGGTGGAGGAATGAATTCCTCCTCTTGGAGTTCTGGCAAACCAGTCCAAGATAGGTCCTTTTGTTGGACACCATAGAAGTCACCAGCTGGTGGTGGAACCACAGAGTAATCTTTCATCCCAATCCCAGTCATGTCCTTAGGATCCCTTTGTTTACTCACACATTCTCCTAGGGTTTGTGTGGCCTTATCAAATCTTTGAATTTTAAGGCCAACATTATCTTTATTCTTAATGGCCTTATCTAACTTAGCCTGTAGCTCACCATTAACCCTTTCCATGATACTCCTAATATCATTACTAGCATTCAACTCATGTTTTAAGATATTTATTTTATCTTTTAAGTCAAATTCCATTTTCTTGTATTCAGAAACTGTCTTCTCAGTTTGAGTGAGAGCTAGTTGGTAATTAGACAGTTTGCATCTTTCAGTGCTCATATCATCTAATAATCTTAACACCTCTTTGTTAAGTCTCTCAGTATTTATCCTACAACCTTTACTACAAAAAGCATCATCGTATACCTCATTATCAGATGAAGAGGAGGAGTGTGCCATGAGAGCATATTGAACATGCTCTTCTTCTTCAATTTCAGAAACCAAAGCTTTATCCTCTTCTACATCTTTAGCCAGATAGCTCCAATCCCATCCCATACCATCAATTCCTTGAACTGCAACCATGGCCTTAAGATCCTGAGCTTTAACAATTTGACTTGAGGGTTTACCAACATCAGATCTTCTAGGAGATCTGCATTCCCTCATGAAGTGCCCCATATGATGACTGAAGGTCTACAGAATTATTGGCCTATTCTACATGATGGATTTGATGGATTAAGATGGTTGATTGATTAGATTAATATAAAGAAAGATGAAGAAAGGAGATGAAGGAGTAGAGAGAGAAAGGAGAGAAGGGAGAAAGTTAGAGAGAGAAAGTGAAAATGGAATTATGATTAAGTGAAATGAACAATCAACAACCCCTCCTAACATGCTAGGAGGGGATATATATAGCCCACCCTACATGTGGGCTATATGGACTATACATAAACTAAATGGATCACGAGCCCATTACATAATTATCGTTGGAGCGACCGATCCTTCATAAATACGTAAAACGTATTTCCAACAATCTCCCCCTAAGGGAGGTCGCTCCAAGAAACAAAGTTCTAAATAGTCTATAACTCGTGATCTATGCTAACTAAGATGTGACCGAGACTTTATTGAGAAAAACGTATTTCCAACAATCTCCCCCTAAGGGAGGTCACATCTTTTTACAAAATCTTAAACCTAGAATCTATGCTTGAGTCTTCGATCTTGTTCTTGTGAATATGCTTGATGTGATCTTTGACTTTAGTCTTGAGCATGTTTCCTTGCCTTGACCTTGTGCATTCTTCACTTGTGATATTTGCCTCTTCGTGACTTCATGTTCCACAAACTTATACTTTTAAATTCTTGAAAGCTTCAGAGTTTGATACAACGGAAGACTTGACCTTCAGGCTTTCTTGAATTTGTTGAAGTACTAATTGTATGTAGTATAAGCATGTGGTGACGACTTCTTCTAGATTGTACACCGCAATGCCACCTTCTTGTTACGCTGCATAAGACAGTTAGCAACAAACAGTATACACGGATGAAATGGCCTTGAACATTTCATTCTAATTCGGTATCATTTTACCTCCGGTCGGTGAAGACCGTTGGACGATATTAAATATCGTACTTGTGGCAGGTAGTTTCAATAAAGAACCTCCTTGACAAGATTTCGCGGGTAAACCCGTTCTCTTTACTCGACCGTCCAAAGCTGACTGCGAACGTAAAGAGTGAATCATTTGGATAATATTATCCGCATGATTTGAAGCCGTCAATTCATGTTCCTGGAACAAGTGAAATTCAATTAAGAACCGCACGATCATTGCTTTCCAGTTGTCACTAGCTTGATTCATTTAGAATCTTACAAGTTACCTACCAAGTGCTGTTTGATGTTAACACTAGAAGGATTTCCATTCGTCACTGTAAATACTTAATAGTATTACTCTGAATGTTCTGGCAAGATCACTAAGATATTGCATAGAGGCCTGGAACGTGTTTAAATTCATTTAAGAATTAAACCACTGTTGCTTTCCAGTTATCACAAGTTTGAATCATAAAGAATCGCACAAGTCACCTACCATGAGCTTTTTGATATTCGCTCAAGAAGGATTTCCATCTTCATTGTAAATACTTTCGTATTACTCGGATGTTCAGGCAAGATCATGAAGATTTTGCGTAGGACTCTTAAGATCTTTCTTACTTTTCACAGTGTGTGAACAAGCAAGGAATAATGAAAGTGTGTCCTAATGAGATATTTGACGATCTCAAATGGCTCTAGACTCGATCGTGCATTTTGGATTTTTAGTGATCGGAGGCTGAAGAGGAGTGCCACCTTTTCAATACCAATTTATTCGGAGTGAATAAATCAATAGATAACGTGTTGATCTCCGTGTGATTAAAACAAATACCTTTTGAGAGATATTTGAGTTAGCTGGGAAGGGTTGTGCATTGCATCACTGGGTCCATGACGTCTTTCTTCAATATCAAGAATCATTAACAAAAATGATCTCAATAGCATATGTATTGACCCGGTTTCTGCCTAAAGTTGTAAAGAGGGCTTCTTTCTTTACACCCTTTATCTTTACAATTCTTTTTCATTCTTCAACCCCTTCAATGCTTACCAATACGTCATCACTAGCACCTTGTTGTGATTGTTCCAGTGCTAACTTAAGTACTTGGTCGGCATTCAGCTTCGTTCACAATCTTTCTCCATCTTTCCTAAGGACTACTATTTCTAACTATGGAATGTCCTTGGGAAGATTCCTCCGATTCTAGAGAAATCATTGGACTTTAACCTATCCTACCATCCTTATGTCACCACAATCGTCACCGTCGTGAATAGAGATGTTTTTGGGTAAGTGTATGTCACCATGAAATCCACTTTGAAGTGCAAATCCATTTTGCTCCCCCTTAACATATGCCACGATATCCGAAAACATTTTGCACATGTCGGGATGAGCTATCACGTTAAGTCAAACCATTTATGATTGATCATATCCCATATTAAATCACATTTTCTCCCCCATATTAAAAATATTAACCCAATCGATGTTTTTAATATCAATTGATTTAATAGCATTTTAAGAAAATTTGGGAAGAAAAATGCAAGTCCAATTATCTTCATGAATTACACAAGCTCCCCCTCAAATTAATGAGGGTGTGCTGAAACGTAAACTAAATAGCTTTTAAACACAAGTGTAAGGTATTTATCACGTGCAAAGATCATATATGATAATGAATTCACAAGATTAACAATTTACGAGGTAGGACCTGAATGATGGAGAACATCATATGAAAGATTCACATGGTTCTTGTTCACGAATGTTGGTCACCTCGTCACGTCCCCGAGAAAATTAGTTCCCGTTGTTGAGTCAAAGCTTTCCGGTGAAATGCTTGACTTGATTATGAAAAGCGGGTTGCTATCTGAAATAATAGCAAACCATATGGAGCATGTTTTAAATCTTTTAAACTTCTGCTCGAACTTTATTTACAACCCGTGTCATTATTGAATGACATTTCTAGGTTCGTAAATATTATCGATTCCAGAAGACATGCTCGTTTTATCAAAACGTTTTTGAACACACAATTTTGAAAGATTTAGAAAAATCTTTTGAGAAATTCTTGAAAAATTGTGTTCAAAGTTTTGAAAAAACAATTACTTGAGCTTAAGATGTTGAATATCTTAAAAGCGAGCTCAAGTCCGAGAAGTTGTAAACTTCCCGTTGTTAAGGATAAGTTTATCATCGGCGATAAACTTTCCTTTTATCTGAAGAACGAGTCCTAAGCTGACATTTACTTAGAAGTCGTTTTTCATGAGCTTGAAAACTTTGACTGTTTTAACGGAAAGCTCATGACCGAGAAAGGTTAATTTCTCGTTATGAGGAAAAGTTCTCTTATTTAAAAGATACACTTTCCTTTTTGAGCTTAAAACTTCGAATGTTTTAATACAAGCTCATGACCGAGAAAGGTGAATTTCTCGTTAAGAGGATAAGTTATCATAAAAGATAATCTTTCCTTTATTTTAAGTTCGAGTTACAGTCTAACATTTAACTGTAAGTCATTGTGCATGAACTTAAAAACCTTGAATGTTTTTAATTTTAGCTCATGCCCGAGAAAACATAATTTCTCGTTGTTAGGATAAGTTTATCATCAGCGATAAACTTTCCTTTCTTTGATGCACGGGTTACCATCTGATATTTAATGATAAACCATAT
The DNA here is from genome assembly GCA_025667525.1 of Glebionis coronaria. Taxonomy (NCBI): domain Eukaryota; kingdom Viridiplantae; phylum Streptophyta; class Magnoliopsida; order Asterales; family Asteraceae; genus Glebionis; species Glebionis coronaria. The sequence goes on along the minus strand of CM046880.1, from coordinate 178,343,319 downwards.
ACACGAGCTTAAAACCTTTGAATGGTTTTAGGGTAAGCTCGTGTCCAAGAAAACTTAATTTCTTGTTAAGAGGGTAAGTTATCATTGCGTGGATAAACTTCCCTGTCTCTGAAGTCCGGGTCGTCGTCTGTCATTTAACGAGGAGCCATTGTGCATGAACTTAAAAACTTGGAATGTTTTTTATATAAGCTCATGCCCGAAAAAAATGAATTTCTCGTTGTTAAGATAAGTTTACCATCGGCGATAAACTTTCCTTTCTTTGAGGATCGAGTTACAGTCTGTTATGTGACTGTAAGTCCTTGTGTAGCTTAACCATGAATCCCCTGAGACATTTGTTTCTCCGATATCTGCTTCTTCAGCAACCAAACTCTAAGAGTGTCCTTAGTTGAACGGTATACAATGATTGTACCGCTTCGTTCTTTTGGAACATCAACTTTGGTACCTGCATTCTCATTAGGAGTTTGTATACTTTTGCATGGGTTAGAGATATCTATTTTAGAAGCACGTGGGGGTTCACGGTTTTCTTTTCTTGTGTCAGAGGTGGCCTGAGGGGATGATTCACTTGTCTTAGTTGGCAAACGTTTCCTTTTATAGAAAATCTTAAGTTCAGGCTTAAGTGATGTATCATCCTTTGTAATTTCCTCCCTAGTAGTCTTTGTAGAATCAGAGACTATCCTAGTTAAAGGGCACTCGTTTCCTACAAGAGTGAAAGTTCTACCAGTGGGGCGCCACATTTTACCAAAGGGTTTGATTTTAGCGACCCACTGGGATTTAAGTCTAGCACGGGAGTTCACTTCATTAAGCAATTTCTTGATACAGGAATCATGATTTGCCGTAAAGACACATTTTCTACATGTTTTACAAGTAGCATATTTAATGTCCGAGTAATTCCTAGATGATTGATCGATGCTCCTAGGAGACGTCATGCTACGGTTAGCAGTGTTGGGTGATCTAGAAGGCATCTGACTAGGTTTGATATTGCTATCTCTTACATGTGTCTTTTGCTTAGCTTCCCTAAGACCAGATTTATGGCTAACGTCATTTGAACTAGTTCTAGACGTGGTCATTGAACTATTCTTAAAGAAACTAGAGGATATCATATGATTAGGTCTTGCTAAAACTGATTTAGTCACATTAGGCCTAGTTGGTGGAGGGACTGTTCTAGAAATATGACCCAAATCAACTTGGGAGGCAAACCGCGGTCTAGAGGATTATAGTCGCTCGGATCTAAATGCAGTAGGTTGTCTGACAATCGGTTGTCTGACGAACTGATTTGTAGGCGGTTTCCCCAAGATTGATGGTTTTTCAAGCTTAGTGTCCATACTAGGTCCTCTATTTTTCCTTAACTCGTTTTTCAACGCAGCTATAGCAAAAACCTTTTCCTCTACTTGGGCCTTTAAAGTCTCATTCTCTTTGAGCAAGTTATCTTGGGATGCCAACTTAGATTCAAGCAGTTGAATTTGTTTCAAAAGATTATCATTTTCAGCTTTAGAATCTAGAACAGTTTGATCCAATTTTCTTTCAAGAACAACGTTTGACTTTTCAAGTTTTTCAAAGTATGTTTCAAATTTGTCCTTTTTCTTAGAAAATTCAAGTTTGGCATCCTCAAGATCTTTTGATTGCCGAGCTACGATCGTTTCGAGCTCTTTAATCTTGGAATCAGAATCAGTTAACGAGGCAGTTATAAAGCATTTATCATGATGAACTATAGCATTTTGAACAATCTCTCCCCCATTATGACTTATATCGGATGAATCAGAAGTGGTATTGCTATCACTCTTTTCCATCCCATGTTTGTCATAATTAGGTTTGGAATGCTCAATATGTGGCATATCATCATCATATACATCATAAACGACATTACATTGTACCATGTTTTCAGGCTCGTCGTCATAAATGGGTAAGGTGTCATCAAGAGAAATCTCGTGAGCATTCCCTGACGTGCCACTGGTATCATGTTCTCCCTCTGATTCCGTGCTCTTGCCATCGTTAGGCTCCAAGTTGTCAACCGTATGACCATTCTCCTCTTGCATCTGCGTCATTGATTCTTGCACTCCATTATCATACGTTTTCTGAAGTTGTGATCTTTGATAAATCGAAGACGAGACCGATGTCATGAGTTTCAATATTGTATCGCAGAAAACACGAAGCTCGGTATGTGTATCTCGAAGAAATGATTGGCAAATCACAAAACTTTCAGGCTTAATGATATTGAATTGGAGGAAAGGCGTGAGTTGTGTCACAAGATCCTTATAGGCAAGTGCCGATGCAGAGTGATTAAAGTTTCCATGGTTGAGTTGCTCGGCGAGTTGGGTCAAAGTGGTAAAAATTGAGTCGATGAATATATGACGATCTTGTCCAAAGATTGTCACAAATTCGCTCCCTCCTTGAATCCCCGAAAGAGTGACAAGATGAGACTGGAGCATTTGAAATGAATTTATACCACTTTCTCGAGCTTTGTCTTGCATTCGATGCAAGTCTCCCTCTTTAAGTGTCGAATGAACGAATCCATTGAAAATTGAGGAAAGATAAAGAAAAATGATGTGGATGTTGTTGTAGTCGGGTTTTTACAATTCGACTCGGCTCAAAAAAATGTTGTCGGCTCAAACGATTATAGATTAAACCCGATCAAAAAATCCGTAGCCACTAAAAATAAATCCCGTCACTTTCACTCGTCAGTTTTGACTTCAAATCCGGCCAGAAAATAAACTTAACTAAAAAAATTAATTTAAAAATATATAAATATAAAAAAATTAGCTTAACTTTTAACTTAACTAAGAAAATAAAATACAAAAATAAAAGATAATAAAAACGTCTTTTTTTTAAAAAACAACAAAAAAAAAAAAAAAAACGTAATGTTTTACTTTTAAAAAAAAGTGTACCAAAATATACTTAACTAAAATAAAATTAGGAAAATTTGATATTTTTAAAAAAAATCTGATATTTAAAAATCTGAAAATCTTAGATAAACACAACTTGTCCCAAACACACGTGGCCTGCTGACTTTGCCTAGTTTACTCCGTCTTAAATAAATAAAAATTACTCTCACCTTGTTTACTCCGCCCCACTTAAAATACAACTTTATCTCTCTCTCTCTCTACAGAAACTCAAACACACACAAGAAAAAACACTCTCAAATAATTTCTCTCAAATCTTTGATTTCTCCGTCACTTTCCCTAAATTTATTAGATAATCATCTCAAAAAAAATAACTATCACAAATCAACAATCACATAATCCTATAAACCCTCGTATCAGGTTGTTTCTTGATTCGTGGAACGATTTCTTCAAGATCTTTTAGGATCTCAGGTAGGTATAATTGATGAGTTAATCTTGAAATCTATCATCTGTTGAGTCCTTCTGTCGTGTATTGAGTCGTTGTTGACGAGGGTGGGGTTGTTGTTGAGTCGTTCTTGCGAGAGAGAGGTTGTGAGTCGAGGGTGGGTGTTGGTTTAGAGAGTCAGATAAGATTATTTTGTTGGAGGGTGTCGGTGAGGATCAAATCTTAACGAGAGTTCAATTAAAATGATTGTTGTTGTTGACCTGTGATGTTTAAATCGATTAAAAAATTACTGAGTGTGGGTATGAGGGAGTTTGATTGTCTCAACATCTTTTGAAATGAGTCTTGTCTGTGAGTTGTTCGAGTCTTTTGGTTTGAGTCTGGATCGAGGATGTTTTACGTTTGACTGAGATCGAGTCCATTCGGTTGAGTCGAGTGCTAAGGTTGAGTCTATTCGAGTCGAGGCTGTTGGGTGAGAGAGTCAGTCGAGGGTCGAGGTTGGGTTTGGAGTCGAGTCGAGTGGGTTTGAGTCCAAGTGTTGAGTGTTGGTCGAAAATTGGTGTCGAGTAAAAAAAAAAAAAGTGTTCCCGTTATGTTTGAATTGTCTTCATTCGGAACTTTGCATTCGTTCGGAAGAGTCATTCGTTCGGAAGATTTTGTTCGGAAGAGTTCCGAATCGGAAGAGTTCCGAATCGGAAGTTATCGAGTCGGAAGTTTTTGGTTCGGAAGTGTTCGGTTCGGAACTTTGAGTTTGATTCGGAACTTTGAGTTTGATTCGGAACTTTGAGTTTGATTCGGAACTTTGAGTTTGATTCGGAACTTTGAGTTTGATTCGGAACTTTTGTATTTGATTCGGAACTTTTGGGTTTGACAGTTTTGTTGGGACTGAGATGGACAGAAAGGTTTGGACAGATTAGACAGTTCGACCAAAAATTAAAAAAAAATCCAAAAATGAAAAAACTGATAAACGAAAAATAATAACTGATAACTGATTAAAAAATTTATATAAAAAACTGATTAAAAAAATTAAAAAAAAAATAAAAAGGATAAAATTGATAAAAAATTTAGAAAACTAATAATAGAAAAATTAAAGTGGAAACTGATTAAAAAATAAAAAATAAAATTGATAAAAAATTTAGAAATTGATAAAATTGATAGATTAAAAAAAAACAAGAAAAAAATACAAACTTTTTATAGAAATTGATGATTAAATTTGTGATTAAAAACAATAAAAAATACAAACTTTTTATAAAAACACAAACTGTTTATAAAAAATACAAGCTTTTTATGATCTAAAACATAAAAACACAAACTTTATATATAAAAAATACAAACTTTTTAATATAAAAGCATGATTAAATCAAAACCCACCAAAATCAAAAAGAAATAAAAGTAAGAATAAACCAATCAAACCTTGGCTCTTGATACCAATTGAAGGTCTACGGAATTATTGGCCTATTCTACATGATGGATTTGATGGATTAAGATGGTTGATTGATTAGATTAATATAAAGAAAGATGAAGAAAGGAGATGAAGGAGTAGAGAGAGAAAGGAGAGAAGGGAGAAAGTTAGAGAGAGAAAGTGAAAATGGAATTATGATTAAGTGAAATGAACAATCAACAACCCCTCCTAACATGCTAGGAGGGGATATATATAGCCCACCCTACATGTGGGCTATATGGACTATACATAAACTAAATGGATCACGAGCCCATTACATAATTATCGTTGGAGCGACCGATCCTTCATAAATACGTAAAACGTATTTCCAACAATCTCCCCCCTAAGGGAGGTCGCTCCAAGAAACAAAGTTCTAAATAGTCTATAACTCGTGATCTATGCTAACTAAGATGTGACCGAGACTTTATTGGGAAAAACGTATTTCCAACAATGACAGTTGTAGCATTCAACTTTGGATTTATCAAATCCAGTTGTGTCCTTTGCATTGAAGGTCATCTTCTTCTTAAACCTTCTCTTCCACCTGTTTGCTCTTATACTAGCAAGAGCCATGTTCCACTTGATATCCATTCTTCCAAGTGCTCATCACTTATCTACTCAAGGTCCTCATATGTAATCACTGAACCATTGGGCAAAGAAGCAATATAAGCACATATAGTATCAAGATCCAAACCAGCCGGTTTAACTCTTGGTGAGTCACTTTTGAATGTGTCAGCGTCTGAAAAGGAGACGTTGACAGGACATGTTCCAGCGCTGACACATGATGATCCAGTAACTGGATGCATGTAGGAGTCCTTCTGATTTAATTGACCTTCACTATGAGAAAAGAAGGCCATGTTACTGATGATGGACTTGCTTCCATGCTCTAAAAGAGTTTCATCTTCCAACAACCTCAGTTTGTTGTAGATATCATCAAACGTGGAACTTTTGTGAGTATTATTGGCAAGAATAGATCTTGCCTCAATCTTCCACGCCTCACCAAGACTTTTATGAAAAGTAGCATTAATGTCAACATCACCAAGTTGTGTCCCCATGAAGGACAATTTGCTAGTAATATCAAGCAATCTGCTTCTTACACTGCTAAGCTTTTCATTAGGTTGAGCCTTGAAGACAGCATAATCATGCATGAGTTGCTTCTTCTTCTCTTCCTTAGTATCTTCATTGCCACCATATACAACTTCAAGAGCAGCCCAAAGGTCTTTAGCAGATTCATAATCTTTATATTTATGCTGGTTCTCTTGTCCCAAAGAGAGTTTCAGAATATTTAGGGTTTTAATGTCAACCCTTTTCTTTGCTATGTCTTCAGCAGACACAGCTCTACCATAATCAGGCTTTCTTTCTTATCTGCTCCAGAACATCCAGCAACAGCTGCTCTTCCAGCAATAGCATTAGCAATCTTTTGGGCTTTATAGAATGTGTTTCCATATTCAATAATCTCCCAGAGTGTGTAGTCATAGATCCCTAGATATTGTTCAAAGTTAAATTTCCACAATTCAAAAGTTGGTTGCATCAAGCATGGGAATCTTGATGTTTGGTAAAGGTGAAGAGGAGGAGGTTATTTCTGGATTTGACATGATGTTGTTAGGGTTTTTGAGAAAATTAGGGTTTTGGTGATTTTTAGGGTTCTTGTGTTCTTTAAGATAAAAAGTTACTCAACAAGCTCTGATACCACTTGTTGATCCCAAACTTAGATCGATTTAGCATTATGTATACGAGAGTAGATCAAGTAATACACTTAGAGAAACCTTTGTATATGTATATGACAATCTAAGTGTTATGCGGAATTAACACTTAAACAAGAACACACAAGATGTAAACAAACTTTCACTTTGATTAATGATATTGGTACTGAAGATTTTCCTAGTTGAAAGTTCGTTTCACGGAATCCTCTCGAATTGATCTTGGTTCTAAGTGGAATGATTGTTCTTGGTTACTAAAAAGGGGATTGGTTTTTTTAATCTACTAAAAGTTTAAATGAACTAAAATATAAACTTAAATTCAAAGCAATTAATTTAATAACAATTAATAAAACTAGAATTAAAATTTAAAACATAAATATAAAATGAAGAAACAGTAAGTATCACTTAAAAATGCTAAAAGGAAATTGATTCGGAAGTTCTTACTGATTCGGAACTTTTCCGGATGAATAGATGTTAACTCCTTGATTCGGAACTTTTACTCGGAAGTTTACTCGGAAGATTGATCCGGAACTTGATTCGGAACTTCACCCGGAAGTTCACTCGGAACTTTTGGTCCGGAAGTTGATTCGGAAGTTTACCCGGAACTTCGTTCGGAAGTTGTTGATCCGGAAGTTCACTCGGAACTTTTGGTCCGGAAGTTGGTTCGGAACTTCGGCTCGGAAGTTTATTCGAAACTTTTGTAAAGAACATTCATCCGGAACTTTTAAACTGATTCGGAACTTTTTAACACAAATTGATTCGGAACTTTTAAAACTTATTCGGAACTTTTGAAAAACACTTTCATTCGGAACTTCTTATGCTCATTCGGAACTTTTTGTTCATCCGGAACCTTGGAAACTAAAGAACAGAAGGATACAGAAAAACAGGGAAACGCGAATACAAGCCAAAATCAACCAAGTTTTTCACCAAAACTTAAACAAATTCAACCATGAATCAAATACTAACCATACACATCAAATCCCATCAATAAAAACTTAAAACCCAATAACTTTAAAAGATCAAACTCAACAAAATAAACTTTAATACTTGGTATCAAAAAGAAGAAAGATGAACAAGATGAAATGAAAGATGATATTGATTGATTAATGTTGAACAAACAAAAGACAAAGATTAAACTACAAGATCGGAAGAATAAAAATCAAAATCACCAAACACCCTAGTGGTGTTGGTGATGGCTACAAACAGAAAAGAGGGAAAAGAGGGGAAAAGAAAAACTGAATGAAAAGTGTGAAGGGTGGTCTTTATATAGTCTTGTCTTTGGTTGGTGAGTGGGCTTTCTCCTGTTCTTCTTGTCTTCTCGTCTTTTCAGAAAAGTTGACGTTTCCGATTCTGATTCGGGATTTGTCGTCGATTAAATTCAACTCGTCTTTTAATTTCTTTGTTTAATAGACTTGAGTTTCTTCGACATATGTAAATCTTCCATCTTTGGTCCTTTTCTTCGATAAATCTTTAATTAGGCCAAATGACTTCAAATCTTTTGCATCTCTTGGACAATAAACTTCGTCTTGAGTCTTTTTCTTCGATAAAACCCGTGCAATCCCATGTTTTCTTCAATATTCATCCGGTTGGCTCTGAAAACACAATAAACACAAAAACCACGCATAATTCCAAACAAATTATATTAAATACGCGTTTTGCTCTCATTTTAGCCAGAATTAAGTGGAAAAAGGATGGGTGTTTACACACCTATCAAATCCCCTACACTTAACCATTGCCATGCCCTCATGCAATGCTTAGTGATAAAGCAATTTTACACTTTTCTCATAATCAATCAACCTTGGCCTTATTAAAATACTACTAAACAAAAATTAAAGTATTAAAGGAAATTAAACTTTAAAGGAAACAAAAGGATAGAAAACCATTTTCACTTGAAAATAACTACATGGAAATAACTTGCAAAGAGATCAAGGACTTACATTAGGGCTTCGGTGCTGCGAAGATTTATCATCCTCAAGTTTCACGTTCCCCAAACTAAGCTTAAAAACGAGATCATTGTTATTATAAGTTAGTAAATCAAACACTTACACACATGGCTTAACTATATGCTTAAACTCCCTTATTCCTAGGTGTATCTCTTATATTTTATTTTAGTCTTAGAATGATCATGAAGATGCATTTTTGGACTTATTTTGATAGTTTATTTAGGCTGAAAGCAAAGTAGGACGATTTGATCAATAGTTAGCTAAAGGACAAAATCTCTTAAAACTGCTTCTCGGGATATCAAAAAGTTCATATCTTGGCATAACTCGGTTCACGATTTGAGACCTTTCTCGGGCCGATATTTGGCATGTACTTCATACTTCATATCTTGAGAGACGTGCTTGAGATAATGGTCTTCTCATCGTTAATAGAGTTTCTTCACTTGGAGACTTTTGAGAGGTTCTCCAACTTTATTGACCACGACTTCATGATTATTCTTCAATCTCTAATTGGGATTTTGAGATAGAACGATCCGCCTCCTTTTCAGACTTGGATCTATTTATCCTCATACCTTGTTAGGGTCTTTTCAGATAGACTTCTCCATGATCTTTACAGGAGTTGATTGCTTTTCGTCGTGAGTCTTGATCCTTCATATTGATTTTGGGAATAATGTTTTTCACATCACCTTGGATCTTTAGCAATAAGATTGAATCCTCATGCCTTGTTAGGGCCTTTTCGGACTAGCCAATCTTCGCGCCCCGCTTCATAAGTTATGCCTTGGCTATGAACTCTTATCATTACCGAGCAACTTTTAAACGATCTTGGGCTAGAAGCTAAGTAACTTTCAAAATCGTACGATCTTACTTATTGCAGATAAATTATTAGCAAGTGATGGGAGAAAAGGCAAATAATTACACCAAGTGAGCTTGTGCAAGAATACCGACTTATAATTGACTCTATCATTTCTCGTCCTCCACAATTTAAAATCTCAAGTAATGAGACTCGTGGATACTTAGCCTAATAAACCAATTAAGGTCTACATGGTTAAGGATACTAGCTAGAATAAACTTGGATAAGTCTATTCGGGTTGAGTCAAAATAATCGCAAAGGGCCTAATATGTCAACGACTTCTAAACTAGCTACACCACTTTATTAATATTTTTGACTTTATTGCGGAATATATACATATGAAAGCAACGATAAAAATTTAAAAATTACGACTAAATGGCCAAAGTTAATAAAAAATTTGAAAAATGTTGAAAAATATGATTTTCCGGTTAAATGAGGGCATTCTCATGGAAAAGTCCACTTAAAACATCGATAGAAGTCCCCCTACACTTAAGATAAACATTGTCCTCAATGTTTAAGCATGTGGGAAAAAGTCTCCCCTACACTTATGACATTGTGCACGTTGGTTGAATCAAGTTAAGGAAGAGACGACTAACGTGATCATTTCAAATGTGAGTATGAAGAAAATTGAATCACGATAGTTGAGAGGTAGAACCGGATTTCGGATAACACGGGAGCACGGTTCTTCGAAGGCTCCAAGAGTGCATTCATCCCTGTAATCACATCACCACATAAAGACAAACACCTAAATAGGTCCCCCTTCACTTATGAGGTTAAATGGAAAAGGATAGATAATCGGGCTGCCTCCCGAGGAGCGCTTGTTTTTGATAACCGAGTCACGAGCCTGACTCGACCCAAAATTAGTTCATGGGGAACGTGGTGAGGGATGGAATCATCTCTTGAGAGATGTCCTCACCAAAGTATAATTTCAAACGCTGGCCATTCACCTTGAAGTTGGGCCCATTTGGCTGTGAAAGCTCAATGGTGCCATAGGGAAAGACATTGGCGATGGTGAATGGACCAGACCAGCGGCTCTTCAACTTGCCTGAGAAGATCTTTAACCGAGAGTTAAAGAGTAAGACTTGATCACCAACGTGGAACTCTCGGTTCTTGATTTTAGCATCGTGGATAATCTTGGTCTTCTCCTTGTAGATCAATGAGTTCTCGTAAAGCTTGATTCCTCAATTCTTGTAGCTCGTTGAGTTAAATCTTACGAAAATCACCGGCTTTGTTGATGTCGAAGTTAGCCCACTTCAAGGACCAGTATGCCTTATGTTCCAGCTCGATAGGGAGGTGGCGTGCTTTCCCGTACACAAGACGATAAGGCGTACAGCCGATCGGGGTCTTGTAAGCAGTACGGAAAGCCCACGGAGCATCATCTAACTTATCGGCCCACGCGGCGCGATGCTCTCCCACAGTACGCTCCAAAATTCTCTTCAATCCACGGTTGGATATCTCGGCTTGACCGTTGGTTTGAGGATGATAAGCGGTGGAAAGACGGTGATTGACACCATACTTAGCCATGACTCTTGCAAATTGATCGTTGCAAAAATGAGTCCCGCGGTCACTGATAATAGCACGAGGAACACCGAATCGAGCAAATAGTTGTTTCAAGAAATTACAAACCACCCTTGCGTCGTTAGTGGGTAAAGCCTTGGCTTCAACCCATTTGGAAACATAGTCAACATCGACAAGGATTTGTTTGTTGCCTTTAGAAGAAGGGAATGGCCCCATAAAGTCGATGCCCCATACATCAAAGATTTCACATTCTTGTATGAAATTTTGAGGCATCTCATCTTTATGTGTCATCTTGCCTTGATTTTGGCAAGCATCACAATGTTTAACCATCTCGTGAGAATCACGGTAAATGGTGGGCCAATAGAATCTCGAATCAAACACTTTTTTGGCAGTGTAGTTGGGACCAAAGTGACCACCGGTGGGTCCTGTGTGGCAAGCCTGGAGAATGTCCAAAGCGGCCGGTCCGTCAACACATCGGCGAATAATCAAGTCAGCGCATTGTTTGAATAGAAAAGGGTCATCCCAAAAGTAAGTCTTAACATCGTTCAAGAACTTCTTTTTTTGTTGGGATGTTAACCCTTGGATGAGAACACCACCCGCTAGGTAGTTTGCAATATCGGCAAACCACGGGGTGCCATCAAGATTGAGATTTATAGACATTAAGGTCTCAAGGGGGAAAGAATCATTGATCTCTTTGTTCAGATGATCCCCTTGATATGGATCCTCAAGTCTGCTCAGATGATCCGCGGCCAGGTTTTCGGCTCCCTTCTTGTCTCGAATTTCAATGTTGAATTCTTGAAGGAGTAAAACCCAGCGAAGAAGTCTTGGCTTAGAATCATGCTTTGTCATCAAGTACTTCAACGCGGAATGGTCCGTATATACGATTGTGGTGGAAAGGACAAGATAGGGGTGGAACTTTTCAAAAGCATAGACAACAGCTAAAAGCTCTTTTTCGGTTGTCGTGTAATGCAATTGAGCCCCCGACATTGTCTTGCTAGCATAGTGGATTGGTTGGAAGTGTTTATTCACTCTTTGGCCCAAAACCGCACCAATAGTAAAGTCGCTAGCATCGCACATCAACTCGAAAGGCAGCTCCCAATTAGGGGTAACCAAGACGGGTGCCTTAGTAAGCTTATCCTTAAGCAAGTTGAAGGCTTCAAGGCACTCTTTGGAAAAGATAAAAGGGGTATATTTTTCCAAGAGGTGGGTCATTGGGCGAGCGATTTTAGAGAAATCCTGAATGAATCGACGATAGAAGCCCGCATGACCCAAAAAGATTCTCACACCCTTCACGGTTGAAGGTGGAGGTAATTTGGCTATGACATCTACTTTAGCACGATCGACTTCAAGACCGGCGTTAGAGATTTTGTGTCCTAGCACAATGCCTTCCTTTACCATAAAATGGCATTTTTCCCAATTCAAAACAAGGCGAGTGTCTTCGCACCACTTAAGCATACGTTCTAAATTGGCAAGGCAAGAAGATAAGGAATCCCCGAAGACCGAGAAATCATACATGAAGACTTCCATGGTTTGTTCAACCATGTCATGGAAGATAGCTAACATGTACCTTTGGAAAGTCCCGGGGGCATTGCATAACCCAAAAGGCATTCTTTTGTAAGCAAATGTGCCAAGGGGACAAGTGAATGTTGTCTTCTCTTGATCTTGGGGATCGATGGGTATTTGGAAATAACCCGAGAAACCATCAAGAAAGCAGTAATATTCATTACCCGCTAAACGTTCAAGCATTTGGTCCATAAAAGGTAGAGGGAAATGATCCTTTCTCGTGGCATCATTGAGTTAACTCTCCACCCAGTAACGAGACGGGTAGGAATCAACTCGTTGTTTGCATTGGGCACAACGGTGATGCCGCCTTTCTTAGGCACACAATTTACTGGACTAACCCATGGTGAATCCGAAATAGGGTAAATCATACCCGCATCAAGAAGTTTGATAACCTCTGTTTTGATGACTTCATGGATTTTTGGATTCACCCTTTGTTGGCTTTGAATTGTGGGTTTAAAGTCGTCCTCCATGAGAATTTTGTGTGTGCAGAAGTGAGGATCAATTCCGCGAATGTCGGAGATTTTCCAAGCGATAGCTCTTTTATGCTTCTTAAACACGGCGATAAGTCGGGCTTTTTCTTCTACTTTTAGGTCCTTTACGATGATGACGGGCGACTTCTTCTTATCTTCAAGGAACACGTACTCGAGATGGGGCGGTAACTCCTTCAGTTCTAAATTTGGAGGATTTTTGATGGGAGGCGTTTTCAAAGTCGGAGCATCAATAGCAATAACCGTCGGAGATAGTGGAGAAAGATTGTCTTCTTTGAGAAGGTTTTCAATGAGGCGGAGATCTTCATCCCAATTGGTGGTAGAATCGTCATGGTCTAAATTCACATCTCCCATGGTGGCTTCCAAATCTTTCCAAAGGAAATCACTTTCTCCAAATAGAGATAGTGATGAGTCAATAGAGGAAACGGTCTCAACATTGGGAAGAGAGGTAGGAATACTTTTACAAGCATCTTTGAAGTGTTCTTCACAAGCCTCATCAAGAACGTCAATACAATTAACACTCTCGTATGAATAAGGCTGTTTAGAAAGCTTTCCCATGTTGAAGACTATTTTATCGTCACCCACTCTCATGATAAGCTCACCGGCTTCAACATCGATTAGAGTGCGACCGGTCCTTAGGAATGGACGACCAATGATCAATGGCATACGAGGGTCCATGTCGTAGTCAACGACGACGAAATCGGCAGGAAAAGTGAATTTGTCGACTCCTACAAAGATGTCTTCGGCTATCCCCACTGGATAAGCAACCGTACGGTTAGCAAATTCCAAAGTCATTTTGGTGGGGACTAGCTCAGGGAGAGATAATTGCTACCGAACGCTTAAGGGCATTAAGTTGATACTGACACCTAGATCGGCTAGGGCCATGCAATTCTCTACTCCCGGGAAGTTGCAAGGGATTAAGAAACGACCCGGATCACCAAGCTTAGTTGGCAATTTCCTTAAGAGCACAACAGAGCAATTCTCATTAAGTTGGGTGCTAGCAATATCAAGAAGCTTTTCCTTATCATTTAGAAGATCTTTAAACATCTTAGCGTATTTGGGCATGTGAGCGAGAGCCTCGGCAAAGGAGATGTTAAAATTCAATTGTTTAAACATTTTGAGAAAGTTTGATACTTGAATATCATCCTTGATCTTTTGCTTCTCTTTCCTCAACCTGGAAGGATAAGGTATATTGGATGAAGAAGAAGGCTTTAGGGGAATAGGATCACTGACAACCACGGGTGGTGGGGAAATGGGGGTAGAAGGTGAAGGAGGCGGAGAAATTGGGGAAGTAGAAGGAGGAGGAATAGGAGCAGGTGACTCGTTCTCCTTAGTCACAACCACCGGTGGAGGTATAGGAAGCTCAGGTTCCTTGGTACCTTTGCCACTGCGAGTGGTGATTGCTTTCATCTCCCCTCTTGGATTAACAACGGTGTTACTCGGAAGAGTACCCGAAGAAGAGGGTTGATTACCTTGGAAGAAACTAGCCATCATATTCTTTAAGTCATTCGTTTGACTATCCAAAGTGTTTCTCATATCAGCTCTCAAATCGTTCCCTTGTTTTACCAGGTCTGCTTTTAAATTGAGCACTTCCCGCTGAAGATTTCCCACTATCACATCGTTAGTCCTCATGTAGGTTTCCACTTCGTGGTGTAAAGCGGTGGGTTGGTTGGGAGGAGCATTATATGCGGGTGGTTGATATGCAGGTTGCTGGTAAACTTGGTTGTTTCTTTGAGGTGGAAGTTGTTGTTTATGAGGTGGTATGTATGGTGTACGAGGTTGTTGTTGTTGTTGAGGAGGGCGATTGAGGTTTTGTTGTTGGTTTGGGTTGCTTGGAGGAAAACCGGGTGGTGAGAGATAGTTGTTAGAGCGGTAGCTAAGCAGGTTGCGGTCACCTTAAGGTCGAGCTTGATAAGCGGGTTGAGGATAGGTGCCATAAGCTGCATTCACATTTTCAGAAGGGTAGTCTTGGGTGGCAGTACAAGTGGTGTAAGAGTGAGGACCCCCACATATCTCACATGGTTGGCTAACAGCATTGACTTGAGCGTCTTTAGCGTTTCTAGCGTTGATGCTGTTGGTGTCGCTGGCGGTTTGGGTAGCAAGCGATTCAAGAAGCACAGTGATTTTGTCAAGTCGCTTATCGCTGTCACTAGTACTAGCACTAGCGACATTGGTCCGAACACTCTTGGTTTGCACACGAGACTTATTCTCAATGATATCCCAAGAAGCATTAGAAGTCTTAGCCAAAAGATTACACCCCGAGGCACTGTTTAGTGAATCTTGGTCATTCGTGTTTAAACCATTATAAAAAGTATTAATTTGATGCACTTTGGTAAAACCATGTTGTGGGCATTTTCTCAAAAGGTCTTTGAAATGGTCCCAAGATTCACTAAACGACTCATCGTACTTTTGTTCAAAATTGATAATGTCATTCCGCAAAGCGGTAGTACGAGAGGGTGGGAAAAAGTAGTTGATAAACTTGGTCTCCAAATCCGTCCACGAAAGAATACTTTGTGGCGGTTCCTTAGCAAGCCAATGCCGGGCTTGTCCCTCTAAAGAAAAGGGAAAAAGTTGTAAACGCATTACCTCTTGTGGAACACCATTGAATTTGACCGTATTCGTGAGTTGCAGGAATCTCTTGATGTGGTCATGTGGATCATCAATGGTACGCCCCAAGAATGGTTGAGCAGAGACCATCTGGATAAAGCCGGATTTGAGCTCAAAATTGTTGGCTGCAATCGTGGGTATGACAATTGAATCATTGTTACCATCTACATGTGCTTGCAGAAGTTCAATCATCGGGCGATTATCCGGTAGAGGCTCATTGTTGTTGTTATTATTGTTGTTGAAAGGTGGGTTGTTGTTGTTATTATTATTGTTCTGAGGTGGTTATTGTTGTTGTTTTGTACACCGGCCATGTCTAAGTCTTCGAGAGGCTCGGTCTCTTGATAAGACGTTGATCGTGTACGCATGCACCTGCAAAAGAACTAACAAGGCAAAAACAAAGCAAAAATATTTTTGGTTTTTATGTTTTTTAATTTTTAGGATTTTTGAAAATTTTATATTGTTAGGATTTTTTTTTGAAATTTTTTATTTTTTTTGAAAAAGTAACGTTCACGGTGAACGGATCCCAAAATCAAAGTTCTCACAAAAAACTGTTGATCTTAACGAGAAGAGCCGGCAGCGGCGCCATTTGATACTGAAGATTTTCCTAGTTGAAAGTTCGTTTCACAAAATCCTCTCGAATTGATCATGGTTCTAAGTGGAATGATTGTTCTTGGTTACTAAAAAGGGGATTGGTTTTTTTAATCTACTAAAAGTTTAAATGAACTAAAATATAAACTTAAATTCAAAGCAATTAATTTAAGAACAATTAATAAAACTAGAATTAAAATTTAAAACATAAATATAAAATGAAGAAACAGTAAGTATCACTTAAAAATGCTAAAAGGAAATTGATTCGGAAGTTCTTACTGATTCAGAACTTTTCCGGATGAATAGATGTTAACTCCTTGATTCAGAACTTTTACTCGGAAGTTTACTCGGAAGATTGATCCGGAATTTTATTCGAAACTTCACCCGGGAGTTCACTCGGAACTTTTGGTCCAGAAGTTGATTCGGAAGTTTACCCGGAACTTCGTTCGGAAGTTGTTGATCCGGAAGTTCACTCGGAACTTTTGGTCCGGAAGTTGGTTCGGAACTTTCGGCTCGGAAGTTTATTCGAAACTTTTGTAAAGAACATTCATCCGGAACTTTTAAACTGATTCGGAACTTTTTAACACAAATTGATTCGGAACTTTTAAAACTTATTCGGAACTTTTGAAAAACACTTTCATTCGGAACTTCTTATGCTCATTCGGAACTTTTTGTTCATCCGAAACCTGGGAAACTAAAGAACAGAAGGATACAGAAAAACAGGGAAATGCGAATACAAGCCAAAATCAACCAAGTTTTTCACCAAAACTTAAACAAATTCAACCACGAATGAAATACTAACCATAAACATCAAATCCCATCAATAAAAACTTAAAACCCAATAACTTTAAAAGATCAAACTCAACAAAATAAACTTTAATACTTAGTATCAAAAAGAAGAAAGATGAACAAGATGAAATGAAAGATGATATTGATTGATTAATGTTGAACAAACAAAAGACAAAGATTAAACTACAAGATTGGAAGAATAAAAATCAAAATCACCAAACACCCTAGTGGTGTTGGTGATGGCTACGAACAGAAAAGAGAGAAAAGAGGGGAAAAGAAAAACTGAATGAAAAGTGTGAAGGGTGGTCTTTATATAGTCTTGTCTTTGGTTGGTGAGTGGGCTTTCTCCCGTTCTTCTTGTCTTCTCGTCTTTTCAGAAAAGTTGACGTTTCCAATTCTGATTCGGGATTTGTCGTCGATTAAATTCAACTCGTCTTTTAATTTCTTTGTTTAATAGACTTGAGTTTCTTCGACATATGTAAATCTTCCATCTTTGGTCCTTTTCTTTGATAAATCTTTAATTAGGCCAAATGACTTCAAATCTTTTGCATCTCTTGGACAATAAACTTCGTCTTGAGTCTTTTTCTTCGATAAAACCCTTGCAATCCCATGTTTTCTTCAATATTCATCCGGTTGGCTCTGAAAACACAATAAACACAAAAACCACGCATAATTCCAAACAAATGATATTAAATACGCGTTTTGGTCTCATTTTAGCCAGAATTAAATGGAAAAAGGATGGGTGTTTACACACCTATCAGATATCAAACTTGCTTACAATGAAAGTAGTTTACGTATGAAAACTTATATTGAACATTAACCAAAAGGTCTTCTTTTATAGACATAAGAAGCCTTGTACAATAATCTACCTATCAACTATTCTAGGTAAAGATAAATATAGAAAATACATTGTTGTTCCTATCTTTACTAGAAGTAATCTAGAATACAATAAACGCGTAGAGTATATCTTTCCATCAGTGCTTGTCTTTAATGTATCAACGCTTGACTTCGTCTTGTCAACGCTTGAACTGTCAGCGTTTGTTTTACTCTTGTCAGCGCTCAAGTAGACTGGCTATAATTTATTCCCAACAGACAATTGACCATATAAATCTTTGAACTTTACCTTCAACTTCTTCAAATCTTTTGATCTTCACATTTTTGGCAAGTTAGGTCCTTGATGTCTTGTTTAGTCCCTTTGTTCGTCTTTTCTTCAAGTAAAATCCATGAAATCTTGTGTTTGCTTTAATCGTATCTTCTTACCTACACATTTAAAAACAACATAGAATATCCCATAATTCCATTTTATCACAATAAAGTTTTGTATTTTCTTTGTTTTAGGAGTAATTATGATATAATTGATATGAGATTTCACTCATATCAGAGAAAAATCTCATAACTAACTCACATAAGTTCATGAAAAAATACAAAACTTATAATTGACTCTATTATTTCTCGCTATCCAAAATATAAAATCTTAAGGAATGAGACTCGTGGATGCTTAGCCTAATAAACAAATTAAGGTCCATATGGTTAATGATGGAGGCCCAACTTGTTTCTGGAGGCCCGAGATCGCGTGACGAAGAGGGGTTTAGTAAAATGGGCATAACTTTTGCATCCTAAGTCCGTTTTCAGCCCGTGACCTGTCAAAACGTGCGTAAAAAGGAGACCGACGATGCTGTAACCACCTTTTAGCTGGTTGCCGATTTTTCGAGGCCCGAAAATCCTTTTTACTATCAGTTTTTTTCATTTTTATGTTTTTTCACTTTCAGTTGGACTTTGTCATTGGGCTACGGTCCAGCCGTTGGATTTTTAGGGTTTTTCTTTGTTTGCAATCATTATTTAATGAATCTTCTGTAACCCTAGCAAGACATTTATCAGTTTAATAAAAGTTAAACCACTGGCCGTTATGTTGCCGTGTTTTACCCTAATTTTCGGGCATTCTTTAGAATCAACGACTATTAGCAGAATTGTTTCTGGCATTATTATTGAATCAACAGATCCAATTACTTATCTTTGTTACTTTGTTTTTTAGTCTACATCAGTTAAGGATACTAGCTAGAGTAAACTCAAATAACTAAACTCGGGTTGAGTCAAAATATTCACGACGGGCCTAATATATCAAAGACGTCTAAACTTGTTAAAACCATTTTATTTATTCATTTCTTTTCTTTATTATTGACTTTATTATGGAATATATACATATGATGGTGATGACAAAAGGAAAGTAGATAAAAGAAAATAAATGAAAAATACTCCTAGGCCAAAATAGATCAAAATTTTTGAAAAACATTTAAATATATTAATTTTCCGGTTAAAATGAGGAGAAACTCATGGAAAATCCTACTTAACTTCGAAAGAAGTCTCCCCTACACTTAATATAAACATTGTCCTCAATGTTTAAGCATGTGGAAGTAAACTCCCCTACACTTAGGACATTATGCAAGTTGTTTAAATCTTGCTAAGGAAGAGACAGCTAAAGTGATTACATTTATTAAACTTATTTATATACAAGTATGAATCAGAATAGCAAAATATGAATCGAAGGAACCGGGTACACGGGATCACGGGTCACGTCAAAAGCACCAAAAGTGGATCATTAAAGCACACATCCCTTCAAAACATCACAAAACACAACCTACTTGGCTCCCCTACACTTATTGGTTGAAATGGGTGAAGGTGAAAAAGGTGGAAATGGTGGGAAAGGTAAAAATCTATCCTAGTTAAACGATGCTTGGTTTATTTATCACGAGTCTCTAGCTCGACTCAATTTGTTGAATTTAATTCAAAGGAAACATGGAGAGGGATGGAATCATCTCATGAGAGATGTCCTCTCCAAAGTACAACTTAACCCGTTGTCCATTCACCTTAAAATTGGGCCCATTTGGTTGAGATAGCTCAATGGTGCCATAAGGGAAGATTTGGGCCACGGTGAATGGACCGAACCAACGCTTTTAAGTTTTCCCGAAAAGATTTTCAACCGAGAGTTAAAGAGTAAAACTTGATCTCCAATATGGAACTCTAGGTTCTTAATCTTGCTCTCATGAATGAGCTTAGTATTCTCCTTATAGATCAATGAATTCTCATAAGCCTCATTCTTAAGTTCATTAATCTCATTGAGTTGGATTTTCCTAAGATCACCGGCTTTGTTTATGTCAAAATTAGCCCATTTCAAGGCCCAATAAGCCTTATGCTCCAAGTCAATGGGGAGGTGGCACGACTTTCCTTACATAAGGCGATAAGGAGTACAACCTATAGGTATCTTATAAGCGGTGCGGAAAGCCCACAAAGCATCATCTAATTTATTGGCCCATGAGGCATGATGCTCTCCCACGGTATGCTCTAAGATTCGCTTAAGTCCACGGTTGGAAACCTCGGCTTGACCATTATTTTGTGGATGATACGCGGTGGAAAGTCGGTGATTGACACCATACTTAGCCATGACTCGTACGAATTTATCATTGCAAAAATGAGTCCCGCGATCACTAATAATAACACGAGGCACACCGAATCGAGCAAACAATTGTTTCAAAAAGTTTACAACCACCCTCGCATCGTTTGTAAGTAAAGCCTTTGATTCAATCCATTTGGATACGTAGTCAACGGCTACGAGGATGTACTTGTTCCCTTTGGATGATGGAAATGGTCCCATAAAGTCGATGCCCCATACGTCAAAGATTTCACACTCTTGGATGAAATTTTGAGGCATCTCGTCTTTATGTGTGATCTTGCCTGTCGTTGGCAAGCATCACAATGCTTAACCATCTCATGAGCGTCATGATAAATGGTGGGCCAATAGAATCCGGAGTTGAAAACATTCTTAGCGGTGTAGTTAGGACCAAAGTGACCACCGGTGGGTCCTTTGTGGCAAGCTTCAAGGATTTGAAAAGATAAGGGTCGTCCCAATAATAGTGCTTAATATCCTTAAAGAAATTTTTCTTATGTTGGGACGATAACCCTTCGATAAGAACACCACCCGCCAAATAGTTTGCAATGTTCGCAAACCATGGGGTATCATCAAGATTGGAATTAATAGACATTAAGGTCTCAAAGGTAAAGATTCATTAATCTATTGATTTGGAAGTTCCCCTTGATAAGGATCCTCGAGTCTACTAAGATGATCCGCCGCTAGGTTTTCCGCTCCCCTTTTATCACGAATTTCGATTTTAAATTATTATAGGAGGAAAACCCAATGAAGGAGTCTCGGTTTAGCATCTTGCTTGGTCAACAAGTATTTCAAGGCGGAATGGTCGGTGTAAACGATGGTGGTGGAAAGCACAAGATAGGGGCAGAATTTTTCAAAAGCATACACTACGGCTAAAAGCTCTTTTTCGGTAGTGGTATAATGCAATTGAGCCCCTGTCATTGTCTTACTAGAATAATGGATTGGTTGCAAGTGTTTTTTAACTCGTTGACCTAAAACCGCTCCTACCGCGAAATCACTAGCATCGCACATGAGCTCGAAAGGTAACTCCCAATTTGGAGAGACTAAGACCGGTGCCTTAGTTAATTTACCTTTAAGAGTTTCGAAAGGGTCGAGCCAATCTTGAGAAAAGATGAAAGGAGTATCTTTCTCTAAGATATGAGTCATTCGTCGAGCTATCTTAGAAAAATCTTGAATGAAACGTCGATAAAATCACGCATGACCTAAAAACTCCTAACTCCTTTGACGGCGGTAGGTGGAGGCAACTTAGCAATGACGTCAAGTTTAGCACGGTCGACTTTGATACCGACTTTTGAAAACTTGTGACCGAGGACGATGCCTTCTTTTACCATGAAATGGCATTTTCCTAATTAAGAACGAGATGAGTGTCTTCACACCGTTTAAGCATACGCTCTAAATTGGCAAGGCAAGAAGAGAAAGAATCACCGTAGATCGAGAAATCATCCATAAAGACTTCCATAGTTTCTTCAACCATGTCATGGAATATAGCCATCATACACCTTTGGAAAGTCCCGGGAGCATTGCATAAGCCGAAAGGCATTCTTTTAAAAGAAAATGTTCCATAAGGACAAGTTAATGTGGTCTTTTCTTGGTCTTTTGGATTGATAGAAATTTGGAAATATCCGGAGAAACCATCTAAGAAGAAATAGTAGTCATTACCAGCTAAACGCTCGAGCATTTGATCCATTAAAGGAAGAGGAAAATGATCCTTACGAGTGGCATCATTGAGCTTACGATAGTCTATGCAAACTCGCCAACCCGTTACGAGTCGAGTAGGAATCAACTCGTTGTTTTCATTGGGAACAACGGTTATTCCGCCTTTCTTAGGCACACAATGGACGAGGCTAACCCATGGTGCATCTGAAATCGGGTAAATCATGCCGACATCTAGAATTTTGATAACTTCTTTCTTAATGACTTCATGAATTTTCAGGTTTACCCTTCTTTAACTTTAGATTACGGGTTTAAAGTCATCTTCCATGAGAATTTTATGAGTGCAAAAGTTAGGATCAATTCCGTGGATGTCGGAGATTTACCTAGCAATTGCGTTCTTATGATTCTTAAGCACATCGATAATTCGAGATTTTTCATCCTCTTTTATGTCCGTAGCAGTTATGATGGGTAACTTATCATTGTCTTCTAGGAAAACAAATTCTAAATGAGACGGTAAATCCTTAAGCTATAAATCCGGTGGATTGTCGGGGGAAGGCTTAGTCAAATTTGGATCATCGTATGTAACTTCCTTAGGAGTAAGTAGAGAAATATGGTCCTCATTGAGAAGTCTCTCAATGGTACGAATGTCTTCTTCCCAATCGGTGGGAGAATCGTCATATTTTAAGTCCACGTCCCCTAAACTTGCTTCAAACTCTTGTAAAAGAAAGTCACTTTCTCCAAATGGAGTCAATGATGGAGCAATAGAAGCTACGGTCTCAACATGAGGTAAATGAGAAATCCCGCTCTTTGAAGCCTCGTAAAAAAGTTCTTCACATGCTTCGTCGAGCACATCGATGAAATTTACGGATTCGGGCTCATTGGGATGTTTGGAAAGTTTACCCATGTTAAAGACGATTTTGTCATCCCCTACCCTCATAATAAGTTCACCCGCGGCTACATCAATCAATGTACGCCCGATCCTCAAGAAGGGTCGTCCCACAATTAAGGGAACACAGGGATCCATCTCATAGTAGACGACAACGAAATCGACGGGGAAAGTGAATTTGTCGACTCCAACGAAAACATCCTCGGCTATCCCCACCGGATAAGCAACCGAACGGTTAGCTAATTCTAATGTCATACGAGTGGGGACTAGCTCGGGTAGAGATAATTGTTTCCATACGGACAATGGTAAAAGATTGATACTCGCTCCGTGGTCCGCCAAAGCCATACAATTCTCTACACCCATAAAATTGCAAGGAATAAGGAATCAACCGGGATCTCCTAACTTAACTGGTAATTTTCTCAAAAGAACCGTGGAAAAATTCTCATTCAATTGGGTATTGGTAATATCAAGCAACTTTTCCTTATCACTTAAAAGGTCCGTAAACATCTTAGCATACTTAGGCATGTGAGCGAGAGCCTCGGCAAAGGTGATATTAAAAATCAATTGTTTGAACATTTTTAGGAAGTTTGAAACTTGAATATCATCCTTATTCTTCAATTTATCTTTTCTCAACCTTGAGGGATAAGTTATATTGGGTTGAGATGAAGGATTTGGAGTGGATTGCTCACTCACATCCTTTGGTGGAGGAGGGATATAAATGGAAGATGAAGGAATCGGTTTGGTAACCGAAGGTGTGGTATAATATTGAGGTAAAGGGGGAACATAAGGTGTAGACGAAGGCTTTAAAGGATGTATCTCACAAGTATAAGGTGAAGGAGGGTGGGTAGAAGTAGAAGGAATCTCGGGTCCTTGTTTAGGTGGGGAATAAGAAGGTTCTTTGGTGGTCTTACAACTCCTAGTAGTGATAGCATTAACGTTAACCCTAGGATTGGTCACGGTGTTAGAAGGGATGGCACCTTGGGGACGAAGGGTTTGAAGATTTGAATAAATTTCCTATCGATTGATTCTTGCATCTCTTTCATGGTTCGCTCATATTCGGTTAATTTTTGTAGAACCAAGTCCATTTGAGGAGTATGCATGTTAATTTGATTATACCCTTGATTGTTAAACCCTTGATTAGGAAAAGCTTGGTTTTGATATTGATTATAATTTTGAAAACCTTGATTTTGAAAACCTTGGTTATTAAAGCCTTGATTTTTATTATTAAACCCTTGGTTTTGCCCTTGAAAATTCCCTTGATTTTTATTAAAACCCCTTGTATTTGAATTCCCTTGAAAATTACCCCTTTGAGGACCTTGGTTCCTATTTTGGGCCGCTGGGGGTGGTCTTTGTGGAGCTAAAAAACTCGGGGGAGCCAAATAGTTATTAGACTTATAAGACAAATAGTTATTAGACTTCTTGTTGTTGATTGTAAACCTTGTCACAATTATAGTATGAATGTGGTCCACCACAAGTCTCACACGTTTCACAAGTCTCTTTTAAAGCATTCACATGTGTAACGGGTGTGTTTTGAATGTGTAAGGCAAATTTTGTCACAATTGAAGTAAGTGCTTGAATTTGATTGTTAGTCTCACTATCACTAGCACTAGCCATTGTAGCCCTTAGACTCTTGGTTTTAACTTTTGACTTGTTTTCTACTATTATCCAAGACTCTTTCATGGATTTCACAAGAATATTACCTACCGCGGCACTATTAAGTGAGTCTTGGTCATTTAAAGTTAAACCATTGTAAAACGTATTGATTTGATGCACTTTTGTAAAACCATGTTGTGGACATTTTCGTAAAAGATCCTTAAAACTGTAACACCCCATTTTTATAATGGAATGTCACACGTAATTTTGGCGTGTCATCAAAGCATACTAGGATAAATATCTAAAACATTACATGACCATAGGGATAACCATAATCAAACATCGGTTCCCAAAACATAAGACCAAAACATAATAAAGCAAAAGAAATGAATGAAAGACTAAACAAGCATAAGCAATGCTCGAGTCCTACCTAGGGTACCTGTCGTTTTGGGACATGGAAAGGAAAGTAACGGCTGAGCAAAATGCTCAGTGCACGGATATAGACATAGTATAAAAGACTAAAACATAATAAAGACTTAATAGCAACAGAAATGTATAAGTCCTGGAAAACCTGGAACATGTTCATAAAACTAGTTTTATAGTTTGAAAAGCCTTATGTTTATCTTATGAAAACTGTTTAACATATTTTACCATTAGCCAATATAGCTCATGAAAATCCACCGTGCATGAATACTTGGAGGGGTGACCTCATCATGCAAATTAAAGGGGCTTCCTCTAATTTAATATACTGGTTTGGGTAGGAGGGATCAGCTCCTTGTGAAGGATGCAAGGCACACACCACATTCACCATGAAATCCTGACTAAAAACATGTAACTAGGATTCACCCATACGCCCCACAAGATAAATATAATATAAATTGCCAAAAGCTGAAGGGACGCCATAAGCAATCACTCCGCCGTGGTGAAGTCATAACACCAGTGCCTCTAGTGTTATGGTTATGGTACCTCCATAACTAGGTGAAACAGGTCATGCATGTATATGGCTTTAGGTATTCTAATTAAACATAAGCAATTCAAAAACATATAAAACATATACTGGGGAAAACAGTTGGCTGCATACCGGAAATCCTAATAAGGAAGAATGTCCATACTGAAAGGACGGGAATCTGTACCTTATGTCCAGTGAAGGAAGAAGACGAACGGAAGAGAGTCCTACTTCGGTATCACTAAAGCTACATAAATACATACGTGTATAAGTATCTGATTACTGAATACGTAACTGGTTTAATGTTATGTCTTAGCTTATTTATATGTTCATGTCTTGTTTGACTGCTTTTAACGTTATATTGTGTTTATCTTATATTATGTCTGTTCTGATTCAGTATTACTTGTATTTCATGTATTATTATACTTACTGTGTAATAATAAGTAACTTCCTAAAAATAGCAGGTTTCCTAAAATAGAAAGTTTCCAAAATAGAACTACTTCTTAATATAGATGAGTTTATTGAAAGTTTCCATAAATAGATTAGCTGCCTTAATTAACTATGTATCAAAAAAATAGAAAGTTTCCATAAATAGATATAAGCTGGTTAAATAAGCTAATTATATAAGCTCAAGTGTTTCTAATTAATATTCTAAGTCATGAGATTATAAAGTATAGTTTATTAATTATTTCATTTAATTTATATAAACTATAGTTTAAAGTATTTAATTAACTATAACATGATTTAATTAAATAGAAGGTAATAATACTTAGGTTAAAACATGTATTAATGTTTAGTATTAATATAACCTAAGTCATGTAAATTAATTAATTATAAGGCATGTTAAATAATTAATTAATTATATAATCTAATATAAATAATAAATACTTAGGTTACAATCCATGTATTATTATTGATAATAATAACCTAAGTCATAATTAAATTAATTAAGTAACATGTCAATTAATTTAATTAAACTCGTAAATAAATAATCTTGTAATTATAAGTCGCGTTTTATTAATTTAATTTACTTTGTAAATTAAAATACATGTTAAAGCTAATAACTTGTAAAAATAATACCCGAACCCAAGTATTGTTTTATTAAAAACGTGTCGTAAATCGAACCCCTGAAAACGTGTTGTTTTTACATATAAGCCGAACCAAACAACCCCTTACTTTTGTTTATTAAACTGACAGCCAAACACCCCTTTACCCTTTCTAAAACTGTTTGCCAAACACCGCAGTCCCTGACAAATTCCCCCCGACAGTGGGGAATTTCCCCCTGCTTGTTATAATTATCCCACCGAGAGCATAAGCTCTCGGTTCCCACTGCTTGTACAAACACCCCCGTGGGGTTCCCACTGCTAGTACGAGCACACCCCTGTTGGGGTTTGTGTTTCCCTCGTCTGACCAAAAACCCAGCCAACACCCAATCTAGGGTTGTGGCTTGGTGACTGTTTTTCCACCGAGACTCCTATGAGTCTCAGTTTATGTGCTAGGTCAAACACAACGCACTTAAAACGAAACCCTTTTATAAATCATTGTTTAAACATGTTTTAATACCCCACAATCGGATTAAAAAGAAAAGAAAAGAAAGGAATATGGGTTTTACTTACTTGATGTTTTAGGGTTTAGGAAACCTAGACACCTTGTTTCTCCTTGTTCTTTGTGTGTACTCGTCGACATCAAAAGAAGAAGACCCAAACAAAAATACGCGGTTGATCTCTTTTTTAGGGTTTCTGTGTTGTTTGTTTGTGTCGGCAGAAAGAAAGAAACAAAAAAAAACACCCCCATTTTTAATGATGTATAGGGTCGGTTTGGGAAAATCATGGGCTTCGGCCCATATGTCTTGTCTTTTCCTTACTTGTCTAAAACAGTCCAAACAAAACCACTTATTGTTCTATTATTTTAATTAACTCGCGACTAGCTAAAAGGTTACGCGTAATCATGTCTTTTGTATGTCGTGTATTTTCATAGTTATTGTGATACGTGTTTAAACTTAAATATTATTTACGTGATTACTTGTCGCGTTAATTTAAATATACGTAATAATATTAATCGTGTTAAATGTCCGTGATTACGTGTTACGTAGTTTACGTAATTTAATTAGTTTTCGATCGTGACTCAATATATTTATTCGTGTTCGTAATAAATATATAAATACGTAATTAATATTAGCTCGTGATTAAAATTACGTTCATGATTTCATGATCGCATGTTCGTGATTATAATATTATTTGAATAATTATTGTGTGTTCATACGTAATAAATACTTATCGTGTTCTAACACATACGTAATGCTTAATTTTCCTATACGTGAACATAAACATGCTATAAAAGGAAAGTTTTAATCTAGTACGTACGATCTTTAGGGTACTATTCATGGTAAAAGCATGCGGGTTTTACAACTCTTCCCCCCTAAAAGAATAATTTGTCCCCGAATTATAGATAACGTATCTGAAAGAGAAACATACTCGAATCAAACTGAGAGGGTATGTAGGATAAATGAACGTGCAGGTGACCTGACAGAAAGAACGCGAAACGTGACATGTCTTGAAAGGACATGGAACGTGACGTGACTGAAAGGACATATTTAATTGATAAGAGAAAAACGGAGAAGAATTCCGGATGAACTTGTCCGTTTCCCAGTGGCTTCCCTCTTGGGATGGTTCCTTCCCAGATCTGGACACAAATGATAAATCTTGGTCCTCCTGACCTCGACTTGAAATACGAAGAAGTTCTTGGTTATCGACTTAAGGTAGATCCCCTAAATTGATCGAGGGAATAAGAATTAACGTGTAAGGGCAACTAAAACGTTACGATGCAAGACAGTCTGACATAACTGATAATTAGAAACGATGCGCGAGACATAAAGGAACGTAGTACGTGAAAATTTTTGAACGTGATACGTGAAAAATTTTGAACGTGCTACGTGGAGATATGGTGAGTGAAGTATGAGTAAACATATCGTGATCCATGATACGTGTAACATATCTTGATCATGATATGAGGAACGTGGAATGAACATGACATGTGAAACATATCGTGAACATAGAATATAATGGCGGTAACGCCAAACGCTACAGGGTGAGACATAGGATATGACGAGAAACGTCTATCTGAGGATAGGGAGTTATACTAAACTTGGGTTTGGTCTCTCAAGTTCTTGCAAAACTTCCCAGAATGAGAAAAATAACGTA
Source organism: Glebionis coronaria (assembly GCA_025667525.1). Lineage (NCBI taxonomy): Eukaryota > Viridiplantae > Streptophyta > Magnoliopsida > Asterales > Asteraceae > Glebionis > Glebionis coronaria. Next base: position 178,314,839 of record CM046880.1, on the reverse strand, counting down.
AAATCGTAAGCCAAGATGCCATCAGGAACATGAATAGTGTCATGAACGCGAGCGCGAAAGCAAGTCGTGAAATTAGAACAAGGGCGTGAAGTAAATAAGGAGCACAATTATGAATATTTGTCTGACCCGATAACTGAGGAATTGCCAAGTGATCGGATGAGCCTTGGATGGAACATGTTCGATCAATCTGTTGGTTCTGAAAGCCTTGCGGATGTAAGGGTTCTGCAGACTTTATCAAACTGTTTGCAATAAACCAGATAGCATCATGCTTCTTCTGAATTTGCGTTAAACTGGTAACCAAAATCCGTGGAGATCTTGTCCCATTGCAATTCACAATTTCAGATGATGAAAACATCCCAGTCTGTTGGTGTCCTATCTTAACCTGTTGGTATGTCAGGTACTTAGATATGAACGTAACCGTATCTTGCTTCGTAGAACTTGATACACAGGAGTTTGCGAAACTCTGAGTCTCTGAATCTAGACTTCTCCTAGCGTAAGATTTTCTAGAACACCTAATGTAGTGTAGGGTTCTCTCCTTTATGCATAAGCTGAGTCATGGTAAGATTAACCGTAGAAACCCATGTGATTCAGCGTGTCAATGTAATCAAATAGAATTGATATAGGAAAAATTTCCAGGGTTAAAATTTCTCTTGTCAAAGAATTTGCAACATAGTGCAGATATGGTCTTCTTGTTCTTCTCTAGGCTTAGAGGAAATCAGGATATCCTCAATGAAAACACTGATGAATTTGCTATGAGTTCATGGAAACTCATTCTTATAATTCCATTGGAGCATTGATGAGACTAATTCAAAATCATAAATTCTAGCATGACCGAGTCGTGTACGAATAGCAGTCATGGACATGTCCTCCTCTTTCACTCGTCACTATTGGCAGCATGATCATGAGTTCGATCTTGGAAAAGTGATTAACACTATAAGGTCGATTGGACATGTTGTCAATATGTGGAGGAGAATAACGGTCATGAATGGTGATTTGTTTAAAAATCGACGATAGTCGACACATAATCTTATGTTACCGTCATTCTCCTTGAAGGTTCTTCTGGATTGTAAAGGACAATTTGGAATAATCCGTTGGTTATGCGTAAAAGGACTTCAGTAGTCGTGTCTTACTGCTAGCTAGAAAATTTTAGCAATCATGGCTAACAAAGCATGTACTTGGAAAGCATAGATAATTTCAACAGATTTTCCTGATGGAAAATCAAGCTGAATGTATTTAGGAGCCTGAATATTACTGTACATAATTAGGAATCGTAGCATGGTGTGCTGTTCATAGTCCATAATTAGGATAAAATTCATCTTTGTGTCTGTCCGAGGAAATGCGTTAGCAGCTTGGATCTCATCATTAAGCTGAAGGAAAACCTTCGTATACGTGGGAATACGAAAGGCGTCCTTCATGGTCATGAATATATGAATATGGTGAAAGAAATGAAAGTGACATCGGTAACGTGACAATTCTCACTGATGTGCCGGTGATGGTATTGAAATTCTTGTGGCCTGATTAATACATGGCACAACAAAATGGATATACCCTTGGAGGGTACCCTGAATTTCTTAGAAATGTTTGATAACTTGGTTTTACTCAGGTTAAGAATTATCGTTGTACCAATCTCTTCGAATTGAAAAACTTGTGTTTAATGTGTGACTCAGTTATATTTTGGTGGAACAAAAAGGTTGTCGTTGTGTAGTATATGAAAATGTGCAAAAACAATTAAAGTAAAAGTGCGTTTAAGTAAAGTGGCGTTGAAATTAAATCTAAGTCTAATTAAATGAAAGTGCAATATTTAAAAAGTTGACGGAAAGTAAAATAATAAATGACAAAAATTTAAAAGCGTGACGGGAATTAAAATTGACAAAGTATAAAAATGAGAATGTAAAAATTCAAAAAGACGAAACATAAAAATAATCCAAATCGGAAAGTATTTCGATCTTACCTTGATCGGAATGTTAGCTCACCTTGATCGGAATGTTAATCGGAAACCACAGATCGGAATATGTCACTTACCCCTGATCGGAATATCCAACAAACCCCAGATCGGAATGCCAAATAAAACTACCTGGTCGGAATATGAGATAGACTTGGTGGGAATGTTGTTTGGAACCCGTGATCGGAATACCTGTCATCTATTCTAATCGGAATAACCCAAATAACACCTCGATCGGAATGAGGATCGGAACACCAATCGGAATAACTGTCACCTTATCTAATCAGAATAATCAAATCCTCCCCTAATCGGAATACCAGCTACTCACCAGTCGGAATGTACAAAGCCTCAATTCGGAATGTACAAACCCTTTTCCGACCAAGCCAAGAAGCTGGTCGGAATATATAAACCCTTTTCCGATCGTTAAGATCGAAATACGGAGAAATGGGTGGAAAATAAGCTAGACAAATAAGCTATGATTCTAATAAGCACAAGACTAAATCCCTAAGACAAACCGTGTAAAAATAAGCTACAAAACTGAAATTTAAAGACTTTTAAAACAAGAAATGAATAAGATTTACGAAAATCAAACTTTTATATAAAAATAACTTTTGTAAAAACTATATAAACTTGAAAATAAACAAAATAAGCTATGAAAATAAATGATTTAAAACAATCAAAAGCATAAAAATGTAATCTTTAAACAAGTAAACAAGATAAAAAGCATATAAATCAAAGATTAAAGAAAAGTAGAATGAGATCAACAAGATAAAGTAAAGGTGCAAGAATTAAATAAGACACTTACTTGAAATTAAATGGTAAATAAAGTGCAAGACATGTAATTAAAGGTGCAAGTAAATAAAGGTGCATAAAAGTAAAGGTGGAAGAACTAATTGTCACGATTAGTCAACAAAAACTAGTGAAATGAATAAGAGGGGTATATATAGGAGATTAGGGGAGTGGTTAGAGGAAGCTTCCTCTTTCCTCCTTCCTTTCTTCTTAATTGCGCCCTTAAGTCCTTCCTTCTTAATCTTTTTGTTAATCTTGGACTTTGATGACTTTTGGCTCGGGATTTCTTTGGACTCGTCTTTTAATTCTTCGATAAATAAGACTTGAGTTCCTCGGCTTTATGTAAACTTCCGTCTTTTGACTTTTTCTTCGATAAATCTTAGAATTGGTCTTGGACTTCCGTTCTTTTTGCACTCTTGACTGCTTGACTTCGTCTTTCATCTTTTTCTCTAATAAAAGTCCGTAAATGCCCGTGAATTCCCGTGTTTTCTCCACTTTTCACCTTTTCGTCCTAAATCACAACAAAAACACAAACCACGCATAATTCCGACATAAAAGACATAAAATATATGTTTTGGTCCGGGTATTATTTTAATTAAGTGGTAGAAAAGATGTGTGTTTACACACATATCAAATCCCCTACACTTGACCATTGCAATGTCCTCATGCAATGCATTAGTTACAAAGCAAGTTTTCATTTTTCATCATAATTAATCCATGTTGGCCTTTATTAGAGAGATAAAAACTATAAACATTCAAAGTAAAGAAATCAAAAGTATACCTTGGGTTTTGGAAATGTCATGAATAATCATCATCCTCAAGTTTTCACTTTCTCCAAACCAAGCTTAAAAACGAGATCATTGTTATTATAAGTTAGCAGACTAACACGAACTCATGTGGGCCAATTATTCACTTAGACTCCCTTATTCCTAGGTGTATCTCTTATATTTTATTGTTGTCTTGAATGATCACGAGGATGCATTTTTGACTTATTTCGATAGTTATTAAGTCTGAAAATAAAGTGAACGATTTAATCAATAGTTAGCTAAAGGACAAAATCTTTTAAAACTGCTTCTCGGGACCTCATAAAGTTCATATCTTGGCATATCTCACTTCGCGATTTGAGACCTTTCTCGGACCGATATTTGGCAGCGACTTCATACTTCAAACCATGAGAGACGTTCATGAAATTATGGTCTTCTCTTCATATAAGAATTTCTTTACTTGAAGTTTTGAGAGATTCATACTTGGACCACGACTTCTTCATTTTTTTCCAATCTTTATTTTGGACTTTGATATACAACGATCCGCCTCCTTTTATGACTTGGATCTATTTATCCTCATACCTTGTTAGGGTCTTTTCGGATACACTTCTCCATGACTTTTGGGGAGTTTTTGCTTTTCGTCGTGTGTCTTGATCCTTCATATTGATTTTCGATAAATGATTCTTCACATCACATTGGATCTTTAGCAACAAAATATAGCCCTCATGCCTTGTTAGGGCCTTTTCGGACTCGCCAATCTTCGCATCCCGCTTCAGTAAGTTATGCCTTGGCTATGAACTCTAATCCATACCGAGCAACTTTTAAACGATCTTGGGCTAGAAGCTAAGTAACTTTTCAAATCGTACAACTTTATTTATTAGCAGATAAATTATTAGCAAGCGATGGGAGAATAGGCTTATAATTAACTCACATAAATTCCTGAAAGAATACCGGACTTATAATTGGCTCTATCATCTCTCGTTCTCCATAGTTTAAAATCTCAAGGAATGAGACTCGTGGATGCTTAGCCTATTAAATTAAAGTTTTGGGTTTTCGAGTCGCCTATAAGATCTTGCAAATTCTTAGACTTTTTCAAGTTTAGAAATCGCGTTTTAAAGTTCCCTTGATAAACGACTCTCTAGGATCAATTATAAGAACTTGCGAAAAGTTCTTGTTCTTAACCCGTGAGAGTTAAGACTTTCGCGTTTTATAGCTCCCTATATAAAAGCCTAGCAAAACTTGACTTAAACATGTTAATGATACTAGCTAGAGAAACTTAGATAAGTAAACTCGGGTTGAGTCAAAAGATTCACAACTTTGAAAATTAAAACCACTTTATTAACGTTTATTCTAATAAGGAAAGAAAATAACTACACAAAGGGAAAAACTAATAGGCCAAAATAGATCAAAATTTTTGAAAAATGTTGAAAAATTGATTTTCCGGTTAAAATGAGGACAAATACAAGGAAAAGGCCACTTAACTTCGATAGAAGTCCCCCCTACACTTAACATAAACATTGTCCTCAATGTTTAAGCATGTGGGAGTGAACTCCCCTACACTTAGGACATTGTGCACTTTGTTTAAATCTCGCTAAGGAAAAGACCACTTAAGAGATTCCTATTTTAATATTGGAAAATATAAAATAGTGAATCGAAAAGAGTTTAGGATAGAACCGGGAAGAAGTATAACACGGCATCACGGGTCGTCAAGAATCATCAAGAGTGGATCATTGAAGCTCGAATCCCTGATTAAGAGAAGAGAGGAGAGGAAATAGCAAACCAACGGGTCTCCCCTACACTTATGATAAAGAAAGCGAAAAGATGGATGCATGGGTTGCCTCCCAAGAAGCGCTTGGTTTTTGTTAACCGAGTCGTGAGCCTGACTCGACCTTGATCATGAACGGAAGAAGCATGAAACATATCCACCAGGATCAAAGACATAGTTTTCGTCCATCAAATAGCACAATCTTAAGGCGAACAAGGCAAGCCAAAGAAGAGTAGGCAAGGTTCCCTTAAGCAGTGATGGAGCACGGTGGAAGCAAGGGTGAAGTGGTGCAAGCATGTCTTCAAAATTTCCAAAGATTTTTCCTTTTATTTCATCAGGTGGATACTGAGATTGCTTAAAGATTTCAATACCGGGGTCGAACACCTTTTCCTTTAGGGGAAAATAGCACTCAGGCTCAGCAGAATGGGAAGAAGATCCGCGAAGAAGCAGAACCTCGTCCTCAGAAGGGGGACAAAGAGGTGTTAAATCATATGTGCTGCGGATATTGGTGTCGACCAGTTTCTTCTCCTTTGAAAGAATGTGCTTCAAATCCAAAGTAGGATCAAGACGATAATCTTCAAAGTCCAAAGGAGGTGCATCACTCTCATGAGGGAAGTAAGTGTTAAGAAAAGCAGAGAAATCTTCCTCAAATGAGTAATCGTCCAAAGTAGGATCGAGTGATGGCGGAGGATCTTCATCATGTGAAGAATCACTCGAAAGAGTATCAGCCTCATCGAAATCATCATATGTGGGCAACTCGGGATACTCAGAAGTAAGGTCATCATAATCATCCGAATCTGAGCTAGAATCATCATCATAAGCATCAAAGACGGGTGGAGAATCATAAATGGGAGAAGGTTCCAAATTGGATAGAGAATCATCCACATCATCATTAAAAAGTGGATTATCAATGTAAGAGTCGAATAGAGGATTGTTGTAGACGGTAAAATCATCGAGCACATTAATCATATTCACTGATTCGTGGCCTCCAAAGGTTGTACTTGTAAGCTTCCCCATTTTGAAAACTTGTGCATCATCCCCGACTCTTAAGATTAACTCACCTTCGGCCACATCCACTAAAGCTCGTCCTGTTCTCAAGAATGGCCGACCAAGTATTAAAGGAATACGAGGGTCCATTTCATAATCAACTACGACAAAATCGACCGGGAAAGTAAATGTGCCAACTTTAATGAACACGTCTTCGGCTATACCAACGGGGTAAGCGAGAGTACGATTAGCAAGTTCAAGAGTCATCTTTGTTGGAGTGAGGTCGGGCAATGATAGTGTTTTCCAAACACTCAGTGGCATCAAATTAATACTAGCCCCGAGATCAGCAAGGGCAGTAAACTCTTCAGTTTTGTTGAACACGCAAGGCAACACAAAACGACCGGGATCTCCAAGCTTTTCCGGAAGTTCTTTAAGAATAACTGTAGAGCAGTTTTCATTTAATCGTGTGTTGGCGAGTTCAATCAGCTTCTCCTTCTTGTTAAGCAATTCCCTAAATGCTTTAACAAATTTGGGCATGTGGACAAGTGCTTCAAGTCATCTTCACATAGCGTGTCACGTCGGAGTCCTCCTTAGTTACCATTTTGGTCTTGCCTAAACGAGATGGATAAGGGATATTGGGTTTGGGTGGTGAAGGTGCAGGTGTAGGTGGTAAAGGTTGAGATGTTGAAGGGTCATTCGTGGGAACTTCATCACGTCGAGGCGGAGACGGTAATGGTGCACTTATACTAGGTGTAGGAGGGGTAGGGATAAATGGTGGTGGAGGAGGTGTAGAAGATGGGGGTGGGATTGTTGGTCTTACGATGGTGACTCCACTACGGGTAGTAATAGCACTGACATTCGCTCGCGGATTGGTGACGGTGTTTCAAGGTAGAGAACTCGAAGAAGAAGGTTGAGCGGCAGGCAAGAAACTAGCGAGCATATTCTTCAAATCATTCGTTTGATTGCTGAAGGAGGATTGAATGTTATCTCGAAGCTCGGATCTAATCTCATTTCCTTGCTTTGTGATATCTCCTTTCATTGATAATTTGGCTCTACAAATTCTTGATTTGCTCACCTTGGGTTCTCATGATGGCCTCAACATCCGGATTACTGGGTGGAGTTTGTTGGGCGGGTGGGTGATAAGGGTTAGAAGCTCTTGGTGGGATTTGGTTGCTTCTAGTGTAGCTGTTGGCGGGGTTTTGGATTTGAGGAGAAAAACGGGTGAAAGGTAATTGTTGGATCGGTAACTCAACAGATTTCTATCCCCTTGTGGTCGAGCTTGGTAATTTTCCGGTGAATAATTACCATAAGCTGCATACACATTTTCCGGATTTCCTTGTGTCGAAGGACAATCGGTGTATGAGTGAGGACCGTCGCATGTTTCACAAGAAGGGGCAACAGCTTTAACTTGTTGTTGTTGTTGGTTTGAAGCCAAGAGTTGCATACTTCTGCTCATTTCAGTCAGCACACGGGTGAGTTCGGTCATATCAGGGTTTGCTGAGGTGGAGGAAACATTGACTCTCGGATTGTTCCTTGAAGAAGCAGAGGAATCCCAGTTTTTGTGGTGAGTAGTCATGTTTTCAATAAGCTCTCTACACTCCTCGGGTCTCCTTTTCATGAATGTGCCACCGGCGGCTGCATTGATCGTATCACGATCTCGAAAAGTCAATCCATTGTAGAAAGTGTCAATTAAGGTCACAGGTAGCATGTTGTGGTTTGGACATCTATCGATCAAGACATTATATCTCTCCCAAGCATCAAAAAGTGATTCATCAGGGTCTTGCATGAAATCGCTGATTTGATTGCGAAGGCTCGTGACCATGGATGGTGGAAAGTAGCGCAACAAAAAGAGTTGAGTCATGTCATCCCAAGTGTGAATAGAATTCTTCGGGAGACGATCAAACCATTTCTCGGCATGATGTAATAAAGTATGTGGAAAGAGTTGTAGGCGAAGTTCATCCATTGTGGCACCAGCCAACTTCATGCTTTGGGTGATTGTAATGAACTTGTCGAGGTGTTTGTTGGCATCATCATCAGGCAATCCACGGAATGGGTTAGTTTGCACTTGCTGAATCATGTGGTGCTTCAACGAAAACTCAGGAGCGTTGATTTGCATCTGCGCAATCGGTCCTCCTCGTCCAAACATGGTAGGTTGACAAAGCTCCTCCATGGTCCGAAGATCGGGCTGTGGTAGAACATTGTTGTTATTATTAGGGTGCGGTGGATTATTGTTGTTTACACCTGACATAGCTAAATCTTCTTGAGTCTCGGGCTCTTGATAATTAGAAGATCTAGTACGCATACACCTGAAAATGCAAAAGAAAACAAAACCGAACACAAAAACAATATATATACACAATAAAGAGAAAATCTTTTTGTATTTTTGAAATTTTTAATTTTTATAGATTTTTATCAATTTTTAATTTTTATAATTTTTTTGAATTTTTAATGTAAGAAAAGTAACGCTCACAAGTGAACGGATCCCAAAAAGCAACGCGTCTCTCACAGAAAACCGTTAATCTTTACGAAAAGAGCCAGCAGCGGCGCCATTTGATAACTTGGTTTTACTCAGGTTAAGAATTATCGTTGTACCAATCTCTTCGAATTGAAAAACTTGTGTTTAATGTGTGACTCAGTTATATTTTGGTGGAACAAAAAGGTTGTCGTTGTGTAGTATGTGAAAATGTGCAAAAACAATTAAAGTAAAAGTGCGTTTAAGTAAAGTGGCGTTGAAATTAAATCTAAGTCTAATTAAATGAAAGTGCAATATTTAAAAACTTGACGGAAAGTAAAATAATAAATGACAAAAATTTAAAAGCGTGACGGGAATTAAAATTGACAAAGTATAAAAATGAGAATGTAAAAATTCAACAAGACGAAACATAAAAGTAATCCAAATCGGAAAGTATTCCGATCTTACCTTGATCGTAATGTCAGCTCACCTTGATCGGAATGTTAATCGGAAACCACAGATCGGAATACGTCACTTACCCCTGATCGGAATATCCAACAAACCCCAGATCGGAATGCCAAAAAAAACTACCTGGTCGGAATATGCGATAGACTTGGTCGGAATGTTGTTTGGAACCCGTGATCGGAATACCTGTCACCTATTCTAATCGGAATAACCCAAATAACACCTCGATCGGAATGAGGATCGGAACACCAATCGGAATAACTGTCACCTTATCTAATCGGAATAATCAAATCCTCACCTAATCGGAATACCAGCTACTCACCAGTCGGAATGTACAAAGCCTCAATTTGGAATGTACAAACCCTTTTCCGACCAAGCCAAGAAGCTGGTCGGAATATATAAACCCTTTTCCGATCGTTAAGATCGGAATACAGAGAAATGGGTGGAAAATAAGCTAGACAAATAAGCTATGATTCTAATAAGCACAAGACTAAATCCCTAAGACAAACCGTGTAAAAATAAGCTACGAAACTGAAATTTAAAGACTTTTAAAACAAGAAATGAATAAGATTTACGAAAATCAAACTTTTATATAAAAATAACTTTTGTAAAAACTATATAAACTTGAAAATAAACAAAACAAGCTATGAAAATAAATGATTTAAAACAATCAAAAGCATAAAAATGTAATCTTTAAACAAGTGAACAAGATAAAAAGCATATAAATCAAAGATTAAAGAAAAGTAGAATGAGATCAACAAGATAAAGTAAAGGTGCAAGAATTAAAAGAGACACTTACTTGAAATTAAATGGTAAATAAAGTGCAAGACATGTAATTAAAGGTGCAAGTAAATAAAGGTGCATAAAAGTAAAGGTGGAAGAACTAATTGTCACGATTAGTCAACAAAAACTAGTGAAATGAATAAGAGGGGTATATATAGGAGATTAGGGGAGTGGTTAGAGGAAGCTTCCTCCCCTCCTTACTTTCTTCTTAATTGCGCCCTTAAGTCCTTCCTTCTTAATCTTTTTGTTAATCTTCGACTTTGATGACTTTTGGCTCGGGATTTCTTTAGACTCGTCTTTTAATTCTTCGATAAATAAGACTTGAGTTCCTCGGCCTTAAGTAAACTTCCGTCTTTTGACTTTTTCTTCGATAAATCTTAGAATTGGTCTTGGACTTCCGTTCTTTTTGCACTCTTGACTGCTTGACTTCGTCTTTCATCTTTTTCTCCAATAAAAGTCCGTAAATGCCCGTGAATTCCCGTGTTTTCTCCACTTTTCACCTTTTCGTCTCCAATAAAAGTCCGTAAATGCCCGTGAATTCCGACATAAAAGACATAAAATACACGTTTTGGTCCGGTTATTATTGTAATTAAGTGGTAGAAAATATGTGTGTTTACACACATATCAATGTTCCATAATTAGACGTGAGTCATGTGTCTTGACTCGTGTCTTGAGAAATGTAAGCGTGACATATGTCTTGACTGGTGTCTTGACATGTGTCTTCAGAAAGTATACGTGAGACATGTGTCTTGACTGATGTCTTGACATGTGTCTCGAGATGTGAAACAAATAGAACTACAAATATTAGGTTATTATGCCAGAATTGGCGGATCGGTTGGACTATTGATCATTTGTATGTCTGATCACGTCCGCGGCCGGAGCCTCGGTTGCGATTTCTAGGATAGTTGCTATCATAGTAGTGGTTACTATCATCCTGTCTGTCAGTTCCATGACGGTCATTCTCATGACCGTGATTCATGTAACTATTCAGCTGAGTGACCGGCTGGTACCGGTTTGCACTCATATGGATGAAATGACAGCTGAATGACGTGTGACATGTAACTAATAATTAGGGACAATGATTGATGAAAATCGTCTGATGGTGAAGCATCTTCTCGTCTAATTGCTTTGCCCTAACGTCTTTGTCTTCGTCTTGTAGGATCTACAGATTGTGAACAGCATCCGCATCTCGTAGCGTCTCCGAACATCAACAACATCAACCTTTAGTAACATCTCCAAGCTATGAGCGGCATCAACAATTTGTAGAGTATCAGCAAGTGGGCATATGCCTGAGATGATTCAGAATCGACTAGCGAATACTCGTGAAGTATTGCAAGTGAAATACACGTGGATTTAGGTACGTGTAATACACATGGAACACGGTACATGGAGTACACGTTGAATGCACATGAAATGATCGGTATGGGGTCGATCATTTGTCATGATTTAAGAAAAGTATATCGGTTAAACGGTTAGGAAAACCATCATGATAACCTGGCAATGCCAGTATATACCTCATTCTGGTTGCATAGAGAAACGTTAAAGTGTGGTTACACAAAATTCAAGGTGATTTGCCTAAAAGCATGATCAATAAAAACCAACCATGACTATCATGAAAACATAATTTACATGCATTTCATCAGTGTCTTGCATGGAAGCAAAGACAACAAAAGAGACGTAAGACATAATCACGTGAAGACCAAGTCATTATGAAGAAACATGGAACAACTCAATGTGAAGGAGTGTATAACATAATCAGCATGAAACCGAAGTTAACCATGACAGTATGACAGCATACTTGACATAAAAACATAATAACTTATGAGGGGACATGAATTTTTTTTTAATGCCAATAAATCATGAGAAAAAATTTATGCATGAAAAACAGTGCATGAATGTATGATGTAGTTTATAAAAACCTTTATATGTGCGAGGGGACGCCTATGGGTCGGTCCTAAGGTTAAAAGTTTTGATAAAAGCACATGCGACTAAATAGGGTCAGTCCTGTACCAACCATTACTTAGTCATAATCCTTGCCACAATGATACATGAAACATAAATAAATGAAAGTCATCTGTCAAAACTTATCAAAAAAAATTTTATGTGACTAATATGAACTATTGGGGTTCAGTCCAAATAGCCACAGTTCACGAGGAACATTATGCATGAAACAATGACACATAACTACATATGAATGATGGTTGTTCATCCATATTAGTAAAACAATATCGATGAAAACATCAAGGTTAAAACCTCAAGGTGCTGAAAACATCATGGTTAAAACAACAATGCGCTGAAAACATCAATACGTAGAATAACGAATGTTGGCTTAGGAAGCTCCTGGTGACTACCCACTAGTCACATGTCAAGTTTTAGAGCCTACAGGTCGAAGCCTTGGCTCTGATACCATAATTGTAACACCCCATTTTGATAATGGAATGTCACACGTAATTATGGCGTGTCATCAAAGCATACTAGGATAAATGTCTAAAACATTACATGACCATAGGGATAACCATAATCAAACATCGGTTCCCAAAACATAAGCCCAAAACATAATAAAGCAAAAGAAATGAATGAAAGACTAAACAAGCATAAGCATATGAAGGCAAAAAGGAAAAGAAGTCTCTAGCAGCTTCCATCCTATGCACGTCCTCCAATGCTCGAGTCCTTCCTAGGGTACCTGCCGTTTTGGGACATGGAAAGGAAAGTAACGGCAGAGCAAAACGCTCAGTGCACGGATATAGACATAGTATAAAAGACTAAAACATAATAAAGACTTAATAGCAGCGGAAATGTATAAGTCCTGGAAAACCTGGAACATGTTCATAAAACTGGTTTTATAGTTTGAAAATCCTTATGTTTATCTTATGAAGACTTTTTAACATATTTTACCATTAGCCAATATAGGTCATGAAAATCCACCGTGCATGAATACTTTGAGGGGTGACCTCATCATGCAAATTAGAGGGGCTGCCTCTAATTTAATATACTGGTTTGGGTAGGAGGGACCAGCTCCTTGTGAAGGATGCAAGGCACACACCACATTTACCATGAAATCCTGACTGAAAGCATGTAACTAGGATGCACCCATACGCCCCACATGATAAATATAATATAAATGGCCAAAAGCTGAAGGGACGCCACGAGCAATCACTCCGCCGTGGTGAAGTCATAACACCAGTGCCTCTAGTATTATGGTTATGGTACCTCCATAACTAGGTGAAACTAGTCATGCATGTATATGAATTTAGGTATTCTAATTAAACATAAGCAATTCAAAAACATATAAAACATATACTGGGGAAAACAGTTGGCTACATACGGGAAATCCTAATAAGGAAGAATGTCCATACTGAAAGGACGGGAATCCGTACCTTATGTCCAGTGAACGAAGAAGATGAAAGGACGAGAGTCCTACTTCGGTATCACTAAATCTACATAAATACATACGTGTATAAGTATCTGATTACTGAATACGTAACTGGTTTAATGTTCTGTCTTAGCTTATTTATATGTTCATGTCCTGTTTTACTGATTTTAACGTTATATTGTGTTTATCTTATATTCTGTCTGTTCTGATTAAGTATTACTTGTATTTCATGTATTATTATACTTACTATGTAATAATAAGTAACTTTCTAAAAATAGCAGGTTTCCTAAAATAGAAAGTTTCCAAAATAGAACTACTGCTTAAAATAGATGAGTTTATAGAAAGTTTCCATAAATAGATTAGCTGCCTTAATTAACTATGTTTCAAAAAAATAGAAAGTTTCCATAAATAGATATAAGCTGGTTAAATAAGCTAATTATATAATCTGAAGTTTTTCTAATTAATATTCTAAGTCATGAGATTATAAAGTATAGTTTATTAAATATTTCATGTAATTTATATAAACTATAGTTTAAAGTATTTAATTAACTGTAACATGATTTAATTAAATAAAAGGTAATAATACTTAGGTTAAAACGTGTATTAATGTTTAGTATTAATATAACCTAAGTCATGTAAATTAATTAATTATAAGGCATGTTAAATAATTAATTAATTATATAATCTAATATAAATAATAAATACTTAAGTTACAATCTATGTATTATTATTAATAATAATAACCTAAGTCATAATTAAATTAATTAAGTAACATGACAATTAATTTAATTAAACTCGTAAATAAATAATCTTGTAATTATAAGTCGCGTTTTATTAATTTAATTTACTTTGTAAATTAATATACATGTTAAAGCTAATAACTTGTAAAAATAATACCCGAACCCATGTATTGTTTTATTAAAAACGTGTCGTAAATCGAACCCGTGACAACCCGTGAAAACATGTTGTTTTTACATATAAGCCGAACCAAACAACCCCTTACTTTTGTTTATTAAACTGACAGCCAAACACCCCTTTACCCTTTCTAAAACTGTTTGCCAAACACCCCAGTCCCTGACAAATTCCCCCCGGTAGTGGGGAATTTCCCCCTGCTTGTTATAATTATCCCACCGAGAGCATAAGCTTCGGTTCCCACTGCTTGAACAAACACCCCTGTGGGGTTCCCACTGCTAGTACGAGCACACCCCTGTTGGGGTTTGTGTTTCCCTCGTCTGACCAAAAACCCAGCCAACACCCAATCTTGGGTTGCAGCTTGGTGACTGTTTTCCACCGAGACTCCTATGAGTCTCGGTTTGTGTGCTAGGTCAAACACAACGCCCTTAAAACGAAACCCTTTTATAAATCATTGTTTAAACATGTTTTAATACCCCACAATCGGATTAAAAAGAAATGAAAAGAAACGAATCAGGGTTTTACTTACTTGCATTTTTAGAGTTTAGGAAACCTAGACACCTTGTTTCTCCTTGTTCTTGGTGTGTACTCGTCGGCATCAAAAGAAGAAGACCCAAAAAAAAAATACGCGGCTGATCTCTTTTTTAGGGTTTCTGTGTTGTTTGTTTGTGTCGGCATAAAGAAAGAAACAAAAAAAACACCCCCATTTTTAATGATGTATAGGGTCGTTTTGGGAAAATCATGGGCTCCGGCCCATATGTCTTGTATTTTCCTTACGTGTCTAAAACAGTCCAAACAAAACCACTTATTGTTCTATTATTTTAATTAACTCGCGACTAGCTAAAAGGTTACGCGTAATCATGTCTTTTGTATGTCGTGTATTTTCATAGTTACTGTGATACGCGTTTAAACGTAAATATTATTTACGTGATTACTTTTCGCGTTAATTTAAATATACGTAATAATATTAATCGTGTTAAATGTCCGTGATTACGTGTTACGTAGTATACGTAATTTAATTAGTTTTCGATCGTGACTCAGTATATTTATTCGTGTTCGTAATAAGTATATAAATACGTAATTAATATTAGCTCGTGATTAAAATTACGTTCATGATTTCATGATCGCATGTTCGTGATTATAATATTATTTTAATAATTATTGTGTGTTCATACGTAATAAATACTTATTGTGTTCTAACACGTACGTAATACTTAAATTTCTTATACGTGAACGTAAACATGCTATAAAAGGGAAGTTTTAATCTAGTAAGTACGATCTGGAGGGTACTATTCATGGTAAAAGCATGCGGGTTTTACAAAAACGGTCCCAAGTCTCACTAAACGTTTACCCATTTTTTTCAAAGGTAATGATATCATTCCTTAAAGCGGTGGTCCGTGATGGTGGTAAAAAGTAGTTAATGAACTTGGTCTCTAAATCCACCCATGTGTTGATACTTTGGGGTGGTTCCTTATCAAGCCAAATCCGGGCTTCTCCCTCGGGGGAAAAAGGAAAGAGGAGTAAATGAATGGCCTCTTGCTGCACCCCATTGTATTTGACGGTGTTCGCCAATTGTATGAAACGTTTTATATGAGTGTTTGGGTCATCATGAGTACGGCCTAAAAGTGGTGTAGCGGAAACCATTTGAATAGAACCCGTTTTTAGATCAAAATTATTCGCTCCAATATTCGGCACCACAATCGCGTCATCATTTCCCTCAACGTGAGATTGTAAAATCTCAATCATTGGTCGATTATCCGTTGCCATCGTGTTGTTCAAAGCTCGATTCTCGGGATCAGCTTGATTGATGGTCTTTTGGTTCTTCTTCTTCTTTTTTGAAGAATTAGAATTATTTGATACACCACTCGGTATGTGTGCACGTGCGCGAGTGCGCATACAACTAAACTCGAGGAATGAGGTAGCAAACAAAATATTATATATGTAATACTACTTGGGCGGCAAAACCCTCGATGAGCCTTCCTTCTCAAAATATTCACAAGTGAACGGGGGAATGAGGTGGCACGAAGCACTTAAGTACCTAGCTTCCCTTAGACGGCCTTTTATAGCACGTCGCCTTTCTATTCAACTTAATGTTCGTATTTTTTGAATTATTGCTTAACGAAAGTATTTATCTATTTTGCCTTTATTTTTGTTTGATCGATACACATATAAGGAACCGGAACGCCTCCAAATATGGGGTATTGCAAGCAATACTTATGGAAATACTGTGTATTAAGGTTCTTATACGTAATATCTATAGTAAAAGAAAAATCTTTTTGTATTTTTTATTTATAATATATTCACAATAAAACAAGAGAAATCGAAATAAGAAAAATAATAATACGTAATATATTTTTGGTGTAATACTTTAGGAAAAGTATTACTTTTTGGATTTTTTAATTTTTTTGTTGCAAATCTTAGGAAAGAATTCGCTTTTGTGATTTTTATATTTTTTTGTATTTTGAAGTTTTTGATTTTTTATATTTTTTTGATTTTTTAACAAGAAAAATAACGTTCAAAAGTGAACGGATCCCAAAATCCAAAGCTTCTCACGAAAAAATCGTCAATCGTAACGAGCGAAGCGGCAGCGGCACCAATTTAATATAACATTTTTTAATATATCGTTTTCTCCTCGACGCGACTCGAATTGATTCACAACTTAACACAAGATTTATTTGTTTTTGGTTAATAATAATTTCTTGGTATATGTTGTCTAATTAAACTAAAAATGGGGAAATATGTAGGCTAAGGACTATATAAAAATAAAAGCGCAATTAATTCACGTAAAGTTACTCTAAAATGCAACATAAAAATTAAACTACAAATTTAGATCTAGATGCAACAAAAATAAACTATAATTAAAAATATATCAAAATGCGAAATTAATCTAAATGCAAGCACGTAATAGCAAAGAAAAGGTACAAAAAATGAAATCACAAAGATAAACTTAAAAATAAAGCATAAAACTTCAACCTCTTAAGCTTATTAATCTTTTTAGACGATAAAGCTTGAATCTTTATATACTAATAAGCTTAATAATCACAAAAAGGTGTAAACTTTATATTAATAATAAGCTTACCTAAATGAACTCTAATTTTTAAAACATTAAATCTATATTTGAAAACAATAATAATATCTAAAACTAATTAAACCGATTTTTATAAAAAATATAATTTTATTAAAAACAATATAAACTATAACGATCTAATTAATAAAACTAAAACGATTAAGCTAGAAAAATAAAAAGGAGAACTTTAGTACCTGTAGTCCGTAGAAAACGCTCTAAACAAACAACATCAACAAAATACGGCCCGTAAAGTACACGGGCAATCAATATCAACCCAAAACTAAGTGTATCCCGGCCTGTAAAGTACACGGCCAACCAAATTAATCTCTAACCAAATTAATCAATCATATCAAACTTAACCAACTTAATCAACCATAAGCTCTTTACCAATAGTGATAGATCGATACGTTGAGATCAAAGAAAACATAAAAGGTTAGGATAATAAGAAATAATTATTATATGATAAAGAGTTTTAATAAAAACTAATAGATCTATAATATTTTTGATGTTTTATAAAAGTATTTTTAAATTTTAAAGCTAAAAATTATAGATCTACTTAATCTATTTAAAAACCTAATAGATTTAAACTATTTTTAAAGGATTTATAAAAATACTCTAAATTTGAAACTCTAAACTTATAGATCTAAACTGTCTAACTATTTTTTTTGGTTTTTTGAAAGTATTTTTAATTTTAAAGCTTAAAATTAATAGATCTAAAAACTAATAGATAAAAACTAAAAGTACTTAAATAAAAAGATAGCTTATAAATAAGTTGTAAGCCTAAGCTTAGAACTTATGAGATTTAAAAATCTAAAAAGATAATTAAATAATTACTCCAACAATAAGGTAGATCTAAGAAAATAAGGCAACAATAAGCTTGAAATAAGCTTGTATATAAATCTAACTTATTAGGAAAAAGTTATAAAAACTTATCCCAAATAATAAGCTAGATTATTAAGAAAATAAAAAGAAAGGAAGAATGATAATAAGCTAAATAGATTAAGCTAAAAGTCTATTTTATTAATTAAGAGAAAGCTTGAAAAGCTTGTACAAAACTTGAAAGGAAAAATACTACAATACTATGTGAAAATAACTATATGAAAAACTTGTTCAAAATAAACGGGAAGTGGGCTTTATATAATCAACCAACATGGGGGGGTATATTAGTAATTTACTACTCCTTTCTTAGCTTGAAAGTTAAGCACCCTTTGGGACAGCTGGCCTTTTCTTCTTGTTAGCTCAGAATGCTTCTAGAAGCTTGGATCGTGTGCACATGATTGGCTGACACACGCCTGTGCAACCTTGTTTTCATCGAAGGTGCCACGTGGCACACACTGATTGGCCAGCCGCCCTGCTATAGCTGACTTGTCTGCTACCTAGGACTGACGTGGCGGCGTCGTCGCCACGTGTCATAATCTTAGTGGCCAGCCGCCAGCCGCCACTGCCACCTCTGCGTTGCCTGCAACCTCGGACTGAAACCTATGCTGTCGCCCTGCCATGTCAGACCTGCAAGAATAGTAAATTGTCAGTTGCCACGTGGCGCGCTGGCATTGGCCAGCCGCCGCCACGTGGATGATGATGTCAGCATGACGCCACCCGGTCTGGACCGGTCTGGTTCGGGTCTAGACCGGCTGGTCTGAACCAATCTGGTTCTGGTTCAGGTCGGCCACGTGGACCACTAAGGTGGTGCCACGTGGCATAGGCAATATATACTTCTCTTTGTCCAAGTCGAGGCTCGAACTCGGGGTGTTTGTGCCAGGGTCCAAAGTGTTAGCCAGTGGGACTGGCAGCACTTTAATTTTATATACGCAAAACAAAACACTTGAACCTTCTTCGTTTAGTATGGTCCGGCAGATATTTTGTTTTATTCTTGGGTTGGTGGTAAAGATGTGTATGTTGATCTGATCGGTTCTTCTCCTTTGACTCGTACGGGGATGAATGACTTTGTACGTGGCCGAGCTGTGATTGATGCTGCACAACGTAAACGGTGCAAGTATGTGGCTAAGTGTGCAGCTCTCGGAAATGGGTTTCTTCCTTTCTCTTTCTCTTCTCTGTGTGAGTTACAGGAGGATGCAGTTGCGTTGGTGAAGCGGATCCAGAGATTTTCAAAGGCTCAAGATATTGGAGCGCGTGCTGCAGTACATATTTTCCATAGAATAGGTTTTGCTATTGCTAAAAGGGTGGGAGCGCAGATAGTATCTCGTCTCCCATCTAATTTGTTGTAAATCCCTTATTGTTTCTAATAAAGTGATGGGTTAATAATTAAAAAAAGTAAAAATATTAATAATAAAAATATAACTATTACAAAATTTAATATTAATTTTAATAAAAACTTTATTATATTTTTATTTTTCTTAAATTTTGGAAAAATATTTTTATTTATTTTATATTATTTAATTATTAAAAACTATTTATTTAATTTAAAAACTTAATAAACTTTAAAAATTCATAGAAAACAAACCGTAAAGAGTTATGACGCGAGGTCGAGACCATTGGCTTTGTAATTTTGTACTCTTCAATGTGGTTTATTAGTGGATGAATTTGGAGATTGGCAAAAATGGTAGTTGTAAAATCTTCATCAAATCTTCATTTTTAGCCCTCCAAACATCATTCTTTAGGCACTTTTGGTCCTTTGACTTTTTCTTCGATAAATGACCGTGAAATACCGTGTTTTCTTTCCTTTTGATCTTTTGTACCTATTTTAGAACAAAAACACAAACCACGCATAATTCCGACATTTACGATATTAATTATACGTTTTTGTCTTGTTTTTCATTGTTTTATGTGATAAAAGGATAAGTGTTTATACACTTATTAACATGACCCCGCGTCATCTCTGCAAAAAAATTGAAATGAAGTAACGGAACAGTTTCTGATAAAACTGAGGTACTACTTGGGTACAATGCATTTAATGCGGATGCGAAAATAATTCAAAATTATTTCGTCTAGTTATATATGTTCACATCCAAGCCTATAAATACCCCATTTCTCACAAAACACACACAAAAGTTTTTAGAAACTATAATATGAAAAAATTTCTATGTAAACAAAAGTGTGTGTTCAAAGATTGATTCAAGCAAAGGGTATCTTTAAAAACTGGTAATCACATCATCTAACTGTTTTATTGATATAACTTATACCTGTTTGTAAGCGAAGTTATTTAGTTATAACATCTTTCTTTTGATTCACATTCAAAAGCTTGCACTAAATCACTTGGTGATCATCCGTTGCTTTATAACAAGAAACAAGTCATGAATTGAATACCCCAAGTGCCATTGTCTTTTTCAGATTTAAAAGAATTCATATAAATAGCACTATCCCAAGTTATTCTATATACCCTTCAGGCGGAGCATCTCATTAGTGAGGGAGTCCACTTTTCTAGAAACAATTATGGGGGTAATTTTAGTTACCCTCGTAATTCATCAGCCTATAAACCCATTTACATATATTTGAAAAATTATGACTGGGTTGTTGCTTTTACAAACACTCCCTCGGTACTATATCATGACTATCTCAAGGAGTTAGGGTATACTACTGAGGTCGTAACCCCAACTACCCACGGTCCTGAAAGGTCTTAGGGGCTTGAGACCAAGAGTCATAAAGGGGTGGTCATCAAGTTCACCGTGAACCATGGAAAAACACCATTGATTTATGATTTTATGACCTTTTGCCAATCCATTGGACTTGATTATAACAAAGGAGAGTATATTGCACTTCGTAAAAATGAATCAATTAAATATCGAATTAAAAGTATCATTGTCCCTAAACTTTTTGTGGATAAAACCCCATTGGTTAAAACTGCTTTCCCCATGGATTGGAGGATCCTGGTCACTTTTATGATTTAGGTGATCAGTGGGAACCATTCATCTACTAAGAAAGTTAATTCTATTCAGCAGATGCTAATCTTCAGTCTTATTAACAAACTAAGTTTGACATAGAAGAGATTATTTATAATTATTTCGTAACCAGACTCCTGAAGGAGTCAAGGGAAAAGTATGTATCTTACCCTAGATTCATATCTTGCGCCTTAGAACGGTTACTAGGTTCATCTTACACTCAGGACAAACTTTCTAGGTCTACACTTGCCACCCTGAGTTCCACAAACTTTTCTAAGAACCCATCTGAAATCACCCTCATTGAATTGACGTCACTGAGGTGATCAGTCGTTGTTAGAATAGTAAATCTTGGATCTAGAAATAAATAGTAGAGAGAGAAAGGGTTACACAAACACACACTTTTAGAGAGAGAAACTCGATAGAGAAACACATGAAGTGTGCGTGAAATAAAATGAGAAACCACACCTCTCTACCTAAGGAGATGAATTATATCCCCAAGCCCACAAGACGGGCTTAGGCCGTACAATGGGTAGCCACCTATATGAATATAGGTGGGCTTTGCCTTTGTTTACTAAACTTATATAGTGACTACAAGCTAGTAACTAATATATTGTCAGAGTGACTGATTCTTCCTAAGTACGTAAAAAAATTTGTAACACCCCATTTTGGTAAATGGAATGTCACGCGTGATTATGGCAGTCATCAAATCATACAAGGTAAATGTATTAAAAACATTAAATGACCATGAATGGAAATACCGTAAACAAACATCGGTAGTCCAGGTATAAGCTCATCACACACAAACATAAGTACTGCAAAGGAAAAGGACAAAACAATGTCCAAAGAAATAAGTAGCAAAATGTATGATGAAATGCATGAAGTAGAAAAGGATATATATCTTCCAATCCATATGCACGTACGCTTAAAGTCTACGAGCGCCCTTCAGTACCTGCCGTTCGGGAACATGAAAGGAAAACGGTTGAGCATAACACCTAGTGAACGGATATACAAGTATAACGTGGAATAACATAAGCATATAAGACTAATAGCAGCAGAAAAATATAAGTCCTAAGTAACCTGAAATCATGTTCATAAAACTGGTTTTATAGTTTGAAAAGACTTATGTTTTTATGTAAAATCGGTATTAATTAGCCAATAGCCCATATAGGTCATGAGTTTCCACCGTGCATGAATACTTGGAGGGGAGACATCGTCATGCAATTAGAGGGGTTGCCTCTAATTAAATATTTTGGAAAGGAGGGATCAACTCCTAGTGAAGGATACAAGGCACACATCGCATTCACTCTGATAATACTGGTAAAACATGTAACTAGGATGCACCTATACGCCCTACATGATAATATAATATAATGGCCAAAACTGTAAAGGGATGCCACGAGCAATCACTACACCGTGGGGAAGTCATAACACTGGTGCCTCAAGTGTTATGGTTATGGTACCTCCATAACTAGGTGATACTAGTCATGCATGTATATGGCTTAGGCTCTTAACTAACATAAGCAATCAAAAATATAAAAAAATACTGGTAAAACAGTTGGTTGCAAACGGGGAATCCTAATAAGGAAAGAATATCCATATAAAAGGGACGGGAAATCCGTACCTTGTGTCCAGTGAACGGAAAAGAAGACGAAAGAATGAAAGTCCTACTCCGATCTCACTAATGCTACATAAATAGAGGACATGTATAACTATTCTATTTACCGAGTACGTAACTGATTATATCATGTCTTAGCTTGTTTTATATGTTCTTGTCTTGTTTAACTGATTTTAATATTATGATGTGTTTATCATGTATTCTAAGTATTCTAGTTAAGTATTACTTGTATTCCTTGTATTATTATACTTGTTATGTAATAATAAGTAACTTTCTGAAAATAGCAGCTTTCCTAAAATGAGTTTCCAAAAATAGAAAGTTTCCAAAAATAGAAAGTTTCTAAAAATAGATTAACTTCTAAAAATAGATCAGTTTCTAAAAATATAAAGTTTCCAAAAATATTAACTTTCCATATTTAGAAATAAGCTGACTTAATAAGCTAATAATATAAGCTTAAGCTTACTGGTTAAATATCATAAGTCATGTAATTATTGGTATAGTTTATTAATAATATCATTTTAATTAAATAAACTATAGGTTATACGATTTAATTAAATATAAGCATGATTTAATCAAATTAAGGTGTATAAAATACTTAGGTTAAACATGTATTAGTATTATATTAATTATAACCTAAGTAATGTTTATTAATTAATTATATTCCATGTCTAGATAATTAATTAATACTATAGTGTAAATTAAATAAATAAAATACTTAGGTTAAAACATGTATTATTTCATAACTAGAAATAACCTAAGTCCATGTTTAATTAAATTAATTATTAGTCATGTTTTAATTAATTTATTTTTCTTGTTAAAATAATATATCTTGTAAAAACTAATAACTTGTAAAAACTAGTCGTGAACCGGACCCGTGATTTTAATTTAGACCTATCGTGAACCGGACCAAATTCCCCTTGAACCAGCCCAAACAAACATCCCCTTAACAGTGGCGAACCGGTTCACACGTTTGCCACTGTTTGTGCAAAACCGCCACCGGCTTCAGCCGGTTGTTTGCCCCTGGTCTGCCTCGGCTAGACACTGCCTCAACAAAGTTCCCACAGACGGTTAGCCGGTGGTTCCCCCTGCCGAGCCCTGTGTTCCCCCTGCTTGACCAAAATAGCCACCGGCTTAAGCCGGTAGTGCTTCTTGTTGCTGCGCCGAGACCAAGAAAGCCACAAGGCCACCCTGACTCGCGTCAGGGTCCCTTGTTTCACCCTGCTGCTGAACCACAAGGACTACACCGAGACCACAAGGTCTCGGCTATGGTTACACGAGGGACACCGAGAGCTTCGGCTCTCGGTTTTTGTGTGTCGGTCGAACCATAACTACCCAAAAACCGTTCTTTTAATTAATCCATGATTATCTAACATGTTTAATTACTTGTTTTTAATCATTAACCTATTCATGTGTTCTTGATTTAATGAAAAGAATAAAAGAAAGGATCAAAAGGTTTACTGAATACGTGAAACAAATGGAGAATCAATAACACGAACACTATACTTGTTTTTAATCACCTAAAATCAACATACACCCCTTAGTGGTGGTGTTATAGGCGGCAGCCAAAGGAGAGGACAAAGGAGGATTAGGGTTTTAATTATTTTAGAAAAATTATGTGGAATGAAAACATGTTTTCCCTTTTTGTTTATTTGGTAAAAACAATATGGGCTTGGCCCTCCTTGTCTTGGCGTCCGCGGGTATGTGGGGCCCACAAGGAAAACCCCAAGTTTTCTATGTCTAATATTTTACGTGTAATACGTTAGTGTTTTACTCTTATTTATAATTAATCGTTCGTGTTATAATAATTACTTGTACATAACGACATTTACTTTATAATAATAAATAAGTACGTAATTACATGTTCGTGATTTTACGTTCGTGATTTCATGTTCGTGATTATAATTATTATTGTTAATAATTATCGTGTAATATCACGTAATTAATACTTATCGTGCAATAACACATAAGTAATTTCTGTAATTAATATTCATTCTAAATGGTAAATTATATAAAGAGAGAAAGGCAAGTAGCCAAAGTTTGATACAAAATGCATAAAGAATAAATCAACAAGGACACATCCCTTGTTAACAGACTAAGGCATGAACAAAAAGCATATGGCATTGGACAAAGACCCAAGCTCATAATACAAATACTAGATATAGTCTAAGGAATACAAGTATAAAAAGTAGAAACTTGAAACCTAGAGTACAACTAATACTAAACATTGCACTCCATTGGACAACCAATTCCAACTACTTAGTCATAAGAAAGGCCTACTTCAGAATACATGACCTACTTGAATCAACCCAGAAGGAAGAATCCAAAATAGACCAATCCATCCCCCAAAGGACACTTTCCAAGACTAAGTAAAAAACGGAAACATGCAATAGACAACCTGCAACCAAGTTGGAGTACAATATCTTCAAAGGAAGTGCCAGAGTAGCAGTATGAGCCAAATTGCCACCTTAAAAAACCCATTCAAATAAAACCCTATGGGAAACCAAGAAAGGGAAAAAAGAGTACAACAGAGGCTCATACCTTCCTTACCACCTGAAGACGCAACAGCAAACATGATAATAACCTAGCTTCACCACACTCTAAAACATCATCTTGGAATCCCTCATTCCACCACGGGAAGAAGACAACCTGAAAGAAACAAGAAACACCAAACAAGAGCAAACAAACCTGCAAGCCTCTCATCAACATGTAGTAGACCATAAAAATAAAAGAACTACCTATCATCGATATCCATGTCAGTCACACAATCACTCCCCTCCTTAGCTTTAAGACAGGGAAGATTCCATAAACTTGCAGCAATATGAATATCAGTGGATCATTTAAAATTTAGACCAAGAAGTTTCAATCTGACCATACTCACAATGATACATATCAAAGCTTCAACAGGTCTAGAAGTTTTAGCAAAAAGTCTTGCATTTCTCTCTTGCCAGATGTAGTAGACAGTAGCCCAAGACAAGTCTTTGGATAATACTCCAAACATACCTATTAGCTTTCCTAGTACAAACACCTGACACCACTTCAGCCCAAACATAAGAAAGATCATCTAATTTAGCAAGCGCTTTCATCTTGTCCCAAATACATATAGAGAAAACACAATCAAAGAACAAGTGAGGAGCTGTTTCTAACATAGTATTACACAAGGGACACATAACCATGTCAATATGAAACTATTTGGATAATCTATCCTGAGTTTTCAACCTACCTCTAACCGCAAGCCACAAAATGAAAGAGTGTCGAGGGATACACTAAGGAAACCAAACATGCTCAGACCATAACACTTTCGGATCATCGTGCCTCAACACTTTACTAAATTCTCTCACACTAAAGTTAGTATCCACCATTTTGCTTATTATACCAAATAGCTATATCATTGTTATCATTAACGGCAGGAACTTCAAAATTCTGAGAGCTCATATCCCTCCTATTCTAATCATGAGGCCAAGACCAATGGCTTCCACTAATTCTATCTGCCACTTTGTCCTTAATATTATAACCACTAGATCTTTTAAGCACATCCGAGATTACATCACAAAGCAAACCCTTTTCGTGCCATTTATCTATCCATAAAAAACAATCTTTCCCGTCCCCAATCTTAACTCCAACAAAACTTTTGATCTTATCTCTTAGCATAAGGATATGTCTCCCAGACCAAGAGGCATGACTCTTAATCGGACAACTCCATATACTATTACCCATAAGTATATAGCTCTTGACCTACTTCACCCATAAGGATTCTTTCCTACTAAAAACATTCCACAAATGTTTAGTCATAAGACTATCATTCATACTCCTAGTCGACTTTAGCCCAAGACCACCTTGGAATTTAGGCCTACAGATGTCTTTCCAAGTTACGCTAGTGAAACCCTTCCAATCCTCATTAAAACCTCATAAAAATTTCTTCAACACTTATATCGATGCTGTCCCAAATATGTTTTGGCAAAACAAACATCAAAGCCCAATAAACACCCAAGGAAGAATGGACAAAGGAAATTAATTGCAACTTACCTGCATAAGAGAGATACTTGTTTTTCCAGTCCAAAATCCTACACTTGATCTTATTAACCAAAATCCTACAGTCATCATTACGAAGCTTCTTGGTTACCATAGGAACTCCCAGATATCTTATGGGAAGACATCCTTCAGCAAATGGAAGGGCAAGACCAATTCTCATCTTAATATCAGTCAGAACATTACTAAAATAAGCAATGCTCTTCTCCATAATTGGGTATAAACCATAGCACATACTAAACTCATCTAACCCTCTTCTAAGAATGCTAGCCGATACGTCATCAGGATGACAAAGTAATAGCAAATCATTCGCAAAATAAAGGTGTGTCAAGTTAAACTCCTTACAGTTGGAATGAAACTTAAACCTATTATCCAGCCTAATATGCCTCTTAATCATAAGGTTTAAAACATCCCTGACCAGGGTAAAAAGATAGGGTGACATTGGATCGCCCTGTCTTAGACCTCTACAACTCTTAAATAAACCATGAACTTCTCCATTGATGCATAAAGAGAAGGAAGTAGTCGTTAGACAAAACATAATCCAATTGATCATAGTGTTATGGAATCCAAACTTAGCTAAAATGATCTTAAGGAATTCCCAATTGACTGTGTCATAGGCTTTTTTAATATCCACCTTAAACGCACAATTCTTAGAACTAGTAGAGTTATCATATCCCACCATTAGGTCTTACATAATCAGAATATTATCACTTATATGCCTACCCGGAACAAAAGCACACTGATTACTATCTACAAGGCTATCAAGGCCCTCTTTAAGCCTATTACTTAAAACCTTGCTAAGACATTTGTAAACCACATTACTACAAGCTATAGGTCTATAGTCCGAAAACTTCCTTGAAACTTTCAACTTAGGTATAAGAGTAATAAGATTAGTATTAAGCTCACATAGTAATTTGCCTGACATGAAAAACTCCTTCACAACATTACACATCCGGACCAACCACACTCCAAGCTTTCTTAAAAAATTTGGAAGTATAACCATCCGGGCCTGCGGCTTTATAATCCTTAATCCCAAACATAGCAATTTTGATTTCCTCATCTAACACGGGTCTGATCATGTGCTCAAATTATCAAGATCTTCAATATGGAAAACAACATCATCCTTCTTGAAAAACTTCTTTTAGTGGTCTACAAAACGATCATAGATATCACACCCATAGTAGGTATGACCTTCATCATCACAAACAGCTTCAATTCTGCTCCTACTCTTCTTGCCTTTAAGTAGCTTATGGAAATATGCCGTGTTGTTGTCTCCTTCTCTAAGCCATTCTACCTTGGTCTTCTGTCTAAGAACACATTCTTCATCAAGAACAACATCATGATATTCTTTAGAAAAAATACTCTCCTCTTCTCTCAAAGACGGATTAAGAGGGTCTTGGTCAAGCCTTCTCTGCACATCCTTCAACTCACCTTTAAGCAATTTAACTTTATCAAAAACATTCCCGTTCTCTTTGTTAAATCTTTTCAAACACTTCTTCATATTCTTCAACCTTTTGGCTAAAGCAAACATATGAAAGCCTCTTACATCAACAAACCAATTATCCTTGATCCTATCAATAAACCCCTCCTTCTCAGCCAAAAAGTTCATCAACCTGAACGATCTCGGCTTAAAACTAATCACATCACGGAAACTAACAAGAGCTGGGCAATGATCCGAAGACAAGTATGGCATGAAATGAGCACAACATCTGCTAAACATACGAGTGAAGCTCTCATTAACCATAACCCTATCTAGTTTCTTAAGAATACCACTATTTGGGTCATTACGCTTCTGGATCCATGTGACAATCCGTCAATTTATGGTTGATATTTTATTCTCAAATATTATTTAAAAACATTATTTTATTGTTATATTAAGAATTCACTTATTTTTGGGAAGAATTTGGAGTTACGTCTTGAAGTAGCATCGACTACGTCTAAACTGGAGGATTCTACGTTACGTGCTTACGTTTACATACACCGTTTTGGTGAAAGTCCGACATTTCAGGAAATAAATTTATCCGTGAATATTATTTTGGAATTTTAAATTTGTGTTGGTTCATAAACTCACAAATTTACGAGAAGAGATTAGGACTTACGTGAATAAATTAACGTCCTTAACGACTAAACCAGAAACCTTAGGATTACGTATTTACGTTTTCGAACTCCGTTTTTTATGAGACAATTTTTATTAGATTCGTTTTGTGCCGTTGATTCATAACTTATAAAAACGTTTTTCGTAAAACGACCCGAGGGCACGTAAATCGAGGAAACTAGAATCGAGGAGTACCCATAAATTAGTGGAGATGAGACAAGTTTACACTTGCCTCACCCCCACTATGGGTGGCCAAGACTTAGACAACACACCAAGTGTGGTGTCAAGTTTACATACACACTAAGTACACATGTCCTTAGTGCTATGCAAAATTACTTAACCACAAAACAAGCTAACCATAAACCAATTCTCACACATGCAAACCAAGAAACTCTCTCATCTCGTCCTCTCTCCCCTTGAACGTCCAACACCACCATTATATCACCATCATCATCAAATTTTGACCATAAACAAAAGATATAATCAACATATGTTGATAACTACACAAAAAGATGAAGATTGGAGGTGATTTTAACATATAAAAAGGAGTTTTCATGGAGGTCTTTGGGCTGATTTTCAAGAAGGAGTTTAGGGATGATTTTTTGAAGGTGTCTTCATATCCTTAGTAATCTTGAAGGTGGTCTTGATATTTCATAATATTGGTTATGAAAACCAAGCCTTGTTCATCCAAAATCTCAACCTTTTCATCACTTTGGTGGTATAGAGATTGTTTCTTCCTATCCTCTTGTTATTTTGATTATGTAATATTGTATTTTCTTTATTTATTTATATATATATGATGATGAATGATGATTAAAAATATTATGTGGGGATTTGGTGTTGATAAATATGGTTATAAAGATGGAAAACCATAGGTAACCAAGTTATAAACTGATAAAATTGCATGTTGGAATCAATTTACAGTAATTATTAGATGTCATACACATGTGAGAGTTGGCCATGCAATGGAATCATCAAAATGAGTGAGATATGATCAAAACAAAATCAGTATACCAATCTGAATAGTCTGTTTTGTAGGGACTGTTAAGGATACTTGGACATGGATTAGGCAGTAGCTATAACTAACTTATTTGTATCACATAATATGAAGTTTATGTCATCCAAAAATGAGCTTCTATCTCCTTATAGAACTCAAGATATGATAAAAATGGTGAAAGTGAAACTAAAAATCAGATTTTGTGAAATTAAAGTTTAATAGTATTATATAAGCACTCAAATAATATAGTATAAAATGTGAAATTAAAATCCACAAACTTATATATTTCATTTATATAAATATGTATAAGGATAAATAAATGGACATTTTATAAAAATGGTAGTTTGGCAAGTTTTGTAAGTTATAAAAACTATAAACATGATTTTTACGTCTTTTCGGCTAATACCATAAAATTAACGTTTTTCGTCAATTAAAACTTAGACGATCGGACCCGTCTAATGTAAACTTTTTAAAAGTCATATACTGATATATAAGTACTTAATACAAGTAAAAACCGATAAAACCCGAACTATATAAGATACGGACATTAACAGGCTAAGTTAGCATTATTGGACTATTAATCCAACTAAATGGGCTAAACACTTATAAACTTACTTATTGGGCTTAACCCACCTGGGCCCAACATGTAAAGTATAATACTGATAATAAAAGTATAAAATGGTCTAATTTAAGTTAATGGACTTATAATAGGCTTATTGGACCTAAAACACGTAAATAGGTAAAACTAGTAAACTAGTATAAAAGTTACCAATACATAACACTAAAATGAGTAAATGAGAATGCATAAACCCACCTGCTCATCATCATATATATAAAATCATCATACATATATATAGCTATTATTTTTATAAAGTCATTGGACAAAAGTCTAAGACGTGTATTATTTGTCTAGGTTTTCATGATTGAAGCACGTACCGTACATCCGAATCCCCGATAACCGCCTTCCCATATCAACGTGAGTTCATAGCCTCGCACTATTTTAAATGTTTTTGTGAAATGCTTTATAAACCCGCGAGGGAGATAACATGTTAGTTTTTATAAAATAGGACACTAGTTGTCCCGATTGTCTGTTTATTGATTTGGACCCGAATGGTTGTATGACCCGATGAATGATTAAATGACCCGATAGATGAAATGAAATGGAATATTAAAGCTAGGTTATGTAACTAAAAGTCCCATTAGCATGAATTGTGAACTACCGGGATTTGGTAGACGCTTATGCATATAATAGTACTATTTGGGGACGATCACCCCAGTTCGCGCCTTGACGGTTGATCCCCGTCGTGCCACATTGATTAGTAAGCGAATTTATGTATGAGAAGAGTTACACAAGCGTGATTATTGTGACGACACGCTAACTTAGATGGGCAATTTGAGTTTCGGGCTAGCTACCCGTTGTTTGTTGTAGTAAGGTAACAATGTCATGCGACTTATAATAATCCAAATAACGAAATACTGCTATACACACTGAATTACGATATATTTCCTGACTAGCAATACGGGGTCTTACTATTGATATTATGTTCGTGTTTTTTTTTCATAACCATAATCATATAACTGTTTTTATTTAAATCTATAAAACGTTATAAAACGTATTGCATGATGTTTTTACGACAATGGTTCGTATAATGATTTTTAAGGCAAAAGCCTATATTATGATTTTTGATAAGGATTGTATAAAATGACTTTGGCTATTTTATGGCCTATTACAAAGATTTGTACAAAATGATTTTCGGTAATAATTTTATACCGATGTTATATTGATGGATTTACTTAAACTCTATGAATTCCCTCGGCGTTATCGCTGACCTTTTCTTTTAACATGTTTTATCTCAGGTACTTGAAGGTAATTCTCGGGAAGACTACAAGAATTCATGGCCCGCACATAAATAATAATTTCCATTCAAATTCTTTGTAAAACCTGTATGAAATACAATGACTTGGGACCTATGTAAATCTGATATTTATGAATGGAAATGCTTTATTAATAAACGACGCGATTTTAAGCGTTGTCTATGATGTGAGTAATGTGCTATCTCGTAACACCAACGAGTCTTCCGCTGTATTAAATTGTATAAATTTGGGGGTGTTACAGTTTGGTACCAGAGCTCTCGTTATAGAGAACGAAAGATTTTTAAAACCAAGGTTTTGAATAAAACATTTCAAAATCTTTTAACTATAAACATTTTTCTAAAAATGTCTAAAAATCTTTTGACTATAACGGTGCCGAAGAATTCCCGAGTTACCGAGAAGGCCAGACTGAGAAGTGTTATTTTAATATATATAACTTGGATATATATATATATATATATATATATATATATATATATATATATATATATATATATATATATATATATATATGATGTATATTTATTACATGATTGTTTGATGATTATTTTAATATTTATACGACGTAGATTGTCACAAGGAACCCTAAATCCCCTAGTAAATAAATCTAAGCTATTCCCGTACGAAATCTAGCTATTCCAGATCTAAACCAAGTTGTGGATATTTATGATCCCAACAAATGGTTGATACTCGTAGAAATGTAGATATTAGTTGATTGTGATATTGAAAAGAATTGGCAATATTAAAACTGATATCGATGTCATGACAATCTTTCCTTATAGAGTGGAGTTTGACAAAACGTTACCACCTGAAAAGGTGTCATCTAATTCGTTGTCACCCAATTCTTAAATTGAAATCGAAAGGGTGAATGTTGAACTTGAGGCTGTCATTGGAACCATTACCCAAAAGCCTCATGCCACTAGTACCTTTCCGAGAAGTCTAATTGAATGTGTGAGTCATTTTATACTAGTGACTCATTTGATAATTATTGTTGTAAGAGATATAGGATTGGAAATTATGTGTTGATCATATTGAGCTTTTATCGCCCTATCAAGGTCTAAGAATAAGGTTGAAAGTATTGGAGAATGAAGTAGGATGTTGCATTAAGTATAAGTTGGTTGAAACTTGAATGAAGTAAAAATTTAACTTGTATGGAATATGAAATTGTTAAAAGGAAGTCGTTAAGTTCTGTGACTGAATAATAAGGTTTTAAATGATTGTTAGTTCGTATTAAGTGTTGTTCTTAGGCCATTGTCCAATGATGAGGATGCCCAGTGTCCAATAAATAAATTGAAGAAGTCTTCTTCTGAATTGGGACCGATGGATCTTCCGGGACAGGTGGGACACCTAATGACTCTTGTAGATTAGTATTCATTGTGATATCTTTTAAAAAATAATCCCTAACTTAACTGAGACATCAGTTGGTAGGATGAGTTCTTGGAATTGTATGACATAGTGACACGTAATGTGTTACGGTACAATTCTGGCTTGTTTGTGATTAATGAAAAGACTACTTTTGATTGCTAAATTCTACATGTATCAATGTTATCTATATTTTATTGCTTCATCCTAATGTTCACATTAGTGATGCAACCATTGAACAAGTACTCATCTCGATTTGAGTTACGTTGTGGATTATTCTTTTGAGTGCCAATGAGGTCATGAACCTCATGATTAATTGGCTAAGATCATTTCCTATTTTATTGTAGTTAGTTATTGGTAAACAACTCTTCATCACTCTTTTGCAGATCACTCATTGTTTTTATTAGATAAAACAATATCCTTTGAGAAAATTGAATTTTCATCACTATATGGATTATTTAAAGTGAGACTTATAAATAATCATTATTGAAATAAAGTTGATTATGAAATACCTTGGAAAACTTAATTGTTTTCATAACAAAGAAAATCTTTGTAAATTTATTTTTGATTCTTATTTAAGAATTAAGCATGAAAATGTTTTTATTATAAACATGATGATAAAATTTTGACGAACTGAGTATTGCATCGTTAATCTTGAAATTGTATATAGTTGCGCGCCTACATACAATTTGGAATGGACCATACAAGGCTGATTAGTAGTCACCATAAAATTGTT
This sequence comes from Glebionis coronaria, assembly GCA_025667525.1. Classification (NCBI taxonomy): domain Eukaryota; kingdom Viridiplantae; phylum Streptophyta; class Magnoliopsida; order Asterales; family Asteraceae; genus Glebionis; species Glebionis coronaria. The sequence continues at coordinate 178,281,001 of CM046880.1, read as the reverse complement.
AATAAACATTACATTTTCCTTGAAATTGTGAAGGATTGAAATTTTGTGAGATCTGCAAGAAGTGAAAAATAGGGACATATTGATAGGCACACCTACATATGTGCCCGTACTATTTATTCTTCTGAATTGAATTTACTCATCTGTGGAATTTGTCTTATTTGACAGTTTATATTCCCTTCTTGTCTAATTCTCCCGTGGTGAGATTCTTAGGAAAAGAATCTGATTACCGAGTGTTGATACCCGACTTGATGTATCGACGTTCCTATCATTTCTTTTGATTTGATTTCATTTTAATGACTTGGGTAACGATCCGAGGAGCCTTCGAATGCGTACTCAAATTATGAAAACATGGGATATATTCATATTCGTTAAATGTTTTCGTCTGTATCTAATTTGAAATTCTCTCGCGTAGATTATGCGTTGACCTTAGTCTTTTAAGGTTAGTTATGTCTCCATATATCCTTGAATTGTGAAGGATTATGAGTTATTATTAGTCTTTTGAGAAGTTCACATCTTATCGACGGCAATAAAACTGAAAAGTTAATAGTGCCAGTAGAATGGATTGACTGATTACCACATGACGACATTGTCTTAATTGATGGGAACTCGAATAGAATTCCCCTAAATGATAAGATGTTGATTATCAAAAGTGATCTAAATAATTCTTGATGGATGACCATATCCTGCATTTAGACTTGAAATTATACCGTGAATGGCTGTAAATTAGTTATAGATATTATAATCTAGAAAGACCCTAATATGAATTTATTAAAAGATGTTTCTGTTATCTGAAACTTTAGGAGGTATTTGTTAGTGAATTACCTAGACTTTTGCCATTAAGGCAAGTTGAAATTGGTATTGATTATATATCCGGTGATGCACCTGTGGCATGTGCACTGTACGTCAGCACCATCTGAATTAAAAGAATTACCGTACAACTGAGAGAGTTTTCGGAGAAAGCTTTTATTCTACCAAGCTCGTCATCATGAAGAGCTATGGTGTTATCATTCATTATGTTTATTGATTACTGTGAACTAAGTAAATTGACGATTAAAATCTATATCCACTACCCAAGATGATAGATTGTTCGATCATTTACAAGGTTCTAGTGTATATTCAGGAATTTGATCCACGACATGGTTATCATCTATTTCGCGTCCGCGAAAAATATTATCTATTCCAATCACTACGTCCAGAACATGTAATGAATATTATGAGTTTCATGTTATGTCGTTTGGATTGACTAATGCACATGTACCATCCATAAATTGGGTGAATCACGTGTGTAGGCTGTAAAATGAAAAATTCATGCTTGAGATCATTAAGGACTATCTGTTTGTTTATAAGAATAAGAATGAGTTAATAATTAGTTATAGACTGCCCTAAATTGGTAGAACAATGAAAACTTGTACCTTGAGTATTTAAGATGTGATTAAAGACTTAATCCTTTATATTAATTGACCGTGTGATTATTAAGATAATGGAATCTATATTGACTCTTCAAAAATTAAGAGCCCTTTTAAGACTTTGGGTTTTACCAAAAAGTAGGTGCAAATATGTTTTGACAAATGTTTTATCAAAAAGAACTTTTGAGGGATTATTCCCTTATACCCAGAACATTTAACTAAACTCCTGTTTAGGGGTAAATGTTCGTGTATACCTCAAGACAACCTAAGAGGGATTGAGGAAACCATTTAAACCATGACTTGAAATTTGAAACGACACTTTTTGCTTTTCAACTAAGAAAATTTTGACCAAAGTATAACCAAAGATTTTTCAAACATTTACGAATCTTATTAATTATTTTCGATAAATCAGCAAAAATCGTGTTAATTAAATTCAAATTTGTTTTGAACATTTTATTATAATTGGTCGAACTAAGAAATTTGAACTTTTAACGTTTACGTTTCATAAAAACTTAATATTTATTGTTAATTTACGTGTAATAAATATCGACGCTTTAAAACGTCGGGTCAAGCAAAACAGATAAAAATAATAGTTGAGATAGAACTAAGACTTAGAAAATATGAAGGAATAATTTCTGAATAAATACGGTCATGTTATTTATTTCATCAAGGAAGGTGAATATAATTACTGACACATTATGTAGAAAAGATAAAGAACCAATTAGGACATGTTCCTTAATAATGAAGGTGCAAAATAAATTGTCGAACAATATAAAAATAAACAATGTTTGTAAAAAGAATAATATAGATAATAAAAAGGGGTTCGCAGCTAATGTGAACCATCAAAATTGAGAAGCCGATGGCGTTAAATGTATAAAAGGCCACTTGTGGTTGCCTAAATATGGAGATTTTGAGATGTAGTCATGTTGGAATCTCGTAAGTATAAGTATTTTATTCCTGTCATTTCTGATTTAATGTATCATTATCAGAAGAAGTTGTACTAATGGAAAATTATGAAGGCAGACACCTCCTCATACATTAGTAAACGTCTAGCTATTGCAAAGGTCATCATCTGAATTTGATTCGATTTGGTCATCGTCGACAGACTGACCAAATCTGCTAATATCATTCCTGTTAATGATAGATTCTTGATGAAGAAATTGACTCTTTTGTATATAAAGGAGTTGTGTAAACATGGTGTGCCTGTATCGATCATCTCTATAAAGATTCTCGCTTAGCATCAAATTTCTAGAGATTTGCTCAGAAGTCATTGAGAACGAATCTTGATGAGAGTACTTTGTACCACCCCAGTCGAAGGGACGAGGTAAAGTAACGGTACAAAATACTATAAGTGTTGTTTTATGCTTGAATGATTGACCTTTGGTAATAACTATAAAATCGTTTTCCTTTGGAGAGATTATCATTGATAATTGTCATATTAGGATAAAGATCGAATCTTGTGAGGATATATATTAGAGCATCTGTAAGCAAGAGTTGGGATGAAGACACCCGACATACACCCATTGTGAGTTGGACATGTCTTTTAGGTTTAAGGTTTCCTATGATGGCGAACCTAACCGTACAAAATACTCGACCCGCGAGACCTGAAATGATTGTTGAAATTAGGATCTGATTATTGACTGTCGGTAGTGGGCAGGAGGTTATGTGAATATGAAATGTAGATCTTGAAGTGCCAGATGGGTAGTGAAGTTATGCCAAAAAATTTAACCATGGAAAAATGAATTGATGATCTAAAAGATCATGGGATATAAGTCCCTGATGTATGGGACCATTGAGATGATGTAAAAGTTGGTTTGAAAGGCATATAAGTTATCTACCCTATGACTTCAAGGGCTGCGTGAATTATGTTTCGTAAATCGAACTTGATAAAATGTCTATCAAGTGAAAATCTAACTATTCCTTAATGAAGTTTAGATCGGCGAAAAGTTGCATTCATCAAAAACCCGTGAAAATCATGGATAGGTAAAGTAAGTCAACATTAAGCCTGATCTTATTCCCGTAGTTATGTTTGATGAAACTCGCGTATTGTAATTGATTACACTTGTGAGAAAAGACCGAATGTGGAGGAAATACCCACATGGCTTTAACTCTATAAGAAGCGAGTAGTAAGGTAAAATGATCTTTGGGACAAAGATCCTGTTTAGGGGTAAATGCTGTGACAATCCGTCAATTTATGGTTGATATTTTATTCTCAAATATTATTTAAAAACATTATTTTAATGTTATATTATGAACTCACTTATGTTTGGGAAGAATTTGGATTTACGTCTTGAAGTAGCATCGACTACGTCTAAACCGGAGGATTATGCGTTACGTACTTATGTTTACATACACCGTTTTGGTGACAGTCCGACATTTCAGGAAATATATTTATTCGTGAATATTATTTTGGAATTTTAAATTTGTGTTGGTTCATAAACTCACAAATTTACGAGAATAGATTAGGACTTACGTGAATAATTTAACGTCCTTTACGACTAAACCGGAAACCTTAGGATTATGTATTTACGTTTTCGAACTCCGTTTTTGATGAGACAATTTTTATTAGATTCGTTTTGTGCCGTTGATTCATAATTTATAAAAACGTTTTTCGTAAAACGACCCGAGGGCACGTAAATAGAGGAAACTAGAATCTAGGAGTACCCGTAAATTAGTGGAGATGATACAAGTTTACACTTGCCTCACCCCCACTATGGGTGGCCAAGACTTAGACAACACACCAAGTGTGGTGTCAAGTTTATATACACACTAAGGACACATGTCCTTAGTGCTATGCAAAACCACTTAACCACAAAACAAGCTAACCATAAACCATTTCTCATACATGCAAACCAAGAAACTCTCTCAACTCTTCCTCTCTCCCCTTGAACGTCCAACACCACCATTATATCACCATCATCATCAAATTTTGACCATAAACAAAAGATATAATCAACATATGTTGATAACTACACAAAAAGATGAAGATTGGAGGTGATTTTAAGATATAAAAAGGAGTTTTCATGGAGGTCTTTGGGCTGATTTTCAAGAAGAAATTTAGGGATGATTTGTTGAAGGTGTCTTCATATCCTTGGTAATCTTGAAGGTGGTCTTGATATTTCATAAGATTGGTTACCAAAACCAAGCCTTGTTCATCCAAAATTTCAACCTTTTCATCACTTTGGTGATATAGAGATTGTTTCTTCCTATCCTCTTGTTATTTTGATTATGTAATATTGTATTTTCTTTATTTATTTATATGTATATGATGATGAATGATGATTAAAAATATTATGTGGGGATTTGGTGTTGATAAATATGGTTAAAAAGATTGAAAACCATAGGTAACAAGGTTAAAATCTTGCTAAATATGATGGTTGTATAAAAACAGTAAGTAACCAAGTTATAAACTGATAAAATTGCATGGTGGAATCAATTTACAGTAATTATTAGATGTCATACACATGTGAGAGTTGGCCATGCAATGTAATCATCAAAATGAGTGAGATATGATCAAAACAAAATTAGTATACCAATCTGAATAGTCTGTATAGTAGGGACTGTTAAGGATACTTAGACATGGATTGAGCAGTAGCTATAACTAACTTATTTGTAGCACATAATATGAAGTTTATGTCATCCAAAAATGAGCTTCTATCTCCTTATAGAACTCAAGATAATATAAAATGATGAAAGTGAAACTAAAAATCATATTTTGTGAAATTAAAGTTTAATAGTGTTATATAAGCACTCAAATAATATAGTATAAAATGTGAAATTAAAATCCGCTAACTTATATATTTCATTTATATAAATATGTATAAGGATAAATAAATTGACATTTTATAAAAATGGTAGTTTGGCAAGTTTTATAAGTTATAAAAACTATAAACATGATTTTTACGTCTTTTCGACTAATACCATAAAATTAACGTTTTCCGTCAATTAAAACTTAGACGATCGGACCCGTCTAATGTAAACTTTTTAAAAGTCATATATTGATATATAAGTACTTAATACAAGTAAAAACCGATAAAACCCGAACTATATAACATACGGACATTAACGGGATAAGTTAGCATTATTGGACTATTAATCCAACTAAATGGGCTAAACACTTATAAATTTACTTATTGGGTTTAACCCACCTGGGCCCAACAAGTAAAGTATAATACTGATAATAAAAGTATAAAATGGTCTAATTTAAGGTAATGGACTTATAATAGGCTTATTGGACCTAAAACACTGATAGGTGTGTAAACACCCATCCTTTTTACCACTTAATTACAATAATAACCGGACCAAAACGTGTATTTTATGTCTTATGTCGGAATTATGCATGGTTTGTGTTTTTGTTGTGATTTAGGACGAAATTGTGAAAAGTGGAGAAAACACGGCATTTACGGGCTTTTATTGAAGAAAAAGATGAAAGATGAAGTCAAGAAGTCAAGAGTGCAAAAAGAACGGAAGTCCAAGACCAATTCTAAAGATTTATCGAAGAAAAAGACAAAAGACGGAATTTACCAAAAGCCGAAGAACTCGAGTCTTATTTATTGAATAATTAAAAGACGAGTTTAAAGAAATCCCGAGCCAAAAGTCCTTAAAGTCCAAGATTAACAAAAGACTAAGAAGGAAGGACTTAAATGTGCAATTAAGAAGAAAGGAAGGAAGGGAGGAAGCTTCCTCTAAACACTTTCCTAATCTCCTATAAATAGCCTTCATTTTCATTTCATTAGTTTTGTTGGCTAAGGTGACAATTAGTCTTCCACCTTTATTTTTCTTGCACTTTAATTACTTGTCCATTTAATTACCTTGTCTTGTACCTTATTTACCATTTAATTTCAAGTAAGTGTTTTTAATTTTGTTGCTTTAATATCTATTTACATTTGATCAAGTTTCTTTTCATCAATCTCATTCTACTTTTCTTCTTTTTGGTTCGGCTTAATTTCGGATTAAGCTTGCTTTTGCTTAATCCATTTGCTTATTTTACTAAAAAGTTTATCTTTTTACATTCATCTAAGTTTTTGTATGAGATAAGCTATAAGTTTGACAATCTTATTGACTTGTTTCATACTTAGCTTATTTGAGTTTTCCTAAGTTTTCTAAAAAGTTTCATCTTTTCAAAAGTTTGCTTATTTAGTTTGCTTAATTTTGTGTTTTGAAAAGTTTTTAAATTCAAGCTTATTGCGTTTTTCTTAATCTCGTTTTAAATTAAGTTTTGTTATTTGTTTATATTCAAAAGTGTTTCTTTGGTAGTGCTTATTTTTCTTAGTGCTTATTTTAATTTGCTTATTCTGCTTTTCATCTTTCCATCGTAATGGTATTTACCCAGTACGATCCAACAGGTGCGATCGCATAAACCCTTAGGGTTTCTACTTGCGATCCAGTGTTGCGATCAAGGACTAAGATCGTATTACGATCACACTCCATAATCCCCACTACGATCACTCATTGCGATCGTGGGTACGATCATAGAGTGCGATCTGTTGGTACGATTGTGTTCACGATTTCTACTACGATCCACTTGTTGCGATCGTAGTGGAGTTCGATCACCAAGTACGATCGCTGGGTGCGATCTGTTGTTACGATCACGCGCTACGATCGAAGGTTGCGATCTGGGAGTGCAATCCCTATTTGTTTCCATCGCATTGAGTGCGATCGTGGACTGCAATCAAGCTGCGATCAAGTTGCGATCCAACCACTTCATTGGTTGCGATCGCAGTGCGATCGGATTCATTTCCTTGATTTGTTTTTGCTTTATTTCAAATTTTGTTTTCCCGCCTTTTTAATTGATTTATTTTTTTAGTTTTCAAATTATATTACGTTGTCAAAATTACTTTTGGTCACGCTCTTATTTTTAGTCATTCAATTAATTTACTTTTCAAAGTTTAAATATTGCGCCATTTACATTTAATTAGTTTAGATTTATTTAAGTGCCATTTACTTTTAGTCTAGTTTTAAATTTCCGTCATTCATTTTAAGATTAGATTGTAGAGTTATCTTAATTGTTTTTGCACATTTAATATACTACAACGACACAACACTTTTGTTTCCACCAAAGACAGCTGAGTCGCACATAGAACCTAGATCAATTCGATTAGACCACTAGAACGATAATTTTTAACCTGAGTAAAAGCCAGTTATCAAATGGCGCCGCTGCTGGCTCTTTTCGTAAAGATTAACGGTTTTCTGTGAGAGACGCGTTGCTTTTTGGGATTCGTTCACTTGTGAGCGTTACTTTTCTTGCATAAAAATATTCAAAAAACCATAAAATTAAAAATTGATAAAAAAACCATATAAATTAAAATTTTCAAAAATCCAAAAAGATTTATTGTGTATATATATTGTCTTTGTGTTTGGTTTCTTTTTCTTTTGCATTTTCAGGTGTATGCGTACTAGATCTTCCAAAAAGATTTATTGTGTATTGATGAGACTGTAATTATACATAGTCTCATCGTCCAAATCGGGCTTAAAACGCTTAAAATATCATCAAAATACCCAAAAATGTGCTTGTATTTGTTCATTGTGTATTTTAGGTACGGATATCGTGAAATCAACAAAAGATCACAAGAATGAAGCAAAAACGAACACGGGAAACGAAGCCGCACAAAGAACCGGACCCGAACAATGAATTTCTAAAAATACCCTTGAAGTTTGAAGATTATACAAGTTTGGTCCCTCAAGTTTTGAAGATTGACACTTTATACCCCTAAGAATCTCAAAAGTACTTTGGGGTCCCTAAAGTATTATGACTTGTCAAAAATCAGCCCTTGTGTTGGAAGATGTTACATATTTAATCCTTTTTAATGCTAAAGGACTAATGGTGCAAATGGGGAAGGACTAACTGTGAGAAGGCAGAAGGACTGAGAATGCAAAGTTAATGAATGATAATATAACGAAGGAGGACTTAAACTGCCACATAACCAAACTACTTAACCCATTATCCCTTAAATATCCAACATCCTACCCACAACCCACCAACAGCCCGTCCCTTGTACCCATTTTGTTTAATCAGCCCAAGTCAACTAGTCAAACATAATTAAGGGAGAAAAACACTTTTTTTTCCAGAAAGTATTAAACATTGCTGTTCTTTGTGTTCCCCACCAAGAACCCTAACATATAAATCAAAGGGCTTTCTTAACTACTTGAGGCAAATGAAGATTAACCATAAGGCTATCTCAACCCATGTGATACTTCTCATCCACATCAGCTTATGGACCCCAATTGACAGCTTAGAGGAGTCACGGGATTCCACTTTTGCCAGTGATTGAAGACCATTTAACGTCTATGATGTTATAACGTGATGCCCACAACTTTTCAATGGACAAGATCATTCAGAACCTTCAAGAAGCAATTCAAATTCAGCATATTCTTCAGCATATGCCAAGGGTAATTCTGGAAAAAAAAAGACGTTTTAGGGCTAGGGTTTCACTCCTCTCACTTGTATATATAGGATAGTTATGTAGCAGCAGCCTCTTGTTCCAAAATTTATATTTTTCAACATTCAGTGTAATTTAGTGATTATTTTATAATATAAGATTTGAGTTCCAATTAGTTAAGGTGTTATTTAAATTTCTGTCCATTTATCTTTCAAAGTCTTTTATGTTTTAGGTTTATTCAAATAATTTTCAAAAGAAATTTTGCGAAAGTATTTGAAGACCCATATTGTTGAACTGGTTTTCTTAAGTTATTTGACAACTAATTTTTGAATTAAAGTTTGATCAGGTGTTAAAATTTGTGTTGGTTACCTTTTATTCTTCTAGCAAAATATTTTCCAAGCTCTCATTTTTAAACTGTTTTTATTGATTTTGGTCAAATAAACTAGCTTATTATACAATAAGCCAGCTTATTGTGACCCTCCGTGCTTCACACATTTTGTTTGTTTGTGTTTTTTTATTTGCAGGTCTCAAGGCTTGTAGATTATAGTAGATGCGTAACTGTTGATGTTTGTAGATTTAAGCCAAGCTCATAAGCCGATATTTTTGAAGATAAGCTCCAAGAAGGTGTTGATTATCCTTTGTAGTAAGATTAGGCTGAGTGCTCCACACTTAGACTCAATACAAAGTAAGTTTGAAATTGAGATTTTTACTCGTTGAAAGTTCGTTTTCTCGGTATCTTCTCGAATTGATTTCCAGTTAATTATGTGAGATTAGTTGTTCTTGGTGAAACAAATATTTTTTGGTTTTGGTAAAATAAATGTGCAAGACTTAAAAATAAATCACGAGTAACTAAAACTACAACTAAGTGAAAGGTAAACGGTGCATATTTAAAACGTTAAAAGTAAATGACGTGAAGTTAAATGACGTAAAATTGAAACTTAGCTAAAAGTAAGTTGACAATAAAATAAAAAAATGCAAAAACGAAATTAAAATGAACTGAAAAATAAAATGAGAACAATAAACACTTTAACAAAATTCTAAAACAAAACAACACACTCCATCGGAATACACCCGATCGGAATCCATAAGGATCCGATCGGAATGTACAAGAAGGTCCAGATCGGAAACTATTCCGATCGTTTGATCGGAATATGGGAGATGATAGTGATCGGAATACACACCCGACAACCAATCGGAATGCGTAGAAACATGATGGATCGGAATATAAAGAAACGCTGCTGATCGGAATATAATAAACACCTGCAATCGGAATGAGTAAAACTTAAACCCAATCGGAATATCTAGAAAATAGCGCAGGTCGGAATCCCCTAAACCCTTTTCCGATCTAAAGATCGGAATAAGGTGTGGCTGGTCGGAAAGTATGATCGGAAAGGGGTTTTCCCTTTCCGATTTGGTTCTATGATCCGAAAATAAAGGCAAAGGAAATAAGCTATGGAAATAAGCTCAAACCAAAACTAGGATGAATCAATAATGAAAAGGACAAAATAAGCATGAAAGACAACTTATCCAACGTAAAAGAAACAAACTTTTTGAATCAAAATATAAAAAGATGAACTTTTAAGCACGAAAACATAAATGAACAACACGGATCATATGTAAATCGCACCAAAAGTAAATTAGAATCAAGAAAAGAAGATGAGAGATTAAGACAATAAAAGTAAAGATTAAATATTAAAGAACAATTGATGAAAACTTACTTGAAAATTAAATAATTAAAAGTGCATAACAATTAATTAAAGTGCGAGAAATAAAATGACAAGAAATGAAAATGGTGGAAGAGTGGTTTGTCAAGCCACCAACAACTCTCAACAAATGAGGTTGGTTGGTATTTATAGGGAGATTAGGGAGGAGCTTAGGAAGCTTCCTCCCTCTTTCTTCTTTCTCTTAATTGCGCACTTAGGTCCTTGATCTCTTTAATCTTTTGTTAGTCTTCTTAATACTTGGACTTTGTCTTGGGATTTCTTCAAACTCGTCTTGTATTTTCTTCATAAATAAGACTCGAGTTCTTCGGCTTTTTAGTAAACTTCCGTCTTTTGACTTTTTCTTCAATAAATCTTCAGAATTGGTCTTGGACTTCCGTTCTTTTTACACTTTTGATCTTTCGACTTCATCTTTCGTCTTTTTCTTCGATAAAAGCTCGTGAATGCCGTGTTTTCTCCACTTTTCACCTTTTCGTCCTAAATTACAACAAAAACACAAACCACGCATAATTCCGACATAAATGACATAAATTACACGTTTTGGCTCGGTTATTATTGTAATTAAGTGGTAAAAAGGATGGGTGTTTTCACACCTATCAAATCCCCTACACTTAACCATTGCAATGTCCTCATGCAATGCATTAGTTACAAAGCAAGATTACATTTTCCATCATAATCAATCCACGTTGGCCTTTATTAAAGAAATAGAAAATTATAAACATACAAAGTAGAGAAATCAAAAACATACCTTGGGTTTTGAAAATGTCGTGAATGATCATCATCCTCAAGTTTCACGTTCCCCATACCAAGCTTAAAAACGAGATCATTGTTATTATAAGTTAGCAAACTATCACGAACTCATGTGGGCCAATTACTCACTTAGACTCCCTTATTCCTAGGGGTATCTCTTATATTTTATTATTGTCTTGAATGATCACGAGGATGCATTGTTTGACTTATTTCGATAGTTATTTAGTCTGAAAATAAAGTGAACGATTTAATCAATAGTTAGCCAAAGGACCAAATCTTTTAAAACTGCTTCTCGGGACCTCATAAAGTTCATATCTTGGCATAACTCGCTTCGCGATTTGAGACCTTTCTCGGACCGATATTTGGCAGCGACTTCATACTTCAAATCTTGAGAGACGTTCATGAAATAATGGTCTTCTCTTTATATAGGAATTTCTTCACTTGAAGTTTTGAGAGATTCATACTTGGACCATGACTTCTTCATTTTTCTCCAATCTTTATTTTGGACTTTGATATACATCGATCCGCCTCCTTTTATGACTTGGATCTATTCATCCTCATACCTTGTTAGGGTCTTTTCGGATACATTTTTCCATGACTTTTGGGGAGTTTTTGCTTTTCGTCGTGTGTCTTGATCCTTCATATAGATTTTCGATAAATGATTCCTCACATCACTTTTGGATATTTAGCAACAAAATGTAGCCCTCATGCCTTGTTAGGGCCTTTTCGGACTCGCCAATCCTCGCATCCCGCTTCAATAAGTTATGCCTTGGCTATGAACTCTAATCCGTACCGAGCAACTTTTAAACGATCTGGGGATAGAAGCTAAGTAACCTTTTAAATCGTACAACCTTATTTATTAGCAGATAAATTTATTAACAAGCGGAGGGAGAATAGGCTTATAATTAACTCACATAAATTCACGAAAGAATACCAAACTTATAATTGACTCTATCATCTCTCGTTCTCCACAGTTTAAAATCTCAAGGAATGAGACTCGTGGATGCTTAGCCTATTAAGTCAAAGTTTTGGGTTTTCGAGTCGCCTATAGGATCTTGCAACTTCTTAGACTTTTTCAAGTTTAGAAATCGCATTTTAAAGTTCCCTTGATAAACGACTCTCTAGGATCAATTATAGGAACTTGCGAAAAGTTCTTGTTCTTAACCCGTGAGAGTTAAGACTTTCGCGTTTTATAGCTCCCTAAATAAAAGCCTAGCTAAACTTGACTTAAACACGTTAAGGATACTAGCTAGAGTAAACTTAGGTAAGTAAACTCGGGTTGAGTCAAAATGTTCACGACTAAGAAAAATCTAAAACCACTTTATTGAAAATTTATTCTAGCAATGGAAAGAAACTAAACATGATAAAGGAAAGTACAATTATACAACTAGGCCAAAATAGATTAAAAATTTTGAAAAATGTCGAAAAATTTGATTTTCCGGTTAAAATGAGGACAAATACAAGGAAAAGAACCACTGAACTTTGATAGAAGTCCCCCTACACTTGAGATAAACATTGTCCTCAATGTTTAAGCATGTGGGAGTAAACTCCCCTACACTTAGGACATTGTGCACTTTGTTTAAATCTCGCTAAGGAAGAGACAACTAAAGAGATTCCTATTTTAATATTTGAGAAAATATAAAATAGTGAATCGAAAAGAGTTTAGGATAGAACCGGGGAGAAGGGAACACGGAGTCACGGTTCGTCAAAAGTCATCAAGAGTGTGTCTTTGAAGCTCTAATCCCTGCACATGATAAGAAAGAAAGCAAGAAACACCACGGGGCTCCCCCTACACTTATGGTGAAAACAGGTAAAGATAGATAAGTGGGTTGCCTCCCAAAAAGCGCTTGTTTTTGTTAACCGAGTCACGAGCCTGACTCGTCCCCGAATTAAATAGTCCATGGGGAAGCCTCGAATGTGATACCGGGATCAAAGACCTTGTCCTCGTTCCCGGTTGACATCAACAAAGGAGAGGCGGGGGGATAAGTCTTGAATGGGAGAAAAACCCTTTCAACATACGAGAAGTATGTGAATTCAAGATCCACGGGAGGTGGGGTGGGTAGAGTAAGCACATTGTCCTCCCCCAAAGACAATGGATACTGAGCAAGCGGCAAAGCCGTATTGTTATCAATCATAGCATAATCAATGTCACCTCCCGGGTCAAAGCACTCATCCTCATGAACGTTAATCTCTTCGATTTCTTCATCATAGATAGGTGCGTCAAACCAAGGTTTGTCGTTTCCATCATTGAGGATTTCAGAAACTCGCTCGAAAAGATCACGATCAAGTACGAAACCATCATTCATTTGTGGGGATTGTTGATAAGTTAAATCCGCACGAATGTGGTAAACGTAATTCTCAGTGGAGGAGTGTGGATTAGGTAACTCCTCGAGAATAGGATGATTGGTCAAGTGAGTTGGTTCGTCATTATTATGAAAAATAAGACGCTCCAACTCATCAAGTTCGGCATCGATGTTGGAAAAATCGACCTTGCTTGTAGGAGGAGGCGGAGGTAAAAGAGCTAGCTCTCGTTCGATAATTTCCGCAATCTCAGGCTCGAATTGGAATTCATCATTAAAAGCGACCTCATCCTTACCTTCAAAAGTCGGAATATCACAAACCTCATCAAAGAATTCTTCAAGACCAAAATCACGAATCTCACTCGAAGTATCACCATCCTTAGACGAATTGGTGTTATCAAGAATAGGAGTAGTAATCTCAGAAGATGGGTTGAGATCATAGACATCATCCTCGTCATCATCATAATAGTATGGATACACTGGAGGAGGAGTATAAGTCTCGATATTCGATATTTGCTCCTGTCATTGATCCTCTTGATATTTTTCGATGAACTTGTTCCAAGATTCTTGAATCTGTTGAACTTGCTTAACCAGATTGTCCCGTTGTTCATTGGGGCTCAATTGTTCGAAGGAGGGTTGAGGATCGATGATGTGTTGTGGGGGTTCAAAATGTTGAAAACCTGAATTATAGCATGGTTGTGGCTCATAGTAGTTCATCGGTGGAGAAGAATTAGAAACCGGGTTTGGTTCATAATAATCCATTGGTGAAGAAAATTGAGGACACGGATTTTGCTCATAATAATTCATTGGTTGACAATAAGAAGAATCATGAGGACCCCACAAGTTTGGCAAGAAGGGTAAGGAGAAAAGTCAGGTGCGTCTTGTGGATAGCTATTTTCATTGTCATAATTGTACCCCGGTTCTTGCCCGTGACCATACGGGTATTGAACCGGGCACGAAACATGCCAATGAGAATCGCTTCCACAATAGATGCACGGGGAAACAGGAGGTGGGTTCAAAAAGAATGAATTAGTCGAGTTGCACAAGGGACAAAATCCGTTTTGTATGTAGTCGATATCATTGCCACACCGCTCACATGTACACCATTGACAAGAGTTGTTCCCAGATAATTGTTTCCCACACCGGACGCAATGGACATAAAAATCCATAAAGAAAGATAGATAAGCAAGAAGAATATTTTTGTGCAAAACTTTGAAAAAGAAATGCTTTTTACGATTTTTCAAATGTTTTTGGATTTTTGAAAATTTTTTATACGAAAAATAACGTTCACAAGTGAACGGATCCCAAAAGCCAACGCTTCTCTCACAAAAAACTTTCGATCCTCACGAAAAGAGCCGGCAGCGGCGCCATTTAATAACTGTGATGTTACCACCAAAAGTATCAAAGTTCAAGTTCGTTATAGTTCCGAATCTTTTCGAATTGAAAACCGGTCTAAAGTGCGACTCAATCGTCTTTTGGTGAATCAAAGGTTTGGTTGATTTGTTTGTTTTAATCTATTAGCAAGAAATTAAGGTGTCGTTGAGTAAATGGAAGTTAAAAGATTAATATTGAAATGAAAAGTAAAATAATGCATAAAACTTAAAAGGTGACAATGGAAAAATGCTAACTCACTAAATTAAACTAACACTTGGAAAATTTTCAGAAAAATAAAAGGTACTATATGAAAGTTATATCGAAAGAAACCAAAAACAACCAAAAGGGAACCCGATCGGAATGTATTCCGATCGGATGGTCGGAATGGGGGAAGAAGTAACACAATCGGAATATTAGATAAAAGGGGTCAATCGGAAAACAATTAACAATCTCAATCGGAATACAGGGCAAAGGAACGATCGGAATACGAGCGAAACACCCCAATCGGAATACGCAAGGAGGTTCAGATCGGAAAGGGAAGTTGGGTGCCGTCGGAATGGAGGAGTTGGGTCCCTGTCGGAATATGCACCAATCGGAAAGGGGTTTACCACCCTTTCCGAAAATAATGGAAAACGGTTAGGAGGGGACACCCGGTCGGAAAGCCAATCGGAAAAGGGAGTTAAATCACCTCCTAAAATTGTGGAAATCGGTTTAGTAAGTTAATAAACTATAGTTGAGAGCTTATCACAACACTAACCCGAATCAATGCTTAAAACGGATCAAATAAGCACTAGAATCAACTTATCAACCCGAAATCAAACAACTTTTTGTATCAAACATTAAAAACATCAACTTTTTAATAAACTTTTTAATAAGAAAAGTAAGATAATCATAAAAATAAGCCAATAAGCACAAAAGTCTTAAAGCTTAATCAAATGAAAACTTATAAAATGAACAAAAGATTAAATTTTTAGCATGAAATCAATTAGAACAACACGGATCACATGATAATCACACCAAAATCAATCTTAAATCAAAGAAAAGTAGAATGAGATTAAGAAATAAAAGCTTAAAATGGAACTTTGATTAATGAAAAATAAGCATACAAAAGTGTTAATCTTGAAAGATTAGAAATAAAAGATGAACTAGTGAGAGAAAGTTTAAGACTTTCTCTCTCTAAAAACTAAAAAGTGAAAAATTAACTAAAAACTCTAACCACCCTCCTAATGACTATTAGGAGGGTATTTATAGGGAAGGTGGAAGGAGTGCATGTGTTGCATCTTCTCTCTTGCTTTCTTCACGTTTTCTCGACTCGACTTTAATTCTTCGTCTTTGTCGTCTCGGGATTTGAACTTGTCTCTTTAATTTTCTTCTCCTATTAGACTTAAGTTCTTCAACTTCGTTAAACTTCCGTCTCTTGACTTTTTCTTCGATAAATCTTCAGAATAGGCCTTGGACTTCCGTTCTTTTTGCACTCTTGATCTTTTGACTTTGTCTTTTTCCCGTTTTCTTCAGTAAAAGCCCGTGAAAGCCCGTGTTTTCTTCCTTTTTCATATTTTGGTCCTAAAACACAATAAAAACACAAACCACGCATAATTCCGACTTTTACGACATAAATCACACGTTTTGGTCTTGTTATTATTGGAAATAAGTGGTAAAAGGATAAGTGTTTTCACACTTATTAAATCCCCTACACTTGACCATTGCGATGCCCTCATGCAATGCATTAATTTTAAAGCACGGTTTACATTCTCCATCATAAATAACCCACCTTGGCCTTTATTGAATACTAAACATAATAGATAGAAATAAGTAAAGAAATTAAAAACTTACATTGGGTTTTGGCGGCCATGAACGTTTATCGAGATTTTTACTCGTTGAAAGTTCGTTTTCTCGGTATCTTCTCGAATTGATTTCCAGTTAATTATGTGAGATTAGTTGTTCTTGGTGAAACAAATATTTTTTGGTTTTGGTAAAATAAATGTGCAAGACTTAAAAATAAATCACGAGTAACTAAAACTACAACTAAGTGAAAGGTAAACGGTGCATATTTAAAACGTTAAAAGTAAATGACGTGAAGTTAAATGACGTAAAATTGAAACTTAGCTAAAAGTAAGTTGACAATAAAATAAAAAAATGCAAAAACGAAATTAAAATGAACTGAAAAATAAAATGAGAACAATAAACACTTTAACAAAATTCTAAAACAAAACAGCACACTCCATCGGAATACACCCGATCGGAATCCATAAGGATCCGATCGGAATGTACAAGAAGGTCCAGATCGGAAACTATTCCGATCGTTTGATCGGAATATGGGAGATGATAGTGATCGGAATACACACCCGACAACCAATCGGAATGCGTAGAAACATGATGGATCGGAATATAAAGAAACGCTGCTGATCGGAATATAATAAACACCTGCAATCGGAATGAGTAAAACTTAAACCCAATCGGAATATCTAGAAAATAGCGCAGGTCGGAATCCCCTAAACCCTTTTCCGATCTAAAGATCGGAATAAGGTGTGGCTGGTCGGAAAGTATGATCGGAAAGGGGTTTTCCCTTTCCGATTTGGTTCTATGATCCGAAAATAAAGGCAAAGGAAATAAGCTATGGAAATAAGCTCAAACCAAAACTAGGATGAATCAATAATGAAAAGGACAAAATAAGCATGAAAGACAACTTATCCAACGTAAAAGAAACAAACTTTTTGAATCAAAATATAAAAAGATGAACTTTTAAGCACGAAAACATAAATGAACAACACGGATCATATGTAAATCGCACCAAAAGTAAATTAGAATCAAGAAAAGAAGATGAGAGATTAAGACAATAAAAGTAAAGATTAAAGATTAAAGAACAATTGATGAAAACTTACTTGAAAATTAAATAATTAAAAGTGCATAACAATTAATTAAAGTGCGAGAAATAAAATGACAAGAAATGAAAATGGTGGAAGAGTGGTTTGTCAAGCCACCAACAACTCTCAACAAATGAGGTTGGTTGGTATTTATAGGGAGATTAGGGAGGAGCTTAGGAAGCTTCCTCCCTCTTTCTTCTTTCTCTTAATTGCGCACTTAGGTCCTTGATCTCTTTAATCTTTTGTTAGTCTTCTTAATACTTGGACTTTGTCTTGGGATTTCTTCAAACTCGTCTTGAATTTTCTTCATAAATAAGACTCGAGTTCTTCGGCTTTTTAGTAAACTTCCGTCTTTTGACTTTTTCTTCAATAAATCTTCAGAATTGGTCTTGGACTTCCGTTCTTTTTACACTTTTGATCTTTCGACTTCATCTTTCGTCTTTTTCTTCGATAAAAGCTCGTGAATGCCGTGTTTTCTCCACTTTTCACCTTTTCGTCCTAAATTACAACAAAAACACAAACCACGCATAATTCCGACATAAATGACATAAATTACACGTTTTGGCTCGGTTATTATTGTAATTAAGTGGTAAAAAGGATGGGTGTTTTCACACCTATCAAAGTTTCTATACCTTTTTATCTTTTTTCTGTCAGAAATTCATGTGCCTATGTGATTCACTGCTTATCTCTGCTTATTTGACGATTGATCTTATTTATTTTGATTATTTGCTTCTAATTTTGTGATTTATTTGCATGAGTATTGTCTAATCTTATAAAATGCTTTGTTAGATTTTATTTTCTGTCCGAAATCTAGTGTTTGGATTAGCGTGATATTTTGTTAACGACTTAAGAGTAGGCTTCAAGTTTGATTGCCTTAGTTGTTTGAGGTGTAGTAGAGATAAAATCAGCTTTTACTTTTTACTAAAACACAAAAATCCTCGATTTGATTTGAACAGTAGGTACTTGATTAGAACAGTAGGTGCTTGATTCGCCTAATTTGATGTTACTAGTGTTGTCGTTGCTTGATTGCTGTTTGATTTCAATTGTATTAGTGTTACTTAGGACCTTGAAGTATTTGCTTTTAAGTGCGTTACAGTTTTGCTCAAATCTGCCTACTTTTAGTTCATAAGTTCGGCGTATATTGAAGTAATTTGTATCTGCACCTTGCATATTTGTTTTTGCTATTTTCAGTTGATGTTTAAGCTTGTTTTTCCTTTGTTGTTTGATACCTTCAAGGTTCTAGTTGGAACTTTAGGCTACTGATCACTAGGCTTCAAATTTATGTTCACTTTTGTTCATTAGTTGCTTATATCTTAGGCATAGTACACCAGTAGGTAGAACTAATTTTTTTGGAGTTCTTAGGATATGAAATTTAGTTATCAAGTAGTTTAGTTGGTGGAGTTTTTATGTTCTAAGGAATTTTAAGGTTAGGTGTTCATTATGTGGCTTAGAAATAAGACCAAAAGTGCTTCATTAGTCTTTGGCTGTGCATTTGTACTACATACCTGCTGCATATATTAGCTTCTCTTGTTTCTTTTTAGTTTGACCTAAGTTTGTGATTTCTGTGTTCACTCTTGCGTTTATATTGCTCATATATCACACATAAGTCAGCTGCTTATGTGTGATAATTGATATTATTCCAAAAAGCTAATAAAAAAAATTAAACATTGCAAAAAGAAGTGGCAGCGGGGTCTCGAACCCATGACCCCTGCAAAAACTCTGGACGCAGCAAACAACTCTTGAACCATCTGTGCTACACGTTTTCTTTTTACTTACTTTCATTCTTCTTTAATACTTTGTACTATTTCGGTTAATAAGCTGATAAAAAACAAAAAAAGTGTCACAGGTGGGGATAGAACCCACGACCCCTCTGCTGCCACCAGACGCATCAACATACGCAACATTACCATCTGATCTGTTGACAATTTTGGTTATACTTATTTTCATCTTTATTTTATACATTGTTTTATTTAGTGTACTCAGCTTATAAGCTGATAAGAAAAATAAAGAACAAAAAGTTGTTAAGGGGATTCAAACCCCTGCCTCAGGTCACAAACCAAACGCAACATCACTCCATGACCATCTGCTCTATGGTCTCTTTTGTTTCTTAGCTTCTTTTATTTTTCTTTTATATGCTTTTTGCTTTTCTTTTCTTTTTCTAGTTTTTTTTATATACTTGTTGTAGCTTATTCACAGCTTATAAGTAGCTTATTCTTGCAGCTTATATTTTTCATTAAGTCTTTTCATCTTTATCTACCTTCAGTATTTTTTTGTATTTTTTTTTTAAAATCATTTAATATTTTCTAAAGCATTTAATTAGTTTAATTTATTTAATTCATAAAAAAATATTGAAAAGTAAAAAAAAAGTCATTCCTTTTTTAAAATTTTCTTTTGTCATATAGGACGTAGAAAAAAATAAATTGGTTTTTGTAAAGTTTAAAATTTGATATTTTGCTTTAATATCGCGTTTTTTTTTGTTTTCGTACTATTTTCGTTCAAATTCGTAAAGTTGTTTTTTTTTAGCCCATTTGTTTGACATAAAATAATTTGTATTATCCTTTTTAAGTTTATAAAGTTTATTTTTATTTAAGTTTTCAAATAAGTTTTTATTTTGTCTTTTTCTTAGCTAGTTTTATTTTTAGATTTTTTTAATTAAATTTAAAAATTAATATAAATTAATTTAAAAGTTTTCAATTTTTTGGTCTGCGTAGTTTTCTTAGTTAGACTTTTTAGGTGTTTTTAGATATTTTTAATAATTATTTAGGTGAAATTTTTCGTTGGGTCGCGTTTTTCCGTTTGTACGTTTAGGCGTTTTCGACCGTTTTGAGCGTAACTCGTCTCCTTTTTCCCTTTTTTCGTCTTTCCAAAAACGTAATCTCTCAATTAAATACGTCTATAATTGTTGGCTAAACACCATACCTCCACCGAGAACGAACTCGATTATTCGTCTTTACGTTTTTCCTAAAACGTATTGATTAATACTTACCGCGACTTTTGTGTTCCTTTGTTTTTCACTAAAATAAAGTATATACAAAAATACCACATCACCAAATGGCGCCGCTGCCGGGGAGGTGTGTTTAGCCATATTTATTTATCGTGTTTATTTGAGTGTTTACGTTTTTATCGTAAATACTTCTTTTTATTTTTCTATACTATTAGCCATAGAAATAAATAGTGTTAAATAGAACTCTATTAACACAAAATCGTTTTCTCGTTTTTATTGTCCATAATATATTGTATTTACGTAGAACAATTAACACACAATAATTATCCAAATACGCGAGAAATCGCACCTCAATAGTTGAGCGTTCCGGTCACTATTGTTGTATCGAATTCAAACGAAATCAAAGGCAAAATAGATAAATACTCTTAATTGGTTTAATCTCGATAAATACAAACTATAAGGTGGGTATAAGGCGGTTGTATTTCACGACCTAAGGAAAAAAGGCTCTTAAGTGCTTCGCGCCGCCTCATTTTCTCCGCTCGCTTGTGCGTATTTTGAAAGTGACGATTAATTAGGGGTTTGCCACATCAAGTATTATTAATCTATTTTTGTGAGTTTTAATTATTGAACCTCGAAACGTTTTGGCGTTCCGCCAACGTTTCAAAGTCGACGAGGGTTTTTACTTCACGTAATTGCCTTCACTCCTCTTGGATTCATTAATCGAGACCTTTAATTAGTGGATAGTTTTTGTAGATTAATTTCTACGTAATACACCAAAATTCCAAAAAAAAATTAAAAAATAAAAAGCACAAAAATAATCTTCTACATTCCCTCTAATTTCATAATTCTCTTCTTTCACCCTCTATAACGTTTAATTCTCGTAACACCGTTCTCGTTGCATCATGTCGAATCATGGTGGTTATTACTCGTGTCCATATTGTGGAGGCCCGCCCGATGGTGCCAATTGTTTTAATTGTAAGGTTATTGGAGGTCGAGAGGGTTATATCTATAACTCCGCTCCACGTGGTCTTGGTGACAATTTTCAATCTTACGACCAAGATCACCCATCGTCTTCGTTCTACTCGTCATATGATTCGTCTTTTTGTTGTGATCAAAATCAAAATGATGAAATGAATCAAAACGCTTTTTATGACTATGTGAGACGCAATAATGCAAACTTAATGATGATTCAAGAACAAGTTAGGAACCTTAAGGAACATCACGAAAAACAATTGGAAACTCAAAAGGAATTTTACTTAAAGGAAATGGTGCCGCTTTTAAAGAACAAGAACGTTTATCTGACCTACTTGACGAGAGATGGAATAAAGGTATTGATAAAGTTGTGGAGGCTTACACTATTAGGCAAAATGAACTTCTTTCAACGATTGAGACCTTAGAAAAAAAAGTAGTTTCATACGAGTCGAGTTCTTCATCGAACGTCACCAATCCTAATCTCGAGGGAGAGGTTCAAGTTATTTCGACTCCTAAGACTCGTACGTCTCGTATTGATCCCAATCTCTCGAATTTTAGAGTCGTGCAACCTTCGTCGTCTTGCAAAAACGTTGAGGAAACAAAAACGTCATCCAACGAAGTTTTGAAAAATGTTTTTGAAAGTAAACCAAAGGAAAAACTCGTAGGATACTTGGGATATTTAAATCTTGTACCTTCTAAACCTAATTTTTCTAATGAGGATGAAATTATTGAGGATTTTCTAAATCAATATACACTTAATTTTGACAAAGAAATTCCATTAAATGATTTTAAAAAAGAAAAATGTGAAAAGGTTTTAAAGGAAATCGTTGAACCCTCGTTTTTACAAGATGAACGAAAATTAATTCCGAAGGGGCGTGTTAGTAGTTTTGCTAAAATGTTTGAAAACCCACGTTCGATCCCTTCAAAGAACAAAGTTGAAACCGTCAAGGCAAAATCGTCACGAGACGAGCCTTTTACTCCTAATCCCACACCGTGTGAGATTTTGGATTTATCGTGTGAGAAGTCCGCCGATGGCCTTGCTCACATCGATACGTTTTTCGATGTTGAGGTCGTAACGACAAAGGCAAAATCTTCAATCGAAGAGCCTTCTATTCCTAGTTTCACGATGGTTGGAGCTAGCGACTCGACTATCGATAAATTGATTTCCAAACCTCTTCCACGAGGAAGAGAAGACGTTTTTGATCCCGATGGAGACTTTTCCGAGATCAAACGTATTCTTGATGACCCACCTTCGATTTTCGAGTTTGATGAGGACCGTTGCGTTAGCCCGGAGGGGGATGTTTTATTAGTCGATTCACATTTTAAAAATTCAAATCCTCCTCCCGCCTTCAAGATAAATGTGAAAATTTTAAGTGTGCCTAGAATTGTTTTGGAAACACCAAATATTTTCAATTTAATCAACTCGGGTTTTCGTAACAAAGAGTTTAAAAATGAAAAAGGAAAAGATTTTACAAGTGATTTGAAATTTTTTCCAAAGATAACTCCGTCATCACCTCGCTTAATTGAGCTTGCTACAAACGCGTCTACTTCTTTTGACGACGTTTTGTGTGGATCTAGTATGGGGGAAGCCCCATTTGTTCCCTCACACTCCTCCACCGAGAACGAACTCGATTATTCGTCTTTACGTTTTTCCTAAAACGTATTGATTAATACTTACCGCGACTTTTGTGTTGCTTTGTTTTTCACTAAAATAAAGTAAATTACCAAGGAAATCAAAGGAATTATAACAAAGGTAATTACCAAAGTGGAAATGGGCAAATTTCAAATCAAAACCAAAACCGTGATTTTCAAAACAAGCCCCAAGGTTTTCAAAACGATCACACCAAAAATCTTCAAGGAGAGTTTTTGAGTTATGCTAAGGCTAATGATGCTAAGTTTGATAATATGCAACGTGAAATGGTTAGCTTAAGATCCGAGTTGAAAAACGAGCTTAAAAACGAACTTGCTAATGAACTTAAAACTCATGCTAATAAAATGGAAGGAAATGTCACACGACTCCAACAAAATCAACAAAAAATGGAGCAAGCACAACATGAGATTAAGCAAGAGTTGTTAAAAGCGGATGCTAGGCAATCTAAGTTTGAAGACCGTATGGCTAAAATGTTTGAAGCTATCATGTGTAAGCCCTATTCTTCGGGTGGTCTTCCTAGTGATACCATCGTGAACCCGAAAGGAGAATTGAAGGTTATTACTACTCGTAGTGGTAAAACTTTCAAAGAACCCATTTCTCGTCCAAGTACTTCTATGGAGAAGGAAAAAGAGAAAGAACCCGAGGTTGTGGTTGAAAAGGAGCACATTACAATCCCACGAAGTACCGCTCAAACCACACCTACGGTTGAACCCACACCCATCATGGAACCCGAGATTCCAAGGCCGATGCCTATGCCTAATTTGCCCCAACCCACACCACCTTTACCCTACCCATCAAGACGAAACAAGGAAAAGGCACAAGAACGAAATAATTATCAATTTGAACTCTTTATGAAAATGTTTCGTGACTTGCATTTTAATATAATTTTTGCCGACGCCTTAGTCATGATGCCTCGATTTGCCGCGAACTTCAAAAGTATGTTGAATAACAAAGAGAAATTGCAAAAATCGTCTAGTTGTTCATCGGTTTTTCTAAGCCGCATACCTCAAAAAGTCGGTGATCCTGGAAAGTTTTTAATCCCATGTGCTATCCAAGACATGGAAGAATGCTACGCCTTGGCCGATCTTGGTGCTAGTATTAATTTGATGCCTCTTGAGATTTTTAAATCGCTCAATCTTCCAAATCTCACTCCTTCAAGAATGTCAATCGAAATGGCCGATCATTCTACGATTCTAGCTTGTGGAGTTGTCGAGGACGTCTTTGTGAAAGTTGGAAAGTTCTACTACCCTGTAGACTTTATTGTTGTTGATATTCCCATCGATCCTAAAGTTCCGTTAATTTTAGGTCGATCTTTTTTGGATACCTCGAGAGCACTCATCGATGTGCATGCAAGAAAAATCACTCTTCGTTTCAATGAGGAAGAACTTGTCATTAATGCAACCCTAAACTCCACTATTTCTCATGTTTATTCTATCACATCTTTGTACAATGTCAATCCCATCAAAAACATTTGTCAAAAGATTTCCAATAGAGTTTTAGGAGTTGTTAAAAAAAATGAAGTTCCGTCCCCTCCGCCGATGGAGGTTAAGAGTGTTAAGCCTATGATTCCAATCTCGAGTGATTCTTCGGATGATGAATACGTTGATCCCGATGGGGAGGTTTTCTTCGTCGATAAACGTTTTGAGAACTTGCCACCACCTAAGCCAAAAAGATTTCAAAATGTGAGAATTTTTAGTGTAACTAACATTGTTTTAGATACACCAAATATTTTTGACATAATCAAATCGGGTTTTCACAAGGAGAGTGTTAAAGATGAAAAAGGAAAAGATTTTGAATTTAATTTAAAAGATTTTTCTACAATTCTAACTCCGTCATCACCGCGTGTCTTGAGTACTACAAGCTCGTCTTCTCCTTTTGACGATGCTTTGTGTGGACCTAGTGTGGGGGAAGCCCCTTATGTTCCCTCCCCTTTCTCCACCGAGGACGAGATTTTTGACCCCGGTATCACGTTTAAGATAAAATCTCGGTCTTTTACCGAAGTAGTCACTAGAAATCCTTTCTACACTTACGGTGAGAGTTTACCTCGAGTAACTCGATTTTTATGCCCAACCAATGTCCCACCCTTCTCTTCTTATGCTATTTTCTTGTGTCCCTTTGGGACGATGTTACTTGAAGTCGTGTTGTTTCGTTTATCATCCGAAAACGAAGACACGATCTTTGATCCCGGTATAGAGGTTTTGCCTTTATACACGGTTGCTTTTGGGCCTTGATTACATGTAAGTCCCACCAAATGACCGAACCATGATTATCCCTAAATGATCACATTTATGGGGATTCAAGTCGAGCTTTTGAATCGGTTATAAAAAACAAGGTGCCTCGTGGGGGAGACCCATGCTTATCCATGTAAATATTATTGCTTTTTAGTTAACCTAATGAGGGGATTTGTGCCCTTCCAACCTTTGTTCCGTGGTTGTTTGTGAATTGTGATTTTTAGATGATCATCTTCACGATTGGAGCCTCTCGTGTTCGTTTTACGTGAGCACTCGATCGTTTGCTTTGAATAATTTCTCGATATCCAAATGATATATCCTTTGATGTTCTAACCTTAGGTTTATAGCACACTTTATAAACGGTTTTAAATTTAACGGTTACACCCTTTCCATGCTAGATTAGGCATTCGACTTCGTCTCTAGTATGGGGGTGTTTACACCCCTAGACTCGAAACATTGAGGACAATGTTTAGTTTTAGTATGGGGGGTGAGTAGATACTTCACCTTGCTTACGTGAACACGCTATCCAATATTCATCTTTTTGTTATCGTTTTGTTGCAAATAAGGCTAAAAATGGCCATATTTTAAAATTTTTCTTGTTTTTCATAAGTGTTTAAGACACGAATGTAGGTTTTCCGATGGTGAGAACGAGAGTAATTTTTGACTCGACCGTGCGTGTTGAGCACTTAGCTTCGATTCCTTAACTTTTTAGGCTAAGTCTCTTAAATGAGGACGAGAAATGATAGAGTTATTTATAAGTCTCGTAATCGTCACGATCTTATGTGTAGTAATTATTAGCTTATTCTCCCAACGCTTTTGCATAAATAAATTGTTAATAAATATTGATTTGGCGGTTTAGTCACTATTGTTGGTTTCTAATTTGTTTTGGTAGCTTCCATGTAATTAAATTGGGAAAACATTAAGGTATCGCCAGCGTCACGGTTTTGAAGTATTGGCACCCGAATAATCGAAAGCTTCACCTAATAATAAGATTTCAAGTGCTCACCTAAATTAAGCAAAAAATTGAAGCTCACAAGGCCGAAAAATCTATGCCCAAATTGAAAGTGAATCAAGCCTTAATCTTCGAAGCTTTAAAGATCCAAAATTCGCTTTAGCGTGAGGATATACGTCTTTGGCTAATAAAACCACCGATGAGGCGGATAATAAAAGGCAAGGCAAGACCGAAGTCATAATAAAAGCTTCATGGCGAAGTTGAATAAAAGATGGAGGTAAACCAAAGATAATAAGGCCCTTCCGTTAGGGGGCGTATAAAAGTCTTGGTAATAAGTCTCATGTTCAAAACCGTTATAAAACCGTGTTTATCGATCCTTCTTGTTGACTTAATTTTTTGACATCGTTGTCTATTAGGATGAATTATTAATTTAATGATTTTGGTTACACCGTTAAGACACTATTTTTAGACTTAATCTCTATTCACGCATAAGTCAATGATGTATCCTCATGATCATTAAGACAAAAATAAAATATAAGAGATACCAAGTAGGAATAAGGGAGTTTAGGTTCGTAATTAAAACTCATGAGATGTGAACGTGTTGCTAACTTATAATAACAATGATCTTGTTACACGCTTAGCATGGAATCAAGTGAAAATCGAGGACGACGAAATTATTTCTAACGAAGCATTCACGTGTTCTTGTTCTATGATCCCAAAAGTCACTTAATCGTGATGAAAACAATACATTATGTCTAAAACGCGTGTAGTAGTTTATTTAAATTTATGTCATCAATAAAAGTCATCACAAAATGAATTTTGGAAGTGCTATGATACTTAATTCTAGCATTGCGTGGGGACACGGCAATGGTTTAGTATGGGGGAGTGATGAGACTGTAATTATACATAGTCTCATCGTCCAAATCGGGCTTAAAACGCTTAAAATATCATCAAAATACCCAAAAATGTGCTTGTATTTGTTCATTGTGTATTTTAGGTACGGATATCATGAAATCAACAAAAGATCACAAGAATGAAGCAAAAACGAACACGGGAAACGAAGCCGCACAAAGAACCGGACCCGAACAATAAATTTCTAAAAATACCCTTGAAGTTTGAAGATTATACAAGTTTGGTCCCTCAAGTTTTGAAGATTGACACTTTATACCCCAAAGAATCTCAAAAGTACTTTGGGGTCCCTAAAGTATTATGACTTGTCAAAAATCAGCCCTTGTGTTGGAAGATGTTACATATTTAATCCTTTTTAATGCTAAAGGACTAATGGTGCAAATGGGGAAGGACTAACTGTGAGAAGGCAGAAGGACTGAGAATGCAAAGTTAATGAATGATCATATAACGAAGGAGGACTTAAACTGCCACATAACCAAACTACTTAACCCATTATCCCTTAAATATCCAACATCCTACCCACAACCCACCAACAGCCCGTCCCTTGTACCCATTTTGTTTAATCAGCCCAAGTCAACTAGTCAAACATAATTAAGGGAGAAAAACACTTTTTTTTCCAGAAAGGATTAAACATTGCTATTCTTTGTGTTCCCCACCAAGAACCCTAACATATAAATCAAAGGGCTTTCTTAACTACTTGAGGCAAATGAAGATTAACCATAAGGCTATCTCAACCCATGTGATACTTCTCATCCACATCAGCTTATGGACCCCAATTGACAGCTTAGAGGAGTCACGGGATTCCACTTTTGCCAGTAATTGAAGACCATTTAACGTCTATGATGTTATAACGTGATGCCCACAACTTTTCAATGGACAAGATCATTCAGAACCTTCAAGAAGCAATTCAAATTCAGCATATTCTTCAGCATATGCCAAGGGTAATTCTGGAAAAAAAGAAGACGTTTTAGGGCTAGGGTTTCACTCCTCTCACTTGTATATATAGGATAGTTATGTAGCAGCAGCCTCTTGTTCCAAAATTTATATTTTTCAATATTCAGTGTAATTTAGTGAATTTTTGATAATATAAGATTTGAGTTCCAATTAGTTAAGGTGTTATTTAAATTTCTGTCCATTTATCTTTCAAAGTCTTTTATGTTTTAAGTTTATTCAAATAATTTTCAAAAGAAATTTTGCGAAAGTATTTGAAGACCCATATTGTTGAACTGGTTTTCTTAAGTTATTTGACAACTAATTTTTGAATTAAAGTTTGATCAGGTGTTAAAATTTGTGTTGGTTACCTTTTATTCTTCTAGCAAAATATTTTCCAAGCTCTCATTTTTAAACTGTTTTTATTGATTTTGGTCAAATAAACTAGCTTATTATACAATAAGCCAGCTTATTGTGACCCTCCGTGCTTCACACATTTTGTTTGTTTGTTTTTTTTTATTTGCAGGTCTCAAGGCTTGTAGATTATAGTAGATGCGTAACTGTTGATGTTTGTAGATTTAAGCCAAGCTCATAAGCTGATATTTTTGAAGATAAGCTCCAAGAAGGTGTTGATTATCCTTTGTAGTAAGATTAGGCTGAGTGCTCCATACTTAGACTCAATACAAAGTAAGTTTCTATACCTTTTTATCTTTTTTCTGTCAGAAATTCATGTGCCTATGTGATTCACTGCTTATCTCTGCTTATTTGACGATTGATCTTATTTATTTTGATTATTTGCTTCTAATTTTGTGATTTATTTGCATGAGTATTGTCTAATCTTATAAAATGCTTTGTTAGATTTTATTTTCTGTCCGAAATCTAGTGTTTGGATTAGCGTGATATTTTGTTAACGACTTAAGAGTAGGCTTCAAGTTTGATTGCCTTAGTTGTTTGAGGTGTAGTAGAGATAAAATCAGCTTTTACTTTTTACTAAAACACAAAAATCCTCGATTTGATTTGAACAGTAGGTACTTGATTAGAACAGTAGGTGCTTGATTCGCCTAATTTGATGTTACTAGTGTTGTCGTTGCTTGATTTCTGTTTGATTTCAATTGTATTAGTGTTACTTAGGACCTTGAAGTATTTGCTTTTTAGTGCGTTACAGTTTTGCTCAAATCTGCCTACTTTTAGTTCATAAGTTTGGCGTATATTGAAGTAATTTGTATCTGCACCTTGCATATTTGTTTTTGCTATTTTCAGTTGATGTTTAAGCTTGTTTTTCCTTTGTTGTTTGATACCTTCAAGGTTCTAGTTGGTACTTTAGGCTACTGATCACTAGGCTTCAAATTTATGTTCACTTTTGTTCTTTAGTTGCTTATATCTTAGGCATAGTACACCAGTAGGTAGAACTAATTTGTTTGGAGTTCTTAGGATATGAAATTTAGTTATCAAGTAGTTTAGTTGGTGGAGTTTTTATGTTCTAAGGAATTTTAAGGTTAGGTGTTCATTATGTGGCTTAGAAATAAGACCAAAAGTGCTTCATTAGTCTTT
Source organism: Glebionis coronaria (assembly GCA_025667525.1). NCBI lineage: Eukaryota > Viridiplantae > Streptophyta > Magnoliopsida > Asterales > Asteraceae > Glebionis > Glebionis coronaria. The sequence continues at coordinate 178,251,067 of CM046880.1, read as the reverse complement.
GGTTGTGCATTTGTACTACATACCTGCTGCATATATTAGCTTCTCTTGTTTCTTTTTAGTTTGACCTCAGTTTGTGATTTCTGTGTTCACTCTTGCGTTTATATTGCTCATATATCACACATAAGTCAACTGCTTATGTGTGATAATTAATATTATTCCAAAAAGCTAATAAAAAAAAATTAAACATTGCAAAAAGAAGTGGCAGCGGGGTCTCGAACCCATGACCCCTGCAAAAACTCTGGACGCAGCAAACAACTCTTGCACCATCTGTGCTACACGTTTTCTTTTTACTTACTTTCATTCTTCTTTAATACTTTGTACTATTTCGGTTAATAAGCTGATAAAAAACAAAAAAAGTGTCACAGGTGGGGATAGAACCCACGACCCCTCTGCTGCCACCAGACGCATCAACATACGCAACATTACCATCTGATCTATTGACAATTTTGGTTATACTTATTTTCATCTTTATTTTATACATTGTTTTATTTAGTGTACTCAGCTTATAAGCTGATAAGAAAAATAAAGAACAAAAAGTTGTTAAGGGGATTCAAACCCCTGACCTCAGGTCACAAACCAAACGCAGCATCACTCCATGACCATCTGCTCTATGGTCTCTTTTGTTTCTTAGCTTCTTTTATTTTTCTTTTATATGCTTTTTGCTTTTCTTTTTTTTTCTAGTTTTTTTTATATACTTGTTGTAGCTTATTCACAGCTTATAAGTAGCTTATTCTTGCAGCTTATATTTTTCATTAAGTCTTTTCATCTTTATCTACCTTTAGTATTTTTTTTGTATTTTTTTTAAAATCATTTAATATTTTCTAAAGCATTTAATTAGTTTAATTTATTTAATTCATAAAAAAATATTGAAAAGTAAAAAAAAAAAGTCATTCCTTTTTTAAAAATTTTTTTTGTCATATAGGACGTAGAAAAAAATAAATTGGTTTTTGTAAAGTTTAAAATTTGATATTTTGCTTTAATATCGCGTTTTTTTTGTTTTCGTACTATTTTCGTTCAAATTCGTAAAGTTGTTTTTTTAGCCCATTTGTTTGACATAAAATAATTTGTATTACCCTTTTTAAGTTTATAAAGTTTATTTTTATTTAAGTTTTCAAATAAGTTTTTATTTTGTCTTTTTCTTAGCTAGTTTTATTTTTAGATTTTTTTTAATTAAATTTAAAAATTAATATAAATTAATTTAAAAGTTTTCAATTTTTTTGGTCTGCGTAGTTTTCTTAGTTAGACTTTTTAGGTGTTTTTAGATATTTTTAATAATTATTTAGGTGAAATTTTTCGTTGGGTCGCGTTTTTCCGTTTGTACGTTTAGGCGTTTTCGACCGTTTTGAGCGTAACTCGTCTCCTTTTTCCCTTTTTTCGTCTTTCCAAAAACGTAATCTCTCAATTAAATACGTCTATAATTGTTGGCTAAACACCATACCTCCACCGAGAACGAACTCGATTATTCGTCTTTACGTTTTTCCTAAAACGTATTGATTAATACTTACCGCGACTTTTGTGTTGCTTTGTTTTTCACTAAAATAAAGTATATACAAAAATACCACATCATGTATATATAAGTATGTCAGGTGTAAACAACAACAATAATCCACCGCACCTCAATAACAACAATCTTCTTCCACAACCCGATCTTCGGACAATGGAGGAGCTTTGTCAACCTACCATGTTTGGACGAGGAGGACCGATTGCGCCGATGCAAATCAACGCTCCGGAGTTTTCGTTGAAGCACCACATGATTCAGCAAGTGCAAACAAATCCTTTTAGAGGAACGCCTGATGATGATGCCAACAAACACCTAGATAAGTTCATTACAATCACCCAAAGCATGAAGTTGCCCGGTGCCACAATGGATGTTCTACGCCTATAACTCTTCCCACATACTTTATCACATCATGCCGAGAAATGGTTTGATCGTCTTCCAAAGAATTCTATTCATACTTGGGATGACATGACTCAACGTTTTTTGTCGCGCTACTTTCCACCATTCATGGTCACGAGCCTTCGCAATCAAATCAGCGGTTTCATGCAAGATCCCGATGAATCTCTTTTTGATGCTTGGGAAAGATATAATGTCTTGATTGATCGTTGTCCAAACCACAACATGCTTCCCGTCACCCTAATTGATACTTTCTACAACGGTTTGACTTTTCGAGATCGTGATACGATTAATGCAGCCGCCGGTGGCACATTCATGAAAAGGAGACCCGAGGAGTGTAGAGAGCTTATTGAGAACATGACTACTCACCACAAAAACTGGGATTCCTCCGCTTCTTGAAGGAACAACCCAAGAGTCAATGTTTATTCCACCTCAACAAACCCTGATATGACCGAACTCACCCGCATGATGACTGAAATGAGCAAAAGTATCACGCTTCTCGCTTCAAACCAACAACAACAACAAGTTAAAGCGGTCGCTAATCCTTGTGAAAGATGCGGCGGTCCTCACTCATACACCGATTGTCCTTCGACTCAAGGAAATCCGGAAAATGTGTATGCAGCTTATGGTAATTATTCACCAGAAAATTACCAAGCTCGACCTCAAGGGGATAGAAATTTGCTGAGTTACCGGTCCAACAATTACCTTTCACCCGGTTTTTCTCCTCAAAACCAAAACCCCGCCAACAACTACACTAGAAACAACCAAATCCCACCAAGAGCTTCTAATCCTTATCACCCACCCGCCCAACAAACCCCACCCATTAATCCGGATGTTGAAGCCATCATGAGAACCCAAGGAGAGCAAATCAAGAATCTTCAAAGCCAAATTATCAATCTGAAAGGAGATATCACCAAGCAAGTAAATGAGATTAGATCCGAGCTTCGAGATAATATTCAATCCTCCTTCAGCAATCAAACGAATGATTTAAATAATATGCTTGCTAGTTTCTTGCCCGCCGCTCAACCTTCTACTTCGAGTTCTCTACCTTCAAACACCGTCACCAATCCACGAGCAAATGTGAGTGCTATTACTACTCGTAGTGGAATTACCATTGTCGATTCACCGATCCCGCCCCCATCATCTACACCTCCTCCTACACCTAGTATTAGTGCACCATTACCGTCTCCGCCTCTTCATGACGATGTACCTCGGAAGGACCCTTCAACATCTCAACCTTTACCTACACCTTCACCTTCACCACCAAAACCCAATATCCCTTATCCCTCTCGTTTAGGCAAGACCAAAATGCTAACCAAGGATGACTCTGAAGTGTCACGCTATGTGAAGATGATCTCTCAAATGAACTTCAACATTAGCTTTCTTGAAGCACTTGTCCACATGCCGAAATTTGTCAAAGCATTCATGGAATTGCTTAACAAGAAGGAGAAGCTGATTGAACTCGCCAACACACGCTTAAATGAAAACTGCTCTGCAGTTATTCTTAAAGAACTTCTGGAAAAGCTTGGAGATCCCGGTTGTTTTGTGTTGCCTTGCGTTTTCAACAAAACTGAAGAATTTACTGCCCTTGCTGATCTCGGGGCCAGTATTAATCTTATGCCTTTGAGTGTTTGGAAAACACTATCATTACCCGACCTCACTCCAAAAAAGATGACTCTTGAACTTGCAAATCGCACCCTCGCTTACCCCGTTGGTATAGCCGAAGATGTGTTCATTAAAGTTGGCACATTTACTTTCCCGGTCGACTTTGTTGTCGTTGATTATGAAATGGACCCTCGTATTCCTTTAATAGTTGGTCGGCCATTCTTGAGAACCGGACGAGCTTTAGTTGATGTTGCCGAAGGTGAGTTAATCTTAAGAGTCGGGGATGATGCACAAGTTTTCAAAATGGGGAAGCTTACAAGAAAATCCTTTGGACGAGAATCAGTGAATATGATTAATGTGCTTGATGATTTTACCATCTACAACAATCCTCTATTCGACTCTTGCAATGATAACCCACTTTTTCAAGATGATGTGGATGATTCTCGCTCCAATTTGGAACCTTCTCCCATTTATGATTATCCACCGGTCTTTGATGCTTATGATGATGATGATTCTAGCTCAGATTCGGATGCTTATGATGACCTTACTTCTGAGTATCCCGATCTGCCCACGTATGATGTTTTCGATGAGGCTGATACTCTTTCGAGCGCTTCTTCACATGATGAAGATCCTCCGCATCACTCGATCCTACTTTAGACGATTACTCATTTGAGGAAGACTTCTCTGCATTTCTCAACACTTACTTCCCTCATGAGAGTGATGCTCCTCCTTATGATTTTGAAGATTATCGTCTTGATCCTACTTTGGATTTGAAGAACATTCTTTCAAAGGAGAAGAAACCGGTCGACACCGATATCCGCAGCACATATGATTTAACACCTCTTTGTCCATCATCTGAGGACGAGGTTGTGCTTCTTCTCGGATCTTCTTCACATTCTGCTGAGCCTGAGTGCTATTTTCCCTTTAAGGAAAAGGTGTTCGACCCCGGTATCTATATTCTGCAGCCATCTTAGTATCCACCTGATGAAATAAAAGGAAAAATCTTTGGAAATATTGAAGACATGCTTGCACTTCACCCTTGCTTCCACCGTGCTCCATCGCTGCTTAAGGGAACCTTGCCTATTCTTCTTTGGCTTGCCTTGTTCGCCTTAAGCTTGTGCTATTTGATGGACGAAAACTATGTCTTTGATCCTGGTGGATATGTTTCATGCTTCTTCCTATGATGATCAAGGTCGAGTCAGGCTCACGACTCGGTAATAAAAAATCAAGCGCTTCTTGGGAGCCAACCCATGTATCTATCTTTTCGCTTTCTTTATCCTAAGTGTAGGGGAGACCCGTTGGTTTGCTATTTCCTCTCCTCCCTTCTTATAATCAAGGATTCGCGCGCTCAATGATCCACTCTTGATGATTCTTCAAGACCCGTGATTCTGTGTTCCATTTTCCCGGTTCTATCCTAAACTCTTTTCGATTCACTATTTTATATTTTCTCAATATTAAAATAGGAATCTCTTTAGTTGTCTCTTTCTTAGCGAGATTTAAACAAAGTGCACAATGTCCTAAGTGTAGGGAGTTTACTCCCACATGCTTAAACATTGAGGACAATGTTTATGTTAAGTGTAGGGGGACTTGTATCGAAGTTAAGTGGCCTTTTCCTTGTATTTGTCCTCATATTAACCAGAATATCAATTTTTCGACATTTTTCAAAATTTTTGATCTATTTTGGCCTATTAGTTTTTCCCATTGTATAGTTATTTTCTTGCCTTATTAGAATAAATCTTTAATAAAGTGGTTTTAATTTTCAAACGTTGTGAATCTTTTGACTCAACCCGAGTTTACTTATCTAAGTTACGCTAGCTAGTATCCTTAACGTGTTTAAGTCAAGTTTTGCTAGGCTTTTATATAGGGAGCTATAAAACGCGAAAGTCTTAACTCTCACGGGTTAAGAACAAGAACTTTTCGCAAGTTCCTATAATTGATCCTAGAGAGTCGTTTATCAAGGGAACTTTAAAACGCGATTTCTAAACATCAAAAAGTCTAAGAATTTGCAACATCCTATCGGCGACTCGAAAACCCAAAACTTTGATTTAATAGGCTAAGCATCCACGAGTCTCATTCCTTGAGATTTTAAACTGTGGAGAACGAGAGATGATAGAGCCAATTATAAGTTCGGTATTCTTTCGTGAATTTATGTGAGTTAATTATGAGCCTATTCTCCCATCGCCTGCTAATAAATTTATCTGCAATAAATAAGGTTGTACGATTTGAAAAGTTACTTAGCTTCTAGCCCAAGATCGTTTAAAAGTTGCTCGGTATAGATTAGAGTTCATAGCCAAGGCATAACTTATTGAAGCGGGATGCGAAGATTGGCGAGTCCGAAAAGGCCCTAACAAGGCATGAGGGCTATATTTTGTTGCTAAAGATCCAAAAGTGATGTGAAGAATCATTTATCGAAAATCAATATGAAGGATCGAGACACACGACGAAAAGCAAAAACTCCCCAAAAGTAATGGAGAAGTCTATCCGAAAAGACCCTAGCAAGGTATGAGGATAAATGAAGCCAAGTCCAAAAAGGAGGCGGATCGTTGTATATCAAAGTCCAAAATAAAGATTGGAGAAAACGAAGAAGTCGTGGTCCAAGTATGAATCTCTCAAAGCTTCAAGTGAAGAAATTCCTATTAATAAGAGAAGACCATTATTTTATGAACGTCTCTCAAGGTTTGAAGTATGAAGTCGCTGCCAAATATCGGTCCGAGAAAGGTCTCAAATCGCGAAGCGAGTTATGCCAAGATATGAACTTTATGAGGTATCGAGAAGCAGTTTTAAAAGATTTTGTCCTTTAGCTAACTATTGATTAAATCGTTCACTTTATTTTCGGCCTAAATAACTATCGAAAAAATCAACAATGCATCTTCGTGATCATTCAAGACAATAATAAAATATAAGAGATACACCTAGGAATAAGGGAGTTTAAGTAAATAATTGGCCCACATGAGTTCGTGATAGTTTGCTAACTTATAATAACAATGATCTCGTTTTTAAGCTTGGTTTGGAGAAAGTGAAAACTTGAGGATGATGATTATTCATGACATTTCCAAAACCCAAGGTATGTTTTTGATTTCTTTATTTTCTTTACTTTTAATTTTTATAATTTTCTATCTCTTTAATAAAGGCCAATGTGGATTGATTATGATGAAAAGTGTAAACGTGCTTTGTAACTAATGCATTGCATGAGGACATTTCAATGGTCAAGTGTAGGGGATTTGATAGGTGTGTAAACACCCATCCTTTTTACCACTTAATTACAATAATAACCAGACCAAAACGTGTATTTTATGTCTTTTATGTCGGAATTATGCGTGGTTTGTGTGATTTAGGACGAAATTGTGAAAACTGGAGAAAACACGGCATTTACGGGCTTTTATTGAAGAAAAAGATGAAAGATGAAGTCAAGAAGTCAAGAGTGCAAAAAGAACGGAAGTCCAAGACCAATTCTGAAGATTTATCGAAGAAAAAGTCAAAAGACGGAAGTTTACCAAAAGCCGAAGAACTCGAGTCTTATTTATTGAAGAATTAAAAGTCGAGTTTAAAGAAATCCCGAGCCAAAAGTCCTTAAATTCCAAGATTAACAAAAGACTAAGAAGGAATGACTTGAATTTGCAATTAAGAAGAAAGGAAGGAAGGAGGAAGCTTCCTCTAAACACTTTCCTAATCTCCTATAAATAGCCTTCATTTTCATTTCATTAGTTTTGTTGGCTAAGGTGACAATTAGTCTTCCACCTTTATTTTTCTTGCACTTTAATTACTTGTCCATTTAATTACCTTGTCTTGCACCTTATTTACTATTTAATTTCAAGTAAGTGTTTTTAATTTTGTTTCTTTAATCTTTATTTACATTTGATCAAGTTTCTTTTCATCAATCTCATTCTACTTTTCTTCTTTTTGGTTCGGCTTAATTTCGGATTAAGCTTGCTTTTTCTTAATCCATTTGCTTATTTTAATAAAAAGTTTATCTTTTTACATTCATCTAAGTTTTTGTATGAGATACGCTATAAGTTTGACAATATTATTGACTTGTTTCATACTTAGCTTATTTGATTTTTCCTAAGTTTTCTAAAAAGTTTCATATTTTCAAAAGTTTGCTTATCTAGTTTGCTTAATTTTGTGTTTTGAAAAGTTTTTAAATTTAAGCTTATTGCGTTTTTCTTAATCTCGTTTTAAATTAAGTTTTGTTATCTGTTTATATTCAAAATTGTTTCTTTGGTAGTGCTTATTTTTCTTAGTTCTTACTTTAATTTGCTTATTCTGCTTTTCATCTTTCCATCGTAATGCTATTTACCCAGTACGATCCAACAGGTGCGATCGCATAAACCCTTAGGGTTTCTACTTGCGATCCAGTGTTGCGATCAAGGACTAAGATCGTATTACGATCACACTCCATAATCCCCACCACGATCACTCATTGCGATCGTGGGTACGATCATAGAGTGCGATCTGTTGGTACGATTGTGGTCACGATTTCTACTGCGATCCACTCGTTGCGATCGTAGTGCAGTTCGATCACCAAGTACGATCGCTGGGTGCGATCTGTTGTTACGATCACGTGCTACGATCGAAGGTTGCGATCTGGGAGTGCGATCCCTATTTGTTTCCATCGCATTGAGTGCGATCGTGGACTGCAATCAAGCTGCGATCAAGTTGCGATCCAACCACTTCATTGGTTGCGATCGCAGTGCGATCAGATTCATTTCCTTATTTGTTTTTGCTTTATTTCAAATTTTGTTTTCCCGCCTTTTTAATTGATTTATTTTTTTAGTTTCCAAATTATATTACGTTGTCAAATTTACTTTTCGTCACGCTCTTATTTTTAGCCATTCAATTAATTTACTTTTCAAAGTTTAAATATTGTGCCATTTACATTTAATTAGTTTAGATTTAATTAAGTGCCATTTACTTTTAGTCTAGTTTTAAATTCCCGTCATTCATTTTAAGATTAGATTGTAGAGTTATCTTAATTATTTTTGCACATTTAATATACTACAACGGCACAACACTTTTGTTTCCAACAAAGACAGCTGACTCGCACATAGAACCTAGATCAATTCGATTAGACCACTAGAACGATAATTTTTAACCTGAGTAAAAGCCAGTTATGAAACACGTAAATAGGTAAAACTAGTAAACTAGTATAAAAGTTACCAATACATAACACTAAAATGACTAAATGAGAATGTATAAACCCACTTGCTCATCATCATATATATAAAATCATCATGCATATATATAGCTATTATTTTTATAAAGTCATTGGACAAAAGTCTAAGACGTGTATTATTTGTCTAGGTTTCCGTGATTGAAGCACGTACCGTACATCCGAATCGCCGATAACCGCCTTCCCACATCAACGTGAGTTCATAGCCTCGCACTCTTTTAAATGTTTTTATGAAATGTTTTATAAACCCGCGAGGGAGATAACATGTTAGTTTTTATAAAATAGGACACTAGTTGTCTCGATTGTCTGTTTATTGATTTGGACCCGAATGGTTGTATGACCCGATGAATGATTAAATGACCCGATAGATGAAATGAAATGGATTATTAAAGTTAGGTTATGTAACTAAAAGTCCCATTAGCATGAACTGTGAACTACCGGGATTTGGTAGACGCTTATGCATATAATAGTACTATTTGGGGACGATCACCCCAGTTCGCGCCTTGACGGTTGATCACCGTCGTGCCACATTGATTAGTAAGCGAATTTACGTATGAGAAGAGTTACACAAGCATGATTATTGTGACGACACGCTAACTTAGATGGGAAAATTGAGTTTCGGGCTAGCTACCCGTTGTTTGTTGTAGTAAGGTAACAATGTCATGCGACTTATAATAATCCAAATAACGAAATACTGCTATACGCACGGAATTACGATATATTGCCTGACTAGCAATACGGGGTCTTACTATTGATATTATGTTCGTGTTATGTTTTTTCATAACCACAATCATATAACGGTTTTTATTTAACTCTATACAACGTTATAAAACGTATTGTATGATGTTTTTACGACAATGGTTCGTATAATGATTTTGAAGGCAAAAGCCTATATTATGATTTTTGATAAGGATTGTATAAAATGACTTTGGCTATTTTATGGCCTATTACAAAGATTTGTACAAAATGATTTTCGGTAATAATTTTATACCGATGTTATATTGATGGATTTACTTAAACTCTATGAATTCACTCGGCGTTATCACTGACCTTTTCTTTTAACATGTTTTATCTCAGGTACTTGAAGGTAACTCTCAGGAAGACTACAAGAATTCATTGCTTGCACATAAATAATAATTTCCATTCAAATGCTTTGTAAAACCTGTATGAAATACAATGACTTGAGACCTATGTAAATCTGATATTTATGAATGGAAATGCTTAATTGTTAAACGACGCGATTTTAAGCATTGTCTATGATGTGAGTAATGTGCTATCTCGTAACACCAACGAGTCTTCCGCTGTATTGAATTGTATAAATTTGGGGGTGTTACAGTTTGGTACCAGAGCTCTCGTTATAGAGAACGAAAGATTTTTAAAACCAAGGTTTTGAATAAAACATTTCAAAATCTTTTAACTATAAACATTTTTCTAAAAATGTCTAAAAATCTTTTGACTATAACGGTGCCGAAGAATTCCCGAGTTACCGACAAGGCCAGACTGAGAAGTGTTATTTTAATATATATAACTTGGATTATATATATATATATATATATATATATATATATATATATATATATATATATATATATATATATATATATATATATATATATATATATATATATATATATATATATATATATATATATATATATATATATATATATGTATATATATATATATATATGTATATATATATATATATATGTATATATATGTATATATATATATATATATATATATATATATATATATATATATATATATATATATATATATATATATATATATGATGTAATTTTATTACATGATTGTTTGATGATTATTTTGATATTTATACGACGTAGATTGTCACAAGGAACCCTAAATCCCCTAGTAAATAAATCTAAGCTATTCCTGTAGGAAATCTAGCTATTCCAGATCTAAACCAAGTTGTGGATATTTATGATCCCAACAAATGGTTGATACTCGTAGAAATGTAGATATTAGTTGATTGCGATATTGAAAAAGATTTGGCAATATTAAAACTGATATCGATGTCATGACGATCTTTCCTTATAGAGTGGAGTTTGACAAAACGTTACCACCTGGAAAGGTGTCATCTAATTCGTTGTCACCCAATTCTTAAATTGAAATCGAAAGGGTGAATGTTGCACTTGAGGCTGTCATTGGAACCATTACCCAAAAGCCTCATGCCACTAGTACCTTTCCTAGAAGTCTAATTGAACGTGTGAGTCATTTTATACTAGTGACTCATTTGATTATTATTGTTGTAAGAGATATAGGATTGGAAATTATGTGTTGATCATATTGAGCTTTTATCGCCCTATCAAGGTCTAAGAATAAGGTTGAAAGTATTGGAGAATGAAGTAGGATGTTGCATTGAGTATAAGTTGGTTGAAACTAGAATGAAGTAAAAATTTAACTTGTATGGAATATGAAATTGTTAAAAGGAAGTCGTTAAGTTCTGTGATTGAATTATAAGGTTTTAAATGATTGTTGGTTCGTGTTAAGTGTTGTTCTTAGGCCATTGTCCAATGATGAGGATGCCCAGTGTCCAATAAACAAATTGAAGAAGTCTTCTTCTGAATTGGGACCGATGGATCTTCTGGGACAGGTAGGACACCTAATGACTCTTGTAGATTAGTATTCATTGTGATATCTTTTAAAAAATAATCCCTAACTTAAATGAGACATCAGTTGGTAGGATGAGTTCTTGGAATTGTATGACATAGTGACACGTAATGTGTTACGGTACAATTCTGACTTGTTTGTGATTAATGAAAAGATTACTTTTGATTGCTAAATTCTACATGTATCAATGTTATCTATCTTTTATTGCTTCATCCTAATGTTCACATTAGTGATGCAACCATTGAACAAGTACTCATCTCGATTTGAGTTACGTTGTGGATTATTCTTTTTGAGTGCCCTTGAGGTCATGAACCTCATGATTAATTGGCTAAGCTCATTTCCTATTATATTGTAGTTAGTTCTTGGTAAACAACTCTTCATCACTCTTTTGCAGATCACTCATTGTTTTTATAAGATAAAACAATATCCTTTGAGAAAACTGAATTTTCATCACTATATGGATTATTTAAAGTGAGACTTATAAATAATCATTATTGAAATAAAGTTGATTATGAAATACCTTGGAAAACTTAATTGTTTTCATAACAAAGAAAATCTTTGTAAATTTATTTTTGATTCTTATTTAAGAATTAAGCATGAAAATGTTTTTATTATAAACATGATGATAAAATTTTGACGAACTGAGTATTGCATCGTTAATCTTGAAATTGTATATAGTTGCGCGCCTACATACAATTTGGAATGAACCATACAAGGCTGATTAGTAGTCACCATAAAATTGTTAATAAACATTACATTTTCCTTGAAATTGTGAAGGATTGAAATTTTGTTAGATCTGCAAGAAGTGAAAAAGAGGGACATATTGATAGGCACACATACATATGTGCCCGTACTATTTATTCTTCTGAATTGAATTTACTCATCTGTGGAATTTGTCTTATTTGACAATTGATATTCCCTTCTTTTCCAATTCTCCCGTGGTGAGATTCTTAGGAAAAGAATCTGATTACCGAGTGTTGATACCCGACTGGATGTATCGACGTTCCTATCATTTCTTTTGATTTGATTTCATTTTAATGACCTGGGTAACGATCCGAGGAGCCTTCGAATGCGTACTCAAATTATGAAAACATGGGATATATTCATATTCGTTAAATGTTTTCGTCTGTATCTAATTTGAAATTCTCTCGCGTAGATTATGCGTTGACCTTAGTCTTTTAAGGTTAGTTATGTCTCCATATATCCTTGAATTGTGAAGGATTATGAGTTATTATTAGTCTTTTGAGAAGTTCACATCTTATCGACGGCAATAAAACTGAAAAGTTAATAGTGCCAGTAGAATGGATTGATTGATTACCACATGACGACACAGTCTTAATTGATGGGAACTCGAATAGAATTCCCCTAAATGATAAGATGTTGATTATCAAAAGTGATCTAAATAATTCTTGATGGATGACCATATCCTGCATTTAGACTTGAAATTATACCGTGAATGGTTGTGAATTAGTTATAGATATTATAATTTAGAAAGACCCTAATATGAATTTATTAAAAGATGTTTCTGTTATCTGAAACTTTAGGAGGTATTTGTTGGTGAATTACCTAGACTTTTGCCATTAAGGCAAGTTGAAATTGGTATTGATTATATATCCGGTGCTGCACCTGTGGCATGTGCACTGTACATCAGCACCATCTGAATTAAAAGAATTACCGTACAACTGAGAGAGTTATCGGAGAAAGCTTTTATTCTACCAAGCTCGTCATCATGAAGAGCTATGGTGTTATCATTCCTTATGTTTATTGATTACTGTGAACTAAGTAAATTGACGATTAAAATCTATATCCACTACCCAAGATGATAGATTGTTCGATCATTTACAAGGTTCTAGTGTATATTCAGGAATTTGATCCACGGCATGGTTATCATCAATTTCGCGTGCGCAAAAAAGATTATCTATTCCAATCACTACGTCCAGAACTTGTAATGAATATTATGAGTTTCATGTTATGTCGTTTGGATTGACTAATGCACATGTAGCATCCATAAATTGGGTGAATCACGTGTGTAGGCTGTAAAATGATAAATTCATGCTTGCGATCATTAAGGACTATCTGTTTGTTTATAAGAATAAGAATGAGTTAATAATTAGTTATAGACTGCCCTAAATTGGCCGAACAATGAAAACTTGTACCTTGAGTATTTAACATGTGATTAAAGACTTAATCCTTTACGTTAATTGACCGTGTGATTAATAAGATAATGGAATCTATATTGACTCTTCAAAAATTAAGAGCCCTTTTAAGACTTTGGGTTTTACCAAAAAGTAGGTGCAAATATGTTTTGACAAATGTTTTATCAAAAAGAACTTTTGAGGGATTATTCCCTTATACCCAGAACATTTAACTAAACTCCTGTTTAGGGGTAAATGTTCGTGTATAACTGAAGACAACCTAAGAGGGATTGAGGAAACCATTTAAACCATGATCTGAAATTTGAAACGACACTTTTTTCTTTTCAACTAAGAAAATTTTGACCAAAGTATAACCAAAGATTTTTCAAACATTTACGAATCTTATTAATTATTTTCGATAAATCAGCAAAAATCGTGTTAATTAAATTCAAATTTTTTTTGAACATTTTATTATAATTGGTCGAACTAAGAAATTTAAACTTTTAACGTTTACGTTTCATAAAAACTTAATATTTATTGTTAATTTACGTGTAATAAATATCGACGCTTTAAAACGTCGGGTCAAGCAAAACAGATAAAAATAATAGTTGAGATAGAGCTAAGACTTAGAAAATATGAAGGAATAATTTCTGAATAAATACGGCCATGATATTTATTTCATCGAGGAAGGTGAATATAATTACTGACACATTATGTAGAAAAGATAAAGAACCAATTAGGACATGTTCCTTAATAATGAAGGTGCAAAATAAATTGTCGAACAATATAAAAATAAACAATGTTTGTAAAAAGAATAATATAGATAATAAAAGGGGTTCACAGCTAATGTGAACCATCAAAATTGAGAAGCCGATGGCATTAAATGTATAAAAGGCCACTTGTGGTTGCCTAAATATGGAGATTTTGAGATGTAGTCATGTTGGAATCTCGTAAGTATAAGTATTTTATTCCTATCATTTTTGATTTAATGTATCATTATCAGAAGAAGTTGTACTAATGGCAAATTATGAAGGCAGACACCGCCTCATACATTAGTAAACGTCTAGCTATTGCAAAGGTCATCATCTGAATTTGATTCGATTTGGGTCATCGTCGACAGACTGACCAAATCTGCTAATATCATTCCTGTTAATGATAGATTCTTGATGAAGAAATTGACTCTTTTGTATCTAAAGAAGTTGTGTAAACATGGTGTGCCTGTATCGATCATCTCTATCAAGATTCTCGCTTAGCATCGAATTTCTAGAGATTTGCTCAGAAGTCATTGAGAACGAATCTTGATGAGAGTACTGTGTACCACCCCAGTCGAAGGGACGAGGTAAAGTAACGGTACAAAATACTAAAAGTGATGTTTTATGTTTGAATGATTGACCTTTGGTAATAACTGTAAAATCGTTTTCCTTTGGAGAGATTATCATTGATAATTGTCGTATTAGGATCAAGATCGAATCTTGTGAGGATATATATTAGAGCATCTGTAAGCAGGAGTTGGGATGAAGACACCCGACATACACCCATTGTGAGTTGGACATGTCTTTTAGGTTTAAGGTTTCCTATGATGGCGAACCTAACCGTACAAAATTCTCGACCCGCGAGACCTGAAATGATTGTTGAAATTGGGATCTGATTATTGACTGTCGGTAGTGGGCAGGAGGTTATGTGAATATGAAATGTAGATCTTGAAGTGCCAGATGGGTAGTGAAGTTATGCCAAAAATTTTAACCATGGAAAAATGAATTGATGATCTGAAAGATCATGGGATATAAGTCCTGTTGTATGGGACCATTGAGATGATGTAAAAGTTGGTTTGAAAGGCATATGAGCTGGATCTACCCTATGACTTCAAGGGCTGCGTGAATTATGTTTCGTAAATCGAACTTGATAAAATGTTTATCAAGTGAAAATCTAACTATTCCTTAATGAAGTTTAGATCGGCGAAAAGTTGCATTCATCAAAAACCCGTGAAAATCATGGATAGATAAAGTAAGTCAACATTAAGCCTGATCTTATTCCCGTAGTTATGTTTGATGAAACTCGCGTATTGTAATAGATTACACTTGTGAGAAAAGACCGAATGTGGAGGAAATACCCACATGGCTTTAACTCTATAAGAAGCGAGTAGTAAGGTAAAATGATCTTTGAGGACAAAGATCCTGTTTAGGAGTAAATGCTATGACAATCCGTCAATTTATGGTTGATATTTCATTCTCAAATATTATTTAAAAACATTATTTTAATGTTATATTATGAACTCACTTATGTTTGGTAAGAATTTGGATTTACGTCTTGAAGTAGCATCGACTACGTCTAAACCGGAGGATTCTACGTTACGTACTTACGTTTACATACACCATTTTGGTGACAGTCCGACATTTCAGGAAATAGATTATCTGTGAATATTATTTTGAAATTTTAAGTTTGTGTTGGTTCATAAACTCACAAATTTACGAGAATAGATTAGGACTTACGTGAATAATTTAACATCCTTTACGACTAAACCGGAAACCTTAGGATTACGTATTTACGTTTTCGAACTCCGTTTTTGATGAGACAATTTTTATTAGATTCGTTTTATGCCGTTGATTCATAATTTATAAAAACGTTTTTCGTAAAATGACCCGAGGGCACGTAAATAGAGGGAACTAGAATCTAGGATTACCCGTAAATTAGTGGAGATGAGACAAGTTTACACTTGCCTCAACCCCACTATGGGTGGCCAAGACTTAGACAACACACCAAGTGTGGTGTCAAGTTTACATACACACTAAGAACACATGTCCTTAGTCCTATCTCCCCTTGAACGTCCAACACCACCATTATATCACCATCATCATCAAATTTTGACCATAAACAAAAGATATAATCAACATATGATGATAACTATACAAAAAGATGAAGATTGGAGGTGATTTTAACATATAAAAAGGAGTTTTCATGGAGGTCTTTGGGCTGATTTACAAGAAGGAATTTAGGGCTGATTTGTTGAAAGTGTCTTCATATCCTTGGTAATCTTGAAGGTGGTCTTGATATTTCATAAGAATGGTTACCAAAACCAAGCCTTGTTCATCCAAAATCTCAACCTTTTCATCACTTTGGTGGTATAGAGATTGTTTCTTCCTATCCTCTTGTTATTTTGATTATGTAATATTGTATTTTCTTTATTTATTTATATGTATATGATGATGAATGATGATTAAAAATATTATGTGGGGATTTGGTGTTGATAAATATGGTTAAAAAGATGGAAAACCATAGGTAACAAGGTTAAAATCTTGCTAAATATGATGGTTGTATAAAAACGGTAAGTAACCAAGTTATAAACTGATAAAATTGCATGGTGGTATCAATTTATAGTAAGTATTAGATGTCATACACATTTGAGAGTTGGACATGCAATGAAATCATCAAAATGAGTGAGATATGATCAAAACAAAATTAGTATACCAATCTGAATAGTCTGTATAGTAGGGACTGTTCAGAATACTTAGACATGGATTGAGCAGTAGCTATAACTAACTTATTTGTAGCACATAATATGAAGTTTATGTCATCCAAAAATGAGCTTCTATCTCCTTATAGAACTCAAGATATGATAAAATGGTGAAAGTGAAACTAAAAATCAGATTTTGTGAAATTAAAGTTTAATAGTATTATATAAGCACTCAAATAATATAGTATAAAATGTGAAATTAAAATCCACTAACTTATATATTTCATTTATATAAATATGTATAAGGATAAATAAATTGACATTTTATAAAAATGGTAGTTTGGCAAGTTTTATAAGTTATAAAAACTATAAACATAATTTTTACGTCTTTTCGGCTAATACCATAAAATTAACGTTTTTCGTCAATTAAAACTTAGACGATCGGACCTGTCTAATGTAAACTTTTTAAAAGTCATATACTGATATATAAGTAATTAATACAAGTAAAAACCGATAAAACCCGAACTATATAACATACGGACATTAACGGGCTAAGTTAGCATTATTGGACTATTAATCCAACTAAATGGGCTAAACACTTATAAATTTACTTATTGGGCTCAACCCACCTGGGCCCAACATGTAAAGTATAATACTGATAATAAAAGTATAAAATGGTCTAATTTAAGGTAATGGACTTATAATAGGCTTATTGGACTTAAAACACGTAAATAGGTCAAACTAGTAAACTAGTATAAAAGTTACCAATACATAACACTAAAATGAGTAAATGAGAATGTATAAACCCACTTGATCATCGTCATATATATAAAATCATCATACATATATATAGCTATTATTTTTATAAAGTCATTGGACAAAAGTCTAAGACGTGTATTATTTGTCTAGGTTTCTGTAATTGAAGCACGTACCGTACATCCGAATCACCGATAACCGCCTTCCCACATCAACGTGAGTTCATATCCTCGCACTCTTTTAAATGTTTTTATAAAATGTTTTATAAACCCGCGAGGGAGATAACATGTTAGTTTTTATAAAATAAGACACTAGTTGTCCCGATTGTTTGTTTATTGATTTGGACCCGAATGATTGTATGACCTGATGAATGATTAAATGACCCGATAGATGAAATGAAATGGATTATTAAAGTTAGGTTATGTCACTAAAAGTCCCATTAGCATGAATTGTGAACTACCGGGATTTGGTAGACGCTTATGCATATAATAGTACTATTTGGGGACGATCACCCCAGTTCGCGCCTTGACGGTTGATCCCCGTCGTGCCACATTGATTGGTAAGCGAATTTATGTATGAGAAGAGTTACACAAGCGTGATTATTTTGACGACACGCTAACTTAGATGGGCAAATTGAGTTTCGGGCTAGCTACCCGTTGTTTGTTGTAGTAAGGTAACAATGTCATGCGGCTTATAATAATCCAAATAACGAAATACTACTATACGCACTAAATTACGATATATTGCCTGACTAGCAATACGGGGTCTTACTATTGATATTATGTTCGTGTTTTTTTTTTCATAACCATATTCATATAACGGTTTTTATTTAACTTTATACAACATTATAAAACGTATTGTATGATGTTTTTACGACAATGGTTCGTATAATGATTTTGAAGGCAAAAGCCTATATTATGATTTTTGATAAGGATTGTATAAAATGACTTTGGCTATTTTATGGCCTATTACAAAGATTTGTACAAAATGATTTTCGGTAATAATTTTATACCGATGTTATATTAATGGATTTACTTAAACTCTATGAATTCACTCGGCGTTATCGCTGACCTTTTCTTTTAACATGTTTTATCTTAGGTAATTGAAGGTAATTCTCGGGAAGACGACAAGAATTCATGGCCCGCACTTAAATAATAATTTCCATTCAAATGCTTTGTAAAAACTGTATGAAATACAATGTCTTGGGACCTATGTAAATCTGATATTTATGAATGGAAATTCTTTATTATTAAACGACGCGATTTTAAGCGTTGTCTATGATGTGAGTAATGTGCTATCTCGTAACACAAACGAGTCTTCCGTTGTATTGAATTGTATAAATTTGGGGGTGTTACATTCCAAGTGTAAAACATACCACTGCTACACACATCTTCTACCTCAAGAGTACGAACACAATCTCGAAAATCATCCATACCCCCCATCTATAGAACTATAAGAACTATAACTCTCTTCAAAAGATAACATAAAGTTAAAATCCCCTTGCAATATCGAAGGGGCATCACCAATATCAGCTTTATAATCCACCAAGTTCTTCCACAAGAGCTTAAGGTACTTTTCCAAAATCTCACCATAAACAAATGAACCAAAAAACTTATTTTGATCATTAACGAAAAAAACCTCAAAGTGCATAACCTAGTCAATGTGAGAAACCAAGCTCGCATTTACAGCCAAATGGTCCCAACCCACAATGAGCCTACAACCCTTTCTGCTATCAACCGAATTAGAAACCCATGATCAATTCCCGAACACCTCAGCACAAACAGCCTTAACAAATTTCTTTCTTAACCTAGATTCTACAATACCAAACATACTAGCATGATTTTCACTAATAAAATCCTACACTTCTTTCTGAATAAGGGTACTATTCAACCCTTGTACATTCCACACTGCAATTTTACCTATCATTGGAAACTAGATGAACCCGCAGCCACACCCCCTTGCATTTCTGCCATAGTTACATCATGAATATTACTAATTTCATCCTTTGACACAAACTCTGCCGTAGCGTTTGAAACACCCTCTAAATCATTAGATTGTCCATTAATCCTATCATTGTAGATATTCTCTAGTGCGTCATCGTAATATTCAAGCATATCCTCTGACCACATGGCTTTAACCTCATCAGTCAAAGGCATACCTAAATAAACAAACAAATCCACCTTTAGCTTATCTCTTTCCCATTCCATCATACTCACTTTATCTGTCTCTTTCTCATGGCTTGCTCATAAAACTTAGTATACGCAACATTATGCTTTTTACCCCTACATTCATCCACTATCCTCTTTTTAGCAATCCTAGTAGCATTTTCATGAAGTCCATCATTAGAAGCTACAATCATATCTTGAAGATTTTCAATCCTCCTTTTAATAATGCTATCCTGAGAATTAGTGTCTACCTTCATACTGCTATCCTTACTCAGATAATACTATAGCTCCCTAGCCGACCATTTACTCTTTTCCTCTTTTGATATAACAAACCCCTCCTTACACAAAATATCAATTCTCATACAAAACTTCTTCCATTTCTCATTCTCCTTATTAGCTTCATCCACACCAAGGGCCTCAAATCTATTACCAGTATCAACCTCCTTAATCACATTATTACTTTTAGGATTTCCATTCTGACCAGATTTCATAACATTTGATAACTCCTCCTTCTTCTTAGCCTCGTTCACTGGATTAACCTTCTCAACTTTCGTTTCTTGAACCACCTGTTTAACACTAACACTAGGTTGAGCACTCTTAGTCGCTGGAAAATATTTCCTAGCTACACCACTTCGTCTCCCACCATTACCACCAGCATTTCCTCTACCACCACCAAATGAACCTCTACCTGCATTACAACCCTCCCCTATTATAACCACCTCTTCTGTTAACCACATCCCTCCAACCATCACCATTTATATTTTCCACATTACTGTTTCTAGTCACCCTCGCAGCATGCATAACAGTAGAAGCCACCTCCTCTACTTTAGCATGACAAATCTTGATAGTATTACCAAAAACCTTACAATGTTCACAAACCAGAGGTCTCCAAGGATACTCAACCTCCAAAATCATTTACCGCTCCAAAATCTTATATTAAATCTCCACTTCATAAACCATCTCCTTCGAAGAATCTACTTCCACCATAACTCTTGCAAAACTAGCTCTACCATAAGTTTTTTCACACATTTCTGTAGTTATTCTATCCATAATAATCGGAGCACCAATTCTGCTAGCAATACGACTTATCCCTTCTACATTCCATGCTTCGAACGGAACATTAAAAATCATAGCCCATATTGAAACTTTAGTGAGTTCCGGTTTAGACATATAGATTCCCGGTTCCCATTTCTGAACATAAAACAGTTTGTTATCCACTAACCAAGAACCACATTCCACCACAGCTTGCATACCATCTATCGAATCAAAATTACAGAAATAGAGGCCACTAGTATTCATCATAACATCCTTAAAATGAAATTTCCCCCACATTCTTCTTAAATTCCCTAACAGCTCTCTATGAGTCATTTGAAATCCCACAAAATGCCCTACTAGAGTTCTGCTCAACTTAGAACTACCTTCAACCATCACCGGGTCCATATCAACAACCTTTTTCCTTTTTCTATTCACCATTCCATCTATATATTTAAGCTTTTTGTTACCAATCCCATTCTCATCTGTTACAACACTAGCAAACGAAAACTTCTTCTCACTACTACCATTACTATCCTTCATCTGTACGTCCTTCACACCACTTCCTTCACCAACCTCAAAATTACTCAATGACTTTATTCCCTTACTAGGTGATAACTGATTTTTTGGCCAGGTAAAAAGATTCGTTATAGTGGTCTAATCGAATTGATTACTGGTTTAACTATGCGACTCAGTCGTTCTTTGGTGGAAACAAATGTTGTGTCGTTGTAGTATAATTAAAATGCAAGACTTAAAAAGCAGAGGACGGTTAATTAAATCTAAACTAATTAAAACTTAAATTGTGCAGTATTAAAGCTTTGAAAAGTAAAATAATTAGATGACTTGAAATTAAAGCGTGACGAAAATTAAATTTGACGAAGTATTAAAAATGTAATCTTAAAAACAAAACAAAGCAAAATATAATTCTAAACCCCAAACCATCAGAATCCAGATCAGAAAGCTGTCACCAAGTCCATCGGAATGTCAGATCGGAATAGAGGTGCAAAACCTATCGGAATGTAGAAAAATGCTATCTATCGGAATGTTTAAAGTGCAACCTATCAGAATGTTCGTTCAGATCGGAAAGCCCAGATCGCAATCCTAGATCGGAATGTTGCTCAATAAATTTAGGCAGCACTTCGTCTTAGCAAACCTCAAGAGCCGTCAGAATGTGCGATCGCAATGTGCGATCGCAATCCCAGATCGGAAAGAGGGTGATGTTACTCTAGATCGCAATCCCGGATCGGAATGCAAAACCCTTGTCCTATGCTGTCACCATCGGAATGTGGGTGATGCAATCGCAATGTGTAATTTCCTTTCATTCCGATGGAGTTACAATTTCGTAATAAGCTCAAGTCCAAATAAGCTAATTCTAATAAGAAGTAACAAAATACTAAAATGAAATGAAAGCTAAACGAGACAATAAGCTAAAAAGTTAAAACCTTTCGATTTGTAAAAGACGAAACTTAATGAAATGGATTTTACAAAGATAAAACTTTTAAGAAAACTTTGAAAACAATTAAGCTAAATACCAAATACGCACCCAAGATTGTCAAACTTATGGCTTATTTCGTATGAAAGCTAAAAGGGAAAAGAAAAGACAAAACCTTTAATCAAATAAGCAAGAGATTAAGCAAAAGCTTTCTTAATCCGAATTTTAAAACAACCAAAAACAAGAGAAAGGTAGAAAGAGAATGATGAAAAGAAACTTGATCAAATGTAAATGAAGATTAAAGCAGCAAAATTAAAGAAAACTTACTTGGAATTAAAAGGTATTAAAAGTGCACGATAATTAAGGTAAATGACATGTTATTAAATGACAAGGAAAGTAAAATGGAAGAACTAATTGTCACTATTAGCCAACCAAATGAAAATGAAATAATCCTAATCTATTTATAGGGGAGGATTAGGGAGTGCTTAGGAAGCTTCCTCCCCTCTTTCATCTTTTCCTTAATTGCAAGCTTAAGTCCTTGATCTTCTTAATCCTTTGTTAATCTTCTTAATACTTGGACTTTAATGACTTGTCGTGGGATTTCTTTGAACTCGTCTTGTAATTCTTCAATAAATTAGACTTGAGTTCTTCGGCTTTTAGTAAACTTCCGTCTTTTGACTTTTTCTTCGATAAATCTTAAGAATTGGTCTTGGACTTCCGTTCTTTTTGCACTCTTGATCTTTCGACTTCGTCTTTCGTCTTTTTCTTCAATAAAAGCCCGTGAATGCCCGTGTTTTCTTCACTTTTCACCTTTTCGTCCTAAATCACAACAAAAACACAAACCTCGCATAATTCTGACAAAAATGACATAAAATACACGTTTTGGCTCGGTTATTATTGTAGTTAAGTGGTAAAAAGGATGGGTGTTTACACACCTATCAAATCCTCTACACTTGACCATTGCAATGTCCTCATGCAATGCATTAGTTACAAAGCATGTTTACATTTTTCATCGTAATCAATCCATATTGGCCTTTATTAAAGAGATAGAAAATTATAAACATTCAAAATAAAGAACTCAAAAACATACCTTGGGTTTTGGAAATGTCATGAATGATCATCATCCTCAAGTTTTCACTTTCTCCAAACCAAGCTTAAAAACGAGATCATTGTTATTATAAGTTATCAAACTAACACGAACTCATGTGGGCCAATTACTCACTTAGACTCCCTTATTCCTAGGTGTATCTCTTATATTTTATTATTGTCTTGAATGATCAAGAGGATGCATTGTTGACTTATTTCGATAGTTATTTAGGCCGAAAATAAAGTGAACAATTTAATCAATAGTTAGCTAAAGGACAAAATCTTTTAAAACTGCTTCTCGGGACCTCATAAAGTTCATATCTTGGCATAACTCGCTTCACGATTTGAGACCTTTCTTGGACCGATATTTGGTAGCGACTTTATACTTCAAATCTTTGAGAGACGTTCATGAAATAATGGCCTTCTCTTCATAATAGGAATTTCTTTACTTGAAGTTTTGAGAGATTCTTCATAAATGGACCACGACTTCTTCATTTTTCTCCAATCTTTATTTTGGACTTTGATATACAACGATCCGCCTCCTTTTTGGACTTGGATATATTTATCCACATACCTTGTTAGGGCCTTTTCGGATAAACTTCTCCATGACTTTTGGGGAGTTTTTGCTTTTCGTCGTGTGTCTCGATACTTCATATTGATTTTCGATAAATGATTCTTCACATCACTTGGGATATTAAGCAACAAAATGTAGCCCTCATGTCTTGTTAGGACCTTTTTGGACTCGCCAATCTTCGCATCCCGCTTCAATAAGTTATGCTTGTCTATGAACTCTAATCCATACCGAGCAACTTTTAAACGATCTTGGGCTAGAAGCTAAGTAACTTTTCAAATCGTACAACCTTATTTATTGCAGATAAATTTATTAGCAAGCGATGGGAGAATAGGCTTATAATTAACTCACATAAATTCACGAAAGAATACCAAACTTATAATTGGCTCTATCATCTCTCGTTCTCCACAGTTTAAAATCTCAAGTAATGAAACTCGTGGATGCTTAGCCTATTAAATCAAAGTTTTGGGTTTTCGAGTCGTCTATAGGATCTTGCAACTTCTTAGACTTTTTCAAGTTTAGAAATCGCATTTTATAGTTCCTTTGATAAACGACTCTCTAGGATCAATTATAGGAACTTGCGAAAAGTTCTTGTTCTTAACCCGTGAGAGTTAAGACTTTCGCGTTTTATAGCTCCCTATATAAAAGCCTAGCAAAACTTGACTTAAACACGTTAAGGATACTAGCTAGAGTAAACTTAGACAAGTAAACTCGGGTTGAGTCAAAAGATTCACAACGTTTGAAAATTAAAACCACTTTATTAAAGATTTATTCTAGTAAGGAAAGGAATAACTATACAAAAGGAAAACTAATGGGCCAAAATAGATCAAAAATTTTGAAAAATGTCGAAAAATTGATGTTCCAGTTAAAATGAGGACAAATACAAGGAAAATGCCACTTAACTTCGATAGAAGTCCCCCTACACTTAATATAAACATTGTCCTTAATGTTTAAGCATGTGGGAGTAAACTCCCCTACACTTAGGACATTGTGCACTTTGTTTAAATCTTGTTAAGGAAAAGACAACTAACGAATAAAATAGTGAATCAAAAGAGTTTAGGATAGAACCGGGAAAATGGGAAACAACGGAATCACGGGTCGTCAAGAATAATCAAGAGTGGATCATTGAGCGCTCGAATCCCTGAATAGAAGAAGATAGGAAATAGCAAAAACCAACGGGTCTCCCCTACACTTAGGATAAAGAAAGCTAAAAGATAGATAAATGGGTTGCCTCCCACGAAGCGCTTGATTTTTGTTCACCGAGTCGTGAGCCTGACTCGACCTTGATTACCGTAGGAAGAAGCATGAAACATATCCACCGGGATCAAAGACATAGTTTTCGTCCATCAAATAGCACAAGCTTAAGGCGAACAAGGCAAGCCAAAAAAGGATAGGCAAGGTTCCCTTAAGTAGCGATGGAGCACGGTGGAAGCAAGGGTGAAGTGGTGCAAGCATATCTTCAGTAGTTCCAAAAATCTTTCCATTTATTTCATCAGGTGGATACTGAGATGGCTGAAGAATATCGATACCAGGGTGGAACACCTTTTCCTTTAAGGGAAAATAGCACTCAGGCTCAGCAGAATTTGAAGAAGATCCGCGAAGAAGATGCACAACCTCGTCCTCAGAAGGTGGACAAAGATGTGTTAAATGATCCCGGTGCACGAAAACTCCGGAGCCGTGATTTGCCTCGGCGCAATCGGTCCTCCTCGTCCAAACATGGTAGGTTGACAAAGCTCGTCCATTGTCCGAAGATCGGGCTGTGGAAGAACATTGTTGTTATTGTTGTGGTCCGGTGGATTATTATTGTTGTTAACACCTGTCATATCTAAATCTTCTTGAGTCTCGGGCTCTTGATAACTAGAAGATCTAGTACGCATACACCTACAAAGGCAAAAGAAAACAATACCAAACACAAAGACAATATATATACACTATAAAGATAAAAATAAAATCTTTTTGGATTTTTGAAAATTTTAATCTTTATGGATTTTTAACAATTTTTTAATTTTTATGGTTTTTTGAAATTTTTATGCAAGAAAATAACGCTCACGAATGAACGGATCCCAAAAAGCAACGCGTCTCTTACAGAAAACCGTTGCTCTTTACGAAAAGAGCCGGCAGCGGCGCCATTTGATAACTGATTTTTTGGCCAGGTAAAAAGATTCGTTATAGTGGTCTAATCGAATTTATTACTGGTTTAACTATGCGACTCAGTCGTTCTTTGGTGGAAACAAATGTTGTGTCGTTGTAGTATAATTAAAATGCAAGACTTTAAAAGTAGAGGACGGTTAATTAAATATAAACTAATTAAAACTTAAATTGTGCAATATTAAAGCATTGAAAAGTAAAGTAATTACATGACTTAAAATTAAAGCGTGACGAAAATTAAATTTGACGAAGTATTAAAAATGTAATCTTAAAAACAAAACAAAGCAAAATATAATTCTAAACCCCAAACCATCAGAATCCAGATCGGAAAGCTGTCACGAAGTCCATCGGAATGTCAGATCGGAATAGAGGTGCAAAACCTATCGGAATGTAGAAAATGCTATCTATCGGAATGTTTAAAGTGCAACCTATCGGAATGTTCGTTCAGATCGGAAAGCCCAGATCGCAATCCTAGATCGGAATGTTGCTCAATAAATTTGGGCAGCAGTTCGTCTTTGCAAACCTCAAGAGCCGTCGGAATGTGTGATCGCAATGTGCGGTCGCAAACCCAGATCGGAAAGAGGGTGATGTTACTCTAGATCGCAATCCCGGATCGGAATGCAAAACCCTTGTCTTATGCTGTCACCATCGGAATGTGGGCGATGCAATTGCAATGTGTAATTTCCTTTCTTTCCGATGGAGTTACAATTTCGTAATAGGCTCAAGTCCAAATAAGCTAATTCTAATAAGCAGTAACAAAATACTAAAATGAAATGAAAGCTAAACGAGACAATAAGCTAAAAAGTTAAAACCTTTCGAATTGTAAAAGACGAAACTTAATGAAATGGATTTTACAAAGATAAAACTTTTAAGAAAACTTTGAAAACAATTAAGCTAAATACCAAATAAGCACACAAGATTGTCAAACTTATGGCTTATTTCGTATGAAATCTAAAAGGGAAAAGAAAAGACAAAACCTTTAATCAATTAATCAAAAGCTAGCTTAATCCGAATTTTAAAACAACCAAAAACAAGAGAAAGGTAGAAAGAGAATGATGAAAAGAAACTTGATCAAAGGTAAATGAAGATTAAAGCAACAAAATTAAAGAACACTTACTTGGAATTAAAAGGTATTAAAAGTCCAAGACAATTAAGGTAAATGACATGTAATTAAATGACAAGGAAAGTAAAATGGAAGAACTAATTGTCACTATTAGCCAACCAAATGAAAATGAAATAATCCTAATCTATTTATAGGGGAGGATTAGGGAGTGCTTAGGAAGCTTCCTCCTCTCTTTCATCTTTTCCTTAATTGCAAGCTTAAGTCCTTGATCTTCTTAATCCTTTGTTAATCTTCTTAATACTTGGACTTTAATGACTTGTCGCGGGATTTCTTTGAACTCGTCTTGTAATTCTTCATTAAATTAGACTTGAGTTCTTCGTCTTTTAGTAAACTTCCGTCTTTTGACTTTTTCTATGATAAATCTTTAGAATTGGTCTTGGACTTCCGTTCTTTTTGCACTCTTGATCTTTCGACTTCGTCTTTCGTCTTTTTCTTCGATAAAAGCCCGTGAATGCCCGTGTTTTCTTCACTTTTCACCTTTTCGTCCTAAATCACAACAAAAACACAAACCTCGCATAATTACAACATAAATGACATAAAATACACATGTTGGCTCGGTTATTATTGTAATTAAGTGGTAAAAAGGATGGGTGTTTACACACCTATCACTAGGATCCACACTATCAACATTAAACATCCCTGGCCTTTTCTCTTCACCAAAAATGACCTTGGGTGGACTCCTAGGCTTGTTACCATTAGCAACCTTAGGGTTAAAAACAGGATTCTCAGCAAACGGGACAGGCATATCAGGATTACTAGAAATACCCTTGTCTTGATTACCTTTATCAATATTCTTAACAATATTCTTAACCACATTAGGCTTAGCACTTGACTCAACATTAACAGAAGCTGAGCTATTACCTACCACATAAGTACCAGGAACTACCCCTACCTCCTTAGCACCAACAACAATAGCAACACCTTTTTCACTCTCACCATTTGTTCCCCAAAACATCTCAGTATCCTCCCCTGAGTTTACTGAAACATTTTTGCTACCCTTATCAGCAATAACTTTGTCAACAACATCCATATCATCTATATTACTACCCAAATCCCCTGTCTTAACACTAGAGCAGGTACTAACCCCCTTCTTAACAACAATACCCTCTGGGTGATCTAAAAAGTCCTTATCAACGTACTTCATAGCATTACCTGAGCTAGGATTCATGTTCCTAGTGGTCTTAACTGGCTTCAACGACCTCCTTGATTTCTTAGGTGGTGGAACAAAAGAACCCATCGGCGGTGGTCCCATAGAACCCACCGAAGGTGGTTCAACAGAAACCACCGGATCTGACATAGGAGTAACGGCTTGATTAGACATGAAACATGTTATAAATAAGGTTTTAGGAATGAGAAATGAAGGATTAAGGTTTATGGAAAGGTTTAATGAAACGGTTTAGGCGGAAGAAAAGTGAACAAAACTTAATAAAATGGATTCAAAAAGGGTGAACAAGATGATTTAATGGTGAAATATAATATGAAAATGTGTACAACGAATAGGAGATTATGGATCTATTATAAAATTCATGATCCCATGGTTGGATAA
Organism: Glebionis coronaria; assembly: GCA_025667525.1. Taxonomy (NCBI): domain Eukaryota; kingdom Viridiplantae; phylum Streptophyta; class Magnoliopsida; order Asterales; family Asteraceae; genus Glebionis; species Glebionis coronaria. Next base: position 178,222,316 of record CM046880.1, on the reverse strand, counting down.
AAAATTAATCAATGATTTCTTAATAAAATGCTTTAGTGTTTTTAGAGAGAAGTTTTTAGAGAGAAGATTTCAAATATCCTTATTGTAATTAATATTCGTGACACGTGTTCGTGCTATAAAAGGAAAGTTTTAATATGTACGTACGTTTACTAAGTGTACTGTTCATGGTAAAATTATGCAGGTTTTATAACTCTCCCCCCTTAAAAAGAATAATTCGTCCCCGAATTGTAGATAAATAAATTGATAGAGGAACATACCCGAATTCAAAACATGAAATGAGGGTAAGAAGCCCGGATAGACCCCTCTGTTTCCCAAGTGGCTTCCCGCTCAGTATGATCCCTTCAAAGGATTTTGACGAATGGAATCGTCTTCTTCCTCATGACTCGTTCTTGTCTGTCAAGAACTCGCTCGGGCTCCTCTATGAAGGTAAGATCTTCACGAATCTGTTCCAGTGGATACTGAACCGTGTGAAGGGGATGGTAATTTACCCTCTAAGTAAAGACACATGGAAACGTCATGAACGTGATAAACCTGCGGAGGTAACGTTAAACGGTAAGATACTTCACCGACTCGCTCGATGATATCAAACGGTCTGATGAATCGAGGACTGAGTTTCCCCTTGATTCCAAAATGTTGGGAATAAAATGAAGCCAAGACACTTAGACGTTTAAAAGAGGAATTTGGACGTTGATAGGAAGAAATCAAGCGTTGTCAGATCAAGCGTTGACAAAAAGAAGTCAAGCGTTGATAAGAAGAAGTCAAGCATTGACAGGATACTTAGTCTACACGTTTTATGTTTCTAGTAAAGATATGTTCAACAATGTATTTCTTATGTTTATCTTTACCTAAAATGGTTGATACGTAGACTCTTGTACAAGGTTCCTTAATCTATAAAAGGATTCCTTTAGGTTTTAGTTCAATATATATATGTTTTACACTTTCATTGTATGCAAGTTCGATTAATCAATCAAAGTGAAAGTTTGCTTTATTCTGTTTGTGTGTTCTTATTTAAGTATTAATTCTGCATAATACTTAGATTGTTTCATATACAACAAAGTTTCTCTAAGTGTTTAACTTGATTCATTCTTGTTTACACAAAGCTAAATCGATCTATGTTTGGGATCAACAAGTGGTATCAGAGCTTGTTGAGGAACTTTAATCTAAAGAACACAAAACCCTAAAAACCCTAAATCGCCAAAAACCCTAATTTTTCAAGATACCCTAAAAAACAGACAACATGTCTACTCAAGAGTCGACCTCCTCCTCAAGCCATAACCTAAAAATCCCCATGCTAGACCCTGACAACTTTGAGCTATGGAAGTTTAATTTTGAGCAGTACCTTCAAATCCATGATCACACTTTATGGGAAATTATTGAATATGGAAACATATTCGATAAGGCTGCCAAGATTCAAGCTGCTAATACTTTAAGATCAACTCCAGGCTCAAGTGAAGCGGATCGAAAAGGACAACCTACAGATTGGAGAGCTGTCTCAACTGAGGACATTTCAAAGAGAAGGAATGACATGAAAACTCTAAGCATTCTCAAATATTCTTTGGGACCAGCCAATCAGCACAAGTATAGAGGTTTTGAGTCTACCAAAGAGCTTTGAGCAGCCCTTCAAGTCACTTATGGTGGTAATGATGATACTGCCTCAGGGAAAAGATGCAACTCTTGCATGAGTATGTTGTGTTCAAAGCTCTTCCGAATGAAAAGCTAAGTGGGGTGAGAAGCAGACTTCTTGACATCACAAGCAAATTGTCATTTATGGGAACAGTATATGATGATGCTGATATTATTACCACTTTCCTTAAAAGTCTTGGTGATACATGGAAGATTGAAGAAAGGTCTATAATCGCTACTAATGCTCACAAAAGTTCCACTTTTGATGACGTCTACAATAAACTAAAGATCGTAGAGAGTGAAATCCTTTTGGAACAAGGAAAGAAAACTACCAATGGAAACATGGCCATCTTTTCACATAGTGAAGGTCAATTTGATCAAAGGGAGTCATATAAGCACCCCGTTTGTAAAATCCATGATTTTACCATGATTTTATGTAATGATGTTTCATCTAGAGATCTTAAGAGCAATCACTCATTTGTTATAATCCTATAAGATGTGTGTGTGGACTTATCATTATGTATTTTTTTACATCTACAATCATTTGGTTTTTGTGATGGATTACATAACTTAAATCTTGATATGAGAGTAAGAGAACAAATAATGAACCATTCATATATATGAAACAAATCTATGAATGTAACATTTAACAAAACTTGGAAATGTGTTGTGATAAGTATTTATGCCATCTATGTATATGTGTACATCTTAGGCATTCATGCACACCTTGGACTAGCCCAAAATCCTTTACCTTTTGGTGCTAGTCCAACACAAGCCCACAACATAAGCCCAATTTAGGCCCAACTTTTCCCCCTTTTGTTTAGGTGTACACAGCACCTATAGGTGGATGAGGGAGAGTTGCTTTGGAAATGAAGAGTATGACACATGTAATGTATTCCCTTCCTAATGCAATCTTACCTTTTTTCCTTCCTTCTCTCTCCCCTTTTAGCTAGGATCTCACACACATACATTCTCATATTCTTATTCTATTCTCTCTCCCCTTTTCTCTCTCAAACAATTCGGCTATAAGCCACCAAAAATCCAAGTTTGTTCACTAAATCTACTAGATCTTTGTCCCATAGTAATCACAAATCATTTGATAGCATTATCATCATCTTTGGAAGTATTATACCAAGCACTAGCCGAACCTTAAAGGTCACGGCTTGGTTGATATTTAGAGTCTCCTTCATCATCTTGAATAGATCTCTAACCCCCTTGTTCATATAGATCTTCCTTGGTAACATTTAGGCAAGAAAGGTATACTCCTTATGTTTCTTCATTTTCACTTGCATGCATCATCATCCATCTATAAACACATGTATATAACTTGTTAAAAATCAAGATTTGGTAATAGCCATGATCTTAAAGGTCACGGCCTATATTTGTGTACCATTAACCATGGTTAAAAATCTTTTAATAAGAAATCTATGACTAGTACTATGTGTTTAAGCTTGATTTAAAATCATATAAAACATTTTATAAACTTAATGTTGCAAGGGTTACAATTCTTACTTTATGGAACTTGGTTAACAAATAATCATAGATCTCATAAAATAAACATGTGTAACTCAAGAACCATGAAAACCATGAACTAGAAGGTTACGAAATATATGATTAATGTATACATGATTTATGTGCTAAGTTTAAATGATGGAATACGTATCATTACATGTTAAATGGACTATTGAAAATCACTAAAATGTTATATGTGTACTTAGATGGTCTTTTAGTGTACATGCATGTAAATGTAGAACCTAGATTTGTAGTTAAATGGTAAATATGAAACTAGCTAAAAACCATATCTTGGAAATACCAAGGTTAAATGATTACCGTATGCTATATATCGTGTACATGGACTTTGACTTGTTTTCTTATTATATACATAGCTAGATTTTAATATTGAAACACTTGCAAGTACATGCAATCTTAAAACAAGACTTGACACACCTTAATAAGCTATGGTAATTATAGCCGTGGGTCTTAAGCTCATGATTAGAACTTATGACTTGTATAAAACCTTATAACATACCTAGATCTAATTTGGCACATCACATAAAACAAAATATAAGTTTTATTCTTCTATTTTAGATTCAAAACTATTATGAATAAACAAAAAATAAGCTTATAAGAATATCCTAAGTTAAAACTTACATAAAATGTAAAGTAGTGTTAATGGACTATTTAAGCGCATAGAATGTTAATCCAAGATTTAATGGACTTAAGATTTCACTTAGGCCCATTTAACTAATTAAAGGTGTAAAACCCGCATGCTTTTACCATGAATAGTACCCTTAAGATCGTACGTACTAGATTAAAACTTTCCTATTATAGCATGATTACGATTACGTGTTAGGATTTTACGTATTACGTACGTGTTAGAACACGATAAGTATTTACTACGCACGAGCACGTAATAATTATTTGACAATAATTAATCACGAACATGCGATCATGAAATCATGAACGTAATTAAAACACGAACTATTATTAATTACGTATATATATTTATTACGAGCGTAAATAAATATATTAGATCACGATAATTACGTAACGAGAACACATAAAACGCGAACACATATAATCACGAACGAATAACTAAACATCGAGACACGGAAAACGGTACGGGTACCCCATGTGGGGCCCCTACCCACGTCTACAAGGAAGAAATGGGCCAAGCCCATTTCAATTTTCACTAAACGGGGTTAAGGGGAAATAAACACTACTCATTTTTCTTTACAGAGAATTTTTACAGAAACCTAAAATCCTCCTCCTCCTTCTTTTTCTCTTTTGGCCGCCACCTTCAAACACACCAAAGAGGTGTTTGTTGATCTTGGATCTTGAAAATTTTGCTAGTGTTCGTGTTTGTCAATCATTCTTTAGATCCACGTATTCGGTAAATCCTTTAACCCTTTTTCTTTTGATTTAATCTTTTAAATAATTAAGACCATGTTATGTTTTTTATAAAACTAATTAAATCATAGATCTAACATGAATTTGGGGTTGGAATAAAATCAAAAGGGATGTTTAGGGGTGTTTTGTGCTTGGCCGCCGCCTAAACCGAACCCGAGAGGGTCTCGGTTTGGCCATTTGACCACCACCGAGACCATATGGTCCCGGTTGGTTGGTGTGGGTCCCACGGAAACATCAAGACAAGGGGTACCCCGACTTGGTTCGGGGTATGGTGTCGATTTCATGTCCGGTTCATGGTTCTTAGTCAAGATCCGGTTCAAGGTGTATGTTTAGAGTTTTTTATTTTTTTTATGATCTTATGTTAAAATTAAATTAATAACATGACATGATTAATTTAATAACATGACTTAGGTTATTTTAATTATTAAAATCATGAAATTAATTAACCTAAGTATTTTAATATTTTAGACTTATAAATTAATTAATTATTTAAAAACCATGGTTATAATTAATTAATTAACATGACTTAGGTTATATTACTAATAAATAATAATACATGTTTTAACCTAAGTATTTAACTTTATTTAATTAAAAACATGTTATACTTTAATTAAATATTTTAACCTATAGTTTATTTTAATTACATGAAATAATTATTAAACTATATATTATATCATATGACTTAGAAAATAATCATGAAAACACTTAGGCTTATATACTTAGCTTATTTAACGAGCTTATTTCTAATTATGGAAACTTTCTATTTTTATAAACTTAATTAAATAAGGCAACTAATCTATTTAGGGAAACTTTCTATTTTTAAAAACTTAATTAAATAAGGCAGCTAATCTATTTATGGAAAACTTCTATTTTTAGAAACTTATTTATTTCAGGCAGCTAATCTATTTATGGAAACTTATTTAATTAAGGCAGCTGATCTATTTATGGAAACTTTCTATTTTTAGAAACTTATCTATCTTAAGTAGTAATTCTATTTTTAGAAACTTTCTATTTTTAGATACTTCCTATTTTTGGAAACTTTCTATTTTTGGAAACTTTCTATTTTTGTAAACTTTCTATTTTTGGAAACTTTCTATTTTTGGAAACTTTCTATTTTATGAAACCTGTTATTTTTGGAAAGTTACTTATTATTGCACAGTAAGTATAATAACACATGAAATACCAGAAATACTTAACCAGAGTAACCAGAATATAAGATAAACACAGTTTAAGGCTTAAAACAGTAAAACATGATAAGAACATATAAAATAAGCTAAGACATGACCTAAAACCAGCTACGTATTTAGTAAGCAGATACTTATTCATGTATGTATTTATGTAGCATTAGTGATACGGAAGTAGGATTCCTCTCAGTTCGTCTTCTTTGTTCACTGGACATAAGGTACGGATTCCCGTCCTTTCAGTATGGACATTCTTTCCTTATTAGCATTTCATGTATGCCGCCAAATGTTTTCCCGTAGTATAAGTTATGTGTTTGAATTGCTTATGTTTAATTTAAAATACCTATAGCCATATACATGCATGACCAGTTTCACCTAGTTATGGAGGTACCATAACCATAACATTAGAGGCAATGATGTTATGAATTCACCACGGCGGAGTGATTGCTCGTGGCGTCCCTTCAGCTTTTGGCCATTTATATTATATTTATCATGTGGGGCGTATGGGTGCATCCTAGTTACATGTTTTCAGTCAGGATTTCATGGTGAATGTGGTGTGTGCCTTGCATCCTTCACAAGGAGCTGATCCATCTTATCCAAAAACCAGTATATTAAATTAGAGGCAGACCCTCTAATTTGCATGATGAGGTCACCCCTCCAAGTATTCATGCACGGTGGATTTTCATGACCTATATTGGCTAATGGTAAAATATGATAAACAGTTTTTTCAAGATAAACGTAAAGCTTTTCAAACTATAAAACCAGTTTTATCAAGACTTAACTAGGTTACTCGGGACTGAGCGTATTGCTATATGCTTATATGCTTATCCTATTCATGCTTTATTGTACATCCGTGCACTGAGCGTATTGCTCAGCCGTTTTCCTTTTCTATGTTCCTAAAACGGCAGGTACTCAGGGACGCTCGTAGTCATTAAGAGTACGTGCATATGGACTGGAAGCTTTCTAGCCTTTCTTTACTTTATGAATTTACTTTCTTTTGATACATTGCTATGGACATTGTTTAGTCCTTTCCTTTACTATACTTATGTTTGTGTGTGATGAGCTTTACATTTGGACTACCGATGTTTGATTCCGGTATTTTCCTTTTATGGTCATGTAATGTTTAGACATTTTTCCTTGTATGCTTTGATGACACGCCATAATATCATGTGACATTTCCATTATCAAAATGGGGTGTTACAATTATGGTATCAGAGCCAAGGCTTCGACCTGTAGGCTCTCAAATATGACATGTGATTAGTGGGTAGTCACTACGGTCTTCCTAGAACTGACAGTTGTTTTCATGCATTCATCATTTTTAAGCATACATATATATGTCATTGTCGCAGATTTTTGACTAAGTAATGGTTGGTACAGGACTGGCCCTATTTAGTCGCATGTGTTTTATCGAAACTTTTTAAATTTGGACCGACCCATAGGCTTCCCCTCGCCATGTCTTTTGTTTTGGGTGAACTGACCATAGGCGTTCACTCTCGAGCATACAAAAGTTTTCATAAAACTGCATCATGCATTCATACACAAAATTTTCTTGCATAAAATTTTTCTCGTGAAATTTTGGTATAAATTTTTTCATGTATATATAGATTTTATGTTTTGATCTGTTTAATCATATGTTTTATGTTATACTGTCAGATGGTTCTCACACGCGAACAGGAACAACTCAATGCTGCAATTCAAGCTGCTATGCAAGCTTTGCTTCCTCAACTGAGGAATGACATCAGGGCTGAAGTTCAAGCTGCCAACAATCAGCAGCCTAATCAGGCACCTCCTCCTCCTCCAGTGACATTAGCAGTATGGCTGGAGAGATTTAACAAGCTCCGCCCTCGAGCATTTGAGAAGACAGATAGCCCCAGTGATGCTGAAAGCTGGTTGGCTCACATCGAGAAGATTTTCAATGCTATGGGTTATGACCCCGATACAAGGCGAGGTTGGCAAGCTATCGGTTCGAAGGCGATGTGCTAAATTGGTGGTTAGCGTTGATGCGGTCTGAAGGTGGTGACCATTGGGTTGCTGGTTTGACTTGGGCTCAGTTCAAGGACAGGGTGATGGAACAGTTCTTTCCCAAGGCCGAGCAGGACAAGCTCAAGAGAGAGTACCATGGGATCCGGTAGAGAGCTGGGGAGAATAGCAACGAGTTTATGCAGCACTTTCTTCGCCTAGCTGGTTACCTTGGTGCGGCAGCAGGTACTCCTGAAGAGCAGGCACATCACTTTAGATGGGCTCTTCGCACATCGGTCGCAAACAATCTGGTGTGTGCTACGTTCAACATTGTAGCACAAGTGGCCGATGCAACACGTAAGCTGGAGATGCTGCAAGAACGAGATGAGTTCGGGAAGTTGAGAGACCTGACAAGAGGTAAATATTCGTATTCAAGCGGTGATCAATCCGTATACTTTCCATATATGTCAATTATTCATCTCTTTAAATGTATCTTCCAGGCAGAAAACTGGGGACCGGTCTCAGCCCGCTACCCAGCAGCAGCCTCATCAGCCCAAGGGAAACGGTCAGACTAACGACCGTTCTGCTACGGATAGGCGTGGCGGTAATGATAATTATCGTAACAACGCTGGACACTCCAACAGCAGTAGGTCCTAATACTTACGCATTTCATTATGATTTCATGTTATAATTCATATTCTGACACTTCAGCAAAACTTCTAGCAGGAACCATGGAAACGGTAGGGACCAGAACCAGAGAAGTTCACAGCCTAGCCGTCCAGCTATCAATGTTATTCAATCTTACGATTTCCGCATTGTCCTTTGTACCCTATTATCATGTCTTATGTAAAATGTTTTATCAGGTTCCCGGCCAGCCAGAGCACCTGCTGGAGGATTAACTCATCCTTTTTGCTCTACTTGCCACCGTAGGCACCCAGGGCCATGTCGCCGTAATACTGACGCGTGCTTCAAGTGTGGTCTTCCTTGCCATATCATGAAGTATTGTCGTAAGGGCGAGATGGAGGCTACATCGGGACATACTGATACCAAGCCGCCTCCTACTACCGGGCGTGTCTACACGACATCTCGAGACCAGGCCAACAAGTCTACATGTACCATCACTGGAATCTTGTATATGTATGGTCAAGCTGCATGTGTTCTTTTCGATACGGGTGCTACTCACTCGGTTATTTCTATAGCTTATGCTAAGAACATTAGGATGCTCCCCATGCCACTAGAAAATAGGCTTACTATTTCCACGCCTTTGAGGGACTCTGTATTAATCACCCATGTATACAAGAGTCTTCCCCTAGAATTTGACGATAAGGTTCGACCTGTTGACGCACTTCCGCTGGACATAAATGACTTCGACATGATTTTGGGCATGGATTGGCTATCCAAGAATCATGCTACCATAGACTGCCATTCATATCAAGTTATCTTCGGTGATGTTAATGCACCAGAGTACATTCATAACGGGTTCATACCTGGACGGTCTGTACAAGTCATATCTACCCTGCAAGCGCGTGCACTACTGTAACATGGCTGCGAGGGTTATATAGCTACGGTTCACGACATGGATGCTGAATCCCCATCAATTCAAGATCAACCTATAGTGTCAGAATTCCAATATGTTTTTCTAGCAGAACTTCCGGGCATACCACCTACACGAGAAGTGGAATTCAGTATCGAGCTTATTCCAGGAGTTGAACCAATCTCCAAGGCTCCTTACCGCATGGCTCCCATAGAGATGAAGGAGCTGAAGGATCAACTGCAAGAACTTCTTGAACGAGGTTTCATTCGACCGAGTGCATCTCCATGGGGCGCACCGGTTTTGTTTGTCAAGAAGAAGGACGGCAGTATGTGTCTTTGCTTAGATTATCGCAAGCTCAACAAGATTACTATCCGGAATAGATATCCACTGCCACGTATTGACGATCTGTTTGACCAACTCCAAGGGGCCAAACACTTCTCCAAGGTTGATCTTAGGTCACACTATCATCAGCTACGGGTCAAGGAGTAGGACATCGCTAAGACTGCCTTTCGTACCCGCTATGGCCACTACGAGTTTGTAGTTATGCCATTTGGCCTGACAAATGCTCCAGCAGTGTTTATGGACTTGATGAACAGAACCTTCCATGAATTCCTGGACAAGTTCGTCATTGTCTTCATCAATGACATCCTGATTTTCTCAAAGTCCAAGGAGGAACACGAAGACCATCTTCGTATAGTACTACAGATTCTTCGACAGAAGCAGCTGAATGCTAAATTCTCCAAGTGTGAGTTCTGATTAGACAAGGTGGCATTCTTAGGTCACATTGTATCAGCAGAAGGAATCACTATGGATCCAGCGAAGGTTGAGGCCATTACTAAGTGGCCAAGGCCGACATCAGCGACGGAAGTCCGCAGTTTCTTAGGCTTAGCTGGCTATTACCGTAGGTTCGTGGAGAACTTTTCCCGTTAGCACTACCATTGACCAAACTGATGCGGAAAGGGGAGAAATTTGTCTGGACCGAAGAACGAGAGAAGAGCTTTGAAGACCTGAAGCAGAAGCTAGTATCTGCACCTATTCTTACTCTCCCATCTGGTACGGGTGGATTTCAAATCTACAGCGATGCATCAGGGAAGGGAGTTGGCTGTGTTCTCATGCAACATGGGAAAGTGATCGTGTACGCTTCACGGCAGCTTAAGCCTTATGAATAAAATTACCCCACGCATGACTTGGAACTTGCTGCAGTGGTGTTTGCATTGAAGATATGGAGGAACTACTTATATAGAGAATCATGTGACATTTTCACGGACCACAAGAGCTTGAAGTATATCTTCACTCAACGTGAATTGAACATGAGGCAGAGGAGATGGTTAGAGCTGTTGAAGGATTATGACATTAATCTACAGTATCATCCCGGAAAGGCAAATGTAGTAGCAGATGCTCTTAGCAGGAAGTCCGGAATGATCAACGGCATTAAAATCGAAGAGGAAATCATAAGAGACTTGGAGCGACTAGACATCAAAATCATGGTACGTGGACAACACGGTTACTGGGCTAATCTTAGAGTAGAACCCGAGTTACTCTCTAAGATCAAGGAAGCTCAGAATGATGACGGAGAAATCTGGGCGATAGTGCAGAATTTGGAGAAACAGACGGAATTCAGAGTTGATGCAGATGGTATCGTATGGCAGGGCACGAGACTTTTTGTTCCTGATAACCAAGAACTCCGGGAAGCCTTGTTAGCCGAAGCTCATAGCTCCCCATTCTCTATACATCCTGGTTCGACTAAGATGTACCATGACATCAAGGAGTACTTTTGGTGGAGTGGTATGAAACAGGATGTGGCCACTTACGTCTCCAAATGTCTTACCTGCCAGCAGGTTAAGATCGAGCATCAGCGATCTGGCGGTCTCCTTCAACCGTTAGATATTCTAGAGTGGAAGTGGGACAAAATCACCATGGATTTTGTTACTGGTCTTCCGCTTACCAAGAGGAAGCACGATGCAATTTGGGTTATCATAGATCGACTTACCAAATCAGCTCATTTCTTACCGATCCGCAAGGAAGATCCGGTAAGTAAACTCGCCGATACATACAGAAGAGAGATCATGAGACTCCACGGTGCACCATCCAGCATCGTCTCAGACAGAGATCCTCGATTCACTTCGCGCTTTTCGAAGAGTCTGCAGAAAGCTTAGGGTACACAACTTAAGCTTAGCACGGCCTTTCATCCTCAAACGGACGGACAGTTGGAACGAACCATTCAGACATTGGAAGATATGTTGAGGTCATGTTCGTTGGAATGGACGGGTGATTGGGACGATTACATCTATTTGGTGGAGTTTGCATACAACAACAGCTGGCACGCAAGTATCAAGTGTGCTCCTTTCGAGATGTTGTATGGCAGAAAGTGTCGCGCCCCAATCTGCTGGGATCAGGTTGGTGATCGAACACTTGAAGGACCAGAAATCATAGAGATGACCAATGAGAAGATCACAGTAGCTAAGCAGAAAATTCAGGAAGCACGGTCACGTCAGAAAAGCTACGTCGATAAGCATCGTAGGGACATACATTTTAACGTAGGAGATCACGTCTTCCTTAAGGTTTCACCGGCACGTGGTGTTATACGCTTCGGGATTAAAGGGAAGCTCAGTCCTCGTTTCATCGGACCGTTTGATATCATTGAACGAGTCGGTGAAGTATCTTACCGATTGGCGTTACCTTCGCAGCTTTCGCATGTGCACAATGTGTTTCATGTGTCCTTACTCAGAGGGTACCAGTATCATCCCCTTCACATGGTTCATTATCCGCTGGAACAGATACGTGAAGATCTCACTTTCATAGAAGAACCCGAACGAGTTCTTGACAGACAAGAACGAGTCATGAGAAAGAAGACGATTCCATTCGTCAAAATCTTATGGAGGGATCATACCGAGCGGGAAGCCACTTGGGAAACAGAGGAGTCTATCCGGGCTTCATACCCTCATTTCATATTTTGAATTCGGGTATGTTCTTCTTTTCCAGTTTACTTTATCTATAATTCGGGGACGAATTATTCTTTTTAGGGGGGAAGAGTTGTAAAATCCGCATGCTTTTACCATGAATAGTACCCTTAAGATCGTACGTACTAGATTAAAACTTTCCTATTATATCATGATTACGATTACATGTTAGGATTTTACGTATTACGTACGTGTTAGAACACGATATGTATTTAATACGCACGAGAACGTAATAATTATTTGACAATAATTAATCACGAACATGCGATCATGAAATCATGAACGTAATTAAAACACGAACTATTATTAATTACGTATATATATTTATTACGAGCGTAAATAAATATATTAGATCACGATAATTACGTAACGAGAACACATAAAACGCGAACACATATAATCACGAACGAATAACTAAACATCGATACACGGAAAACGGTACGGGTACCCCATGTGGGGCCCCTACCCGCGGCTACAAGGAAGAAATGGGCCAAGGCCATTTCAATTTTCACTAAAGGGGGTTAAGGGGAAATAAACACTACTCATTTTTCTTTACAGATAATTTTTACAGAAACCTAAAATCCTCCTCCTCCTTCTTTTTCTCTTTTGGCCGCCACCTTCAAACACACCAAGGAGGTGTTTGTTGATCTTGGATCTTGAAAATTTTGCTAGTGTTCGTGTTTGTTCATCATTCTTTAGATCCACGTATTCGGTAAATCGTTTAACCCTTTTTCTTTTGATTTAATCTTTTAAATAATTAAGAACATGTTATGTTTTTTTATAAAACTAATTAAATCATAGATCTAACATGAATTTGGGGTTGGAATAAAATCAAAAGGGATGTTTAGGGGTGTTTTGTGCTTGGTCGCCGCCTAAACCGAACCCGAGAGGGTCTCGGTTTGGCCATTTGACCACCACCGAGACCATATGGTCCCGGTTGGTTGGTGTGGGTCCCACGGCAACATCAAGACAAGGGGTACCCCGACTTAGTTTAGGGTATGGTGTCGATTTCATGTCCGGTTCATGGTTCTTAGTCAAGATCCGGTTCAAGGTGTATGTTTAAAGTTTTTTTTTTATGATCTTATTTTAAAATTAAATTAATAACATGACATGATTAATTTAATAACATGACTTAGGTTATTTTAATTATTAAAATCATGAAATTAATTAACCTAAGTATTTTTATATTTAGACTTATAAATTAATTAATTATTTAAAAACCATGGTTATAATTAATTAATTAACATGACTTAGGTTATATTATTAATAAATAATAATACATGTTTTAACCTAAGTATTTAACTTTATTTAATTAAAAACATGTTATACTTTAATTAAATATTTTAACCTATAGTTTATATTAATTACATGAAATAATTATTAAACTATATATTATATCATATGACTTAGAAAATAATCATGAAAACACTTAGGCTTATATACTTAGCTTATTTAACCAACTTATTTCTAACTATGGAAAATTTCTATTTTTAGAAACTTAATTAAATAAGGCAGCTAATCTATTTATGGAAACTTTCTATTTTTAGAAACTTAATAAAATAAGGCAGCTAATCTATTTATGGAAACCTTCTATTTTTAGAAACTTATTTATTTCAGGCAGCTAATCTATTTATGGAAACTTATTTAATTAAGGCAGCTGATCTATTTATGGAAACTTTCTATTTTTAGAAACTTATCTATCTTAAGTAGTAATTCTATTTTTAGAAACTTTCTATTTTTGGAAACTTTCTATTTTTGGAAACTTTGTATTTTTGGAAACTTTCTAATTTAGGAAACCTGCTATTTTTGGAAAGTTACTTATTATTACACATTAAGTATAATAACACATGAAACACCAGAAATACTTAACCAGATTAACCAGAATATAAGATAAACACAGTTTAAGGCTTAAAACAGTAAAACATGATAAGAACATATAAAATAAGCTAAGACATGACATAAAACCAGCTACGTATTTAGTAAGCAGATACTTATTCATGTATGTATTTATGTAGCATTAGTGATACGGAAGTAGGATTCCTCTCAGTTCGTCTTCTTCGTTCACTAGACATAAGGTACGGATTCCCGTCCTTTCAGTATGGACATTCTTTCCTTATTAGGATTCCCCGTATGCAACCAAATGTTTTCCCGTAGTATAAGTTATGTGTTTGAATTGCTTATGTTTAATTTAAAATACCTATAGCCATATACATGCATGACCAGTTTCACCTAGTTATGGAGGTACCATAACCATAACATTAGAGGCACTGATGTTATGACTTCACCACGGCGGAGTGATTGCTCGTGGCATCCCTTCATCTTTTGGCCATTTATATTATATTTATCATGTGGGGCGTATGGATGCATCCTAGTTACATGTTTTCAGTGAGTATTTCATGGTGAATGTGGTGTGTGCCTTGCATCCTTCACAAGGAGCTGATCCCTCCTACCCAAAAACCAGTATATTAAATTAGAGGCAGCCCCTCTAATTTGCATGATGAGGTCACCCCTCCAAGTATTCATGCATGGTGGATTTTCATGACCTATATTGGCTAATGGTAAAATATGATAAACAGTTTTTACAAGATAAACATAAAGCTTTTCAAACTATAAAACCAGTTTTATCAAGACTTAACCAGGTTACTCGAGACTTAGTTTCTTCCGCTGTTATATGTTATATGCTATCCTGTTCATGCTTTATTGTACATCCGTGCACTGAGCGTATTGCTCAGCCGTTTTCCTTTTCTATGTTCCCAAAACGGCAGGTACTCAGGGACGCTCGTAGACATTAAGAGTACGTGCATCTGGATTGGAAGCTTTCTAGCCTTTCTTTACTTTATGCATTTCCTTTCTTTTGATACATTGCTATGGACATTGTTTAGTCCTTTTCTTTACTATACTTATGTTTGTGTGTGATGAGCTTTACATTTGGACTACCGATGTTTGATTCCGGTATTTTCCTTTTATGGTCATGTAATGTTTAGACATTTTTCCTTGTATGCTTTGATGATACGTCATAAGATCATGTGACATTTCCATTATCAAAATGGGGTGTTACAAAAGGACTTTAAAAATGTATTAAAATCCAATAAATGATTCAAAAGTCCATTTAAATAAATTAGTGGACTTGAGATATATTTAGGCCCACTAAATGTTTATCCCATTTAATGAGCCCAAATACTATTTTGAATGTTAAATAAAAGTTTTTATAATAAAATATAACTTATATAAACTTTTTGGATTAAAAAGACAAATTATGAAACTTAAGGACTAAAGCGGTAATTTATGAAACTTTTTTTGATAAACTAGTAAACACAAGGACTGAAAATGTAAATATCCAAAAGTCTAGGGTTTAATAAATACCACCCGTGGCAAATTAAACCCTAGGGACCATTGTGGGAAGTTCCTATAAGTTACTTTGTCATTTTGAAACCCTAGGGCCCATTTGTGCAATAATCCGAAACTTAAAAGAAACCCTAGGGGCTGTTTTGGTTACTTTATAAAAGTTATAAAACCGAGATATAACTAGGAGGACTAAATCTACCCTTAACCGAAAGTTTAACAAGCCCTAGGTACCAAACATGTAATATCCAAAAGTTTCACTTATATAAAAACATGGAGGGACTAGTTATGCTATAATCTGAAACATAAACTAGCCCTAACCCTAATTACATTTTTTTATATTTAGTAAAAATTAAGTAAACACGAAACCCTAAGAACCAAATGTATAAATTATTAAACTTGTAAATTATAAATTATTTTATGAATATCAAATAGTTTATGGAAATATCAAAAACTTAATAAGTATTTATATGAAATATTTATATCGTTGCTTTAGGGAATAAAATGTATAAAGGTGTATTGATAGGTGTGAAAACACCCAACCTTTTTACCACTTAATTGCAATAATAACCGAGCCAAAACGTGTATTTTATGTCATTTATGTCGGAATTATGCGTGGTTTTTTTTTTTTTGTGATTTAGGACGAAAAGGTGAAAAGTGGAGAAAACACGGAATTCACGGGCTTTTATCGAAGAAAAAGACGAAAGATGAAGTCGAAAGATCAAGAGTGGAAAAAGAACGGAAGTCCAAGACCAATTCTGAAGATTTATCGAAGAAAAAGTCAAAGGACGGAAGTTTACTAAAAAGCCAAAGAACTCGAGTCTTATTTATAAAGAAAAATCAAGACGAGTTAAAGAAATCCCAAGACAAAATCCAAGATTAACAAAAGATAAAGAAGAAAAGGACTCAAGTGTGCAATTAAGACAAAGAGGAAAGAGGGAGGAAGCTTCCTAAGCTCCTCCCTAATCACCCCTATATATAGATGATCCTAGTTTCATTTTCATGTTGTTGGGTGGTTTGACAAACCACCACTTCCACCATTTTTATTTCTTGTTAATTACTTTCTTGCTTTTTAATTTCATGTTATGCACTTTTAATTCAAGTAAGTCTTTTAATTTTTGAATCTTTTCTTTTAATCAAGTTCTTATTTTTAATCATCTTCTTCTACCTTTCTTATCTTGCTTATCTTTGATTCATGTTCATCTTTGATCTTATTTTCATCTTAATGCTTATTTGATTAAAGGTTTCTTAAAAAGTTCATCTTTTTAAAAGTTTGATTTGAAAGTTTGCTTATTTTTAGTTTGATAAGTTGTTATTCATGCTTATTAAGTCAATTTCGATTTAGATTCGTGCAAGTTTTAGTTTGAGCTTATTAACCATAGCTTATTGCTTTTGCTTAATTTTCGGATCAAAAAGTTAGATCGGAAAGGGTAAACCCCTTTCTAATCACGTATTCCAATCACCTTGATTGGAAAAGGGTTTTACATTCCAATCAACATTCCAATCAGCATTCCAATCAACATTCCAATCAACATTCCAATCAACATTCCAATCAACATTTCAATCAGCATTCCAATCTACATTCCAATCAGCATTCCAATCAACATTCCAATCAGCATTCCAATCAACATTCCAATCTACATTCCAATCAGCATTCCAATCAACATTCCAATCAACATTCCAATCAGCATTCCAATCAACATTCCAATCAGCATTCCAATCAGCATTCCAATCAACATTCCAATCAGCATTCCAATCAACATTCCAATCAACATTCCAATCTACATTCCAATCAGCATTCCAATCAACATTCCAATCAGCATTCCAATCAACATTCCAATCTGCATTCCAATATATATATATATATATATATATATATATATATATATATATATATTTATATATATATATATATATATTCCTAGATTTTTAGGAAAATAAACATCGTATGAAATTGAGATATATACTAATATATATATGTCATAGAACGTAAACGGATATTTAAGTAAGACATCTTTTGTTTACTTAATTATGAGATTATATACATCTTGTTGTATGAACGTTATATGAACTACATGCTAATGAATGTGCTATAAACATAGACTGATATTCTAAGTAAGACATTTTGTGTTCACTTAGAAATGATAATTATATAGATTAGTTAAATGAATATTGATTATACTTGAACTACGGTTATTTAGATAAATATCGTAGCATAAATGAACTGACTAAAATCTGTATAAGCATACATATATGTTCTTTGTATTATCTATTAAGATTGTACTATCTGATTAGGCATAACTTTGGCGTGAGCTTTAATTGGATATTCGTATTAAACAACTATTGCCTACTCCCAGGTGAGTTTACAGCCCCATATAAACTTTTGATAAAACTTTCCCTTTTGGGAAAGAAAATATGCAAACACATAATGGACACAACTGGATTGTATAAACTTGACTATGATTGATTATTATTGAAACTGTTAAATTGTTGTAAATCACCTGAATGTTATAAATAGATCTATTAGGGATTGACCATCCCTGTTTGGGTGATTCATGATCACTGTGCCTTGGCCGGGACAACAGACGTATACCATGTTGGAACTTGAATGGGTGTCTTTTCGGAAGACACTACGTCCTCATCTGTTGAGGACTACGGAGGTTAAGATTCAGTTTCTAACAATAAACAAATGTTATCTACATTTTAGTAAGAATGCTTTGTGCATTGTTACTTCTATGACTAATGTATGTCCAAACTAATTAATTGTTAAAAACTGTAAATTCACCAAATTTATTTTGACCCCCTTTAGTATGTATTGCACAGGAATATGAAGTTAGTACGGGGTGTGTGCATGGTCTATAGCATCTTAGAAATCTGCATCATAGGACTCGTCAGGGGTTCTATTTGGGAAACATAAACAATCACCTTCCATCATGTTTTAAAGAATTTTATTTTATTTGTTATCAAACATGTAAATTGATTTAAATAACTCTTTATCTTATGCTCTATGGACTATATGTTATCGATCCACCCTAGTGACATCACCGTAGATATTTCAACATATTTTGACCCTACCCGGGGGTGTCACAGAGAATGGTATCAGAGCATTAGTTATAGAGAACAAGATAGATTTATAAATAAAATAAAAATAAAATGATTTTTCTTTTATTTAAAACTGGACTATAACTTATAAAAATCTTTTTGGAATTTAATTTTGGGACCGTACTAGTTAAGCATATAGATCTTAGGACATTTTATGCTATGTGAACTAATTGTATATATGTATATTTACTAAAATTGATTATTAATACTGTTTAGTGAGATATTGCTATAAAAAATGTTTGACGTGCTAAACTTGAAAATTTTACACTACATAATAAAATACTGAAATGAAAATATAGATAACACTAAACCAAACCTTGCACTTACTTGATAAACGAACTACCTAAATGATAATACATATATATATATATATATATATATATATATACATATATATATATATATATATATATATATATATATATATATATATATATATATATATATATATATATATATATATATATATATATATATATATATATATATATATATATATATATATATATATATATATATATATATATATATATATATATATATATATATATATATATATATATATATATATATATATATATATATATATATATATATATATATATATATATATATATATATATATATATATATATATATATATATATATATATATATATATATATATATATATATATATATATATATATATATATATATATATATATATATATATATATATATATATATATATATATATATATATATATATATATATATATATATATATATATATATATATATATATATATATACATATATATATATATATACACATATACATATATATATATACATATATATATATATATATACATATATATCTCTATATTATATATAGGTATAATTATGATTTGATACCACACCCCTAATCCCAGTCATATGTGACATGGCACCCTTAAACCAATAGTATTTGTTTGTTAGCTAAAAAATCTCAAAAACTTTCCAAAATTACTTCACGAAAACGCAGTTTTAAAAAAGCGGGCCGCAATTTACCTAAAACTGCGTTTTCATACCGCTTGTATATATAATAGGTTTAGGGCATTTTTTTTCTTATTTAGTTATTTTCTTATCAACCAACTGACGGAAAAAAACACACACCAAGAGGAAAACACACACACCATCAACTTCATATCCATTTTTCTCGCTCCAACACCTATTGAACTGTTTGAATCATAACTCTTTTAAACCTTCAATCAAACAACTGATCCATCATCGTTTTTTCAGTTTGTGTAAGTTTAATGGACTATGAACAGACGAATTAATGTGATTAAGGTTTATGTTTATAAACCCTAATTAATTATCAACAGCCGAATTAATATGATTAGGGTTTATGTTTATAAACCCTAATTTGTTGATGACTTAACCCTAATTAGATTGATCTGTTTTTAAGGGTTTATGTTTATAAACCATTGATGACAGAAACACACACTCACACTCAACACACACCGTTCACTGAAATTCATCGCAGCCTAAATCTCTCTAAAATCAACCCTTACCATTCTCTTTTTAAAAGAAACAGTCAGAACAAAAACTCCCGATGGAACCGGCTGTATATCCTCTGCCTAGATAAAAGATGGAACTAGGTTTGATTTCTTAATTTAATTTATTAATTGTTTATTTTTAGCTTAATAATTTATTTATTTTAAGTTCAATTGATTTTCTGCTCATATTCAGTTAATTGATATCAAGGGTATGATTTCTTTTAATTAACTATTTTTCTCAGTATTTGTCATTCATTCGTAATCGATCCTCACAAAACCTTAATAACATTCATCATCTTCTATTCTCGAACCCTAAAGATGAATCGGTATTCAATTAATTTTTTAATGTTTTTTAATTGTAATCAAATCTGTTAATAATTCGTTTGTAGGAGAGTGCCATCGTGATAGATCTGAACCTGAATGTACTTGGCATCTTCAGAAGATCCATGACTTACCAGCAGTCTCCAAATCCGCAATAGTTCAAGCAATTCTCAAAAAAATCAAACAGGTAACATACCTCTTAATCTTTAATTTTTTCCTTATTTAGATTTTATTATGTGATTGTTTTTGCCACGTCAACTTCACAACACATGGGAAATCCTAATATTTTTGTCAATAATTCATGTGATTGTTTTCTTACCAGTTGTGCCAGTATTGTGATACAAAAGTCAAGAGGAAATCCTGAGGGAATGACTATTACTATTAAGATATCTGGATCTCCCGCATAAGTTCAGATGCTCAACAGTTGATACAGGTAATATAAATTATATACACACGTCCTTAAGATCGTTACATGATATTTTTGTGTCATTTCATAACAATAAGATTCGGGTCCAACCAACTCCCCAAACACGTCTATGAAAATATAAGTTCCAACTTCGAGCTTATATTAGGAGATCTCGAGATCAGGAGTTATTATAAGGTTTATTTATGGTCATCCTAGAATGTTATCATACAAAAGGGACATTCATCAATTCAGTTAGAGGGTGTTTGGAATTTCATTCTGTAGAAGCTTACTATATATTGTGTCTGCAAACTACTACCAATTAGATAATTAGTTTCGTTAGGTAGACCTTTTACGCAGTCTCTAAAATAGTATGGATATTCTTCTGCGAGTTTTACTTTTATGGGTCTTTCTAACACGTAAATTTTTTGTTTGCTGTGGGAAGTGGATTTATGGTCTTTTGGATACCTACTATTGGAGTTATTGACTTTGCAACTGCCTATGCGGGTGTACAGGATTCTAAAAGTCATCGCTTAGCAGAAGGTGAAGTCAACTCCTTCGTCTCTCAATGTCAAATTATGGTATGCGTCATATTTCACATACATATAAGTACGGTTTATAAGTTTTAGAATGTTGTAATAAAAAGCTTTTAATCGTAAATTGCAAGACCGTATTTTGCAAATTGTTCACTGGTGACACAGTGTGAATAAGATGAGTAAAGATCATATAGTTTTTTTATTCGGAAAGCCTAGGGTGACACGGACTCTGCTAAGATGTTGGTTGAAAAGAACCCAAAAATGCTATCCCAGCTCCAAAAACATGGGTAATTGGAAAGTTGTATGAACAAGTTGCCAAACACACCCTAAGTAATCCTATCTTGAAGAGGGTCTATCAATAGTTTTGACCTTTTATTTGCCCAAATCCATGGTCTCCTGGTGCATTTTGTTGATAATTTTGTGTTTATATCTTCAGTATGATATGGCTAAGGACGAAGGGAAGGAATGGGTTATGTTTGCTGTAGAAAATAGTAGAATATTGTTCTTTGTGAAAAAGAACTATTGCTCCTGGTGCGTCATTTCCTTAATCATATGAATCAACGGGTGAAGGTCTTAACACACTACGATAACCTTTTACTTAAAGACGTATGTGCATCACTCGATATGATTTATCGTAGTGTGCAATATGATTATTAAAATTTAAGAGTTAAGGTCTGGTCATACGGAGGTCTTTTATTGAGTGCTTCATTGGGCGGGTTCTCCGGTGAAGTAAGTCTCGCCTTGATATGCTTTTTGAAATTATCTTATTATTTGGACACTTTTTTTAATTTGTTTTCATAAACAGATGATAGTTACTTTTGCTATTATAATACTAATACTTTTTTAGATTTTTTGTATGTATCTATTTGTATTAGGTTAATGTGAATATTGTTGTTGTCTATGGCCAAAGCTGATCTAATACGTTTGCAAAAACATATAGGCAAAAGCTGATTAAAACACAAAGGGTGATGTTGTAGACCCAAATAAACCCAATTGCAGCAGACACTGAAAACATTTCCGCGGACCCAATCAGAAGATTAAAGTTTGACTTTTTTATTCTATTGATTGTGAGTATATATGCGGATGCTGCGATCTCAGGTTCTATACTATAAACAGTCGTAGTTGTATGATTCCGTGCAGATATAGGTCCATTCCAGTAGTTCCCATTCAAGTAAATATTGAACACTCTCCTATGGTTAACTATGAGCATTTGAGTTTCGGTAAAATGCATGTAGATGAAAAACTTAGCATTTCCAGGAACAGTTTAGATCTGTACCTCTTATTTGGACCGACATTGAAAAAACTCACGCCACGCGCTGGAAAATATGTCTCAAGTTTCCACGTTGACATGATTAATAACTGGAAATCAATCTTTTATCGAGCTACCATTGTCTTCCCAAACTATGCCCTACCAGTATGTAAAAGTCAATGATCATTATAAACTTTTACTATAATTTTATTAGTTCTGAATATCTTTTTTAAGAGCTAACGTCATTGTAACTTCAGATAACCATGATTCTTGGTGTAAAGTGCAGTTGTGAGGTTAGAACATTACTTGACCATAACGATCTTGCAGCTAATCAGTATTTTTGCATGATGCCGGTTATCAATCTTGAGTGGGCCAAATACAGAAGTTAAATTTGGCGTTCAATTAAGTTCATGTGTTTAATCAATGTTATTGTATTAAATTTGGTCTTAGACCACTTACAGGTAATGGCTATGAGTTTGAAGTACTACACATTCACCGAGATCTCATTCAATAAAAGTCTCAATTCAAATTATTACCATTTGCATATTTATTAGGTTACTACCCTGAAGTTGAAGTTGCAGAGGCAGAAGATCAGCCAGATCAACTGTGTAAGTGTCAGGCTTGAGATTTCAATTAAAAAACAGCACGTGGAATTGCTTCTACTACCAGCAACCACTGACTCACGGCTGATGTGTTGTTGTTCCCATCAGTACATTCGACCCGTTCGGGTATTTCCTATCCCTATTACTGATATTTTATCTTGACTATCCATCAGCCAAACTTTGCAACCCTGGATGAGATAACGCGTGTAGTGACCAGCAGAAGAGCCGATTGTCACTTTGAAGAAGACCCATCTTGTGTACAACACTTGAGAAAATGAAGCTGCCATCTTTTCCCGAGTATGAAGCTGCCATCTTTTCCCGAGTATGAATGCACTTGCGGAAGAACTGAAGGAACTTGAGCTTAAACCCAACCGGTCTTTGGAGCTGTAATGACGGTAAGTAGAAACACCACATACATGTTTGGTCTTATGAAGTCAAACATTGATTTGGTATTATTTTTGAACTGTTTCTTCTTTAGCATGGTTCATATCTTATCAAGAGATCAGAAGGACAAACAAACCATCATTGACATGTGGTGTTGCCAAAAGTGAATTGCAAAGTGCGCATATTAAGTCCGCACCAGAATGGTCAGTATCTCGGTAAGTTTCTCCGGATCTTACAATTTTAACGGTGTTTTACCTGCTACAGGGTAGTAGCATAATTGTGGAGAGGCTACCGGTAACGGGCATAATTCTATCAGCTTCAGTACTTGTTGGCGTTACAACATCTCTTATACTATTTTGTAGTCACTTTCACCAGGTATTATGTTTCTTAAAAATGTTGCAATTTGGGACCATATACTAATGAATTGGATAATTTAGGTTATGCTTTATTTAAAATAAGCCAAAGGGGTAATAAGAAAACTTTAGCTAATTACGGGTCAAATGGCCTCAATTACCAATAACAGAAACGGATCAAGATAAACTGAAATGGATCAAATGGGTAAAAGCATGGTGAACTCGATCCATACGAAAAATTTGCTTATTTTGACCCAAACGCATCTTAACTGTTACATAACCCACCTGACCCGCCTTTCATGTGTTTTTGACGTCGTTTTATGTAACCTGAATATTTTCTTATTTGGAATATCATATTACAGGTGACAAGGCAGTAGAAAAATACTCTCCACTGGTAAGTAGTCCTCTAAATCACAACTTTTCCACTTGGGTCCATGTGAAAACTCAAACTCCCACATCCCAAAACTTGCAAGTGACTCTAACTCGTCCCTTGTTCTCTGTTAATAGGTGCGGATAGGAACATAAACAGGTTCAAATGTGGTGAAAATGGCAGTGATTTCTATCTATTCACTTCTGCTACTTCTTGGCATTTCAAGACTCTTCCGATCACTTTCATTGTAAGCTTATTAAATAGTTTTTTTTTTCCTTTACGAATATTAAGTTTCTTGGTTGGTAAATTGTATAAAACTAAAGTGAATTATGTGGTGCAGTTTCAGTGTGCACTAACAGTACCTGTGGGAAATCTCGTGACCAGTTTCGTTACAGACAACCACCAGGTCAGTTGCAAATTCACAAACATCAGAGATAATGGTAGCAGCCAGAATTGTAGCAAGAAATAATATGCTAAAACCTGTAGTTGTCTAATTAAGATACCAAATTTTAGTCTTATATGATGCATGAGTAATTATACAACGGCTTAATCTTAGAATCACATGCGTATTTCGTCGTGTATAAGATTTAAGAACTTGGTTAAGACCAAAGAATGACTTGAGCGATTAAAAAAAATACCCTGCTACATGTACCAAATTTTGTGAATCGTCGAGGCTTTTAAACGTCACATCAATCAATGAGCACATAGCTGTGGTATCCCAATCCTATTAATCAGAAAGTTATGACAGTAAAAGGGAAATAAAATATGATAGACAGAGAGATTTTTTATGTGGTTCAGTCAAGAACTTGACTTGCATCCACAACCACATTTGTCAGCGTAATTTATAATGTCTCATGGTTAATAGCTACAAGAAATATACATATATATACATGAAGGTGATGTATACACCATATTTTTTATTGTAGACACTTTATTTGCGTAATTATAAATGGCTTATTTTTTGAACGTATAAGAATGTTGGTGTTACTACAGAATGAGCTACCTCCACTCAAAAAAGATTGTACATCGCGATGTTAAAGCCGAAAATATAAAATTGTCGATTTTGGTGTTGCTCGTGTTGAAGCTCAGAATCCTAAAGACATGACGAGCGAAACCGGAACCCTAGGTTATATGGATCCTGAGGTGATTCTGTCATTAAGTGTCCACATCTATTGTATATGTTTAATCTCGAATTAACTTCTAATTATACAATTGTTTTCACTCTCCTTCAAGGAAACGCTTACAACAGAAAATGTCATGTATACAGCTTTGGTGTATGCTTATGGGAAACTTACTGTTGTGATCTTTCACTTGATATTATTGCAACATGCACGCTATTATATTTGTTTAAATATGGCAAGTTTCAGCTAACACATTAACCAATTTCAAATGAAGGGCTATTACTGTAAAATGATCAGGTTCTTTTACGTTTTAATATGATCATTAAAGTTTCAAAAGGATGTGCTATTATAGTTACAGTATTAGCGATCACAACATATCGTTTGAGACTGTAATAGCCATGAAACAAAAATAATACGGAGTATACATGCCCCATATTTTAAAAATTGTGATGGTATATTTTTAGCATATCACATTATTAGTTTTATAACAAACTTTTGATAAGTCCAAAAACAAAAGTTGAAATTGTAGCATGAAATTCTTTTTAACGTTGTATTGTTGAACAGACACCACGTCACTGTGAGAATATGATCGGTTATATGTATCCTGGATGTCCCATTGCAAATATATGCTTTAAAGTATACCTATATATCAGCATGATTCAAGCTTTGACTTTTATACAAGACTTCAAACTCAGCTAATACATGACGATCCCCGTGAGTTAATGTGCCTTATATGATTAGCATTTGAAATTTAACCAGCTTCTTCAGGTATTTAAGTAATTTTTTTCCTGATATTTTTTCTTTTGTTATTATAGGGTCTGTGGAATAGCATGTTAAATAATCAAAATTAGATAAGTAGCAACTTTCAAACAAAGTGCTTTGATGGTAAGCTTCCATAGAGTCTAAATGCCTATTTCAAAGCCACGACATGTTTTTACAAAGTCTACAAAGTTACAATCTTTGACGCATTTATTTGGTAAAGCATAAATGACACTTGGTTTGATGCTGTCCATTTTGCCTCCAAGTGAGCTGTCTATATGCCATATGACCATCAATATATAAGTTATATTTGACTTTAAGGGGCTGACCTTATTTGTCGTTCTATGCAGCTTCCAAGATCCGCTACTGATTTTAAAATACGCATATACCATGATCGAAATTGGGTATAGATTGAAAAATACAAATTCTGATTTAGCGTATGTTGACGTTATAAAAGATGAATAATTGACGTTTATACTTGTTTAGTGTTGTGATTTATGACCATCTTTTAATCTGTATGCAGCCAAGGAAATCCTTTACAGTAGAGAAAATAAATTATGTAAGTTATGTTGATGTCAAAGGGGACAAGATGTGTTTGAGTTTCTTACATGTACAAACATTAACTTTGATGGGAAAACTTATCTTACAAGGTAAGTCGTTAATGATTCATATAGTATGTGTGATAAAACATTGATAGAAAATACTACTACTAATTTAACGACATTGTCCCTATCTCTAATGTAACTCTCTATAGATTAGTTCTCTTAATATTTAAGTATTCATTGTTTGTTGGGAACCACACAACATAAATCTTTTCTGTATAATACGACTTCCTGTAGTATGAAATGGCTAAGTACCTTTTAACACATTTGTTTCATTTTAACATTTGCTTCTATTTCGTTCAGAAGCCGTTGGACTAGATTACTCACCACCTTAAAGCAACCCTCCAATAAAATCTAAGTGAATAAGATTGACGATTTTTTCTGTTAATTATACAGATTCCCAGTGAGTCCTCTCTGAACGACATATAGAAGTCGTCGGTTCGGATTATAATCCGCCCAATAGTGAACCTCCGATAAACAACCCAAAGGCACCAATGATCTTAATCTAAAGAATATTGAAAGGACCAATGACGATGCTAACCTAAAGAAGATTTTCGAAGGGCTTTCAATTCAGATGAGTGTGTGGAGAATTTGTTTAAAAGAGGGCTGCTATAGATAGTGCGGAGCACTAATGACCAACAAAGACCTTCCACAAGGCTGATATAGAGATAATACCATAATGATCCTGCGGCCTGCAAGTATCAATAGCAGTAAATATCATTAGCATGCTCAATTGCAACATTTAGTAATAACATATATTTGGTCTAATATACACAATGTCATTCTATAACAGTTCATGTATTTATTCACTTAATACCTGTGCACCCATAGGCTCCAATGCTCAAGTATCAATAGCAGTAAATATCATTAGCATGTCATGTTTTGTCGAAAGCCTTGAATTGTTAGATACATGGTTCCTTACGAGGAAAGCAAACCATGATATGTTTGTGAAAGAAATTCATAGTAATTTTGACTTCAGAACAATAGACGGTCATCTATTCTTTTAGAGTAAACCTAATAGTTAAAGGCTAGATGCATGTCGTTCCAAACAAAAAAAAACAAAAAAAAAAGAAAAAGAAAAAGAAAAAGAAGGCTAGCTACATGGGTTTAGAGTAAATCTAAAGCTTCCTGTCAACATATACTAATTTCATTATTTTTGAGTTAGTTTTAACTAATGCAATTTACCTCATTTGCCTCTAATTAAGTTTTTTTTTATTTTTTAACGATATTTAAATATAAATATTTTTGTAATATTTTTATTTTATTTAATATTGAAAAAAATATATTATATTAAAAAACTTAAACGTGGTCGCACTAGGTCGCTATATTGAGGCAAATAGGTCGATGTATGTCGTCGAAAAGAGAAAATTAACGTGGCAGAAAAAATCAAAGTCGCACTATATCGCTGTTGTGCCCAACTTTAAATACTCTTGAACATACTTACTAATAAAACCGTGTGTGGATGATTCGATAGACCTGCATTTTTAGAAATATGTTTATGGTAGTCATCCGTTAATATCAATTTTTGTAATCATGTATTCTTATGAGTGTGACACAACCATATAATTATATATATGCTTTGTGCTAAGCATATATGATACGAGGTACTAATTGCTTAGATCTTATTTCATCTTGGACTTCACTTTATTTTATCCTATTTTTTTATTCTTAAAAGTTAATTAGTAAACAATTATTTTAATCACTACCTTAACGAGCTAAAAACACACATAAAAAACTACTCGAGTAAATGCTTGTGCGTAATAATACTTAGTAATGTTATCGTATTGAATTTGCAATTACATGATTGTGAATCAATACCATCTTTATAGTAAGATTTGTTAATGATACTGTACCTTTTTATAACTTATGAATCAATACAAACTTTCACAAGAAAATAATATACACAAACATGCTTTTTATAAATAATATACAAACCGTACTCCACCTAAATTTATGTATATTCGTAAATTAACATGACATCAAACACATTCGTTGAGTGCACCAAAGGCATTACACTATCAAATGTTAGTTTACGTTTACCAAAAAAAAAAGACAAACCGGTATTTGTACAACCAAGATTAACATGGAACAAAACACGTCTGTTGGGTGAGCCAAAATCGAAAAATATTTGTTTTCTTTTAACAAAAATATGTCAAACTGCCAACATATATAACTAATACACAAACGTAACCAAATCAAATTATTTTTTTAAAAAAATAATACTAATATATCACAAAACGTAGTGAAAAAATAAATAAACAAAAAAACCAAACACTAAAAAGAAACCCACAATAACGACGACGACACGACCACTGGGCATATAAAAGAAACAAAACACGATCACTGGATGGCATGAGCTAAAAAAATCGGAATAAAACCATAACTGTATACACAAAAAACTAACACACCAACGTAGTTTTTGTAGAAAAGTTTAACAAAGATCAAGATTAATACAACCAACCTCCCCTTATTCTTTTATTAACTGCCTCAAGCTGTTACTTCAAATGTAACACTTGGGTTTGTGATCGTACTTACAAAAGAAAAGAAATCAAACTACTGATCAAAACAGATTGATCAAACTATGAACAAGATGGAAACAATCGCCAGTTTTTGAGAGAGAAATAATGCAACAAGATGAAGTAAACAATGAACGAAAACTAAGCTATATACAGCTTGACCTAACTAATCTCCCAATTAAACGCTGAGTTCCCCTTTGGTCCTTTATCTTCTATCAACATTACACTTGAGTCCCTGCACTTTAAAACAAGTAATAATAGTATAAAAGTATTTGAAATGTTTTACCTGAACTTTACCTTTTTGTCAATAAAGCCCCTTGAGAGTTGGTTTACTTAACCACTCCTTTTAACACTCCCCCTTAAACCAACTCCATAGAGATCATATAATCCAAGTCCATCACAAAACTTATGATGTTCTGCAACACTTAAGCCTTTTGTAAAGACATCTGCTATATTATCAGCAGACTTGACTTTAACAGTGCTTACAACACCTGCTGCAACTTTTTCTCTTAAGAAAAAGAGCTCAATCTCAAAATGCTTAGTCCTTTCATGAAACACTGGATTAGCTGCTATCTGAATAGCAGAGCTATTATCAAATCTTATAGGAATAGGCAAAACTGGATTAATATTAAGCTCAGTAACAACTTTCATAATCCATATTACTTCACAGGTAACACTATTCATTGCTCTAAACTCTGCTTCAGCAGATGATTTAGATAACATGGACTGTTTCTTGCTTTTCCATGATACTAAACTATCACCCAGAAATACACAATACCCTTCTTTACATTTAGAAATGTGGAATTAGATGAAGTGGTGTTTGATTTATTTTTATTTTCTTTTCCTTCCTAGACCCATGTATTTAAAGTTTAAACGTTTGGTATCAAAGACATTACAAGCTTCTATCGAAGATATTGGCTGCTGTCCGTGAATTTGGGCACTTTTTTTATCATTATGCTTTGGTATTAAGTTGTACTGAGGTCGACATTAAACATTTTTATTGGAATTTTACATGGCTGGTTAATATTACTATGAGAGTATGCTTTTGCTTCAAGTCCGTTGTATTACTAAATATTCACGTATAACGATAAATCGTTGTACTTTTGAAAAAATACGACATTTAACATTTTTATGGACTATCTTTGCCTCTTGGCAAACAAATACAGTAACAAATACGTCTTTAATTTTTTTTTATGATTGTTTCGTGACGTTATGATAGTACTACTAAAGTAACTCATGTGACTATTTCAAAAGTGAAGATGTAAAACGGTTTGAAGGCACGTTGTTGTGAGAAAAACGACAAATGCACAAACTCCACGACAGTTGTGCATAAAAAAGATTATTTTTTATATGAATAATTACTTTTTTTAAGTCATTTTATATCTTTTGGAAAATATAATTCGACTGAGCATATATTTGTAAATATTTAGCCGGCCATGAAGAGGGTTCTCGAAAAAACCCGCTATAAGCAAATGTCTAAGAATAACGACTAACAAGTTAACTAAACTGTCTTTGGCTACCATTTTTCTATGATTTTCTCATTACATGGGTTTAACATTAGGCAAAACATGTCCGTTTGATACCAAAGCTTAAAAATATCAAATATTAATTTACTTTAACTTTTTTAAACAAAAACAAGTCACAGTGCGAATTACATATAAATTAATACACTATCTAAGCTTAGTTTACATTTAACCAACAAAAAATAAAACAACCATAAAAAAACCTTATATTTGTACAACCAAAAATTCCCATGAGATAAAATACGTCGTCCTTTGGGTGGCCTAAGGCCTAAAAATATCATACATTAGTTTCCTTTTAGCTTTCTTTTAACAAAAAGGGGTTTAACTGCCATCAGATATAACTAATACACAAACGTAATTTTAGAAAATGTTTACGAAATGACACTACCCAACCACAAAAACAAAAAATAAAAAGACAACACGGTCGTCGATGGGTATATAAAAGAAACAAGATAGCATCACTGGGTGGCCAATGCTCAAAAAAGCGGAAAACTAAACCATAACTGTAAACACAAAAACTAACACATAAACATACTCTTAGAAAAGATTTATGAAACAACCCCGCCCATTGGGCGGGTTACGACGCTAGTATATATATATATTTATTTATATATATATATATATATATATATATATATATATATATATATATATATATATATATATATATATATATATATATATATATAATTATTAATATTTGTAACCTTTAAACATTTTAATAATTGTTTAAAGGGATATATTTCATAAAGCATGTAACCTAAAATAATATTCATCTTTGTTTGTAAGCTTATACTCACTTTAAACTTAAAATAATACTATTTCAGAACATCATGACTCCGCCTACTGCATCCTCGACTCTTCTACCCATAGTAGCTCCTACTCCAGTTGTTTGTTCATCTCCACAGTATGGATGGTTGTCAGCCTCGGATTTAGATGATGACCCAACTATCGAAGCTGTACTCCAAGAGGACCCATTTCCTATCTTCGCATCAGCTATACTGGCCCCGACCTCTATGGAGGAGGATCAGGTCCTTCCTATCCTACCATATTCTGTGCCTCCATTCTTATCATCGGGCTATTTCTCCGGGTCCGTACCCGTCTCCACCTATGAGACCGGGGAAGGCTCCGGAGCGAGACGTGTCGATTCCGTTAAGGCTCAGATTGCCGCACTGGCTGCACGCCAGGAGAAGGAGATATCATACCTCCGCAGCCTAGTGATAGCCGGTCGACAAGGCCGCACCGTCATCCATGATCTTATTGACACTTTCTTCCGCACCATGAGGAGAGAAGCCCAAGCCACTAAGGATGTCCAGGCCAAGACTGATAAAGCATTGAAGTTGCTCATAGAGGAGAACCGTCGTCTTCACCAACGTATTCAGGTCATGGAGGGTCCTCAGCATCAGACCCATACTGCCCTATCTGCACAGGAGCAATCGTTGTCTATCTTTTGTGATCTTGCCACCGTCCGACATGACGGGATCACTAAAGAGATGACTCATCTCCGAGGAGCCACCAATAGAATCCAGACTCATTTGCTGACAGCGTTCCATGTGCTCAAGGAGACCCGAGCGACGATTCGGACATTACTGGGTTCCCGAAAAGCATCTGCAACTCCACCAGCTCCATCAGCACCATCAGCATCAGCCTTATCTAGTGGACCATCTAGGGTGGACTAGTATAGATGTACCGGGCTTCTTGTACATCATGACAAGCTTATGGGTTATATCCCGGCTATCATGATATAAGACCGTCATACTTTTATTTCTTTTCAAGCTTTTGGTGATGTATCCTTATATTGTACCTCTCTTTTTCTGGCATGCATTTTTGGATTTGATGTACTTAAGACAATGTATACCACTACCCAGGACAGGGCTAGCTAAGTCTCTGTCCCGGATTTGATATGCTCGATGAATGTTTAATTCCTTATGGAATATTTCATGTAATCATTCGCTTATGTTATATATCTGTTGTGCAAAGTATTATATTATGAAATCCTGATAGGTTATCCAAATTTGTTATGAATTTTAAGCATGAAATCATCTCTTGCAAATAATATAAAAACTGTCCTAACGTTTGAACTAATAGTCTCATTTTGTGTATGATTATAGACAAATGGTGATTACGCGATCAAACCCCAATAATGCAACCACTCCCAACACCGCTAACACCGAAGTTCCAGAAGCTACTTGATATAGAGTTTTTACTACCCTTTAGGAAAAGAGCGCAAAATAGGGAAACTATTAAGTGTCGGTTTAGGAAAACCAAGCACTAATGACCAATGTGGTTCAAAGTTCGTTTCCCAAGGAGGAAAGTGCGTTGTGTTAAGAGATGATTAATGATGTGATTATGATTATGAGAAAAGAAAATAGAAATGAGATAAGAAGAGAATGACGGTTACGGTGACGAATTAAACTAAGACGATAAAGTCGTACACGTAAAACCGTAAAAAGTAGCAAAATAAAAAATTTATCGTAAAAATTCCTAGAAAATTGCAATAGATACTAAATATTGTAATTAGAGTTTACAAAAAATCAAAAATCACTCAAACCTTTTATTTAATTAAATAATAATTTTTTAATGCTAATTAAAGCCCAAAAATCAATTTAATTAACAAAAAGCCCAAAATGAATTTTTTTCAATTTTAAACCTCTAAAATGACTTAACTTAATTTAAAACTTTTTTTGAAAATTTTAAAATTAATAAAAACTATTTAAAAACAATTAAAAACTATTTAAAATTAAAATAATTATAAAAATTAATCTAATGACAACAAAAATATTCTAAAAACTGTAAAATTCCTAACTTAATGTGTTTAATCTAAGAAAAAGATAAAAACTTAAAAATCTAAATTTTAATTTTTAATAATAAAATAATAATAAAATAATAATAAAATAATATTAAAAATCCAAAATTTATATAAAATTCTAAAAAGTTGCAAACTAGCTTATTTTAACCTAATAAACTCAGAAATGAAGTTAAAATTACTTAAATACCCCTAATGTGCCTAGAATGGGCCAAAAGTCCAAACAGTTAGCTTAATGGGCTTATTAAGGCCAAAGAAGAAAAATGTTGTCCAAATAAGCCCAAAAACTCCTATTTGACTCAAAATTTGATTTTAAAGACAAAACTCTAAAGGCCCAAAAGCTGAAAATGAGCATAAGCTAGCTTATTTCAAAGAAGCTTATTCTTAATGGGGTTTTTGGTCCATTAAGCTATAAGCTGGTGCCATAAGCTCAAATTAGACACACAAACTTCTTTTGAGTTATTTAAGTGTTCTGTAAAAAGAAATTTGAAATAAGCACAAGAAATAAGCCTGAAAAAGCAAAAAGTTATCTTCACAAAACAACAAAATAGTCGTTTTCGAGTTCTAGGCCACCCCAAGAGCTAATTCAAGTTTCAAAAGCTTTTAAATGACTTAACTAAGCTTAATCAACAAAAAGTTTTTCAATAAGTTCACTCAATAAGCTGAAATAAGCAAATAAGCACTTAATTAAAAGTAACCTTTATGAGTTTTCTAGCAAAAAGTCAAAGCCAAGGTCTAATAAGCTCCAGTTCAAACAAATGGGTCAAATGAGGAAGATTGATCACAAAAAGTAAGTTGTTGCAGGTCTGGATAAGCCAATATGGCTTATTAATAACCTGAATGTAAAATTGCACTAGTAGGGGCTAGTTTTGGGTGTTGAGTAGTGGAAACGTTTTCCATTGCTTGACTTTCTTGACTATTTGTCTTTTGTGACTTTTTTGTGGATTCAAGTTTCACAAAGGCACCCAAATGATCAGTTAGTCATAAGGAGTCAATAACAATCACAAAAACACAATCAGAATCAACCAAATAGTACAATTAATTCAAAACATCACCAGATCTAGCCCAGACATGAACAGTAAGCAGTTATGAACTTATAAGCTATTTAAGAAAATTTCATCCAACCAAATTGCACCAAAAGCATACACAAGCTATAATAAACTTAAATGAACAAGTTTAAACATGTTTCATGCAATGGTACAAGGCCTAAATCAAGATTCAAGCACAATAAGGTTATTGATGAACACTAACAAGTAGATTTTTACTTTTGCTGATATACTTGACCAACAAGCCAAATTCAAACACTCAAATCTTTCACATAGGTTGTATTAACAAAGATTTAACAACTTTTAGCCCTAAGCATGCAGATATTCTAGATATTTCCAAAATCTTAGGTCAAAATCAGTCAAATCCAATGAGATATAGCACAATGTTTGATTCAAGGGTTTAAGCCCAATAACTTGCAGGTTTTAGTTCTCAACCAAGTAAATAAAAGATAACAAGCATAAACAACAACTTTCAACAACACAATAGCAACTTATGATCTTAAACAGATAATCCCAAACACCCCTTATCTTTTTCAAATCAACTTTAAACAAGTAAAAGTGTATTTCAAGACTACCCAAGCCTTATCAAACACATTAACAAGGATAATATGCAGTATTGAACAGGATTAGACCACAAATTCAGCAAGAACAAGATTAGCACACAAAATCACCAAAAATCAAGGTTTTAAGCAGATTTGGGTAGAATGGTGCAAACCTCATGGATGTACATCCACACCTACGAATTTTGAGCTTATGTGCTAGCAAGAACAAGCACAAGCTTCCATACACACTCCTGCTAAGATTCAACAAAGTTAGAAGAAAAATATCAAAATCAGAAAAGTGGAAAAAGCCTTGATTAATGCAACTCTTGTACCCCACACTTGATTATCCCCAAGTTATAAGCTTCACAACACCTTGATATCACAATATCAGGGTGCTATGATCAGCTTTATAGCCCAAGAATTCCAAGGTGTACCAAGAAACATAGCAAAATATCAAGCTATAGGAAAATGTGCAAACTTTTGCACACTCCTTAGAAAACAGGTTTTAGAATTCAAGATTACTTAACAAAGAACAATAACAAGAAGATATAATGATTGGCACTTCAGTTTTCTTCACAATTTCAAACACATTTCATTAACTCGAATATATGATTTACAGAAAAGTGAACAAGGAAAATTCAAGAGCAAAAAACAAATGTAGTGATGCCTATGCCTTATATAGGCTACAAGAAACCTAAATGCTGAATAAAAATCGTAACCCTAATGATGTAGAAGCCCAAAAATGTCCTTGTGAAGTTTGAACTTTTGAGAATAATGTGACTTGTTCTTGGCAGGTTGTGGAGGTGGCATGTGTTGGAATTGTGATCAAAGGCTCACAATGAGCTTAGGATGTAAGCAGGATTGTGAGGCATTGGATGGCTAGCTCAATCTTGTCTTCTTCTTCACCTTTGTAGCAGGGCATGTCCCATGTGGCATGTGGGGTAATGTGGCATGTGTTTTTAAGGTTGGGATATGATTAAAGGGTCATTAATCACTAATCTGGAGCAGTTGATGGCTTAATTATAATTAACTAACAAAAACCCAATTTTGTTCTTGGAGTGAATAGTTGTAAGTTTAATCCGTTTTTGGTTTAAAACATGTTTAAAAACATGTTAAGGCGCCAGTTTTAACTAATCTGTTTGATTAGTTAAATAATGGTGAGTGGATTGGTGAGGTGGAAGTTTGGGGGGTTCTGATTGGAGGAGAGGGTGAGTGGGGTGAGGTGGCAAGTGGTGATTGGTTAAGGTATCCTCTCTTATCTGCCAAGTTTAGTCCGCATTCTTTCTTTTGCCTTTCACTTGCAAATAAAACAGCCCAAACTCCGTTTTCTTTGTTATTGAAGTTTCAAACTTCACACTTTTGCCCCAAAAAGTTTTGTAAACTATTTTTAGGGGTATTTCTTGCCAATTCATGATTCTTGAAGGGCTGTTTTGGCATTTTCTTCATTGATAATGGTCTTGACTGGTTTGTTTGACTTCTTGGAGGACTGAATTTGCCAAGTCATGATTAATGAAGGACCGTTTTTGCCATTTCTTCAAAGTCAAGGGTCCTTTTGGTAATTTGACATTTTTAAAGGACCAAACTTGTAATTTCTTGTAACTTGAAGTCCTTCATGGTATGTTTGACTTTAAGGAGGACTAATATTGACAATTTAGTTTTGTTGAGGGACTAAAACTGCCAATTCTTCAAAGTGGAGGGCCCTTTTGGTAATTTTGACAAACTTTAGGGACCAATCTTGTAATTATGAAGATACAAGGGTTTAAAGTGTCAATTCTTCAATATTGGAGTACCATTCTTGCATAATCTTCAAATCTTCAAGGGTTTTCTTTGGAAAATCTTTATTAGGGCTTGGTTCATTGTGCGACTTCGTTTCCCGTGTTCGTTTTTGTATGATTCTTGTGATCTTTTGTCATTTTCTCAATATATGTACCTAAAATACACAAGCAACAAATACAAGCATATATTTGGCCATTTTCATGATATTTGATGCATTTAAAGTCCTTTTTGGACGATGAGACTATGTATAAAAGCAGTCTCATCACTCCCCCATAATAAACCATTGTCGTGCCCTCACGCAATGCTATAATAAAGTATCGTAGCATCTCCAAAATTCATTTTTATTCACTTTTATTGAACGATAAACTAGCTACACTATTACTATTACTTCTACTTGCGTTTTAGACATAATGTATGATTCTAATCGCAAAATGGGACGTTTAGGTTCATAGAATAAGAACACGTGAATGCTTCGTTTGAAATAATTTCGTCGTCCTCAATTTTCACCCAATTCCATGCCAAGCGTGCAAGGAGATCATTGTCATTATAAGTTAGTAATGCTAACACTACTCATATGCCCTAATCACGTACTTATCCTCCCATTTTCCTAAGTTGTATCTCTTATATTTTATTTTCTCTTGAATGTTTCACGAGGATATATTGTTTGACT
Organism: Glebionis coronaria; assembly: GCA_025667525.1. Classification (NCBI taxonomy): domain Eukaryota; kingdom Viridiplantae; phylum Streptophyta; class Magnoliopsida; order Asterales; family Asteraceae; genus Glebionis; species Glebionis coronaria. The sequence continues at coordinate 178,184,603 of CM046880.1, read as the reverse complement.
TATGCGATAATATAGATTTAGGTCTAAAAATAGAGTCCTAACGGTGTAACCAAGACCATTAAATTAATAACCCCTCCTAATAGACAACTATGTCAAAAAATTAAGTCAACAAGAAGGATCGATAAACACGGTTTTGTAACGGTTTTGAACATGAGAGTTATTACCAAGACTTTTATACGACCCCTAACGGAAGGGCCTTATTATCATAGGTTTACCTCCATCTTTTATTCAACTTCGCCATGAAGGTTTTATTATGACTTCGGTCTTGCCTTGCCTTTTATTATCCACCTCATCGGTGGTTTTATTGGCCAAAGACGTACATCCTCACGCTAAGGCGAATTATGGATCTTTAAAGATTCAAAGATTAAGGCTTGATTCACTTTCAATTTTGCATCGATTTTTGGGCCTTGTGAGCTTCAAATTGTTTGCTTGATTTAGGTGAGCACTTGAAATCTTATTATTGGGTGAAGCTTTCGATTATTCGGGTGCCAATACTTCAAACCCGTGACGCTGGCGATACCTTAATGTCTTCCCAATTTAATTACATGGATGCTATTAGAAAAGACTAGAAACAAACAATCAAGACTAAACCGCAAAGTCAATATTTATTAAGCAAAAAATATTTACAAGCGAAGGGAGAATAAGCAAACAACGAGAACACATGAGTTTTTGAAAGAATACGAGTACTCTACGTTTAGCATAGTAACTTATAATTAACTCTATCATTTCTCGTCCTCATTTATGAGACTTAGCCTAATAAAAGTTAAGGAATCAAAGCTAAGTGCTCAACACACACGGTTGAGTCAAAAATTACTCTTATTCACGCCATCAGAAAACCTACATCCGTGTCTTTAAGCACTTATAAAACATGAGAAAATTTTTAAAATTTGGCCATTTTTAGCCTTATTTTGCAACAAAACGATAAACAAAAAGATAAACTTTGGAAAGCGTGAAGGTTTGGCAAGGCAAGTATCTATCCCCCCCATAATAAAGTTAAACACTGTCCTCAATGTTTCGAGTCTAGAGGTGCAAACACCCCCATACTAGAGACGTAGTCGAACGCCTAATCTAGCATGGAAAGGGTGTAACCGTTAAATTTAAAGCCGTTTATGAAGTGTGCTAAAAACCTAAGGTTAGAACATCAAAGGATATATCATGGATATTGAGAAAGTCTTCAAAGCAAACGATCGAGTGCTCCCATAAAACGAACACGAGAGGCTCCAATCGTGAAGATCATGATCATCTAAAATCCACAATTCACAAACAACCATGGAACAAAGGTTGGAAGGGCACAAATCCCCACACGTTACTACATTAGAAAGCGATAATATGTGGGACTCCCCCTCGAGGCACCTCGTTTTTGATTACCGAGTCATGAGCTCGACTCGATCCCCTCAATACTAATTATCATTGGGGAAGGTGATTTGGTTGAGGTAGTTCAAGGATGGAACTTCCCCGCCAAAGTAGTGCTTCAACCTATGTCCATTCACCTTGAAATCGGGGTCATCATCTTGAGCTAGCTCGATGGTCCCATATGGAAAAACTTGAGTCACGATGAATCGACTGGACCAATGGGATTTCAACTTACCGGAAAAGATTTTCAAACGAGAGTTAAAAAGCAAAACTTGATCCCCAATGTTAAAAACTCGGTTTTTAATTTTTGAATCATGAAACTTTTTAGTCTTTTCTTTATAAATTAATGAATTTTCATAAGCAATATCCCTTAATTCATCCAATTCATTTAATTGCATTTTCCGGTGTTTTCCCGCGGTCTCCATGTCATTATTACAATGCTTTAGGGCCCAATAAAGCCTTGTGTTCGAGTTCAATTGGCAAGTGACAATTCTTCCCATACACTATCTTATAAGGAGTGCACCCGATAGGTGTCTTATGAGCGGTCCTAAAGGCCCATAAATCATCGTCCAACTTATCCGACCAAGATTGTTGGTTTCCCCAATCGATCTCTCCAAGATCCTCTTCAACACTCGGTTTGAAACCTCGACTTGCCCACTCGTTGGTGGGTGATAAGCCGTAGAAAGACGATGTGTAACCCCATATTTCCTTAGGACCTTTTCGAATTGGTCGTTACAAAAATGGGTTCCACGATCGCTTATGATCGCACGAGGGGTTCCAAACCGAGAAAACAAGTTTTTCAAAAACTTGACTACCACACGAGCATCATTGGTGGGCAAAGCCTTAGCTTCCACCCACTTAGATAGGTAGTCAGCGGCGACAAGGATGTACTTATTACCACGAGATGATGGGAACGGCCCCATAAAGTCAATGCCCCAAACGTCAAAGATCTCACACACTTAAATGATATTTTGTGGCATTTCATCTTTTTGTGAGGCTTTTCCTTTCCGTTGGCATGAGTCACACGACTTCACAAGCTCACGTGTATCTCGGTAAATAGTAGGCCAAAAGAAACCGGCATCAAATACCTTCTTAGTCGTGAGATTAGCACCGTGGTGACCACCCATGGGTCCCTCGTGACAAGCTCTAATGATGTTAGAAGCTTCGGTACCAAAGACACAACGTCAAATGATTTGATCCGCACAAGTTCGAAACAAGTAAGGGTCGTCCCAAAAATAGAAGTTGACGTCACGAAAGAATTTTCTTTTTTCTTGAGTCGTCATACCCTTGATGATGAAGTTGCCCGCATGGTAATTTGCGATGTCCGCAAACAATGGGGTGGAAGAATCAAGCTTAGAATTCACTACACCAAGTGTCTCGAGCGGAAATGTTTCGGTGATTTCCTTGGGCTCGTAAACACTTTGGTGAGGATCTTCCAAACGAGAAAGATGATCGGCCGCTAGATTCTCGGCTCCTTTTTTATCAACGATTTTGTGATCAAATTCTTGAAGGAGGAGAATCCAACGAAGTAATCTTGGCTTTACATCTTGTTTAGCCATAAGATACTTGCTAGTCGAATGATCCGTATACACTATGCATTTCGTCAAGACGAGATAAGGTCGGAATTTCTCAAATGCATACACCACGGCAAGGAACTTCTTTTCCGTTGTAGTGTATTTTAGTTGAGCCTCGGTCATCGCCTTGCTAGCATAGTGAATAGGAAAGAAGTGCTTTTCATGACGTTGCCCCAATACGGCCCCAATAGCGTAATCACTAGCATCACACATGAGCTCAAAGGGGAGGTTCCAATTGGGAGCAACAAGAATGGGAGCTTCGGTAAGTTTCCTCTTAAGGATTTCAAAGGCTCGTACACAATCTTCGTCAAAGACAAAACGTGCATCTTTTTCAAGGAGATGTGTAATAGGTCGAGAGATCTTTGAAAAATCCTTGATGAATAGACGATAAAAGCCCGCGTGGCTAGGAAACTACTAACTCCCTTAACGGTTTTAGGATGAGGTAATTTGGTGATGACGTCTACCTTAGCTTGATCTACCTCAATCCCTACTTTCGAAACCTTGTGCCCTAAGAAGATTCCACTTTTAACCATAAAATGACACTTTTCCCAATTAAGCACAAGGTTGGTTTCCTCACAACGCTTCAACATTCTCTCAAGATTCGACAAACACGAAGTGAACGAACTACCAAACACAGAAAAGTCATCCATGAAGACTGCCATCGTCTTCTCGATCATATAATTAAAAATAGCCATCATGTACCTTTGAAAGGTTCCTGGTGCATTACAAAGTACGAATGGCATTCTACGATAGGCAAACGTTCCATATGGGCACGTAAACGTAGTTTTTTCTTGATCAGGAGGATCGATGGGGATTTTGAAGTAACCGAAAAAACCATCTAAAAATTAATAGAAATCTTTTCCCGCAAGACGCTCCAACATTTGGTCCATGAAGGGCAAGGGAAAATGGTCTTTTCGAGTGGCTTCATTCAGCTTACGATAGTCAATGCACACTCTACATCCGATTACGAGTCTAGTTGGAATTAACTCGTTGGCATCGTTTGGCACAACGGTCATCCCTCCCTTTTTAGGGACACAATGAATAGGACTCACCCAAGGGCTATCGGAAATAGGGTTAATCATTCCCGCGTCAAGGAGTTTTAGGACTTCCTTTTTGATGACGTCGTGAATTTTGGGGTTCACCCTCCTTTGACATTGGATTACGGGCTTGTAATCCTCCTCCATTAATATTTTGTGGGTACAAAACTTGGGATTGATCCCCTTAATGTCGGATAACTTCCACGCAATTGCCCCTTTGTGATCCTTTAGAACATCGACAAGTGCGGTTTTTTTCATCATTTGAAAGTTCTTTGGAAATAATAACCGACAACTTGTCGTCCTCCTCCAAAAAGACATATTCGAGATGAGGAGGTAAATCTTTCAACTCGGGGAAAGGTGGTTCCTCAATTGAATATTTGGGCTCGATACTCATAACCTCCTCGGGTGGAGGAAATGGGAAATCGTTAAGAAAATCCTTGATAATCGAGAAGTCCTCATCATTGTCGAGGTCTTCGTCACAAGTACGTGGAACATCGAATTCTACCAACGTAAAACTACCACCTTCAAATGGAGTGAAGGTTGGTGTCGAATGATCAAGAATGGGATCTAACATAGTGGGATTGTCACTATTTTCATCATCACCAAAACCTTAAACTTCTTGTGAAAATTCCTCGCAAACAACGTCGATCATATCAACGAGGTTTATGGTTGCAACGGAATAAACATGAGAAATTTGAGAGTTTTGAGTTGCGTTTATAACAAGTTCCTCGTCGTTGAAACGTAAGGTGATCTTTCTAGCATGAACATCAATCAAAGCCATAGACGTATCTAAAAACGAACGACCTAAAATGAGAGGAACTTGAGGATCCGTGGGAATATCGACAACGATAAAGTCTACCGGATAATAGAACTTTCCCACTTTCACAAAAACGTCTTCCGCCAATCCACATGCTGGAATCGTGGAATGGTCGGCCAACTCGATAGACATTAGTGAAGGAGTAAGATTAGGAAGATTGAGCGACTTGAAGATTGCAAGTGACATCAAGTTAATACTAGCACCAAGATCGGCCAAGGCATAGCATTCTTCCATATCTTGGATTGCACAAGGAATCAAGAATTTACCGGGATCACCAACTTTTTGAGGTATGCGATTAAGATAAACCGATGAACAACTAGACAATTGTTGCAATTTCTCCTTGTTGTTCAACATACTCTTAAAGTCAGTGGCAAATCGAGGCATCATGACCAAAGCATCGGCAAAACTCACATTAAAGTGCAAATCACGAAACATTTTCATAAAAAGCTCAAATTGGTAATTATCGCGCTCTTGACGTTTCTCCTTTCTAAGTCTCGATGGATAGGGCAAAGGTGGTGTGGGTTGAGGCATAGGCATAGCCTTTGGAATCTCGGGTTCCAAATGTGGTAATGGGTTAACCGTAGGTGTGGCATGAGTGGTACTTCGTGGGATTTGTACATGCTCCTTTTCGACCACCACCTCGGGTTCTTCCTCAATTGCATCCTCCGTAGGAGAAATTGGTTGAGGAGTCGGTTCCTTGAGTGTCTTAGCACTACGTGTGGTAATCAATTTCATCTCTCCCTTAGGGTTAGATATGGTTTTACTAGGAAGACTACTCGAAGATGGTTTGCACATAATAGCCTCAAACATAGATGAAATTTTTTCCTCAAACATGGATTGCCTCTTCTCGGCCTTAATCATTTCATGCTTAATTTCATGTTGCCCTTGTTACATTTTTTGTTGGTTTTGTTGTAACCTAGTTACATTTCCTTCCAATTTGTTTGTATGGATTTTAAGCTCATTTGCTAACTCATTTTTCAACTCCTTCTTCAAGTCGTTCTTAAACTCGGATCTTAGGCTAATGATTTCTCTTTGAATGTTGTCGAACCTAGCATCGTTTCCATTAGTGTATTCAACAAATTCATTTGGAAGATCTTTCAAAGTTTGCAAACCTTTTTTGTTGTTTTGAAAATCACTTTGATTTTTGTTTGAAACTTGATTATTAGCCCCTTGATTTCCATAGTTTCCTTTGTAATTGTTTTTGAAACCAACTTGATTGTTTCGATAGTTGTTGTTAGCATTTTGATTTGATGCAAAACCCGATGGAGTCAATTGATTAGAGAGGGTTACTTGACCGTTTTGGTTGTAAGTTCCCGTGGCCGCGTAGGCACTCGAAGTGTTACCACCATTGGTAATGCACTCTGAGAAATCATGACCTCCACCACAATACATACATGAAGTCTCAACCGCTTTAGCCGTAGCGGGGGCACTTTGTTCTCCAACTTTGAATTCAATTAAAAGTCCTTTAAGCTTATGAAAGATTTTGTTTTCCAAGTTCGCGTCAATTTGGCAAGCATCAATGTTATTAGACAAAGAAGGTGAATCCGAAGACGAAGCCTTACGAACACTCGACGTGCTACGAGGACTATGCACCTTAGATCTATTCTCAATTATCACCAAAGCTTCCTCAACCGTTTTACAAAAAAATTACCACCCGCGGCGGCATTTAGATAATCCCTTTCATGTTCATTAAGTCCATTGTAAAACGTGTCAATTTGATGCAAGTCAGAAAAACTGTGATGATGACACTCATGTAACATTTCCTTGAACCTATTCCAAGCAGTTGAAAAACTCTCATTAAATTCTTGTGAAAATTTTGAAATCTCGTTTTACAAATGCGTATTCTTAGAGGGCTGGAAAAATTGGTTCACAAACTTAGAAACGAGATCCTTCCACGTCAATATAGAATTGGGTGGCTCTTTCTCTAACCAAATTTTAGCGGGCCCCGCTACGGAATACAGAAAAAGCATCATCTTAATCGAGTCATTAGCAACATCCTTAAATTTGCAAGTGGCGGTAAGACGATTGAATTGGCGGATATGGTTGTGCGGGTTGTCCTTTTCATCACCATGGAATTTGTTGTTTTGGATCATCGACAACAAACCCGTTTTCACTTCAAAATTCTCCGCAAGGATAGCGAGAATTACAATAGCCTCTCCATAACCCTCGGTGGGTGCTTGAAGTAACTCCATCATAGTTCGATTCTCCATGGTTGGTTCCTCTCTTACGATAGGTTTGTCAATAGGAGACTCCTCACTAGAAAGAATAGGAGTAGGTGTTGACTCCTTTCGGTTTCTTCGTTTATGTGCACGTCTTGCTTGGTTGCGGGTTTGCATAAACGTCACGTACAACGGGGGGATGAGCAAAAAAGATTCTTTTTGGTGTTTTGTATTTTTCCAATTTTTTTTGGTTTTTGATTGTGTTTACTTCTTTTTGGATTTTTGTGATTGTATTAAGCAGACCAAAATCTACAAATCTCCTCCTTAATCAAATCTCTTGATTAAAGAAGCCTCAAGGAATGAAAACGATCACGTGAAGTGAACGCCTTCGATGAATTTAGAACGTTGGTGGAACACCAAAACGTTCAAGAGGGTTTAATCAAATGAAACCAAGAAAGTATATATGATACTTAATAATACTTTGGGCGGAAAAACCCTCGATTAGCTTTCAATCTTAAAATACTCACAAGCAAGCGGGGAAACGAGGCGGCGCGAAGCATTTAAGAGCCTTTTTCCTTAGGGTATATTTTATAATACCCGCCTTATACCCACCTTATAGTTTGTATTTTTCAAAATCGAGCTTCACGAAAGTATTTATCTATTTTTTCCTGTTCTATCTTGTTTGAGATTCGAATACAATGATTGGGTAATGACCTCCCAAGTCAAGGTTGTGCTTTCACGCTTTTGGAGTACTTGTGAATTTATTGTGCTACGTATACAATATATTAATAATATTCACACAAAAAACGAAAACCGATAATACGTATTAGTAAAGTGCTACTAATACAAATACTATTTATGGTTAGTATATAAAAACAACAATTGCCAAATCAAAACACAACACGCCTCCCCGGCAGCGGCGCCAAAATTGATGTAGAGTTTTTACTACCCTTTAGGAAAAGAGAGCAAAATAGGGAAAGTATTAAGTGTCGGATTAGAAAAACCAAGCACTAATGACCAATGTGGTTCAAAGTTCGTTTCCTAAGGAGGCAAGTGCGTTGTGTTAAGAGATGATTAATGATGTGATTATGATTATGAGAAAAGAAAATAGAAATGAATAAGAAGAGAATGACGGTTACGATGACGAATTAAACTAAGACGATAAAGTCATACACGTAAAACCGTAAATAGTAGCAAAATTAAAAATTTATCATAAAAATTCCTAGAAAATTGTAATAAATCCTAAATTATGTAATTAGAGTTTAGAAAAAATCAAAAGTCACTCAAACCTTTTATTTAATTGAATAATAATTTTTAATACTAATTAAAGCCCAAAAAATCAATTTAATTAACAAAAAGCCGAAAATGAGATTTTTTCCATTGTAAACCTCTAAAATGACTTAACTTAATTTAAAAAAAAATTGAAAAATTTAAAATTAATAAAAACTATTTAAAAACAATTAAAAACTATTTAAACTTAAAATAATTATAAAAATTAATCTAATGACAACAAAAATATTCTAAAAATTGTAAAATTCCTAACTTAATGTGTTTAACCTAAGAAAAATATAAAAACTTGAAAAATATAAATTTTAATTTTTAATAATAAAATAATAATAAAATAATATTAAAAATCCAAAATTTATAAAAATTCTAAAAAGTTGAAAACTAGCTTATTTTAACCTAATAAACTAAGAAATGAAGTTAAAGTTACTTAAATACCCCTAATGGGCCTAGAATGGGCCAAAAGTCCAAACAGTTAGCTTAATGGGCTTATTAAGGCCCAATACGAAAAATGTTGTCCAAATAAGCCAAAAAACTCCTATCTGACTCAAAATTTGATTTTAATGACAAAACTCTGAAGGCCCAAAAGCTGAAAATGAGCATAAGCTAGCTTATTTCAAAACAACTTCTTTTGAGTTACTTAAGAGTTCTATTAAAAAAAATTTGAAATAAGCACAAGGAATAAGCCTGAAAAGGCAAAAAGCTATCTTCACAAAATTACAAAATAGTCGTTTTCGAGTTCCAGGCCACCCCATGAGCTGATTCAAGTTTGAAAAGCTTTTAAATGACTTAACTAAGCTTAATCAAAAAGTCAAAGCCAAGGTCTGATAAGCTCCAGTTCAAACAAATGGGTCAAATGAGGAAGATTGATCATAAAAAGTAAGTTGTTGCAGGTCTGGATAAGCCAATATGGCTTATTAATAAGCTGAATGAAAAATTACACTAGCAGGGGCTAGTTTTGGGTGTTGAGCAATGGAAACTTTGTCCACTGCTTGACTTTCTTGACTATTTGTCTTTAGTGACTTTTTTGTGGATTCAAGTCTCACAAAGGCACCCAAATGATCAGTTAATCATAAGGAGTGAATAACAATCACAAAAACACAATCATAATCAGCCAATTAGTACAGTTAATTCAAAACATCACCAGATCTAGCCCAGACATGAACAATAAACGGTTATGAACTTATAAGCTATTTATGCAAATTTCAGCCAATCAAATTGCACCAAAAGCATACACAAGCTATAATAAACTTAAATGAACAAGTTTAAACAGGTTTCATGCAATGGTACAAGGCCTAAATCAAGATTCAAGCACAATAAGGTTACTGATGAACACTAACAAGCAGATTTTTACTTTTGATGATATACTTGACCAACAAGCCAAATTCAAACACTCAAATCTTTCACATAGGTTGTATTAACAAAGATTTAACAACTTTAGCCCTAACCATGCATATATTCTAGATATTTCCAAAATCTTAGGTCAAAATCAGTCAAATCCAATGAGATATAGCACAATGTTTGATTCAAGGGTTTAAGTCCAATAGCTTGCAGGTTTTAGTTCTCAACCAAGTAAATAACAGATAACAAGCATAAACAACAACTTTTAACAACACAATAGCAACTTATGATCTTAAACAGATAATCCCAAACACCCCTTATCTTTTTCAAATCAACTTTAAACAAGTATAAGTGTATTTCAAGACTACCCAAGCCCAATCAAACACATTAACAAGTATAATATGCAGTATTGAACAAGATTAGACCACAAATTCAGCAAGAACCAGATTAGCACACAAAATCACCAAAAATCAAGGTTTTAAGCAGATTTTGGGTAGAATGGTGTAAACCTCATGGATGTACATCCACACCCATGAATTTTGACCTTATGTGCTAGCAAGAACAAGCACAAGCTTCCACACACACTCCTGCTAAGATTCAACAAAGTTAGAAGCAAAATATCAAAATCAGAAATGTGGAAAAAGCCTTGATTAATGCAACTCTTGTACCCCACACTTGATTATCCCCAATTTATAAGCTTCACAACCCCTTGATATCACAATATCAAGGTGCTATGATCAGCTTTATAGCCCAAGAATTCCAAGGTGTACCAAGAAACTTAGCAAAATATCAAGCTATAGGAAAATTTGCAAACTTTTGCACACTCCTTTGAAAACAGGTTTTAGAATTCAAGATTACTTAACAAAGAACAATAACAAGAAGATATAATGATTCGCACTTGAGTTTTCTTCACAATTTCAAACACATTTCATTAACTCAAATATATGATTTACAGAAAAGTGAACAAGGAAAATTCAAGAGCAAAAAACAAATGTAGTGATGCCTATGCCTTATATAGGCTACAAGAAACCTAAATGCTGAATAAAAATCGTAACCCTAATGATGTAGAAGCCCAAAAAATGCCCTTGTGAAGTTTGAACTTTGGAGAATAATGTGACTTGTTCTTGGCAGGTTGTGGAGGTGGCATGTGTTGGAATTGTGATCAAAGGCTCACAATGAGCTTAGGATGTAAGCATGATTGTGAGGCGTTGGATGGCTAGCTCAATCTTGTCTTCTTCCTCACCTTTGTAGCAGGGCATGTCCCATGTGGCATGTGGGGTAATGTGGCATGTGTTTTTAAGGTTAGGATATGATTAACAGGTCATTAATCACTAATCTGGAGCAGTTGATGGCTTAATTATAAGTAATTAACAAAAACCAAATTTTTTTCTTGGAGTGAATAGTTGTAAGTTTAATCCATTTTTGGTTTAAAGCATGCTTAAAAACATGTTAAGGCGCCAGTTTTAACTAATCTGTTTGATTAGTTAAATAATGGTGAGTGGATTGGTGAGGTGGAAGTTTGGGGGGTTCTGATTGGAGGAGAGGGTGAGTGGGGTGAGGTGGCAAGTGGTGATTGGTTAAGGTATCTTCTCTTGTATGCCAAGTTTAGTCCCCATTATTTCTTTTGCCTTTCACATGCAAATAAAACAGCCCAAACTCCGTTTTCTTTGTTATTGAAGTTTCAAACTTCATACTTTTGACCCAAAAAGTTTTGTAAAGTACTTTCAGGGGTATTTCTTGCCAATTCATGATTATTGAAGGGTTGTTTTGGCATTTTCTTCATTGATATTGGTCTTGACTGGTTTGTTTGACTCCTTGGAGGACTGAATTTGCAAAGTCATGATTAATGAGGGACCATTTTTGCCATTTCTTCAGAGTAAAGGGTCCTTTCGGTAATTTGACATATTTAAAGGACCAAACTTGTAATATTTTGTAACTTGAAGTCCTTCATGGTATGTTTGACTTTGAGGAGGACTAATATTGACAATTTAGTTTTGTTGACGGACTAAAATTGCCAGTTCTTCAAAGTGGAGGACCCTTTTGGTAATTTTGACAAACTTTAGGGACCAATCTTGTAATTATGAAGATACAAGGGTTTAAAGTGTCAATTCTTCAATATTGGCGGACCCTTGTTGCATAATCTTCAAATCTTCAAGGGTTTTCTTTGGAAAATCTTTATTAGGGCTTGGTTCATTGTGCGGCTTCGTTTCCCGTGTTCGTTTTTGTATGATTCTTGTGATCTCTTGTCATTTTCACAATATCCGTACCTAAAATACATAAGCAACAAACACAAGCATATATTTGGCCATTTTCATGATATTTGATGCATTTAAAGCCATTTTTGGACGATGAGACTATGTATAAAAGTAATCTCATCACTCCCGCATACTAAACCATTGTCGTGCCCTCACGCAATGCTAGAATAAAGTATCGTAGCACCTCCAAAATTCATTTTTATTCACTTTTATTGAATGATAAACTAGCTACACTACTACTATTACTTCTACTTGCGTTTTAGACATAATGTATGATTTTCATCGCAAAATGGGACGTTTAGGTTCATAGAATAAGAACACGTGAATGCTTCGTTAGAAATAATTTCGTCGTCCTCGATTATCACCCCAATTCCATGCCAAGCGTTCAACGAGATCATTGTCATTATAAGTTAGTAATGCTAACACTACTCATATGCCCTAATCACGTACTTATCCTCCCATTTTCCTAAGTTGTATCTCTTATATTTTATTTTGACTTGAATGTTTCATGAGGATACATTGTTTGACTTATGCGGTAATAGAGATTTAGGTCTAAAAATAGAGTCCTAACGGTGTAACCAAGACCATCAAATTAATAACCCGTCCTTATAGACAACGATGTCAAAAAATTAAGTCAACAAGAAGGATCGATAAACACGGTTTTATAACGGTTTTGAACATGAGACTTATTTCCCAGACTTTTATACTCCCCCCCTAACGGAACGGCCTTATTATCATAGGTTTACCTCCATCTTTTATTAAACTTTGCCATGAAGCTTTTATTATGACTTTGGTCTTGCCTAGCCCTTTATTATCCACCTCATCGGTGGTTTTATTGGCCAAAGACGTATATCCTCACGCTAAGGGGAATTTTGGATCTTTAAAGCTTCAAAGATTAAGGCTTGATTCACTTTCAGTTTTGCATAGATTTTTCGGCCTTGTGATCTTCAAATTGTTTGCTTGATTTAGGTGAGCACTTGAAATCTTATTATTGGGTGAAGCTTACGATTATTTGGTTGCCAATACTTCAAAACCATGACGCTGGCGATACCTTAATGTCTTCCCAATTTAATTACATGGAAGCTATTAGAAAAGACTAGAAAGCAACAATCAAGACTAAACCGCTAAGTCAATATTTATTAAGCAAAAAATATTTACAAGCGAAGGGAGAATAAGCAAACAACGAGAACACATGAGTTTTTGAAAGATTACGAGTACTCTACGTTTAGCATAGTAACTTATAATTAACTCTATCATTTCTCGTCCTCATTTAAGAGACTTAGCCTAATAAAAGTTAAGGAATCAAAGCTAAGTGCTCAACACACACGGTCGAGTAAAAAATTACTCTTATTCTCGCCATCGGAAAACCTACATTCGTGTCTTTAAACTACTATAAAACATGAGAAAAATTTTCAAATTTTCCCATTTTTAGCCTTATTTTGCAACAAAACAATAAACAAAAAGATAAACTTTGGAAAGCATGAAGGTTTGGCAAGGCAAGTATCTATTCACCTTCCACTGCTTGACTTTCTTGACTATTTATCTTTAGTGACTTTTTTGTGGATTCAAGTTTCACAAAGGTACACAAATGATCAGTTAATCATAAGGAGTCAATAACAATCACATAAAACACAATCACAATCAGCCAATTAGTACAGTTAATTCAAAACATCACCAGATCTAGCCCAGACATGAACAATAAGCAGTTATGAACTTATAAGCTATTTAAGCAAATTTCAACCAACCAAATTGCACCAAAAGCATACACAAGCTATAATAAACTTAAATGAACAAGTTTAAACAGGTTTCATGCAATGGTACAAGGCCTAAATTAAGATTCAAGCACAATAAGGTTACTGATGAACACTAACAAGCAGATTTTTACTTTTGATGATATACTTGACGAACAAGCCAAATTCAAACACTCAAATCTTTCACGTAGGTTGTATTAACAAAGATTTAACAACTTTTAGCCCTAAGCATGCATATATTCTAGATATTTCCAAAATCTTAGGTCAAAATCAGTCAAATCCAATGAGATATAACACAGTGTTTGTGATAGGTGTGTAAACACCCATCCTTTTTACCACTTAATTACAATAATAACCGAGCCAAAACGTGTATTTTATGTCATTTATGTCGGAATTATGCGTGGTTTGTGTTTTTGTTGTGATTTAGGATGAAAAGGTGAAAAGTGGAGAAAACACGGGCATTCACGGGCTTTTATCGAAGAAAAAGACGAAAGACGAAGTTAAGAAGTCAAGAGTGCAAAAAGAACGGAAGTCCAAGACCAATTCTGAAGATTTATCGAAAAAAAAGTCAAAAGACGGAAGTTTACTTAAAGCCGAAGAACTCAAGTCTTATTTATTGAAGAATTAAAAGACAAGTTCAAAGAAATCCCGAGACAAAGTCATTAAAGTCCAAGATTTAAGAAGATTAAAGGCTTAAGGACTTGATCTTGCAATTAAGAAGAAATGAAAGAGGAGAGGAAGCTTCCTAAGCACTCCCTAATCCTCCCCTATAAATAGATTAGGATATTAATCATTTCATTTTGTTGGATAGCTTGACAAACTATTTCTTCCATTTTACTTTCCTGCACATTTAAATTCATGTCCATTTAATTACTTGTCAAATTTAAATACTTGTCTTGCACCTTAAATTCATTTAATTTCAAGTAAGTGTCCATTTTAATTCTTGTCAATCTTTACTTTATTGTTTGATCTCCTATCTTCCTTTCTTTAATCTTAATGTTTATTTGTTCATGTTCATGTTCTTATTTTTATTGATTTTATTAAAGTGGGTTTTGATTATTTTGGTTATTATTGTTAGTTTGATTGTTTTGGATTGATTGTTTATGATTAATAGATGTTTATTGATTAGTTAGATTTAATCTTGTGGTTGATTTAGCTTCATTTTTATCTAGATCCGTATCTTTTTCTGTTTCCTTGTTCTTCGTTGTTCATTTGTTTTCCCAGGAAACATTCCGGATCAAGCCAGTTATTCCGAGTGAAGGAGTTTGTGTTGATTATTCCGAATAAAGGGTGTTCATCCGGAATATTGAACATTCCGGATCAGAAGAGTTCATTCGGAATAATTTATTATTCCGAATCAAACCGTTCATCCGGAATATTAGACATTCTGGATCAGCCATTTATTCCGGATCAAGCTCACATTCGGGATCAACAGAATATTCCGGATCAAGGAAGTTATTCCGGATCAACAGAACATTCCGAATCAAGGGAATATTCCGGATCAAGGGCTTCCATCCGGAATAAGTGACATATTCCGGATCAAGGAGTTCTATTCGGAATATTATTCCGGATCAAGAGATATTCCGGATCAAGGGCAACATTCCGGATCAAAGCTACATTCCGAATCAAGAAGTTTATTCCGGATAGGTGACATATTCCGTGTAAGCATTTTATTCCGGATCAAGGTTTTGGGTGAATATTCCGAGTGAAGAAGAACATTCTGAACGAAGGTGACATTCCGGATGAATGTTTATTCCGAACGAAGGTTTATTCCGGCTGAGCTATTTTTCAGGTTCTTTTAAGTTACTATTTTTAAGTTTCTGTTTTTAATTTCAAGCTTTATTTTTCCCGCCTTTTTACTTAGTCGCACTTTAAGATTCCTTGCCTTAGATTTAATTTAGCCTTGCTATAGTTTTAAGTTTTAGTTGCGTTTTAAGTTTGCCTTAGATAGATTTAAGTTGGCGTTATTTACTTTTAGTGCCTTTTACTTTTTGTCACGCTTTTAAATACTTGCACTTTTATTTTAAATTAGACTTACATTTACGTTAACGTCATTTTACTTTAAAGTTTTGCACTTTTTAATTACTACAACGACACAACTTTTGTTTCACCAAAGAACGACTGAGTCGCATAGTTAACCAAGATCAATTCGATCAGACCAACACAACGAACTTAATTTTCTTACTCCTCCACCACCCAGTTATCAAATGGCGCCGCTGCCGGCTCTTTTCGTAAAGATTAACGGTTTTATGTGAGAGACGCGTTGCTTTTTGGGATCCGTTCACTTGTGAGCGTTATTTTCTTGCTTAAAAAAAAAGAACACCATAAAAATTAAAAATTGTTAAAAAAACACATAAAAATTAAAAATTTCAAAAATCTAAAAAGATTTTACTTTTATTGTGTATATATATTGTCTTTGCGTTTGGTATTGTTTTCTTTTGCCTTTGTAGTTCTATGCGTACTAGATCTTCTACTTATCAAGAGCCCGAGACTCGAGAAGATTTAAGTATGGCAGGTGTGAACAACAACAATAATCCACCGCACCTCAACAATAATAACAACAATGTTCTTCCACAGCCCGATCTTCGGACAGTGGAGGAGCTTTGTCAACCTACCATGTTTGGACGAGGAGGACCGATTACGCCGATGCAAATCACGGCTCCGGAGTTTTGAAGTATCACATGATCCAGCAAGTGCAAACAAATCCGTTTCGAGGAATGCCTGATGATGATGCCAACAAACACCTCGACAAGTTCATTACAATCACTCAAAGCATGAAGTTGCCCGGTGCCACAATGGATGTTCTACGCCTTCAAATCTTCCCACATACTTTATCACATCACGCCGAGAAATAGTTTGATCATCTCCCGAAGAATTCCATTCATACATGGGATGACATGACTCAACGCTTTTTATCGCGCTACTTTCCACCATCCATGGTCACGAGCCTTTGCAATCAAATCAGCCGTTTCATGCAAGAACCCGATGAATCTCTTTTTGATGCTTGGGAAAGATATAATGTCTTGATCGATAGATGTCCAAACCACAACATGCTCCCTGTCACCTTAATTGATACTTTCTACAACGGTTTGACTTTTCGTGATCGTGATACGACTAATGCACCCGCCGGTGGCACATTTATGAAAAGGAGACCCGAGGAGTGTAGAGAGCTTATTGAGAACATGACTACTCATCACAAAAACTGGGATTCCTCCGCTTCTTCACGGAACAACCCGAGATTCAATGTTTCTTCTACATCAGCAAACCCCGACATGACCGAATTCACCCGTATGATGACTGAAATGAACAAAAATATTTTGCTTCTCGCTAAAAACCAACAACATCAAGTTAAAGCGGTAGCACTTTCTTGGGAGACATGCGGTGGTCCACACTCATACACTGATTGTCCTTCTACTCAAGGAAATCCGGAAAACATGTATGCAGTTTATGGTAATTACTCACCGGAAAATTACCAAGCTCGACCTCAAGGGGATAGAAATTTGCTGAGTTACCGGTCCAACAATTACCTTTCACCTGGTTTTTCTCCTCAAAACCAAAACCCCGCCAACAACTACAATAGAAGCAACCAAATCCCACCAAGAGCTTCTAACCATTATCACCTACCCGCTCAACAAGCCCCACCCATTAACCCCAATGTTGAAGCCTTAATGAGAACCCAAGGTGAGCAAATCAAGAATCTACAGAGCCAAATTATCAATTTGAAAGGAGATATCACCAAGCAAGGGAATGACATTAGATCCGAGCTTCGAGATAATATTCAATCCTCCTTCCGCAATCAAACGAATGATATAAAGAATATGCTGGCTAGTTTCTTACCCACAACTAACCTTCTACTTAGAGTTCTCTACCTTCAAACACCGTCACCAATCCGCGAGCGAATGTGATTGCTATTACTACTCGTAGCGGAGTTACCATAGTAGGACCACCTATCCCGCCCCCATCATCTACACCTCCTCCACCACCATTTATCCCTACTCCTCCTACACCTAGTATTAGTACACCATTACCGTCTCCGCCTTTTCATGACGATGTTCCTAAGAAGAACCCTTCAACATCTCAACCTTCACCTTCACCACCTAAACCCAACATCCCATATCCTTCTCGCTTGGGCAAGACCAACATGCTAACCAAGGAAGACTCCCAAGTGTCGAGCTATGTGAAGATGCTCTTTCAAATGAACATCAACATTAGCCTTGTTGAAGCACTTGTCCACATGCCGAAATTTGTGAAAGCATTTAAGGAATTGCTTAACAAGAAGGAGAAGTTGATTGAGCTCGCCAACACACGCTTAAATGAAAACTGTTCTGCAGTTATTCTTAAAGAACTTCTGGAAAAGCTTGGAGATCCCGGTCGTTTGTGTTGCCTTGCATCTTTAAAAAAACAGAAGAATTTACTGCCTTAGCTGATCTCGGGGCCAGTATTAATCTTATGCCTTTGAGTGTTTGGAAAACACTATCATTACCCGACCTTTCTCCAACAAAGATGACTCTTGAGCTAGCAAATTGCACTCTCGCTTACCCTGTTGGTATTGCCGAAGACGTGTTCATTAAAGTTGGCACCTTTACTTTCCCGGTCGACTTTGTCGTTGTTGATTATGAAATGGACCCTCGTATTCCTTTAATACTTGGTCGGCCATTCTTGAGAACCGGACGAGCTCTAGTTGATGTTGCCGAAGGTGAGTTAATGTTAAGAGTCGGGGATGATGCACAAGTTTTTAAAATGGGGAAGCTTACAATCAAATCCTATGGACGAGAATCTACGAATATGATTAATGTGCTCGATGATTTTGTCATCTACAACAATCCTCTATTCGAGTCTTGCATTGATAATTCACTTTTTCAAAATGATGTGGATGATTCTCTCTCCAAATTGGAACCTTCTCCCATATATGATTCTCCACCGATCTTTGATGCTTATGATGATGATTCTAGCTCAGATTTGGATGATTATGATGACCTTACTTCCGAGTATCCCGACATGCCCATTTATGATGATTTTGATGAGGCCGATACTCTTTCGAGTGATTCTTCACATGATGATGATCCTCCGCCATCCATGCTTAATCCTACTTTGGATGATTACTCTTTTGAGGAAGACTTCTCTACATTTGTTAATACTTACTTCCCTCATGAGAGTGATGCTCCTCCTTTAGACTTTGATGATTATCGTCTTGATCCTACTTTGGATTTGAAGAAAATTCTTTCAAAGGAGAAGGAACCGGTCGACACCAACATCCACAGCATATATGATTTGACACCTCTTTGTCCCCCTTCTGAGGACGAGGTTGTGCATATTCTTCGCGGATCTTCTTCACATTCTACTGAGCCTGAGTGCTATTTTCCCCTAAAGGAAAAGGTGTTCGACCCCGGTATCGATATTCTTTAGCCATCTCAGTATCCGTCTGATGAAATAAAAGGAAAAATCTTTGGAACTTTTGAAGATATGCTTGTACCTCACCATACTTTCTCCCACCGTTCTCCGTCTTTGCTTAAGGGAACCTTGCCTACTCTTCTTTGGCTTGCCTTGTTCGCCTTAAGCTTCTGCTATTTGATGGATGAAAACTATGTCTTTGATCCTGGTGGATATGTTTCATGCTTCTTCCGATGGTAATCAAGGTCGAGTCAGGCTCACGAATCAGTTAACAAAAATCAAGCGCTTCTTGGGAGGCAACCCATGTCTCTATCTTTTAGCTTTCTTTATCCTAAGTGTAGGGGAGACCCATTGGTGTTTGCTATTTCCTCTCTTCTACTAATCAGGGATTCGAGCTCTCAAATACACACTCTAAATGATTTTTGACGACCCCTGATTCCATGTTCCCATTTTCCTGGTTCTATCCTAAACTCTTTTCGATTCTCTATTTTATATTTTCTCAATATTAAAATAGGAATCTCTTTAGTTGTCTCTTCCTTAGCGAGATTTAAACAAAGTGCACAATGTCCTAAGTGTAGGGGAGTTTACTCCCACATGCTTAAACATTGAGGAAAATGTTTATATTAAGTGTAGGGGGGACTTCTATCGAAGTCAAGTGGTCTTTTCTTTGTATTTGTCCTCATTTTAACCGGAAAATCAATTTTTCGACATTTTTCAAAATTTTTGATCTATTTTGGCCTATTATTTTTCCCCTTTGTATAGTTATTTTCTTTCTTTGCTAGAATAAATTTTAATAAAGAGGTTTTAATTTTCAAACGTTGTGAATCTTTTGACTCAACCCGAGTTTACTTATCTAAGTTTACTCTAGCTAGTATCCTTAACGTGTTTAAGTCAAGTTTTGCTAGGCTTTTATATAGGGAGCTATAAAGCGCGAAACTCTTAACTCTCACGGGTTAAGAACAAGAACTTTTCGCAAGTTCCTATAATTGATCCTAGAGAGTCATTTATCAAGGGAACTTTAAAATGCGATTTCTAAACTTGAAAAAGTCTAAGAGTTTGCAAGATCCTATAGATGACTCGAAAACCCAAAACTTTGATTTAATAGGCTAAGCATCCACGAGTCTCATTCCTTGAGATTTTAAACTGTGGAGAACGAGAGATGATAGAGCCAATTATAAGTTTGGTATTCTTTCGTGAATTTATATGAGTTAATTATAAGCCTATTCTCCCATCGCTTGCTAATAAATTTATCTGGAATAAATAAGGTTGTACGATTTGAAAAGTTACTTAGCTTCTAGCCCAAGATCGTTTAAAAGTTGCTCGGTATGGATTAGAGTTCATAGCCAAGGCATAACTTATTGAAGCGGGATGCGAAGATTGGCGAGTCCAAAAAGGGCCTAACAAGACATGAGGGCTAAATTTTGTTGCTAAAGATCCAAAGTGATGTGAAGAATCATTTATCAAAGATCAATATGAAGGATCGAGACACACGACGAAAAGCAAAAACTCCCCAAAATTCATGGAGAAGTCTATCCAAAAAGGCCCTAACAAGGTATGAGGATAAATAAAGCCAAGTCAAAAAAGGAGGCGGATCGTTGTATATCAAAGTCCAAAATAAAGATTGGAGAAAAATGAAGAAGTCGTGGTCCAAATATGAAGAATCTCTCAAAACTTCAAGTGAAGAAATTCCTATTATGAAGAGAAGACCATTATTTCATGAACGTCTCTCAAGGTTTGAAGTATGAAGTCACTGCCAAATATCGGTCCGAGAAAGGTCTCAAATCGCGAAGCGAGTTATGCCAAGATATGAACTTTTTGAGGTCCCGAGAAGCAGTTTTAAAAGATTTTGTCCTTTATCTAACTATTGATTAAATCGTTCACTTTATTTTCGGCCTAAATAACTATCGAAATAAGTCAACAATGCATCCTCGTGATCATTCAAGACAATAATAAAATATAAGAGATACACCTAGGAATAAGGGAGTCTAAGTGAATAATTGGCCCACATGAGTTCGTGTTAGTTTGCTAACTTATAATAACAATGATCTCGTTTTTAAGCTTGGTTTGGAGAAAGTGAAAACTTGAGGATGATGATCATTCATGACATTTCCAAAACCCTAAGGTATGTTTTTGATTTCTTTCTTCCTTTGAATGTTTATAATTTTCTATCTTTTTAATAAAGGCCAATATGGATTGATTGTGATGAAAAGTGTAAACGTGCTTTGTAACTAATGCATTGCATGAGTACATTGCAATGGTCAAGTGTAGGGGATTTGATAGGTGTGTAAACACCCATCCTTTTTACCACTTAATTACAATAATAACCGAGCCAAAACGTGTATTTTATGTCATTTATGTCGGAATTATGCGTGGTTTGTGTTTTTGTTGTGATTTAGGACGAAAAGGTGAAAAGTGGAGAAAACACGGGCATTCACGGGCTTTTATCGAAGAAAAAGACGAAAGACGAAGTCAAGAAGTCAAGAGTGCAAAAAGAACGGAAGTCCAAGACCAATTCTGAAGATTTATCGAAAAAAAGTCAAAAGACGGAAGTTTACTTTAAGCCGAAGAACTCAAGTCTTATTTATTGAAGAATTAAAAGACAAGTTCAAAGAAATCCCAAGACAAAGTCAATAAAGTCCAAGATTTAAGAAGATTAAAGGCTTAAGGACTTGATCATGCAACTAAAAAGAAATGAAAGAGGGGAGGAAGCTTCCTAAGCACTCCCTAATTCTCCCCTATAAATAGATTAGGATGTTAATCATTTCATTTTGTTGGATACCTTGACAAACTATTTCTTCCATTTTACTTTCCTGCACATTTAAATTCATGTCCATTTAATTACTTGTCAAATTTAAATACTTGTCTTGCAACTTAAATTCATTTAATTTTAAGTAAGTGTCTATTTTGATTCTTTTCAATCTTTACTTTATTGTTTGATCTCCTATCTTCCTTTCTTTAATCTTAATGTTTATTTGTTCATGTTCATGTTCTTATTTTTATTGATTTGATTAAAGTGGGTTTTGATTATTTTGGTTATTATTGTTAGTTTGATTGTTTTGGATTGATTTTTTTATGATTAATAGATGTTGATTGATTAGTTAGATTTAATCTTGTGGTTGATTTAGATTCATTTTTATCTAGATCCGTATCTTTTTCTGTTTCCTTGTTCTTCACTGTTCATTTGTTTTCCCAGGAAACATTCCGGATCAAGCCAGTTATTCCGAGTGAAGGAGTTTGTGTTGATTATTCCGAATAAAGGGTATTCATCCAGAATATTGAACATTCCGGATCAGAAGAGTTTATTCAGAATAATTTATTATTCCGAATCAAACCGTTCATCCAGAATATTATACATTCCGGATCAACCATTTATTCCGGATCAAGCTCACATTCCGGATCAACAGAATATTCCGGATCAAGGAAGTTATTCCGGATCAACAGAACATTCCGAATCAAGGGAATATTCCGAATCAAGGGCTTCCATCCGTAATAAGTGACATATTCCGGATCAAGGAGTTCTATTCGGAATATTATTCCGGATCAAGAGATATTCCGGATCAAGGGCAACATTCCGGATCAAAGCTACATTCCGAATCAAGAAGTTTATTCCGGATAGGTGACATATTCCGTGTAAGTATTTTATTCCAGATCAAGGTTTTGGGTGAATATTCCGAGTGAAGAAGAACATTCCGAACGAAGGTGACATTCCGGATGAATGTTTATTTCGAACGAAGGTTTATTCCGGCTGAGCTATTTTTCATGTTCTTTTAAGTTACTATTTTTAAGTTTCTGTTTTTAATTTCAAGCTTTATTTTTCCAGCCTTTTTACTTAGTCGCACTTTAACATTCCTTGCCTTAGATTTAATTTAGCCTTGCTTTAGTTTTAAGTTTTAGTTGCGTTTTAAGTTTGCCTTAGATAGATTTAAGTTTGCGTTATTTACTTATAGTGCCTTTTACTTTTTGTCACGCTTTTAAATACATGCACTTTTATTTTAAATTAGACTTAGATTTACGTTAACGTCATTTTACTTTAAAGTTTTGCACTTTTTAATTACTACAACGACACAACTTTTGTTTCACCAAAGAACTACTGAGTCGCATAGTTAACCAAGATCAATTCGATTAGACCAACACAACGAACATAATTTTCTTACTCCTCCACCACCCAGTTATCAGTTTGATTCAAGGGATTAAGCCCAATAACTTGCAGGTTTTAGTTCTCAACCAAGTAAATAACAGATAACAAGCATAAACAACAACTTTCAAAAACACAATAGCAACTTATGATCTTATACAGATAATCCCAAACACCCCTTATCTTTTTCAAATCAACTTTAAACAAGTATAAGTGTATTTCAAGACTACCCAAGCCCAATCAAACACATTAACAAGTATAATATGCAGTATTGAACAAGATTAGACCACAAATTCAGCAAGAACAAGATTAGCACACAAAATCACCAAAAATCAAGGTTTTAAGCAGATTTTGGGTAGAATGGTGCAAACCTCATGGATGTACATCCACACCCATGAATTTTGACCTTATGTGCTAGCAAGAACAAGCACAAGCTTCCACACACACTCCTGCTAAGATTCAACAAAGTTAGAAGCAAAATATCAAAATCAGAAATGTGGAAAAATCCTTGCTTAATGCAACTCTTGTACCCCACACTTGATTATCCCCAAGTTATATGCTTCACAACCCCTTGATATCACGATATCAGGGTGCTATGATCAGCTTTATAGCCCAAGAATTCCATGGTGTACCAAGAAACTTAGCAAAATATCAAGCTATAGGAAAATGTGCAAACTTTTGCACACTCCTTTGAAAACAGGTTTTAGAATTCAAGATTACTTAACAAAGAACAATAACAAGAAGATATAATGATTGGCACTTGAGTTTTCTTCACAATTTCAAACACATTTCATTAACTCAAATATATGATTTACAGAAAAGTGAACAAGGAAAATTCAAGAGCAAAAAACAAATGTAGTGATGCCTATGCCTTATATAGGCTACAAGAAACTTAAATGCTGAATAAAAATCGTAACCCTAATGATGTAGAAGCCCAAAAAATGCCCTTGTGAAGTTTGAAATTTGGAGAATAATGTGACTTGTTCTTGACAGGTTGTGGAGGTGGCATGTGTTGGAATTGTGATCAAAGGCTCACAATGAGCTTAGGATGTAAGCAGGATTGTGAGGCGTTGGATGGCTAGCTCAATCTTGTCTTCTTCCTCACCTTTGTAGCAGGGCATGTCCCATGTGGCATGTGGTGTAATGTGGCATATGTTTATAAGGTTGAGATATGATTAAAGGGTCATTAATCACTAATCTGGAGCAGTTGATGGCTTAATTATAAGTAATTAACAAAAACCCAATTTTGTTCTTGGAGCGAATAGTTGTAAGTTTAATCTGTTTTTGGTTTAAAACATGTTTAAAAACATGTTAAGGCGCCAGTTTTAACTAATCTGTTTGATTAGTTAAATAATGGTGAGTGGATTGGTGAGGTGGAAGTTTGGGGGGTTCTGATTGGAGGAGAGGGTGAGTGGGGTGAGGTGGCAAGTGGTGATTGGTTAAGGTATCTTCTCTTGTCTGCCATGTTTAGTCCTCATTCTTTCTTTTGCCTTTCACTTGCAAATAAAACAGCCCAAACTCCATTTTCTTTGTTATTGAAGTTTCAAACATCACACTTTTGCCCCAAAAAATTTTGTAAAGTATTTTCAGGGGTATTTCTTGCCAATTCAAGATTCTTGGAGGGCTGTTTTAGCATTTTATTTATTGATAATGGTCTTGACTTGTTTGTTTGACTTCTTGGAGGACTGAATTTGCCAAGTCATGATTAATGAGGGACCATTTTTGCCATTTCTTCAAAGTCAAGGGTCCTTTTGGTAATTTGACATTTTTAAAGGACCAAACTTGTAATTTCTTGTAACTTGAAGTCCTTCATGGTATGTTTGACTTTGAGGAGGACTAATATTGACAATTTAGTTTTGTTGAGGGACTAAAATTGGCAATTCTTCAAAGTAGAGGGCCCTTTTGGTAATTTTGACAAACTTCAGGGACCAATCTTGTAATTATGAAGATACAAGGGTTTAAAGTGTCAATTAATCAAAATTGGAGGACCAGTCTTGCATAATCTTCAAATCTTCAAGGGTTTTCTTTGGAAAATCTTTATTAGGGCTTGGTTCATTGTGCGGCTTCGTTTCTCATGTTCGTTTTTTTATGATTCTTGTGATCTTTTGTTATTTTCTCAATATTCGTACCTAAAATACACAAGAAACAAACACAAGCATATATTTGACCATTTTCATGATATTTGATGCACTTAAAGCCCTTTTTGGACGATGAGACTATGTATAAAAGCAGTCTCATCACTCCCCCATACTAAACCATTGTCGTGCCCTCATGCAATGCTATAATAAAGTATCGTAGCACATCCAAAATTCATTTTTATTCACTTTTATTGAACGATAAACTAGATACACTATTACTATTACTTCTACTTGCGTTTTAGACATAATGTATGATTTTCATCGCAAAATGGGACGTTTAGGTTCATAGAATAAGAACACGTGAATGCTTCGTTAGAAATAATTTCGTCGTCCTCGATTTTCACCCTAATTCCATGCCAAGCGTGCAACGAGATCATTGTCATTATAAGTTAGTAATGCTAACACTGCTCATATGCCCTAATCACGTAATTATCCTCCCATTTTCCTAAGTTGTATCTCTTATATTTTATTTTGTCTTGAATGTTTCACGAGGATATATTGTTTGATTTATGCGATAATAGAGATTTAGGTCTAAAAATAGAGTCCTAACCGTGTAACCAAGACCATTAAATTAATAACCCCTCCTAATAGACAACGATATCAAAAAATTAACTCAACAAGAAGGATCGATAAACACGATTTTATAACGATTTTGAACATGAGACTTATTACCAAGACTTTTATATGCCCCCTAACGGAAGGGCCTTATTATCATAGGTTTACCTCCATCTTTTATTCAGCTTCGCCATGAAGCTTTTATTATGACTTCGGTCTTGCCTTGCCTTTTATTATCCACCTCATCGATGGTTTTATTGGCCAAAGACGTATATCCTCACGCTAAGGAAAATTTTGGATCTTTAAAGCTTCAAAGATTAAGGCTTGATTCACTTTCAATTTTGCATAGATTTTTTGGCCTTGTGAGCTTCAAATTGTTTGCTTGATTTAGGTGAGCACTTGAAATCTTATTATTGGATGAAGCTTTCGATTATTCGGGTGCCAATACTTCAAAACTGTGACGCTGGCGATACCTTAATGTCTTCCCAATTTAATTACATGGAAGCTATTAGAAAAGACTAGAAACCAACAATCAAGACTAAACCGCTAAGTCAATATTTATTAAGCAAAAAGTATTTACAAGCAAAGGGAGAATAAGCAAACAACGAGAACACATGAGTTTTGAAAGAATACGAGTACTCTACGTTTAGCATAGTAACTTATAATTAACTCTATCATTTCTCGTCCTCATTTAAGAGACTTAGCCTAATAAAAGTTAAGGAATCAAAGCTAAGTGCTCAACACACACGGTCGAGTAAAAAATTACTCTTATTCTCGCCAGCAGAAAACCTACATTCGTGTCTTTAAGAACATATAAAACATGAGAAAAATTTTAAAATTTGGCTATTTTTAGCCTCCTTTTGCAACAAAACGATAAACCAAAAAGATAAACTTTGGAAAGCGTGAAGATTTGGCAAGGAAAGTATCTATTAATCCCCCATACTAAAGTTAAACATAGTCCTCAATGTTTCGAGTCTAGGGGTGCAAACACCCCCATACTAGAGACGCAGTCGAATGCCTAATCTAGCATGGAAAAGGTGTAACCGTTAAATTTAAAGCCGTTTATGAAGTGTGCTAAAAACCTAAGGTTAGAACATCAAAGGATATATCATGGATATTGAGAATGTCTTCAAAGCAAACGATCGAGTGCTCCCATATAACAAACACGAGAGGCTCCAATCGTGAAGATCATGATCATGTAAAATACATAATTTACAAACACACATGGAACAAAGGTTGGCTGGGCACAAATCCCCACATGTTAATACATTAGAAAGCGATAATATGTACATAGGATAAGCATGGGACTCCCCCACGAGGCACCTCGTTTTTTATTATCGAGTCATGAGCTCGACTCGATCCCCTCAATACTAATTATCATTGGGGCAGGTGATTTGGTCGAGGTAGTTCAAGGATGGAACTTCCCCGCCAAAGTAGTGCTTCAAAACTATGTCCATTCACCTTGAAATTGGGGCCATCATCTTGAGCTAGCTCGATGGTCCCATATGGAAAAACTTGAGTCACGATGAATCGACCGGACCAACGGGATTTCAACTTACCGGAGAAGATTTTCAAACGAGAGTTAAAAAGCAAACCTTGATCCCCAATGTTAAAAACCCGGTTTTTAATTTTTGAATCATGAAACTTTTTAGTCTTTTCTTTATAAATTAATGAATTTTCATAAGCAATATCCTTTAATTCATCCAATTCATTTAATTGCATTTTCCGGTGTTTTCCCGCGGTCTCTATGTCATCATTACAATGCTTTAGGGCCCAATAAGCCATGTGTTCGAGTTCAATTAGCAAGTGACAATTCTTCCTATACACTAGCTTATAAGGAGTGCACCCGATGTACGTCTTATGAGCGGTCCTAAAGGCCTATAAAGCATCGTCCAACTTATCCGACCAATATTGTCGGTTTTCCCCAATCGATCTCTCCAAGATCCTCTTCAACGCTCGGTTTGAAACCTCGACTTGCCCACTCGTTTGTGGGTGATAAGCCGTAGAAATACTATGTGTAACCCCATATTTCCTTAGGACCCTTTCGAATTGGTCGTTACAATAATGGGTTCCACGATCGCTTATGATCGCACGAGGGCTTCCAAACCGAGAAAACAAGCTTTTCAAAAACTTGACTACCACACGAGCATCATTGGTGGGCAAAGCCTTAGCTTCCACCCACTTAGATAGGTAATCAACAGCGACAAGGATGTACTTATTACCACGAGATGATGGGAACGGCCCCATAAAGTCAATGCCCCAAACGTCAAAGATCTCATACACTTAAATGATATTTTGTGGCATTTCATCTTTTGTGAGGCTTTTCCTTATCGTTGGAATGAGTCACACGACTTCACAAGCTCATGTCCATCTCGGTAAATAGTAGGAAAAAAGAAACCGGCATCAAAGACCTTCTTAGCCGTGAGATTAGCACCATGGTGACCACCCGTGGGTCCCTCGTGACAAGCTCTAAGGATGTTAGAAGCTTCGGTACAAAGACACAACATCGAATGATTTGATCCGCATAAGTTCAAAACAAGTAAGGGTCGTTCCAAAAATATAACTTGACGTCACGAAAGAATTTTCTTTTTTCTTGAGTCGTCATACCCTTGATGATGAAGTTGCCCGCATGGTAATTTGCGATGTCCGCAAACCATGGGGTGGAAAAATCAAGCTTAGAATTCACTACACCAAGTGTCTCGAGCGGAAATGTTTCGGTGATTTCCTTGGGCTCGTAAACACTTTGGTGAGGATCTTCCAAACAAGAAAGATGATCGGCCGCTAGATTCTCGGCTCCTTTTTGTCAACGATTTTGTGATCAAATTCTTGAAGGAGGAGAATCCAACGAAGTAATCTTGGTTTTGCATCTTGTTTAGCCATAAGATACTTGATAGCCGAATGATCCGTATACACTATGCATTTCGTCAAGACGAGATAAGGTCGGAATTTCTCAAATGCATACACCACGGCAAGGAAATCCTTTTCTGTTGTAGTGTATTTTAGTTGAGCCTCGGTCATCGTCTTGCTAGCATAGTGAATAGGCAAGAAGTGCTTTTCATGACGTTGCCCCAATACGGTCCCAATAGCGTAATCAGTAGCATCACACATGAGCTCAAAGGGGAGGTTCCAATTCGGAGCAACAAGAATGGGAGCTTCGGTAAGTTTCCTCTTAAAGATTTCAAAGGCTCGTACACAATCTTCGTCAAAGACAAAACGTGCATCTTTTTCAAGGAGATGTGTAATAGGTCGAGAGATCTTTGAAAAATCCTTGATGAATCGACGATAAAAGCCCGCGTGGCCTAGGAAACTTCTAACTCCCTTAACGGTTTTGGGATGAGGTAATTTGGCGATGACGTCTACCTTAGCTTGATCTACCTCAATCCCCGCTTTCGAAACCTTGTGCCCTAAGACGATTCCACTTTTAACCATAAAATGACACTTTTCCCAATTAAGCACAAGGTTGGTTTCCTCACAACGCTTCAACATTCTCTCAAGATTTGACAAACACGTAGTGAACGAACTACCAAACATGGAAAAGTCATCCATGAAGACTTCCATCGTCTTCTCGATCATATCATTAAAAATAGCCATCATGCACCTTTGAAAGGTTCCCGGTGCATTACAAAGTCCGAATGGCATTCTACAATAGGCAAACGTTCCATATGGGCACATAAACGTAGTTTTTTCTTGATCAGGAGGATCGATGGGGATTTGGAAGTAACCGGAAAAACCATATAAAAAGAAATAGAAATCTTTTCCCGCAAGAAGCTCCAACATTTGGTCCATGAAGGGCAAGGGAAAATGGTCTTTTGAGTGGCTTCATTCAGCTTACGATAGTCAATGCACACTCTCCATCCGGTTACGAGTCTAGTTGGAATTAACTCGTTGGAATCGTTTGGAAAAATGGTCATCCCTCCCTTTTTAGGGACACAATGAATAGGACTCACCCAAGGGCTATCGGAAATAGGGTAAATCATTCCCGCGTTAAGGAGTTTTAGGACTTCCTTTTTGATGACGTCGTGAATTTTGGGGTTCACCCTCCTTTGACATTGGATTGCGGGCTTGTAATCCTCCTCCATTAATATTTTGTCGGTACAAAACTTGGGATTTATCCCCTTAATGTCGGATAACTTCCACGCAATTGCCCCTTTGTGATCCTTTAGAACATCGACAAGTGCGACTTTTTTCATCATTTGAAAGTTCTTTCGAAATAATAACCGGCAACTTTCCGTCCTCCTCCAAAAAGAAATATTCGAGATGAGGAGGTAAATCTTTCAACTCGGGGATAGGTGGTTCCTCAATTGAAGATTTGGGCTCGATACTCATAACCTCCTCGCGTGGAGGAAATGGGAAATCGTTAAGAAAATCCTTGATAATCGAGAAGTCCTCATCATTGTCGATGTCTTCGTCACAAGTACGTGGAA
Source organism: Glebionis coronaria (assembly GCA_025667525.1). Classification (NCBI taxonomy): domain Eukaryota; kingdom Viridiplantae; phylum Streptophyta; class Magnoliopsida; order Asterales; family Asteraceae; genus Glebionis; species Glebionis coronaria. The sequence continues at coordinate 178,154,389 of CM046880.1, read as the reverse complement.
CATCGAATTCTTCCAACGTAAAACCACCACCTTCAAATAGAGTGAAGGTTGGTGTCGAATTATCAAGAATGGGATCTAACATAGTGGGATTGCCACTATTTTCATCATCACCAAAACCTAAAACTTCTTGTGAAAATTCCTCGCAAACAACGTCGATCATATCAACGAGGTTTATGGTTGCAATGGAATAAACATGAGAAATTTGAGAGTTTTGAGTTGCGTTTATAACAAGTTCCTCGTCGTTGAAACGTAAGGTGATCTTTCTAGCATGAACATCAATCAAAGCCATAGACGTATCTAAAAGCGAACGACCTAAAATGAGAGGAACTTGAGGATCCGTGGGAATATCGACAACGATAAAGTCTACCGGATAATAGAACTTTCCCACTTTCACAAAAACATATTTCGCCAATCCACATGCGGGAATCGTGGAATGGTCGGCCAACTCGATAGACATTAGTGAAGGAGTAAGATTAGGAAGATTGGGCGACTTGAAGATTGCAAGTGGCATCAAGTTAATACTAGCACCAAGATCGGCCAAGGAATAGCATTCTTCCATATCTTGGATTGCACAAGGAATTAAGAATTTACCGGGATCACCCACTTTTTGAGGTATGTGATTAAGATAAACCGATGAACAACTAGATAATTGTTTCAATTTCTCCTTGTTGAACATACTCTTAAAGTTAGCGGCAAATCGAGGCATCATGACCAAAGCATCGACAAAACTCACATTAAAGTGCAAATCATGAAACATTTTCATAAAAAGCTCAAATTGGTAATTATCGCGCTCTTGACTTTTCTCCTTTCTAAGTCTCGATGGATAGGGCAAAATTTGTGTGGGTTGAGGCATAGGTATAGCCTTTGGAATCTCGGGTTCCAAATGTGGTAATGGGTCAACCGTAGGTGTGGCATGAGCGGTACTTCGTGGGATTTGGACATGCTCCTTTTCGACCACCACCTCGGGTTCTTCCTCAATTGCATCCTCCGTAGGAGCAATTGGTTGAGGAGTCGGTTCCTTGAGTGTCTTACGACTACGTGTGGTAATCACTTTCATGTCTCCCGTAGGGTTCGATATGGTGTTACTAGGAAGACTACTCGAAGACGGTTCGCACATAATAGCCTCAAACATAGATGAAATTTTGTCCTCAAACATGGATTGCCTTTTCTCGGCCTTAATCATTTCTTGCTTAATTTCATGTTGCCCTTGTTCCATTTTTTGTTGGTTTTGTTGTAACCTAGTTACATTTCCTTCCATTTTGTTCGTATGGATTTTAAGCTCATTTGCTAACTCATTTTTCAGCTCCTTCTTCAAGTCGTTCTTAAACTCAGATCTTAGGCTAATGATTTCTCTTTGAATGTTGTCGAACCTAGCATCGTTTCTATTAGCGTATTCAAAAAATTCATTTGGAAGATCTTTCAAAGTTTGCAAACCTTTGTTGTTGTTTTGAAAATCACTTGATTGTTTCGATAGTTGTTGTTAGCATTTTGATTTAAAGCAAAACCCGGTGGACTCAATTGATTAGAGCGGGTAACTTGACTGTTTTGGTTGTAAGTTCCCGTGGCTGCATAGGCACTCGAAGTGTTACCACCGTTGGTAATGCACTCGGAGAAATCATGACCTCCACCACAATACATACATGAAGTCTCAACCGCTTTAGCCGTAGCGAGAGCACTTTGTTCTCCAACTTTGAATTCAATTAAAAGTCCTTTAAGCTTATCAAAGATTTTGTTTTCTATGTTCGCCTCAATTTGGCAAGCATCGATGGTATTAGACAAAGAAGGTGAAGCCGAAGATGAAGCCTTACGAACACTCGACGTGCTACGAGGACTATACACCTTAGATCTATTCTCAATTATCACCAAAGCTTCCTCAACTGTTGTCCCTATTATATGATGATTCTATACTATTAATGAAGAAAGAAAGGTCGAAATGAGATGAGTTTTAGAGAGAGAAACTAGAGAGAGAAAAGAGAGAGAAGTGTGTGAACTTGTGAAATATTAGATTAAGAAGAAAATGAATCACCAACCCTTCTAACATGTTAGGAGGGTAGTATATATAGTCCACCCACATGCGGGCTTCTTTATGGACTATATGGTTTGGGCCGGGCTTTCCTATTGGGATTTAGTTACTTATTAATGAACTTTAGCCTAAAGTTAAGCCCGTATAACACGACTAATATACTACCTATTACAACGTTCAAAAATACGATACATAATAAACATATGACCGAGCATTCTTGTTTGGCTCAATATTTTGAGGCTAACAATCTCCCCTATGAGAGGTCATAAACCTTGGTCATTTAGGAAATTTGTAGAGATTACTAATCTCGCCATAAATGAGTCTTGAACGTGTAATAGTAGTCTTGTTCCTTCATGCTGTGATCTTTGAGCCTTTGTCGTTGTCTTTCGACTTTGTCTTTAAGCTTGAGATCTTAAAATCATCCTTGACTTGTCTTTGCCATCTTGCGATCTTGTGTCTTCATCCACATGCTCACACTATTAATTGTTGAATATGTCTTTAGGCATGAGTATGTGGTTTCTGAATCATTGACTTTACTGTGTACACCGTGACGCCACCTTCTCGAGACAAAACATAGACACGGACTGAATGGCTTTGACATTCGTCCTAAATCGGTAGCGTTTTACCTCCGGTCGGTGAAGACCGTTATATGATATTAAATATCGTACCTGTGATCAGGTAGATTCAATTAAGAATCTCCTTGACAGGGTTTCGCGGCTGTAGTAGCCGTTCTCTTTACTCGACCGTCTCAAAGCAAGACTGCGAACATAAAGAGTGAATCAATTGGATAGATATCCGCTTGATTAAAGTCGTCAATTCAAATTCCTGGAACAAGTTTGATTCTTAACGAATCTTACCATTGTTGCTTTCCAGTTGACACAAGTTTGATTCATAAGAATCTCACAAGTCACCTACCGTAGCGCTGTTTGAGGTTGACGCTAGAAGGATTTCCATTCGTCACTGTGAATATTAATGAATATCACTCTGAATGTTCTGGCAAGACCATAAAGATATTGCGTAGAAACCTGAAACGAGTTTGAATCAATTCAGAATCAAACCACTGTTGCTTTTCAGTTTTGCACATGTTCAATTCATAAAGAATCTTGCATATGACCTACCACAATGCTGTTTGATGTTAACACTGGAAGGATTTCCACTCATCATTGTGAATACTAAGTAGTATCACTCTGAGTGTTCTAGCAATATCACAAGGATATAGCGTAGGACTCTTTTGATCTTCATCCGTGTGTCCTAACGAGATTTGATTGATCTCTTGGCTCTAGACTTGATTTGTGCACTTTTAGTGGTCGGAGGCTGGAGCAGATGCCACCTATTCAATATCAACTATCTCGGAGTGAGAAAGTCAATAGAAGTCGTGTTGATCTCCGTGACGATAAAACAAACTTCTTTTGAGAGAAGCCTGAGTAGCTAGGAAAGGGTTGTGCTTCACATCACTGGGTCCATGATGAGTTTGTCTTCATGATGAGTTGACCCGGTTTCTGCCTAAGTTGTATGGAGGGCTTCTTTCTTTACACCCTTTATCCTTACATTTCTTTTTCATTCTTCAACCCCTTTAATGCTTACCAAGACATCATTACTAGCACCTTGTTGTGATTGTTCCAGTGCTAGAATCAGTACTTAGTCGGCATTCAGCTAAGTTCACATTCTACTCCATCTTTCCTAAGGACTTATAATAATCTATTGGATTGTCCCTGGGAAGATCCCTCCGGTTCTGGTTGGATCATAGGACTTAAACCTAACCACCCTTTTGACACCAATAACGTCGTGAATTAAAGATGTTGTGGGTATTTGATCGTAACCATGAAAACCACTTTAAATTCTAACAAAGTGTTTGAAAAACATTTAACACCTTGCTAGTTTTGTCGTTTTAGAAATGCTCCCCCTTCACATGTGCATCGATAATCGAAAGTGTTTCGCACATGTAGGTAAGAGTTAAAGTGCATGAGTCTTATATTAGATCACATTTTAATCACATTTTCTCCCCCTATCTCTAATATATAAAATCTTTTGATATTAGAGATACCAAATTTGATTAAAATATATTTTAAAAAACTAGTCTTGAAATCACTGGGAGAAAGATGTGTTAATCTTTTGCATGAAGTTAAAATGCTCCCCCTCAAAACTTGATCCAATTGAATTGTCATTGTCAGGATATGATCCACATTTCGCTTTTTGAGGATGGGAGTTGTTGAACACACAATTTTTGAATGATTTTTAATATCATTGAAAAATTCTTGAAAAACATTGTGTTCAACGCTTTTTGAAAAATCAATTCTTTTTGTCGAAAGGTTTTTCTAAAGCATAAACTTGAGTTCATAGACTTTGAATGTCTTGACGAATCCACTCAAGTGTAAGAAGATTTCTCTTCTTTTGCTGAGGGTAAGGGTACTAAATCGTACACTCCCCCGTGAATATCGATCCGGGTTGCAATCTGAAAGTGATTACAAGCCATTGTGTTGAGCTCAAAACGTTGAATGTTTTGTGACAAGCTCAACCCGTGATAGATTGCTCTACCCGTTGTTTGGAAATATTTTTCCAAACTAGACAATTTCCTTTATTAAAAGAAGAAATGACATGTTTTGAAAAATATTTACAACTTTCATTCGAGCTTTATGTACACACCCGTGTCGTTATTGAGCGACATTTCTAGGCACGTCCATATTATCGATACTGAAAGACATGTCGAGAAGAATATTTTTGGATTTTGAAAGATTTTTAATTTTGTGTTTTGCTTTTATGTGTTTTATATTTTTGTATTTTGCTTTTTCAAAGATATTTACAAGTTGATGTTTGATAGATAGATCAAGCAAGCACCTTTGCCAGAATCTCCAGGTCTGCTAGAGTCAAACATCTCATACCAATTTGCCTAACGAGGTACTCAAACCTATCTTTCGACAGAGCTTTCGTAAACAAGTCGGCTAATTGGTAATCCGTTCCAACAAAGTATAATTCAACGATACCTCTTTCAACTTGTTCCTTTATGAAGTGGTATCTGACATCGATGTGTTTCGTGCGGGAATGCTGTACCGGGTTGCAGGAGATGGCTATGGCAGACTTTGAGTCACAGTACATAGGTACTTTATCAAAGTGGAAGCCATAATCCGTGAGTTGTGTTCTCATCCAAAGAACATGAGCACAACACGCAGATAGAGACACATACTCCGCTTCGGCTGATGAAAGTGACGTGCAATCCTGGTTCTTGGAAGACCATCCCACAAGCTTATCTTGTCCTAGAAATTGTGCACCACCAGAAGTACTTTTACGTGTATCAAGACACCCTGCATGATCAGAATCTGAATAGGCCGTTAGAAAGAAACCGGTTTCCCTCGGATACCAGAGTCCCAAATGAATGGTATTCTTAAGGTACCGAAAGATCCGTTTAACCTCCTTGAGGTGCTTTTCAGTGGGTCGTACTTGATATCGTGCACAATAGCATGTAGCATGATGAATATCTGGTCTGCTTGCTGTCAAGTACATGAGGGACCCGATCTTGGAACGATATCTCGTTTGATCTATGGGTAATCCCTCCAAGTCAGCATCTAGGGATGTGGTTGATAATGGTGTCCCAACGGGGTCACATGAAGTCATACCATGCTTTTTGATTATCTCTTGACAATACTTAGCTTGGTTTATAAAGATACCACTTGGGGATTGGTGAACTTGAATTCCTAGAAAGAATTTTAGTTCGCCCATCATTGACATTTCAAATTTGTTGTGCATTACTTTTTCAAACCCCTTTTGAAAGTTTTGGGTTTGTAGACCCGAAAATAATGTCATCAACATAAATTTGCACAAGCAAAATGTCATCCCCATATTTATAAGTGAACAAAGTTAGATCAATGGAACCTTTTGAGAAACCTTTGGATACCAGAAATTTTGAGAGCTCGTCGTACCACGCCCTTGGAGCTTGCTTGAGTCCATAAAGTGCTTTGTGGAGACGATACACCTTGTCAGGATAATGAGGATTGACGAATCCTTCCGGCTGCGTGACATAGACTTCTTCCTTCAAAGGACCGTTAAGAAATTCCGTCTTTACGTCCATTTGATAGACAGTGAATCCCTTATGTGCAGCATAAGCAAGAAAAATCCTGACTGCTTCCATCCGAGCAACTGGTGCAAATGATTCATCAAAATCAATTCCCTCTTTCTGGCCATACCCCTTAGCCACTAGCCTAGCTTTGTTCTTGATGATCGTGTTTTCTTCATCCATCTTGTTTTTCCAGATCCAACGAAGATTTAAAGGAGTCACATCGTATGGTCTGTCAACAAGTTCCCAAACTTTAAGTCTTTCAAATTGTTGAAGTTCATCCGTCATCGATTCAATCCAAGCATGATCAGCCATGGCTTCTTTGATGTTTTTCGGTTCAATCGTACTCACGGCGAGTGCGAACATACAAACATCGCCATCGGTTGCTAGTTGTTGTCTTGTACGAACAGGCTGTGAAGGGTTTCCAATTATGTGAACCAAAGGATGATCTCGGGTCCAATGATGTGTTGACAGATGTCGTTGATAGAACGTATGCATATTTGACGGATCAACATGGCGAGTAGAAGACTCTCCAGTTTCGTGTACCGATGTACCGAATGGGTTGATAAATTCGTCTTCGTCAGATAATGCATCGTCTGCTTGATGTGTGTTCTCTGGAGCAATGACAGTCGTTGTGGATGTTGTTGGATCGATTGTTGAATTGATATTCTGAGGAGGTAAATCTGCAACAACCCGTGTTGAAGTAGATGAAGTTGTATCCATTTGTTGATGATGATCGGTATCATCATTCGTATCATGAGTGACAGCGGAAGACTTCGATGCAACTTGTTTCTCCCCCGTGAAATATTCATCATACATAGGTCAATATAACATTTCCAACTCTTCAAGTGTCGTGTCCACTGTCATATCTGCTCTAGGAACATGTTCAGGAACCAGCTTTGAACTTGACGGTTCATTGCTGTGGTCTTGAGTTATGAGTTCCGTGTGGTTGTGAACGGAAGTCGTTTGTCGTTGTGGATCAGGACTTAAACTGCTTTGTTCAAGTGCCATTTCTTGCCATTCATCAAATCTGATATGAATAGTCTCGACTACCAATTTTGTTCTCTTGTTGTACACTCTGTATCCATTAGACTGAGTTGCATATCCCACTAAAATGCATGCATCACCTTTCTCTTTCATTTTGTCCAGATTTTCACCATCTCGAATAATGTAACACGTACATCCAAAAACATGAAGGTGTTTGAGTGAAGGTTTGTGATCATTAATTATGTGATATGGTGTCTTTTCGTGTCTTGGGATAACTAAGGAGCGGTTTTGTGTGTAGCATGCGGTTGACACGGCTTCGGCCCAAAAGTATAGTGGAAGTTTTGAAGCGGATAATAATGTTCGAGCAGCCTCAACTAAAGTACGGTTTCGTCTTTCAACAACGCCGTTTTGTTCGGGTGTTCGAGCAATAGATGTTTCATGTTCAATTCCTTCAGCTTCGAAATAGTCTCTCAGTTTTGAATTCAAAAATTCAGTACCTCTGTCAGTACGAACCACTTTAACTTGAGCTTGAAGACCACGTTGTATCACTTTAAGTAAGCTGATGAGAACATCGGGTGTTTCATCCTTGGATCTCAAGAAGTGAGTCCATGTGTACCTTGAGTAGTCATCGACAATTACAATAACGTATTTCTTCCCATTGATACTTTGAACACGCATGGGACCACACAAATCTATATGAAGAAGATCTAACCGTCCTTTAGAGCTAGGTGTAGTCTTTGTCTTGAAACTACTCCGTTTAGCTTTACAAAGCTCACAAGAAGAACAAAGATGATCTTTGATGAATTTCAAGTTAGGAAGGCCTCGCACAATATCTTTCTTGGAAAGCAAGTTGATGGTATCAAAGTTAAGATGAGATAAACGTTGATGCCATAACCAAGCTTGAGTCGTTGAAGCTTTAGCCATAAAACATATTGGAGTTGAAGATGTGGAGTCTTGTAGTGAATAGTGTAGAGATCAGTACCCCGTGTTCCGGTAAGTAAGTCATTCCCATCATAATCACGAACAAAACATGTCTTCTTTCTAAAAGCAACCTCCAAATCCGCATCACAGAATTGACCAACCGAGAAAAGATTATGATTGAGCCCTTCGACGTAGTAAACCCTTTTGATAGTGATATTCCCCTGAACCAAGTCTCCATATCCTAGGATCAGTGCAAATTGATCATTTCCAAATCGGACCGTACCCAGGAACTTCTCCACGAAGTTAATTAGAATCTTGAGATTCCCCGTCATGTGCTTCATGCATCCGGAGTCCATTATGAAGAGAATTACTTCGATCACCTGCAGAAGAATTAGAACACGATGGAGCATTTGCTAAATTGGATTCCATGTTAGTTGTGATTTCCGATTCATTAGTTTCCCTAGTTTCATTACTTAGAGGCACAGTAACGCTCGTAGTCACATTTTCTGTCCTACCCTTAGGCATCCATTTATATCCTGGAGGACATTGATTAGCAAACCACCATTTCCAAGGTTTGCTAGCAGATTCATATAATTCCTTAATTCTGCTTCGAGGGTTCTTAGTGGTGGAGTCTGATGCAAAAGTTTTCTTGGGGGGTTGCACCAGAATGGTTCACTTTACGTTTGGGTTTTCTAGCACTAATATGCATCACAGTTTGCTTCTTAGTTCTAGTTTCTACGCCTTTGACATTATTCGAAACACACATAGCATGATTAGCATTAGCACACTTTCCACATTTCACACAAACAAACTTAACTTTCATAGCATTCAAAGTCGAATCATTCAAATCGTCATTACACGCGATTACAGTCATTTTATTCTTAGAAACATTAAAAATACTAGGGTGGTCTTCTACTTCCTTCATATTCCCTTGACTTTTGTTTTGCCATACCTTTTCATTCATGCGAGTGCTCTTAAGCTGGGGCCGGCTAACACTAGCAGTGGGGACTACTCCTGTAGTAAAAGACACACGTCTATTAGTGTTTCTAGAAGTCTGAGGTGATTTACTTTCTTTCTTTTGTGTGGGTTTAGTGGCCAATCTATGCATCCCTGGTTTAACCACATTTGTGTTCTTAATGCTTTGTGATCGAATATGTGTTTTGGGAGTGTTTTGTGATAACCTATCCTTCCCATCCGTCTTGGGGGTAAACGCAGGTTTTGCAAATGCAGAATTAGAGAAAACAAATGGTTTTCCCAAGACAGAGGGTCTAGTCACTTTTTGAGCATTGGGTTGTCTTACAACAGGTTTCTTAACACTAGGTTCCACAATCTTCCCACCCATCTTAGCAACGAGTTTCTGCAACTCTGCTATCGCTCTGATACCAATTGTTGTCCCTATTATATGATGATTCTATTCTATTAATGAAGAAAGAAAGGCAGAAATGAGATGAGTTTTAGAGAGAGAAACTAGAGAGAGAAAAGAGAGAGAAGTGTGTGAACTTGTGAAATATTAGATTAAGAAGAAAATGAATCACCAACCCTCCTAAAATGCTAGGAGGGTAGTATATATAGTCCACCCACATGCGGGCTTCTTTATGGACTATATGGTTTGGGCCGGGCTTTCCTTTTGGGCTTTAGTTACTTATTAATGAACTTTAGCCTAAAGTTAAGCCCGTATAACACGACTAATATACTACCTATTACAACGTTCAAAAATACGATACATAATAAACATATGACCGAGCATTCTTGTTTGGCTCAATATTTTGAGGCTAACATCAACCGTTTTACACAAAAAATTACCACCCGCGGCGGCATTTAGATAATACCTTTCATGTTCATTAAGTCCATTGTAAAACGTGTCAATTTGATGCAAGTCGGAAAAACCGTGATGATGACACTCATGTAACATTTCCTTGAACCTATTCCAAGCAGTTGAAAAACTCTCATTAAATTCTTGTGAAAATTTTGAAATCTCGTTTTTCAAATGCGTAGTCTTAGAGGGTGGGAAAAATTGGTTCACAAACTTAGAAACGAGATCCTTCCACGTCAATATAGAATTGGATGGCTCTTTCTCTAACCAAATTTTAGCGGGCCCCGCTAAGGAATACAGAAAAAGCATCATCTTAATCGAGTCATTAGCAACCTCCTTAAATTTGCAAGTGGCGGTAAGATGATTGAATTGGCGGATATGGTTGTGCGGGTTGTCCTTTTCATCACCATGGAATTTGTTGTTTTGGATCATCGACAACAAACCCGTTTTCACTTCAAAATTCTCCGCAAGGATAGCGGGAATTACAATAGCCTCTCCATAACCCTCGGTGGGTGCTTGAAGTAACTCCATCATAGTTCGATTCTCCATGGTTGGTTCCTCTCTTACAATAGGTTCGTCAATAGGAGACTCCTCACTAGAAAGATTAGGAGTAGGTGTTGACTCCTTTCGGTTTCTTCGTTTACGTGCACGTCTTGCTTGGTTGCGGGTTTGCATAAATGTCACGTACAAAGGGGGATGAGCAAAGAAGATTCTTTTTGGTGTTTTGTATTTTTCCAATTTTTATGTGGTTTTTGATTGTGTTTACTTTTTTTTGGATTTTTGTGATTGTATTAAGTAGACCAAAATCTACAAATCTCCTCCTTAATCAAATCTCTTGATTAAAGAAGCCTTAAGGAATGAAAACGATCACGTGAAGTGAACGCCTTCGATGACTTAAAACGTTGGTGGAACACCAAAACGTTCAAGAGGGTTTAATCAAATGAAACCAAGAAAGTATATATGATACTTAATAATACTTTGGGCGGAAAAACCCTCGATTAGCTTTCAATCTTAAAACACTCACAAACAAGCGGGGAAACGAGGCGGCGCGAAGCACTTAAGAGCCTTTTTCCTTAGGGTATATTTTATAATACCCGCCTTATACCCACCTTATAGTTTGTATTTTTCAAAATCGAGTTTCACGAAAGTATTTATCTATTTTTGCCTTTTCTTTCTTGTTTGAGATTCGAATACAATGATTGGGTAATGACCTCCCAAGTCAAGGTTGTGTATTCACGCTTTTGGAGTACTTGTGAATTTATTGTTCTATGTATACAATATATTAATAATATTCACACAAAAAACGAAAATCGATAATACGTATTAGTAAAGTGCTACTAATACAAATACTATTTATGGTTAGTATATAAAAACAACAATTGCCAAATCAAAACACAACACGACTCCCCGGCAGCGGCGCCAAAATTGATGTAGAGTTTTTACTACCCTTTAAGAGAAGAGAGCAAAATAGGGAAAGTATTAAGTGTCAGTTTAGGAAAACCAAGCACTAATGACCAATGTGATTCAAAGTTCGTTTCCCAAGGAGGCAAGTGCGTTGTGTTAAGAGATGATTAATGATGTGATTATGATTATGAGAAAAGAAAATAGAAATGAGATAAGAAGAGAATGACGGTTACGATGACGAATTAAACTAAGACGATAAAGTCGTACACGTAAAACCGTAAAAAGTAGCAAAATTAAAAATTTATCCTAAAAATTCCTAGAAAATTGCAATAAATCCTAAATAATGTAATTAGAGTTTACAAAAAATCAAAAATCACCCAAACCCTTTATTTAATTAAATAATAATTTTTTAATGCTAATTAAAGCCCAAAAAATCAATTTAATTAATAAAAAGCCCAAAATGAGATTTTTTTCCATTGTAAACCTCTAAAATGACTTAACTTAATTTAAAACTTTTTTTGAAAATTTTAAAATGAATAAAAACTATTTAAAACAATTAAAAACTCTTTAAACTTAAAATAATTATAAAAATTAATCTAATGACAACAAAAATATTCTAAAAATTGTAAAATTCCTAACTTAATGTGTTTAACCTAAGAAAAATATAAAAACTTGAAAAATCTAAATTTTAATTTTTAATAATAAAACAATAATAAAATAATATTAAAAATCCAAAATTTATAAAAAATTCTAAAAAGTTGCAAACTAGCTTATTTTAACCTAATAAACTCAGAAATGAAGTTAAAATTACTTAAATACCCCTAATGGGCCTAGAATGGGCCAAAAGTCCAAACAGTTAGCTTAATGGGCTTATTAAGACCCAATAAGAAAAATGTTGTCCAAATAAGCCCAAAACCCTGAAGGCCCAAAAGCTGAAAATGAGCATAAGCTAGCTTATTTCAAAGCAACATATTCTTAATGGGCTTTTTGGCCCATTAAGCTATAAGCTGATGCCATAAGCTCAAATTAGACACACAAGCTTCTTTTGAGTTACTTAAGAGTTCTATAAAAACAAATTTGAAATAAGCACAAGGAATAAGCCTGAAAAAGCAAAAAGCTATCTTCACAAAACGAAAAAATAGTCGTTTTCGAGTTCTAGGCCACCCCAAGAGCTAATTCAAGTTTCAAAAGCTTTTAAATGACTTAACTAAGCTTAATCAACAAAAAGTTTTTTTCAATAAGTTCACTCAATAAGCTGAAATAAGCAAATAAGCACTTAATTAAAAGTTAACTTTATGAGTTTTCTAGCAAAAAGTCAAAGCCAAGGTCTGATAAGCTCCAGTTCAAACAAATGGGTCAAATGAGGAAGATTGATCATAAAAAGTAAGTTGTTGCAGGTCTGTATAAGCCAATATGGCTTATTAATAAGCTGAATGCAAAATTACACAAGCAGGGGCTAGTTTTGGTTGTTGAGCAATGGAAACTTTTTCCACTGCTTGACTTTCTTGACTATTTGTCTTTAGTGACTTTTTTGTGGATTCAAGTTTCACAAAGGCACCAAAATGATCAGTTAAACATAAGTAGTCAATGACAATCACAAAAACACAATCACAATCAGCCAATTAGTACAGTTAATTCAAAACATCACCAGATCTAGCCTAGACATGAACAGTAAGCAATTATGAACCTATAAGCTATTTAAGCAAATTTCAGCAACCAAATAGCACCAAAAGCATACACAAGCTATAATAAACTTAAATGAACAAGTTAAACAGGTTTCATGCAATGGTACAAGGCCTAAATCAAGATTCAAGCAAAATAAGGTTACTAATGAACACTAACAAGCATATTTTTACTTTTGATGATATACTTGACCAACAAGCCAAATTCAAACACTCAAATCTTTCACATAGGTTGTATTAACAAAGATTAACAACTTTTAGCCCTAAGCATGCATATATTCTAGATATTTCCAAAATCTTAGGTCAAAATCAGTCAAATCCAATGAGATATAGCACAATGTTTGATTCAAGGGTTTAAGCCCAATAACTTGCAGGTTTTAGTTCTCAACCAAGTAAATAACAGATAACAAGCATAAACAACAACTTTCAACAACATAATAGCAACTTATGATATTAAACAGATAATCCCAAACACCTCTCATCTTTTTCAAATCAACTTTAAACAAGTATAAGTGTATTTCAAGACTACCCAAGCCCAATCAAACACATTAACAAGTATAATATGCAGTATTGAACAAGATTAGACAACAAATTCAGCAAGAACAATATTAGCAAACAAAATCACCAAAAATCAAGGTTTTAAGCAGATTTTGGGTAGAATGGTGCAAACCTCATGGATGTACATCCACACCCACGAATTTTGAGCTTATGTGCTAGAAAGAACAAGCAGAAGCTTCCACACACACTCCTGCTAAGATTCAACAAAGTTAGAAGCAAAATATCAAAATAAAAAAAGTGGAAAAAGCCTTGATTAATGCAACTCTTGTACCCCACACTTGATTATCCCCAAGTTATAAGCTTCACAACACCTTGATATCACAATATCAGGGTGCTATGATCAGCTTTATAGCCCAAGAATTCCAAGGTGTACCAAGAAACATAGCAAAATATCAAGCTATAGGAAAATGTGCAAACTTTTGCACACTCCTTTGAAAACAGGTTTTAGAATTCAAGATTACTTAACAAAGAACAATAACAAGAAGATATAATGATTGGCACTTGAGTTTTCTTCACAATTTCAAACACATTTCATTAACTCGAATATATGATTTACAAAAAAGTGAACAAGGAAAATTCAAGAGCAAAAAACAAATGTAGTCATGCCTATGCCTTATATGGGCTACAAGAAACCTAAATGCTGAATAAAAATCGTAACCCTAATGATGTAGACGCCCAAAAATGCCCTTGTGAAGATTGTGGAGGTGGCATGTGTTGGAATTGTGATCAAAGGCTCACAATGAGCTTAGGATGTAAGCAGGATTGTGAGGAGTTGGATGGCTAGCTCAATCTTGTCTTCTTCCTCACCTTTGTAGCAGGGCATGTCCCATGTGGCATGTGGGGTAATGTGGCATGTGTTTTTAAGGTTGAGATATGGTTAAAGGGTCATTATTCACTAATCTGGAGCAGTTGATGGCTTAATTATAAGTAATTAACAAAAACCCAATTTTTTCTTGGAGTGAATAGTTGTAAGTTTAATCCATTTTTGAAGTAAAACATGTTTAAAAACATGTTAAGGCGCCAGTTTTAACTAATCTGTTTGATTAGTTAAATAATGGTGTGTGGATTGGTGAGGTGGAAGTTTGGGGGGTTCTGATTGGAGGAGAGGGTGAGTGGGGTGAGGTGGCAAGTGGTGATTGGTTAAGGTATCTTCTCTTGTATGCCAAGTTTAGTCCCCATTCTTTCTTTTGCCTTTCAGATGAAAATAAAACATCCCAAACTCCTTTTTCTATGTTATTGAAGTTTCAAACTTCATACTTTTGCCCTAAAAAGTTTTGTAAAGTATTTTCAGGGGTATTTCATGCCAATTCATGATTCTTGAAGGGCTGTTTTGGCATTTTCTTCATTGATAATGGTCTTGACTTGTTTGTTTGACTTCTTGGAGGACTGAATTTTCCAAGTCATGATTAATGAGGGACCATTTTTGCCATTTCTTCAAACTCAAGGGTTCTTTTGGTAATTTGACATTTTTAAAGGACCAAACTTGTAATTTCTTGTAACTTGAAGTCCTTCATGGTATGTTTGACTTTGAGGAGGACTAATATTGACAATTTAGTTTTGTTGAGGGACTAAAATTGCAAATTCTTTAAAGTGGAGGGCCCTTTTGGTAATTTTGACAAACTTTAGGGACCAATCTTGTAATTATGAAGATACAAGGGTTTAAAGTGTCAATTCTTCGATATTGGAGGACCCTTCTTGCATAATCTTCAAATCTTCAAGGGTTTTCTTTGGAAAATCTTTATTAGGGCTTGGTTCATTGTGCGGATTCGTTTCCCGTGTTTGTTTTTGTATGATTCTTGTGATCTCTTGTCATTTTCATAATATCCGTACCTAAAATACACAAGCAACAAACACAAGCATATATTTGGCTATTTTCATGATATTTGATGCATTTAAAGCCCTTCTTGGACGATGAGACTATGTATAAAAGCAGTCTCATCACTCCCCCATACTAAACCATTGTCGTGCCCTCACGCAATGCGAGAATAAAGTATCGTAGCACCTCCAAAATTAATTTTTATTAACTTTTATTGAACGATAAACTAGCTACACTACTACTATTACTTCTACTTGCGTTTTAGACATAATGTATGATTTTCATCGCAAAATGGGACGTTTAGGTTCATAGAATAAGAACACGTGAATGCTTCGTTAGAAATAATTTCGTCGTCCTTGATTTTCACCCCAATTCCATGCCAAGTGTGCAACCAGATCATTGTCAGTATAAGTTAGTAATTCTAACACTACTCATATGCCCTAATCACGTATTATCCTCCCATTTTCCTAAGTTGTATCTCTTATATTTTATTTTTCCTTGAATGTTTCATTAGGATACATTGTTTGACTTATGCGATAATAGAGATTTAGGTCTAAAAATAGAGTCCTAACTGTGTAACCAAGACCATCAAATTAATAACCCCTCCTAATAGACAACGATGTCAAAAAATTAAGTCAACAAGAAGGATCGATAAACACGGTTTTATAACGGTTTTGAACATGAGACTTATTACCAAGACTTTTACACGCCCCCAACAGAAGGGCCTTATTATCATAGGTTTACCTCCATCTTTTATTCAACTTCGCCATGAAGCTTTTATTATGACTTCGGTCTTGCCTTGCCTTTTATTATCCACCTCATCGGTGGTTTTATTGGCCAAAGACGTATATCCTCACGTTAAGGCGAATTTTGGATCTTTAAAGCTTCAAAGATTAAGGCTTGATTCACTTTCAGTTTTGCATAGATTTTTCGGCCTTGTGAGCTTCAAATTGTTTTCTTGATTTAGGTGATACTTGAAATCTTATTATTGGGTGAAGCTTTCGATTATTCGGGTGCCAATACTTCAAAACCGTAACGCTGGCGATGCCTTAATGTCTTCCCAATTTAATTACATGGAAGCTATTAGAAAAGACTAGAAAGCAACAATCAAGACTAAACCGCTAAGTCAATATTTATTAAGCAAAAAATATTTACAAGCGAAGGGAGAATAAGCAAACAACGAGAACACATGAGTTTTTGAAATATTACGAGTACTCTACGTTTAGCATAGAAAATTATAATTAACTCTATCATTTCTCGTCCTCATTTAAGAGACTTAGCCTAATAAAAGTTAAGGAATCAAAGCTAAGTGCTCAACACACACGATCGAGTCAAAAATACTATTATTCTCGCCATCGGAAAACCTACATTCGTGTCTTTAAAAACTTATAAAACATGAGAAAAATTTTAAAATTTGGCCATTTTTAGCCTTATTTTGCAACAAAATGATAAACAAAAAGAAAAACTTTGGAAAGCGTGAAGGTTTAGCAAGGCAAGTATCTATTCACCTTCCACTGCTTGACTTTCTTGACTATTTGTCTTTAATGACTTTTTGTGGATTCAAGTTTCACAAAGGCACCCAAATGATTAGTTAATCATAAGGAGTCAATAACAATCACAAAAACACAATCACAATCAGCCATATAGTACAGTTAATTCAAAACATCACCAGATCTAGCCCAGACATGAACAATAAGCAGTTATGAACTTATAAGCTATTTAAGCAAATTTTAGCCAACCAAATTCCACCAAAAGCATACACAAGCTATAATGAAATTAAATGAACAAGTTTAAACAGGTTTCATGCAATGTAACAAGGCCTAAATCAAGATTCAAGCACAATAAGGTACTGATGAACACTAACAAGAAAATTTTTACTTTGTCTGATATACTTGACCAACAAGCCAATTTCAAACACTCAAATCTTTCACACAGGTTGTATTAACAAAGATTTAATAACTATTAGCCCTAAGCATGCATATATTCTAGATATTTCCAAAATCTTAGGTCAAAATCAGTCAAATCCAATGAGATATAGCATAATGTTTGATTCAAGGGTTTAAGCCCAATAACTTGCAGTTTTTAGATCTCAACCAAGTAAATAACAGATAACAAGCATAAACAACAACTTACAACAACACAATAGCAACTTATGATCTTAAACAGATTATCCCAAACACCCCTTATCTTTTTCAAATCAACTTTAAACAAGTATAAGTGTATTTCAAGACTACCCAAGCCCAATCAAACACATTAACAAGTATAATATGCAGTATTGAACAAGATTAGACCACAAATTCAGCAAGAACAAGATTAGCAAACAAAATCACCAAAAATCAAGGTTTTAAGAGATTTTGGGTAGAATGGTGCAAACCTCATGGATGTACATCCACACCCACGAATTTTGAGCTTATGTGCTAGCAAGAACAAGCACAAGCTTCCACACACACTCCTGCTAAGATTCAACAAAGTTAGAAGCAAAATATCAAAATCAAAAAAGTGGAAAAAGCCTTGATTAATGCAACTCTTGTACCCCACACTTGATTATCCTCAAGTTATAAGCTTCACAACACCTTGATATCACAATATCAGGGTGCTATGGTCAGCTTTATAGCCCAAGAATTCCAAGGTGTACCAAGAAACTTAGCAAAATATCAAGCTATAGGAAAATGTGCAAACTTTTGAACACTCCTTTGAAAACAGGTTTTAGAATTCAAGATTACTTAACAAAGAACAATATCAAGCATATATAATGATTGGCACTTTAGTTTTCTTCACAATTTCAAACACATTTCATTAACTTGAATATATGATTTACAGAAAAGTGAACAAGGAAAATTCAAGAGCAAAAAAAAAATGTAGTGATGCCTATGCCTTATATAGGCTACAAGAAACCTAAATGCTTAATAAAAATCGTAACCCTAATGATGTAGAAGCCCAAAAATGCCCTTGTGAAGTTTGAACTTTGGAGTATCATGTGACTTGTTCTTGGCAGGTTGTGGAGGTGGCATGTGTTGGAATTGTGATCAAAGGCTCACAATGAGCTTAGGATGTAAGCAGGATTGTGAGGCGTTGGATGGCTAGCTTAATCTTGTCTTCTTCCTCACCTTTATAGCAGAGCATATCCCATGTGGCATGTGGGGTAATGTGGCATGTGTTTTTAAGGTTGGGATATGATTAAAGGGTCATTAATCACTAATCTGGAGCAGTTGATGGCTTAATTATAAGTAATTAACAAAAACCCAATTTTGTTCTTAGAGTGAGTAGTTGTAAGTTTAATCCATTTTTGGTTTAAAACATGTTTAAAAACATGTTAAGGCGCCAGTTTTAACTAATCTGTTTGATTAGTTAAATAATGGTGAGTGGATTGGTGAGGTGGAAGTTTGGGGGGTTCTGATTGGAGGAGAGGGTGAGTGGGGTGAGGTGGCAAGTGGTGATTGGTTAAGGTATCTTCTCTTGTCTGCCAAGTTTAGTCCCCATTCTTTCTTTTGCCTTTCACTTGCAAATGAAACAGCCCAGACTCCATTTTCTTTGTTATCGAAGTTTCAAACTTCACACTTTTGCCCCAAAAAGTTTTGTAAAGTATTTTCAGGGGTATTTCCTGCCAATTCATGATTCTTGAAGGGCTGTTTTGGCATTTTCTTCATTGATAATGGTCTTGACTTGTTTGTTTGACTTTTTGGAGGACTGAATTTGCCAATTCATGATTAATGAGGGACCATTTTTGCCATTTCTTCAAAGTCAAGGGTCCTTTTGGTAATTTGACATTTTTAAAGGACCAAACTTGTAATTTCTTGTAACTTGATCCTTCATGGTATGTTTGACTTTGAGGAGGACTAATATTGACAATTTAGTTTTGTTGAGGGACTAAAATTGCCAATTCTTTAAAGTAGAGGGCCCTTTTGGTAATTTTGACAAACTTTAGGGACCAATCTTGTAATTATGAAGATACAAGGGTTTAAAGTGTCAGTTCTTTAATATTAGAGGACCCATCTTGTTTAATCTTCAAATCTTCAAGGGTTTTCTTTGGAAAATCTTTATTAGGGCTTGGTTCATTGTGCGGCTTCGTTTCCCGTGTTCGTTTTTTTATGATTCTTGTGATCTTTTGTCATTTTCTCAATATCCGTACCTTAAATACATAAGCAACAAACACAAGCATATATTTTGCCATTTTCATGATATTTGATGCATTTAAAGCCCTTAGACGATGAGACTATGTATAAAAGCAGTCTCATCACTACTCATAATGTTACCGCTGCTCAACTCAGAGAGATGATTGGTGAAGGAATTACGGCAGCTATGGCAGCCAGAGAAGCTAATGTGAGCAATGAACCGAACCACAACATGCACAGAAACAACTTCAACACGGGTTGTTCTTACCCCGACTTCTTGAAATGCAAACCCTCATACTACCGAGGAAAAGAAGGAGTCGTTGAAAGGATGTTATGGTTTGAAAGACTAGAGACAGTTTTCCGCATCAGCGGTTGTGCTGACGAGAACAAAGTTAACTTTGCTACATGCACTCTGCTTGAGAGCGCCCTTACTTGGTGGAACTCTATGGTCACCACCCTTGGACATGACACTGCCTATACTCTCACTTGGGCCAACCTCAAAGAGAGAATGACTGCGAAGTATTGTCCCAGAGGAGAAATGAAGAAGTTGGAAGTTGAGCTGTGGGATCTAAAGTGTGAGAACAATGATATCCTTTGGTACAACCAAAGATTTCAATAGTTATGTGATTACAGTGTGTGCATACATTGCTTCATTGCCCAATGGTTATGTGATTACATATGAGGACCTTGAGCAAATTAGTGGTGAGCATTTGAAGGAGATGGACATAAAGTGGAATATGGTACTTGCAAGCATAAGGGCCAATAGATGGAATAGGAGATTCCGGAAGAAGATGACCTTTAATGCTAAAGACACTGCTGGGTTTGATAAATCCAAGGTTGAGTGTTACAATTGTCATAGAATGGGCCACTTTATGAGAGAATGTAGATATCCAAGATGATCTAATGCTGGAAAGCCTTCAAGATAAATAATCAAGGTTGAAGATACAAAAGCTATGGTTACCATGCAAGAGATTGATGGTGTTGGCTAGGACTGGAGCTTTTTGGCCAAAGATGTGGAAGAGAACAAGGCCTTGGTTGCAGAAAAGAAGGAAGAGGAGCATGTTCATTATGCTCTCATCGCACATTCTTTCATCTTCATCAGATAATGAGGTATATGATGATGCATTTTGTAGTAAAGGTTGTCGTTTGAACACTAAAAAACTTAACAAAAAAAAATTTAAAGTTAAAATCAGATGTTTTTGATGAAAAATGAAAGTTATCTAATTATCAACTTGCACTTGTTCAAACTGAAAAGACTGTGACTGAATATAAGAAAATGGAGGTTGACCTAAACGATCAAATCAATGTTTTGACTCATGAACTCAATGCTAGTATTGAGATTAAGGACATCTTGCAGAGATCCAAAGGTGTTATACAAGCTGAGTTAGATGAGGCTATTAAAAACAAAGATAATGTAGGGATTAAAATTCAAAGATTTGATAAAGCTTCTCAAACCCTAGAAAAATGTGTTAGTGAACAGAGAGATTCTAGGGATATGACTGGGATTGGGATGAAAGAATATACTGGTGTTCCACCACCTGCTGGGAACTTCTATGGTGTCCTTGGAAAGGATTTGTCTTGGACTAGTATACCAGAACTCCAAGAAAAGGAATTTATTCCTCCACCAAGATTTCTTTCTCCAGTAGAGGAATATAAGCAAAAATTGACCGATTTGGACCAATGGAAGAAAGCCAATCCTACTTTGTTTGTTAAAGGTGGCATGCTTAGTGAAAGCCCAAATGAGTCTTCACCCATAACAGTAACCAACCCCACTACTGGAAAGACTTTTGACCTTGGCTTAAACGTTGATAGAAAATGATTGCGGTAAAATTTAGATAACTTGCTTTAGGAAAAACAAGCAACTAAATATGAGCGGTAAGTATCGACGAGTGATTTAGGAAAACCACAAGTAATGACCCACAATCAAATAAAATGAGAGAAAGATTCGTTTCCCAAGGAGGTATATGTGTGTGTTCTAATTTGTATTTCTTTGAGATTAATATTGATGGGATGGAATGACGGTTTTGTGAAAATTACACTATGACGTAAAAAAAACGTAAACGTAAAGCCGTAGAAAAACACAAAAATTAAAAATTTAATACTAAAGCCAAAAACAAAATCAAGAAAAGTTTAAAAGGCTAAAAACAAGTCTAAAATAATATAAACAAAGATAAAAATCCAACAAAGATATTTTAAAACCTTTTATTAATTAAATAATTAATTTTAAATGCTAATTAAAGCCCTAAAATTAAATTTAACTAATTCAAAAGTCTAAAATATGATTTTATTGAATAATCACTTAACTTATATTATTAGAAGACTAAAAAGTAATTTTCTAAAAATTAAAACCTATTAAAACTATTTTTAAAATTCTAAAAATGATTAAAAATGATTAAAACCTAATTAAACTTAAAATAATTATAAAAATAAATCTACAAACTTAAAAATAATTCTAAAAATGGAAATGGTCCTAATTAATGACAAAGATCCTAGGAAAAATGAAAAAGAAGGAAAAAGAAAATTTTAAAAATTAAATAATAAAATAATATTAAAATATTACTAAAAATAAAAAGTTTATAAAATAAATTCTAAAAATTTTCTAAAAATCCTAAATAATATAATTAAGAGAAAAACAAAAATCTAGGCTTCTAAACCTTTTTTAATAATTTTATAAAAATCTTTAAAGTTTATAAAAAACCTTAAAATATTATAAAATTAAAAATAAATGTTTTTGAAACCAAAATTATATGTAAACCTCAAAAATATATTTTAAAAACTAAAAACTATTTTTCCTATAAATAAAAACTCTTTTTGGTATTTTTTAATGATTTATTAAAAACGTATATTAAATAAATCCTAATAAATAATCTATTAATGGGAAAAATATTAAAACTGGCTAGAAAAATCAATAATCTAAATAAGACTCTAGGAAAAATGAAATAAGCAAAAATGAGAAGTAAATAAGCTGGAAAATAAGGTAATAAGCTACGGCTTATTAAAAAAACAAAGGAAAAAGAAACGTGTTAAGTATTAAACAAATCCTCCCTTGGTCAGTAAAAGACCCAAGGGCAGGATGGTTAAGGTGTTGGTGTTGTGAACGGCTGGTCACGGGTTCGAGTCTGATAACCCCCTTTTTACTCTTTTTATTTTTTTTTTACTTTTTTAACTTATACCAAACCAATCACAGACCTAACAAGCTTATAACCAATTCCAATTCACTTCTATTACTGGATTACACAAGATTAAACTTCTAAAAACGTGACAGACTTAAAATTCAACACAAGCAGATTTGGACTTTTGTGTTTTGCTTGAGATTTTAAGCCAAGAGGACTTGGGCTTATTGAGCTTATTTGGATGAATATTTTGGACAAAAGGGCACTCTTGTGATCCTTTGATCACAAGAAGTCAAGACAATCAAGCACAAATCACTTAGCACACCAATATCAAGCAAAACAGATCACACATAAGCCTAATGAGTTCTCTGTGACAATTGTGAAGGTCTGTGGACTAAATGAGCTTGAAACTTGCTTTCTAATGAATTTTAAACACCCAAATTTTGCATACACAATGACCAAATAACACACTAGCAAATACAATCCTTAAATCATGCAATCTCTCATAGATAATCAAGATTCAATCATCAAAAACACATGAAAAATGGACAGAATATGGACTTGCAGATTTTAAGCACCTTTTATCCTTTTTAATGCCACAATTCTTCCACAAACTTGCACCAAATGTACTTATAACTAACAAGCAACCTACTCTAATCCTAATTATCCTAGCTAACACCCTTATTAATCACTAACCAACTCAATTGCCCTGCTAAAACGGGTTGCCAAACACCAGTTTAAAATTTAAAAAACGTTTTTAGCAAACCTTAACCTTACAAAACTTAGCAAAACTTGTTCTAAGATCTCAGAATATGCATAACAACACAATAACACACAAAGCAAACACTTAAAACACCTTTTAGCACTGAATCATACAAGATCATGCAAACTTGCTAATTTTCTGAATTTTTAAGGTAAAAGAGATGTACCTTAGGGTTTTCACATCCAAAAACCCTGGTGACAGCTTAGTCACCTCCTTCCCAACTCGGGTTGGGGCTGACAAGCATCAACAACAACACTTCTTCAATCCCTGTTTAAATCAAATCAAACAAAAAAGCATAATAACACAATATATATAATTTCCTGTTTTCTTTTCTTTCTTTTTAAAACACTTTCCAAAACCTTTTTAACCTTCTAAAAACGTTTTTAAAACTCTAATATCACCAATTACTATGAAATCTAACACCAAATCCTAACACAGAATTTTACCAAAAATTACTCAAATTTCTCAAAACTTAAATACTTTTTGAAACACAAATATCTTTCACCAAACCAAAGTGGAACTCAGCTTTCCTTCACAAACTACACCAACTTTAACAGAACATAAAAAGGAATTAAATGTTTTTAAACAATACCAACTTTTATTTCAAAATTAAAAGGAATTACAAGAATTTAAAAGGAAAGCTGGAACAAGGCTTCACACAGGTTGTGAGCTCTTTTTATAGTACTCTAGGGAACTATCTAGAACAAGAATATGTAAACCCTAATCAAATAAAATCCCTCAATTGCCCTTGAACGTTTTTGGGTGAATTGTGTCCTTTTTGATCTCAGCCGTATAAATTTGCTTTGGGAGCACGCATTTCATCTTGGTCGTTCAAATGGGACACGTCACAAGTCTTGGAGACCAAGGAATGCTGTGATTGGTGAAAGGGTATTTGGGGGTTTGGACCACGTGAGTGGGATGCAGGTTTTTAGGAGTGGGAAGGGATTTGGTATGTGTGAATCACACGTGTGAAGTTTTAATTGGGTTTTACCCAAGTAACCGTGGGGGTAAATTCTGGGAGTTAAGAATGATGAACAGTAATTCGTTTGATCCTAAAAAAGGGGGAAGGTAATATGTTAACCGCGTGTTTATTTTGAATCTTTCAAAGTTGGCTCATTTAGTCCTTGTGTTTTAGAATTTGTGGCATATAAGGTTTTCAAGCCCTAAATTCGACTTTCCTTCACAAATAACTTCCATGACTTGTCACTTTTGGCTCAAATCTTTTTCCAAAGTGTTTTAAAGGATGAATTTTGCCATTTTGAATATTTCAAGGGCTGTTTTTGAACATTGTTGATCTTCCAAGGTCTTCTTTGTATCTTTACTTCATGAGGGACCATAATTGGCAATTTGAATTTGTTGAGGGACCAATCTTGCCATTTCTTCAAAGTTGAAGGACCTTTTTGCAATTTTGACAAACTTAAGGGACCAAACTTGGAATTTTTAATATACAAGGGTTTTAAGTGTCATTTCTTCAATAAATGATGATCAATCTTGTTTTGTCTTCAAGTCTTCAAGGGTATTTGATGAAAATTCCATGATTAGGGCCCGGTTCTTTGTACGGCTTCGTTTCTCGTGTTCGTTTTTCCTTGATTCTTGTGATCTTTTGTCTTTTTCACGATATCCATACCTAAAACACACAAGTAAACAAACACAAGCATATATATGGTATTTTATGACATTTTTATGCATTTAAAGCCCGAAAAGAACGATGAGATCATGTATAAATGCCATCTCATCACTCCCCCATACTAAGCCATTGCCGTGCCCTCACGCAATGCTAGAATAAAGTATCTAAGCATCACCAAAGTTCAATTTTATTAACCTTTATTGAAGAGTAAAAGATTTGCAACATACTACGAGATTGTGAAAAGACATAATGTATGATTTTCATCACCAAAATGTGACTTTTAGGGTCTAAGAATAGAAACAAGTTAATGTCCCTTAGAGTAAACTTCGTCATCCTTGATTGTCATACATTCCATGCTAAGTGCAAAAACAAGATCATTGTTGGTACAAGTCACAATGCTAACACTACTCATACGTCCAAATTGTGTAATACTTTTTCTCCCCGCAATCCTAGTTATTATAAAAGGAAATGGGTTACTAGCATTTTTTATCTATTTGTCATGGATCACAAGTGATTCATATTGACTTATTTGAGTAGTTATTAGTCCGAAAGCAAAGTAGCACGATTTGATCAATAGTTAGCCGAAGGACAAAATCTTTTAAAACGGCTTCTCGTGTATCTCCTTAAGTTCATATCTTGGCATAACTCGTTTCACGATTTGAGACCTTTCTCGGACCGATATTTGGCATGTACTTCATACTTCAAATCTTGGGAAGACGTTCTTGAAATTATGGTCTTCTCTTCATATATTTGGAATTTCTTCACTTGACGTTTTTGAGAGATTCTTCATATAGGACCACGACTTCATCATTTTTCTTCAATCTTTACTTTGGATTTTGATATACAACGATCCGCCTCCTTTTCGGACTTGGATATATTTATCCTCATACCTTGTTAGGGTCTTTTTGGATAGACTTTCTCCATTCTTTAGGGGAGTAATTGCTTCTCGTCGTGTGTCTCGATCCTTCATATTGATTTTGGAATAATGATACTTCACATCATCTTTGGATCTTTAGCAAAAATAGAGCTCCTCATGCCTTGTTAGGGCCTTTTTGGATAATCGCCAATCTTCGCGTCCCGCTTCAATAAGTTATGCCTTGGCTATGAACTCTATTCAACCCCGAGCAACTTTTAAACGATCTTGCGCTAGAGGCTAAGTAACCTTTCAAATCGTACGACCTTACTTATTGCAATTATGTTTTATTCCTAATGCATTGATCTTATGGGAAGAAAAAGCCACAATTAAAAACATATGAGTTTTTGAAAGAACACTTTCATGTTCTACGTTTAGCATGATCACTTGTCTAACTCTATCATTTCTCGTTCTTCACTATTTAAAGACCTCTAATTAAAGAGACTCGTGAATACTTAGCCATGCAAGTCAAAATTAAGCCAAATTTGGATTAGCTTTCATTAAGACTATATCAAATCAAAGTTTTGGGTTTTCAAGCCACCTATAGGATCTTGCACTTTCTTGGACTTTTTCAAGTTTAGAGAATGCGTTTTAAAGTTCCCTTGATAAGTGACTTTCTAGAATCAATTATAGGAACTTGCGAAAAGTTCTTGTTCTTAACCCGAATGAATTAAGACTTTCGCGTTTTAAAGCTCCCTATATAAAAGTCTAGCAAAACTTGAATTGAGCGGGTTAAGGAATGTAAATGGCTCCAAATGCCCATCAAGTCAAAAATTAACTCTTATTCTACCCATCGGAAAATATACATTCGTGTCTTAAAAAAACACTTATGAAAACTAAGAAAAATTTTTAAAATTTGGCCATTTTTAGCCTTATTAGCAAAACAAAATATTGAAAATTGGAAAACGTGAGGGCGTAGCAAAGCAAGTACCTATTCACCCCCCCATACTAAAAGTAAACATTGTCCTCAATGTTTCGAGTCTAAAGGTGGAGCACCCCCATACTAGAGACGAAGAATCGAATGCTTAGGATCTAGCATGGAAAGGGTGATCAACAATATATCTAAAGCCGTTTATTAATTATGCTAAAAGATAATTGTTAGAACAATAAAGGATATGTCATGGAATCGTGAAAAACTTCTTCAAACGAACGATGGAGGCTCACGTAAACGAACACGAGAGTCTTCAATCGTAGATGATGATGATGATCTAGATAACACAATCACAAACAACCACGAGACAACGAGTTGGAAGGGTACAAGTCCCCTTATTAGTGAACATAAAGCATAAAGATAAGCATGGGATCTCCCCCACGAGGCACCTCGTTTTTGATTACCGAGTCATGAGCTCGACTCGATCCCCTCAATGCTAATTATCATTGGGGAAGGTGTCTTGGTCGGGGGCAACCATTGAAGGAATTTCCCCACCAAAGTAGTGCTTAAGCCTATGTCCATTCACCTTGAAATTGGGGCCATCATCTTGAGCTAGCTCAATGGTCCCATATGGAAACACTTGTGTAATGGTGAACGGACCCGACCAACGAGATTTCAATTTCCCGGAAAATATCTTAAGACGTGAGTTAAAAAGCAACACTTGATCACCAACGTTAAAAACACGGTTTTTAATCTTTGAATCATGAAACTTTTTAGTCTTTTCTTTAAAAATTAATGAATTTTCATAAGCATTATCCCTTAATTCATCCAATTCATTCAATTGTATTTTCCGGTGATCTCCCGCGGTCTTCAAGTCAAAATTAGCATGCTTAAGGGCCCAATATGCCTTATGCTCCAATTCAATGGGCAAATGACAATTCTTCCCATAGACTAACTTATAAGGAGTGCAACCGATAGGTGTCTTATAAGCGGTCCTAAAGGCCCATAAAGCGTCATCGAGTTTGTCGGACCATGAAGCACGGTTTTCTCCAATCGACCTTTCTAAAATCCTCTTTAAAGCTCGGTTCGAAACCTCGACTTGCCCACTCGTTTGCGGGTGATAAGCCGTAGAAAGACGATGTGTAACCCCATATTTCTTTAGAACCTTTTCGAATTGGTCATTACAAAAATGGGTTCCACGATCGCTTATAATAGCACGAGGGGTTCCGAACCGAGAGAATAGTTGCTTCAAAAACTTCACTACCACACGAGCATCATTAGTAGGCAAAGCCTTAGCTTCCACCCACTTAGAAAGGTAGTCTACCGCGACGAGGATATATTTGTTGCCATGAGACGATGGGAACGGCCCCATAAAGTCTATTCCCCATATGTCGAAAATCTCACACACTTGAATTATATTTTGCGGCATTTCATCACGTTGAGACGATTTTCCTTGACGTTGGCACGAATCACACGACTTTACAAGTGCGTGTGCATCACGATAGATAGAAGGCCAAAAGAAACCGGCATCGAACACTTTCTTAGCCGTGAGATTAGCACCGTGGTGACCACCCGTGGGTCCCTCGTGACAAGCTCTAAGGATATTAGAAGCTTCGGTACCAAACACACAACGTCGAACGAGTTGATCCGCACAAATCCGAAAGAGATAAGGGTCGTCCCAAAAATAGAACTTGACGTCACGAAAGAATTTTCGTTTTTGTTGTGTCGTCATACCCTTGATTATGAAATTGCCCGCATGGTAATTTGCAATGTCGGCAAACCATGGGGTGGTGTCTTTAGAATTCACTACACCGAGAGTCTCAAGAGGAAATGTTTCGGTAATTTCCTTGTTCTCGAAAACATCTTTGTGAGGATCTTCTAGACGAGAGAGATGATCGGCCGCTAGATTCTCGGCTCCTTTTTTTGTCAAGCACGGTGACATCAAATTCTTGGAGGAGGAGCATCCAACGAAGCAATCTCGGCTTAGCATCTTGCTTAGCTAAGAGATACTTGATAGCCGAATGGTCGGTATACACGATGCTTTTAGTTAAGACGAGATAAGGTCGGAATTTCTCAAAAGCATAGACCACGGCAAGGAATTCCTTTTCCGTTGTGGTGTACTTTAATTGAGCCTCGGTCATCGTCTTACTAGCATAGTGGATAGGACGAAAATGCTTGTCGTAACGTTGCCCTAAGACGGCCCCTATAGCATAATCACTTGCATCGCACATGATTTCAAAGGGTAATTCCCAATTAGGAGCAACAAGAATGGGAGCTTCGGTTAGTTTCCTTTTTAGAGTCTCGAAAGCCTTAACACAATCCTCATTAAAGTTGAAAGGAGCATCCTTCTCGAGAAGGTGTGTCATAGGACGAGAAATCTTCGAAAAGTCCTTGATGAAACGACGATAAAAGCCCGCGTGGCCTAGGAAACTACGAACTCCCTTAACGGTTTTGGGATGAGGTAACTTGGCGATGACGTCTACCTTAGCTTTATCGACCTCAATCCCCGCCTTCGACACCTTATGTCCTAAGACGATTCCTTGTTTACACATGAAATGACATTTCTCCCAATTAAGCACAAGATTGGTTTCTTCACAACGTTTTAACATTTGTTCGAGATTAGATAAACATGACGTGAACGAATTACCAAACACCGAGAAGTCATCCATAAATACTTCCATCGACTTCTCGATCATGTCGTGAAAAATTGCCATCATACACCGTTGAAACGTACCGGGTGCATTACAAAGTCCGAAAGGCATCCTACGATAAGCGAACGTTCCATAAGGACACGTAAACGTAGTCTTCTCTTGATCACGAGGGTCGATAGGAATTTGAAAGTAACCGGAAAAACCATCTAAAAAGCAATAGAATTCATTTCCCGCAAGTCGCTCCAACATTTGATCCATGAAGGGCAAAGGAAAGTGGTCTTTACGAGTGGCGTCATTTAACTTTCGGTAGTCAATACACACCCTCCAACCGGTCACAACACGAGTGGGAATTAACTCGTTGTTTTCATTAGGCACAACGGTCATTCCTCCCTTTTTAGGGACACAATGGATTGGGCTCACCCATGGGCTATCGGATATAGGATAAATCATTCCCGCGTCAAGGAGTTTAAGGACCTCCTTTTTAATGACATCGTGAATTTTGGGATTCACCCTTCTTTGACTTTGAATTGCGGGTTTGTAGTCCTCCTCCATTAAAATTTTGTGAGTACAAAATTTTGGGTCAATACCCTTAATGTCGGAAATTTTCCACGCAATTGCCCCTTTGTGAGCCTTAAGAACTTTCAAGAGCTCGGTTTTTTCATCATTAGCAAGATCTTTTGCAATAATAACCGGCAACTTGTCATCACCTTCCAAGAATGCATATTCAAGGTGAGAAGGAAGATCTTTCAATTCAAGGATAGGCGGTTCCTCGATTGAAGATTTAGGTTCAACACTCATAACTTCCATCGGCGGAAGAAATGGTGGAATAGAAATATCATCACTAATCAACACCTCATCTTCATTTTCGATTTCATTTGAAGTGAAATCGCCTCCTTGGAATGGAGTGAGATTTGGTGTGGAATTAGCAAGAATCAGATCCAAAATAGTGGGATTGCCACTTGACGAGCTATCGGAAAAACCTAACACTTCTTGTGAAAACTCATCGCAAACCACATCAATGATGTCAATGTGATTGATGGTAGCGATTGCATAAACATGAGAAGGCTTCGAGTTTTGAGTAGCGTTTATAACAAGTTCCTCTTCGTTGAATCTCAAAGTGATAGTTCTCGCATGAACATCGATAAGCGATCTCGAAGTATCTAAAAATGATCGTCCTAAAATTAGAGGAACTTGAGGATCCGCGGGGATGTCGACTACTATAAAATCAACGGGATAGTAGAACTTCCCCACTTTCACGAAAACATCTTCGGCTATTCCACATGCCATAATCGTAGAATGATCGGCCATCTCGATGGACATGTTCGAAGGAATAAGAGCCGGAAGCGAAAGCGATTTCCAAATGGAAAATGGCATCAAATTAATGCTCGCACCAAGATCGGCCAAGGCGAGGCATTCTTTCATCTCTTGTATGTCACAAGGAATGAGAAACTTTCCGGGATCACCAACTTTTTCCGGTATGCGGTTAAGATAAACCGAAGAACAATTAGCAAGCTTTGAAAGCTTTTCCTTATCGCTCATCATACTTTTAAAAGTGGAAGCGAAACGAGGCATATATAACAACGCGTCGGCTAAACTCACATCAAAATGAACTTGTTGAAACATCTTAATAAAAAGCTCGATTTGTTGTTTGTTACGTTCTTGCATTTTCTCTTTGTTTCGTCTCGAAGGGTAAGGTAAAGGTGGTGTGGGTAGGTCATTAGGCAACGGCCTTGGAATCTCGGGTTCCACAATTGGTATTGGTGTAACCGTAGGTGTGGTATGAGCGGTACTTCGTGGGATTGTAATGTGCTCCTTTTCGACCATCACCTCGGGTTCTTTCTCGATTTCCTTCTCCGTAGAAGTACTTGGACGAGAGATTGGTTCCTTGAAAGTTTTACCACTTCGTGTAGTAATAACCTTCATTTCTCCCTTCGGGTTTGCAATGGTATCACTAGGAAGACCACCCGAAGAAGAGGGCTTACACATGATTGCTTCGAACATCTTAGCCATTCGGTCCTCAAATTTTGATTGCCTAGCATCCGCTTTCAATAACTCTTGCTTAATCTCATGTTGTCCTAATTCCATCTTTTGTTGGTTTTGTTGAAGACGTTGGACATTTCCTTCCATTTTATTAGCATGAGTTTTAAGTTCATTAGCAAGTTCATTTTTAAGCTCGTTTTTCAACTCGGACCTTAAGCTAATCATCTCACGTTGCATATTATCAAATTTTGCATCATTTGCTTTTGCATAATCTAAAAATTCTCCTTGCAAATTTTTCGTGTGAGCATTTTGAAAACCTTGTGTAGTATTTTGAAAATCACGGTTTTGGTTTTGATTAGAGATTTGTCCATTCCCACTTTGATAATTCCCTTTGTTGTAATTGCGTGTGTTGCCTTGGTAATTACCTTGGTTGTTGTTTCGATAATTGTTAACATTTTGATTTGGTGGAGCTTGATTTTGGCGGGAACCTTGGCCGTTTTGGTTGTAAGTTCCCGTTGCTACATAAGCACTCGAAGTGTTACCATCCGCGGTAATGCACTCGGATAAATCATGAGCTCCTCCACACGATAAACAACTCTTAGCAACCGCTTTAACCGAAGCGGAATTGGAAGCTTCTTGAGCCTTCCAATGGGACATTAGATTAGCAAATCTATCAAAAAACCGATTTTCCTCATTAGCTTCATCATGTAAGGCGTTAATGCTACGAGACGATTGTGACGACGATGACGAACCCATATTGGCAACACTCGGTGTGTTACGAGGGCTATAAACCTTAGATCGATTTTCAATGATTTGTAAAGCCTCATTTGTCGTCTTGCACAAAAAATTACCACCCGCGGCGGCATTCAAATAATCTCGTTCATGATCATTAAGCCCATTATAAAAGGTATCAATTTGATGCAATTCCGAAAAATCATGATGAGGACATTCATGTAACATTTCCTTAAATCGTTCCCATGCCATAGAAAAACTTTCATTGTTTCGTTGCACAAATCGTGAAATCTCATTCTTCAAATGTGTTGTTTTCGATGGTGGAAAAAACTTGTTCACAAACTTAGAAACGAGATCGGCCCATGTCAAAATAGAATTTGGCGGTTCTTTCTCGAGCCAAATTTTTGCGGGTCCATCCAACGAGTATGGAAACAACATCATCTTAATGGCGTCATGCGGAACATCTTTGAATTTGCTAGTGGCGGTGAGACGGTTGAAATTCCTAATATGGTAATGCGGGTTGTCTTTCTCGTGACCTCGAAATTTGTTTGCTTGTAGCATCGACATTAAACCCGTCTTAATCTCGAAATTCTCCGCAAGGATGGCGGGAATAACAATGGCCTCTCCAAAACCCTCGGTGGGTGCTTGTAGCAACTCCATCATAGTACGATTAGCCATTACGACTTCTTGTTCTATAATAGGTTCAACAATTGGAGGTTCTTCAACAATCAACGATCCTTGATTTGCTTGCTTTTGAAGACGTTTACGAGCTCGTTTAGCTTGATTACGAGTGATCATAAACTTCACGAAGAATGGGAGGTGAGCAAAGAAGATTCTTTTTGGTTGTTTTGTGAATTTTCAATTTTTTTTTTTTGTGTTTTTGATGATATTTAATTTTTTTGGATTTTGGTGTATCTTCGTAGACAACAATCTACAAAATCTCTCCTCGAATCAAACTCTTGATTAAAGAAGCCTCAAAGGAATGAAAACGATCACGTGGAGTGAACGCCTTCGAATGACTTTAGAACTTTGGTGAAAACCAAATTGTTCACGAGGGTTTAATCACAAAGAAACCAAGCAAATATAGTATACGTATTAATACTTTGGGCGGCAAAACCCTCGATTAGCCTTCAATCTCAAAATACTCACAAGCAAGCGGGGAAACGAGGCGGCGCGAAGCACTTAAGAGCCTTTTTCCTTAGGGTATATTTTATAATACCCGCCTTATACCCACCTTATAGTTCGTATCTTTCAAAATCGAGCTTCACGAAAGTATTTATCTATTTTTGCCTTTTCTTTTTTTTGTTTG
Organism: Glebionis coronaria; assembly: GCA_025667525.1. Lineage (NCBI taxonomy): Eukaryota > Viridiplantae > Streptophyta > Magnoliopsida > Asterales > Asteraceae > Glebionis > Glebionis coronaria. The sequence continues at coordinate 178,121,066 of CM046880.1, read as the reverse complement.
AGATTCGAATACAATGATCGAGTGATGAAATCCCGAATCAAGGTTGTGTTTTCACACTTTTGGAGATATTGTATTTTGGTTGTGATACTTAATACAATATATTAATAATATTCACAAAGAAAAACCGAGAAAACCGATAATACGTGTTAAGGGAGTTCCACTTAACACAAATACTATTTATGGATAATATCAAAAACAAAATTTTCCAAATTAAGACACGACACACCTCCCCGGCAACGGCGCCAAAATGATTGCGGTAAAATTTAGATAACTTGCTTTAGGAAAAACAAGCAACTAAATATGAGCGGTAAGTATCGACGAGTGATTTAGGAAAACCACAAGTAATGACCCACAATCAAATAAAATGAGAGAAAGATTCGTTTCCCAAGGAGGTATATGTGTGTGTTCTAATTTGTATTTCTTTGAGATTAATATTGATGGGATGGAATGACGGTTTTGTGAAAATTACACTATGACGTAAAAAAAACGTAAACGTAAAGCCGTAGAAAAACACAAAAATTAAAAATTTAATACTAAAGCCAAAAACAAAATCAAGAAAAGTTTAAAAGGCTAAAAACAAGTCTAAAATAATATAAACAAAGATAAAAATCCAACAAAGATATTTTAAAACCTTTTATTAATTAAATAATTAATTTTAAATGCTAATTAAAGCCCTAAAATTAAATTTAACTAATTCAAAAGTCTAAAATATGATTTTATTGAATAATCACTTAACTTATATTATTAGAAGACTAAAAAGTAATTTTCTAAAAATTAAAACCTATTAAAACTATTTTTAAAATTCTAAAAATGATTAAAAATGATTAAAACCTAATTAAACTTAAAATAATTATAAAAATAAATCTACAAACTTAAAAATAATTCTAAAAATGGAAATGGTCCTAATTAATGACAAAGATCCTAGGAAAAATGAAAAAGAAGGAAAAAGAAAATTTTAAAAATTAAATAATAAAATAATATTAAAATATTACTAAAAATAAAAAGTTTATAAAATAAATTCTAAAAATTTTCTAAAAATCCTAAATAATATAATTAAGAGAAAAACAAAAATCTAGGCTTCTAAACCTTTTTTAATAATTTTATAAAAATCTTTAAAGTTTATAAAAAACCTTAAAATATTATAAAATTAAAAATAAATGTTTTTGAAACCAAAATTATATGTAAACCTCAAAAATATATTTTAAAAACTAAAAACTATTTTTCCTATAAATAAAAACTCTTTTTGGTATTTTTTAATGATTTATTAAAAACGTATATTAAATAAATCCTAATAAATAATCTATTAATGGGAAAAATATTAAAACTGGCTAGAAAAATCAATAATCTAAATAAGACTCTAGGAAAAATGAAATAAGCAAAAATGAGAAGTAAATAAGCTGGAAAATAAGGTAATAAGCTACGGCTTATTAAAAAAACAAAGGAAAAAGAAACGTGTTAAGTATTAAACAAATCCTCCCTTGGTCAGTAAAAGACCCAAGGGCAGGATGGTTAAGGTGTTGGTGTTGTGAACGGCTGGTCACGGGTTCGAGTCTGATAACCCCCTTTTTACTCTTTTTATTTTTTTTTACTTTTTTAACTTATACCAAACCAATCACAGACCTAACAAGCTTATAACCAATTCCAATTCACTTCTATTACTGGATTACACAAGATTAAACTTCTAAAAACGTGACAGACTTAAAATTCAACACAAGCAGATTTGGACTTTTGTGTTTTGCTTGAGATTTTAAGCCAAGAGGACTTGGGCTTATTGAGCTTATTTGGATGAATATTTTGGACAAAAGGGCACTCTTGTGATCCTTTGATCACAAGAAGTCAAGACAATCAAGCACAAATCACTTAGCACACCAATATCAAGCAAAACAGATCACACATAAGCCTAATGAGTTCTCTGTGACAATTGTGAAGGTCTGTGGACTAAATGAGCTTGAAACTTGCTTTCTAATGAATTTTAAACACCCAAATTTTGCATACACAATGACCAAATAACACACTAGCAAATACAATCCTTAAATCATGCAATCTCTCATAGATAATCAAGATTCAATCATCAAAAACACATGAAAAATGGACAGAATATGGACTTGCAGATTTTAAGCACCTTTTATCCTTTTTAATGCCACAATTCTTCCACAAACTTGCACCAAATGTACTTATAACTAACAAGCAACCTACTCTAATCCTAATTATCCTAGCTAACACCCTTATTAATCACTAACCAACTCAATTGCCCTGCTAAAACGGGTTGCCAAACACCAGTTTAAAATTTAAAAAACGTTTTTAGCAAACCTTAACCTTACAAAACTTAGCAAAACTTGTTCTAAGATCTCAGAATATGCATAACAACACAATAACACACAAAGCAAACACTTAAAACACCTTTTAGCACTGAATCATACAAGATCATGCAAACTTGCTAATTTTCTGAATTTTTAAGGTAAAAGAGATGTACCTTAGGGTTTTCACATCCAAAAACCCTGGTGACAGCTTAGTCACCTCCTTCCCAACTCGGGTTGGGGCTGACAAGCATCAACAACAACACTTCTTCAATCCCTGTTTAAATCAAATCAAACAAAAAAGCATAATAACACAATATATATAATTTCCTGTTTTCTTTTCTTTCTTTTTAAAACACTTTCCAAAACCTTTTTAACCTTCTAAAAACGTTTTTAAAACTCTAATATCACCAATTACTATGAAATCTAACACCAAATCCTAACACAGAATTTTACCAAAAATTACTCAAATTTCTCAAAACTTAAATACTTTTTGAAACACAAATATCTTTCACCAAACCAAAGTGGAACTCAGCTTTCCTTCACAAACTACACCAACTTTAACAGAACATAAAAAGGAATTAAATGTTTTTAAACAATACCAACTTTTATTTCAAAATTAAAAGGAATTACAAGAATTTAAAAGGAAAGCTGGAACAAGGCTTCACACAGGTTGTGAGCTCTTTTTATAGTACTCTAGGGAACTATCTAGAACAAGAATATGTAAACCCTAATCAAATAAAATCCCTCAATTGCCCTTGAACGTTTTTGGGTGAATTGTGTCCTTTTTGATCTCAGCCGTATAAATTTGCTTTGGGAGCACGCATTTCATCTTGGTCGTTCAAATGGGACACGTCACAAGTCTTGGAGACCAAGGAATGCTGTGATTGGTGAAAGGGTATTTGGGGGTTTGGACCACGTGAGTGGGATGCAGGTTTTTAGGAGTGGGAAGGGATTTGGTATGTGTGAATCACACGTGTGAAGTTTTAATTGGGTTTTACCCAAGTAACCGTGGGGGTAAATTCTGGGAGTTAAGAATGATGAACAGTAATTCGTTTGATCCTAAAAAAGGGGGAAGGTAATATGTTAACCGCGTGTTTATTTTGAATCTTTCAAAGTTGGCTCATTTAGTCCTTGTGTTTTAGAATTTGTGGCATATAAGGTTTTCAAGCCCTAAATTCGACTTTCCTTCACAAATAACTTCCATGACTTGTCACTTTTGGCTCAAATCTTTTTCCAAAGTGTTTTAAAGGGTGAATTTTGCCATTTTGAATATTTCAAGGGCTGTTTTTGAACATTGTTGATCTTCCAAGGTCTTCTTTGTATCTTTACTTCATGAGGGACCATAATTGGCAATTTGAATTTGTTGAGGGACCAATCTTGCCATTTCTTCAAAGTTGAAGGACCTTTTTGCAATTTTGACAAACTTAAGGGACCAAACTTGTAATTTTTAATATACAAGGGTTTTAAGTGTCATTTCTTCAATAAATGATGATCAATCTTGTTTTGTCTTCAAGTCTTCAAGGGTATTTGATGAAAATTCCATGATTAGGGCCCGGTTCTTTGTACGGCTTCGTTTCTCGTGTTCGTTTTTCCTTGATTCTTGTGATCTTTTGTCTTTTTCACGATATCCATACCTAAAACACACAAGTAAACAAACACAAGCATATATATGGTATTTTATGACATTTTTATGCATTTAAAGCCCGAAAAGAACGATGAGATCATGTATAAATGCCATCTCATCAGAAAACCTAGTATTAAATATGCAGAAATGTATAGAAAACATAGGTCACCAAAAAGTCAAGTTAGTGATAATGGGACAGGTTTCTTTTCATCCAGACCTAGAGTTATGTCTAGATAAGCTTGTTATACTTGTGGGATTTTTTCTCATTTAGTTTATAAGTGTGTCAATGCTTCAAAAGTCAACTCTGATAGAAATTCAACCATGGTCAAACCCAGACTTTCTGTCCTGCAATGTCCACAAGTCATTAGACCAGCTCCAGTCTTCACCAAAGGGTCTAATACTTATGGACAAAGACCTTTTGAAAAGACAAATACGTGGTCTAACAGACAATGGGTTCCTATAGCAAACCCTAGCTTCGGCGCTGGCAAGTGTAATTTCAGCGCTGTCAAGAACAATTTTAACGTTGACAGGAATGTTTCGAACATTGTTAGACCAAGTAATGCCAAATACTTGCAACCAAAGGGAAATGGGTCTAAAGCTTCTTCTAGCTTGACATGGAGATCAAAACCCTAATTCAGATGGGATTTCTATGACCTGTAACAGATTTCATTATATTTCAAAGGTCATAACTAAACCAATTGGGGTTAACTGGGTGTTCAATCCTAAAAGGGATGAACAAGAGGTTGTTTTTAACACCCCAAATTACATTGCGCAACGGAAATACACATTTGGGTGCTAAATACAAACATCGTTATACAAGACACTTTGAACAATCTCAAAATGATAAATTTAGAATATAAAAGGAAATAATTTAACCATTGTCTAAAACTTTCGATCCCATGTAAAATAATTTTAAAGATATCAGAGTAACATTTAGATCCCCAAAGACTTTATCAAATCCATAAACAATTTACCAAAGTACTTGACCGTACATTATTATTTTTATGACAAAAGGGAAAGAAATCCGTTTTAGACCAATCACCAAAAAAGAAATCAGCAATCCTTCTCCAGCAAGCTCCGCAATTCATCAATCTTAAATCACTGAAATACATGCTTAAAATCTTCAACACAAGGGTTGAGCGAGTCTATAGGTTTTCCAAATCATCATTTGAAAACAAGAGAAAAATCAATCAGAATTATTTAATAGAATTGTCGTCACAATCTATTCATCCGGCATTCTGGTATATAGCAATAACTATTGAATTGTATTAAGCTCATGACACCGATCCCTTAACTTAGTCACCCACGCCTAAAGCCGACATGACTAGATGAATTCCAGTTCCCCTACTAGGGTATCAATTGCAAGTATACCACATTCTCATTCTCGTAAACTTATCCTTCCCAGCGGGTTACTCAGCGTAAATACCTGGTCTCAGATAGGGTCGTCAGCCCGATAGTACTATCATTAGAATAAGCGGCTATTCCCAACTCACAACATCAAGTCAGAAGATAGTTAACGGTTCATGAATCTAGGGACTTTTGCAATTTGGGTACTCATACAATTCAAATCAAACAAGGCAACAAAGGCAACATCCGGGTCCAACAATTACTCATGACTTGTGTTCATTTTACTTTCAAATAGCATGTATCCCCCTCACGGGTTAAAATCATTTACAACATAATAAAAAGCGAGGCTATAGACTCACCTGGAGTAATGGTAAGATGATCTTCGACGATAGTTGATGCCCGATAAACACAAAAACCGCAACCTATCAAATAAGGCGCGCTCATCAATAAAAAACTCGAATAAATCCATACTTACTAACATCAAACTCAAAATAATAAAATCACAACCAAACCAAAATAAAAACCATACAAGTGACCTATTACTCATTCTATATGTTTACTTTATTCGTCCATACACTTGATAAAATCTACCGGTACACACCAAATGTACGAGCTCGTTTACCCTACTTAAACGCATCAAATATTTATGATACTAATAAAAGACCTCACTTACTATATATAGAAAGACCTGTTAAAAGCCTATCAAAAGATTTTACTTTTAAAGTTCCCTGCCCGACACATCTTTGAACCACAAAAACCGGACAGTTTTACGTCACCGACTAACCATTTTGACCATTCTAAACAATCCTGTTTACAAATCCGACACTTGGGTTTGAAAATAGACTCACAACCCTAAGTTTAGAACCAAACATCAGTCCTTGACCATTTTTAAAACTCATTTTATAGTCCCAGAGATTCAATCCAAATATCGACAACAATTTCGGATTGTGTCGATACTCGTCTCCCGGTACACGAATAATCAAAACATCATAACTTCGCGCTGGTTTGGAGCTAGAAGCTCTAGCTTATATCAAATCGAAGCTAAAATAATTCTCTACAACCTAATCTTATTAGTTTGTTCATTTTCAAACAGTAAGGTTGCAAAATATTCCTTGAACCTACTACCCTAAAATACCTTTTTAAAAACCATACTAAATAAATTTTTCAACCAATTTTAATCAATCCCATATGCCTAATATCATCCTACAATCATTTTAAACAACTTAACTAACTCATAACACTCTTGAATGATCATTTAAAAATTACCCACTCAAAAATAATGAACATGCAACCAAAAATTCTTGAACATAATAACAATAGCACATATATACCATAATAAAAATTGATCAAACACCACAAGTTCATCAAGAAAAATAAACTTTTTGAAAAGTTAATGCATGTGAGTAAAAACTATACCATTAGAATCACCATCAAGTTTGCAAGATGGGACTTGTTTTAGTTTCTCATGAATCAAAGTTGATCATCAAAAATGAGGGTGCGTTTGGCTATGGTGGTGGACAGCAAACAAGAACAAGGAGAGAGAGAGATAGCTTTTTTTTCTTAAAACTGAATTTTATATTAAGAGTTGATAGTGTAAAAAATATATATACTGGTGGTGGTGGGTAGATTTTGCCAATTTGTGATAGTTTTGGTCCAAATGCAAGTAAATAGTTTACAAGGTAGAAAATGTAAATTGTCAATTTTCAAAATTTTTACGAGGCTCGGGTTTCGTAAAAATACTTTTCAAAAGTTAAAACGTACTAAAAATATGATGATAATATGATCCCGGTTCGACTTAATACGAACTTAAAATAAAAACGTAAAAAATATAAACATCGAGACAACAAACGATAAAACATAAAATTTCAGGCATCCGTCGATATCGTGGTCACTAATAATCCTCGCTATTAGTAAAAAGATAAAAATAAGACCTCCAACGTCGGTTTTAAATAAAACCATCAATCGTCATTTCATCAAAGTCATCAAAAACTTCAAAATCATTCGTAAAAATAATATTATATAATATTAAATAAATGACCTCGGGTTTGGGTTGTCACATCCTACCCTCCTAAAAGACAGCAACGTCTCGGCGCTCGGCCCCTCTTATACTCACATTCCATACTTCCAGAACAAATGATAACTCTTTTCCTTAAAGAAATTCTCATGCTTCCTTCACGAATCAAATCCATTCCTAGAATTCTTGTATCTTCACAATATAATATCATTACTATGCTTCGACCTCATAAGAACTCTTCACAGTTGTTTCTATGTAAAACAACTTATCTTCAAGTTGAATTCTTTCCTTGTTGTTCCCAAAACAAGTTTCACCCGTCATAACGACACCTTAAGCATAACCACGTTTCCAATTTCAAACTCCATCGACTTCTTCGAATACCAACATGACTCTTCTGATGACTCCTTGTTACTAATGAATGATTCTTAACGCATACAGTCTCATCATTAATTACCAATATTACTTCTAGTTCAGTCATTCAATTCCACCTACATTTCTGCAATACACCAAAAACCTAGTCTTACGTCCATAACTCACGATCTTTAACCTTCACAAATTGAAGTTCTTCATGTACCATTAATAGTACAGCCTTACTACTAGCATGATAATCATCGTCATATAAAACTTCCAACAATTCCTAAGTCAATCACACACGCAAAAGTATACCGTTCGATGTTTGAATCGTCTTTTCATCTGTCCATCATTCTCTGTATAACATGCAGTACTCAACTCAACTTTCACCTTTACCCAAACCAAATCGTATCGATTACTTGACTTGTGAGATTCCTTCATCACTAAGTCTCATTCTCTCAACTCAGATATGTTAGGAGTGCTCAATATACCACGTCTTACTTGACTTTACAACAAAAATCCTTTCCATAAGTTTGACAAAATGTTGAAATCACTTATCTTGACATCCTTCTCAAATCAGACCATTAACTCAAAATTTTAACATCCTTTCTATCAAGTACACTTCTTGCAATTACCAAAACTCAAACCTTAGAAGATTTTTCCTTTATCTTCCTGATAAGTGCATCAGCTACCACATTCGCCTTTCCCAGATGGTACCGAATCTCGTAGTCATAATCACTCACAGTATAATTATCAACATACTCAAATAGATAACTGGTAATCCTCTACTCATTTCCTTTATCATCCTAGGAAATTAATTATAAAGCAAACTTCTATGATCCTTAATTATTACATACTTGATTCCATACAAGTAATATTTCTACAATCTCAAGATAAACACCACAACTACATAACCCTTACGAAACACATCACGGCAAACTACAAACTATAAATACTTCAGATCCTTTCAACAATGACAATATTGGTGCAGAACACAACCTACCCTTCAGTGTTCAGAATACAGCTTCCTCATCTGATAAGGATCAGATCTCGAAATTTACAATTTAGATGTATAAGTGGGACTCACACATCTAATTCTTCTTAGTCAGCTTAATCAATGATTTAACAATCAGTGAAAACCCTTCGATAAACCTCCGATTATTCCCAGCTTATACCAAGGAATTAACAGATTTCTGTCAGCGTCGTTGGTACCGACCAATCCTTAATCATTTCAATCTTGGCAAGGTCTTCACGAATACCTTTGTTGTCAATCAACTGCTTCAAAAACACAAATATTTCAACTAACACCCACACATAGTGAACTTTACATACAGTTCCTCTTTTTTCCAATCATTCCAAAAATTATCCACATATGCTACTTATGTTCCTCCTTCCCTCTTGGAATAAAATAGAATATCTTCGATAGATACAATGACTAACTCATCCTAGTACATCTTACACACAAGATTCACCCAGTCCATGAATACGGCAGACGCGTTCGTCCATTCCAAAAACATCATTTGAAACTTATAGTAACCGCATTAAGCACGAAAAACAACTATAAGAACACCTTCCTCCATAACTCTCAGTTAATGATAAACCGAACTCAAAGCAATCTTTGAGTTCACACTGGATCCAAAAAAGTTGCAAGGATCAAACGAATCATCAATCCTTGGTAATGGATACCGATTCTTGGCTGTCAATTTGTTAAGCTCACAATAGTCAATACACATCTGAAACAATGCATCCTTATTGATAAACAACACAGGTGATTGTCATTGCAACAAAACTTAATCTAATACATCCATTATCCATCACTTCTCACAGTTGACCGAATAACCCATTCCACTCTGACAGTGCCAAATGATAAGGCATACAAATACTACTCAACAAAACCCAGAAGCACTACAATGAAATGCAGGAGCACTACACCTATCGCTTACAACACTTAATCGACACGAACTCCACTTCATGAGGCGGCATCAATTCTGCAAAACTTTAGGAAAACCTCAGAATATTCTCGAGTCATTAACAGATCTCCCAACTTTTCCTCAACTATCCTATCACTAATTACCTAAGCTAGGAATACATCATATACCTCTTTCACATACCTCCTTGTTTCTAAACAAGATACTTGGAATACACATTTGATACTTAATTTGATAATTAGCTAGGAATATTCTTGTTTTCTAGTGTTAGGAATACACGGCTTTTACCCCACGTATCAAAATTCGTAGTCCCAAGTCTTTTCGAATTGATTACCGATCTAAAGTGCGACTCAATTGTCTTTTGGTGATCAAGAGAATGGTTTGGTTGATTATCTATTTTAAACTAATAACAAACAATGTAAATGTCGTTGAGTAAAGTAGAAGCTTTTAAGATTAGACTAAAGTAACGAGTAAAAAGTAAATGCATGAAAACTTAAAGACAATATTAGAAAGAATAATAGAACATTTATTAAAACTAACACTAGAAAACTTTGCAAAAATAAGGAATTTAACACTAATCGGAATACAAAATTGAGTGATCGGAATGTTGGAAACAACTTAAATCGGAATATCAATAATCCCCTCGTCGGAATGTAGAAGAAGATAACCAATCGGAATGTTTAGCAAAGGACTCTAATCGGAATAGCCAGAAAACCCACAATCGGAATATTGGAAGAGAAGGTGGTCGGAATAATCAGAAATAAGCCAATCGGAATATGGGATAAAGTATAATCGGAATGTTAAGAAAAACATCCGATCGGAATATCTAACTTGAGTCAAATCGGAATAATATGCAAAAACTCCCAATCGGAATATTCAACAAGGCCACAGTCGGAATATGCTAAACCCTTTTCCGATTTGGTGATCGGAAAGAGGGTGCTAATCGGAATGGGTTAAAAACCCTTATCCGATCTAATGATCGGAATGAAGAAAGGGGGCTGCAGATCGGAATGTACCGATCGGAAGGGGGTTTAGACCCTTTCCGATTTATGTGGGATTCGAAAATAAGCTACTTTGATAAGCTTACACCAAGACTAGCACGAACTAAAAGTTAAATTTACTAAATAAGCACAATCAACAACTTATCCAAACTTAAAGAAGCAAACCTTTAAATCCAATCATAAAAAGATGAACTTTTTAAGAAAACTTTTAAAAATAAATAAGCTAAAAGAAACAAATAATCCAATAAGCACAAGGAACTTAAAGCTTAATCGAATGAAAGCTTATGTAGGAACAAAAAGATTAACTTTTTAAGCACGAAATCATTAAGAACAACACGGATCATATGAAATTCGTACCAAAATTAATCTAAATATCAAAGAAAGGTAGAAGGAGATGAAAGATTAAAAGCTTAAACTTAAACTTTATTAATGAAATCAACAATACAAAAGGTTTAATCTGGAAAGATTAAAAGAAAGAAAAGATGAAAACTTAGTGAGAGAAAGTGGAGAACTTTCTCTCTCTAAAACTAGAAAGAAAAGTGAAAAATGAAAACTAAACACTAAAAACTAACTACCCTCCTAATGTGTATTAGGAGGGTATTTATAGGAAAATGGAAGGAGCGCATGTGTTGCTTCTTCTTTCTTTCTTTCTTCACGTCTTCTCGACTCGATTTAATTCTTTGTCTTTTCTCGACGTCGTCTCGGGATTTGAACTTGTCTTGATAATTTTCTTCTTTAATTTAGACTTGAGTTCTTCGACTTCACTAAACTTCCGTCTTTAGACTTTTTCTTCGATAAATCTTCAGAATAGGCATTGGACTTCCGTTCTTTATGCATTCTTGATCTTTTGACTTCGTCTTTTCCCGTTTTCTTCGATAAAAGCCCGTGAAAGCCCGTGTTTTCTTCCTTTTTCATCTTTTGGTCCTAAAACACAATAAAAACACAAACCACGCTTAATTACGACTTTTACGACATAAAATACACGTTTTGGTCTTGTTATTATTGGAAATAAGTGGTAAAAGGATAAGTGTTTTCACTCTTATTAAATCCCCTACACTTGACCATTGTAATGCCCTCATGCAATGCATTACTTCTAAAGCACCATTTTCATCTTCCATCATAAATAATCCACCTTGGCCTTTATTATATACTAAACATCTAAGAATAATAAAATGATAGAAACAAGTAAAGAAATTAAAAACTTACGTTGGGTTTTGGCTGCCATGAACTTTTATCATCCTCAAGTTTCACGTTCTCCATACCAAGCTTAAAAACAAGATCATTGTTATTATAAGTTAGCAAACTAACACGAACTCATGTGGGCCAATTATTCACTTAGACTCCCTTATTCCTAGGTGTATCTCTTATATTTTATTTTTGTCTTGAATGATCACGAGGATGCATTGTTTGACTTATTTCGATAGTTATTTAGTCCGAAAATAAAGTGAACGATTTAATCAATAGTTAGCTAAAGGACAAAATCTTTAAAACTTCTTCTCGGGACCTCATAAAGTTCATATCTTGGCATAACTCGCTTCAAGATTTGAGACCTTTCTCGGACCGATATTTGGCAGCGACTTCATACTTCGAATCTTTGAGAGACGTTCTTGAAATAATGGTCTTCTCTTCATAATAGGAATTTCTTCACTTGAAGTTTTGAGAGATTCTTCATATTTGGACCACGAATTCCTTATTTTTCTCCGATCTTTATTTTGGACTTTGATATACAACGATCCGCCTCCTTTTAGGACTTGGATCTATTTATCCTCATACCTTGTTAGGGCCTTTTTGGATAGACTTCTCCATGATATTTAGGGGAGTATTTGCTTTTCGTCGTGTGTCTCGATCCTTCATATTGATTTTCGATAAATGATTCTTCACATCACTTTTGGATCTTTAGCAACAAAATGTAGCCCTCATGCCTTGTTAGGGCCTTTTCGGACTCGCCAATCTTCGCATCCCGCTTCAATAACTTATGCATTGGCTATGAACTCTAATCCATACCGAGCAACTTTTAAACGATCTTGGGCTAGAAGCTAAGTAACCTTTTAAATCGTACCACCTTATTTATTGTAGATAAATTTATTAACAAGCGAAGGGAGAATAGGCTTATAATTAACTCACATAAATTCACGAAAGAATACCAAACTAATAATTGACTCTATCATCTCTCGTCCTCCACAGTTTAAAATCTCAAGGAATGAGACTCGTGGATGCTTAGCCTATTAAATCAAAGTTTTGGGTTTTCGATTCGCCTATAGGATCTTGCAAATTCTTAGACTTTTTCAAGTATTAGAAATCGCATTTTAAAGTTCCCTTGATAAACAACTCTCTAGGATCAATTATAGGAAGTTGCGAAAAGTTCTTGTTCTTAACCCGTGAGAGTTAAGACTTTCGCGTTTTATAGCCCCCTATATAAAAGCCTAGCAAAACTTGACTTAAACACGTTAAGGATACTAGCTAGAGTAAACTTAGATAAGTAAACTCGGGTTGAGTCAAAATGTTCACTACTAAGAAAGATTTAAAACCACTTTATTGAAAATTTATTCTAGCAATGGAAAGAAAATAAACATAATAAAGGAAAATATAACTATACAACTAGGCCAAAATAGATTAAAAATTTTGAAAAATGTCGAAAAATCAAATTTTCCGGTTAAAATGAGGGCAAATTCATGGAAAAGACCACTTACTTCGATAGAAGTCCCCCCTACACTTGAGATAAACATTGTCCTCAATGTTTAAGCAGGTGGGAGTAAACTCCCCTACACTTAGGACATTGTGCACTTTGTTTAAATCTTTCTAGGGAAAGGACAACTAAAGTGAATTCAATGGGAACATATAAAATATGAAATATTGAATCACAAGAGTTTAGGATAGAACCGGGAAGATGGGAACACGGTATCACGGTTCGTCAAAAGTCATCAAGGTGCTCTTTGAAGCTTGAATCCCTGCACAAGATAACAAACAAGACAAAAAACACAAACGGGGCTCCCCCATACACTTATTATGAAAGCAGTAAAGGATAGAACACGGGTTGCCTCCCGAGAAGCGCTTGTTTTTGATCACCGAGTCACGAGCCTGACTCGACCCAATTTAGTTCATGGTGAACGTGGTGGGGGAGGAAATCATCACATAGGAGATGTCCTCACCAAAGTACATCTTCAAACGCTGGCCATTCACCTTGAAATTGGGCCCATTTGGCTGAGAAAGCTCAATGGTCCCATATGGAAAGACTTTGGCGACGGTGAATGGACCAGACCAGCGGCTCTTCAACTTGCCAGAGAATATCTTCAATCGAGAGTTAAAAAGTAAGACTTGATCACCAACGTGGAACTCTCGGTTCTTAATCCTTGCGTCATGAATGATCTTGGTCTTCTCCTTGTAAATCAGCGAGTTCTCGTAAGCTTCATTCCTCATTTCATTTAGCTCATTGAGTTGAATCTTATGATGATCACCGGCTTTGTTGATGTCGAAGTTAGCCCACTTCAAGGCCCAGTGCGCCTTATGTTCCAGCTCAATGGGGAGGTGGCATGCTTTCCCGTTCACAAGACGATAAGGTGTACAACCAATCGGGGTCTTATAAGCTGTATGGAAAGCCCACAGAGCATCGTCTAACTTATCGGCCCACGCGGCACGATGCTCTCCCACAGTACGCTCCAGAATTCGCTTCAATCTACGGTTGGAAATCTCGGCTTGCCCATTGGTTTGTGGATGATAGGCGGTGGAAAGACGGTGATTGACAGCATACTTAGCCATGACTCTCGCAAATTGATCATTGCAAAAATGAGTCCCGCGGTCACTGATAATAGCACGAGGAACGCTGAATCGAGCGAAAAGCTGCTTTAAAAAGTTCACAACCACCCTCGCATCGTTCGTAGGGAGAGCCTTAGCTTCAACCCATTTAGAAACGTAGTCAACGGCTACGAGGATGTACTTGTTCCCTTTGGAAGATGGAAATGGCACCATAAAGTCGATGCCCCATACGTCAAAGATTTCACATTCTTGTATGAAATTTTGAGGCATCTCATCTTTATGTGTGATCTTGCCTTGGCGTTGGCAAGCATCACAATGCTTAACCATTTCGTGAGCGTCACGATAAATGGTGGGCAAATAGAATCCAAAGTCAAACACTTTCTTAGCGGTGTAGTTGGGACCAAAGTGACCACCGGTGGGTCCTTTATGCAAGCAGCAAGGATTTGCAAAGCTGCCGGTCCATCAACACAGCAACGAATGATCAGATCAGCACATTGTTTGAATAGAAAAGGGTCATCCCAAAAGTAAGTCTTAACATCATTCAAGAACTTCTTCTTTTGTTGGGATGTTAGCCCTTTGATGAGAACACCACCCACTAAGTAGTTTGCAAAGTCGGCAAACCACGGGATGTCATCAAGATTGAGATTTATAGACATTAAGGTCTCAAGGGGGAAACAGTCATTGATCTCTTTGTTCGGATGATCCCCTTGATAAGGATCCTCAAGTCGACTCAGATGATCCGCGGCTAGGTTTTCGGCACCCTTTTTGTCACGAATTTCAATGTTGAATTCTTGAAGGAGTAAAACCCTGCGAAGAAGTCTTGGCTTAGAGTCGTGCTTAGTCATCAAGTACTTCAACGTGGAATGTTCCGTGTATACGATGGTGGTGGATAAAACAAGATAGGGGCGAAATTTTTCAAAAGCATAGACAACAGCTAAAAGCTCTTTTTCAGTTGTCGTATAATGCAACTGAGCCCCCGTGATTGTTTTGCTAGCATAGTGTATTGGTTGGAAGTTTTTATTCACTCTTTGGCCCAAAACCGCACCAATAGCAAAATCGCTAGCATCGCACATAAATTAAAAGGGTAGCTCCCAATTAGGGGTAACCAAGACCGGTGCCTTAGTTAGCTTATCCTTAAGAAGATTGATGTCTTCAATACACTCTTTAGAAAAGATTAAAGGAGTATCTTTTTCCAAGAGGTGGGTCATCGGGCGAGCGATTTTAGAGAAATCCTGAAGGAATCGACGATAGAAGCCCGCATGACCCAGAAAACTTCTCACACCCTTCCCGGTTGAAGGTGGAGGTAATTTGGCTATGACATCAACTTTAGCACGGTCGACTTCAAGACCGGCTTTAGAGATTTTGTGTCCTAGCACAATGCCTTCTTTTACCATAAAATGGAAGTTTTCCCAGTTCAGAACAAGGCGAGTGTCTTCGCACCGCTTAAGCATACGTACCAAATTAGCAAGGCAAGAAGAGAAGGAATCCCCAAAGACCGAGAAATCATCCATGAAGACTTCCATTGTTTGCTCAACCATGTCATGGAAGATAGCCAACATGCACCTTTGGAAAGTCCCAGGGGCATTGCATAAGCCAAAAGGCATTCTTTTGTAAGCAAATGTGCCATAGGGACAAGTGAATGTTGTCTTCTCTTGATCTTGGGGATCGATGGGTATTTGGAAATAACCCGAGAAACCATCAAGAAAGCAGTAATATTCATTACCCGCTAAACGTTCAAGCATTTGGTCCATAAAAGGAAGAGGGAAATGATCCTTTCTCATGGCATCATTGAGTTTGCGGTAGTCTATACAAACTCTCCACCCAGTAACGAGACGTGTAGGAATCAACTCGTTGTTTTGATTGGGCACAACGGTGATTCCGCCTTTCTTAGGCACACAATGGACTGGACTAACCCATGGTGAATCCGAAATAGGGTAAATCATACCCGCATCAAGAAGTTTGATAACCTCTTTTTTGATGACTTCATGGATTTTAGGATTCACCCTTCGTTGGCTTTGAATTGTGGGCTTAAAGTCGTCCTCCATGAGAATTTTATGTGTGCAAAAGT
Organism: Glebionis coronaria; assembly: GCA_025667525.1. Taxonomy (NCBI): domain Eukaryota; kingdom Viridiplantae; phylum Streptophyta; class Magnoliopsida; order Asterales; family Asteraceae; genus Glebionis; species Glebionis coronaria. The sequence continues at coordinate 178,104,680 of CM046880.1, read as the reverse complement.
GAGGATCAGTTCCGCGAATATCGGATATTTTCCAAGCGATAGCTCTTTTATGCTTCTTCAACACAACGATAAGTCGGGATTTTTCTTCTTCTTTCAGGTCCTTCGCGATGATGACCGGTAACTTCTCGTTGTCTTCAAGGAAAACGTACTCTAGATGAGGAGGTATGTCTTTAAGCTCAAGAGTAGGAGGATCCTCAATAGATGGTGTAACTAACGATGGATCATCATTAGTCACCTCTTTAGGAGAAGGAGGAGAGAACGGGTCTTCATGGAGAAGTCTTTTAATAGTACGAATGTCTTGATCCCAATCGGTGGAAGAATCATCATACTTAATATCGAGAGGACCCAAGCTAGCTTCGAAATCATGCAAGTCACTTTCTCCAAAAGGAGTCAATGCCGGAGCAATTGAGGCAACGGTCTCAACATTGGGTAGAGAAGAAAGAGTACTTTTGCAAGCATCATGAAAATGTTTTTCACAAGCCTCATCGAGAACATCAATAGCATTAACACTCTCATACGAATAAGGTTGCTTAGAAATCTTACCCATGTTGAAGACAATTTTATCATCACCAACTCTCATGATTATTTCGCCCGCGGCTACATCAATGAGAGTGCGACAGGTCCTCAGGAATGGACGTCCAACGATTAATGGAACACGAGGATCCATCTCGTAGTCAACGACAACAAAATCCGCCGGGAAGGTGAATTTGTCAACGCGAAAAAAGACATCTTTGGCTATCCCCACTGGATAAGCAACCGTACGGTTAGCTAATTCCAAAGTCATTTTGGTGGGGACTAGCTCGGGGAGAGATAATTGCTTCCAAACACTTAAAGGCATTAAGTTTATACTGGCACCTAGATCGGCTAGGGCCATGCAATTCTCTACTCCCGGGAAGTTATAAGGAATCAAGAAGCGACCCGGATCACCAAGTTTGGTGGGCAATTTCCTTAAGAGAACGACGGAGCAATTCTCATTAAGTTGGGTCTGAGCAATGTCAAGAAGCTTCTTCTTGTCACTTAGAAGATCTTTAAACATCTTAGCGTATTTAGGCATGTGAGCGAGAGCCTCGGCAAAGGAGATGTTAAAATTCAATTGTTTAAACATTTTTAGAAAGTTTGAAACTTGAATATCATCCTTGCTCTTTTGCTTCTCTTTCCTCAACCTTGAAGGATAAGGTATATTGGAAGAAGAAGAAGGCTTCAAGGGAGTAGGATCACTCACAACCACGGGTGGTGGGGAAATGGGGGTAGAAGGCAAAGGAGGTGAGGGAAGTTTCTCTTTTTCCTTGTTCACAATCACGGGTGGTGGTGTAGGAAGCTCGGGTTCCGTATAACCTTTTCCACTACGAGTGGTGATTGCTTTCATCTCCCCTCTTGGATTCGCAACGGTGTTACTCGGAAGAGTACCCGAAGAAGAGGGTTGATTACCTTGGATGTGCGAACCGATCATATCACGTATGTTAAGCGCTTGAGTGCTGAAAGAGTCTCTGATGTCCGCACGAATTTCATTGCTTTGTTTTGCCATGTCATTCCTTAGCTCAGCTCGAATATCGCTCCCTTGTTTCGCCATGTCATTCTTCAAGTTGACAAATTGACTCTGAAGATTCGTCACCATCTCTCGATTAGTCTTCATGAACGTCTCGAAATCTTGATTCAATACCATCGGTTGAGTGAGAGGTGGAGCTTTGTAAGCTTGAGAATTTCCTTGAGGTGGGTATAGGTTTCTTTGGGATTGATATTGATTGTTAGCACAAGGTTGGGATTGGTTGTTATAGCTTTGTTGTTGGTTTTGGTTTGTAGGAGGGAAACCGGGTGGAGCAAGATAGTTAGTTGAACGATAACTTAGCAAGCTACGGTCTCCTTGAGGGCGAGATTGATAGCCTCTCGTGGGATAAGTATCATATGCTGCGTTAACGTTTTCAGAAAAATTGCCTTGGGTAGAAGGACAATCATTGTAAGAATGAGGACCACCACATGTGTCACAAGAAATAGCAACGGCTTTAGCTTGTTGAAAGTGGTTTGTGGCCATCGTCATGAAATTCTTGTTCATCTCAGCGAGTTGTCGAGAAATTTTAGTCATCTCGGGATTGGAAGTAGTAGAAGAAACATTGACTCTCGGGTTAGATCTTGAGGATGCGGATGAATCCCAATTCTTGTGGTGAGTAGTCATGTTTTCAATCAACTCTCTACATTTCTCTGGTCTCCTTTTCATAAAAGTACCAACGGTGGCGGCGTTGATCGTGTCACGATCACGAAAAGTGAGACCATTGTAGAAAGTATCAATGAGAGTGACGGGGAGCATGTTGTGATTTGGACAGCGGTTGATCAAATCATTGTATCGTTCCCAAGCATCAAAGAGCGATTCATCATTGTCTTGCATGAATCCACTAATTTGGTTACGAAGGCTTGTTACCATGGATGGTGGGAAGTAGCGCGACAAAAAGCGTTGAGTCATGTCATTCCAAGTATGAATAGAATTCTTTGGGAGACGGAAAAGAATTTTTCTGCATGGTGAGAAAGCGAGTGGGGAAATAGTTGGAGGCGAAGGTCATCCATAGAAACACCGGGGGACTTCATGCTTTGGGTGATGGTAATGAATTTGTCGAGGTGTTTGTTGGCATCACCATCCGGAATTCTGCGAAATGGGTTAGTTTGCACTTATTGGATCATGTGATGCTTCAACGAAAACTCCTGAGCCGTGACGTGCATCGGCGCAATCGGGCCTCCGCGTCCGTTCATGGTGGGTTGACACAATTCCTCCATTGTTCGTAAATCAGGTAGGGGGACATTGTTGTTGTTGTTATTCAAATTGGGTAGAGGTGGGTTATTATTGTTGTTATTAACACCAGCCATATCAAAATCTTCACGAGTCTCGGGCTCAGAATAGTTTGAAGATCTAGTACGCATACACCTGCAGAAGAAAAATATGCACAGAGATAATATCTATATAATCTTTTTGGTGCAAAACCTTTTTGAAAAGAATTTCTTTTTCTGATTTTTTTTAATGTTTTTGTATGTTGAAGAATTCTATATATATATTTGTTTTTTTTGGATTTTTGAAAATTTTTAAAGCAAAGAAAATAACGTTCAAAGAACGGATCCCAAAATTCAATGCGTCTCTCACTAGAAACCGTTAATCTTAATGGAAAGAGCCGGCAGCGACGCCATTTAATACACGGCTTTTACCCCACGTATCAAAATTCGTAGTCCCAAGTCTTTTCGAATTGATTACCGATCTAAAGTGCGACTCAATTGTCTTTTGGTGAACAAGAGAATGGTTTGGTTGATTATATATTTTAAACTAATAACAAATAATGTAAATGTCGTTGAGTAAAGTAGAAGCTTTTAAGATTAAAGTAAAGTAACGAGTAAAAAGTAAATGCATGAAAACTTAAAGACAAGATTAGAAAGAATAATAGAACATTTACTAAAACTAACACTAGAAAACTTTGCAAAAATAAGGAATTTAACACTAATCGGAATACAAAATTGAGTGATCGGAATGTTAGAAACAACTCAAATCGGAATATCACTAATCCCCTCGTCGGAATGTAGAAGAAGATAACCAATCAGAATGTTTAGCAAAGAACTCTAATCTGAATAGCCAGAAAACCCACAATCGGAATATTGGAAGAGAAGGTGGTCGGAATAATCAGAAATAAGCCAATCGGAATATGGGATAAAGTACTAATCGGAATGTTTAGAAAAACATCCGATCGGAATATCTAACTTGAGTCAAATCAGAATAATATGCAAACACTCCCAGTCGGAATATTCAACAAGGCCACAGTCGGAATATGCTAAACCCTTTTCCGATTTGGTGATCGGAAAGAGGGTGCTAATCGGAATGGGTTAAAACCCTTATCCGATCTAATGATCGGAATAAAGAAAGGGGGCTGCAGATCAGAATGTACCAATCGGAAGGGGGTTTAGACCCTTTCCGATTTATGTGGGATTCGAAATTAAGCCAATGAATAAGCTACTTTGATAAGCTTACACCAAGACTAGCACGAACCAAAAGTTAAATTTACTAAATAAGCACAATCAACAACTTATCCAAACTTAAATAAGCAAACCTTTAAATCCAATCATAAAAAGATGAACTTTTTAAGAAAACTTTTAAAAATAAATAAGCTAAAAGAAACGAATAAGCCAATAAGCACAAGGAACTTAAAGCTTAATCGAATGAAAGCTTATGTAGGAACAAAAAGATTAACTTTTTAAGCACGAAATCATTAAGAACAACACGGATCATATGAAATTCGTACCAAAATTAATCTAAATATCAAAGAAAGGTAGAAGGAGATGACAGATTAAAAGCTTAAACTTAAACTTGATTAATGAAATCAACAATACAAAAGGTTTAATCTTGAAAGATTAAAAGAAAGAAAAGATGAAAACTTACTGAGAGAAAGTGGAGAACTTTCTCTCTCTAAAACTAGAAAGAAAAGTGAAAAATGAAAACTAAACACTAAAAACTAACTACCCTCCTAATGTGTATTAGGAGGGTATTTATATGAAAATGGATGGAGTGCATGTGTTGCTTCTTCTTTCTTTCTTTCTTCACGTCTTCTCGACTCGATTTAATTCTTTGTCTTTTCTCGACGTCGTCTCGGGATTTGAACTTGTCTTGATAATTTTCTTCTTTAATTTAGACTTGAGTTCTTCGACTTCATTAAACTTCTGTCTTTAGACTTTTTCTTCGATAAATCTTCAGAATAGGCCTTGGACTTCCGTTCTTTATGCATTCTTGATCTTTTGACTTCGTCTTTTCCTGTTTTCTTCGATAAAGGCCCGTGAAAGCCCGTGTTTTCTTTCTTTTTCATCTTTTGGTCCTAAAACACAATAAAAACACAAACCACGCATAATTCCGACTTTTACGACATAAAATACACGTTTTGGTCTTGTTATTATTGGAAATAAGTGGTAAAAGGATAAGTGTTTTGACACTTATTAATACTTCTCAAACGGAAAATTCACTCATAACCTCTCATAGTCAATACTAAGCTTCACAATAAAATCTAAACCATGATCTATCAATTTATGGTGAAGATTAGTCCAATCTCAAGCATTAGTAATACACACCACTAACCAATTCATACCAATAATTCACTTCCAAAGATCCCATCTCTTATAGCATCACGCCGATATTAAACAACTACCTTCCAAAATTCAAGGAACACACTCTTAGTATAGAACTAATACTAGCAACCTTTCTATAGGTAAATTTGACATCATAGTTGATTGTAAATCTTACTAATTCTCCCATGATAAAACAACTGAATCTTTACAGTTCTACAATTTCTATCTGATCTGAATCAAAGAACATACTAACCTAAAGATCACCAAATAAGAATATACCATTTACAATATTCAGACCCTAAGGGTAAGTCAACATCATTCAAACTTAAGCTGGAGCGACAGCCTTCCTATCTTGTCAATTTCCTTTCCTTGGAAAATTCCCTTACTTGTGTTCTTTCTCTCCACGGATAAAAACATATCACAACTCCAGGGTACTAATTCTAGTAACTAATCTTCTTGTCCTACATTTCGTAGCTTTATGACTAGGTTGTCCTAACTCTAGTCGCATTTGTGGAAAATTATTTACATGGTATAGAGTACAGCAAACACACTCGAGATGTATCTTGTCATTTCAAGACACAATGGCAACACTAATCCCATCATTCCTTCCATGGTTTAAATATTGATTTCGGTTCTGTCTTTGGTTATTGTTATTACTGTAATCCTTACAATTCTGACCTTGATTCCGGTTGGACTGAGCAGATTCCCACTTCCTCTTATTGTTTTCAACAATACTATCTCTCCTATCTTGCACTTTTATATCCATTAAATCATGCGCCATCTTAACAGCTCATCAAAATATTCAGGTTTTGAAGAAATAATCTCACTCTTGATATCACTAGACAATCCTCTATTGTACTGTTTCCTTGCCTTACAGTCATTCACAAAAGTATCAGGACATAGCAAATATAACTCAGACAATTTCCCATTAAGCAGTAATAACATCGTTCCTCAACACTAATTGCCTTAATTCAGATACCAACTGTCCTAGTTCCTACTCAGGGCAAAACCTAGCAGTCAATAGTCCTTTAATCACGGTCCATGTCTTACCATTAGCCACAACTAATCCTAATGTAGTCACATGGTTATTCCACCCTCTTGGTGTACCATTCTGAAATATAGCAGCAGCAAATTTCACCTTATTAATTTCTAAACACCCAATAATCTCAAATTACTCTCTAACTTATCAATCCATCTATGCAATTACAATGCACTCCTAATACCACAAAACTGCGTATAACCACACTTCCAAAAACTAACATAAGTACATTCCTTCGAACTTGCAGAACAACGAAAACACTATTATCTTGATCAGCAGCATCATCATTATTCTTAGCAGCATCATCATTATTCTCAGCAGCATCATCATTATTCTTAGTAGCATCATCATTATTCTCAGCAGCATCATCATTGTTTTCAGCACAACTAACTCCAGCATCTTAATTCCTTGCAGCACGATCAGCTTCATGTGCTCTAGTAATAACTTGTTCGTTCATAGTTTTCATAGTAGCAGTTGTTAGCTTTGGTGACATATTTCAAGACACTTAGTTACGTGGGTAACCACTAATGACAGAAATATGTTTCCCTTACTCCTTCTTCCATCATCACAGAAGAAAGAAACATGATAAGTATACATATCAAAAATAAAGAAGGAATTCTTTATCAGGACATCTCATGAATACCACATGCACAAACAAAACAAACTACAATGGTTCATCAACCAAAACTCAAAAGAGTTAATAAAGACACAGCATAGATCATGAGGGCAATTTAGATTGTGTTGAGGATTCAACAAGGCAGTGACAATGTCTATCACTACAATCATCTACCGATCAAACTTAAAAGATAATAAGTTCCATCACAATGCTACGACACAAGAGTTAAATAAGTCCAATCACAAAAAGAAAATAAGATACAAAGAAATCCATTACGCGATTAATTCCTTAAACAGCAGCTCCCCATCCTCCTTAACATTGTTGTCAGCTTTATCACACTCGTTTATTCCTCCTTTTTTTTTGCACTTCAAAGTCACATCCATAACATGATGGCAGCTCACTCTCAAAATTCAAATACTCACTCATCCACGGCAAATTAATCACCAAACAAGTCTCAGTACGACTTTTAACATTCCTAAACTTCCAAGCTTGACTCAAAATTGATCTCACATGAGGTTCCCACTCATTCATCCTTTCGAAACTTACCTACTTCTCTTTAAACCTTTTAATTCAAACACACAAATCTATCACAATCGACCCAATACTAGTAATCTCATCCATCTTCCAAGTCTTAACAAACTCAATTCTCCACATACCAAATACAACCTTTAAAACAACTTTTCTTTCACATCAACATTCTAATCACACCAATTTCAACCACATATCTATCATACATCAACTAATCAAACTTCTTCATACCCGATGTAAGTCGCAAGAAATCAATTGTAAAATCCTTCATCATTCGGTCTACTGTCCAGGACCCTCGATGGTATATAAGGTCACTGTTTAAAATTATATACATATGCATTACATAAAGAAAATCACGATAACAAGTACCCAACGTACTTTCGAAAACATCGATGCATCATCAATACATCATCAATATATATTATATATCATCATAGTATTTACTTAATAAATACTCTGATAGTTGAGTTTTTACGTCTTTTAGGAAACGGAGCGTAATTTAGGGTAAGCGTTAACAAGTGATTTAGGAAAACCACGAGTTATGACCCAAAGTGGGGATCGTTCTCAAGGAGGCTTGGTGTGTGTGTTAAGAAATGATTAATTATGTGATTATATTTATGAAAAGAGAAAATAGAAATGAGGTAAGAAGAGAATGACGGTTACGATGACGAATTAAACTAAGACGAAAAGGTCGTACACGTAAAACCGTAAAAAGTAGCAAAATTAAAAATTTACTCTAAAAACTCCTAGAAAATTGAAACAAATCCTAAATAATGTAATTAGAGTTTAGAAAAAATTAAAAATCACTCAAAATTTTATTTAATTAAATAATAGTTTTTTAATGCTAATTAAAGACCAAAAAATTAATTTAATTAACAAAAAGCCCAAAATGAGATTTTTTCAATTGTAAACCTCTAAAATGACCTAACATAATTTAAAACTATTTTTGAAAATTTTAAAATTAATTAAAACTATTTAAAAATAATTAAAAACTATTTAAACTTAAAATAATTATAAAAATTAATCCAATGACAATAAAATAATTCTAAAAGTTGTAAAATTCCTAACTTAATGTATTTAACCTAAGACAAAAATAAAAACTTGAAAAATCTAAATTTTAATTTTTAATAATAAATTAATAATAAAATAATAATGAAATAATATTACAAATCCAAAATTTATAAAAAATTCTAAAGACTTGAAAACTAGCTTAATTTAACCTAATTAACACAGAAATGAAGTTGAAATTACAAAAATACCCCTGATGGGCCTTCAAATGGGCCAAAGTCCAAAACAGACCCTTATTGTGCCAAAATAAGCCCAATAAGAAAAATGTTTATAAAAATGGCCCAAAAGCTCCTATCTAACTCAAAATTTGATTTTGAATACAATTTTTCAAAGGCCCAAAAGCTGAAAAGTTGAAATAAGCTGGCTTATATCAAACAGCTTATTCTTAATGGGCTTTTTGGCCCATTAAGCTATAATTTGATGCCATAAGCTCAAATTAGACACACAAGCTTCTTTTGAGTTACTTAAGACTTCTGTAAAAAGAAATTTGAAAAAAGTCAAAGGAATAAGCCTGAAAATGCAATAAGCAATCTTCACAAAACGACAAAATAGTCGTTTTCGAGTTCTAGGCTATCCCAAGAGCTGGTTCAAGTTTCAAAAGCTTTTAAATGACTTAGCTAAGCTTAATCAACAAAAAGTTTTCAAATAAGTTCACTCAATAAACTGAAATAAGCAAATAAGAACTTCTCTAAAAGTCAACTTTAAGAGTTTTCTAGCAAAAAGTCAAAGTCGAAGTCTAATAAGCTCCAGTTCAAACAAATGGGTCAAATGAGGAAGATTGATCACAAAAAGTAAGTTGTTGCAGGTCTGGATAAGCCAATATGGCTTATTAAAGCTAACTGAAAAATAACACTAGCAGGGGCTAGCTTTGGTGTCTGAGCAGTGGGAAAAGTTTCCACTGCTTGACTTGTTTGACTTTTTGTCTTTAGTGACTTTTTTGGAGATTCAAGTTACACAAAGGCACCCAAATGATCAATGGATCATAAGGAGTCAATAACAAAAAAGAAATCACAATCACTAACAGCCAATTAGTATAGTTAAATCAAAACATCACCAGATCTATCACAGACATGAACAAATAAGCAGTTATGGTTCAATAAGCACTTATAGCACAATTCAGCCAACCAAACTTCATCAAATGCATACACAAGAATATATAAACTTAAATGAACAAGTTTAAACAGGTTTCATGCAATGATTCAAAGTCTAAGTCAAGATTCAAGCACAATAAGTTACTGATGAACACGTAACACAATCAGATTTTTACTTTACTGATGCATTTTACCAACAAGCCAAATTCAAACACTCAGATCTCTAAGATATTTTATGATAACTTTGATTCAACAGCTTATATCCCTAAACATGCATATTCTCTAAGTATTAACAAGATTTTAGGTCAAAAATAGTCAAACTCAATAAGTTATAGCACAATCTTTGATTCAAGGGTTTAAGCCCAATTACTTGCAGCAAATAGCACTCAACCAAGCCAGTAACAGATAACAAGCATAAACACAAACTTTCAACAACACAATAGCAACTTATGATCTCAAACAGGTAATCCCAAACACCCTTTTAAATTTTCAAATCACAATTTTCAAATCAAAATTGCATTCCAAGGTTACCAAGCCCAAATCAACACAATAACAAATATAATATGCAAATTAGAACAAGATTAGACCACAAAATCAGCAAGAACACAAGCAACTCACAAATTTCCCAAAAATAAAGATTTTAACAGATTCTGGGTAGAATGGTGTGTACCTCATGGATGTACATCCACACCCACAAATTTAGAGCTTATGTGCTAGCAAGAACGAGCAAAAGCTTCCACAATAAAGCCTGCTAAGATTCAACAAAGTTAGAAGCAAAATATCAAAAGCAAAAAAATGAAAAATTCTTGATTAATGCAACCTTAATTCCCCACACTTGATTATCCCCAAGTTATAGGCTTCACCACACCTTGATAACTCAATATCAGGGTGCTATGATCAGCTTTATAGCCCAAGAATTCCAAGGTTTGAACTAGACTTACCAAAATATCAAGAAAAGTGGAAAATGTGCAAACTTTTGCACACTCCTTTTGAAAACATGTTTAGGATTCAAGATTAACAAACTAAGAACAATAACAAGCAGGTAATATGAGTGGCACTTGAGTTTTCTTCACCAAATTCAAACACATTTCATTGAATAAATATATGATTTACAGATTTGTGAACAATGGAAAATTCAAGAGCAAAAACTAATGGACTGAGTCCCATGCCTTTTATAGGCTTACAACGATGTCTAAGGAAGCTAAAAAACGTAACCCTAATTGCTGTAGAAGTTCCAAAATGCCCCTTGTCTTGTTTGAATGTGCTTGAACATGTGACTGAGAATTGGCGTTTTATGGAGGTGGCAAGTGTGAAAATGCATCCAATGGCTCCAAATAAGCTTAAGGAGTAAGCTGGAATATGAGCTGTTGATTCTCTACAAAGTTTTGGCTTTTCCCCCAAAGGTGGTGTAGAAGGGTTTATCGTGTGAGCTGGTTGAGTGACGTGGCCAAGGGTTTAAGGTGGGGTTGTGTTTAGTCTCACCTTAATCATAAATCTAGAGTGAATTAAGGGGTAATATCAAGTATTAAGCAAATACCCAAATCTGCTTATGAACTCTAAGAACAATGGTTTGATCTATATTTGTGTTTAAATGGGATGTTTAGCGCGTAATTAACTAATAAATGATTAGTTAGTTACGACTTGGTGAGTGGAATGGTGATGTGGAGCCAGGGAGAGCTCCCATTGGTGGGTTTGGTTGAGTGGGCCACGTGTCTTCATGACAATAGTTAAGGTAACTTCCTTGTCTTGGCAGTTTACTCCCCTCATCTTCTATACTCCTTTTACTTTGTAAATAATAGCCCAAAATACAATTTCCTTTGTAAATGAAGTTTTGGTTTTCACACTTTTGCCCCAAATACTTTTCCAAAGTATTTTCAGGGGTATTTCTTGCCAATTCTTGATTCTTGAAGGACTGATTTGGTATTTTTCTTAAAGGATTATGGTCTTGACTTGTATAATTGACATTTTGGAGGACTGAAAATGACAAGTCTTCATTTTTGAGGGACCTATCTTACCAAGTCTTCAAAGTCAGGGGTCCTTTTTGCAATTTAACATTTTTAAAGGACCAAACTTGTATTTTCTTGTAACTTAAAGTTCTTCATGGTATGTTTGACTTTGAGAAGGACTAATATTGACATTTTAGTTTTGTTGAGGGACTAAAATTGCCAATTCTTCAAAGTGGAGGGCCCTTTTTGCAATATTGACAAACTTTAGGGACCAATCTTGTAATTATGAAGATACAAGGGTATAAAGTGTCAATTCTTCCATATTGGAGGACCCTTCTTCATAAATCTTCAAATCTTCAAGGGTTTGTCTTGGGAAATTCTTTATTAGGGCTTGGTTCAATGTGCGGTTTCGTTTCCCGTGTTCGTTTTTGCATGATTCTTGTGATCTTTTGTCATTTTCTCAATATCCGTACCTAAAATACACAAGCAACAAACACAAGCATATATTTGGCAAATTTCATGATATTTTATGCATTTAAAGCCCTTTTTGGACGATGAGACTATGTATAAAAGCAGTCTCATCATACTCTAAAAATCATTTCAATTTTTAAGGGATACGTCTAACTATAAAACAATAAAAAACAGTTAATCTTACCGGAGCCTTGCGGAGAGGTTGCGTTGCTTTTGTAAAATATTTTCGACACCAAAGTTATAGTTTGGGACTATTTTCAAAATCGACCTAATTCGCTATTACTAAAAAGCTCTGATTACCAATCTTTAACACCCCAAATTATATTGCGCAGCGGAAATACACATTTGGGTGCTAAATACAAACATCGCTATACAAGACACTTTGAACAATCTCAAAATGATACATTTGGAATATAAAAGGAAATAATTTAACCATTGTCTAAAACTTTCGATCCCATGTAAAACAATTGTTAAGATATCAGAGTAACATTTAGGTCCCCCAAAGACTTTATCAAATCCACAAACAATTTACCAAAGTACTTGACCGTACATTATTATTTTTATGACAAATGGGAAATAAATCCGTTTTAGACCAATCACCACAAAAGCAATCCACAATCCTTCTCCAACAAGCACCGTTATTCATCAATCTTCAATCTCCTAAAATACATGCTTAAAATCATCAACACAAGGATTGAGCGAGTCTATAGGTTTTCCAAATCATGATTTGAACACAAGAGAAAAATCAATCATAATTATTTAATAGAATTGTCGTCACAATCTATTCATCCGGCATTCTGGTATATAGCAATATATATTGAATTGTATTAAGCTCATGACACCGACCCCTTAACTTAGTCACCCACGCCTAAAGCCGGCATGACTAGATGAATTCCAGTGCCCCTACTAGGGTATCAATTGCAAGTAAACCACATTCTCATTCTCGTAAAATTATCCTTCCCAACGGGTTAATCAGCGTAAAGCCCTGGTCTCAGATAGGGTCATTAGCCCGATAGTACTATCATTAGAATAAGCGGCTATTCCCAACTCACAACATCAAGTCAGAAGATAGTTAACGATTCATGAATTTAGGGACTTTTTCAATTTGGGTACTCATACAATTCAAATCAAACAAGGCAACAATGGCAACATTCGTGTCCAACAATTACTCATGACTTGTGTTCATTTTACTTTCAAATATCATGTATCCCCCTCGCGGGTTAAAATCATTTACAACATAATAAAAAACGAGGCTATAGACTCACCTGGAGTAATAGCAGTAGTAAGACGATCTTCGACGATAGCTGATGCCCGATAAACACAAAAACCGCAACCTATCAAATAAGGCGCGTTCATCAATAATAAACTCGAATAAAATCCATACTTACTAACATCAAACTCAAAATAATAAAATCACAACCAACCCAAAATAAAAACCATACAAGTGACCTATTACTCATTCTATATGTTTACTTTATTAGTCCATACACTTGATAAAAATCTGCCGGTACACACCAAATGTACGAGCTCGTTTACCCTACTTAAACACATCAATTATTTATGATACTAATCAGAGACCTCACTTACTATATATAGAAAGACCTGTTAAAAGCCTATCAAAAGATTTTACTTTTAAAGTTCCCTGCCCGACACATCTTTGAACCACAAAAACCAGACAGTTTTACGTCACCGACTCGTACAACCATTTTGACCATTCTAAACAATCCCGTTTACAAATCCGACACTTGGGTTTGAAAATAGACTCACAACCCTATGTTTAGAACCAAACATCATTCCTTGACCAAATTTACAACTCATTTTATAGTCCCCGAGATTCGATCCAAATATCGACAACAATTTCGGATTGTGTCGATACTCGTCTCTCGGTACACGAATAATCAAAACATCATAACTTCGCGCTCGTTTGGAGCTAGAAGCTCTATCTTATATCAAATCGAAGATAAAATAATTCTCTATAACCTCATCTTATTAGTTTGTTCATTTTCAAATAGGAAGGTAGCGTAAATTGGCCTTGTACCTACTGCCCTAAAATACCTTTTTAAAAACCATACTAAATAAATTTTTCAACCAATTTTAATCAATCCCATATGCCTAATATCATCATACAATCATTTTAAACAACTTAACTAACTTATAACACTCTTCAATGATCATTTAAAAATTACCCACTCAAAAATAATGAACATCCAACCAATAATTCTTGAATATAATAACAATAACACATATATACCATAATAAAAATGGATCAAACACCAGTAGTTCATCAAGAAAAATAAACTTTTTGAAAAGTTAATGCGTGTGGGTAAAAATTATACCATTAGAATCACCATCAATTTTGCAAGATGGGACTTATTTTAGTTTCTCATGAATCAAAGTTGATCATCAAAAATGAGGGTGTTTTTGGCTATGGTGGTGGACGACAAACAAGAACAAGGAGAGAGAGAGATGGATTTTCTTAAAAATGAATTTTATATTAAGAGTTGATAGTGGAAAAAATATATATAGTGGTGGTGGTGGGTAGATTTTGCCAATTTGTGATAATTTTGGTCCACAATGCAAATAAATAGTTTACAAGGTAGAAAATGTAAATTTTCAATTTTGAAAATTTTTACGAGGCTCGGGTTTTGTAAAAATACTTTTCAAAAGATAAAACGTACTCAAAATATAATGATAATATGATACCGGTTCGACTTAATACGAACTTAAAATAAAAACGTCAAAAATATAAACATCGAGACAACAAATGATAAAACATAAAATTCCGGGCATCCGTCGATATCGTGGTCACTAATAATCCTCGCTATTAGTAAAAAGATAAAAATAAGACCTCCAACGTCGGTTTTAAATAAAACCATCAACCGTCATTTCATCCAACTCATCAAAAATTTCAAAATCATTCGTAAAAATTATATTATGTAATATTAAATAAATGACCTCGGGTTTGGGTTGTCACATTGTTATAAGGACTAAGTCTGTTCTTGTTGAACAACCAAATGAATCCAAGTCTGCTCAGGCTTGGGTTCCCAAAGAAAACTAATTTGTTTTCTTTTTGTGCAGGGTATTCAAAAGTAGGTAAATGATCATGGCTATTGGGATAGTGGATGCTCTAGGCACATGACGGGGAAGGAAGATTATTTGACTAACTTTACCCCCATTAAAGATGGTGACAAAGTGTAATTTGGAGGAGGATATGGAACTATTACTGGAAAAGGCACTCTTATCACCAACACTTTGCATTTTGAAAATGTATTTTTGGTAAAAGAACTTGATTATAATTTGTTTAGTGTATCACAAGTTTGTGATAACGAAAATAAGGTCCTTTTTACTGATATTGAATGCTTGGTGTTAAGCAAAGATTTTAAAATAACTGATGATAAGTTCACTGATTATAGAACACCTAGGCATAAGGACATTTATAATGTGAATCTTAGTGGAATTAGGATGAATAATAATTTGTCATGTCTATATGCTAAGGCTTCAGTTGATGAGAGTAATCTATGGCATAGAAGATTAGGGCACATAAATTTTAAGAACATAAATAGACTTGTGAGACATGGTTTAGTTGATGGTTTGCCTGAAAAGGCTTTCCACAATAACCACTCTTGTGTTGCATGCCTTAAAGGCAAGCAACACAAAGTCTCCTTTAAGTCTAAACTTGTGCATTCTAGTTCTAAACCACTTCACTTGCTGCATATGGACTTGCTTGGTCCAACTAATATAGAAAGATTAAATGGTAAATCTTTTTGTTTTCTCATAACTGATGATTTTTCTATATTTACTTGGACATTCTTTTTGGCTTTGAAAAGTGAAATTGCTACTGTTTTGATTAACTTTATTACCCAAATGGAGAAAAATATTGGGAATGAGGTTAAAATACTTAGAAGTGATAATGGTGGTGAGTTTAGAAATAAGTTGTTAGATGACTTCTGTGTCAAGAAAGGGATGACTAGGCAATTTAGTGTAGCTAGAACCCCACAACAAAATGGGGTGTCTGAAAGGAAGAATAGAACACTCATAGAAGCAGCTAGGACAATGTTGGCTGATGCTCACTTTCCCATTGCATTTTGGGCTGAGGCTGTGAACACAGCCTGCTATGTTCAGAATAGGGCATTAATCAACAAAATCCCCAATAAGACACCTTATGAGCTATTTTGGAATAGAAAACCTAATATTGGTTTTCTTAAACCCTTTGGATGTAATGTAGTTGTTCTTGATACTAGTGATGCCTTAGGTAAGTTTAGTGCTAAAGGTGATGAAGGCTACTTTATGGGCTATTCAGTGTAGAGTAGAGGATATAGGGTTTACATGAAGAAAGAAAAACGTATATTTGAAAAGGTACATGTTAGGTTTTTAGAAAGTAAACCTAGTGATCCTGAGAGTGGAACAAATTGGTTATTTGACTTTTTAACCTTTATCTAGAACCTTGAATTCTATGCATGTTACTAATCCAGACATTGTGAAAGTGAATTCAAATTTTGTGGAAGAACCATTTGTTGAAGTTTCAAGTATACAGGTTGATAAGGAAGTAGGATCACAAGCAGTCAAATCAGCTCCCATACTTGAGTATGTCACCATTCCTATATGGACAGATGCATTTGCTGATGCTGCTGCTACTGGAAAGGAAAAAGATGGTCCACAAGAAAAACCAGTTGATGAAAACATGCATGAATCTTCAAGCGCTGACAAAGGAAAATCTGGCGCTGAGAGGCAAAATTCAGGCGTTGATGGCTCAAACCTTGACAACCCTAATTCAGGCGTTGAGAAATCTTTTGACCAATTATTCTCTTCCAGTGTTTTTGAACAAGGTGAACCTTCAACTATACATGGAGAGGTTCATTCAGGTGATGATGGAGGAGAATTTGAAGATGATATTGGAAACATGGAGACTGAAATTGAAGACAACACAATTATTGAAGGAGGAGTACTTACATCTACTATCAAGAATCATCCTTCTTATCTAATCATTGGTGATGTGATGTCTGCTGTTCAAACTAGAAGGTCTCATCAGAATCATGGAGGTTTTATTGCCAATATCCACAAGAAGGTTGATACCCCTCTTGTTCAGGCATGTTTGTTTACTTGTTTTCTGTCACAACAGGAACCCAAGAAGATATCCAAGTTGGGTGGAAGCAATGCAGGATGAGCTTCACCAATTTGCTATTCAAGATGTTTGGGAGCTGGTTGACTGTCCCATATATATGAGACCTATAGAGACAAGATGGGTTCTTAGAAACAAGAAGGATGAGAGAGGAATTATGGTCAGAAACAAGGCACGTTTAGTTGCTCAAGGCTACACACAAGAGGAAGGGATATACTATGAAGAGGGTTTTACACCTGTTGAAAGGATTGAAGCCATAAGGATTTTCCTAGCCTATGCTTCTTGCATGGGCTTCATAGTTTATCAAATTAATGTGAAGAGTGCTTTTCTTTATGGCACATTTGCAGAGGAGGTTTATATTATGCAGCCTCCTGGTTTTGAAGATTCAAAACATCCAAACAAGGTGTATAGAGTGAAGAAAGCAATGTATGGACATCATCAAGCCCCAAGAGCATGGTATGGTACATTGTCCACCTATCTGGTGGAAAAGGGATTCAAGAGGGGCACCATAGATCAGACTTTGTTTACCAAGAAGACTGGTAAGTTCTTTTTACTTGTTCAGGTCTATGTGGATGATATCATCTTTGGCTCTTCCAGTCCAAAGATGAGTGAACACTTTTCCAAGCTTGTGACAGACAAATTCAAGATGAGTGTAATATGAGAGATGAACTTCTTTCTAGGGTTACAAGTTCAGCAGGAAGAAGATGGTATCTTCATCTCTCAAGACAAATATGTAGCAGAGATCTTGAAGAAGTTTGGTTTTTTCTCCACATGAAAAACGGGCTTGCACACCCATGGATAGGGAACACCCTTGGGGAAAGATTGGAGATGGAAAAGAGGTGGATGTCAGGCATTATAGGTCTATGATTGGATCATTGATGTATCTTACAACTTCTAGACCTGACATTATGTTTGTTGTGTGTGCATGTGCACGCCATCAAGTGACTCCCAAAGAGTGTCATCTTCATGCTGTCCCACCATGGGATTATGGTATCCAAAGGATTCTACATTGGAGCTTATTACTTATTCAGTTAGTGATGATGGGGGTGACAAGTTTGATAGAAAGTCTATAACTGGTGGATGCCAATTTCTTGGGAGTAGGTTGATATCTTGGCAATGCAAGAAACAAACAGTGGTGGCCAACTCTACAACTGAAACATAATATGTAGCTGCAGTTGCTTGTTGTGGACAAGTCTTATGGATTCAGAACCAACTGTTGGATTATGGGTATAATTTTATGCATACCAAGATTTTTATAGACAATAACAGTACTTTATGCATTATTAAAAATCATGTACATCATTCTAAAACAAAACACACAGAAATTAGACATCATTATATATGAGATTGTTTTGAAAAAGGTTTAAACAACCAGATAGGGTTGATACAAAAGAAAATGTGGCAGATTTATTAACTAAACCTTTTGATACTGGGATATTTCAATAATTGGTAACAAGTATTGGAATGATCAATCTTACCTAATATGTGTTTTTGGAACCTATTGTAAAAGTATGTACAGGATATGCATTGTTATTGGTCTTTGTATAAAATTAGGTTTTCCACTTTATTTGTCTACCGATGACAAAGGTTATTTTAACGCTGACAAGTGTTAAAATGACGTTGACAGCAACATGTTAGTTTTGTGGTTTTTGATCTAATTATGCAGGCATTATGAGCATTGTACAAATGGATACAGAGTTACTTATGGATCTTTGGACCCTATTTGTAGCATGTTCAAGTTTATGGATGATGGTTGAAATATTTATATTCCTATCTTGACATAAATTTTTATTACATGTATTATGTTTGAAAACTTATGTATCATAGTTTAAGGGGAGGTTTAGGAAACCTTTAGGACTTTTTGGGTATTCATATAATACTCTTATCACAATCCTAGATTGTGTCCACTAGTGAGTACGAGTTAGTTTACTAAATCGTAAGGCACTGTAGCATGCAAAGTTGTATACTTTGCACGCTGCCAAGACTTTTTTACCTAGAATTGGATGTGGTCTGTTGGGAGACTTGGGTATGATTTTTATTGGGCTTACCTGGGAAGTTAAAAAGGATTTTTTAAGATAACTTCATTTTTAATAATATTGGTTTGCAAGGGACACTTGAGGACGATTATGTCTATCTTGCTTAAGAAAGTGTGCATGATTGGACAGTGCTTGCCACCCTATGATGATTTTCAGTCTATATGTTATCTTCACTAGGATAAATTACTTTGTTAAGGTCCTTTTTCTTTTATATTATTTTTATTTTTGGACGCTGACAGTTTTATTTCCAAACGTTGTTAGGACCAATTTTAATGTTGACATGGCAAAATCTAACGTTGACAAGAATATAGCCGTTGGGCGTTCTTAAGTTATTTTTTACCGTTGATAAACATTGGGTCTTACCCAGTTGTTATTGTTGACAAAATTTTGGGCCGTAATTTTAGGTGTGGATAACTTTTTTTTAATGCAAGAGATAAGTTATATATTTTTCAAGATTTTCATCATTATATTTTGAACATAACTGCCTCATGTATTGACCAATCACATGTTTTCACCTCTCCTATATATTTGGTTCATTCTTTTGAAACAGTGTAACTGCTTATTCTTGTCTAACTAAATTTTCACAAACCTTCATCTTTCATAACTATATAACAGCTTTCTACATCATGGCGCCTAAGTTTAAACCAAGTGATTTGGAATTGGGGTTCAGAAGTCAGCATAACATGGTTGCTTATTTAGAAGCTGATGATGTTCTGTTTCCCCAATATACTCAGATGGTAGAGTATTTAAATGCATCCCCCTTAAGGTATTCACTTTCTCATGATCCTCTTTTCCCAGTCACACATATTAAACAGTTTTGGCATACCGTCACTTCCTCAACAGTTAATAATGTGACTACATTGACTGCTACTGTCCAAGGGCTTCCATGAGTTGTTACTGAAGCTTTAGTTCGCCAAGCTTTGCATCTTAATGATGTAGATGGTATAACCACCCTACCTATTGGTGAGCTAGAACAAGGACTCCAATCTTTGGGTTATGCTTTCCCAGAAGATGTCCATTTAAATAAATATACAAAATAAGAATTTACCCCAGCTTGGAAGTACTTGATACATGTCATTCTTTAATGTTTGAATACCAAATGTACTGCACAGAATGAAATTAATAGATCAATTGGGAGTACCATTGTGTGTATTCCTACAGGGCAAAAATATAATTTTTCAAAAATGATTTTTGATGGCATGTGTCATGACAAGGGTAGCAAGATGACTCTTGCTTACCCAAGGTTTTTACAAATGGTTTTTGATGAACAAAGATACTGCAATAGGGATCACAATGATTTTTTAAGATCCATGTTCAAAAGAAAGCACTTTTTGGGAAGATGGATACATCCCCTCATAGAGACTTACCCCTTACCCAAGCCATGCTTGCTGTTATTGCAGCAACACAACCTCAACCAGACCCACTACCACAACCAGACCCATTGCTTGAAGAACCACCATCACCCTAGCAAATGGACATTGACCAAGAACCCTTCAATGCTGACACGTTAAATGCTGGCGTTGATACTCCAAATCCAAACGTTGACACCCTTTTACAACAAACCCAAACACCCCTTAACCTTCAAACAGACACCCAATCCACTCCATCTTCTACACCCCCTAACTTTAGGTTGTAAAAACGCCAAAGGACTACTGGAGTGTTTTGCTCTAGTGGTCCTAGCCATGTTGTAGAGAGAACCATCACCACAAGAATGGTTGGTGACATGGGTGAGGCTGAGACTATTGGTTCTAGATTAGGTGTAGGCTAAGACAGTCCTAACATCATTAAGACCCCATCCGTGCCCCATGACTCTACTTTGGGAGGTCAAATTCCCATTCTAGAGGAGGATAGATTAGAACCTTACACATTGTTGGAATTGACGGCTGTCTGCATTAGCTTGCAAAAGCAAAATGCAGACCTTGTACATACAGCCTCTACACAAGGCCTTGAACTCAAGCAATTGAGGGAGAGGATTGTTGTTTTGGAAGCTGTTGAGACTAGGAGAAGGCAGACTAGAGTCCTTTCATCAGCGGAGGATTCTTACAAAGGGGAGGAAGCTGCTACTGAGCCATTTAATTTAAGTGACAAAGGTTCAAGTGGTTCTATTTGCGTGGAGATGGCTGAAGCTTTGACTAGTTTGAAGGAGAGGCCAGTTATTGATGTGTCCCTGGTAACTCCAACAAAGATATCATTTATGGAGATGTTGGAACAAGTTTCTAAGCCAGGCGTTGACACACAAAGTTTGAGCGTTGATAGGAGTAAGTTAGGCGTTGACAAGCATATTTTGGATGGTGATAGACTTGCAGATGTGGTTGATGTATCCCAGTCATCAGCTATCATCAAGGATGTGTCTACACAAGTATCATCAATCTCTTTACCTACCATTGATGTATTAGATAAAGGTAAAGGGATTATGGTAGAAGAAATAGTTCCCAACGATACAACCACAATAATGTTTGATTCCATGTTGGCTGCACAACTTGAAGAATAGAAAAGAAGAAGATTGCTATTGAGTCACCATTTGTGGCTACTTCTGAAAGCAATAAAGAAGGTAGTGATGATGAGAGTACAGATTTAAGTGTGATGATTATTGAAGAACCAGAGAGACTTGAATATGGTGATGAGTTGGCAAAGGAAAGGATTGCAGAATTGAAGAATCAGGTAGATTATGAGATGCCTTAAGTAGCTCAGATATACTTTGCATGGGTGAATAAGGTAATGGAGAATCCATACATGAATTTATCAGATCAAATTTGGGGTTTGGAGATTCTCTTAAGTGTTCAAAGGGATTGCAATGTGATTCTGAAGTATAAGGCTAGCAAGGTTCTTGCAGAGTCTAAAAAGGATAGAAGGGACCTCTACTACATGTTGCTCGGATGTCATCAAGGAGGTTGGACTTTTAAGAAGTTGTAGGGTTTGTCCTTTGATGAGTTGGAATATAAAGCTTATCCTATATGGGTAAGTGTGCAAGAGCAGAACACTATCAGACTTCTTTCAGATGAAACAAAGGAAGAACTTGCAGAAGAGATGCAGATCCAACAGGCTTTCATTACACCAAGACCTTTGAAGAAGGGAGTTCCACTTGAGTTCCCAGAAAATTTGGATAGAGTGAATCCTAGTGAAGCTGTTATTAGAAGGAGTACTAAGCTCTCACCCTTGGAAGCTTCACATATGGTAGAGGTATTACCTCATGATTCCAGAAACCCTATCGTTCACTATGAGGAAGATGCAAGTGGGTTTTGGATGATTGGCAGATATGTGAAAGAGGTACATACTTTCACTACTCTTATGTCTTTGTTTGCAAGCCTGGATAGGGAAGACTTGGCAGACCTTTGGAGGTTGATTCAGGCCAAGTATGAGACTGAAGCACCTACTTCAGTCATTGGGATAAAGATTTGGTCAATATTCAAGAGAATGTGTGAGCCAAATGATGAGGATCTAGTATAGAAGGATCTTGATGATGTCAGTGGACTTCAATGGCGTCTACAATCAGAAGCTGGTGTGTATCATTTGAGTACTACAAAGTTTTCTGAGTATCTTCTTGTGGATGCTGAATATCCCATGTCCAAGGAAGTTTTAAAGAAAATGATGTCAACACAGCTGGAGATGGATTACACAAGTGACGTTGGCAAATTTTTAATTAGGTTTATTTATTTCCAACTTAATAAGTAATTTGTATTTGTAAGAATCCTCCTTGTATTTAGTTTTTATTTAGAAACTTGATTACTATAGTAGATATGAAGTTTAGGGGAGGATTGTTGGGAATAAAATGAAGCCAAGACACTTAGACGCTGCCAAGAGGAATTTGGACGTTGATAGGAAGAAATCAAGCGTTGTCACATCAAGCGTTGACAAGAAGAAGTCAAGCGTTGATAAGAAGAAGTCAAGCACTGACAGGATAATTAGTCTACACGTTTTATGTTTCCAGTAAAGATATGTTCAACAATGTATTTCTTATGTTTATCTTTACCAAAAATAGCTGACACGTCGACTCTTGTACAAGGAACCTTAATCTATAAAAGGAGTCCTTTAGGTTTTAGTTCAATATATATATATATATGTTTTACACTTCCATTGTATGCAAGTTTGATTAATCAATCAAAGTGAAAGTTTGCTTTATTCTGTTTGTGTGTTCTTGTTTAAGTATTAATTCCGCATAATACTTAGATTGTTTCATATACAACAAAGTTTCTCTAAGTGTTTAACTTGATTCATTCTCGTTTACACAAAGCTAAATCGATCTAAGTTTGAGATCAACACAAAACGTCTAACACCACGTGCCGGTGATACCTTAAGAAAGAAATGATCTCTCACGTTGAAATGTAAGTCCCCATGATGCTTGTCGGCATAACTCTTCTAACGTGCGCGAGCTTCTTGTAATTTCTGCTTAGCTACAGCGACCTTCTCGTTGGTCAACTCTAGCATCTGTGGTCCTTCAAGTGTTCGCTCACCAACCTTATCCCAACAGATAGGGGCGCGACACTATCGGCCATAAAACATCTCAAACGACGCTCACTTAATGTTGGCGTGCCAACTGTTGTTGTATGCAAACTCTACCAAGCAGATATAATCATCCCAATATCCTGTCCACTCCAATGCACATGCTCGAAGCATGTCTTCCAATGTCTGAATAGTTCGCTCCGATTGTCCGTCTGTTTGAGGATAAAAAGTCATACTAAGCTTAAGTCTAGTACCCCAATCTTTCTAAAGACATCCCCAAGATCGCGAAGTGAACCGAGGATCTCTATCTGAGACGATAATGGATGGAGCACCATGATGTCTCAGATCTCCTTCTTGTAAGTATCGGCGAGTTTTCTAACCGGATCTTCCTTGCGGATCGGTAAGAAATGAGTTGACTTAGTAAGTCGATCAACGATAACCCAAATCTCATCATGCCTCCTCTTTGTCTGCGGAAGACCGGTAACAAAATCCATGGTGATCTTGTCCCACTTCCACTCTAGAATGTCTAACGTTTGTAGTAGACCACTAGACCGCCGATGCTCGATCTTAACCTACTGCAGGTATGACATTTGGAGACATAAGTAGCAACATCCTGTTTCATACCACTCCACCAAAAGTACTGCTTGATGTCTTGGTACATCTTGGTTGAACCAGGATGAATGAAAAATGGGGAGCTATGAGCCTCAGCCAATAACGCTTCCCTGTGTGTAGAATCGTCAAGGACACAAAGTCTTGTGCCCTGCCATAAGATACCGTCGTCATCTAACTGAAACTCCGTCTGCTGCTCTAAGTTCTGAATGATTGCCCATATTTCACCATCATCCTTCTGAGCTTCCTTGATCCTAGAGAGTAATTCAGGTTCCACTCTAAGATTAGCCCAGTAATCGTGTTGCCCACATACCATGATCTCAATGTCTAGTCGCTCCAAGTTTCTTATAATTTATTCCTCTATCTTGATGCCGTTAATCATACCAGACTTCCTACTAAGTGCATCTGTCACTACATTTGCCTTGCCGGGATGATACTGCAGATTAATGTCATAATCCTTCAACAGCTCTAACCATCTTCTCTGCCTCATGTTCAGTTCATGCTGAGTGAAGATGTATTTCAGGCTCTTGTGATCTGTGAACATATCATATGATTCGCCATACAAGTAGTGCCTCCATATCTTCAATGCAAACACGACTGCTGTAAGTTCCAAGTCATGCATAGGGTACTTCTCCTCATAAGGCTTAATTTGGTGATGTGTAAGCAATCACTTTCCCATGTTGCATGAGAACACAACGAAGTCCCTTCCCTAAAGCATCACTATTGATTTGAAATCCACATGTACCAGATGGGAGAGTATGAATCGGTGCAGATACCAACCAATGCTTTAGGTATTCAAAGCTCTTCTCTCTTTCTTCAGTCCAAATGAATTTCTCCCCTTTTCGCATCAGTTTGGTCAATGGCGGTGCTAAACAGGAAAAGTTCTCTACGAACCGACGGTAGTAGCCAGCTAAGCCTATGAAACTGCGAACTTCAGTCGCTGATGTCGGTATTGGCCACATGGTAATAGCCTCAACCTTAGTTGGATCCATGGTTATTCCTTCTGTTGATACAATGTGGCCAATGAACGCTACCTTGTCTAACCAGAATTCACATTTGGAGAATTTGGCATAAAGTTGCTTCTGGCAAAGTATCTATAATACTGTACGAAGATGGTCTTCTTGTTCCTCCTTTGACATAGAGAAAATCAGAATGTCGTCAATGAAGACAATGACTTACTTGTCCCGGAACGCATGGAAGATACGGTTCATCAAGTCCATGAAGACAGCTGGAGCATTCGTAAGGCCAAATGGTATGACTACAAATTCGTAGTGCCCATAACTTGTACGGAAAGCAGTCTTGGCGATGTCCTGCTCTTTAACCCGTAACTGATGATAGCCCGACCTTAGATAAATCTGGGAGAAATGTTTGGCCCCTTAGAGTTGGTCAAACAGGTCATCAATGTGTGGTAACTGATACCTATTCCTGATGGTGATCTTATTAAGCTCACGATAATCTATGTAGAGACGTATACTGTCGTCCTTCTTCTTTACGAATAGAACCGGTGCACCGCATGGAGAAGCACTAGGTCGGATGAAACCGCGTTCCAACAGTTCATGTATTTGTTCCTTTAACTCCTTCAGCTCTATGGGAGCCATACGATAAGGAGCCATAGAAATTGGCCCAGCTCCTGGGATGAGCTCAATATTAAACTCCACTTAACGAGTAGGTGGTATGCCCGAGAGTTCTTCTAGAAACACGTCTGGAAATTCTGACACAATCGGTTGATTCTGGATGGATGGAGAGTCAGCCTCCATATCATGAACAGTAGCAAGATAGCCCTCGCAACCATGTGACAGTAATGCGCGTGCTTGCAAGGTTGAAATTATTTTTACAGACCTTCCAGGTATGAAACTGTTATGAATGTACTATAGTGCATTTACATCACCAAAGATGACCCGATATGAATGTCAGTCATTGGTGGCATGATGTTTGGATAGCCAGTCCATGCCTGATATCATGTCAAAATCGCACATATCCAGTGGAAGTGCGTCAACTGGGCGAATCTTACCATCAAATTCGAGGGGAAGACTCTTGTACACATAGGTTATGCGTACAGAGTCTCTTAAGGGCGTGGAGATGTTTAATACATTCTCTAATGGCATAGGGGATATCCTAACATTCTTGGCATAAGCAGTAGAAATGACTGAATGAGTAACACCCTTGTTAAATAAAACACATGCAGCTTGACCATACATATACAAGATTCCAGTGATGGTACCTTTAGACTTGTTGGCCTGATCACGCGAGGTCGTGTACCCCCGTCCATTAGTAGGAGGTGGCTTGGAGTCGGCATGTCCAGATGTGCCCTCAATCTCACCCTTGCGGCAGTCCTTCATGCGATGACCAGTCAGGCGACACATGAAGCAAGCATCGCTGTCGTGGAGACATGGCCCTGGGTGCCTATGGTTACAGGTAGAGTAGAGAGGGTGAGTATCCCCTCCAACAGGTGCCCTTGTTGGCTGGGAGCCTGTCAAGAAAAGTATACATGAGACATGGTTTATGGGTACATATGGGACAATGCAAAAAATTGTAAGACATAATACCAATGATAGTTGTACGGTTGGGCTGTGAACCTCTTCGGTCCTGCTCCCTCCCGTTTCCATGATTCCTGGTAGAAGATACTAAAGTGTAAGAATTATGAATTATAAGCATGTAACATAAGAAATGAGTAAGTTTAGGGACATGCTGCTGTTGGAGTTGCTAGCGTTGTTACGATAATATCATTACCGCCACGCCTATCTGAAGTAGAACGGTCATGGGTCTGACCGTTACCCTTGTGCTGAGTAGGCTGCTGCTGAGTAGCAGGTTGAGACTGGTCCCCAATCTTCTGCCTGAAAGATGCAATTGATAGAGAAAGATAAATATTTGGATAGTACTAAATGAATTGAAATGATCACCGCTGAATGACGAGATATATCTCTTCTCGGGTCACTCTGCCTCGCCAAACTGATCCCTCTCGTGCAGCATCTCTAACTTACGTGCTGCATCAGCTACTTGCTTCACCGTGTTGAAGGTAGCCCGTACCAAATTATTAGCGACCAATGTACAAAGACCCTAACGAAAGTGGTAAGCTTGCTCTTCTGTAGTACCTGTTGCTGCGCCCAGAAAACCAACCAAACGAAGAAAGCGCTACATGAACTCGTTGTTGTTCTCCCCAACTCTCTGCCTGACCCCGTGGTACTCCATCTTAAGCTTGTCCTGCTCAGCCTTGGGGAAGAACTGTCCCATCACCAACTCCCTGAACTGAGCCCAAGTCAAGCCAGCCACCCAATTGTCACTTCCCTCAGACTGCTTCATTGACTTCCACCATCCAAGCACGTCTCCTTCAAATTGGTAACAGGCCAACCTTTCCTTGAAGACAGGGTCGCAACCCCTTGCATCAAATATCTTCCCGATATGAGCTAGCCAGCTCTCAGCCTCATTGGGGCTGTCAGTCTTCTCGAAGGATCGAGGACGTTGCTTGTTGAATTTCTCTTGCCATGTGATCAGTGTAGCTAGAGGAGGAGGAGAATTAGGATGCTGGTGCTGGTGCTGATTGTTGGCAGTTTACACCTCGGCCTTGATTTTGTTCCTCAGTTGAGGAAGCATGGCCTACATCGTAGCTTGAACTGCTGCATTGAGTTGTTTCTGCTCGCGTGTGAGAACCATCTGACGGTATAAAACAAAATGTATGATTAAACTGATTAAAACATAATATATATACATGAAAAAAAATTACGCCAATAAATCATGAGAAAATTTTATGCATGAAAACAGTGTATGAATGCATGATGATGAAATCACATGGGTTTGGGTGAACGCTTGTGGGTCGGTTCACCTAAACAAAATGACATAACGAAGTTGAACGCCTATGGGTCAGTTCATCAAAACAACACGATAGATAAAAGCACATACGACTAAATACTGCCAGTCCTGTACCAACCTTAGTCAAATTTCCTACGACAATGACATATGATATAAATTCATGAAAACAAACTGTCAGTTCTAAGAAGACCATAGTAACTACCTGTTAGCCCTATATTTTATATAGACGAACAAGAATTTAATAGGTCATCTTAGTCGTAAATTGTCTTGTATTGTAATAGGTTAGTCGGGAAAACCGGGCTTGGACTTTAAGCTAATATTGTCTAAGTTAGGGGCGTAAGCCCAAGACAAAGCCAAGCCCAACCCATGTCACTTAAACCCACGGCCCAACAAGCCAAGGGTATATATACCCTCTTCCATGTGTGGAAGAGGGTGTTGGTTACAATTTTGTTTCTCTCTCTAAAAGTGTTTAGCCTTCCAAATTTTCTCTAGTTTCTCTCTCTACTTTCTTCTCTATCTCTCTCTAAATATCAACTAAATCTTGTGTTATGGATTGATATGGGAATAACATTTGGTATCAAGAGCCTATAGTGGATAGGTGATTGAAGATTCGTGTGTTGTGTTCTTGATTTTTCGTGCCTATCTTGCTCTAAAGTCTCGTGCCAAATTTTTTTTTGGTGTTTTTATGGTTTATTCTTGATACAAATCATCTACTTACTATTGGTAGTGATTATGTATTGTTATTTTGGTTAAAAACACAAATTTTTGGGTTCTTGATTCATTTTTAGGCTAAAAATCTCGAATTTGTTGTGTTCTATTACTATCCGAGAAAAAGGGGTATTTTTGATTCCGTGGAATGATCTGATTGTTGCGATTGCATAAACCCTGGGGGTTTTTACTTGTGATCCACGATTACGATCACATCCTACGATCACTGAGTATGATCATAGACTACGATCACTGAGTACGATCATAGACTACGATCACTGAGTACGATCATAGACTACGATCACTAAGTACGATCATAGACTACGATCACTGAGTACGATCACCAGTGAGTGCGATCAAGTGAGTACGATCAAGTGAGTACGATCATTGGATACGATCAAGTGAGTACGATCAAGTAAGTACGATCATTGGATACGATCAAGTGAGTAAGATCATTGGATGCGGTCATAGAGTGCGATCATAGTGTGCGATCACCAGTGCGATCACCAGTACGATCAACCACTACGATCAAGGAGTGCGATCACCCACTGCGATCAAAGGTTACGATCACATATTGCGATGGGTATTGCGATGAAATTTTGTTTGAGTACTTATTAGTTTTTGGCTATTTCTAACTCAATTTCAAAATTTGACGATACAAATTTTTTCGGCTTACCGTTTTGTCGGACTAAGGAATTTATTGTCAGACTGGAAAAAATTCTCGGAACACTTCGAAATTTTAAACCACACCTCATCACAACAAATCCACTAAGATCCTAATCCATTCACAAGTAATCACCATGTCAAATAACAACAACAACAATGCAACGGCCAATCAAATTCGTCTGGAACAAGGTGGCAATGGAAATCCACCCGTGCTCACTTCCGGTTGCTACGTTCAGTGGAGATCTCGCTTCCTTAGATTTCTCGACACTAAGGAGAACCGAACCGCTCTTCGTCATTGCCTTGAGAACCCACTTCCAGTTTTTGAATTCAGACCCTTTACCACACAAGCAGAGGATGGTACTTCATCAACTACACGAGCTATGGATAATTTTGACACATGTCTTGCAGAGAAAAAGGAACTCCTCCAAGCTGAAGCTGATGCCGTCAAGTATATACTCACTGGGATTGATAACGATATATATTCCACGGTTGATGCATATCCTAATGCTATGGAAATGTGGAATTCAATTCATCGACTGAAGCAAGGTGAGTCGATCAATGTTCAAGATCTCGAGACTAATCTGCTTTGGGAGTTTGGAAAATTCACATCCGAAGATGGTGAATCCAGTGACTCATATTACTCGAGATTCTACAAAATGATGAATGAGCTTGTTAGAAACCAATGCACCATCTCCAATCATTATGCCAATGTCCAGTTTCTACTTCAACTCAAACTGGAATGGCAAAGGTTTGTGACTTTGGTCAAACAAAGGGAGGATATCAAGACTATATCTTACCACAAACTTTATGATATATTGAAACAACATCAGATTGAAGTGAATGAACTTAGTGCTGAAAAGGCAGAATGATCTTCGAACTCTATTGCTTTTGTGGCTGCTACTTCAACAAAACCCGTTCCCCGTCAACAACCAGCTACACATTCCTCAAGGTCATCAAGATCATCTACCAAACCTCTAGCTACTGCTAGAAACAAAGCAAAAGAAATTGTCCCCAATCCACCTCCAAAGTATGACACCGAGTCAGATGGAGACAGTGATGATGAGTAAACTTCAAGGGACAAGAAGATTGAAGAACTCATGTCTTTACTCACCAGAAGTTATAAGAAGATCTACAAACCTACCAACAACAACCTATGATCATCATCCAATGCTAGATATAAGGAAGTTGATCATGCACCTAGGTATGATCGTGATGCTAGGTATTATATTCAGAGGATGCAGAATCAAGTTGGGGCTAGAGATACTGTAGGCACTCCGGTTGTGTAGAAGACTGGGATTCAATGCTTCAACTGCAAGGGATTTGGGCACATAGATAGGGAATGTAAGAAGCCAAAACGGGTTAAGGATTCGGGATATCACAAGGAAAAGATGTTGCTGTGTAAGAAAGAAGAAGTAGGGATTCCACTCACAACAGATGAAGTTGACTGGCGTGATGACACTGATGAAGAAGCCGATGATCAAGAGTTGGAGGCACATTATGTGTACATGGAAAATATTCAATAATAGATTCCAGAAACTACTGGTACTTCTGGACCTATCTTTGATACTGAGCCACTTGAAAAGGTACCATCATACCATAACTATAATGTGTTTGCCAATGAACGACATCATCTTGAGCAACCCGAAAGCATCAATGACACATATGTAATGGACAGGCAGGATATCAATATCTCTACGGATTCACAACATATGTGTAATGATGACGGAATAGCTGTTCAGGATACTGACTCGGATGAGGACCGTGATTTGCTTGCGTCTATTATTGATTCTTTAAAACATGAAATTAATGAAAACAAAGAGGCTAATAAACGTTTGAAGCAAGCAAACGTATCCTTAGCCGAGGAGATACACAGGCTTAAAGAGTGTGATTATGTAAAAGAAGCTGATCGACGAGTTGCAATAGATAATGGCTTGGTATATGAACGTAAGTTGTTCAACAAACAATATTGTTCTGAAGTAACACACGAAATTCATATGTCAAAACAAAAGATATCAGAACTTGAAGAACAACTGCTGCTACATAAACTCCAGATTACTGAGTTAGACTCGGTAAACAAAGAACAAACTGCGCTTTATAAAACTCGTGAAGCAAAGGATATTGAAAAAATTCTTGATTTGGAAAACAGAGTCGAAACGTTAAACAACATTGTTTACAAAACGGGTCAGTCTATTCAAACTATGAATATGCTCAATTGAAATATGAAAACGAGTTTCGTTAAGCCTGAATATCTCAAGAACGTTCAATCTATGAAGCCCGCTCTTTATGATATCGGTTGTTATGTTGATAATCTTGCTCTTATGCTTTCACCAAACTGCGACAAAATCATTCGTCATCAAGAAGAAAGTCCATCAAACTTAAGTGATTTAATAAACCTTTCTGATTCTGACAATTATATTAAGTTTGATCCTCAAAAAGAACTTTCCATAGAACAAAAGATGTATAATAGTGTTCACCACCAAGTGATGAACCCCAAAAGAATGTTTCTTTAAAAAGGAGTTTCAAAAAGCAATCAATTTTGTTAGAAAAACAAATTTCGGATGAGAAACATA
The DNA here is from genome assembly GCA_025667525.1 of Glebionis coronaria. Lineage (NCBI taxonomy): Eukaryota > Viridiplantae > Streptophyta > Magnoliopsida > Asterales > Asteraceae > Glebionis > Glebionis coronaria. The sequence goes on along the minus strand of CM046880.1, from coordinate 178,072,884 downwards.
ATTGGGATGAGAAAAGTAAAAGTGTTCAGCAATTTGAGTTTATAAAACAAGGGTTTTTAAATTTGTACAAAGGTGTCGTCGACTATGAAAAAGTTTCTAGGGATACCATTTGGAATATTAAACCTAACCCACAAGTAGAAGTCGTCATTCAACAATGCATTATTCCAACAATTGATGATCTTTCAAAAAACGTGGAAATGTTTTATAAAGCTCTCACTGAGTAAATGTTAACTGATTTAAGTTATGTTAAATCTCTTGAAGATGAAGTTGATTTCTTCAAACTAAATTAAAGACACAAGACCACCAACTTTCTAACGAAATTGATCGACTTTCGAAGGAATATTTTTATGCTGACCACATGAATGCTATACTTTGTGTGTATACCGATCTTGATCAATATTTTCATGTAGCATGTCTAGTGTTAGAAACGGACGAGAAATGTCGCAATCTTGAAGTAGAGCTTTTAAAACAAATTCAGTCATATAACAAACTTTCGAAAAAAATTTCCCAACTTGAGAAACACTCCATTTCTCTTGAACTTGCTTTACAAAGAGGTGATAAATCTCATAATCATAAAAAGTATCAAGAAATAAAAGCTTCTTCGTTTCGTCAATTAAATGAAAAAGTTTTCGAAATAAATGATTTGAAACTCAGCTATAAGAAAGGGACATAGCCATCAATGAGTTACAAAAACTCATTGAGAAAATGAAAGGAAAGTCTGTATTGGGTAAACCATCCACAGTTCGTCAACCGAATGCGGTTAAATGCCCTAAATCCTCTGTTTTGGGACAATCCCCACAGACTTTGCCTAAGATAGGAAATGATAAGAGCACAAATGTTATAGCACCAGGAATGTATAAGATGAACACTAAGCCCACTCAAACTGGAACATCGCGGTTACCTCAGAATATTAAGAAAACTAATCAACGTGTTTCTTCTTCTACAGGAGTAATCCCCACTACTAGTGTTAGCGGACCACAGCTTAAGAGCACTAGAATGCAAGATAAGGTCATGCCTAACAATAGTCCAGGAAAGAAGTTGGAAGTAGAAGACCACCGTAGGAATTTTAAGTTTTCTAAGAATAAAACGTCTGTAACTTCATGTAATAACAGTTTAAATGCTAAGACCTCGAATGTTGAATTTGTTTGTGTTGAATGTGGAAAATGTGTTCAAACTTTCAATCATGATGCTTTTGCTCTTAATCATAATGGCGTGAATACTAGAACTAGGAAGCCTATTCTTGTACCCACTAGTACAAGAGAACCCACAAGAACTTTGAACCAATCCACTGATCAATCACTTAAGAAACTAAGTGCGTTAGAATCCACTACTCTACGTAAACAAAGTAGGTTAAAGAAGCTTTATGAGAACAAGATTAGGACATGTAGACGGGGGTATTCAAGATTTACACCACCCGGATACAAATGGGTACCTAAGACAACCCCTATTCATAATGGACTCCGGGTGCACAAAGCACATGACGGGCAATCTCAAACTTCTCATTAACTTCGTGGAGAAGTTTCTTGGTACGTGCGGTTTAGAAATGATCAGTTTGCACCGATACTTGGATATGGCGATTTGGTTCAAGGAAATCTCACTATCAAATGGGTTTATTACGTTGAGGGACTGAATCACAATTTATTCTCGGTTGGTCAATTTTGTGAGGCGGATTTGGAAGTGGATTTTTAGAAATCTACTTGCTATGTTAGTGACTACGATGGCAATGACCTTCTTACAGGTTCTTGTGGTTCTGATCTCTACACTGTAACTCTTCAAGACACATCTTCAACAAATCCAAGTTGCTTAATGGCTAAAGCTTCATCATCTCAAGCATGGTTATGGCATCAACGATTGTCACATCTCAACTTTGACACCATCAACTTGCTTTCGAAGAATGAATATTGTGACCGGTCTTCCTAAGTTAAAATTCGTCAAAGACCATCTTTGTTCTTCTTGTGAGTTGGGGAAAGCAAAACAGAAGTCTTTCAAAACAAAGACTACCCCAAGCTCAAAAGGACGATTGGAACTTCTACACATGGATTTAGGTGGTCCCATGCGTGTAGAGAGTATTAACGGGAAAAAGTATATTCTCGTGGTTGTTGATGATTACTCTAGATACACATGGACTTTCTTCTTAAAGTCCAAAGATAAAACACCAGAGGTTCTCAAAAACTTTCTCAAGATAATATAACGCAATCTTCAAGCTCAAGTCTTAACCGTAAGAACGGATAGGGGTACTAAATTTTTGAACAAGAACTTGCAATCTTACTTTCAAGAAGAAGGCATCGAACATCAAACGTCTATTGCTCGAATTCCTAAACAAAATGGTGTTGTTGAAAGACGGAACCGTACTTTGGTTGAGGCTGCTTGAAAAATGCTTTATGCTTCAAAATTACCGTTATTCTTCTAGGCTGAAGCAATTGCAACTGCCTGTTATACTCATAATCGTTCTCTCGTCATCCCTAGACATGAAAAGATACCTTACCACATCATCAATGGCAGGAAACCTACTGTCAAATTCTTTCACGTATTTGGATCTTTATGCTACATCCTTAAAGACGGTGAGAATCTCGACAAGATGAAAGAAAAAGGTGATGCATGTATTTTTTGGGGTATGCCACATTGTCGAAAGGATATCGGGTCTATAACAAGAGAACAAAGATTATTGTCGAAATAATTCATGTGAACCTTGACGAATTTCCACAAATGGTACTTGATCACAACAGCTCAAGTCCCGCTCCTCAATGTCCAGCAATGGCACCTACACAAAACAGTGTACGTCCCGTGCAAGAATGTCAACAAAGTACTCCTACAGCAGACTCGGCGGATTCGACACAAATGAATGAGTTGTTTGATTTATATGATCCAATGTTTGATGAATATTACTATGGAAAAAATCAAGTTGTGTTAAGCCTTCCGTTTTCAATGCTGCTGATGCACCCGCACAAAGTCAACACGACACAACTGCCTCTACTTCAGCAACCGTTTCTCAAGAGACAATTCCATTGGATACTCAACAAACTCAAGAAACAATCATACAACCAACATCACCAACCGTCAATGCTGAAGGAGGAAACAACAATCAAGCAATCGATGCACAACCTGACGAAGAAGAATTTATCAATCCGTTCGGTACACCGGTACGCGAAGTTGGAGAGTCTTCTACTCAACATGTTGATCCGTCCAACATGCATACATTCTATCAACGATATCCATCCACTCACCATTGGACACATGATCATCCATTGGAGCAAGTCATTGGAAATCCTTCACAACCAGTTCAAACACGCAGACAACTCAAAACCGATGGCGATGTGTGTATGTATGCACTCACCGTGATTTCAACTGTACCTGCAAACATCAAACAAGCCATTACTGATCATGCGTGGATTGAATCAATGCACGACGAAATTCATCAGTTTGAACGCCTAATTGTTTGGGAACTTGTTGACAGACCCTATGGAATGTCAGTTTTAAATTTCAAATGGATCTGGAAAAACAAACTGGATGAAGAACAAACCATCATAAAAAAAATCTGGTCTTGTGGTTAAGGGATACCGTCAACAAGAAGGCATAGACTACGATGAATCATTTGCTCATGTCGCTCGTTTGGAAGCAGTCAGGATATTCCTTGCTTTTGTTGCACATAAGGGCTTCACGGTTTTTTAGATGGACATTAAAACTGCTTTTCTCAACGGTCATTTGAAGGAAGAAGTGTATGTGAATCAGCCGGAAGGAGTCATCGAGCCTCATCATCCTGACAAAGTCTACCGTCTCAACAAGGCTGTATATGGACTTAAACAAGCTCCAAGGGCATGGTACGAAGAACTATCAAACTTTTTGGTTTCCAAAGGATTTTCTAAAGGTTGTATTAATCCTACTCTCTTTACTAATAAATATGGGGATGACACACTGCTGGTGCAAGTTTATGTTGATGACATTATTTTTGGTTCTACGAACCTAAAACTTTGAAAACCTTTTGAAAAATTAATGCATAGCAGATTTGAAATGTCAATGATGGGGGAGCTAAAATTCTTTTTAGGCCTGCAGATTCATCAATCCCCACGTGGTATTTTCATTAACCAAGCTAAGTATGCTCAAGAGATACTTAAAAAGCATGGTATGACCTCATGTGCTCGCGTTGGTACACCATTGTCGACCAAATCCCTAGACGCTGACTTGTACTCATATCCAGTAGATCAAACGCGATATCGCAGTATGATCGGGTCACTTATGTACCTCACATCCAGCAGGCCTTATATTCATCATGCCACATGCTATTGTGCACGATATCAAGACAGACCTACTCAAAAGCACCTCAAAGAGGTTAAACGGATCTTTCGGTACCTTAAGAATACCATTCACATGGGACTCTGGTATCCGAAGGAAACCGGTTTTCATTTAACAGCTTTTTCAGATTCTGATCACGCAGGCTGCCTTGATAGTCGAAAAAGCACTTCTGGTAGCGTACAATTTCTAGGGGAAGATAAGCTTGTGATCTGGTCGTCAAAGAAGCAGGATTGCACTTCGCTCTCATCAGCTGAAGCAGAATATGTGGCTCTATCCGCGTGTTGTGCTCAAGTCCTCTGGATGAGAACTCAACTCATGGATTATGGCTTCCACTTTGATAAAATACCTATGTATTATGACTGAAAGTCGGCCATAGCCATATCTTGCAATCTGGTTCAGCACTCCCGTACCAAGCACATCGCAGTTAGATATCACTTCATCAAGGAACAAGTGGAATGTGGTATCGTAGAATTATACTTTGTCAGAACTGAGTACCAGATAGCAGACTTGTTTACTAAAGCCTTATCTCAAAATAGGTTTCAGTATCTAGTTGGCCGTCTTGGTATGAAGTATATGAATCTAGAAGATTTGGAGGTTTTAGCAAATGAAGCTGCTTGATATTCTCTCATAATGACTTCTAAGAGCATCACAACTTAGGACAAGGACCTCAACTAAGGAACGTTTATCTCGGACGATAACTTATCCTTTTCAACGAGAAATTCATATTTCTCGGTCATGAGCTTCTCATAAAAACATTCAAAGTTTTTAAGCTCATGAAAAACAATTTCTAAGTAAATGTCAGCTTAGACCTCGAACTTCAACTTAAGGAAAGTTTATCACGGATGATAACTTATCCTTCATAACGGGAAAATTATTTTTCTCGGTCATGAGCTAGTAAAAAAACAATCCAAGTTTTGAGCTCATGAAAAACGGACCCGACAGGGAAGTGTACGTTTCAGTGCGCTTTCCTAAGCAATAGAAGAGAAGTTTTCTATCCTGATTATTTTAAAACCGTTAAACACAATTTTTCAACAATTTCTCAAAAGGTTTTTCTAATTCTTTCAAAATTGTGTGTTCAACACTCCCTTCCTCATATGTGGTTTTTATATCTCAAAATTGTCATATGTTATTTTGATCAATTTTTGAAGGGGAGCGTTTTAAAATCAAGCCTTTAATGTTGTTGGGGTACATCTCTGAAATTGTCATATTTTATGTATCCAACACATTCCGAAAATGATATGAAATTATCAAATGTAATATATTATATCGGAAAAGGCATCTCATCTCCGTACCTCAACATATTTTGTGGTGTCGTTTTTCCAAGACACACATATATTGTTGAGGGGGATCAACCCGACTTAATGTTCCATGATTCATGCGTGCACACATGTTTCTCTCCCAATCGGTTTTCTGAAATTGTCGTATTTTAATCAATTGGTATCTCTAATATGATGTCTTTATATTGTAGATAGGGGAGAAAATTGATTAAAATGTAATATATTGCAACATGTGATCTTAAAGACTCAAGTGCAACTCTTTCTTACACATGCTAAACGATTTCGTATATCGATGCATGTATGTAGGGGGAGCTTTTTGGTAATGTAAAACTTTCAAGTGTTAAAAGTTTTGATTTTTATCAAACACTTTGAATGGTTTTCCATGGTTTATGGTTACGATCTATACCCAAAACAACCTACTATCAACGACGGAACGATGGAGTCAAAAGGTGGTTTGGATAGGAAACTAAGTCCTATGATCCAACCAGAACCAGAGGGATCTACCCAAGGACATTCCATAGGTAGAAATAGTTGTCCTTAAGAAAGATGGAGTTGAATGACGCTGAATGTGGACCAATTACTTAAGTTAGCACTGGAACAATCACAACAAGGTGCTAGTGATGATGTATTGGTAAGCATTAAAGGAGTTGAATATTCTATGCAACTTAGGCAGAAACCGGGTTAACACATCTATCGAAGATAAGTGTCATGGACCCAGTGATGCGATGCAAAACCCTTTCCCAGCCATTCGAGTTTCTCTCAAAAGAAACTTGTCTCATTGTCACGGATATCAATACGTATCTATTGACTTTCTCACTCCGAGTTAGTTAATATTGAAAAGGTGGCAGTCTGCTCCAGCTTCCGATTACCAAAATTCAGTTATTGAGTATAGAGCCAAACGAGATCTATCTATCATCTCATTAGGACACAATCGAGTCCTACGCACTATCCTTGTGATATTGCCAGAACATCTGAGTGATACAATTCACAATGAAGATGGAAATCCTTCTTGAGCAAGCATCAAATAAGCTCATGGTAGGTAACTTGTGCGATTCAACACGAATCAAACTTGTGAGAACTGGAATGCAACTAAGTTTGGATTCTTAATTGATTCAAACTTGATTCCAGGTTTCTTTGCAAAATCCGTGTGATCTTGCCAGAACATTCAGAGTGACACTCCTTAGTGCTCACAGTGACGAATGGAAATCCTTCCAGTGTCAACATCAAACAACACTGCGATTGGTGACTCGCAAGATTCTCTATGAATCAAGATTGTGACAAACTCGAAAGCAATAATGGTGAGATTCTCTTAGAATCAAACTTGTTCCAGGAAATCTGAATTGACGACTCTAATCAGACGGATAATTTATCCTTATGATTCACTCTTTACGTTCGTAGTCTGCTTTGAGACGGTCGAGTAAAGAGAACTGGCTACTACCGCCGGGAAACCCTGTCAAGGAGGTTCTTAATCGAATCTACCAAATCACAGGTACGGTATCTAATACTGTCTAACGGTCTTCACCGACCGGAGGTAAAACGCTACCGAGTTAGGGTGAAATGTTCAAAGCCATTTCGTTTGTGTCTATATATGTTGATGCATATCAAGAAGGTGGCGTAGCTGTATAACCGATGTCGATTCAGGAGTCACAAGAGCACAAGATGGAGATAGTCAAGATACTCAAGAATGTAAGAAAGTAATAGGTTATCTTGTCACAAGAGCTCAAGATGAACACTATCAATTATAGTTTGAAGATCTCAAGCACTCAAAGTCAAATGACAAAGGATCAAGATAAAGATCATAAAGGCATGAAGGAACAAAACCGTTACAAACAAGATCAAGACCAAGATACAAGACCAAAGAAGGAAGATCTCCTCTACAAGAATGTATTCACTCAATCATCTTATGCATTTTAAAGATGATCGATATATTGGGGGAGATTGTTAGCCCTATATTTTATATAGACGAACAAGAATGTAATAGGTCATCTTACTCGTAAATGGTCTAGTATTGTTATAGGTTAGTCGAGAAAACTAGACTTGGACTTTAAGCTAATATTGTCTAAGTTAGGGCCGTAAGCCCAAGACAAAGCCAAGCCCGGCCCATGTCACTTAAACCTACGACCCAACAACCCAAGGGTATATATACCCTCTTCCATGTGTGGAAGAGGGTGTTGGTTACCATTTTGTTTCTCTCTCTAAAAGTGTTTAACCTTCCAAATTCTCTCTAGTTTCTCTCTCTACTTTCTTCTCTATCTCTCTCTAAATATCAACTAAATCTTGTGTTATGGATTGATATGGGAATAACATTAAAAAGTTAAATGATCATGACCAAACCAGGAGTTCATCACCACACCGAGTCAACTCGGTAATTACCGAGCTGACCAGGTCAACTCAGTGTGTCGAGATCAACACCAAAACTAGTATTTTTCACACCATCCTTTTAACTCCCATCAACACCAAATATCTATCCTAACCCTTCTTCTACTTAAACCCATCTAGACTCGAATCACAGCTGCTATAAAAAGTTAAATGATCTTAGAAGACTATTTACGTGTTTAATCGTATGTCATGACCTTTAAGGCTCAAACAAACACGTAAAAGAACATATCATCACTGATCTTGTAAGAGTTTTTAACTGTTGATTGCTATTCGAATTTAAAGAAATATCTATAACAATTATGTTATAATCTGCCTTTGATTCGTTTAATTATACACATGCATGAGCCAAATACCCTAGACCTTAATTGATCATTGGTGGTTTCGAATTTCTTCTTTGGTACTCGATTCAAATACAAAGAATGAATTAAAACAGGGAACGATTAATTCATTTTCTGTACTTTCTGTTTAAGATAGTGATTACGTTAATGATGTGGGTTTTTGTATCTATTGATGTTGTGTTGATTACTAAGATGGATTTGTGTTTCTGAGATCAAATAAGAGATGAGGATGGAGGTCCTATGTTGGTGGCTAAGGAAAGATCTGGTTTTGATCGAGATAAGATTGATATGTGACGGGGACGGAGTTTTCTAAGATGGGGATAATGGAGAGAAAAGGGGGGCGGATATTACTATGTGGTTGAGATTAGGTTTAGAGTGACCTAAATATTAGGGTATACTTGCCTTTTAATCTATGAGCTGTGTGATTTTAATATAATCAATGGTATGGGCCAAAGTAACTTTTAAGGCAATGGGAGTATATATTTGTTACGTACTGAAGGAATCTAGGATGCATACTCTTGGGCCGGTTAATGAATTTGAATTGGACCGAGTCTTAGTTGGAAATGGATTTACCATTTTTACATTATGCTGGGTATTTGATGATTTCGGGTTCATATCGACCAAAGAATATCCTCGTTTTGAAACCCTATTTTTCGGAAATTTTTCAGACGACGTTGACGACCTCTCTTTCTCTAGTCATTGTTGGTTCCCTAGTTAACGACAGTCACTCATACTCAACACACACAACAAACACGAAGACAAAAACAAACAAACAACATAACGATCCTTTAAGATTCACTGAAATTGTCAAAAACGGCTAGTATTCGGGGAAAAGTAATGTCAAGTGATTACGAAGTAGATTTGGTATTAATTATTTGAATTTGAAGTGAAATATCACGAAGGCGTTTACTCAATTCATCATCGAGCCTCTTTCACCTCCTCTATCGTTTGATGATTCGCTTGAGCATTTATAATTGAGACTTGTCTTATCTAGTTTCCAATGTCAAGGGGTGGATGGTCGATGACATGGACAACTATCACTTAAGGAGTTATGTTGTAGTGCTCAGTGTCACACTCACCTGTAGTTGTGGGTATTTCAAGAGGTGTTTTACATCTTATACTTCTCTCTTCTTTATGTATAAGGTACTAAGAGACGTTTCTCTACACCGTTCGTCAATCAGCAAAAGTGTTAAGCATAAGTAACTAATTTGGGGGATTGTACTTCAGTTTCAAGTTTGGAATATCAGGTTTACTTCACCAGTAGTCACTACAGATAGCCAAAAGAATACGAGGTTGGTAACTTTAGCCAGAGAGTACAAGAGTAGAGATGTGATCAGCAAACAATTCTCACGAGCAACTTGAGCCACAAAATGTCAACAAAGATTTCTACTTTAGACACGAAGATCTCGCGATTCTGATTGTACTTGTGAGATGATGCTCCCGAGTGTTCTTAACCACCATACTCTTGACAAGAACATCTCAAGATTCTGAGCGTACACGTCAGATGATGCTTCCGAGTGTTCTTAACCATCTTACTCCTGATAAGAACATCTCGCGATTCTGAGCGTACACATCAGATGATTCTTCTGAGTGTTCGTCCCCATCATACTTTCGACAAGAACATCTCGCGATTTTGACCGTAAACGTTAGATGATGCTTCCGAGAGTTCGTCACCATCATGGGGGAAGAACGTGTACTTTGGAGACTTAGTTCCCACTCTGGAGTACTTAGTTCAACTTCCATAGGGAAGTATTCTACAAGCGTGAGAAGATTTGTTGCTGATTTCTTACATGTTCCCCCAAACACATAATCATGAAGACCAAAAATGTCAAGATAGTAGATACTTGGTGTGGTTTGCTTCCTCTTCTACAAAATTCCGCTGTACACTTTAAATGTCAAAGAAAGAAGATTGCTCAAGCTACAGATTCTGCTCAAGACAGGGATATTGGTTTGGGGGGAAGCTGATTCAGAAGCTTCGTCAAAAAGAAGTCTATAATGAAAGCTTTTCAAGACATGTGGTATGAATTGGGGGGAGTTAATCAAGTTCATACATGATACAATGGTTCCTCAACAAGAAAAGACAAAGAGAATTCAAACTGGGGTATAAGTTTTTCCAGAAGACTTGAAGACAATGTTGTCACCCTCAGCATTGGAAGCAAACTTAATACTGTCCTATTTTTGTTGTATTTGAATTTCTTAGGAACATTGTAAGTAATTCTGTATGTCTCCACATTGGGGGAAGATTCTTAGCCTTAAAACGTGTGCGACTAACAGAATTACATTAGTTTCATAGCCGGGACTTGTAGGGACTAATATTGTCATATGTAATAGTCCAAATCCCGTGCTATATAAACCCCTCCATACTTCCATGAAGGGGTGAGGCTTATCATTTCTTGTTTTCCCTTTCTCTTACTAGAACAAAACACACACTTTTATTCTTACTTATTTCTCTCACTAAAATGGCTAAACAACACTTCTATCCTCCCCGATCTCTGGATCTTTTACCCATGTTCATAGTGAATCCAAATTAACATTACCCACTAACCACAGGTCATGTTTTGAGAGACTATAGGTCAAAACCTGGCTTTGATACCATAATTGTAACACCCCATTTTGGTAAATGGAATGTCACGCGTGATTGTGGCGTATCATCAAAGCATACAAGTTAAATGTCTTAAAACCTTAAATGACCATGAATTGAAATACTAGAAACAAACATCGGTAGTCCAAGTATAAGCTCATCACACACAAACATAAGTACTGCAAAGGAAAAGGACTAAACAATGTCCAAATAAATAATTAGCAAAATGTATGATGAAATGCATAATGTAGAGAAGGCTAGATAGCTTCCAATCCATATACACGCACACTTATAGTCTACGAGCGCCCTTGAGTACATGTCGTTTGGGAACATGAAAGGAAAACAACTGGGCATGACGCCCAGTGAACGGATATACAAGTATAACGTGGAATACCATAAGCATATAATACTAATAGCAGCGGAAAAGTATAAGTCCTAAGTAACCTGAAATCACGTTCATAAAACTAGTTTTATAGTTTGAAAAGACTTATGTTTTTATGTAAAATCTGTAGTAATTAGCCAATAGCCCATATAGGTAATGAGGTTCTATCGTGCATGAATACTTTGAGGGGAGACCTCGTCATGCAATTAGAGGGGTTGCCTCTAATTATATAGTATGGGTAGGAGGGATCAACTCCTAGTGAAGGATGCAAGGCACACATCGCATTCAATCTAATAATACTGGTAAAACATGTAACTAGGATGCACCCATACGCCCCACATGATAATATAATATAATGGCCAAAACTGTAAAGGGACGCCACGAGCAATCACTCCGCCGTGGGGAAGTCATAACATTGGTGCCTCCAGTGTTCCATAACTAGGTGATAATGTTCATGCATGTATATGGCTTAGGCTCTTAACTAACATAAGCAATCAAACATATAAAACAAATACTGGGAAAACAGTTGGCTACAAATGGGGAATCCTAATAAGGAAAGAATGTCCATACTGAAGGGAGGGAAATCCGTACCTTGTGTCTAGTGAACGGAAAAGAAGACGAAAGAATGAAAGTCCTACTCCCATCTCACTAATGCTACATAAATAGGGGACATGTATAAGTATTCTGTTTACTGAGTACGTAACATATTATATCATGTCCTAGCTTGTTTTATATGTTCTTGTCTTGTTTAACGGATTTTAATATTATGCTGTGTTTATCATGTATTCTAAGTATTCTGGTTAAGTGTTACTTGTATTCTTGTATTATTATACTTGTTATATAATAATAAGTAACTTTCTAAAAATAGTAGGTTTCCTAAAATAGAAAGTTTCCAAAAATAGAAAGTTTCCAAAATTAGAAAGTTTCTAAGACTAGATTAACTTCTAAAAATAGACCATTTTCTAAAAATAGAATGTTTCCAAAAATAGTAAGTTTCTTGAATTAGAAAGTTTCCATATTTAGAAATAAACTGAATTAATAAGCCAATAATATAAGCATAAGTTTTCTGGTTGAATATCATAAGTCATGTATTTATTGGTATAGTTTGTTAATAATATCATGTTAATTAAATAAACTATAGTTTATTCGATTTAATTAAATATAAGAATTATTTAAATAAATTAAGGTGTATAAAATACTTAGGTTAAACATGTATTAATATTATATTAATTATAACCTAAGTCATGTTTATTAATTATATTCAATGTCTAGATAATTAATTAATTCTATAGTCTAAATTAAATAAATAAAATACTAATTTTAAAACATGTATTATTTCATAAATAAAAATAACCTAAGTCCATGTTTCATTAAATTAACTATTAGTCACGTTTTAATTAATTTAATTTTCTGGTTAAAATAATATATCATGTAAAAACTAATAACTTGTAAAAATTAGTCGTGAATCGGACCCGTGATTTTAATTTAGACCTATCGTGAATTGGACCGAATTCCCCCTTGAACCGGCCCAAACAAACACCCCCTTAACAGTGGCGAACCGGTTCAGCCGGTTGCCACTGTTTGTGCAAAACCGCCACCGGCTTAGGCTGGTGCTTTGCCCCTGGTCTGCCTCGGCTAGCCAGTGCCTCAACAAAGTTCCCACCGGCGGTTAGCCGGTGGTTCCCCCTGCCGAGCCCTGCGTTCCTCCTGCTTGACCAAAACAGCCACCGGCTTAAGCCGGTGGTGCTTCTTGTTGCTGCGTCGAGACCAAGAAAACCACAAGGTCACCCCGACTCACGTTGGGTTCCCTTGTTTCACCCAACTGCCGAACTACAAGGACTACACCGAGACCACAAGGTCTCGGTTGTGGTCACACGCGGGACACCGAGAGCTTCGGCTCTCGCTTTGTGTGTGTCGGACGAACCAAACCAACCCAAAAACAATTCTTTTAATTAATCCATGATCATGTAACATGTTTAATTACTTGTTTTTAATCTTTAACCTAATCATGTGTTCTTGATTTAATGAACGAAATAAAAGAAAGGATCAAAAGGTTTACCGAATACGTTAAACAAATGAGAATCAATAACACGAACACTATACTTGTTTTTAATCACCCAAAATCAACAAACACCCCTTGGTGGTGGTGTTATAGTCGGCGGCCAAAGTAGAGGACAAAGGAGGATTAGGGTTTTATTTATATTAGAAAAAGTCTGTGGAAGGAAAACATGTTTTCCCTTTTTGTTTATTTGGTAAAAACAATATGGGCTTGGCCCTCCTTGTCTTGGTGTTCGCGGGTATGTGGGGCCCACAAGGTATACCCGAAGTTTTCCGTGTCTAATATTTTACATGTACATACGTTAGCGTTTTCGTGTTATTTTATAATTAATCGTTCATGTTATAATAATTTCTTGTAGATAATGATTTTTATCGTGTTATAAAAAATAAGTACGTACTTACATGTTCGTGATTTTACGTTCGTGATTTCATGTTCGTGATTATAATTATTATTGTTAATAATTATCATGTAATATCACGTACTTAATACTTATCGTACAATAACACGTACGTAACTTATTTAATTAATATTCGTGACACGTGTTCGTGCTATAAAAGGAAAGTTTTGATATGTACGTACGTTTAGTAAGTGTACTGTTCATGATAAAAGTATGCGGGTTTTACAATGTTTTTCCAACAATCTCCCCTTAAGGGATGTCACTCCAAAGTACAATGGGGTTACCCGAGTTACAATCAAATAAACCTAGCATATTATGTTTGTCTTGAGCCCGTAGTCTTCGTATTTCTTTTCTTTTTCTTTTTCTGGTAAATATGTTGATGTGATCTTTGATATCAATCTTGGGCATCTTGTGGATCCATTACTTGTGGTATTCGCCTCCTCTTGACTTCATGTCCCACACACTTATACCTTTATAATTCTTGAAAGCTATAGAGTTTGATACAGCGGAAGACTTAACTTTTAGGATTTCTTAAATTTGTTGAAGTATTAAGTGCATAAAGTATAAGCATGTATGGACGACTTCTTCTCGGACTCCGCAACGCCACCGTCTTTAAATGCTGCAACATAAGTAGACACGAACGAAATGGCTTTGACATTTCGTTCTAATTCGGTATCATTTTACCTCCGAACGGTGAAGACCGTTGGACGATATAAAATATCGTACCTGTGGTCGGTAGTTTCAATTAAGAACCTCCTTTACAAGATTTCGCGGGTAAACCCGTTCTCTTTACTCGACCGTCCAAAGATAACTGCGAACGTAAAGAGTGAATCATTTGGAAAAAAATATATGCATGATTAAAGCCGTCAATTCATATTCCGTGAACAAGTTTGATTCATTTAAGAATTGCACCATTGTTTCTTTCTAGTGTTGTTTGATGTTAACACTAGAAGGATTTCCACTCATCACCGTGAACACTAGCAAGTGTCACTCTGAATGTTTTGGCAAGATCACTAAGGTATTGCGTAGAGGTCTGGAATATGTTTGATTCAGTTACGAATTAAACCGTTGTTGCGTTACAGTTATCACAAGTTTGATTCATAAAGAATCACACATGTCACCTACCATGAGCTTTTGATGTTCTATGGATAAGGATTTCCATCTTCATTGTAAATACTTGCGTATTACTCGGATGTTCAAGAAAGACCATGAAGATTTTGCGTAGGACTCTTAATATCTTTCTTACTTTTCATAGAGTGTGAAGACGCAAGGAAATATGGAAGTGTATCCTAATGAGATATTTGATGATCTCAAATGGATCTACAGCCGATCGTTCATTTTGGATTTTTATTAATCGTAGGCTGAAGAGGAGTGCAACAATTTCAATAACAATTTATTCGGAGTGATTAAATCGATAGATAACATGTTGATCTCCGTTGATTAAAACAAATATGATACAAGGCTTTTGCCTAGTAAAAAGATTCTTTGTCGTATGTCTAATCGAATTGATCTGGTTTAACTATGCAACTCAGTCGTTCTTTGGTGGAACAAAAAGTTGTGTCGTTGTAGTAATTAAATGTGCAAGGACTTAAAAGTAAATATCAAGTAAAGTAAATCTACTCTAATTAAAAGTAAATGGTGCAAGTATTTAAAAGCGTGACTAAAATTAAAAGGTACTAAAAGTAAACGACGCAAACTTAAATCTATCTAAGGCAAACTTAAAACGCAACTAAAACTTAAACTAAGGCTAGGCTAAAATAAATCTAAGACAAATAATCTTAAAGTGCGACTAAGTAAAAAGGCGGGAAAAATAAAGCTTGAAAATTAAAAATTAAAAAATGAAATTAAAAGAACCTAAAAAATAGCTCATCCGGAATAAACCTTCGTTCGGAATAAACACTCATCCGGAACGTCGCCTTCGTTCGGAATGTTCTTCTTCACTCGGAATATTAACCAAAACCCTTGATCCGGAATAAATCCTTTATACGGAATATGTCACTTATCCGGAATAAAGTCTTGATTCGGAATAATTGTCTTGATCCGGAATGTTGCCTTCGTTCGGAATATCTCTTGATCTGGAATATTATATATTCCGAATGAAGGTATTGATCCGGAATAATAAATATTCCGAATGAATCTCCTTGATCTGGAATATTATTTGATTCGGAATGAGAGGTTGATCCGGAATATTCCCTTGATCCGGAATATTCTGTTGATCCGTAATGTCAAATATTCCGAATGAAAGTATTGATCCGGAATAATATATATTCCGAATGAAGGTATTGATCCGGAATAATAAATATTCCGAATGAATCTCCTTGATCCGGAATGTCCAATATTCCGGATGAACGACTTTGGTTCGGAACAATTGATATTCCGAATGAACAACTTGGCCAAACCTTGATCCGGAATGTTTTTTTGCACAAAATCCTTCACTCGGAATAACTGGGGACGAACAGTACCTGGGAAAACAGTAAAAGCGAAGAACACGGAGGACAAAATAGAACACGAATCTATTACAAACTAATCAAAATCAACCAGAAGATTAAATCAAACTACACAAATAACATCTACTAATCATAAACAAACAATCCAAAACAATAAATCTAACAAAACTAATCAAGATAATCAAAACCCACTTAATAAATTTAACAAAAACTCAAGAACATGAACATGAACAATAAACATAAAGATCAAAGATTAAAGAGAGGTAGAATGAGAGATAAGCAATAAAAATAAAGATTGACAAGAATTAAAAGGACACTTACTTGAAATTAAATGAATTTAAGGTGCAAGACAAGGTATTTAAATAGGACAAGAAATTAAATGGACATGTATTTAAATGTGCAAGGTAAATAAAATGAAAGAAATAGTGTGTCAAACTATCCAACAAAATGAAATGATTAATCCTAATGACTATTTATAAAGGAGGATTAAGGAGTGCTTAGGAAGCTTCCTCCCCTCCTTCATTTCTTCTTAATTGCATGATCAAGTCCTTAAGCTTCTTTAATCTTCTTAAATCCTCTTAATACTTGTACTTTGTCTAGGGATTTCTTTAAACTCGTCTTGAATTTTCTTCATAAATAAGACTCGAGTTCTTTAGCTTTTGATAAACTTCCGTCTTTTGACTTTTTCTTCGATAAATCTTCAGAATTGGTCTTGGACTTCCGTTCTTTATGCACTCTTGACTTCTTGACTTCATCTTTCGTCTTTTTCTTCGATAAAAGCCCGTGAATGCCCGTGTTTTCTCCACTTTTCACCTTTTCGTCCTAAATAACAACAAAAACACAAACCACGCATAATTCCGACATAAATGACATAAAATACACGTTTTGGTCCGGTTATTATTGTAATTAAGTGGTAAAAAGGATGGGTGTTTACACACCTATCAAATCCCCTACACTTGACCATTGCAATGTCCTCATGCAATGCATTAGTTACAAAGCACGTTTACATTTTTCATCATAATCATTCCACGTTGGCCTTTATTAAAGAGATAGAAAATTATAAACATTCAAAGTAAAGAAATCAAAAACATACCTTCGGGTTTTGGAAATGTTATGAATAATCATCATCCTCAAGTTTTCACTTTCTCCAACTCCAAGCTTAAAAACGAGATCATTGTTATTATAAGTTAGCAAACTAACACGAACTCATGTGGGACAATTATTCACTTAGACTCCCTTATTCCTATGTGTATCTCTTATATTTTATTGTTGTCTCGAATGATCACGAGGATGCATTGTTGACTTATTTCGATAGTTTATTAGGCCAAAAATAAAGTGAACGATTTGATCAATAGTTAGCTAAAGGACAAAATCTTTTAAAACTGCTTCTCGGGACCTCAAAAAGTTCATATCTTGGCATAACTCTCTTCGCGATTTGAGACCTTTCTCGGACCGATATTTGGCAGCGACTTCATACTTCAAACCTTGAGAGACGTTCATGAAATAGTGGTCTTCTCTTCATAATTGGAATTTCTTCACTTGAAGTTTTGAGAGATTCATACTTGGACCACGACTTCTTCATTTTTCTCCAATCTTTATTTTGGACTTTGATATACAACGATCCGCCTCCTTTTTGGACTTGGCTTTATTTATCCTCGTACCTTGTTAGGGCCTTTTTGGATAGACTTCTCCATGACTTTTGCGGAGTATTTGCTTTTCGTCGTGTGTCTCGATCCTTCATATTGATTTTCGATAAATGATTCTTCACATCACTTTGGATCTTTAGCAACAAAATATAGCCCTCATGCCTTGTTAGGACCTTTTTGGACTCGCCAATCTTTGCATCCCGCTTCAATAAGTTATGCCTTGGCTATGAACTCTAATCCATACTGAGCAACTTTTAAACGATCTTGGGCTAGAAGCTAAGTAACTTTTCAAATCGTACAACCTTATTTATTGCAGATAAATTTATTAGCAAGCGATGGGAGAATAGGCTTATAATTAACTCACATCAATTTACGAAAGAATACCAAACTTATAATTGACTCTATCATCTCTCGCTCTCCACAGTTTAAAATCTCAAGTAATGAGACTCATGGATGCTTAGCCTATTAAATCAAAGTTTTGGGTTTTCGAGTCGCCTATAGGATCTTGCAAATTCTTAGACTTTTTCAAGTTTTAGAAACCACATTTTAAAGTTCCCTTGATAAACGACTCTCTAGGATCAATTATAGGAACTTGCGAAAAGTTCTTGTTCTTAACCCGTGAGAGTTAAGACTTTCGCGTTTTATAGCTCCCTATATAAAAGCCTAGCAAAAATTGACTTAAACACGTTAAGGATACTAGCTAGAGTAAACTTAGATAAGTAAACTCGGGTTGAGTCAAAAGATTCACAACGTTTGAAAATTAAAACCATTTTATTAAAAATTTATTCTAGCAAGGAAAGAAAATAACTATACAAAGGGAAAAACTAATAGGCCAAAATAGATGAAAAATTTTGAAAAATGTCGAAAAAATTGGTTTTCCGGTTAAAATGAGGACAAATACAAGGAAAAGGCCACTTAACTTCGATAGAAGTCCCCCTACACTTAATATAAACATTGTCCTCAATGTTTAAGCATGTGGGAGTAAACTCCCCTACACTTAGGACATTGTGCACGTTGTTTAAATCTTGCTAAGGGAAAAGACAACTAACGAGATTCCTATCTTAATATTGAAAAATATAAAATAGTGAATCGAAAAGAGTTTAGGATAGAACCGGGAAAATGGAACACGGAATCACGGGTCGTCAAAAGTCATCAAGAGTGTGTCTTTGAAGCTCGAATCCTTGATTAGAAGAAGAAAGGAAATAACAAACACCAACGGGTCTCCCTACACTTAGGATAAAGAAAGCTAAAAGATAGATGCATGGGTTGCCTCCCAAGAAGCTCTTGATTTTTGTTGACCGAGTCGTGAGCCTGACTCGACCTTGATCATCATAGGAAGAAGCATGAAAGATACCCACCAGGATCAAAGACATAGTTTTCGTCCATCATATAGCACAAGCTTAAGGTGAACAAGGCAAGCCAAAGAAGAATAGGAAAGGTTCCCTTAAGCAGCGATGGAGCACGGTGGAAGCAAGTATGGTGAGGTGCAAGCATGTCTTCAATAGTTCCAAAGAGTTTTCCTTTTATTTCATCAGGTGGATACTGAGATGGCTCAAGAAGATCAATACCGGGGTCGAAAACCTTTTCCTTTAGGGGAAAATAGCACTCAGGCTCAGCAGAATTTGAAGATGATCCGCGAAGAAGATGCACAACCTCGTCCTCAGAAGGTGGACAAAGAGATGTTAACTCATACGTGCTGCAAATGGTGGTGTCGACCGGTTGCTTCTCCTTTGAAAGAATTTTCTTCAAATCCAAAGTAGGATCAAGACGATAATCTTCAAAGTCCAAAGGAGGTGCATCACTCTCATTAGGGAAGTAGGTATTGAGAAACGTAGAGAAGTCTTCCTCAAATGAGTAATCGTCTAAAGTATGATCAAGTGATGGCAGAGGATCTTCATCATGTGAAGAATCACTCGAAAGAGTATCGGCCTCATCAAAATCATCATAAATGGGCAGGTCGGGATACTCGGAAGTAAGATCATCATAATCATCCGAATCTGAGCTAGAATCATCATCATAAGCATCAAAGATCGGTGGAGAATCATAAATGGGTGAAGGTTCCAAATTGGAGAGAGAATCATCCACATCATCTTCAAAAAGTGGATTATCAATGCAAGAGTCGAATAGAGGATTGTTGTAGATGACAAAATCATCGAGCACATTAATCATATTCGCAGATTATCGTCCATAGGATTTGCTTTCCCATTTTGAAAACTTGTGCATCATTCCCGACTCTTAAGATTAACTCACCTTCGTCAACATCAACTAGAGCTCGTCCGGTTCTCAAGAATGACCGACCAAGTATTAAAGGAATACGAGGTTCCATTTCATAATCAACAACGACAAAATTGACCGGGAAAGTAAATGTGCCAACTTTACTGAACACGTCTGCGGCAATAGCAACGGGGTAAGCGAGAGTGCGATTTGCAAGCTCAAGAGTCATCCTTGTTGGAGTAAGGTCGGGTAATGATAGTGTTTTCCAAACACTCAAAGGCATAAGATTTATATTGGCCCCGAGATCAGCTAGAGCAGTAAATTCTTCCGTTTTGTTGAAAAGGCAAGGCAACACAAAACGACCGGGATCTCCAAGTTTTTCCGAAAGTTTTTCCGAAAGTTGGCGAGCTCAATCAACTTCTCCTTCTTGTTAAGCAATTCCTTGAATGCTTTGACAAATTTCGGCATGTGGACAAGTGCTTCGACAAGGCTAATGCTGAAATTCATTTGAGAGATCATCTTCAAAAAATTTGACATTTGACAGTCATCCTTGGTGAGCATTGTGGTCTTGCCTAGCCATGAAGGATAAGGGATATTGGGTTTGGGTGGTGAAGGTGCAGCAGTAGCAGGTAAAGGTTGAGATGTTGAAGGGTTCTTCTTGGGGACATCGTCATGACGAGGCGGAGACGGTAATGGTGTACTAATACTAGTTGTAGGAGGAGTAGGTATAAATGGTGATGGAGGAGGTGTAGATGATGGGGGTGGGATCGGTGGTCCTACGATGGTAACTCCACTACGGGTAGTAATAGCACTCACATTAGCTCGCGGATTGGTGACAGTGTTTGAAGGTAGAGAACTCGAAGTAGAAGGTTGAGTTGTGGGTAAGAAACTAGCTAGCATATTCCTTATATCATTCGTTTGAGTGCTGAAGGAGGATTGGATATTATCTCGAAGCTCGGATCTAATATCATTTCCTTGCTTGGTGATATCTCCTTTCAGATTGTTAATTTGGCTCTGCAGATTCTTGATTTGCTCACCTTCGGTTCTCATTTTGGCTTCAACATAGGGATTAATGGGTGGGGTTGTTGGGCGGGTGGGTGATAAGGATTAGAAGCTTTTGGTAGGATTTGGTTGCTTCTATTGTAGTTGTTGGCGGGGTTTTGGTATTGAGGATAAAAACCGGGTGAAAGGTAGTTGTTGGACCGGTAACTCAGCAAATTTCTATCCCCTTGAGGTCGAGCTTGGTAATTTTCCGGTGAATAATTACCATAAGCTGCATACACATTTTCCGGATTTCCTTGAGTAGAAGGAAAATCGGTGTATGAATGAGAACCGCCGCATGTTTCACAAGGATTAGCAACCGCTTTAACTTGTTGTTGTTGGTTTGAAGCGAGAAGCAAAATACTTTTGTTCATTTCAGTCATCATGCGGGTGAATTTGGTCATGTCGGGGATTGCTGAAGTAGAAGAAACATTGACTCTCGGGTTGTTCCTTGAAGAAGCGGAGGAATCCCAGTTTTGTGGTGAGTAGTCATGTTCTCAATAAGCTCTCTACACTCCTCGTGTCTCCTTTTCATAAATGTGCCACCGGCGGCTGCATTAATCGTATCACGATCACGAAAAGTCAAACCGTTGTAGAAAGTATAAATGAATGTGACTGGAAGCATGTTGTGGTTTGGACAACGATCAATCAAGAGATTATATCTTTCCCAAGCATCAAAGAGAGATTCATCGGGATCTTGCATGAAACCGCTGATTTGATTGCGAAGGCTCGTAACCATGGATGGTGGAAAGTAGCGCGACAAAAAGCGTTGAGTCATGTCATCCTAAGTATGAATGGAATTCTTTGGAAGACGATCAAACCATTTCTCGGCGTGATGTGATAAAGTATGTGGGAAGAGTTGTAGGCGAAGAACATCCATTAAGGCACCAGGCAACTTCATGCTTTGGGTGATTGTAATGAACTTGTCGAGGTGTTTGTTGGCATCATCATCAGGCATTCCTCTAAAAGGATTTGTTTGCACTTGCTGAATCATGTGGTGCTTCAATGAAAACTCCGGAGCCGTGATTTGCATCGGCGCAATCGGTCCTCCTCGTCCAAACATGGTAGGTTGACAAAGTTCTTCCATTGTCTGAAGATCGGGCTGTGGATGAACATTGTTGTTATTATTATTGAGGTGTGGTGGATTATTGTTGTTGATACCTGTCATACTTAAATCTTCTCGAGTCTCGGGCTCTTGATAAGTAGAAGATCTAGTACGCATACACCTACAAAGGCAAAAGAAAACAATATCAAACGCAAAGACAATATATATACACAATAAAAATAAAATCTTTTTGGATTTTTGAAATTTTTAATTTTTATGGATTTTTATCAATTTTTAATTTTTATGGTTTTTTGAATTTTTTAAGCAAGAAAATAACGCTCACAAGTGAACGGATCCCAAAAAGCAACGCGTCTCTCACATAAAACCGTTAATCTTTACGAAAAGATCCGACAGCGGCGCCATTTGATACAAGGCTTTTGCCTAGTAAAAGGATTCTTTGTCGTATGTCTAATCGAATTGATATGGTTTAACTATGCGACTCAGTCGTTCTTTGGTGGAACAAAAAGTAGTGTCGTTGTAGTAATTAAATGTGCAAGGACTTAAAAGTAAATGGCAAGTAAAGTAAATCTACTCTAATTAAAAGTAAATGGTGCAAGTATTTAAAAGCGTGACTAAAATTAAAAGGTACTAAAAGTAAATGACGCAAACTTAAATCTATCTAAGGCAAACTTAAAACGCAACTAAAACTTAAACTAAGGCTAGGCTAAAATAAATCTAAGACAAATAATCTTAAAGTGCGACTAAGTAAAAAGGCGGGAAAAATAAAGCTTGAAAATAAAAAATTAAAAACTGAAATTAAAAGAACCTGAAAAATAGCTCATCCGGAATAAACCTTCGTTCGGAATAAACACTCATCCGGAATGTCACCTTCGTTCGGAATGTTCTTCTTCACTCGGAATATTCACCAAAACCCTTGATCCGAATTAAATCCTTTATCCGGAATATGTCACTTATCCGGAATTAAGTCTTGATTCGGAATAATTGTCTTGATCCGGAATGTTGCCTTCGTTCGGAATATCTCTTGATCCGGAATATTATATATTCCGAATGAAGGTATTGATCCGGAATAATAAATATTCCGAATGAATCTCCTTGATCCGGAATATTATTTGATTCGGAATGAGAGGTTGATCCGGAATATTCCCTTGATCCGGAATATTCTGTTGATCCGCAATGTCAAATATTCCGAATGAAAGTATTGATCCGGAATAATATATATTCCGAATGAAGGTATTGATCCGGAATAATAAATATTCCGAATGAATCTCCTTGATCCGGAATGTCCAATATTCTGGATAAACGACTTTGGTTCGGAACAATTGATATTCCGAATGAACAACTTGGCCAAACCTTGATCCGGAATGGTTTTTTTCACAAAATCCTTCACTCGGAATAACTGGGGACGAACAGTACCTGGGAAAACAGTAAAAGCGAAGAACACGGAGGACAAAATAGAACACGAATCTAATCCAAACTAATCAAAATCAACCACAAGATTAAATCAAACTACACAAATAACATCTACTAATCATAAACAAACAATCCAAAACAATAAATCTAACAAAACTAATCAAGATAATCAAAACCCACTTAATAAATTTAACAAAAACTCAAGAACATGAACATAAACAATAAACATAAAGATCAAAGATTAAAGAAAGGTAGAATGAGAGATAAGCAATAAAAATAAAGATTGACAAGAATTAAAAGAACACTTACTTGAAATTAAATGAATTTAAGGTGCAAGACAAGGTATTTAAATAGGACAAGAAATTAAATGGACATGTATTTAAATGTGCAAGGTAAATAAAATGGAAGAAATAGTGTGTCAAACTATCCAACAAAATGAATTGATTAATCCTAATGACTATTTATAAGGGAGGATTAAGGAGTGCTTAGGAAGCTTCCTCCCCTCCTTCATTTCTTCTTAATTGCATGATCAAGTCCTTAAGCTTCTTTAATCTTCTTAAATCTTCTTAATACTTGGACTTTGTCTAGGGATTTCTTTAAACTCGTCTTGAATTTTCTTCATAAATAAGACTCGAGTTCTTTGGCTTTTGATAAACTTCCGTCTTTTGACTTTTTATTCGATAAATCTTCAGAATTGGTCTTGGACTTTCGTTCTTTATGCACTCTTGACTTCTTGACTTCATCTTTCGTCTTTTTCTTCGATAAAAGCCCGTGAATGCCCGTGTTTTCTCCACTTTTCACCTTTTCGTCCTAAATCACAACAAAAACACAAACCACGCATAATTCCGACATAAATGACATAAAATACATGTTTTGGTCCGGTTATTATTGTAATTAAGTGGTAAAAAGGATGGGTGTTTACACACCTATCAAAATACCTTTTGAGAGATATTTGAGTTACCTGGGATGGGTTATGCATTGCATCACTGGGTCCATGATGTCTATCTTCAGTATCGAGCATCGTTAAAAATGATCTCAATAGCATATGTGTTGACCCGGTTTCTACCTAAGTTGTAAGGAGGGCTTCTTTCTTTACACCCGTTATCTTTACAATTATTTTTAATTCTTCAACCCTGTCAATGCTTACCAATACGTCATAACTAGCACCTTGTTGTGATTGTTCCATTGATAACTTAAGTACTTGGTCGACACTCTGATACGTTCATAATCTTTCTCCATCTTTCCTAAGGAATACTATTTCTAGCTACAGAATGTCCTTGGGAAGATCCATCAAGTTCTGGAAGAATCATTGGACTTCACCTATCCTACCATCCTTATGTCACCTCAATCGTCATCGTCGTGAAATAGATTGGTTATGGGTATCGTCACCATGAAATCCATTTTGATATCCAAATCCATTTTGCTCCCCCTTAACATATGCCATGATATTCGAAAACATTTCGCATATGTTAGGATGAGCCATCACATTAAGTCAAACCATTTTTGATAAACCGTTTCTCATATTAAATCACATTTTCTCCCCCATATTAAAAATATTAACCCAACCGATATTTTTTATATCAATTGATTTAATGATGTTTAAATCAAAGTGCTTGAGAAGAAAAATGCATGTCCATTTTATCTCCATGATACTAATTTGTAATGATACCAACTTGTAAGAAATAAAAAAAATCAACGAGGTTTATAAGGAAAAGATCCTTAATGTTAATACTATGAAGATAATTTTTAATAAAGTTTCTCTCAAAATTTACCATTTAATTTTTATAGATAGTTACTAGTTATTACTTACTATATTATAAAGTTTCTAATAGCATCTTTATAGGAAAAGTGTAATTCCAGGTAATATAATGCATACGTGGAGTATGAATTTCAAATGTTTGGATAATTTTTTCACTTTAACCATAGATACATATATGAGATAGTATTCTTGATGTATTTAAAACTATTAATATTGGTACTTTATGTCAACAGATTATTTTGGGTATAATCTTGTTAAAGTCTCTATATCATGAGTAAAATATAATTGACAATAATCCGGATGGCATCATGTCTTAAGAAATATTGAGAAATCTTATTACTTGTTCTTACTTTTCTTTATAAGGGAAATCAAGGTTTTGAACATTCATAAGTTTAAATTTTACTTTCTTGTTAAAGAATAAAGATCAAATACATAATATATTACAAATGAGTTATACTACCAGATAATAAAATAACACTTACAAGAGATGTAATTAAAACACATAGATTGTATGGATAAAACTCAAATATATTTATTACATTTATTTATTTAAAAGATATGAAAAAGGAAAATTTAGAAATTCGCCTTGCTCTAACAATATCGTGTTTGATGACCTTTCTTGAAGGAATTCTGACATTTAGCTAGGCAAGATCCTTTGTGATGTAGTAGAAACTTTGCACAAAGAGGAAGCTTTCTAGCATAATTTTTGTTCCTAATGTTTTGGGAATTCTAAAGGAATTGGGATTTGGGTAATATAAGTAAGGAAAATAGGGATCATAGGAGAAATTTAAGGGATTAGGTTTCGTTTCAGCAGATTCTTCTACTTCTTCTCTTTACTAAGTTTACATTTAAGGGTGTTGGATTCTGGAACAATATTCTGCTTGATTACGTTATCCATTAATTTCTGAGAAGTATTGATGGCTTCTTCTAAACTTTGGGGTTTAGAGATAGTAATCATTTTCTTGAATCCTTGGGGAAATCCTTTAATAAACGCTTACATCCTTCTTTGGGAATTAGTGATAGGATATAATTCTACTAACTATTGAAATTTTCTCAAATAGGCATTGACATCATTTCCTTGTATCACTAGATAGCGAAATTCCTTTTACACTTTCTCGATTTCTATGGAGGGATAATATTGGGTCACTAAAAGGCTCTTAAAATCTAACCACTTCATCTTTTGAGCTTCTTTTATTCCAACGAGTTGAGAATAGTAATTCTACCATGATAATGCTTCAGTAGTTAAGCAACTAACAGCAATCTTCACTTTATAATCTTCAGCACAACTACTTTGGGAGAAAATTATGTCATTTGTTTCAATCCAATGAGTTATACTAATAACATCTTCGGTTCCTTGAAATTTATATAACTGACTAGTTATACAAAAATTTGTTGTCGTAGTATTCATCACTATCTTAAAAGTCGATATTTTCATAGCTGCAGCGATTCCATCATTAATTATTTGTTGAAGTCCTTCGGGAGTTAAGGTAGAAGATATTGATGTCCTTAAATGTGTCATTCAGAATTTAGAAGACAAAATGTTTTCGATGTTTAGATATACTTGTCCTTAAGCATTTGCCATATGTGTATACATACAGCGCTTTACGAGCATATTTATTTTTTCAAAAATTTATATATACTTCCTACTAGATTAGGGAATCAGATTATAGGGATACGTAACTATTAACTTGTCTTAAGATTCCTAAGTTTATTTATCCTTTATTTAGATCAATACTTTCTGTGATAATCTGTCAATTTATGGTTGATATTTTATTCTCAAATATTATTTAAAAAAATTATTTTAATGTTATATTATGAACTCACTTATTTTTGGGAAGAAATTTGGATTTACTTCTTCAAGTAGCATCGACTACGTCTAAACCAGAGGATTCTGTTGGGAATAAAATATAGCCAGTTCACTTGAGCGCTGACAAGAGTAAAACAAACGTTTGTAGGAAGAAAACAAACGCTGACAGATCAAGCGTTGACAAGAAGAAGTCAAGCGTTGATACATAAAAGACAAGCAATGATGGAAAGATTTAGTCTACGCGTATATTGTTTCTAGTTTGTTTCTAGTAAGATAAGTTCAACATTGTATTTTCTATAATTATCTTTACCTAGAATAGTTGATACCTAGACTCTTGTACAAGGCTTCTTATGTCTATAAAAGAAGACCTTTAGGTTATTGTTCAATATAAGTTTTCATACGTTAAACACTTTCATTGTAAGCAAGTTTGTTATCATTAATCAAGTGAAAGTTTGTTTACATCTTTGTGTGTTCTTGTTTAAGTGTTAATTCCACATAACACTTAGATTACTATATACATATACAAAGGTTTCTCTACGTGTATAACTTGATCTAATCTCGTATACATAAAGCTAAATCAATCTAAGTTTAGGATCAAAAAGTGGTATCAGAGATTGTTGAGAAACTTTTGAACTTAAAGAACACAAGAACCCTAAAATCACCGAAACCCTAATTTTCACAAAACCCTAAGTACATCATGTCAAATCAAGAAGTAACCTCCTCCTCCTCACCTTTACCAAACATCAAGATTCCCATGCTTGATGCAACCAACTTCGAGTTGTGGAAATTCAACTTTGAGCAATATCTAGGGATCTATGACTACACTCTCTGGGAGATAATTGAATATGGAAACACATTCAATAAAGCTGAAAAGGTTGCTGTTGCCATTGCTACAAGAACTGCTGTTGCTGGATGTCCAGAAGCAGATAAGAAAGAAAAACCTGGTGATGGTAGAGCTGTGTCTGCTGAAGACATAGCAAAGAGAAGGGTTGATATGAAAACCCCAAACATTCTGAAACTCTCTTTGGGACAAGAGAACCAGCATAAATACAGAGATTATGATTCTGCAAAAGACCTTTGGGCAGCTCTTGATGTTGCATATGGTGGCAATGATGATACTATGGAAGAGAAGAAGAAGCAACTCATGCATGAGTATGCTGTTTTCAAGGCTCAACCTAATGAGAAGCTTAGCAGTGTTAGAAGTAGACTGCTTGACATTACGAGCAAGCTGTCCTTCATGGGGACACAAGTTGGTGATGTTGACACTATTGCTACCTTTCTTAAAAGCCTTGGTGATGCGTGGAAGATTGAGGCAAGATCTATACTTGCCAATAACACTTACAAAAGTTCTACTTTTGATGATATCTACAACAAACTAAGGCTGTTGGAGAACGAAACTCTTTTGGAGCATGGAAGTAAGTCTACCAACAGTAACATGGCCTTCTTCTCACATAGTGAAGGTCAATTTAATCAGAAGGACTCTTACATGCATCCAGTTACTGGATCAACATGTGTCAACACTGGAACATGTCCTGTCAACGCCTCATATTCAGACACTGACACATACAAAAGTGACTCACCAAGAGTTAAACCTACTGGTTTAGATCTGGATACTGTATGTGCTTACATTGCTTCTTTGCCCAATGGTTCAGTGATTATATATGAGGACCTTGAGCAAATAAGTGATGAGCACTTGGAGGAGATGGATATTAAGTGGAACATGGCTCTTGCTAGTATAAGAGCAAACAGGTGGAATATAAGGTTTAAGAAGAAGATGACCTTTAATGCAAAGGACACTACTGGATTTGATAAATCCAAAGTTGAGTGCTACAATTGTCATCGTATGAGGCACTTCATGGGGGAATGCAGATCTCCAAGAAGATCTAATGCTGGCAAACCCTCAAGCCAAATTGTTAAGGCTCAGGATCCTAAGGCCATGGTTGCAGTGCAAGAAATTGATGGTATGGGATGGGACTGGAGCTATTTGGCTAAGGATGAGGAAGAGGATAAAGCTTTGGTTGCTGAGATAGAAGAAGAAGAGCATGTTCAATATGCTCTCATGGTACACTCCACCTCTTCATCAGATAATGAGGTATACGATGATGCTTTTTGTAGTAATGGTTGTAGGTTAAATACTGAGAAACTTAACAAAGAAGTATTAAGATTGTTAGATGATGTGAATACTGAGAGATGCAAACTGTCTAATTATCAAATTGCTCTCACTCAAACTGAGAAGAAAGTTTCTGAGTACAAGAAAATGGATTTTGACTTAAAAGATAAAATAAATATCTTAAAACATGAGTTAAATGCTAGTAATGATGTTAGGAACATCATGGAAAGGGTAAATGGTGAGTTATAGGCTAAGTTAGATGAGGCCATTAAGAATAAGGATAATGTTGGCCTTAAAATTCAGAGATTTGATAAGGCCACACAAACCCTAGGAGAATGTGTTAATAAACAAAGGGATCCTAAGGACATGACTTGGATTGGGATGAAAGACTATACTGTGGTTCCACCACCAGCTGGGGACTTCTATGGTGTCCAAAGAAATGACCTATCTTGGACTCGTCTACCAGAACTCCAAGAGGAGGAATTTATTCCTCCACCAAGAGTCATTACCCCAGTTGAAGAGTATTAACAAAAGTTGAATGACTTGAATGAATGGAAGAAAGCCAAACCTACCTTGTTTGTTAAGGGTGGCTTGTTATGTGAAAGTCCAAATGAGTCACCTCCTATTAAGGTAACAAACCCAATCACTGGTAAGACTGTTGACCTTGGCTCAAACACTGTTAGAAAACCTAGATCAAGTATGCAGAAATGTATAGGAATACTAGGTCACCTAAAAGCCAAGTTAGTAATGATGGAACATGCTTCTTCTCTTCTAGACCTAGGGTTGTGTCTAGAAAAGCCTGTTACACTTGTGGTAGCTTTTCACATTTATCATATAAGTGTGTCAACGCTTCCAAGGTCAACGCTGTTTGAAAGTCAAACGTTGTCAGACCCAAAACTTATGTGGAGCAAAGTCCACAAGTTGTTAGACCAGCCCTTTTCTTCACTAGAGGGTCTAACACTCATGGACAAAGACCATTTCAAAAGACAAATACTTGGTCTAATAGGCAATGGGTTGATGTAGCAAACCCTAGGTTCAACGCTGACAAGGGTAATTTCAGCGTTGACAAGACCAAATCCAACGCTGACAGAAACGTGACCAGACCTAAATATTTGTAACCACAGGGTAAGGGGTCTAAAGCTTCTTCAAGCTTGACATGGAGACCTAAGAAAGAACAAAACCCTAATGATAATAGGATTTCTATGACCTGCAATAGATTTAATTACATTTCAAAGGTCATTACAAAACCTATTGGGGTTAACTGTGTATTTCATCCAAAAAGGGTTGAACAAGGGGTTTTTATAAGAACTAAGTCTGTTCTTGTTAAACAACCAGATGAATCCAAGTCTTCTAAGGCTTGGGTTCCCAAAGAAAAATAACTTGTTTTCTTTATGTGCAGGGCATTCAAAAACAGGTCAATGATTATGGATATTGGGACAGTGGATGCTCCAGGCACATGACAGGGAAGGAAGATTATTTAACTAACTTCACTCCCATTAAGGATGGTGATAAGGTTTACTTTGGAGGCAGATATGGAACTATCACAGGCAAAGGAACTCTTCTCACCAAGAACTTGCGTTTTGAGAACGTATTTCTGGTAAAGTAACTTGATTACAATCTTTTTAGTTTATCACAAGTTTGTGATAACAAAAATAAAGTTTTGTTTACTGATACTAAATGCTTGGTGTTAAGAAAGGATTATAAAATCCCACATGAGAAATATATTGACTATAGAACACCTAGACATAAAGACATCTATAATGTGAATCTTAATAAGATTAGGATGAATAACAATATGTCATGTTTTTATGCTAAAGCTTCAGTAGATGAGAGTAATCTATGGAACAGGAGACTAGGGCACATAAACTTTAAGAATATAAACAGGCTTGTGAGACTTAGCTTGGTTGATGGTTTGCCTGAAAAGGCTTTCCACAATGACCACTCTTGTGTTGCATGCCTTAAAGGTAAGCAGCACAAGGTCTCATTTAAGTCTAAGCAGGTGCACTCTAGTTCTAAACCACTTCACTTGCTACATATGGACCTGTTTGGTCCAACAAATATAGAGAGTTTGAATGGTAAATCATATTGCTTTGTCATCACAGATGACTTTTCTAGGTTTACTTGGACTTTCTTTTTAGCTATGAAAAGTGACACTGCTAACACTTTAATTGACTTTATTACACACATAGAAAAGAAAACAGGTAATGAAGTTAAAATGCTTAGAAGTGACAATGGTGGTGAGTTTAGGAATAAGCTTTTGGATGATTTTTGTGCAAGGAAAGGGATTACTAGGCAGTTTAGTATTGCCAGAACCCTACAGCAAAATGGGGTTGCTGAGAGAAAGAATAGAACCCTAATTGAAGCAGCCAGAACTATGTTGGCTGATGCTCATTTCCCCATAGCTTTTTGGGCTGAGGCTGTGAATACAGCATGCTATGTTCAGAATAGAGCATTGGTCAAAAAGATACAGAACAAAACACCTTATGAGTTACTTTGGGGAAGGAAACCTAATATTGGTTTTCTTAAACCTTTTGGTTGTCATGTAGTTGTACTTGATACTAGTGATGCCTTAGGTAAATTTAGTGCAAAAGGTGATGAAGGCTATTTCATGGGTTATTCACTGCAGAGAAAGGGATATAGGGTTTACCTTAAGAAGGAAAAATGTATTCTTGAGAGAGTACATGTTAGGTTTTTAGAGAGTAAACCTAGTGATCCTGAAAGTGGTCCAAATTGGTTGTTTGACTTGGAACCTCTATCTAGGACTTTAAATTATATGCTGTCACAAATCCAGACATTGTGAAGGTAACTTCAAATGTTGTAGAAGAACAAGTTGTTGATGTTTCAGGTACACAGGTTAATGAAGAGGTTGGATCACAAGCAGACAAGTCATCTCCCATACAAGAGTATGTTACAATTCCCATATGAACAGATGCTTTTGCTGCTGCTGCTGCTGGAAAGGATAATGGTGGTCCCCAAGTACCACTAGTTAACAACATGCATGGTCCTTCAGGCGCTGACAAAGGCAAATCTAGCGTTGACAGGACAAATTCAGACGTTGATGGCTCAAACGTTGACAACAACATTTCTAGCGTTGATAACCCAAACGCTGACAGCCAAGGTTCAGGCGTTGACAACTCTTTTGAGCATCTTTTCTCTTCTAATTTTGAACAAGGTGAACCTTCCAATTTATATGAATAGGTTCATCCTAATATTGATGAAAGAAAGTCTGAAGAAGAAGATATTGGCAACTTGGATAATGAGATTGAAGACAACAAACTTTTTGAAGGAGGAGTTCTCACTTCTACTATGAAGAATCATCCCCCTTCTCAGATTATTGGGGATGTTATGACTCTGGTCCAGACTAGAAGATCTCATCAAAGTATTGTTGGATTTATTGCCAATATTCACAAGAAGGTTGATACCCCTCTTGTGCAAGCATGTTTGTTTGCCTGTTTTCTGTCACAACAGGAACCCAAGAAGATCTTTGATGCTCTCAAAGAACCAAGTTGGTTGGAAGCAATGCAGGATGAGCTTCACCAATTTGCAATTTAGGATGTTTGGGAGCTGGTTGATTGTCCCAGATATGTCAGACCTATTGGGACAAGATGGGTTCTAAGGAACAAGAGAGATGAAAGAGGTATTGTCGTCAGAAACAAGGCACGTTTAGTGGATCAGGGATATACACAAGAGGAA
This sequence comes from Glebionis coronaria, assembly GCA_025667525.1. Classification (NCBI taxonomy): domain Eukaryota; kingdom Viridiplantae; phylum Streptophyta; class Magnoliopsida; order Asterales; family Asteraceae; genus Glebionis; species Glebionis coronaria. The sequence continues at coordinate 178,039,988 of CM046880.1, read as the reverse complement.
GGGATAGACTATGAGGAGGTCTTTGCACCAGTTGCAAGGATTGAAGCTATTAGGATCTTTCTAGCCTATGCTTCCTGCATGGGCTTCACTGTCTATCAAATGGATGTGAAGAGTACCTTCCTCTATGGAACAATTGTTGAGGAGGTGTATGTAATGCAACCTCCTGGTTTTGAAGATCTAGAGAATCCAGACAAGGTGTATAGAGTCAAGAAGGCTATGTATTGACTTCATCAAGCCCCAAGAGCATGGTATGGCACATTATCCACTTATTTTGTGGACAATGGATTCAAGAGGGGCACCATAGACCAGACATTGTTTACAAAGAAGGCTGGTAAGGATGTTTTACTTGTTCAGGTCTATGTTGATGATATCATCTTTGGATCGACCAATCCAAAGATGAGTGAAGATTTCTCCAAGCTTATGACAGACAAATTCAAGATGAGTGCAATGGGAGAGATGAACTTCTTTCTAGGGTTACAAGTTCAGCAGAAAGAAGATGGTATCTTCATTTCCCAGGATAAGTATGTAGCAGAGATCTTGAAGAAGTTTGGCGTTTCTCCACATGAAAAGAGGGCTACTACTCCTATGGACAGAGAACACCCTTGGGGAATGATTGGAGATGGAAAGGATGTGGATGTCAGGCACTATAGATCAATGATTGGTTCATTGATGTATCTCACAACCTCCAGACCTGACATCATGTTTGCTGTGTGTGCATGTGCACGCCATCAAGTGAATCCTAAAGAATGTCACCTTTATTATCTCAAGAGAATCTTTAGGTACCTAAGATGTTATCCCAGTCTTGGCTTGTGGTACCCAAAGGATTCACCATTGGAGCTTATTGCATATTCAGACAGTGACTATGGAGGTGATAAGTTTGATAGAAAATCCACAACTAGTGGATGTTAGTTTCTTGGGACCAGGTTGATATCTTGGCAATGCAAGAAACAAACAGTGGTAGCCAATTCTACAACTGAAGCAGAGTACGTTGCTGCAGCTGCTTGTTGTGGACAAGTCTTATGGATTCAGAACCAGCTGTTGGATTATGGGTATAATTTTATACATACCAAGATATTTGTTGACAATAACAGCACTTTATGCATTATTAAGAATCTTTTACATCATTCTAAAACAAAACACATAGAAATTAGACACCATTTTATAAGAGATTGTTTTGAAAAGGGTTTAATACAACCAGATAGGGTTGACACAGAAGAAAATGTGTCAGATTTACTAACTAAACCTTTTGATGCTGGAAGGTTTCAATACTTGGTAACAAGTATTGGAATGATCAATCTCACATTATATGTGTTTTGGGGTCTTTTTGTAAAAGTATGTATAGGATAATGCATTGTTATTGGTCTTTTTGAGAGTTTAGATTTTCCACTATATTTTTCTAACACCGACAAAGGTTGCTTTAACGCTGATAAGTGTTATTGTGACGTTGTCAGCAATATATTGTCTAACTCTGACAAATGTTTCCTTAACGCTGACAAGTGTTATCGGGGCGTTGTCAGCAACAATGTTAGTTTTGTGGTTTTCAATCTAAATGTGCAGGTGGTGTTAGCATTATACCATTGGATACAGAGTTGCTTATGGATCCTTGGAAATAATTTGAGCATGTTTTTATTCATGAATGATGGTTGGAATTTTCTATTCCTATCTTGACATAAATATTTATTTTTTTATGTTCATGCATATTTTTGGCAACATATGTATCACAGTTTAAGGGGTGGTTTTAGGAACCTTTAGGACCTTTGGGGATCCTTATGATACTCTTATCACAATTCTAGATTGTGTCCACAGGTGAGTATGAGTTAGTTTTACTAAATCATGAGGCACTGTAGCATGCAAAGTTGATATACTATGCATGCTGCCAAGACATTTATGGCCTAGAATTGGTTGTGGTCTTTTGGGAGACTTGGGGATGATTTTATCATGGGTTTTACCTGGGAGTAACAAGGAATTTTATGAGATAACTTAGTTGTTAAGAGTTTTGGTTAGCAAGGGACACTAGAGGACTGATATGTCTATCTTGCATAAGCAAGTGTGCATAACTGGAAAGTGCTTGCCGCCCTATAATAATTATCAACTTATATGTTATCTTCTCTAGGATAAATTACTTTGTTAAGGTCATCTTTCATTTTTATAAATTTTTATTTTTGAACTCTGACAAGTATTTTTCCAAGCGTTGTTGTGACCAATTTAGACGCTGACATTGCTTTGGCATACGTTGACAAGAATATAGCCGTTGGGCGTTGATGGGTTATTTTTGACCGTTGACACTCAATGGGACCTACCCAGTTGTTATTTTTGACGAATTTTGGGGCCTTAATTTTGGGAGTAGATATCTTTTAAATAATGCATGAGATAAACATATTTCTTTTCAATATTTTCATGATTGTATTTTGAAAATAGTTGCCTAATTTTTGACCAATCACATGCATATTTCTCTCCTATATATGTGGCTCCTATTTTTCAATAGGGTACCTATCATTCTTGTCTAACAATATTTTCTCCTATACTTCATCTTTATCAATTATTCAAATAGCTTTCAACAATGGCACCAAAATTTAAACCAAGTGATTTGAAATCTGGATTCAGGAGTCAACACAACATGATAGCATATTTGGACGCTGATGATACTCTGTTTCCCCAATTCACACAGATGGTGGCGTATTTGAATGCATCCCCACTTAGGTATGCTCTTTCTCATGCTCCACTCTTTCCTGTCACACATATTAAGCAGTTTTGGAACAGTGTTAGTTCCTCAACAGTTAATAGAGTGACTACATTATCATCTATTGTTCATGGGCGCACATGGGTGGTTACTGAAGCCTTAGTTCGCCAGGATTTGCATCTTGATGATGCAGATGGTATAACCACCCTCCCTATTCATGAAATAGAACAAGGACTAAGGGCTTTGGGTTATCCTTTCCCTGATGAGGGAACTTTAAACAAATATCATAAACAGGAGTTTCCCCCAGTCTGGAAGTACCTAATACATGTCCTCTTGCAATGTTTGAGTCCCAAGTGTACTATACACAATGAGATTAATAGATCCATTGCTAGTGCTATTGTGTGCATTGCTACTGGGCAAAAGTTTAATTATTCAAAAATGATTTTTGAGGGCATGTGTAAAAATAAAGGGAATAAAATGACTTTAGCTTATCCCAGATTTTTACAAATGGTTTTTGATGTGCAAAATTACTGCACAAGGGATCATGATGATTTTTATGAGATCCCTGTGCAAATGAAAGCAATTTTTACAAAGATGAACTCACCTCCACATCGTGACTTACCCCTCACCCCATCTATGATTGCTGTCATTGAAGCAGCACAACCCCAACCAGACCCACAACCACAACTTGACCCGATACCTGAACCTTTACCTTCACCACAACACATGCAAATTGACCAAGAACCCTTCGATGCTGACACATTAACTGTTGGCGTTGACATGCCTAATCCAAAGGTTGAGACCAATCCTTCACAGACCCAAACACCCCTTAACCAACCCACATCCACCCAATCCACATCATCTTCTCCCCCAACACAATATAGGTTGCAAAAATGCCAAAGGACTACTGGAGTGTTCTCCTCTAGTGGTCCTAGCCATGTAGCAGAGAGAACCACCACCACAATTGTGGTTGGTGCTATGGATGAGGCTGGGACTATTGGTTCTGGCTTAGATGCTGGCCAAGACAGTCCTAACATCTTTAAGACCTCATCCATGCCCCATGAGTCTGAGTTGGGAGGTCAAATACCCATTTTAGAGGAGGTCAGATTGGAACCAATGACATTAATTGAATTGACGGCTGTCTGCATTAGCTTGCAAAAGCAAAATGCAGACTTGGTACAAATTGTCAGTACACAAGGCCTTGATCTCAAGCAATTGAGGGAGAGGATTGTCATTTTGGAGAATGCTAGTACCAGGCGTAGGATGGAGGAATCTTCCAAAGGGGAGGATGAGAAGATAAATGTGAGTGATAAGGGCTCACATGATGGTGAATCTTTGGTGTTGCTGAAGCCCTAACTAGTTTGAAGAAGAAACCAGGTTTTGTTAGATATTTGGTAACTCCTGCAAACTTAGACTTGTCTTTTACAGCTATGTTGGAGCAAATTACAAGAGGCGCTGAGACAGGTAATTTGGGCGTTGACAAGAAAAGTTTGAACGCTGACATGAGTAATTTGGGCGTTGACACAAGCAAATTGAGCGTTGACAGACCTGCAGATGAGGTTGATGTATTCTAGTCATCATCCATCATCAAAGAAGTTTCTTCACATGTATTACCATCTTCCTTACCCATAATTGATGTAACACCCCCAATTTTTTACACAATTCAATACAGCGGAAGACTCGTTGGTGTTACGGGATAGCACATTACTCACATCATAGACAACGCATGAAAATCGCGTCGTTTAATAATAAAAGCATTTCCATTCATAAATATCAAATTTACATAGGTCCCAAGTCATTGTATTTCATACAGGTTTTACAAAGTATTTGAATGGAAATAGTTATTTAAGTGCAGGCCATGAATTCTTGTTGTGCCCGAGAATTACCTTCAAGTACCTGAGATAAAACATGTTAAAAGAAAAGGTCAGCGAAAACGTCGAGTGAATTCATAGAGTTTTAATTAAATCCATCAATATAACATCGGTATAAATTTATTATCGAAAATCATTTTGTACAAATCTTTGTAATTGATGACGTATAGTCCCCAGCCGGGTCAGGAACCCGGCTCACGGGTACTACCCGTATCCGGCCCATCACAGATGGGTGGGATAATGTCATTCAGGCTTATGGGCTTGGATGAACAGTGACCGCACACATGTGTGCGGCCCACGGCCCGGTGCGGCTGACATATGGTTAGACAGAATCATATTCTGTCTAGGAATAGGTTTACCCCAAAAGGGAAGGATATTCGCTACTATAATTAGAAGATAACAATCATTCTAATTCTGATAGTTATCCTTTCCTTGGGGCCGAAGTATCAGTGGCAGCCCACTAGGGTTCCACTGCCTATAAAAGGAACCCCCAAGGGTTCCACAAAGGTATTACGTTCGATACTCTCAACTCACATAAACCCTAACCGATTACTTACTCTCACGCCGGAGTCTAATCGTGGGAAACATTCCCACGGTAAGCCTGACGCGTGCTGTTTAGTGTGCAGGATCCCAACCAAACGATTCACTTGGTGCAGGAGCCGGAGCCCAACCAACCCGAATTAAGCCTAATTCGGGTCTAGCAAGGATCACCCAACTTTTGCATCAACAAGTTGGCGCAATCCATGGGACCCATTACACTAAGCTAGAACAAAACCTCATTCTGAATTTCCAATGACGAAGGGGCATCAGCAAGCCAATCCCAGGAATACGAATCCTGGAAATCGGAAGTCCCAAGGGGAAGGGATACTCATCCCCAATCAATCACCTAGCCGCCTTGCAGGCGAACCTGGTAACCGTGGTAGCTTCCAGCCCTTGGGGGTGACGAGCACGATCTCCATGACACCCCCACCTACTTCAACCCTGGACAATCCGGACCTAGGGAGTGCGCCCAACCCTCCTAACAAGGAGCCGCACAGACCATCCGTATAGGAAGAGGCAGAGGTCCTACCACTCAGCGAGGAGGATCTTACTCGAGTTCTCACGCAGAACTTCTATAGGATCGTCCCGGGGATCGCGTCAAGGTTGAATCTGGGGAGGAACCTCCAATCCAGACTCAACTTTGGTGACACCGGACCAATCACCTCTTCCCAAAATCAGAGGAAAAGGAGAGCTCGGCCTCAGGAGCAGAGCATCTTTGAGGAAACCCCTCAACCCAGGAATGTGTTTGAGCGCCTAGGAGATCGCCTCATACAGGAACTAATGCAGTCTCGAGAAGGAGGAGATAAGTCTGATGGTTCACCCGAGCGGCCAGATCGAGAGTTGGCCAGAACCGCTCGTCGCGCGAGCGTGTGGGACAGGATGAACACTGGGAAGAAGGCTTCCGGTTCATCCCAAAAAAGTGGTCCCTACCCAAAGGATGGGGCACCACCACCGTCTCCAGACCCGTCAGGAGAAGACTCAGATGATCATCCGCCTAAGCGTCGCCGACCTAGGCGCACCCCTCCACCACCACCAAACAATGATGAGTATTATGGTGGCCCTTATTATCGAGATGCAGAAGTGGAGGATCTTTCGTGTCTATGGTGTGAACCATGGGATGACCCTAGGCTCACCCGGACATGGGCGGATCCCAGGGAAGACCCGTTCACCCTCCGCATACGGAACTATTCTGAGGACACCAAACGTCGCATGCCGACGTGTGTCAAGACCTATGATGGGACTGGTGATCCGGTTGATCACCTTAAAATATTTGATACGTAGGCTAAAATTGAGCGATGGCCCATGCCTATATGGTGCCAAATGTTCAATTCAACTTTGATCGGAAATGCCCGTGACTGGTTTGAGGCACTCCCTCCACAGAGCATTGATAGTTTCACGGAACTACGCACTGCGTTCGAGAACAATTATACTCAGAGGAAGAAGTATAATAGGGATCCGGTCTCATTGGCAACTGTCAAACAATGGCCGGGGGAGTCCACAGAAGCCTTCACTAAACGCTTCAATGATGAGTGCACGCGCACCAAAACAATGTCGGAGCTCCTGAAAATCTCTGACTACATGCACGCCATAACAGACAGGGAGTTGATCAGGCGCCTCAATGACAAGCGTCCAGAGAGATATGATGACCTCATGGAAAGGGTCAGAAATTTCATAGAAGGAGAAACAGTTGTTGCCGCGGCCTACCCATCCAGAGGATATGGGTACCGGTCAAATGACGAGTCTCGAAGACAGTCGGGCGGTTAAGGCAATCAGAACAATAGAAAGGGCTCAGACTATAAGAGCCAGAGCAAAGGAGGACGGCCGGACGATAAGTTCACCCCCCTAAAGATGTCCTACCGGGAGATCTTGCTGACGGAAGGGGCGAACTTTCCAAGGCCTCCCCCAATGACCACTCCACCGGAACGTCGGCAAGGAAATCGCTTCTGCGAGTTCCATAATGACAAAGGCCACGGTACGGAGGAATGTATCCAGCTCAAGAAGCATATTGAGTCACTGATCAAATCAGGTAAACTCAAGCACCTAGTTAAGGATTGGAAGGATGGAAAAGACAACAACAGGAAGTACGATAAGAAGGATCCCCAAAAGGACAAACCTTCGGTTTTGCCTTCAAAATCAGTGACTCAATAGGCCATAAACAGTAATAGGCCATAAAATAGCCAAAGTCATTTTATACAATTCCTTATCAAAAATTATAATATATGCTTTTGCCTTCAAAATCACTATACGAACCATTGTCGTTAAAAACATCATACAATACGTTTTATAACGTTGTAAGAATAAATAAAAATATGGTTATATAAAACCAAAACACGAACATAATATCAATAATAAGACCCTGTATTGCTAGTCAGGCAATTCGTTATAATTCAGTGCGTATAGCAGTATTTCGTTATTTTGATTATTACAAGCCGCATGACATTGTTACCTTACTATCACAACAACGGGTAGCTAACCCGATACTCAATTTGCCCATCTAAGTTAGCGTGTCGTCACAATAATCACGCTATGGAAATCTTCTCATACATAAATTCGCTTACCAATCAATGTGGCACGACGGGGATCAACCGTCAAGGCGCGAACTGGGGTGATCGTCCGCAAATAGTACTATTATATGCATAAGCGTCTACCAAATCCCGGTAGTTCACAATTCATGCTAATGGGACTTTTAGTGACATAACCTAACATTAATAATCCATTTCATTTCATCTATCGGGTCATTTAATCATTCATCGGGTCATACAATCATTCGGGTACAAATCAATAAACAAACAAACGGGACAAATGGTTTCCTATTTTATCAAAACTAACATTTATCTCCCTCGCGGGTTTATAAAATATTTCATAAAAACATTTGAAAGAGTGTGAGGCTATGAACTCACGTTGATGTGGGAAGGCGGTTATCGGCGATTCGGATGTACGATACGTGCTTCAATCACGGAAACCTAGACAAATAATACTCGTCTTAGACTCTTGTCCAATGACTTTATCAAAATAACAATTATGTATACATATGATGATTTTATATATATGATGATGATCAAGTGGGTTTATACATCTTTACTCATTCATTATAGTGTTTATGTGTTGGTAACTTTTATACTAGTTAAACTAGCTCAACTTGTTTAAATTTTGGAGGCCCATTAGGCCTATTACATTTCATTAGACCAATTATACTTTTATTATCAGTATTATACTTTACATTTTGGGCCCAAGTGGGTTAAGCCCAATAAGTAAATTTATAAGTGTTTTACTAACTAGTCGGGTTTATAGTCCAATAAGGCTACTTTGGCTCGTTAATGTCTATATGTTATAAAGCTCGGTTTTTATCGGTTTTCACTTGTTATATAAGCTTATACATCAGTATATGAGTTTATAAAAGTTTTCATTAGACGGGTCTGACCGTCTAAGTTTTATTTTATAAAAACGTTAATCTTTCGGTTTTAGTCGAAAAGACGTAAAACTTAGTATATAGTTTTTATAACTTATAAAACTTACCAAACTACCATTTTTATATAATGTCCATTTATTTATCGTTATGCATTTTTATATAAATGAAATATGTAAGTTAGTGGGTTTTAGTTCACATTTTATACTATATTAGTTTGAGTGCTTATATAATAATATTAAACATTAATTTCACAAAATCAGTCCTAAAAATCTAGTTTACTAAAATGATCATATCTTGAGTTCTACATGGAGATAGAACCCCGAATTGTTATCACAGAAACTACATGATATGTGCTTCATTTTATTCCTTTATAGCTACTGATGAATAAACCTCTAAGTATTTTACAATATTCGTCCAAAACAGTGTACTCAGATTTGCACTCTAAACTTGTTTTGATCATATCTCACTCATTTTTATGATTCCATTGCATGGCCAACTCTCACATGTGTACAAGTATACTAATTGTATATCAATTCATATTACCATTTTATCAGTTCATCATATGGTTATTTACTGTTTTTATACAGCCTACTAAATTAAGCAAGATTAACCACTTTTACATGTAGTTTTTCATCTTTTTGCCCATGTTTATCAACACTTGATCCCCGCACAACATTTTTATCATCATATATTCATCGTATACATATACAATAAGAAAGAAAAACATGATTACATAATCAAAATAACAATAGGATGGGAAGAACAATCTTTATACCACCAAGATGATGTAGGTTGTGATTAAGACATGGATTTTGTTGGAAGAACTTGTGGTAGATCAACACCAATCTTCATGGCCACCAATACTTGTAAACTTCATGTAGAAATCAGCCATTGGACATCATCAAATCACCTCCTTGGATGTTAGAATCACCTCCAATCTTCAAGGCTTCAAAGGTTCTTTACCATATGTGTAGATAACACATGGTTTGTGGTTAAAATTTGTCAAATGGTGGTGGTTTATGGGTGGTGGTGGTGGACGGCCAAGAGAGCCAAAGAGAGAGAGATATGTGTGGTTTTTGCATGTATCTAAATGTGAGAATGGTTTCAAATAGCTAGCTAGTGTTTTTGTGATGTTGGTCAAAGGAAGAGGACATGTGTCCTTCCTTTACATAATAAGTTGACACATTTGAGGTGTGTTGGCTTATGTTGGACGCCACACATAGTGGGGTGGGCAAGTGTAAAACTTGTCCCATCCCACTAATTTACGGGTACTCCTCGATTCTAGTTTCATCGATTTGCGTGCCCTCGGGACGTTTTACGAAAAACGTTTTTATAAATTATGAATCAACGACACAAAACGAATCTAATAAAAATTGTCTCATCAAAAACGGAGTTCAAAAACGTAAATACGTAATCCTAAGGTTTCCGGTTTAGTCGTAAAGGACGTTAAATTATAATCGTAATTCCTAATCTCTTCTCGTAAATTTGTGAGTTTATGAACCAATTCAAATTTAAAATTCCAAAATAATATTCATGGATAAATTTATTTTATGAAATGTCGGACTATCACCAAAGACAGTGTATGTAAACGTAAGCACGTAACGTAGAATCCTCCGGTTTAGACGTAGTCGATGCTACTTCATGACGTAAATCCAAATTTCTTCCCATAAATGAGAGAGTTCATAATATAACATTAAAATAATATTTTCAAATAATAATTGAGAATAAAATATCAACCATAAATTGATGGATTGTCACAGCATTTACCCCTAAACAAGATCTTTGTCCTCAAAGATCATCTTATCTTACTACTCGCTTCTTATAGACTTAAAGCCATGTGGGTATTTCCTCCACATTCGGTCTTTTCTCACAAGTGTAATTCATTACAATACGGGAGTTTCATCAAACATAACTACCGGAATAAGATCAGGCTTATTGTTGACTTATTTTCTCTATCCATGAGGTTCACGGGTTTTTGATGAATGCAACTTTTCGCCGATCTAAACTTTATCAAGAAGAATTCATATTTTCACTTGATAGATATTTATCAAGTTCGATTTACGAAACATAATTCACGCAGTACTTGAAGTTCTAGGGTAGATCCAACTTATATGCCTTTCAAACCAATCTTTTACATCATCTCAATGGTCCCATACAACGGGGACTTATATTTCATGATCCTTCAGATCATCAATTCATTTTTCCATGGTTAAAATTTTTGGCACAACTTCGCTACCCATCTGGCACTTCAAGATCTACATTTCATATTCACATAACCTCCTGCCCACTACCAGCAGTCAATAATCAGATCCTAATTTCAACAATCATTTCAGGTCTCGCGGGTCGAGTATTTTGTAAGGTTAGGTTCGCCATCGTAGGAAACCTTAAACCTAAAAGACATGTCGAACTCAAAATGGGCGTATGTCGGGTGTCTTCGTCCCAACTCCTGCTTACTGATACTCTAATATTTAGATCCTAACAAGATTCGATCTCGATTCTAATATGATAATTATCAATGATAATCTCTCCAAAGGAAAGCGATTTTACAGTTTATTACCAAAGGTCAATCATTCAAACATAGAAAAGCACTTATAGTATTTTGTATTGTTACTTTACCTCGTCCCTTCGATTGGGGTGGTACACAGTACTCTCATCAAGATTCGTTCTTAATGACTTTTCAGCAAATCTCTAGAAATTCGATGCGAAGCGAGGATCTTGATAGAGATGATCGATACAAGCACACCATGTTTACACAACTTCTTTAAATACAAAAGAGTCAATTTCTTCATCAAGAATCTATCATTAACAGGAATGATATTAGCAGATTTGGTCAGTTTGTCGACGATGACCCAAATCGAATCAAATTCAGATGATGACCTTTGCAATAGCTAGACGTTTACTAATGTATGATGCAATGTCTGCCTTCATAAATTGCATCAGTACAACTTCTTTAGATAAAGATACATTAAATCATAAATGTCATGAATAAAATACTTATACTTACAAGATTCCAACATAACTATATCTCATAATCCTCCATATTTAGGCAACCACAAGTGGCCTTTTATACATTTAACGCCATCGGCTCCTCAATTCTAATGGTTCATATTAGCCGCGAACCCCTTTTTATTATCTATATTATCCTTCTTACAAGCATTGTTTATTTTTATATTGTTCGGCAATTTATTTTGCACCTTCATTATTAAGGAACATGTCCTAATTGGTTCTTTATCTTTTCTACATAATGTGTCAGTAATTATATTCACCTTCCTCGATGAAATAAATATCATGACCGTATTTATTCAGAAATTATTCCTTCATATTTTCTAAGTATTAGTTCTATCTCAACTATTATTTTTATCAGTTTTGCTTGATCCGACGTTTTAAAGCGTCGATAATTATTACACGTAAATTAACAGTAATTATTAAGTTTTTATGAAACGTAAATGTTAAAAGTTTAAATTTCTTAGTTCGACCAATTATAATAAAATGTTCAAAAAAAATTTGAATTTAATTAACACGATTTTTGTTGATTTATCGAAAATAATTAATAAGATTCGTAAATGTTCGAAAAATCTTTGGGTATACTTTGGTCAAAATTTTCTTAGTTGAAAAACAAAAATTGTCATTTCAAATTTCAAGTCATGGTTTAAATGGTTTCCTCAATCCCTCTTAGGTTGTCTTGAGGTATACACAAACATTTACCCCTAAACAGGAGTTTAGTTAAATTATTTGTGTATAAGGGAATAATCCCTTAAAAATCCTTTGTTAAAACATTTGTCAAAACATATTTCCATTTTCTTTTTGGTAAAACCCAAAGCCTTAATGGTTCCAATTTTTGAAGAATCAATATATTCCTTTTTCTATTAATCACACGGTCAAATAATGTAAAGGATTAAGTCTTAAATCACATATTTGTTATATAAGGTACAAGTTTTCATTGTTCGGCCAATTCAGGACAGTTTATAAATAATTATTAACTCATTCTTATTCTTATAAAAAAACAGATGGCCCTTAATGATCACAAGCATGAATTTATCAAATTACAGCCCACACACGTGATTCACCAAATTTATGAATGTTACATGTGTATTAGTTAATCCAAACGACATCACGGGAAACTCATAATGTTCATTACGAGTTCTGGATGTAGTGATTGGAATAGATAATCTTTTTCGCAGATGCGAAGTTGATGATAACCATGCCATGGATCAAATCTTTAGAACATACGCTAGAACCTTGTAAATGATCGAACAAATCTATCATCTTGGGTAGTGGATATAGATTTTTAATCGTCAATTTACCTAGTTCATGGTAATTCAGCAAATATAAGGAATAATAACATCATAGCTCTTCATGATGACGAGCTTGGTAGAATAAAAGCTTTCATCGACAACTCTTTCAGTTGTACGGTAACACTTTCGATTTAGATGGTGTTGACGTACAATGCACATGCCACAAGTGCAGCACCGGGAATATAATCAATACCAATTTCAACTTGCCTTAATGGCGAAAGTCTAGGTAATTCACCAACAAATACCTCCTAAAATTTCAGATAACAGAAACATCTTTTTATAAATTCATATTAGGTTCTTTCTAGCTTACAAGATCTACGACTAGTTCATAACCATTCACGGTATAATTTCAAGTCAAAATGCAGGATATGGTCATCCATCAAGAATTATTTAGATCACTTTTGATAATCAACATCTTATCATTTAGGGGAATTCTTCTCGAGTTCCCATCAATTAAGACAATGTCGTCATGTCATAATCAATCAATCTATTCTACTGGCACTATCAACTTTCTAGTTTCATTATCGTTGATAAGATGTGAACTTCTTAAATGACTAATAATAACTCATAATCCTTCACAATTTAAGGATATCTGGAGACATAACTAACCTTAAAAGAGTAAGGTCAATGCATAATCTACGCGAGAGAATTTCAAATCAGATACTGACGAAAACATTTAATGAATATGAATATATCCCATGTTTTCATAATTTGAGTACGCATTCAAAAGCTCCTCGGATCGTAACCCAGGTAATTCTAATCAAAAGAAATGATAGGAACGTCGATACATCCAATCGGGTATCAACACTCGGAAGTTAGATACTTTTCCAAAGAATCTCACTACGAGAGAATTGGACAAGAATGTAATATCAATTGTCAAATAAGACAAGTTCCACAGATGAGTAAATTCGACTCAGAAAAATAAATGGTACGGGCACATATGTAGGTGTCCCTAACAATATGTCCCTAATTTGCACTTCTTGCAGATCTCATAAAATTTAATCTTTCACAATCTCCAAACAAAATTTAGTGTTTATTAATAATTTCATGATGACTACTAATCAGTCTTGCATGGTCATTTCCAAATTGTATGTAGGCGCGCAACTATATACAATTTCAAGATTAACGATGCAATACTCAGTTCGTCAAAATTTTATCATCATGTTTATAATAAAAACATTTCCAATCTTAATTCTTAAATAAGAATCAAAAATAAATTTACAAAGATGTTCTTTGTTATGGAAACAATTAAGTTTTCCAAGGTGTTTCATAAACAACTTCATTTCGATAACAATTACTTATAAATCTCACTTTGAATAATCCTTTTAGTGATGAAAATTCAATTTCTCAAAGGATAATGTTTTAACTTTATAAAAACAATGAGTGATCTGCAAAAGAGTGATGAAAAGTTGTTCACCAAGAACTAACTACAATATAATAGGAAATGCGCTTAGCCAAATAATCATGAGGTTCATGACCTCGATGGAACTCAAAAAGAATAATCCACAACGTAACTCAATTCGATATGAGTACTTGTTCAATGGTTGCATCACTAATGCGAGCATTAGGATGAAGCAATAAAAGATAGATAACATCGATACATGTAGAATTTAGCAATCAAAGGTAGTCTTTTCATTATTCACAAACAAGTCTAAACTATACCGTAACACATTACGTGTCACTATGTCATACAATTCCAAGAACTCATCCTACCAACTGATGTCTCAGTTAAGTTAGGGATTATTTTTAAAAGATACCACAATGAATACTAGTCTACAAGAATCATTAGGTGTTCCACATGTCCCGGAAGATCCATCGGTCCCAATTCAGAAGAAGATTTCTTCAATTTATTTCTTGGACACTGGGCATCCTCGTTAGTGGACAATGGCCTAGGAACGTCCCTTAACACGAACCAAAAATCATTTAAAACCTTATAATTCAATCATAAAACTTAACGGCTTCCTTTTAACAGTCTCATATTCCTTACAAGTTAAATTTTACTTTTATTCAAATTTTAACCAACTTATACTCAATTCGATATCCTACCTCATTTTCCAATATTTCAACTTTATTTATAAACTTTAAAAGGGCCATAGAAGCTCGATATGAACAACGCTTAATTTCCAATCCTATAGCTCTTACAACAATAACTATCAAAGGAGTCACTAGTATGAAATGACTCGCACATTCAATTAGACTTCTCGGAAAGGTACTAGTGGCATGAGGCTTTTGGGTAATGGTTCCATTGACAGCCTCAAGTGCAACATTCACCCTCTCGATTCTTAAATTTAAGAATTGGGTGACAACGAATCAGATGACATCTTTCCAGGTGGTAATGTTTTGTCAAACTCCAATCTATAAGGAAAGATCGTCATGACATCGATATAAGATTTAATCTTGCCAATTCTTCTTCAATATCACAATAAACTAATATCTACATTTCTACGAATACCAAATATTTTTTTGGGATCATAGATATCCACAACTTGGTTTAGATCTAGAATAGCTAGAATTCTTACGAGAATACCTTCGATTAATTTACTAGGGGATTTAGGGTTTCTTGTGACAATCTACGTCGTATAAATACCTCGTATAAATATCAAAATAATCATCAAACAATCATGTAATAAAATTACATCATATATATATATATATATATAATCCAAGTTATATATATATATATTAAAATAACACTTCTCAGTCTGGCCTTGTCGGTAACTCGGGAATTCTTCGGCACCGTTATAGTCAAAAGATTTTTAGACATTTTTAGAAAAATGTTTATAGTTAAAAGATTTTGAAATGTTTTATTCAAAACCTTGGTTTTAAAAATCTTTCATTCTCTATAACGAGAGCTCTGATGCCAAACTGTAACACCCCCAAATTTTTACACAATTCAATACAGCGGAAGACTCGTTGGTGTTACGGGATAGCACATTACTCACATCATAGACAACGCATGAAAATCGCGTCGTTTAATAATAAAAGCATTTCCATTCATAAATATCAAATTTACATAGGTCCCAAGTCATTTTATTTCATACAGGTTTTACAAAGTATTTGAATGGAAATAGTTATTTAAGTGCGGGCCATGAATTCTTGTTGTCTTCCCGAGAATTACCTTCAAGTACCTGAGATAAAACATGTTAAAAGAAAAGGTCAGCGAAAACGCCGAGTGAATTCATAGAGTTTTAATTAAATCCATCAATATAACATCGGTATAAAATTATTACCGAAAATCATTTTTTACAAATCTTTGTAATAGGCCATAAAATAGCCAAAGTCATTTTATACAATTCCTTATCAAAAATTATAATATAGGCTTTTGCCTTCAAAATCACTATACGAACCATTGTCGTTAAAAACATCATACAATACGTTTTATAACGTTGTATAGAATAAATAAAAACCGTTATATGAATATGGTTATATAAAACCAAAACACGAACATAATATCAATAATAAGACCCTGTATTGCTAGTCAGGCAATTCGTTGTAATTCAGTGCGTATAGCAGTATTTCGTTATTTGGATTATTACAAGCCGCATGACATTGTTACCTTACTATCACAACAACGGGTAGCTAACCCGATACTCAATTTACCCATCTAAGTTAGCGTGTCGTCACAATAATCACGCTATGGAAATCTTCTCATACATAAATTCGCTTACCAATCAATGTGGCACGACGGGGATCAACCGTCAAGGCACGAACTGGGGTGATCGTCCCCAAATAGTACTATTATATGCATAAGCGTCTACCAAATCCCGGTAGTTCACAATTCATGCTAATGGGACTTTTAGTGACATAACCTAACTTTAATAATCCATTTCATTTCATCTATCGGGTCATTTAATCATTCATCGGGTCATACAATCATTCGGGTCCAAATCAATAAACAAACAATCAGGACAAATGGTTTCCTATTTTATCAAAACTAACATTTATCTCCCTCGCGGGTTTATAAAATATTTCATAAAAAAATTTAAAAGAGTGCGAGGCTATGAACTCACGTTGATGTGGGAAGGCGGTTATCAACGATTCGGATGTACGGTACGTGCTTCAATCATGGAAACCTAGACAAATAATACCCGTCTTAGACTCTTGTCCAATGACTTTATCAAAATAACAATTATGTATACATATGATGATTTTATATATATGATTAAGATCAAGTGGGTTTATACATCTTTAGTCATTCATTATAGTCTTTATGTGTTGGTAACTTTTTATACTAGTTACACTAGCTCAACTTGTTTACATTTTGGAGGCCCATTAGGCCCATTACATTTCATTAGCCCAATTATACTTTTATTATCAGTATTATACTTTACATTTTGGGCCCAAGTGGGTTAAGCCTAATAAATAAATTTATAAGTGTTTTACTAACTAGTCGGGTTTATAGTCAAATAAGGCTACTTTGGCTCGTTAACGTCTATATGTTATAAAGCTCGGTTTTTATCGGTTTTCACTTGTTATATAAGCTTATACATCAGTATATGAGTTTATAAAAGTTTTCATTAGACGGGTCCGACCGTCTAAGTTTTATTTTATAAAAACATTAATCTTTCGGTTTTAGCCGAAAAGACGTAAAACTTAGTATATAGTTTTTATAATTTATAAAACTTACCAAAATACCATTTTTATATAATGTCCATTTATTTATCCCTATGCATTTTTATATAAATGAAATATATAAGTTAGTGGGTTTTAATTCACATTTTATACTATATTAGTTTGAGTGCTTATATAATAATATTAAACATTAATTTCACAAAATCAGTCCTAAAAATCTAGTTTACTAAAATGATCATATCTAGAGTTCAACATGGAGATAGAACCCCAAATGTTTATCACAGAAACTAAATGATATGTGCTTCATTTTATTCCTTTATAGCTACTGATGAATCAACCTCTAAGTATTTTATAAAATTCGTCCAAAACAGTGTACTCAGATTTGTACTCTAAACTTGTTTTGATCATATCTCACTCATTTTTATGATTCCATTGCATGGCCAACTCTCACATGTGTACAAGTCTCAATACTCACTGTATATCAATTCATCTATACCATTTTATCAGTTCATCATATGGTTATTTATTGTTTTTATACAGCCTACTAAATTAAGCAAGATTAACCACTTTTACATATAGTTTTTTTATCTTTTTACCCATGTTTATCAACACTTTATCCCCACACAACATTTTTATCATCATATATTCATCATATACATATACAATAAGAAAGAAAATACATTATTACATAATCAAAATAACAAGAGGATGGGAAGAACAATCTTTATACCACCAAGATGATGTAGGTTGTGATTAAGACATGGATTTTGATGGAAGAACTTGTGATAGATCAACACCAATCTTCATGGCCACCACTACTTGTAAACTTCATGTATAAATCATCCCTTGGACATCATCAAATCACCTCCTTGGATGTTAGAGTCACCTCCAATCTTCAAGGCTTCAAAGGTTCTTCACCATATGTGTAGATAACACATCGTTTGTGGTTAAAATTTATCAAATGGTGGTGGTTTATGGGTGGTGGTGGTGGACGGCCAAGAGAGCCAAAGAGAGAGAGATATGTGTGGTTTTTGCATGTATCTAAATGTGAGAATGGTTTCAAATATCTAGCTCGTGGTTTTTGTGATGTTGGTCAAAGGAAGAGGACATGTGTCCTTCCTTTACATAATAAGTTGACACCTTTGAGGTGTGTTGGCTTATGTTGGATGCCACACATAGTGGGGTGGGCAAGTGTAAAACTTGTCCCATCCAACTAATTTACGGGTACTCCTCGATTCTAGTTTCCTCGATTTGCGTGCCCTCGGGTCGTTTTAAAAAAAACGTTTTTATAAATTATGAATCAACGGCACAAAACGAATCTAATAAAAATTGTCTCATAAAAAATGGAGTTCAAAAACGTAAATACGTAATCCTAAGGTTTCCGGTTTAGTCGTAAAGGACGTTAAATTATAATCGTAAGTCCTAATCTCTTCTTGTAAATTTCTGAGTTTATGAACCAACACAAATTTAAAATTCCAAAATAATATTCACGGATAAATTTATTTTCTGAAATGTCGGACTGTGACCAAAGACGGTGTATGTAAACGTAAGCACGTAACGTAGAATCCTCCGGTTTCGACGTAGTCGATGCTACTTCATGACGTAAATCCAAATTTCTTCCAATAAATGAGTGAGTTCATAATATAACATTAAAATAATATTTTCAAATAATAATTGAGAATAAAATATCAACCATAAATTGACGGATTGTCACAACTGATCCATTAGATAAGGGTAAGGGAATCATGGTAGAAGTAGATGTTCCAAAGGATGCAACACAGGTTGAATTTGATAGAAGGTTGGCTGCAAAAATTGTGGAACAAGAAAGAAAGAAGGTTGGTTAATCACCTTTTGTTGTCACTTCAGAAGAACAAGAAGGAACTGATGAAGCTAGTTCAGACTCAAGTGTGATTATTATAAAACAACCAGAAAGACTTGAGTATGGGGATGAATTGGCAAAAGAGAAGTTGAATGAGTTGAAATTGCAAGTAGATTTTGACATGCCAGAAGTTGTTCAGATGTACCATGCTTGGGAAGATAGGTGTATGGAGAATCCACATTCGACTATTTCAGACCAGATATGGGGTTTGGAATTTCTTCTAAGAGTACAAAAAGACTGCAAGGTAATTCTGAAACACAGAGCTAGCAATATTCTCTCAATGTTGAAAAGGGATAGAAGGGAGTTGTACTACATGCTATTTAGATGTCATGGAACATGATGGACTTATAAGAAATTGCTTGGATTGACATTTGAAGAGTTGGAGTTTAAGGGTTATCCCATTTGGGCAAGAGTGAAGGAAGAAAACACTCTAAGACTTCTTTCTGATGAAAGGAAAGAAGAACTTGCAGAAGAGTTGGAGCTTAAGAAGGCAATGATTGTTCCCAGACATTTGAAGAAGGGAGTTCCTCTTGAGTTTCCTAAAGATATGGATCCATTGTATCCTAGTGAAGCTGTTATAAGAAGGAGCATCAAGCTCTCACCATTGGAAGCTTCAGATATGGTGCAAGTGTTACCTCTTGATTCCAGAAACCCTATTATAAGCTATGAAGAAGATGAATGTGGGTTTTGGAAGATTGGCAGGTATGGGAAAGAGGTTCACACTTTTACCACTCTTATATCTTTGTTTGCAAGTTTTGATAGAGAAGACTTGGTAGACCTTTGGAGGTTGTTAGAAGCCAAGTATGAGACTGAAGCTCCTACTTCAGTCAATGCAATAATACTATGGTCAACATTCAAGAGAATGTGTGGACCAATAGATGAAGATCCTTCTGTTTGGAAGGATCTTGAAGATGACCTCAGTGGTCTTTAATGGCGTTTGTATTCAGCTGCTGGTGTATATTACTTGAGTTCTACAAAGTTTGCTGAGTATCTTCTTGTAGATGCTCAGCATTCCATGTCCAAGGAAGTCTTGGAGAAGATGAAGACAACACAGCTTGAAATTGATTATTCAAGTGACGTGGCCAAAGATTTGATCAGACATATTTATTACCAATATGATAAGTGTTGTAAGATTCCTCCTAGTTGTTAATGTTTATTCAGAAACTTGATTACTAGAGTAGATATCAAGTTTAGGGAAGGATTGTTGGGAATAAAATATAGCCAGTTCACTTGAGCGCTGACAAGAGTAAAACAAGCGTTGATAGGTAGAAAACAAACGCTGACAGATCAAGCGTTGACAAGAAGAAGTCAAGGGTTGATACATTGAAGACAAGCATTGATGGAAAGATTTAGTCTACGCATATATTGTTTCTATTTTGTTTCTAGTAAAGATAATTTCAACATTGTATTTTCTATAATTATCTTTACCTAGAATAGTTGATACGTAGACTGTACAAGGCTTCTTATGTCTATAAAAGAAGACCGTTAGGTTATTGTTCAATATAAGTTTTCATACGTTAAACACTTTCATTGTAAGCAAGTTTGTTATCATTAATCAAGTGAAAGTTTGTTTACATCTTTGTGTGTTCTTGTTTAAGTGTTAATTCCGCATAACACTTAGATTACTATATACATATACAAAGGTTTCTCTACGTGTATAACTTGATCTAATCTCGTATACATAAAGCTAAATCAATCTAAGTTTGGGATCAACAGATTCTACGTTACGTGCTTACGTTTACATACACCATTTTGGTGACAGTCCGACATTTCAGAAAATAAATTTATCCGTGAATATTATTTTGGAATTTTTAAATTTGTGTTGGTTCATAAACTCACAAATTTACGAGAAGAGATTAGGACTTACGATTATAATTTAACGTCCTTTACGACTAAAACGGAAACCTTAGGATTACGTATTTACGTTTTCGAACTCCGTTTTTGATGAGACAATTTTTATTAGATTCGTTTTGTGCCGTTGATTCATAATTTATAAAAATATTTTTCGTAAAACGACCCGAGAGCACGAAAATCGAGGAAACTAGAATCGAGGAATACCCGTAAATTAGTGGGATGAGACAAAACAAGTTTTACCCCACCCCACTAATATGGGACGGCAACAACTAAGAAACAACACCCTTAGGTGTCAACTTGTAAACAACAAGTAGTACACATGTTTACTAAGCTTAACTTGTAAGCTTTCAAATACGACAAAACCACCAAACCTAAAACAACTAACTCATTTCTTACATGCAACACACACATCTCTCTCTCTCTCTAGCCATTTTGGCCGTCGACTATAGCCACCACAACACCATCATCATACAATTTTAACCATAAACTATTGTTATAACTTACATATGTTAATCTCCTTCAAAAGAGATGGAGATTGGTGCAAGTTTTAACATCTAAAAAGGAGTTTTCAAGTGAAGTAAGGGCTGATTTCTACATGAAGTTTACAAGTATTGGTGGCCATGAAGATTGGTGATTGATATACCACAAGTTCTTCCATCAAAATTCATGCCTTAATCACAACCTACATCATCTTGGTGGTATAAAGATTGTTCTTCCCATCCTCTTGTTATTTTGATTATGTAATCATGTATTTTCTTTCTTATTGTATATGTATATGTTGAATATATGATGATAAAAATGTTGTGTGGGGATCAAGTGTTGATAAATATGATTAAAAAGATGAAAAACTATAAGAAACAAGGATAAAATCTTGCTTAAATTGTTGGCTGTATAAAAACAGTAAGTAACCAAGTTATGAACTGATAAAATTGCATGGTGGAATCCATTTACAGTAAGTGTTAGATGTCATACACATGTGAGATTTGGCCATGCAATTGAATCATCAAAATGAGTGAGATATGATCAAAACAAGATTAGTGTACCAATCTGAATAGTCTATTTTGTAGGGACTGTTAAGGAAAGTTAGACACGGAATGAACAGTGGCTATAACTAACTTATTTTTAGCACATAATATGAAGTTTATGCCTTCCAAAAATTAGCTTCTATCTCCTTATAGAACTCAAGATATGATAAAAATGGTGAAGATGAAACTAAAAATCAGATTTTGAAGAATTAATGTTTAATAGTATTATATAAGCACTCAAACTAATATAGTATAAAATGTGAATTAAAATCCGCTAACTTATATATTACATTTATATAAATATGTATAAGGATAAATAAATGGAAATTTTATAAAAATGGTAGTTTGGTAAGTATTATAAGTTATAAAAACTATAAACATGATTTTTACGACTTTTTTGGCTAAAACCGAAAGATTAACGTTTTTGTAAAATAAAACTTAGACGGTCGGACCCGTCTAATGTAAACTTTTATAAAATCACATACTGATATATAGACTTATATAAAAAGTAAAAACCGATAAAACCCGAGCTTTACAACATATAGACATTAACGGGCCAAAGTAGCCTTATTGGACTATAAACCCGACTAGTTAGTAAAACACTTATAAACTTATTTATTGGCTTAACCCACTTGGGCCCAACATGAAAAGTATAATGCTGATAATAAAGGTGTAAAATGGAATAATATAAGTATTGGGCTTGTAATAGGCTTATTGGGCCTAAAACATGTAAATAAGTAAAACTAGTGTAACTAGTATAAAAGTTACCAACACATAAACACTATAATGAATGAGTAAAGATGTATAAACCCACTTGATCATCATCATATGTATAATGTCATCATATATATACATAATTGTTATTTTGATAAAGTCATCGGATAAAAGTCTAAGACGAGTATTATTTGTCTAGGTTTCCGTGATTGAAGCACGTACCGTACATCCAAATCGCCAGTACCGCCTTCCCACATCAATGTGAGTTCATAACCACACACTCTTTTAAATGTTTTTATGAAATGTTTTATAAACCCACGAGGGAGATAACATGTTAGTTTCACTAAAATAGGACACCATTTGTCCCGATTGTCTGTTTATTGATTTGGACCCGAATGATTGTATGACCCGATGAATGATTAAATGACCCGATAGATGAAATGAAATGGATTATTAAAG
Organism: Glebionis coronaria; assembly: GCA_025667525.1. Classification (NCBI taxonomy): domain Eukaryota; kingdom Viridiplantae; phylum Streptophyta; class Magnoliopsida; order Asterales; family Asteraceae; genus Glebionis; species Glebionis coronaria. The sequence continues at coordinate 178,016,690 of CM046880.1, read as the reverse complement.
TTAGGTTTTGTCACTAAAAGTACCATTAGCATGAATTATGAACTACCGGGATTTGGTAGACGCTTATGCATATAATAGTACTATTTGGGACGATCACCCCAGTTCGCGCCTTGACGGTTGATCCCCGTCGTGCCACATTTATTGGTAAGCGAATTTATGTATGAGAAGATTTAGACAAGCGTGATTATTGTGACGACACACTAATTTAGATGGGAAAATGAGTTTCGGGTTAGCTACCCGTTGTTTGTTGTAGTAAGGTAACAATGTCATGCGGCTTATAATAATCCAATTAATGAAATACTGCTATACGCACCGAATTACGATATATTGCCTGACTAGCAATATGGGGTCTTATTATTGATTTTATGTTCGTGTTTTGGTTTTACATAACCATATACATATAACGGTTTTTATTTAACTTTATACAACGTTATAAAACGTATTGTATGATGTTTTTAACGACAATGGTTCGTATAATGATTTTGAAGGTGAAAGCCTATATTATGATTTTTGATAAAGATTTGTATAAAATGAATTTGTCTATTTTATGGCCTATTACAAAGATTTGTACAAAATGATTTTCGGTAATAATTTATACCGATGTTATATTGATGGATTTTATTAAACTCTATGAATTCACTCGGCGTTTTCGCTGACCTTTTCTTTTAACATGTTTTATCTCAGGTACTTGAAGGTAATTCTCAGGAAGACGACAAGAATTCATGGCCACCACTCAAATAACAATTTCCATTCAAATGCTTTGTAAAATTTGTATGAAATAATATGACTTGGGACCTATGTAAATCTGATATTTATGAATGGAAATGCGTTATTATTAAACGACGCAATTTTTAAGCGTTGTCTATGATGTGAGTAATGTGCTATCCCGTAACACCAACGAGTCTTCCGCTGTATTAAATTGTGTGAATTTGGGGGTGTTACAGTTTGGTACCAGAGCTCTCGTTATAGAGAACGAAAGATTTTTAAAACCAAGGTTTTGAATAAAACATTTCAAAATCTTTTAACTATAAACATTTTTCTCAAAATGTCTAAAAATCTTTTGACTATAACGGTGCCGAAGAATTCCCGAGTTATCGACAAGGCCAGACTGAGAAGTGTTATTTTAATATATATATAACTTGGATTATATATATATATATATATATATATATATATATATATATATATATATATATATATATATATATATATATATATATATATATATATATATATATATATATATATATATATATATATATATATATATATATATATATATATATATATATATATATATATATATATATATGATGTAATTTGATTACATGATTGTTTGATGATTATTTTGATATTTATACGAGGTATTTATACGACGTATATTGTCACAAGAAACCCTAACTCCCTTAGCAAATCAATCGAAGTTATTCCTATAGGAAATCTAGCTATTCTAGAGCTAAACCAAGTTGTGGATATTTATGATCCCAACAAAATGGTTGATATTCGTAGAAATGTAGATATTAGTTGATTGTGATATTAAAGATGAATTTACGAGATTAAAACTGATATCGATGTCATGACGAACTTTCCTTATAGAGTGGAGTTTGACAAAACGTTACCACCTAGAAAGATGTCATCTGATTCGTTGTCATCATAAATTTGAAATAGAAAGGGTGAATGTTGCACTTGAGGCTGTCATTGGAACCATTACCCAAAAGCCTCATGCCACTAGTACCTTCCCGAGAAGTCTAATTGAATATGTGAGTCATTTTATACTAGTGACTCATTTGATAACTATTGTTGTAAGAGATACATTTGGAAATTAAGTGTTGATAATATCGAACTTTTATTGCCCTTTCAAGGTGTAAGAATAAGGATGAAAGTATTGGAGAATGAGGTAGGATATCGCATTGAGTATAAGTTGGTTGAAACTTGAATAAAGTAAAATTTAACCTATATGGAATATGAAATTGTTAAGAGGAAGTCGTTAAGTTCTGTGATTGAATTATAAGGTTTTAATTGACTGTTGGTTCGTGTTAAGGGTTGTTCCTAGGCTATTGTCCACTAATGAGGAAGCCCAGTGTCCAAGAAATAAATTGAAGAAATCTTCTTCTAAAATTGGGACCGATGGATATTTCGGGACATGTGGAACACCTAATGACTCTTGTAGATTAGTATTCATTGTGGTATCTTTTAAAAATCCCTAACTTAACTGAGACATCAGTTGGTAGGATGAGTTCTTGGAATTGTATGACATAGTGCACGTAATGTGTTACGGTACAATTTTGACTTGTTTGCGATTAATGAAAAGACTACCTTTGATTACTAAATTCTACATGTATCGATGTTATCTATCTTTTCTTGCTTGTTCCTAATGTTCGAATTAGTGATGCAACCATTGAACAAGTACTCATCTCGAATTGAGTTACGTTGTGGATTATTCTTTTTGAGTGCCATCGAGGTCATGAACCTCATGATTATTTGGAAAAGCTTATTTCCTATTATATTGTAGTTAGTTCTTGGTGAACAACTCTTCATCACTCTTTTGCAGATCACTCATTGTTTTTATAAGATAAAACATTATCCTTTGAGAAAATTGAATTTTCATCAATATATGGATTATTTAAAGTGAGACTTATAAATAATCATTATTGAAATAAAGTTGATTATGAAATACCTTGGGAAACTTAATTTTTCATAACAAAGAAAATCTTTTTAAATTTATTTTTGATTCTTATTTAAGAATTAAGCATGAAAATGTTTTTATTATAAACATGATGATAAAATTTTGACGAACTGAGTATTGCATCGTTAATCTTGAAATTGTATATAGTTGCACGCCTACATACAATTTGGAATGGACCATGCAAGGCTGATTAGTAGTCACCATAAAACTAATGAATAAACACTACATTTTCTTTGAAGATTGTGAGAGAATAAATTTTATGAGATCTACAAGAAGTGAAAAATAGGGACATAGTGTTAGGGACACCTACATATGTGCCTGTAGCATCTATTCTTCTGAGTCGAATTTACTCATCTGTGGAATTTGTCTTATTTGACAATTGATATTCCCTTCTTGTCCAATTCTCTCGTAGTGAGATTCTTTGAAAAAATATGTGATTACCGAGTGTTGCTACCCGGTTGGATGTATCGACGTTCCTATCATTTATATTGATTAGAATTCATTTGAATGACCTGGGTAACGATCCGAGGAGCTTTCGAATGCTTACTCAAATTATGAAAACATGGGATATACTCATATACATTAAATGTTTTCGTCTGTATCTGATTTGAAATTCTCTCGCGTAGATTATGCGTTGACCTTACTCTTTTAAGGTTTGTTATGTCTCCATATATCCTTAAATTTGTGAAGGATTATGAATTATTATTAGTCTTTTGAGAAGTTCACATCTTATCGACGACAATAAAACTGAAAAGTTGGTAATGCCAGTAGAGTGGATTGATTGATTATGACATGACGACATTGTCTTAATTGATGGGTACTCGAATAGAATTCCCCTAAATAATAAGATGTTGATTATCAAAAGTGATCTAAATAATTCTTGATGAATGACCATATCCTGCATTTAGACTTGAAATTATACCATGAATGGTTGTGAATTAGTCATAGATATTATAATCTAGAAAGAACCTAATATGAATTTATTAAAAGATGATTCTGTTATCTGAAACTTTAGGAGGTATTTATTAATGAATTACCTAGACTTTCCCCATTAAGGCAAGTTGAAATTGGTATTGATTATATTCCCGGTGCTGCACCTGCGGCATGTACACTTTACGTCAGCACCATCTGAATTAGAGGAATTACCGTACAACTGAGAGAGTTGTCAACTAAGTAAATTGACGATTAAAATCTATATCCACTACCCAAGATGATAGATTGTTCGATCATTTACAAGGTTCTAGCGTATATTCAGGAAATTTTGATCCACGACATGGTTATCATCAATTTCGCATCCGCGGAAAAGATTATCTATTCCAATCACTACATTCAGAACTCGTAATGAACATTATGAGATTCATGTTCTGTTGTTTGGACTGACCAATGCACATGTAGCATCCATAAATTGGTGAATCACGTGTGTAGGCTGTAATTTGATAAATTCATGCTTGTGATCATTAAAGACCATTTGTTTATTTATAAGAACAAGAATGAGTTAATAATTATTTGTAGAATGCCCTGAGTCGACCGAGTAGCGAAGATCCGTACCTTGAATATTTAACATGTGATGAAAGACTTAATCCTTTATATTATTTGACCGTGTGATTAATAGAAAATTGAATATATAGACTCTTCAAAAATTGGAACCATTAAGGCTTTGGGTTTTACCAAAAAGAAAATGGAAATATGTTTTGACAAATGTTTTAACAAAGGATTTTTAAGGGATTATTCCCTTATACACAAATCATTTAACTAAACTCCTGTTTAGGGGTAAATGTTTGTGTATACCTCAAGACAACCTAAGAGGGATTGAGGAAACCGATAAACCATGACTTAAAATTTGAAACGACAATTTTTTCTTTTCAACTAAGAAATTTTTTACCAAAGAATAAACGAAGGTTTTTCGAACATTTACGGATCTTACTAATTATTTCCGATAAATCAACAAAAATTGTGTTAATTAAATTAAAATTTATTTTGAACATTTTTTTATATAATTGGACAAACTGAGGAAAATTTAAAAACTTTTTGCGTTTACGGTTCATAAAAATTAAATATTTATTATTTATTTACTTGTAGTAATTATCGACGCTTTAAACGTCGGATTGAGCAAAACTGATAAAAAATAATAGATGAGATAGAACTAAGACTTAGAAAATATGAAGGAATAATTTTTGAATAAATACGGTCATGATATTTATTTCATCGAGGAAGGTGAATATAATTACTTACACATTATGTAGAAAAGATAAAGAAAGAATTAGGACATGTTCCTTAATAATGAAGGTGCAAAATAAATTGCCAAACAATATAAAAAAAATTAAACAATGCTTGTAAGAAGGATAATATAGATAATAAAAAGGGGTTCGCGGCTAATATGAACCATTAGAATTGAGGAGCCGATGGCGTTAAATGTATAAAAGGCCACTTGTGGTTGCCTAAATATGGAGATTTCGAGATATAGTTATGTTAGAATCTTGTAAGTCTAAGTGTTCTATCTACGTCATTTCTGACTAATTGTATCTTATCTGAAGAAGATGTACTGATGGCAAATTATGAAGGCAGACATCGCCTCATACATTAGTAAACATCTAACTATTGCAAAGGTCGTCATCTGAATTTGATTCGATTTGGGTCATCATCGACAGACTGACCAAATCTGCTAATATCATTCCTGTTAACGATAGATTCTTGATGAAGAAATTGACTCTTTTGTATTTAAAGGAGTTGTGTAAACATAGTGTGCTTGTATTGATCATCGCTATCAAGATCCTCGTTTCGCATCGAATTTCTAAAGATTTGCTCAGAAGTCATTGGGAACGAACATTGATGAGAGTACTGTTTACCATCCCAATCGAAGGGACGAGGTAAAGTAACGATACAAAATGCTAGAAGCGCTATTTTATGCTTGAATGATTGAACTTTGGTAATAAACTGTATAATCGCTTTCCTTTGGAGAGATTATCCTTGATAATTATCATATTAGGATCAAGATCGAATCTTGTGAGGATATATATTAGAGCATCTGTAAGCAAGAGTTGGGATGAAGACACCCGACATACACCCATTGTGAGTTGGACATGTCTTTTAGGTTTAAGGTTTCCTATGATGGCGAACCTAACCTTACAAAATACTCGACCCGCGAGACCTAAAATGATTGTTGAAATTAGGATCTGATTATTGACTGGTGGTAGTTGGCAGGAGGTTATGTGAATATGAAATGTAGATCTCGAAGTGCCAGATGGGTAGCGAAGTTATGCCAAAAATTTTAACCATGGAAAAATGAATTGATGATCTGAAAGATCATGGGATATAAGTCCCCGTTGTATGGGACCATTGAGATGATGTAAAGATTGGTTTGAAAGGCATATAAGCTGGATCTACCCTAGGACTTCAACGGCTGCGTGAATTAATTTTCGTATATCGAACTTGATAAAATGCCTATCAAGTGAAAATCTGACTATTCCTTAATGAAGTTTAGATCGGCGAAAAGTTGCATTCATTAAAAACCCGTAAACATCATGGATAGAGAAAGTAATTCAACATTAATCCTGATCGTATTCCCGTAGTTATGTTTGATGAAACTCGCGTATTGTAATGAATTACACTTGTGAGAAAAGACCGAATGTGGAGGAAATACCCACATGGCTTTAACTCTATAAGAAGCGAGTAGTAAGATAAGATGATCTTCGAGGACAAAGATCCTGTTTAGGGGTAAATGTTGTGACAATCCGTCAATTTATGGTTGATATTTTATTCTCAAATATTATTTAAAAACATTATTTTAATGTTATATTATGAACTCACTTATTTTTGGGAAGAAATTTAGATTTACTTCTTGAAGTAGCATCGACTACGTCTAAACCGGAGGATTCTACGTTACATGCTTACGTTTACAAACACCGTTTTGGTGACAGTCCGACATTTAAGAAAATAAATTTATCCGTGAATATTATTTTGGAATTTTTAAATTTGTGTTGGTTCATAAACTCACAAATTTACGAGAAGAGATTAAGACTTACGATTATAATTTAACGACATTTACGACTAAACCGGAAACCTTAGGATTACGTATTTACGTTTTTGAACTCCGTTTTTGATGAGACAATTTTTATTAGATTTGTTTTGTGCCGTTGATTCATAATTTATAAAAACGTTTTTCGTAAAACGACCCGAGAGCACGCAAATCGAGTAAACTAGAATCGAAGAATACCCGTAAATTAGTGGGATGAGACAAAACAAGTTTTGCCCCACCCCACTAATATGGGACGGCAACAACTAAGACACAACACCCTTAGGTGTCAACTTGTAAACAACAAGTAGTACACATGTTTACTAAGCTTAACTTGTAAGCTTTCAAATACCACAAAACCACCAAACCTAAAACAACTAAGTCATTTCTTACTTGCAACACACACATCTCTCTCTCTCTCTATCCATTTTGGCCGTCCACTATAGCCACCACAACACCATCATTATACAATTTTAACCACAAACTATTGTTATAACTTACATATGTTAATCTCCTTCAAAAGAGATGAAGATTGGTGCAAGTTTTAACATCTAAAAAGGAGTTTTCAATTGAAGTAAGGGCTTATTTCTACATGAAGTTTACAAGTATTGGTGGCCATGAAGATGGATGATTGATCTACCACAAGTTCTTCCATCAAAATCCATGTCTTAATCACAACCTACATCATCTTGGTGGTATAAAGATTGTTCTTCCCATCCTCTTGTTATTTTGATTATGTAATCATGTATTTTCTTTCTTATTGTATATGTATATGATGAATATATGATGATAAAAAATTTGTGTGGGGATCAAGTGTTGATAAATATGATTAAAAAGATGAAAAACTATAAGAAACAAGGTTAAAATCTTGCTTAAATTGTTGGCTGTATAAAAACAGTAAGTAACCAAGTTATGAACTGATAAAATTGCATGGTGGAATCCATTTAAAGTAATTGTTAGATGTCATAAACATGTGAGAGTTGTCCATGCAATGGAATCATCAAAATGAGTGAGATATGATCAAAACAAGATTAGTGTACCAATCTGAATAGTCTGTTTTGTAAGGACTGTTAAGGATAGTTAGACATGAAATGAGAAGTAGCTATAGCTAACTTATTTGTATCACATAATATGAAGTTTATGCCATCCAAAAATGAGCTTCTATCTCCTTATAGAACTCAAGATATGATAAAAATGGTGAAGATGAAACTAAAAATCAGATTTTGAAAAATTAATGTTTAATAGTATTATATAAGCACTCAAACTAATATAGTATAAAATGTGAATTAAAACCCACTAACTTATATATTACATTTATATAAATATTTATAAGGATAAATAAATGGACATTTTATAAAAATGGTAGTTTGGTAAGTTTTATAAGTTATAAAAACTATAAACATGATTTTTACGACTTTTTCGGCTAAAACCGAAAGATTAACGTTTTTGTCAAATAAAACTTAGACGGTCGGACCGTCTAATGTAAACTTTTATAAAATCACATACTGATATATAGACTTATATAACAAGTAAAAACCGATAAAACCCGAGCTTTACAACATATAGACATTAACGGGCCAAGGTAGCCTTATTGGACTATAAACCCGACTAGTTAGTAAAACACTTATAAACTTATTTATTGGGCTTAACCCACTTGGGCCCAACATGAAAAGTATAATACTGATAATATAGGTGTAAAATGGACTAATATAAGTATTGGGCTTGTAATAGGCTTATTGGGCCTAAAACATGTAAATAAGTAAAACTAGTGTAACTAATATAAAAGTTACCAACACATAAACACTATAATGAATGAGTAAAGATGTATAAACCCACTTGATCATAATCATATGTATAAAGTCATCATATATATTTATAATTGTTATTTTGATAAAGTCATCGGACAAAAGTCTAAGACGAGTATTATTTGTCTAGGTTTCCGTGATTGAAGCACGTACCGTACATCTAAATCGCCGATAACCGCCTTCCCACATCAACGTGAGTTCATAGCCTCGCACTCTTTTAAATGTTTTTATGAAATGTTTTATAAACCCGCGAGGGAGATAACATGTTAGTTTCACTAAAATAGGACACCATTTGTCCCGATTGTCTGTTTATTGATTTGGACCCGAATGATTGTATGACCCGATGAATGATTAAATGACCCGATAGATGAAATGAAATCGATTCTTAAAGTTAGGTTATGTCACTAAAAGTCCCATTAGCATGAATTGTGAACTACCGGGATTTGGTAGACGCTTATGCATATAATAGTACTATTTGGGGACGATCACCCCAGTTCACGCCTTGACGGTTGATCCCCGCCGTGCCACATTGATTGGTAAGCGAATTTATGTATGAGAAGATTTACACAAGCATGATTATTGTGACGACACGCTAATTTAGATGGGCAAAGGAGTTTCGGGTTAGCTACCCGTTGTTTGTTGTAGTAAGGTAACAATGTCATGCGGCTTATAATAATCCAATTAACGAAATACTGCTATACGCACCGAATTACGATATATTGCCTGACTAGCAATACGGGGTCTTATTATTGATTTTATGTTCGTGTTTTGGTTTTACATAACCATATACATATAACGGTTTTTATTTAACTTTATACAACGTTATAAAACGTATTGTATGATGTTTTTAATGACAGTGGTTCGTATAATGATTTTGAAGGCGAAAGCCTATATTATGATTTTTGATAAAGATTTGTATAAAATGACTTTGGCAATTTTATGGCCTATTACAAAGATTTGTACAAAATGATTTTCGGTAATAATTTATACCGATGTTATATTGATGGATTTTATTAAACTCTATGAATTCACTCGGCGTTTTCGCTGACCTTTTGTTTTAACATGTTTTATCTCAGGTAGTTGAAGGTAATTCTTGGGAAGACGACAAGAATTCATGGCCCGCACTTAAATAACAATTTCCATTCAAATGCTTTGTAAAATTTGTATGAAATAATATGACTTGGGACCTATGTAAATCTGATATTTATGAATGGAAATGCGTTATTATTAAACGACGCGATTTTTAAGCGTTGTCTATGATGTGAGTAATGTGCTATCCCGTAACACCAACGAGTCTTCCGTTGTATTAAATTGTGTAAATTTGGGGGTGTTACACTTTCTTTTAACCAAATAGACTTGAGAAGTCCTTTTTAGTTTAAGATAATACTTTTCTTTTGCTATAATTCTTTTAAAGACTTATACTTTGTCAAGTATTTCTTTTTTATAGAATGATATGCAAATAAAGGAAAGAAAAATAAAATTTTATTTATTAACAATTTACTTTGCTGATAAGCAAGCTTATTTGTTACATAAAGTAAAAACCGAAAGCTAAAATATTTACAAGACTTTTAGGGAAGCTGAAATATTTTTGAGTTGGTTTACTCCTTTTTCTTGAGATCTTTGATTATGGATAAGAGTCCTTTGATATTATCTTGATGTTGTACTTGAATATCTTCAATAAGATTCTCCATTGTTGTAATTCTTACTCAGGCTACGATAATTTCCTCATCATGTAATCTTTGTTTATCTCGTAACTCATAACTCTCATTGCTCACTTTTATCAAATCTTTTTCCCTAGTTTCCATTTCCTCTTGCATTACCGACTTTCCATACTTAAATCATTTAATTTCATATTCCAAGTCTTCAATTACGTTTAGGAGGCACTTCGCTAAAATAGTTGATCATATTTTCCATTTGTTCTACAAATTTATATTGGGTATTTAGGATATTATTGGATGCTTAGGATGAAGAAGTTTGATAATGCAGAATATGTATAGTATTTGGTTGAGGATTATTTTTTGGAGATAAATGATTAGGGTAATTATTGTTAGAAGGGCTAGTAGTAAAGGTGTAAAACCCACATATAAATATCATGAACAGTACATCACGTAAATTTACGAACCAATTAAAACTTTCCATTTATGTTATGTACACATGTCACGAACATTAAATTCGTAAACAACGTACGTGTTAATGCACGATAATTATTAAGTACGTAATAATACACGATAATTATTAAGTATAATAATTGTAATCACGAACATATGATCATGAACATTTATAAACATGATAATTATTATGTATATAATTATAACACGACAATAAGAACACGATATATATACGAAGTATATATAACACGAACATTAAGCATGAACAAGAACGAATAATTAACACGATTATACACGAGTAATAGTTTAACTTGAAAAGGCACGGGTTTCCTTGTGGGCTTGTGTTAGCCGCGGACAAGGGGAACAAGGGGGCCCAAGCCCAATTTAAAATTTAACTAAAGGGAAAAGTAAAACACAGGAAAAACCATTTTACATAATTTTAACAAAAAAGTTAAAACCCTAGCCTCCCTTGGTGACTCATAGCCGCGGCATCCACAAAGAAACAAGGAGCATTAAATTTTTATCTTTGATTCCGACGTGTTTGTGTTCGTGTTCCTAATCCTTGTTTAATCATCGTGTACGGTATATCAAGAACCTTGATCTTTTATTTCTTTTTAATTTATTTATGAACATATGATGGATCTTTAAAATAAATTAACATAAACATGTTAGTGGGAATTAATAAATAAGAAAAAGGGTTTCCTTTGGTTTGGTGTGTGGTTCGACAGCCAACAAAGAGCCAAAGGCTCTCGGTGTCCATCGTGACCAGAGTCGAGACCCCGTGGGGCTCGGTGGGTGGTGATCTCCAACAGTAGGAACCACTGGCTTATGACGGTGGTTGTGTGGCTCGAACAGTGGAACAGGCGAGGCAGCAGGGGGAACCACCGGCCTAAGCCGATGGGAACCCTGTTCTAGCAGCGGCTAGCCGCGGCGCCGTAGCAGCTAGGCTGTCGCCGTTGGTTGCGCAGTCACCAGCCGCCACCACAGCCGTGGCTGTGAGTGGTGGTTGGTGTTTGGGTTTTTGTTTTCGTTTCAGGCTTGATATTATTTGCAAGTTATTTTTTTACAAGATTAATTAAATTAATTATGCCTTAGAAATTAATTTAATTAAAACATGACTTCGGTTATATTATTTTTATAAATAATACATGTTTTAGCCTAAGTATATTTTGTCATTTAATTTAGACTATAGTTTTATTAAATAATTATTGTCTACATTAACTTATAATAAATTAATAATGATGACTTGGGATTTTTAATTAAAATTAATAATACATGTTAACGTAAGTATTGTATTAGATTTAATTTAATTAAACCATGACTTAATTAAATTTGTATAACCTATAGTTTATTAATTAACCATGGTATATTATTAATTAATAAAACATGTACTATCATTGTTAATTAATAATCAGTTATAACCTATAGTATTTAATTAATAAACTTTATTAATAATTTATCATGACTTATAGTATATGACTAATAATCACAAGGTTATATTATTATCTTATTAATCCAGCTTATTTCTAATTATGAAAACTTTCTATTTCATGAAACTTACTATTTTTAGAAACTTTCTATTTTTAGAAACTGATCTATTTTTTTGGAAACTTTTAATTTTTGGAAATTTTCAAATTTTGGAAACTTCCTATTTTTGAAAATTTTCTATTTTTGGAAACCTCCTATTTTTAGAAAGTTACTTTTAATTACACAACAAGTATAATGATACAAGAATACAAGATAATACATAATCAGAAGACATGAAATACATGAACAATACAGTATATCATTTAAAACAGTAAACTAAGACAAGAACATATAAAACAAGCTAAGAACATACAAGAACCAGTAACATACTCAGTAATGAGACAACTCATACGTGTCCCTTATTTAACTAGCTATAGTGAGGTCATGGTAGGACTTTTCATCCTTTCATCGTTCCTCGTTCACTGGACATAAGGTACGGATATTCCGTCCTACAGTATGGACATTCTTTTCATTATTAGGATTCCCCGTTTGCAGCCAACTGTTTTTCCCAAGTATTTTTTTATATGTTTTGATCTGCTTATGTTAGTTTTAAATGCCTAAGCCATATACATGCATGACCAATGTCACCTAGTTATGGAGGTACCATAACCATATCACTGGAGGCACCGGTGTTATGACTTCCCCACGGCGGAGCGATTGCTCGTGGCGTCCCTTTACAGTTTTGGCCTTATATCTATATTATCACGTGGGGCGTATGGGTGCATCCTATTTACATGTTTTTGTAGGATTTTCATGGTGAATGTGGTGTGTTCCTTGCATCATTCACAAGGAGTTGATCCCTCCAACCCAGACTAATTAATTAGAGGCATCCCCTCTAATTGCATGATGAGGTCACCCCTCCAAGTATTCATGCATGGTGGAACCTCATGACCTATATGGGCTATTAGCTAATTAATACCGTTTTCAAATAAAAACATTAGTCATTTCAAAATATGAAACCTATTTTATGAACATGTTCCAGGTTATCTAGGATTTATATATTTCCGTTGCTATTAGTCTTATTATGCTTATGTCATTTCATGTTATGTTTGTATATCCGTTCACTAGGCGTTATGCTCAGCCATTTTCCTTTCATGTTCCCAAACGGTAGGTACTCATGGACGTAACTAGGACTTGAGAGTATGTTCATACGGATGGAAGCTATCTAGCCTTTATTACTTTATGCATTTTCCCATACTTTACATTACTTCATTTCTTTGGACATTGTTTAGTCCTTTTCCATTTCAGTACTTATATTAATGTGTGTGAGCTTATACTTGTACTACCGATGTTTGTTCCTGGTATTTCCTTTCATGGTCATTTAATGTTTTTGGACATTTACCTTGCATGCTTTGATGACACGCCATAATTATCCTATGACGTTCCATTTAACAAAATTAGGTGTTACAATTATGGTATCAGAGCCCAAGGTTTTGACCTGTATTATCTAAAAACATGACATGTGATTAGTGGGTAATCACCATGTCTTCCCTATAACTAACATTTGTTTTCATGCATTTGTTTCATGTATCATTGTCGCAGGAGTTTTGACTAAGTAATGGTTGGTACAGGACTGGCCATATTTAGTCGCATGTGCTTTTAATAGAATCATTTTGTTTTGATGAATCGACCCATAGGAGTTAATCATCGTCATGTCATTTTGTTTTGGTGAACCGACCCATAGGCGCTCATCTAAACCCATGTCATTTTGTTGACCATGCATTCATAAACTGTTTTCATGCCTATTTTTTTTCATGTTTATATGCATAATTTTTTTCATGTCTCTATATTATGCTTTAATCATCTTAATCATTGCACTTTGTGTAATACTGTCAGATAATTCTCACACGTGAACAAGAACAATTGAATGAAGTAGTCCAAGCTGCTATGTAGGTTATGCTTCCTCAACTGAGGAGTGAGATTCGGGGCGATGTGCAAGCTGCCAATAGTCAACACCAGCACTAGAATCAGAATCATCCTCCTCTACCTCTGGCTACCGTGATCACATGGCTGGAATGATTCAATAAGCAGCGCCCGAAATCTTTCGAGCAGACCGTCAACCCCGCTGAGGCTGAGAGTTAGATAGCTCACATTGAGAAGATCTTTGACGCAATGGGATGCGACCCTGTCTTTAAGGCAAGGTTAGCATGTTACATGTTTGAAGGGAGCGTGCTTGCATGGAGGAAGGCACTCAAGCTGTCGAATGGAGGCGACGATTGGGTGACTAGCTTGACTTGGGCATAGTTCAAGGAGTTGGTGATGGGACAGTTCTTCCCAAAAGCTGAGCAGGATAAGCTCAAGAGGGAGTATCATGGTATTAGGCAGAGAGATGGGGAAAACAGCAATGAGTTCATGTAGAGGTTCCTTCGACTGGCTGGATTCCTTGACGCAACAACCGGGACTAAAGAGGAGCAGGCGTATCACTTTGGTTGGGCTCTTCGCACATCTATCGCCAATAACTTAGTGTGTGCTACATTTAATACTGTGGCACAGGTGGCAGATGCAGCCCGCAAGTTAGAGATGCTTCAAGAGAGGGATGAGTTTAGAGAGGCAGAAAGACTTGAAAAAAGATATATTTTGTCATCAGTGGTGATCATTTCATTAAATTGCATATTATCCAAATATTTATCATTCTCTATACAATCGCGTCTTTCAGGCAGAAGATTGGGGACCGGTCCCAACCAGCCACTCAGCAGCAGAACCAACCTAAGGGTAATGGTCAGACTCATGACCGTTCTGCTTTGGATAGGCGTGGCGGTAAAGACAATTACAGTAACATCGCCAACAACTCCAACAACAACAGGTCCTTAAACTTACTCATTTTTATTTTATATGATTTATGATTCTTTATTCTGACATTTCAGCATCTACTACCAGGAATAATCACAACGGACGGGAGCATGACCACAGAGGTTCACAACCCAACCTTGCAGCTACATCTGGTATTCCGTCATACGATTTTTTGCATTGTCCTGTTGTACCCGATAATCATGTCTCACGTATACTTTTCTAAAACAGGCTCCCAACCAGCTAGGGAACCTGTTTGAGGGTATACTCACCCTCTTTGAACTACCTGAAACTGCAGACACACATGGCCGTGTCGCCGTGATAGCGATGCTTGCTTCAAGTATGGACAACCAGGCCATCGCATGAAGGACTGCCATAAGGGTGAGATTGACGGCACTTCTGGACATGCCGACTACAAGCCACCTCTGACTACTGGAGGAATGTACACTACCTCGCATGACCAGGCCAACAAGTCAACATGTACTATCACTGGAATCTTGTATATGTATGGCCAAGCTGCATGCGTTTTATTTGACACGGGTGCTACTCATTCGGTCACATCCACTGTTTATGCCAAACGTGTTAGGATATCCCCTATGACACTAGAAAATGTATTAAACATTTCCACGCCCTTAAGAGACTCTGTACGCATCACACATGGGTACAGAGGTCTTCCCCTAGTGTTTGACGACAAAATTCGTTGTGTTGACGCACTTCCATTGGACATGTGCGATTTCGACATGATATTAGGCATGGACTGGTTATCCAAACACCATGCCACCATAGATTGCCATTCATATCGGGTCATTTTCGATGATGTAAACGCACCAGAGTACATTCATAACGGTTTTACCAAGAAGGTCTGTACAAACAATTTCAACCTTACAAGCACGTGCATTACTGTCACATGGTTGCGAGGGCTACTTAGCTATTGTTCATGATATGGAGGCTGAATATCCATCCATCTAGAATCAGCCTATCGTGTCAGAATTTCCCGACATGTTTCTTGAATACCACTTGCTCGTGAGGTAGAGTTTAATATTGATCTCATCCCAGTAGCTGAGCCAATTTCCAAGTCTCTTTACCGCATAGCTCCCATCGAGCATAAGGAATTAAAGGAACAACTACATGAACTTTTGGAACGAGGTTTCATCCGCCCTAGTGCATCTCCATGGGGTGCACGGTTTTATTCATGAAGAAGAATGACGACATTATGCGTCTCTGCATTGATTTACATGAGCTTAATAAGATCACCATCAAAAATCTATATCCTTTGCCACGTATTGATGATCTGTTTGACCAAATCCAAGGGGCCAAACATTTCTCTAAGATCGATCTGAGGTCTGGCTACCATCAGCTAAGGGTGAAAGAGCAGGATATCGCCAAGACTGCTCTCTGTACACATTATATGCACTACAAATTTGTAGTCATGCCATTTGGCCTTAGCAATGTTCCAGCAGTTTTCATGTACTTGATGAACCGTATCTTCCATGAGTTTCCGGACAAGTTCGTCATTGTATTCATTGATGATATTCTGATTTTCTCTAAATCAAAGTAAGAATAGAAATACCATATTCGTACAATATTACAGATACTTCGCCAGAAGCAGCTGTATGCCAAGTTCTCCAAATGCAAATTCTAGTTGAGTAAAGTGGCGTTTCTAGGCCACATAGTATCCGCAGAGGGAATAACCATAGATCTTATGAAGGTTGAGGCTATTACCATGTGTCCAAGACCGACGTCAACAACTGAAGTTCGCTGCTTTTCTATGCTTAGCTGGTTAATACCGTAGGTTCATAGAGAACTTTTCCCGATTAGGGCTGCCATTGACCAAACTGATGCAGAAAGGGGAGAAATTTGTCTGGACTGAAGAAAGAGAGAAAAGCTTTGAAGACCTAAAGTAGAGGCTGGTATCTACACCTATTCTTACTCTCCTATCTGATACAGGTGGATTTCAGATCTATAGGGATGCTTCAAGGAAGGGCCTTGGTTGTGTTCTCATGCAACAAGGGAAAGTGATTGCTTACGCATCACGGCAGCTTAAGCCTTATGAGGAGAACTATCCTACGTATGACTTATAACTTGCAGCTGTGGTGTTTGCACGGAAGATTTGGAGGCACTAATTGTATGGTGAATCATGTGATATCTTCACAGATCACAAGAGCCTGAAATATATCTTCACTCGACGTGAACTGAACATGAGGCAAAGAAGGTGGTTAGAGCTGTTGAAGGATTATGAAATTAATCTGAAGTATCATCCCAACAAGGATAATGTAGTGGCAGATGCTCTTAGTAGAAAGTAAGGTATGATTAACGGTATTAAGATAGAGGAAGAGATTATACGAGACTTGGAAGGACTGGATATTGAGATCATGGTATGTAGACAGCATGGCTACTGGGCTAATCTTTGAGTAGAGCCTGACTTACTCTCTAGGATCAAGTAAGCTCGGAAGGATGATGGTGAAATCTGGGCAATTATTCAAAACATAGAGCAGCATATGGAGTTTCGGTTAGATGACGACGGTATCATATGGCAGGGCACTAGACTTTGTGCTCCTGATGATCTTACACTCAGGGAGGCATTATTGGTTGAAGCTCATAGCTCCCCATTCTCCATTCATCCTGGTTCCACCAAGATGTACCACAACATCAAACAGTATTCTTGGTGGAGTGGTATGAAACAAGATGTTGCTACATATGTCTCCAAATGTCTTACCCGTCAGTAGGTTAAGATCAAGCATCAACGATCTAGTGGTCTACTACAACAATGAGACATTCCAGAGTTGAAGTGGTACAAGATCTCCATGTATTTGTCACCGTGCTTCCGCGAACCAAGAGGAAGCATGATGCCACTTGGGTTATCGTTGACCGACTTACCAAGTCAGCTCATTTCTTACCGATCCACAAAGATGACGCGGTTAGCAAACTCGCTGACCTATATCAGAAAGAGATCACGAGACATCATGGTGCTCCATCCAGTATCATCTCGAACAGAGATCCTCGGTTTACTTCGCGATTTTGGAGAAGTCTACAAAATGCTTGGGGCACCAGACTTATGCTTAGCACGAATTTTCATCCCTAGAAAGACGGACAATTGGAACGAACCATTTAGATATTAGAGGACATGCTTCTAGCGTGTGATTTATAATAGATAGGAAGTTGGGACAACTATATCTGCTTGGTAGAATTTGCATACAACAACAGTTGGTACGCCAGTATCAATTGTGTACCGTTTGAGATGCTGTATGACAGGAAGTGTCGCGCCCCAATATGTTGGGATCAGGTTGGTGAGCGAATTCTTAAAGTAACAGAGATGATAGAGATGACCAACGAGACAGTCGCTATAGCTAAGGCGAAACTGCAAGAAGCTCGTGCATGTCAAAAGAGTTATGCCGACAAGCATCGTAGGGATTTGCATTTCAACGTGGGAGATCATGGTTTTCTCAAGGTATCACCAGCGCGTGGAGTAAGACGTTTGGGAATCAAGGGAAAACTCAGTCCTCGATTTATCAGACCGTTTGATATCATCGAGCCAGTCAGGGAAGTATAATATCGTTTAGCGTTACCTTCGCAGCTTTCTCACGTTCATAACGTCTTCCATGTGTCCTTACTCAGAGGGTACAATTATCATGCCCTTCACATGGTTCAGTATCCACTCAAACAGATTCGTGAGGATCTTACTTTCTGTTGATACAAAAGTTGGATGATCCTTGCTAGACCCGAATTAGGCTTAATTCGGGTTGGCTGGGTTCCGGCTCCTGCACCAAGTGAAATATTTGGTTAGGATCCTGCACACTAAAACAACACGCGTTAGCCTTACCGTGGGAATGTATCCCATGATTAGACTCCAGCGTGAGAGTAAGTAATCGGTTAGGGTTGAAGAATCAGATGAGAGTTAAAAGTGTGTAGAATGTACTACCTTTGTGGAACCCTTGGGGGTTCCTTATATAGGCGATGAAACCCTAATGGGATGTCACCGATGCTTCGTCCCTAAGCAAAGGATATGTACCATAATTAGCTTGATTGTTATCTTCTAATTATGGTGAGTGTATATCCTCTACATTGGGGTAAATCCTAATCATAATAAGAGTAAGATTCTGTCAAACCCTATACCAGTCGTGCCAGGCCGTGGGCCACACACATGTATGCGGTCACTTTTCATTAAAGACCATAAGCTTAAATGATAAAAATCCAACCCATCAGTAATGGGCCGGATGCGGGTAGTACTCGTGGGCCGGGTTCATGACCCGGCTGGGGACTATACGTCATCATGTCCCCCCAGTCTAGTTGTTACAGTCGTAGGCGTAACCTCTAGACTAAGCAATGTCCTGTAGACCTTTTTGTTGCAATTACGGCCACACCAAAAAATAAGCCGACTGGGACAACTTTAATGCATGCAAATGGTAGTCAATAGTCGGACGCACACCTACAAAAAGTGCACTAGAAAGGCCCACCCTTGAGCCACGTAAAACTGTCAAGAAGTGACCTGTGGGTCCCTTCTGATGTTTCAGAAGCGTCAGCCATCCCATCCGTTAGATGGGCGTAGTGGTTTACACGTGGCGAACATCCACGTTACCTTTGAAATCGAGGAAACCCTATTAAAGGGTTGGTGTGTGCTATTGTTACACACATAGTTTATACTTCTTTCCGCCATTGTCATTTTCAAGCTCATTCCTTCATACCTTCTCTTCTTATCCCACGGATTTTCTCCACCGCAGGTTAGATCATCACGCCTTTCTAATCCTTTTTATAAAACATGGTGAAGGATAACCCTCTTATTACGGATGTCCCCAACGTGATGCCTGCGGAGAAATACATAGACTTTTTGTCTAAGTACTATATTCCTGAAAGCGTATATCCAACCTATCCAGGTGACGGTGAAGCAATTACGGATGATCCGAAGGGAAAGATAGGCGTGTATACACGTCTATTTTACTCGTTTAACTACCGCATCCCCCTTTCTAGGTTCTTAGTATATCTGCTTTTGTACTACGACTTCCACATAACCCAACTTCACTGCATAGGGGCATGTAAGATCAACCAGTTTGAGATTACCTGCCATACATGTGAGGTAACCCCACCGCGAATCTATTTAGGGTTTTTTACACCCCCCAACTGGTGAATGGGTGGATATCATTCAAGAAACGATCCGCATCCGCCCCCATGACTTATAAGAAACCCTTAGATTCCCTTAAGAATTGGTACGACCATTATTTTTTCGTAGATGAGAAAGTATTTCCCACCCCCTTTGTCCTCAAAACCAGAGCACCCAAAGACTATCCTCCCAAATCCAAAGACTATAGTAGTAAGGATTTGAAAATATTAGACACCCACTGTACAGAATTCCATAGGGGTCTGTCAGAGCATTTCCTCTGCTTAGTAGGGATCGGCCGCTATTACTATGGGAGGGAGGATAGATATCCGTGCTTTTTGACCGAACGTAGGCAGGGTAGGCCTTCTATAATGTAGATGCAAAAATGCCGTATAGTACTTAAGAAATTACTAATCCGTGTGTATGCATATGTCCGCAGAAATGAAGATGTTTGGTTATTACGCCAAGGCGATCCAAGCAAGGTTCCTCAAGGATCATGATGAGATGGCATTTATACATGATCTCATCGTTCTTTTCGGGCTTTAAATGCATTAAAATGTCATAATATACCATATATATGCTTGTGTTTGTTTACTTGTGTATTTTAGGTATGGATATCGTGAAAAAGACAAAAGATCACAAGATACAAGGAAAAACGGACACGAGAAACGAAGCCGTACAAAGAACCGGGCCCTAATCATGGAAAACTCAACAAATACCCTTGAAGACTTGAAGACAAACAAGATTGATCCTCATTCATTGAAGAAATGACACTTAAAACCCTTGTATATTAATAATTACAAGTTTGGTCCCTTAAGTTTGTCAAAATTACACAAAAGGTCCTTCAACTTTGAAGAAATGGCAGGATTAGTCCCTCAACAATTTCAAATTGTCAATTATGGTCCCTCATCAAGCCAAAGATACATTGAAGACCTTTGAAGATCAAGAATGTCCAAGATCAGCCCTTGAATTATGCAAAAATGTCAAAAATAACCCTTGTAAACCTTTTTCCAAAAGTTTGTGCCAAAACTGCCAATGTGTGAAAGTTATAAACAAAGGGAAATACGTTTTAGGGCTGAAAAACTTATTATACCAAAAATCCCAAAACACAAGGACCTAAACTGCCAATTCTAAACTTCAAATTCCTAAAAATGCGCCAAACACTTACTGTTTGGATTTTTACCAGGCATGAACAAGCTTTTTACCCAGGATCAAAAAGGAGCAAAACAACGGGGAAATTAAAATTGACTCAACCCACGTGTGATTCACATCACCTCAATCACATCCCAACCTCAAAACCCTCACTCCCACTCACCAAGAGACCCCACCATTCAACACGTCACCCAATCAGAATGCAACTTACCCTCCAAGTAATCCTATGTGGCAAAATCAACAACCAAGACTCATTGCTTCATTCCAAAGCTAAAATGAACATCCAGGATCAATTTAGACAGCTCAAATTCAGAAAACATCTAGAAGGACTTAGGGCATTTAGGGAATTTCACTTTGATTTTCTGATTATTTAGGTTAAAATAAACTAGTTTGCAAGTTTTTAAAATTTTTATAATTTTTGGATTTTTAATATTATTTTAATATTATTTTATTATTATTTCTAAAATTTCACAATTTCCTATTTTTTACATTTTTCTTAGGTTTAATACATTAAAATAGGAATTTAGCAACTTTTAGAATAATTTTATCACTTTTAGATTAATTTTTATAATTATTTTAAAATTTAATAGTTTTTTAAATCATTTTAAATATTTTTTATTAGTTTAAAATTTTCTAAAAATAGTTTTTAATCTTTTTAGGTCATTTTTGAGGTTTACCAATTGAGAAATCTTTATTTGGGCTTTTTGATAATTTATTTGATTTTTAGGGCTTTAATTAGCATTTAAAAATTGAATATTTAATTATTTAAAAGGTTTGAAAGAGTTTTGATCATTGGTAAACTCTTAGTTTATTTAATTTGATTTTGGTTAAATTTTTGGTAATTTTTAGAATTTATTTTTATTTGAGTGGTTTTTAAGGTTCTACGTTTTAACTTTCTAGTAGTGTTTATTTTTATTTTTTACGTCTTCGTCATCCTCTTTTCTTATCCCCTTCTAAACCAATTATTAATCACAAACATTTAACAAATTTCTCGCACACATATACCTCCTTGGGAAACGAACTTTGAATTCATAAGGGTCATTAGTGTTGATTTTCCTAAATCATCATTCGATACTTACCGCTTTTACGCCTTTTTCCTAAAAGGTCGTATTTTACCACAATCATTTTGGCGCCACTGCCGGGGAGGTGTGTTGTGATTAATTTACATTGTTGTTTTTAATATTAACCATAAATAGTATTTGTATTAGTAGAACTCTACTAATACGTATTATCGGTTTTCTTGGTTTTTCTTGTACAAATATTATTACTATATTGTATTAAGTATCACAATCAATAAACAATATCTCCAAAAGTGTGAAAACACAACCTTAATTGGGATTTCATCACTCAATTATTGTATTCGAATCTCAAACAAAAAGAAAAAGGCAAAAATAGATAAATACTTTCGTGAAGCTCGATTTTGAAAAGTACAAACTATAAGGTGGGTATAAGGCGGGTATTATAAAATATACCCTAAGGAAAAAGGCTCTTAAGTGCTTCGCGCCGCCTCGTTTCCCCGCTTGCTTGTGAGTATTTTGATATTGAAGGCTAATCGAGGGTTTTGCCGCCCAAAGTATTATTACGTATAATATATTTGCTTGGTTTCTTTGTGATTAAACCCTCTTGAACAATTTGGTTTTCACCAAAGTTCTAAAGTCATTCGAAGGCGTTCACTCCACGTGATCGTTTTCATTCCTTTGAGGCTTCTTTAATCAAGAGTTTGATTCGAGGAGAGATTTTGTAGATTGTTGTCTATGAAGATACACCAAAATCCAAAAAAATTAAATATCATCAAAAACACTAAAAAAAATTGAAAATTCACAAAACACCCAAAAAGAATCTTCTTTGCTCACCTCCCATTCTTCGTGAAGTTTATGATCACTCGTAATCAAGCAAAACGAGCTCGTAAACGTCTTCAAAAGCAAGCCAATCAAGAGACGTTGATTGTTGAAGAAAAACCTCCAATTGTTGAACCTATTGTAGAACAAGAAGTCGTCATGGCTAATCGTACTATGATGGAGTTGCTACAAGCACCTACCGAGGGTTTTGGAGAGGCTATTGTGATTCCCGCCATCCTTGCGGAGAATTTCGAGATTAAGACGGGTTTAATGTCGATGTTGCAAGCAAATAAGTTTAGAGGTCACGAGAAAGACAACCCGCACTATCACATTAGGAATTTTAACCGTCTCACCGCCACTAGCAAGTTTAAGGATGTTCCACATGACGCCATTAAGATTATGTTGTTTCCATACTCGTTAGATGGACCCGCAATAATTTGGCTTGAGAAAGAACCGCCAAATTCGATTTTGACATGGGCCGATCTCGTTTCTAAGTTTGTGAACAAGTTTTTTCCACCATCTAAAACAACACATTTGAAAAATGAGATTTCACGATTTGTGCAAAGAAATAATGAAAGTTTTTCAATGGCATGGGAACGATTTAAAGAAATGTTACATGAATGTCCACACCATGATTTTACGGAATTGCATCAAGTTGATACTTTTTATAATGGGCTTAATGATCATGAACGAGATTATTTGAATGCCGCCGCGGGTGGTAATTTTTTGTGCAAGACGACAAATGAGGCTTTACAAATCATCGAGAATAGATCTAAGGTTTATAGCCCTCGTAACACACCGAGTGTTGTCAATTTGGGTTCGTCATCATCGTCACAATCGTCTCGTAGCATTAATGCCTTACATGATGAAGCTAATGAGGAAAATCGGTTTTTTGATAGATTTGCTAATCTTATGTCCCATTGGAAGGCTCAAGAAGCTTCCAATTCCGCTTCGGTTAAAGCGGTTGCTAAGAGTTGTTTATCTTGTGGTGGAGCTCATGATCTTTCCGAGTGCATTACCGCGGATGTTAACAATTATCGAAACAACAACCAAGGTAATTACCAAGGCAACACACGCAATTACAACAAAGGGAATTATCAAAATGGGAATGGACAAATTTCTAATCAAAACCAAAACCGTGATTTTCAAAACACTACACAAGGTTTTCAAAATGCTCACACTAAAAATTTGCAAGGAGAATTTTTGGATTATGCTAAATCAAATGATGCTAAATTTGATAACATGCAACGTGAGATGATTAGCTTAAGATCCGAGTTGAAAAACGAGCTAAAAATGAACATGCTAATGAACTTAAAACTCATGCAAACAAAATGGAAGGAAATGTCCAACGTCTTCAACAAAATCAACAAAAGATGGAATTAGGACAACATGAGATTAAGCAAGAGTTATTAAAAGCGGATGCTAGGCAATCAAAATTTGAGGACCGAATGGCTAAGATGTTTGAAGCAATCATGTGTAAACCCTCTTCCTCGGGTGGTCTTCCTAGTGATACCATTGCAAGCCCGAAAGGAGAAATGAAGGTTATTACTACACGAAGTGGTAAAACTTTCAAGGAACCAATCTCTCGTCCAAGTACTTCTACGGAGAAGGAAATCGAGAAAGAACCCGAGGTGATGGTCGAAAAGGAGCACATTACAATCCCACGAAGTACCGCTCATACCACACCTACGGTTGAACCAATACCAATTGTGGAACCCGAGTTTCCAAGGCCGTTGCCTAATGACCAACCCACACCACCTTTACCCTACCCTTCGAGACGAAACAAAGAGAAGTTGCAAGAACGTAACAAACAACAAATCGAGCTTTTTATAAAAATGTTTCAACAAGTGCATTTTGATGTGAGTTTAGCCGACGCGTTGTTATATATGCCTCGTTTCGCTTCCACTTTTAAAAGTATGATGAGCGATAAGGAAAAGCTTTCAAAGCTTTCTAATTGTTCTTCGATTTATCTTAACCGCATACCGGAAAAAGTTGGTGATCCCAGAAAGTTTCTCATTCCTTGTGACATACAAGATATGAAAGAATGCCTCGCCTTGGCCGATCTTGGTGCGAGCATTAATTTGATGCCATTTTCCATTTGGAAATCGCTTTCGCTTCCGGCTCTCATTCCCTCGAACATGTCCATCGAGATGGCCGATCATTCTACGATTATGGCATGTGGAGTAGCCGAAGATGTTTTCGTGAAAGTGGGGAAGTTCTACTATCCCGTTGATTTTATAGTAGTTGACATCCCCGCGGATCCTCAAGTTCCTCTAATTTTAGGTCGTTCATTTTTAGACACTTCGAGATCGCTTATCGATGTTCATGCAAGAACTATCACTTTGAGATTCAACGAAGAGGAACTTGTTATAAACGCTACTCAAAACTCGAAACCTTCTCATGTTTATGCAATCGCTACCATAAATCACATTGACATCGTTGATGTGGTTTGCGATGAGTTTTCACAAGAAGTGTTAGGTTTTTCTGATAGCTCGTCAAGTGGCAATCCCACTATTTTGGATCCGATTCTTGCTAATTCCACACCAAATCTCACTCCATTCCAAGGAGGCGATCTCACTTCAAATTAAATCGACAATGAAGATGAGGTGTTGATTAGTGATGATACTTCTATTCCACCATTTCTTTCACCGATGGAAGTTATGAGTGTTGAACCAAAATCTTCAATCGAGGAACCACCTATCCTTGAATTGAAAGATCTTCCTTCTCACCTTTAATACGCATTCTTGGAAGGTGATGACAAGTTGCCGGTTATTATTGCAAAAGGTCTTGCTAATGATGAAAAAACCGAGCTCTTGAAAGTTCTTAAGGCTCATAAAGGGGCAATTGCGTGGAAAATATCCGACATTAAGGGTATTGACCGAAAATTTTGTACTCACAAGATTTTAATGGAGGAGGACTACAAACCCGCAATTCAAAGTCAAAGAAGGGTGAATCCCAAAATTCACGATGTCATTAAAAAGGAGGTCCTTAAACTCCTTGACGCGGGAATGATTTATCCTATATCCGATAGCCCATGGGTGAGCCCAATCCATTGTGTCCCTAAAAAGGGAGGAATGACCGTTGTGCCTAATGAAAACAACGAGTTAATTCCCACTCATGTTGTGACTGGTTGGAGGGTGTGTATTGACTACCGAAAGTTAAATGACGCCACTCGCAAAGACCACTTTCCTTTGCCCTTCATGGATCAAATGTTGGAGCGACTTGCGGGAAATGAATTCTATTGCTTTTTAGATGGTTTTTCCGGTTACTTTCAAATCCCTATCGACCCTCGTGATCAAGAGAAGACTACGTTTACGTGTCCTTATGGAACGTTCGCTTATCGTAGGATGCCTTTCGGACTTTGTAATGCACACGGTACGTTTCAACGGTTTATGATGGTGATTTTTCACGATATGATCGAGAAGTCGACGGAAGTGTTTATGGATGACTTCTCGGTGTTTGGCAATTCTTTCACGTCATGTTTATCTAATCTCGAGCAAATGTTAAAACGTTGTGAAGAAACCAATCTTGTGCTTAATTGGGAAAAATGTCATTTTATGTGTAAACAAGGAATCGTCTTAGGACATAAGGTGTCGAAGGCGGGGATTGAGGTCGATAAAGCTAAGGTAGACGTCATCGCCAAGTTACCTCATCCCAAAACCGTTAAGGGAGTTAGGAGTTTCCTAGGCCACGCGGGCTTTTATCGTCGTTTCATCAAGGACTTTTCGAAAATCTCTCGACCTATGACACACCTTCTCGAGAAGGATGCTCCTTTTAACTTTAATGAGGATTGTGGTTTGTTAAGTGCTTGTTTTGTGTAAGCAAGTGTTGGTATCAGTTATTTAGGTGTATTTTTTCATCTGTTTGCAGGTTTTGTGGGTTTGAACACATAGATTCATAATTTGGCTATAAAATATTAAAAACTTGGTAAAATTGGCTAGGATTTTGAGGACACCTAGATCTAAGCTTAGGCTAGGGCTAACAAGTGCTAAATCTGAGTTAATCACACCAGGGAAAAAGGATTTGAGGCTTGAAATTGGATCAAGTGTCAAGTAGTTCAACAAAACTTGTCTGCATATTGTTCATTGTTCATCAGAAACTTTGTGTGCTTTGATCTTGTTATTTACTTTGATTCAGTGTTTGATTCTTGTTTCTTTGTGTTTATTCTTAGTTTATATAGCTTGTGTATGCATCCTGTTAAGTTTGGTTGGCTTATTCAGTCTAAATCTGCTTATTAAGTGCTTCACTGCTTATTTCCATATCTGGTGCATATCTGGTGACTGTTTGGCTTATTGTGGCTTATTGTGTGAACCAATTTGTGATTTTATTGTTGCTATTGACTCCTTGTGATTCACTGATCACAAGGGTGCCTTTGTTTCCAATTGAATCAAACCAGAACTCTCAAATAAGCTTGGTCAAATACTCAAAGCAGTGGGAACTCCTTTCCCCTACTAGTTGCCACTGATAGTGTAAAATTGGGTTCAGCTTATCAATAAGCTATAATAGCTTATTCCAACCAGCAACAACTTTGTTTTTTGTAATAGGTGCTCATATTTTGACCCATTTGTTCATACTGGAGCATTTGGTGGGTTGACTTTAGGGTTTGACTAGAAAACCAACTCCATTGACTTTTTCATAAGTTCATTTGTGCTTATTCTGGCTTATTGGTTGTGCTTATTGGATTTTTGTTGATTGATTTTGCTTATTGAGTCCATTTGAAATCTTTTGCAAGTTGAATCAAGTCCTTAGGTGCCCTAAATCTCTAAAACGACTATTTTGTCTTTTAGTGAATTTTTACTTTGCTTATTTCTGGCTTATTGAGTGAGCTTTTTCAAAATTTCTTTTTACAGATCTCATAAGCATCCCAAAAGAAGGTTGTGTGTCAAATTAGAGCTTATGGCTTAATGGGCTGAAAAGCCCAATAAGAATAAGCTGAGTGTTAAATAAGATGTGATAAGCTCATATTCAGCTTTTGGGCCTTTAGAGTTTTGTTCTTAGAATTGAATTTTAAGTAAGATAGGGCTTTTCCATGTCAATTGGGCCAAGTTTTACTTTTTGGGCCCAAAAGCCCATTTTGGTTGACTGTTTTTGGTTTTGGCCCATTTGAGGGCCCAATAGGGGTATTTTGGTAATTTCACTTTGATTTTCTGATTATTTAGGTTAAAATAAACTAGTTTGCAAGTTTTTAGAATTTTTTATAATTTTTGGATTTTAAATATTATTTTAATATTATTTTATTATTATTTCTAAAATTTCACAATTTCCTACTTTTTACATTTTTCTTAGGTTTAATACATTAAAATAGGAATTTAGCAACTTTTAGAATAATTTAATCACTTTTAGATTAATTTTTATAATTATTTTAAATTTTAATAGTTTTTTAAATCATTTTAAATAGTTTTTATTAGTTTAAAAATTTCTAAAAATAGTTTTTAATCTTTTTAGGTCATTTTTGAGGTTTACCAATTGAGAAATCTTTATTTGGGCTTTTTGATAATTTATTTGATTTTTAGGGCTTTAATTAGCATTTAAAATTTGAATATTTAATTATTTAAAAGGTTTGAAAACGTTTTGATCATTGGTAAACTCTTAGTTTATTTATTTTGATTTTTGGTAAATTTTTGGTAATCTTTAGAATTTATTTTTATTTTAGTGGTTTTTAAGGTTCTACGTTTTAACTTTCTAGTAGTGTTTATTTTTTTTTTTACGTCTTCGTCATCCTCTTTTCTCATCCCCTTCTAAACCAATTATTAATCACAAACATTTAACAAATTTCTCACACACATATACCTCCTTGGGAAATGAACTTTGAATTCAGAAGGGTCATTAGTGTTGATTTTCCTAAATCATCATTCGATACTTACCGCTTTTACGCCTTTTTCCTAAAAGGTCGTATTTTACCACAATCATTTTGGCGCCGCTGCCGGGGAGGTGTGTTGTGATTAATTTGCATTGTTGTTTTTAATATTAACCATAAATAGTATTTGTATTAGTAGAACTCTACTAATACGTATTATCGGTTTTCTTGGTTTTTCTTGTACAAATATTATTACTATATTGTATTAAGTATCACAATCAATAAACAATATCTCCAAAAGTGTGAAAACACAACCTTAATTGGGATTTCATCACTCAATTATTGTATTCGAATCTCAAACAAAAAGAAAAAGGCAAAAATAGATAAATACTTTCGTGAAGCTCGATTTTGAAAAGTACAAACTATAAGGTGGGTATAAGGCGGGTATTATAAAATATACCCTAAGGAAAAAGGCTCTTAAGTGCTTCGCGCCGCCTCGTTTCCCCGCTTGCTTGTGAGTATTTTGAGATTGAAGGCTAATCGAGGGTTTTGCCGCCCAAAGTATTATTACGTATAATATATTTGCTTGGTTTCATTGTGATTAAACCCTCTTGAACAATTTGGTTTTCACCAAAGTTCTAAAGTCATTCGAAGGCGTTCACTCCACGTGATCGTTTTCATTCCTTTGAGGCTTCTTTAATCAAGAGTTTGATTCGAGTAGAGATTTTGTAGATTGTTGTCTTCAAAGTTACACCAAAATCCAAAAAAATTAAATATCATCAAAAACACAAAAAAAAATTGAAAATTCACAAAACACCCAAAAAGAATCTTTTTTGCTCACCTCCCATTCTTCGTGAAGTTTATGATCACTCGTAATCAAGCAAAACGAGCTCGTAAACGTCTTCAAAAGCAAGCCAATCAAGAGACGTTGATTGTTGAAGAACAACATCCAATTGTTGAACCTATTGTAGAACAAGAAGTCGTCATGGCTAATCGTACTATGATGGAGTTGCTACAAGCACCCACCGAGGGTTTTGGAGAGGCTATTGTGATTCCCGCCATCCTTGCGGAGAATTTCGAGATTAAGACGGGTTTAATGTCTATGTTGCAAGCAAATAAGTTTAGAGGTCACGAGAAAGACAACCCGCACTATCACATTAGGAATTTTAACCGTCTCACCGCCACTAGCAAGTTTAAGGATGTTCCACATGACGCCATTAAGATGATGTTGTTTCCATACTCGTTAGATGGACCCGCAAAAATTTGGCTTGAGAAAGAACCGCCAAATTCGATTTTGACATGGGCCGATCTCGTTTCTAAGTTTGTGAACAAGTTTTTTCCACCATCTAAAACAACACATTTGAAAAATGAGATTTCACGATTTGTGCAAAGAAATAATGAAAGTTTTTCAATGGCATGGGAACGATTTAAAGAAATGTTACATGAATGTCCACACCATGATTTTACGGAATTGCATCAAGTTGATACTTTTTATAATGGGCATAATGATCATGAACGAGATTATTTGAATGCCGCCGCGGGTGGTAATTTTTTGTGCAAGACGACAAATGAGGCTTTACAAATCATCGAGAATAGATCTAAGGTTTATATCCCTCGTAACACACCGAGTGTTGCGAATTTGGGTTCGTCATCATCGTCACAATCGTCTCGTAGCATTAATGCCTTACATGATGAAGCTAATGAGGAAAATCGCTTTTTTGATAGATTTGCTAATCTTATGTCCCAATGGAAGGCTCAAGAAGCTTCCAATTCCGCTTCGGTTAAAGCGGTTGCTAAGAGTTGTTTATCTTGTGGTGGAGCTCATGATCTTTCCGAGTGCATTACCGTGGATGGTAACACTTCGAGTTCTTATGTAGCAACGGGAACTTACAACCAAAACGGTCAAGGTTCCCGCCAAAATCAAGCTCCACCAAATAAAAATGTTAACAACTATCGAAAAAACAACCAAGGTAATTACCAAGGCAACACACACAATTACAACAAAGGGAATTATCAAAATGGGAATGGACAAATTTCTAATCAAAACCAAAACCGTGATTTTCAAAACACTACACAAGGTTTTCAAAATGCTCACACTAAAAATTTACAAGGAGAATTTTTGGATTATGCTAAAGCAAATGATGCTAAATTTGATAACATGCAACGTGAGATGATTAGCTTAAGATCCGAGTTGAAAAACGAGCTAAAAATGAACTTGCTAATGAACTTAAAACTCATGCAAACAAAATGGAAGGAAATGTCCAACGTCTTCAACAAAATCAACAAAAGATGGAATTAGGACAACATGAGATTAAGCAAGAGTTATTAAAAGCGGATGCTAGGCAATCAAAATTTGAGGACCGAATGGCTAAGATGTTTGAAGCAATCATGTGTAAACCCTCTTCCTCGGGTGGTCTTCCTAGTGATACCATTGCAAACCCGAAAGGAGAAATGAAGGTTATTACTACACGAAGTGGTAAAACTTTCAAGGAACCAATCTCTCGTCCAACTACTTCTACGGAGAAGGAAATCGAGAAAGAACCCGAGGTGATGGTCGAAAAGGAGCACATTACAATCCCACGAAGTACCGCTCATACCACACCTACGGTTGAACCAATACCAATTGTGGAACCCGAGTTTCCAATCCCTTTGCCTAATGACCAACCCACACCACCTTTACCCTACCCTTCGAGACGAAACAAAGAGAAGTTGCAAGAACGTAACAAACAACAAATCAAGCTTTTTAAAAAAATGTTTCAACAAGTGCATTTTGATGTGAGTTTAGCCGACGTGTTGTTATATATGCCTCGTTTCTCTTCCACTTTTAAAAGTATGATGAGCGATAAGGAAAAGCTTTCAAAGCTTGCTAATTGTTCTTCGGTTTATCTTAACCGCATACCAGAAAAAGTTGGTGATCCCGGAAAGTTTCTCATTCCTTGTGACATACAAGATATGAAAGAATGCCTCGCCTTGGCCGATCTTGGTGCGAGCATTAATTTGATGCCATTTTCCATTTGGAAATAGCTTTCGCTTCCGGCTCTCATTCCCTCGAACATGTCCATCGAGATGGCCGATCATTCTACGATTATGGCATGTGGAGTAGCCGAAGATGTTTTCGTGAAAGTGGGGAAGTTCTACTATCCCGTTGATTTTATAGTAGTTGACATCCCCGCGGATCCTCAAGTTCCTCTAATTTTAGGTCGTTCATTTTTAGACACTTCGAGATCGCTTATCGATGTTCATGCAAGAACTATCACTTTGAGATTCAACGAAGAGGAACTTGTTATAAACGCTACTCAAAACTCGAAACCTTCTCATGTTTATGCAATCGCTACCATAAATCACATTGACATCGTTGATGTGGTTTGCGATGAGTTTTCACAAGAAGTGTTAGGTTTTTCCGATAGCTCGTCAAGTGGCAATCCCACTATTTTGGATCCGATTCTTGCTAATTCCACACCAAATCTCACTCCATTCCAAGGAGGCGATCTCACTTCAAATGAAATCGACAATGAAGATGAGGTGTTGATTAGTGATGATACTTCTATTCCACCATTTCTTTCGCCGATGGAAGTTATGAGTGTTGAACCAAAATCTTCAATCGAGGAACCACCTATCCTTGAATTGAAAGATCTTACTTCTCACCTTGAATACGCATTCTTGGAAGGTGATGACAAGTTGCCGGTTATTATTGCAAAAGGTCTTGCTAATGATTAAAAAACCGAGCTCTTGAAAGTTCTTAAGGCACATAAAGGGGCAATTGCGTGGAAAATATCCGACATTAAGGGTATTGACCCAAAATTTTGTACTCACAAGATTTTAATGGAGGAGGACTACAAACCCGCAATTCAAAGTCAAAGAAGGGTGAATCCAAAAATTCACGATGTCATTAAAAAGGAGGTCCTTAAACTCCTTGACGCGGGAATGATTTATCATATATCCGATAGCCCATGGGTGAGACCAATCCATTGTGTCCCTAAAAAGGGAGGAATGACCGTTGTGCCTAATGAAAACAACGAGTTAATTCCCACTCGTGTTGTGACCGGTTGGAGGGTGTGTATTGACTACCGAAAGTTAAATGATGCCACTCGCAAAGACCACTTTCCTTTGCCCTTCATGGATCAAATGTTGGAGCGACTTGCGGGAAATGAATTCTATTGCTTTTTAGATGGTTTTTCCGGTTACTTTCAAATCCCTATTGACCCTCGTGATCAAGAGAAGACTACGTTTACGTGTCCTTATGGAACGTTCGCTTATCGTAGGATGCCTTTCGGACTTTGTAATGCACCCGGTACGTTTCAACGGTGTATGATGGCGATTTTTCACGATATGATCGAGAAGTCGATGGAAGTGTTTATGGATGACTTCTCGGTGTTTGGCAATTCTTTCACGTCATGTTTATCTAATCTCGAGCAAATGTTAAAACATTGTGAAGAAACCAATCTTGTGCTTAATTGGGAAAAATGTCATTTTATGTGTAAACAAGGAATCGTCTTAGGACATAAGGTGTCGAAGGCGGGGATTGAGGTCGATAAAGCTAAGGTAGACGTCATCGCCAAGTTACCTCATCCCAAAACCGTTAAGGGAGTTAGGAGTTTCCTAGGCCACGCGGGCTTTTATCGTCGTTTCATCAAGGACTTTTCGAAAATCTCTCGACCTATGACACACCTTCTCGAGAAGGATGCTCTTTTTAACTTTAATGAGGATTGTGTTAAGGCTTTCGAAACTCTCAAAAGGAAACTTACCGAAGCTCCCATTCTTGTTGCTCCTAATTGGGAATTACCCTTTGAAATCATGTGTGATGCAAGTGATTATGCTATAGGGGCCGTCTTAGGGCAACGTTATGACAAGCATTTTCGTCCTATCCACTATGATAGTAAGACGATGACCGAGGCAAAATTAAAGTACACCACAACGGAAAAGGAATTCCTTGTCGTGGTCTATGCTTTTGAGAAATTCCGACCTTATCTCGTCTTGACTAAAAGCATCGTGTATACCGACCATTCGGCTATCAAGTATCTCTTAGCTAAGCAAGATGTTAAGTCGAGATTGCTTAGTTGGATGCTCCTCCTCCAAGAATTTGATGTCACCGTGCTTGACAAAAAAGGAGCCGAGAATCTAGCGGCCGATCATCTCTCTCGTCTAGAAGATCCTCACAAAGATGTTTTCGAGAACAAGGAAATTACCGAAACATTTCCTCTTGAGACTCTCGGTGTAGTGAATTCTAAAGACACCACCCCATGGTTTGTTGACATTGCAAATTACCATGCGGTCAATTTCATAATCAAGGGTATGACGGCACAACAAAAACGAAAATTCTTTCGTGACGTCAAGTTCTATTTTTGGGACGACCCTTATCTCTTTCGGATTTGTGCGGATCAACTCGTTCGACGTTGTGTTTTTGGTGCCGAAGCTTCTAATATCCTTAGAGCTTGTCACGAGGGACCCACGGGTGGTCACCACGGTGCTAATCTCACGGCTAAGAAAGTGTTCGATGCCGGTTTCTTTTGGCCTTCTATCTATCGTGATGCACACGCACTTGTGAAGTCGTGTGATTCGTGCCAACGTCAAGGAAAATCGTCTCAACGTGATGAAATGCCGCAAAACATAATTCAAGTGTGTGAGATTTTCGACATATGGGGAATAGACTTTATGGGGCCGTTCCCATCGTCTCATGGAAACAAATATATCCTCGTCGCGGTAGACTACCTTTCTAAGTGGGTGGAAGCTAAGGCTTTGCCTACTAATGATGCTCGTGTGGTAGTGAAGTTTTTGAAGCAATTGTTCTCTCGGTTCGGAACCCCTCGTGCTATTATAAGCGATCGTGGAACCCATTTTTGTAATGACCAATTCGAAAAGGTTCTAAAGAAATATGGAGTTACTCATCGTCTTTCTACGGCTTATCACCCGCAAACGAGTGGGCAAGTCGAGGTTTCGAACCGAGCTTTGAAGAGGATTTTAGAGAGGTCAATTGGAGAAAAACCGTGCTTCATGGTCCGACAAACTTGATGACGCTTTATGGGCCTTTAGGACCGCTTATAAGACACCTATCGGTTGCACTCCTTATAAGTTAGTCTATGGGAAGAATTGTCATTTGCCCATTGAGTTGGAGCACAAGGCATATTGGGCCCTTAAGCATGCAAACTTTGACTTGAAGACCGCGAGAGATCACCGGAAAATACAATTGAATGAATTGGATGAATTAAGAGATAATGCTTATGAAAATTCATTAATCTTTAAAGAAAAGACTAAAAAGTTTCATGATTCAAAGATTAAAAACCGGGTTTTTAACGTTGGTGATCAAGTGTTGCTTTTTAACTCTCGTCTTAAGATATTTTCCGGGAAATTGAAATCTCGTTGGTCGGGTCCGTTCACCATTACATAAGTGTTTCCATATGGGACCATTGAGCTAGCTCAAGATGATGGTGTGACACCCTAGAATCGAGGTCATTAACGATACCCTAAATTACGCTAGTTTTTGAAATTTTTAATAAATTTTAATTTCTATACTTATAAGTATTTTGGTTAAAGCCGATGTTCGAGGTTATAATTTTTACGTTTGACGTTTTAAGAAGGACGATGACGATTACGATCCCGAGGGATGCCCAATTTTATACAATTTTTGACGATTTATCGATAATGTAATTTTTCGAGAATTTTATTTACGGTTCGTGTTAAGTTGAGTCGGGTGAGTTTTATAGCCTTCCGAGTACATTTAAAGTATCCCAAAAACATTTTGGAGCGTTCGGGAAGATTTCCGACTCCCGTAAAATTTTCAAAATTGACAAATAAGTCGAACCCGCAAAGTTTTGAGGACGTTTTTCATTTAAGGCCAAAAGAAGTTAAAAATTGCCAAAAGGCCCCTCCCAACCCACCAAAAAGGCCAAATGTGACATAAACACAAACACACACAAAACTTTCACCAAAATTTGAACTCTCTCTCCCTCCTCTCTCTCTCAAACCGACGGACACCCCTAAACACCAAGAAATCCACCAAAAATCTTTTTCCACTTGATTTTCCTAAAATCTAAGGTTAGACCACATCTAGTTTGGTCATTCCCCACATGTTCATGTGCTCAAATCCCACATGCATTAACAAAAAATTTTCAAGATTTTTCCATATGATCCAAATTCGTTTTTGTGGCTAAATGAGCTAATGCATGTTGATTTTAAGTGTTATGGAAGTATAAACACCAAGAAAACCCACCAAAATTAATTTGGTTGTGGTGATTGGGTCACCCAAACCCCACGGCAATGGGGGTGTTTGGGGAGCCATGGTGGTTGTTGATTTTGCATGTTATTATTGTGTTTGGTTCATTGTTTTAGGATGATTTACATAGGTTTTATTAGTTGCATGTACATTTCTTTGAATTTTTGAATTTGAGATTGGTTGATCAATAGGGGTAGGACTGAAATTTGATGTTACGATATGTTTGGGAAGGCTTAGGATGATGTTTAGTGGTGGTTAGAAGGCTTGGAATCGAGCCTAAGTGCGTTTTTGGTATGGTCATTTTTAGGCAGAAACATTTGGTCCATTTCATAAAAATTATTTTTTTTCCAGGACTTGAAAGCTAAATTTAGTGATAGAGGGTCTTCTTAGCTTTAATTTGGTATAAGGTAGAGCCCGTGACTCAAAACGAGCTAAAAGTTATGACATTTTAAAGATCGGGTACCGGGAGACGAGGACTTTCATAATCCGAATTTGTGCAAAGTTTTAGTCAAATCCCGAGGGTCACAAGTATGAATTGGTAAATGGTCAAGGGTCAAAATTTGGTCCCTAACCTGTACAAATGAGTCTATATGTTGGCTTAGGAGTCAAAGAAGTCAAAGGTATCTTTCATATAGGTCAAAGAGGTCAAAATTGGTCGAAGCGCAATTTCAGCTCGTAAAATGTAGTCGTGGAAAAGAGTTGCGTAACGGGTCGTAAAAGTAAAAACTTTTATTGGGCTTAAAAACATGTTATCTACAGGTCTTATAGGATTTTTGGAAATTTTGTCAAATTTTACAAGTGTGGTTAAATAAGGTAAAACAGCCCGTACTTTAGTCAAGTACCGGCGAGAATGAGTAAAAATGGACAACGTAGGTAATGAGAACGAATGGAATAAAATGAGTGATACTTGTTATTTTGTTTTTGACGTGAGTTATACTTGTCCTAAGTGACTAGTATATATGTATTTTATACAGTACCGTAAAGTATTTAAATGAGATTACTCATTACGCGTTAATTGTGATAGGTGTTGATTTACCCGGGCATCCGTAACATCGTCAGTGATCATCCCTCGAACTACCGACTACTTAAGATATAAGGTGTGAATTTATAGCCTCGCTTATATTATTTCAAATTGTTTTACCCGCGAGGGAAATGCATGCTAGTTTTTAAAAGGAACGTATATCATGAATGATTGTTAGACCCGAAAGTTGCCTTAGAAATTGTGTTGAGTACCAAAGTTGCAAAAGTCCCTAAAATCATGAACTATTAACTATTGTCCTGCGGTAGATTATTTTGTATGAGAAATAAGGTATAATTGCAACTGATGCCTTTAGAAGGGGCACTGGTTTCATCTGAATCACGCCGGTATTTATTACGCGGGTGATTGAGTTAACGGATTAGTTTCATGAGCTTAAACACAATTGTCAGTATCCTGATTATAGTTTGTTTGATCGACAAGACTATAAATGATCACGAATGGTTTTTATTATATATACGTTCAAATGGATTGTAAAACCTATGAATTCCACTCAACGTTTTCGTTCACCAAATTTTTGGCATGTGTTTCAGGTAACCGCTGAGGTGTAGGATGGAGCATGCATGGGATGGATGTTGTGTGTACGGCTTGGAGTCCGCTTGTTTTTCCCTCCTTTTCTACTTAAACAATTTTTAAGTTTAATGTCATGTGGTTGTAAACTGAAATTCTTGGGTTAAGATTCATGGGGACCGAAAACGCTTAACTCTGTGTACTATTTGGGGTTGGAAAAACCGTGGACATGTATCATCTAACCATTTTAAATTTCAAGTTTTAAGTTGACGTCTTTTTAGCGTCGTTTGATATATCTTGTGTGCAATGAATACTGTGTAGCACCCATTGTTGTAGTTCCGCTGCGCATAGCAATTGTGGGGGTGTTACAGATTGGTATCAGAGCCACGAGTTATAGAGAACTAGGTCATTTTTGAAAATCCTAAACTATAACTTTTGGTGTCGTAAGAAAGGGTCCAAGCACACACAACTATCCTGCATGGCTCCGGTAAGATTTATTGTTGTATTTATGGCATTTGACGTATACTTTTGAGTAAAGTATATATGTGGGTAATTATTACGTAAGTATGGAATTACTATATGTAGACGTTGAATTTTTACGTGAAATATCCGACATCGTAATTTTTGTATTAATCATGCATGAGCATCATATTATTACATTTTGGGCATATGTACCACCTTTGCATTGCATTTGCATGCATATATTTATAATTATTGTATAATTACTTATGTACCCTCCGAAATTCGTTGTTATTGCAGGAATGGCCGAGGTACCGCCCAACGATAACGGAAACGATTACGTCGTAGGTCACGAAGGGGGACCGTTTCCTCCGAACCCGCCGGACAATAATAATGGATGGATCGCTCCAGAAGACGAAATAGGGCCGGAAAACGACAATGACGAAAGTGAGGTGGATAACTTCAGCATGAGTAGTGACGAGAATGAGGATTCCGAAGAAGAGCCCGAGGAGCTATTGGATGATGGCATTCCCGAGGATGCCGTAGGCCAGACCGAACCCGATTTGTTTCAATCCCCGAATTCGCCGAAGGGTTATGAGGTACCACCGACCGGTCGTTATGAGCAGCAACCCTTTGATCGCCCAATGGAAAATTGTAAGGATTATTTGAGAACCGTGCCAGGATTGGTTAGAGTAAGTGATGGGAGCAGTGGAGAGTCCAGCAAGTCATCCAAGTCGCCATCGATTCATGAGAACATTACAAGGGTCTACTTTCCGAGACCGAGACACTACTGGGATCCCGCAGGTCGTTTGGGGAGGATGGAAAGGTTGATGTATGAGCGGTTTGTAGTTGAGACCAGGGTAATTAAGAAGTTTGATAAGACTGAGAGGGAACATCAAAGACTGTTGGAAAGGACGGCAAGAATTGAGTATGACGGGAATGTGAACAAAAGTGACATCAACAGTTTAAGATCAATGGTTGCAAATTTAAGTGCTAGTCTTGACCGTGTGAGGGAAGATCAGATGAGGTTGTCGAGGATGCAGAGTTGGGAGGATCGTGTGAGGGATTCATTGCCCCCGGATTGGAGATTCGTGGACGATTTAGAGATGGAGGCGAATGACTTCATGATTCAGCCGCCTACTAGAGGTGCTTGTATTTCGGTGGGAAATCAGGTAGTGATTGAGTGTGGATCCACATCAGGGACGAAAAAGGAAACAGAATGTGGGCCGGATGAGAAAGGAAAAAGGAAAGTGGATGATGTGGATGAGGACGTTAGTGATGAGGAAACCGAGGAAGACGACGACGAGCCGCCATCCAAGAGGCCGTGTGGATCACCACATGCCTAGTTACTTGTTTTGTATTTTCTTTGATCATTGTAATAGAACTATTTTAGACCTTTGTATGATGGTATTATGACGAGAAACTCAAGTACTTGATGTTTTGTGGTGAACGATTGTAGTGGCAATACTTGTCACGATTTTGGTTAATTATCAATACAATCTATGTTACCTTTCATGATCTGTGATATGTCTTAAATTTGATCTTTTGTGGTGTGAATTGATGAATATTAGTAACTCCGTAGTGATGTGTCGTTGTATGTATTTTATGTCTGGGAAACTTGATATGAATACTTACATTGTTTTTCTATTTTTCTTGTCTTGCAGAAAGAGATATTCGATAACACCATGCCTCCAAAGTTGACTGCCGATCGTGTTAACACCATGATTCAGGAAGCTATAGCTAATGCGTTGGAAGCAGACCGAGCTGGGAGAAATCAGGATACAGGAAGGAACGCGGGGAGACAGCAAGCCCCGAGGGTGTGTACCTATTCTAGTTTTATGAAGTGCGGTCCCACGCAGTTCCGTGGAACGGGTAGAGCTTTAGAACTTAGACGGTGGTTGGAAAAGGTTGAAAGCACGTTTGAAATCAGTGGTTGTGCAGAAGCAGATAAAGTAAAGTTTGCAGCTGCGTTTCTTGATGATGCGTTAAGTTGGTGGAATACCCAGGTAGCTACGGTTGGATTGGCTGTAGCGAATGCAAGGACGTGGAATGCGACCAAAGCTTTGTTGAATAAGAAGTTTTGCCCAAAGGAGGAATTGGGGCAATTGGAGGACGAATTGAGGCATTTAACCTTAAAGAACAACGATATAGCTGCTTACACCAGGAGATTCAACGAGTTAAGTCTTTTGTGTCCGGACATATTTGCCAATGATGCCAAGAAAATGAAGCAGTATATTAAGGGTTTATCTAGCAACATCAAAGGTGAAACAACTTCGTCAAAACCTGGAACGTTTGATGAAGCGGTTCAAATGGCTCACGCTTTGATGGACGTTAAGCTTCAGGACAAGCAGAACTACATTGCTGAGGGCAACAAAAGGAAATGGGAAGCAGCACAAAGTAATCAATCCCAAGGCCAAAACCGAGGTGGAAATCGAAACAACCATGGGCCGAACCGAAATCAGCAGTTTAATCAGAGAAGGAACGAAGGGATGAGGGCAGTGACGAACCCTAGAGGTGTGAAAGTGAATCCCCATTATGGTAAGTGCAACTTGTATCATGTTGGAAATTGCCCGCCGGCATGCGGCAAGTGTGGAAAGGCAGGTCATAGGACATCTAGTTGTCGAACGGGAGGAGTAGCCACTGGGGCTAATGCTATCAGGATGAGAGGATGTTATAGTTGTGGAGAAAGGGGTCATGTGCAAGCGAATTGCCCGAAGGCAGGAAACAGGTGGGGAGGTAATAATACGGCTGCTGTGTATCAAGTGGGAACGGCTGATAAACCACAAGGTCCCAATGTGGTTACCGGTACGTTTTTGCTAGACGCTTGTTATGCTAGTATTTTATTTGATTCTGGCTCCGACAAGAGTTTTGTAGACGTTAGATTTAGTCGTCATATCGATAGAGAACCGGTGTTGTTAACGACTAGTTATAATGTTGAATTAGCCGATGGAAAAATTGTTAGTACAAATTCTATACTGAAAGGGTGTACCTTGAAGTTAGGAAATTACGCTTTTAAAATCGACTTGATGCCAATAGAGCTAGGATCGTTTGACGTGATTGTGGGAATGGATTGGCTAATGGCGCATAGTGCTACGATCGTCTGTGGCGAGAGATTGGTTCAGATTCCGCTGAGGAATAGGGTTTTGACGGTTAAGGGAGACGAATGCACTTCTCGTTTGAAGGTGATTTCGTGTTTGAAAATGATGAAGTACGTAGAAAGCGGATGCGATGTGTTTTTGGCACAAGTTTCGAGTGATGGTGATTTAGAGGCAAGGATCGAAGAGGTACCAGTTATTTGCGATTATCCGGACGTTTTTCCCGACGAGTTGCCAGGTTTACCGCCTAACCGTGAGGTCGAGTTTCGAATTGATTTAGTGCCAGGAGCTGCACCGGTTGCACGTGCACCTTATCGCTTAGCACCATCTGAGTTAAAGTAGTTAGCGGATCAATTGAAGGAATTGATGGACAAAGGATTTATTAGGCCGAGCTCATCACCTTGGGGAGCGCCAGTGTTGTTTGTAAAGAAGAAGGATGGTTCGTTTAGAATGTGTATCGACTATAGGGAACTCAATAAGCTGACGGTTAAGAATCGGTACCCATTGCCGAGGATTGATGATTTGTTCGATCAATTGCAAGGTTCCAGTGTATACTCAAAGATCGATTTAAGATCAGGGTATCATCAACTGCGTGTAAGAGAGGAGGATATTCCTGTAACTGCCTTTCGTACGCGGTATGGACACTTTAAATTTCGAGTGATGCCGTTTGGGTTGACGAACGCGCCTGCTGTATTCATGGATCTTATGAATCGCGTGTGCAAGCCGTATCTAGATAAGTTTGTTATTGTTTTCATCGATGATATACTTATTTACTCTAAGAGTAGGGAGGAGCACGAGAAGCACCTGAGAAAGATTTTGGAGTTGTTAAGGAAGGAGAAGCTGTATGCAAAATTCTCTAAGTGTGAGTTTTGGTTGGAATCAGTGCAGTTTCTAGGTCATGTGATTGATAGTGAGGGAGTTCGTGTAGATCCTGCTAAGATAGAAGCAATCAAGGAATGGTCAGCACCGACGACACCGACTGAAGTTCGACAATTTCTTGGTTTAGCTGGGTATTATAGAAGGTTTATTGAAGGATTTTCATTGATTGCGAAACCATTGACGCGGCTTACCGAAAAGAATAGGGTGTATGAATGGGGAATTGAGGAAGAGCTTGCTTTCGAAACGCTCAAGGATAAGTTATGTTCCGCACCGATTTTATCATTGCCTGAAGGAACCGAAGACTTCGTAGTGTATTTTGATGCGTCTCGTAAAGGTTATGGAGCGGTATTAATGCAACGTGAAAAGGTGATAGCTTACGCGTCGAGGCAATTAAGGAAGAACGAGGAGAACTACACGACGCACGATTTGGAATTAGGAGCGGTAGTTTTTGCGTTGAAACTGTGGAGACACTATCTGTATGGGACAAAGTGTGTTGTATTCACTGATCACAAGAGTTTGCAACACATTTTAGATCAAAAGGAGTTGAATATGCGACAAAGACGATGGGTTGAGCTATTGAGTGATTATGACTGCGAAATTCGCTACCACCCTGGGAAGGCGAATGTTGTAGCGGATGCATTGAGTAGGAAGGAACGGGAGAAACCTTTGAGGGTTAGAGCTTTAGTGATGAGTGAGAGCGTTGACTTAACCGAAACCATACGGAAGGCTCAGGAGAGAGGTTTAATGAAAGGGAATGTTGAAGCCGAAAACTTGGGACGAATGTTGAAACCTCTTTTTGTGATTAGGTCAGACGGACTAAGATATTTTGAGAATCGAATTTGGTTGCCATTGTGTTCATCTGAGGAAGGAAAGCCTGGAGTTCGAGAATTGGTTATGAATGAGTCGCATAAGTCGAAGTATTCGATACATCCCGGATCGGATAAAATGTACCACGACCTGAAGAAAGTTTATTGGTGGCCGAATATGAAGGCAGATATTGCTCGTTACGTCAGTAAGTGTTTGACTTGCGCGAAGGTTCAGGCAGAACATAAGAAACCATCTGGATTGTTGGTACAACCGGAGATCCCAGAATGGAAATGGGAGAAAATCGCAATGGATTTCGTGACGGGTTTACCTAGGACTCCTAGTGGATGCGATATGATATGGGTAATTGTGGATAGGTTGACGAAATCTGCTCATTTCTTACCTATGAAGAAGACGGACAGCATGGAAAAACTCGCCAGCGTGTACGTGAAGGAGATCGTCTGTAGACATGGAGTGCCGTTATCGATCATTTCGGATCGCGATAGTAGATTTACGTCGGAATTTTGGAAATCGCTTCAACGTGCGATGGGCACTGAGTTGAGTTTAAGCACGGCTTATCACCCGGAAACTGACGGCCAGAGCGAACGAACGATTCAAACGATGGAGGACATGCTCCGAGCATGCGTGATTGATTTTGGAGGAAGTTGGGAACGCCACTTGCCTCTGGTGGAATTTTCGTACAATAATAGTTATCATGCGAGTATCAAAGCGGCACCGTTCGAAGCATTGTATGGAAGGAAGTGTAGATCACCCGTGTGTTGGAGTGAAGTAGGGGAAAGTCAATTGACTGGACCCGAAATGGTTTTAGAAACGACAGAGAAGATCGTGCAGATCAAGAACCGACTACTTGCTGCGAGAAGCCGACAGAAGAGTTATGCCGATAACCGAAGGAAACCGTTGGAGTTTGAAGTTGGAGATATGGTTATGCTCAAGGTATCGCCGTGGAAGGGTGTAATTCGTTTTGGGAAGAAAGGAAAGTTGAGTCCGAGGTATATTGGACCGTTTAAGATCGTTGAACGAATTGGACCAGTAGCGTACAAGTTAGAATTGCCGACTGAACTTAGTGCTATTCATGACACGTTTCACGTATCGAACCTGAAGAAGAGTTTGGCGGACAAGGAATTGGTGATTCCTTTGGACGAGATTCGACTAGACGACAAAATGCACTTTGTGGAAGAACCTGTGGAAATTATGGACCGGGAGGTCAAGCGGTTGAAGCGTAGTAGGATTCCTATTGTGAAGGTCCGATGGAATTCTAAGCGTGGACCGGAATACACCTGGGAACGTGAGGACTTTTTCAAGGAAAGGTATCCTCATCTGTTCTAGTAGACGAAATGTGAGTACAAGAAGAGGCGAGCGCCGGGACGTCGCTCTCTTTAAGGAGGGGTGGATGTGACACCCTAGAATCGAGGTCATTAACGATACCCTAAATTACGCTAATTTTTGAAATTTTTAATAAATTTTAATTTCTATAC
The DNA here is from genome assembly GCA_025667525.1 of Glebionis coronaria. Taxonomy (NCBI): domain Eukaryota; kingdom Viridiplantae; phylum Streptophyta; class Magnoliopsida; order Asterales; family Asteraceae; genus Glebionis; species Glebionis coronaria. The sequence goes on along the minus strand of CM046880.1, from coordinate 177,972,397 downwards.
TTATAAGTATTTTGGTTAAAGCCGATGTTCGAGGTTATAATTTTTACGTTTGACGTTTTAAGAAGGACGATGACGATTACGATCCCGAGGGATGCCCAATTTTATACAATTTTTGACGATTTATTGATAATGTAATTTTTCGAGAATTTTATTTACGGTTCGTGTTAAGTTGAGTCGGGTGAGTTTTATAGCCTTCCGAGTACATTTAAAGTATCCCAAAAACATTTTGGAGCGTTCGGGAAGATTTCCGACTCCCGTAAAATTTTCAAAATTGACAAATAAGTCGAACCCGCAAAGTTTTGAGGACGTTTTTCATTTAAGGCCAAAAGAAGTTAAAAATTGCCAAAAGGCCCCTCCCAACCCACCAAAAAGGCCAAATGTGACATAAACACAAACACACACAAAACTTTCACCAAAATTTGAACTCTCTCTCCCTCCTCTCTCTCTCAAACCGACGGACACCCCTAAACACCAAGAAATCCACCAAAAATCTTTTTCCACTTGATTTTCCTAAAATCTAAGGTTAGACCACATCTAGTTTGGTCATTCCCCACATGTTCATGTGCTCAAATCCCACATGCATTAACAAAAAATTTTCAAGATTTTTCCATATGATCCAAATTCGTTTTTGTGGCTAAATGAGCTAATGCATGTTGATTTTAAGTGTTATGGAAGTATAAACACCAAGAAAACCCACCAAAATTAATTTGGTTGTGGTGATTGGGTCACCCAAACCCCACGGCAATGGGGGTGTTTGGGGAGCCATGGTGGTTGTTGATTTTGCATGTTATTATTGTGTTTGGTTCATTGTTTTAGGATGATTTACATAGGTTTTATTAGTTGCATGTACATTTCTTTGAATTTTTGAATTTGAGATTGGTTGATCAATAGGGGTAGGACTGAAATTTGATGTTAGGATATGTTTGGGAAGGCTTAGGATGATGTTTAGTGGTGGTTAGAAGGCTTGGAATCGAGCCTAAGTGCGTTTTTGGTATGGTCATTTTTAGGCAGAAACATTTGGTCCATTTCATAAAAATTATTTTTTTTCCAGGACTTGAAAGCTAAATGTAGTGATAGAGGGTCTTCTTAGCTTTAATTTGGTATAAGGTAGAGCCCGTGACTCAAAACGAGCTAAAAGTTATGACATTTTAAAGATCGGGTACCGGGAGACGAGGACTTTCATAATCCGAATTTGTGCAAAGTTTTAGTCAAATCCCGAGGGTCACAAGTATGAATTGGTAAATGGTCAAGGGTCAAAATTTGGTCCCTAACCTGTACAAATGAGTCTATATGTTGACTTAGGAGTCAAAGAAGTCAAAGGTATCTTTCATATAGGTCAAAGAGGTCAAAATTGGTCGAAGCGCAATTTCAGCCCGTAAAATGTAGTCGTGGAAAAGAGTTGCGTAACGGGTCGTAAAAGTAAAAACTTTTATTGGGCTTAAAAACATGTTATCTACAGGTCTTATAGGATTTTTGTAAATTTTGTCAAATTTTACAAGTGTGGTTAAATAAGGTAAAACAGCCCGTACTTTAGTCAAGTACCGGCGAGAATGAGTAAAAATGGACAACGTAGGTAATGAGAACGAATGGAATAAAATGAGTGATACTTGTTATTTTGTTTTTGGCGTGAGTTATACTTGTCCTAAGTGACTAGTATATATGTATTTTATACAGTACCGTAAAGTATTTAAATGAGATTACTCATTACGCGTTAATTGTGATAGGTGTTGATTTACCCGGGCATCCGTAACATCGTCAGTGATCATCCCTCGAACTACCGACTACTTAAGATATAAGGTGTGAATTTATAGCCTCGCTTATATTATTTCAAATTGTTTTACCCGCGAGGGAAATGCATGCTAGTTTTTAAAAGGAACGTATATCATGAATGATTGTTAGACCCGAAAGTTGCCTTAGAAATTGTGTTGAGTACCAAAGTTGCAAAAGTCCCTAAAATCATGAACTATTAACTATTGTCCTGCCCTCGAGTAGGGGGAAATAGCCGCTTATGCAATTTGTAGTACTACGGGGTTAACGACCCAATGCTAGCCGAGAAGCTGTACTTATAGTAAGTTCTGCGGTAGATTATTTTGTATGAGAAATAAGGTATAATTGCAACTGATGCCTTTAGAAGGGGCACTGGTTTCATCTGAATCACGCCGGTATTTATTACGCGGGTGATTGAGTTAACGGATTAGTGTCATGAGCTTAAACACAATTGTCAGTATCCTGATTATAGTTTGTTTGATCGACAAGACTATAAATGATCATGAATGGTTTTTATTATATATACGTTCAAATGGATTGTAAAACCTATGAATTCCACTCAACATTTTCGTTGACCAAATTTTTGGCATGTGTTTCAGGTAACCGCTGAGGTGTAGGATGGAGCATGCATGGGATGGATGTTGTGTGTACGGCTTGGAGTCCGCTTGGTGGGGAAATTCCTTCAATGGTTGCCCTCGACCAAGTCACCTTCCCTAATGATAATTAGCATTGAGGGGATCGAGTCGAGCTCATGACTCGGTAATAAAAAACGAGGTGCCTCGTGGGGGAGGTCCCATGCTTATCCTTTATGCTCACTATTCACTAATAAGGGGACTTGTACCCTTTCAACTCGTTGTCTCGTGGTTGTTTGTGATTGTGTTATCTAGATCATCATCATCATCTACGATTGAAGACTCTCGTGTTCGTTTACGTGAGCCTCCATCGCGTGCTTGAAGAAGTTTTTCACGAATCCATGACATATCCTTTATTGTTCTAACAATTATCTTTTAGCATACTTAATAAACGGCTTTAGATATATTGTTGATCACCCTTTCCATGCTAGATCCTAAGCATTCGACTCTTCGTCTCTAGTATGGGGGTGCTCCACCTTTAGACTCGAAACATTGAGGACAATGTTTACTTTTAGTATGGGGGTGAATAGGTACTTGCTTTGCTACGCCCTCACGTTTTCCAACTTTCAATGTTTTTGTTGCTAATAAGGCTAAAAATGGCCAAAATTTAAAATTTTTTCTTAGTTTTCATAAGTGTTTTTAAGACACGAATGTATATTTTCCGATGGGTAGAATAAGAGTTAATTTTTGACTTGATGGGCATTTGGAGCCATTTACATTCCTTAACCCGCTCAATTCAAGTTTTGCTAGACTTTTATATAGGGAGCTTTAAAACGCGAAAGTCTTAGTTCATTCGGGTTAAGAACAAGAACTTTTCGCAAGTTCCTATAATTGATTCTAGAAAGTCACTTATCAAGGGAACTTTAAAACGCATTCTCTAATCTTGAAAAAGTCCAAGAAAGTGCAAGATCCTATAGGTAGCTTGAAAACCCAAAACTTTGATTTGATATAGTCTTAATGAAAGCTAATCCAAATTTGGCTTAATTTTGACTTGCATGGCTAAGTATTCACGAGTCTCTTTAATTAGAGGTCTTTATATAGTGAAGAACGAGAGATTATAGAGTTAGACAAGTGATCATGCTAAACGTAGAACATGAAAGTGTTCTTTCAAAAACTCATATGTTTTTAATTGTGGCTTTTTCTTCCCATAAGATCAATGCATTAGGAATAAATCATAATTGCAATAAGTAAGGTCGTACGATTTGAAAGGTTACTTAGCCTCTAGCGCAAGATCGTTTAAAAGTTGCTCGGGGTTGAATAGAGTTCATAGCCAAGGCATAACTTATTGAAGCGGGACGCGAAGATTGGCGATCATCCAAAAAGGCCCTAACAAGGCATGAGGAGCTCTATTTTTGCTAAAGATCCAAAGATGATGTGAAGTATCATTATTCCTAAATCAATATTAAGGATCGAGACACACGACGAAAAGCAATTACTCCCCTAAAGATCATGGAGAAAGTCTATCCAAAAAGACCCTAACAAGGTATGAGGATAAATATATCCAAGTCCGAAATGGAGGCGGATCGTTGTATATCAAAATCCAAAGTAAAGATTGAAGAAAAATGATGAAGTCGTGGTCCAATATGAAGAATCTCTCAAAAACGTCAAGTGAAGAAATTCCAAATATATGAAGAGAAGACCATAATTTCGAGAACGTCTTCCCAAGATTTGAAGTATGAAGTACATGCCAAATATCGGTCCGAGAAAGGTCTCAAATCGTGAAACGAGTTATGCCAAGATATGAACTTAAGGAGATACACGAGAAGCCGTTTTAAAAGATTTTGTCCTTCGGCTAACTATCGATCAAATCGTGCTACTTTGCTTTCGGACTAATAACTAATCAAATAAGTCAATATGAATCACTTGTGATCCATGACAAATAGATAAAAAATGCTAGTAACCCATTTCCTTTTATAATAACTAGGATTGCGGGGAGAAAAAGTATTACACAATTTGGACGTATGAGTAGTGTTAGCATTGTGACTTGTACCAACAATGATCTCGTTTTTGCACTTAGCATGGAATGTATGACAATCAAGGATGTCGAAGTTTACTCTAAGAGACATTTGCTTTTTTCTATTCTTTGACCCTAAAAGTCACTTCTTGTGATGAAAATCATACATTATGTCTTTACACATCTTCGTAGTATGTTGCAAGTCTTTTACTTTTCAATAAAGGTTAATAAAATTGAACTTTGGTGATGCTTAGATACTTTATTCTAGCATTGCGTGAGGGCACGACAATGGCTTAGTATGGGGGAGTGATGAGATGGCATTTATACATGATCTCATCGTTCTTTTCGGGCTTTAAATGCATTAAAATGTCATAATATACCATATATATGCTTGTTTTTGTTTACTTGTGTATTTTAGGTATGGATATCGTGAACAAGACAAAAGATCACAAGATACAAGGAAAAACGGACACGAGAAACGAAGTCGTACAACGAACCGGGCCCTAATCATGGAAAACTCAACAAATACCCTTGAAGACTTGAAGACAAACAAGATTGATCCTCATTCATTGAAGAAATGACACTTAAAACCCTTGTATATTAATAATTACAAGTTTGGTCCCTTAAGTTTGTCAAAATTACACAAAAGGTCCTTCAACTTTGAAGAAATGGCAAGATTAGTCCCTCAACAATTTCAAATTGTCAATTATGGTCCCTCATCAAGCCAAAGATACATTGAAGACCTTTGAAGATCAAGAATGTCCAAGATCAGCCCTTGAATTATGCAAAAATGTCAAAAATAACCCTTGTAAACCTTTTTCCAAAAGTTTGTGCCAAAACTGCCAATGTGTGAAAGTTATAAACAAAGGGAAATACGTTTAGGGCTGAAAAACTTATTATACCAAAAATCCCAAAACACAAGGACCTAAACTGCCAATTCCAAACTTCAAATTCCTAAAAATGCGCCAAACACTTACTGTTTGGATTTTTACCAGGCATGAACAAGCTTTTTACCCAAGATCAAAAAGGAGCAAAACAAAGGGGAAATCAAAATTGACTCAACCCACGTGTGATTCACATCACCTCAATCACATCCCAACCTCAAAACCCTCACTCCCACTCACCAAGAGACCCCACCATTCAACACGTCACCCAATCAGAATGCAACTTACCCTCCAAGTAATCCTATGTGGCAAAATAAACAGCCAAGACTCATTGCTTCATTCCAAAGCTAAAATGAACATCCAGGATCAATTTAGACAGCTCAAATTCAGAAAACGTCTAGAAGGACTTAGGGCATTTAGGGAATTTCACTTCTAGGGTTTGTGAATAGAGCTAGCCTTGGCATTTGCCTATATAAAGACTCCTCAACCTGTGAGAGAGCTTTGTTCCAGTTTTAGGCTATTATCTTTGTAATTCCTTTTTAAGTTTAAATAAAATTTGAATTTCTGAAAATTTGAAATCTCTTTTTGATTTAATTAAAAGTTTGGTGTTTGAGTAGCCTAATTCTGAGTTCCATTTGATTGTTAAGACCTACCTTAATCTTGTGGTTAAGGCACGTCTTGGTTCATAAGGTTTTTAAGGTTCAAATACCTTGAAATCCTAGGTTCTGTTTTGGCTTATTTTGTGTACTAACCCTTGGCCATTTGCTATAATCTCTTACAAGCTTGTTGACACCAAGCTTGTGAAGGGATTAGAGCCCTTGGTTGAGTTGTTTGCTGCTTGTGTTGAATATATAAAGTCCTTGAGGTTCTACTTTGAACCATCAACCAAGGCAGTTTGCATCATCTTCATTGAAGTACCTTGGTCTTGTTCTAGTTGTTGAACAAGGTCCAAGGAGCATAGCTGGCCTTCTTAGGATGTTGTGGAAGCCAGGTGTAATCTCTTGGTTAAGATTCCCCTAAAAATTTCATGTTTATGACTGTTTTGAATTTGGTACTTTGATTTTGAGTATTTATGTTTGTGCTGGTGATTTTTGAGTTTGATTGTGTTAGTTGCTATCTAGGAAGTGTTTTTGATCATTAATATCAGTAGGTTATTAGTTAAAATCACAAGTTTCTTTGTTAAGTGGTAGATTAAGGAGTGTTTGGGTTTACTGCATAAGTTAGGATTGTGGTTTGTTAAGTGCTTGTTTTGTGTAAGCAAGTGTTGGTATCTGTTATTTAGGTGTATTTGTTCATCTGTTTGCAGGTTTTGTGGGTTTGAACACATAGATTCATAATTTGGCTATAAAATCTTAAAAACTTGGTAAAACTGGCTACGATTTTGAGGACACCTAGATCTAAGCTTAGGCTAGGGCTAACAAGTGCTAAATCTGAGTTAATGACACCAGGGAAGAAGGATTTGAGGCTTGAAATTGGATCAAGTGTCAAGTAGTTCAGCAAAACTTGTCTGCATATTGTTCATTGTTCATCAGTAACTTTATGTGCTTTGATCTTGTTATTTACTTTGATTCAGTGTTTGATTCTTGTTTCTTTGTGTTTATTCTTAGTTTATATAGCTTGTGTATGCATCCTGTTAAGTTTGGTTGGCTTATTCAGTCTAAATCTGCTTATTAAGTGCTTAACTGCTTATTTCCATATCTGGTGCATATCTGGTGACTGTTTGGCTTATTGTGGCTTATTGTGGCTTATTGTGTGAACCAATTTGTGATTTTATTGTTGCTATTGACTCCTTGTGATTCACTGATCACAAGGGTGCCTTTGTTTCCAATTTAATCAAACCAGAACTCTCAAATAAGCTTGGTCAAATAGTCAAAGAAGTGGGAACTCCTTTCCCCTGCTAGTTGCCACTGATAGTGTAAAATTGGGTTCAGCTTATCAATAAGCTATAATAGCTTATTCCAACCAGCAACAACTTTGTTTTTGTAATAGGTGCTCGTATTTTGACCCATTTGTTCATACTGGAGCATTTGGTGGGTTGACTTTAGGGTTTGACTAGAAAACCAACTCCATTGACTTTTTCATAAGTTCATTTGTGCTTATTCTGGCTTATTGGTTGTGCTTATTGGATTTTTGTTGATTGATTTTGCTTATTGAGTCCATTTGAAATCTTTTGCAAGTTGAATCAAGTCCTGAGGTGCCCTAAATCTCTAAAACGACTATTTTGTCTTTTAGTGAATTTTTTCTTTGCTTATTTCTGGCTTATTGAGTGAGCTTTTTTCAAAATTTCTTTTTACAGATCTCATAAGCATCCCAAAAGAAGGTTGTGTGTCAAATTAGAGCTTATGGCATTAGCTTATGGCTTAATGGGCTGAAAAACCCAATAAGAATAAGCTGAGTGTTAAATAAGCTGTGATAAGCTTATATTCAGCTTTTGGGCCTTTAGAGTTTTGTTCTTAGAATTGAATTTTAAGTCAGATAGGGCTTTTCCAAGTCAATTGGGCCAAGTTTGACTTTTTGGGCCCAAAAGCCCATTTTGGTTGACTGTTTTTGGTTTTGGCCCATTTGAGGGCCCAATAGGGGTGTTTTGGTAATTTCACTTTGATTTTCTGATTATTTAGGTTAAAATAAACTAGTTTGCATGTTTTTAGAATTTTTTTTTATTTTTGGATTTTTAATATTATTTTAATATTATTTTATTATTATTTCTAAAATTTCACAATTTCCTACTTTTTACATTTTTCTTAGGTTTAATACATTAAAATAGGAATTTAGCAACTTTTAGAATAATTTTATCACTTTTAGATTAATTTTTATAATTATTTTAAATTTTAATAGTTTTTTAAATCATTTTAAATAGTTTTTATTAGTTTAAAAATTTCTAAAAATAGTTTTTAATCTTTTTAGGTCATTTTTGAGGTTTACCAATTGAGAAATCTTTATTTGGGCTTTTTGATAATTTATTTGATTTTTAGGGCTTTAATTAGCATTTAAAAATTGAATATTTAATTATTCAAAAGGTTTGAAAAAGTTTTGATCATTGGTAAACTCTTAGTTTATTTATTTTGATTTTTGGTAAATTTTTGGTAAATTTTAGAATTTATTTTTATTTTAGTGGTTTTTAAGGTTCTACGTTTTAACTTTCTAGTAGTGTTTATTTTTATTTTTTACGTCTTCGTCATCCTCTTTTCTCATCCCCTTCTAAACCAATTATTAATCACAAACATTTAACAAATTTCTCATACACATATACCTCCTAGGGAAACGAACTTTGAATTCATAAGGGTCATTAGTGTTGATTTTCCTAAATCATCATTCGATACTTACCGCTTTTACGCCTTTTTCCTAAAAGGTCGTATTTTACCACAATCATATCACGACCACTGAAAGAAGGTGAACCTCCCTTGCTAGAGGCCACCGTCAATATGACCATCCCTCTGGAAGAAACTATTGAACAACGGTCGGACGAAGAGGAGCCCGTGATCCAAAAGTCCCCCCAGACTTCCGTAATGAAGATGGTGAAGAGCTGCTGTTAGAGGATGTCGTACCGCACCAAGATGAAGAAGAAGAACACACCAATCCAGCTAACAATCTCACTGGTGAAGAAGATGAACCATACAGGGTTCCGGATCCCCCCGGCCATCAGAGCCCATGTCTAGAAAGCGTAAGACCACTAGGAAGGTAGCAAAAAACCTGGTGGCCGGGGAGGGGGTACACAGTGCTCCCCCAAAGAAGCTAAGGAAGGACCATCCGCAATTCCAGGAAGGGAGCAGTGCCTCTACGACCCAATTCGACCCTTCGCTACATGTTGATGAGCAAGTCTGGAAGGCCACCCCTGTGAGTGCCATGGTTGCTACTATCACAGTACCCGTGACTGGGACTATGTAAGTACCAATCAATACTCCAAAAGATATAATCCACAAACAAAACTAATAAGTGTGTTAATAACAGGGTGGACCCGTCGACAGTAGCCCAGGAGAAAGAGGTGGAAAGGGAACCCTCACCTGTGATATCACTAAGACCTCGATCCCCTCCCGCAACTCATGAAGAGGAGTCGCGTCCTGAGGGACCGGAAACCACCCTCCGCCCAGCCTGGAACTTGTCCAGCTTAACAAGATTAGGGTCGGAGTCCGAGTGCAGGGAATTTGTGAATCACATCACTCCTCTAGCGCTGGCACAAGACTTGGACGAACTCGAGCACGAGACGCTGCTGGAGCAGTTTGATGTATCCTCCGCGCACCAGGTTACAGTTGGTGCGGCGCACCGGCGCCGCCTGGAAAGAGCTTTGGCCAACATGAGCCGTGCTGATAGGCAGATAGCTCGCTGCGAGGAACTGGTGGAAAAGCATGAGAAAACTATCACATCTCTGCAGGCAGCTTTAGTTGTAGCAGAGTCAACTGTCAAGGAACAAGCCCACCATGCCAACGCACGTGTGGAACGCATTGCGGAGCTGGAGGCCCTCTTAGCTGCATCCAATGAGAAGGTATATGCTTCAATTGATACGCATTAGTTCACACAAAAACCCACATTGTCTTGTAGTAATTCCAAGTATCATGTATAGGTATCCGCAGCCAAAGTCGCCACTAAATCCGTAACAGTACAAGCCTTCACCATTGCTCAGGAACGCGACACACTTAAGGATGAACTTACCCATGCGCGGACTTTGGAAGAGCGAGTTGCGGTAGCTGAGGGAGAACTGAGCAGGATGGCAACGGACTGCGCCGAAGTGCTGTGCCCTCCTTGCTCACAGCCATAGCTGGGCGTAGATGGATGGTTGACCAGGGAATGCAGCTTGCCGTGAGCAAGGTAACGAAGGCTCCTTACCTGTTGTAGGCTTTTGCCGATGTTGTATCATACGACATTGACCGTGGTAGGCTCGAGGGTCTGACCAAAGCTACGGAGTTGATAAGCAAGAAGGAAGACATTACCCAACATGACTACCACAACCCTCTAGCTGAAGAGAAGATGACCGCATCGATGGCTGCCCTTGGGGAAATACAGCACCCATTCCTAGACGAGCTAGAGTCGCTGATGGATGCTCCCAATGTGGTAATAATGTCCAAACTCACTGCCAATCCCATCCAACTGACCCTGCCCACCTACGACTATGCTTCAAAGGTGATGAAAGGTGAGAAGCTTTTAGCCGAGGAGTTGGATGCTAACATGAGCAAGGCACAGGGTGGAAAAGGTGCTCGCGGTGAGTTCCTCTGTGCCTTGATTGCAGATGTAACACCCCAAAAACTGGTCAGCGGGAGCGGTAAAGCTCGGGGGCTGTTACGTCATAATAACAAAGTCCATGGTAAAAGAGAACGACTCTAAATGAGACGTTTTAAAATAATTTACCTCGTTGCATTAGATTTAGAATTACAAGTTTCAAATCATAAATAAGTTTAAGCAAGTGCAGCGGAAATTAGAGTTTAAATAGCAACAATGAGATAAAAATTTTATTAAGTATGAGCAAGTCTTCAAATCCAAGTACAGTATGCATGAGACTCCAAAGCAAGCAACAAGCAAGTAGTTCAACACATGAGATAAACGCTTAAAAGTGTCAACACAAAGGCTGGTGAGTTCATAGGTTTAAGTTAAAACATAGCATTCGATATTGGACAGCAAACAAACTGTTTAAAGCATATGAGACAATTATGGGAGGTATAATGTCATGCATATGGGAATTCGATGTGATAATTATAGTTATGATAGCACTAAGCTCATGACACTGAGGCTGATGACAAGCACGTACAACTGATGCACGCGTAAAATATAAGATTGCCCCAAGTAGGTGCCTAACCTATGGCCACCTAGCAACAACCATATGATATACGTCCGTTTGGCATAACGATGTATTTGAACACCCAGACGGGGGTTGTCAAACCCCAATAGATCTATCCATAACATAAGCGCCTACTCAACGAGAGTAACTAACGGTTCATGATAACAGTGGACTAGTGGGCTATCGCTACTTAGGCATATCAAACATAACTTTTAGCAAGGCAACAGTATAAACAGATTTTGCGTCCATCAAGCAGGCAACAAAGCATTTATCTCACCCAGATGATTAAACATAAAAGATAGTTTAATAAGGGCTATGACTCACCTCAGTATGCACAAATTTCACAGCAAGAATATGAAAATCACAGATGCAGCAATCACAAGTCGCAACCTAGATATATAATGCTAAGTCAGGCTACGATCGAATAATGCAAAAATGCATTCACGTCACACGCACATGTCACCCTTTACCACAGTTTAAGTTATAAATAAAATGTACTCAAAACATTTGTTGATGTAAAAATCGACCAAACTTCTAAGTAAAGAAGATGTCGTATTGACTCGATAATCTTCGACAAATTTTTGACGCTACATTTATATTTACCATTTTAACTTTAGTTAAAATATCTCTCAACTTTCTAAATATAATTCGCCAACCTTTCGGCGTTAACTATTTTAAACAACACTTTGTCACGTTAATTCAATCTCGACTAATTCATCTCAAACCCCAAAACCTCGTTTTCACTAAATGCCAAACTCGACGCTAGCGTTTATTAATTAACTTATATAATAATGTATGATAAAATTACTTTGACAAAATTAAAGTATACCCACGCATGAAATGTTTAGGATAGAGATGTTATTTTGACTTGTGGTACCTACACACTACTCGACACAGACAACCGACAGTTCTATTTATGTGATAAAGTTTCTCATTTCATTCTCTCATCCTCGTCAACTATATCAGCAATTCATTTACTAGTCCCTACCTCACTCGTTACCAACAACAAATCTCACCATTTATAAATTGTTTTCCTTTTAAATCTGTACCATTTTCGACACACTAATAGTTCAAAACAGAAATTTAGACTCAAGCAGGTATTCGACTCGCTAAAACACAGTATGTCACTCCGGTTTGAAAAACGTTTTCGACACTATAATATTTTGACGCTTCGGACATGACCCAACTCTCACAAACCTCTCGTCAACCTCTCACAAAAATATCAACAATCTCTGGACCAGCTCACAACAATCTCATGACAACAGTCGCAACAAAACAAGCTTTCATCTATAAACGCTCACAAAACTTCTCGGAACAAAACAGTAGCATCAAAATGTTTTCATTACATTTTCCAATCTCTATTTGACTCCCTCTCTCGTTACCAACAGCAAAAGAAAAACCAGTTTTTGTAAAGCAAGGTTTCCCTCCAAAAACATTTGCATCTCTCTCGACCCTCTGCTAACCCACAACGCAACCTAGACCTAAGAAGATATTTGACTCACGCCAACCACTCTTGACTCGCAGCTCTCATAAAACCCTCTACAAAACTCTCATGATACCATATTACTCTCGTCTCACATGCACGTACATATTTATGACATAAAACACGGTTTTTGACGTACCCATTTAGCCCGACACACACACTAAGAAAACATATCGACGAGTTTTAAAGGAAACTGCACGTTCAATACCCCATCATGAAAACCCATTTCAACGTGATCATTAAATTTTTTTATGAAGATAGAACGTGATGCTCAAAGACTTAAAAGACATATGTTTTGCAAGTTCAGTTTCCGAAAAATAGTGGTAAAGATGACGATGTATGCATTTATAACGACAAGAAATGTAGAAAAAGAATGGAGATAAAAGATTCACGATCGAGTTACCCTTGACAAGCTCTCGAGTGTAGCAGCGATATGCACCACAACGGTAAGCTAAAACTTTGGAACTAGGAGAAACCTTCGTGACCTACTTGTATGAGCAGAACCCACGTCACAAAACAATGATGACCCACGCCTAAAATAGACCCTCGTCGTATTGTACTCGCGTCGACAGCAACAATGAACCTCAACAAGAAGGATCTTCGAACTGGTGTTGTTAAGAAATGAGCTTCGAGTGTTTGTGTTGGTAACAAGGAGAGATGTTTTGATGGTTTGATGTATATATTTTTAAGAGTATCAGGTAACCATTTTGTGTGGAATGAAACTTGTTATAATGGATCGAGTTTGGAAGCTTTTTGTTTAAGGAAATTAAAATGGTGGCTAGAGCTTTATTTGATCTGAATGAAATCAAAGTGAGAGCGTGTTTGCGTTTATGAGTGTGTTTGTATTTGGTGTGTGTTTGTTTAATGAATCGAGTGTATGAGTATAAGTCACAGTAATGTAGGAAATTTTCAAAAATAGAAGTGGTAGTGGACAAAACAAAGTTAGAATAGTATGTTTATGTTTAGTCTTTTATGGCAAGAAAACAAGAAATATACCATGTGCATTACTACAACACGCTATGTGAATGAGTTGTTGTTGTTTGATCTGATTTGGGTTAACTCATGGTGAGTAAAGGTGTTTAATCATGGTTAGTACTTTCATATTTGGGTAGTTTATAGGTTAATATGTAAAGTATGATGAGTGGATACCCCTTATGCACAAGGATTTATTTAGAAAATGTAAGCATTTAGAAATTTTTGAGTATAAGGGTATTTGAGGTATATTGGATTTACATACCGTGTTGAATAATTAGACGGACGTTAATTATTTTTCAGAAAAATAAAATGACGGTTAACGATTCGCTAAAATAATTAATGAAAATTAATTACAACAATAATTATGAAAATAGTTATTCGCACAGATACATAGACAACAGTTAAATTGCAGATAATTCGCGCAACGTGACACATATATATCCTACACAGATTATGCACACGTACCGAAATTAAATTTCAGATACGTTCATGTATTGATCGTAAATTATTACGCAACCAATAGTGACACACTCGCAGTGTTCACAGCAACGCAGACTAAGCACAGTCTAAGCAAAATACACGCCATCACATGTTATTTCACAAAATAAGGGAATGCTTCCCAGATAAATAACAATTTAGCACATAATTGACTAATAAAAAGTCTAGGGGGCAAAAGTGTAATTTTATAAAGTCTGAAAATTACGGTGTGTTACAGTCCCCCATTGTTAAAGAAGCTTTCTCCTGAAAGCTTAGAGTGTGTTATCAACACGGGAATCAGCAGATAAGTGTGTGTTAACACGGGATCAATGTTGACGCTATTAGGTGAATTCAGGACCACACCTAGAATTCCACCTCACGTTTATAATTGGTACGCGGTTTTACTCCAGCCGTTTTGACCTCGTGCTCCATAGTTTCAACAGGCTCCTTGACAAAATTAAAATTGTTATTGACTTGGATCTCGTCCAATGGCACGAAAAGCGTTTCATCAAAAGGACACTTCTTCAAATTGAACACGTTTAAGGTTTTGGTGCACCCGACTGAGTGCTTGCGGTAACTCGAACCTATAGGCCACGGTTCTAACTTTTGCTAAGATCTTGAAAAGTTTATTGTAACGGAGACTCACTACCCTCGTTTGTCAAAATGTATCAAACCTTTCCAAGGCGATATTCTTCAGATAATTTCCTCTCCACCATTTGTTGCTTAGAGAAACACGAACGATGTTCTCATCACAAATAATCAGAACGCGACATTGGACAACTAACCGACACTGCTGATATCATCAAAACATGTAAAAATGTACGGATGTATGGTCGATGTTGAACGAACGGTTCGATAAGAAAAATGTTGTAGCGTCGAATGATAGGGTCGTCTCTATATAATGCAGTTGAATAGGATTCTACTCGAATATATGGATACCCATCTCTTGCACAAGTTAAGTATACACACGCAAAACCCTTCTTTTCAAAAATAGAAATGTGAATTTTTTGATAAAATGGTTATGGTGACTACTACGAGCATAATATGGTCCTTCCCAAATTATACATATGTGATCAGGCTTTGTATAATTGGGGACTAACGATGCGATGCCCCTTTTCGTCAAATAGTATTATGATTATCGTAATCAAATTGTTTATACCATACTAGTTTATAAGATAGTAACCAAATTTATGAAAACGGTTTTGTAAAATGAGAACAAAATATTTTAAAATCTTCTAAGAAACAGTTTACAAGACGTTTTCGCAACACTTTTAGAAAGGTCTAGTGAAATAGTGACAAAATAACAAGGAGTAGTTTATGAAGTGATGGAAAAATAATGCTTAATAGGTCTGAAAATGATTTGTTAGGTGATGTCAAGACATATAAAATAATTCATAAGATGATATAAAAAAGAAAAATTTTGTAAGACAATGGCACAATGATTCAAGATGTGGTAACGCTTTCGGTAGAGATAAAATTAGACGAACTGTCAAACACATTCTTAAATAGAGGTTCAAATTTAAAGCGTACACACGAGACGATATAGTCTTAAAAGTAAAACACAAACTTAAATGACAACAACACATGGCGACTTCTACTAGGCCACGCCAAGTAAGACAAAGAAATCCCTTAAGGATTTGCATACTCCATGTCGGCATTAGGATCTCCCTCGACTACTCCTCCTCCTAAAGCATAAACTCTTCAACGAGCCTCTTCACCATTAGCTTGCTCTTCTTGCTTCACTTTCTTTTCACATTCATTCTTATAGTGTCCCTTCTGGCCACACCCATAGCAGGTGATGTGTGCCTTTGAGTTTTGTCCTCTTTGATTTTTAGCAGTAGCAGTTGACCTACAATCCCTAGCAATGTGCCCAATCTTTCCACAATTGTGGCACTTTACAGTACATGCACCAGTGTAATGCAGCTTGCACTTCCCACAATACGGTGAATTCCCATCATACCCCTTCTTATCATTCCCATTCCCAGCAGTGTAAGCTCTTGTGTTATCATTCCTTTTATTTGGATGTTGCACATAACCATTCTCACGATCTTCTTCCCACTTTCTCTTATTCTCAGTAGCTTTTGCAGCACTAGAACGAACCACTTGATCCATCAAGTTATTAGCCATCCTCACAGCATCACTCAGTTGTTTCGGCTCATACGAGTCACATGCCCTTGTATGCTACTCGGAAATCCCCAAATGAATCTTTCAATCTTCTTTTCCTCGTCCGACACCATTCCTGGACACAATAAGCACAATTCTTGAAATCTCCTAGTGTATGAAGCGAGTTCATTCCCCTTCACCGTTAGGTTCCACAATTTGTTCTCCATCTTCTGAATTTTATTCCTTGGACAATACTCCTTTGTCATCAGCTTCTTCAAATCCTACCAACTCATAGCATAAGCATTGTCAATTCCCATAGTTTGAACATGTGCATTCCACCATGTCAAAGCCCCAGCAGTCAAGGTACAAGTGGCAAACTTTACCTGATCCCCAACACTACATCCACTGATTCGATACACTGAATCCATCTTTTCCATCCATCTAGCCAAACCAACAGCTCCTTCGCTACCATCAAAACTCAAGGGCTCACAGTGTTTGAAATCCTTGTAAGTGCACTCCCTAGCAGGTCTAGGAGCAGCAACAGCAAGCGCATTGTTGACATTATTGGCATTGTTAGCATTTCCCCCAGTTTGAGTGGATTGAAAGGCAGCCATCGCACCAGCAACTCTTTGAGCAATGAGCTCTTCGAGTTGAGCATCGGTCAATCCAGTTCGCGTGTTCACCATTCTAACACAAGACCATATAGCAGACGGTAAAATATCGCATACGGTGAATACAATAAGTATCATGATAGTGCAAATAATCAACACGTTAGCCAAATGAACCTCATAAGTAACATGAATGTATTAGATCACATCAAATAGTCAAAAGCAACTTTCATTTCATCGAATGGTTATATGAGTACATTATATATGACAGTTGTATGGTATGCAAAATAGTAACCATGTATAAAAATTAAAAGCATGCATCGTATAGCGAATACTCATGCATAGTATATACGTATATCGTACATATATCATAATACTTAACAAGTAGCAAAGAAGCACATATAGGTTATAGTCTAGGCCTAAATGCAAACCTAGTTCTCTATAACCAAGGCTCTGATACCAATCTGTAACACCGCAAAAATGGGTCAGCGGGAGCGGTAAAGCTCGGGGGCTGTTACGTCATAATAACAAAGTCCAAGGTAAAAGAGAACGACTCTAAATGAGACATTTTAAAATAATTTACCTCGTTGCATTAGATTTAGAATTACAAGTTTCAAATCATAAATAAGTTTAAGCAAGTGCAGCGGAAATTAGAGTTTAAATAGCAACAATGAGATAAAA
Source organism: Glebionis coronaria (assembly GCA_025667525.1). NCBI lineage: Eukaryota > Viridiplantae > Streptophyta > Magnoliopsida > Asterales > Asteraceae > Glebionis > Glebionis coronaria. The sequence continues at coordinate 177,955,066 of CM046880.1, read as the reverse complement.
AATTTATTAAGTATGAGCAAGTCTTCAAATCCAAGTACAGTATGCATGAGACTCCAAAGCAACCAACAAGCAAGTAGTTCAACACATGAGATAAACGCTTAAAAGTGTCAACACAAAGGCTGGTGAGTTCATAGGTTTAAGTTAAAACATAGCATTCGATATTGGACAGCAAACAAACTGTTTAAAGCATATGAGACCATTATGGGAGGTATAATGTCATGCATATGGGAATCAGATGTGATAACTATAGTTATGATAGCACTAAGCTCATGACACCGAGGCTGATGACAAGCACGTACAACTAATGCACGCGTAAAATATAAGATTGCCCCAAGTAGGTGCCTAACCCATGGCCACCTAGCAACAACCATATGATATACGTCCGTTTGGCATGGCGATGTATTTGAACACCCAGACGGGGGTTGTCAAACCCCAATAGATCTATCCATAACATAAGCGCCTACTCAACCAGAGTAACTAACGGTTCATGATAACAGGGGACTAGTGGGCTATCGCTACTTAGGCATATCAAACATAACTTTTAGCAAGGCAACAGTATAAACAGACTTTGCGTCCATCAAGCAGGAAACAAAGCATTTATCTCACCCAGATGATTAAACATAAAAGACAGTTTAATAAGGGCTATGACTCACCTCAATATGCACAAATTTCACAGCAAGAATATGAAAATTACAGATGCAGCAATCACAAGTCGCAACCTAGATATATAATGCTAAGTTAGGCTACGATCGAATAATGAAAAAATGCATTCACGTCACACGCACATGTCACCCTTTACCACAGTTTAAGTTATAAATAAAATGTACTCAAAACATTTGTTGATGTAAAAATCGACCAAACTTCTAAGTAAAGAAGATGTCGTATTGACTCGATAATCTTAGACAAATTTTTGACGCTACATTTATATTTACCATTTTAACTTTAGTTAAAATATCTCTCAACTTTCTAAATAGAATTCGCCAACCTTTCGGCGTTAACTATTTTAAAAAACACTTTGTCACGTTAATTCAATCTCGACTAGTTCATCTCAATCCCCAAAACCTCGTTTTCACTAAATGCCAAACTCGACGCAAGCGTTTATTAATTAACTTATATAATAATGTATGATAAAATTACTTTGACAAAATTAAAGTATACCCACGCATGAAATATTTATGATAGAGATGTTATTTTGACTTGTGGTACCTACACACTACTCGACACAGACAACCGACAGTTCTATTTATGTGATAAAGTTTCTCATTTCATTCTCTCATCCTCGTCAACTATATCAGCAATTCATTCACTAGTCCCTACCTCACTCATTACCAGCAACAAATCTCACCATTTATAAATTGTTTTCCTTTTAAATCTGTACCATTTTCGATACACTAATAGTTCAAAACAGAAATTTAGACTCAAGCAGGTATTCGACTCGCTAAAACACAGTATGTCACTCCGGTTTGAAAAACGTTTTCGACACTATAATATTTTGACGCTTCGGACATGACCCAACTCTCACAAACCTCTCGTCAACCTCTCACAAAAATATCAACAATCTCTGGACCAGCTCACAACAATCTCATGACAACAGTCGCAACAAAACAAGGTTTCATCTATAAACGCTCACAAAACTTCTCGGAACAAAACAGTAGCATCAAAATGTTTTCATTACATTTTCCAATCTCTATTTGACTCCCTCTCTCGTTACCAACAGCAAAAGAAAAACCAGTTTTTGTAAAGCAAGGTTTCCCTCCAAAAACATTTGCAGCTCTCTCGACCCTCTGCTAACCCACGACGCAACCTAGACCTAAGAAGATATTCGACTCACTCCAACCACTCTTGACTCGCAGCTCTCATCAAACCCTCTACAAAACTCTCACGATACCATATTACTCTTGTCTCACATGCACACGTACATATTTATGACATAAAACACGGTTTTTGACGTACCCATTTAGCCCGACACAAACACTAAGAAAACATATCGACGAGTTTTAAAGGAAACTGCACGTTCAATACCCCATCATGAAAACCCATTTCAACGTGATCATTAAATTTGTTTATGAAGATATAACGTGATGCTCAAAGACTTAAAAGACATATGTTTTGCAAGTTCAGTTTCCGAAAAATAGTGGTAAAGATGATGATGTATGCATGTATAACGACAAGAAATGTAGCAAAAGAATGGAGATAAAAGATTCACGATCGAGTTACCCTTGACAAGCTCTCGAGTGTAGCAGCGATATGCACCACAACGGTAAGCTAAAACTTTGGAACTAGGAGAAACCTTCGTGACCTACTTGTATGAGCAGAACCCACGTCACAAAACAATGATGACCCACGCCTAAAATAGACCCTCGTCGTATTATACTCGCGTCGATAGCAACAATGAACCTGAACAAGAAGGATCTTCGAACTGGTGTTGTTAAGAAATGAGCTTCGAGTGTTTGTGTTGGTAAAAAGGAGAGATGTTTTGATGGTTTGATGTATATATTTTTAAGAGTATCAGGTAACCATTTTGTGTGGAATGAAACTTGTTATAATGGATCGAGTTTGGAAGCTTTTTGTTTAAGGAAATGAAAATGGTGGCTAGAGCTTTATTTTATCCGAATGAAATCAAAGTGAGAGTGTGTTTGCGTTTATGAGTGTGTTTGTATTTGGTGTGTGTTTGTTTAATGAATCGAGTGTATGAGTATAAGCCACAGTAATGTAGGAAATTTTCAAAAATAGAAGTGGTAGTGGACAAAACAAAGTTAGAATAGTATGTTTATGTTTAATCTTTTATGGCAAGAAAACAAGAAATATACCATGTGCATTAGTACAACACGCTATGTGAATGAGTTGGTTGTTGTTTGATCTGATTTGGGTTAACTCATGGTGAGTAAAGGTGTTTAATCATGGTTAGTATTTTCATATTTGGGTAGTTTATAGGTTAATATGTAAAGTATGATGAGTGGATACCCCTTATGCACAAGGATTTATTTAGAAAATGTAAGCATTTAGAAATTTTTGAGTAGAAGGGTATTTGAGGTATATTGGATTTACATACCGTGTTGAATAATTAGACGGACGTTAATTATTTTTCAGAAAAATAAAATGACGATTAACGATTCGCTAAAATAATTAATGAAAATTAATTACAACAATAATTATGAAAATAGTTATTCGCACAGATACGTAGACAACGGTTAAATTGTAGATAATTCGCGCAACGTGACACATATATATCCTACACAGATTATGCACACGTATCGAAATTAAATTTCAGATACGTTCATGTATTGATCGTAAATTATTACGCAACCAATAGAGACACACTCGCAGTGTTCACAGCAACGCAGACTGAGCACAGTCTAAGCAAAATACACGCCAGCACACGTTATTTCACAAAATAAGGGAAGGCTTCCCAGATAAATAACAATTTAGCACAAATTGACTAAACAAAAGTCTAGGGGCAAAAGTGTAATTTTATAAAGTCTGAAAATTACGGTGTGTTACAGCAGAAGGGAAGAAAGAGATAGGAGAGTTCTTACCTCCTTTGTAAGTTACATTGTAAACATTTGTGCCTTAATTCGTCCGTATATGTATACGGCTAGAACTGATAATATTGTTATAACTCATTATGTTTATGTAAGTCCGTGGGCTACTTTTGTGTTTTGAATTTGAAACTTGTGTAATTTCTTTAGATATCATGTACCTATGTTGCATGACATGTCACGTCTTACCCAAAATACAACCAAGTCTATATTTTACTAGACGTGCGTTGTGCATCTTTACCATGCAAAGCACTACGTGAGCGTGGCATATGGAAACTTATCACAACGTCTTGTGAATAAGTTGTCTAGTAAGGATACATGATCAGCGTCACTGGGGTTGCATCCCTCTTATGCGACAAGTTGAATTATTAGGTTCACTTAATCCTCTTACCCCGCCTGGAGGCACATAGTACATGTACAGTTTTGAATGAATGCATATGAATAAGAGATAGCACATTATAGAAATAACAACTAAATCTATACGACAATAATTTTTACATAGAATCTAAAAAACAAGACAATAATTTGCACAAGAACGAGTCGTGGAGCTAGCTAGGCACCACGACATTTTATTAGAACGTTTATGATTTTTGTTTTGACAAGATTGAGAAATCCTAAAAACAAAGGGAACCTAAAAGCATGAAAAACAAAACAAAATAGAATACATGGATCTTCATTGAAGCCAACTATAGCAAAGTGTCCATGCGGAAGCCGTGGCCTCTCAAAGATAACATCTTTTAAGATTGCAGATATTCCAAGTGCGTTCCAAGTAACGGCCATCCATGTCACGCAACTTGTACTCGCTCCGTTCTAAGGCTTCCGTAACCTCATACGGTCCTTCCCACTTGGGGCCCATCTTTCCTGTATTCTCCGCTCGACTTGCCTCGTTGGCACGATAAACAAAATCTCCCGGTAGAAAGGAAACACCTTTAACCTTGGCGTCATAATAAGCCTTCATCCGTGCATTGGACTTGGACTCATTGATAGCCGCTATTTCTCTTTTTTCCTCCAACAAGTCTAGATTAATCTGGAGCTGCTCGTCGTTCGTGACAACATGAACCTCCGCCGTGCGGATGGTCGGCATTCCAATTTCTGCTGGTATAACAGCTTAAGTGTCGTAGGCCAGCGCAAATGGAGTATCCCCATTGACTGTTTTAATCATAGTCCTATGTGCCCATAGAACATGTGGCAACTCATCTACCCATTTGGCACTTCGTTCATCCAATCGTGCCTTGATTCCTTCTAATACTTGGTTTTTAGCCTCGTATCAAAATTCGTTAGTCCCAAGTCTTTTCGAATTGAAAACCGGTCTTAAGTGCGACTTAATCGTCTTTTGGTGAATCAAGAGAATGGTTTGGTTTGTTTATATAATTTTAAACTATTAGCAAGTAATTAAAGTGTCGTTGAGTGAATGGAAGAATTAAGATTAATATTTAAAATGACGAGTAAACATAAATGATTGAAAACTAAAAGGTAACAATGGAAAAGTACTAGCACACTTAATAAGAATTGACACTAGGAAAACTTTCTAAGAATAAAAACTTAGTCAAAAAGTACTATAAGAAAGTAAGGACGGAGTACACCAAAACAAGCCAAAAGAGGCCCTGATCGGAATGTTTTCTGATCAGTTGATCGGAATATGGATGGAACAACACAATCGGAACAATCGGAATACTTGGCAAAACAATCCAATCGGAATACTGGGAAAAGTCCCAATCGGAATATGGACGAAAGGCTCAATCGGAATACGCAAAAAATTCCCAATCGGAATACACAAGATTGACTATCAATCGGAAAGTCCAAAAAATCACACCTATCGGAATACTCAAAACAGTCCAATCGGAATAACACTTGTGGTATGATCGGAAAATCAAAACCCTTTTCCGATTGGATCAATCGGAAAAGGGGAAGAAGGCTGCTCGGAATATGTGTCAATCGGAAAGGGGAGTTTGTACCCCTTCCTAAAATTGTGGAATTCGGTTAAGCAAGTGAATAAGCTATATAATAAGCTTATCACAAAACTAACCCGAATCAATGCCTAAACCGGATCAAATAAGCACTCTAATCAACTTATCCGACTCGAAATTAAGCAACTTTTTAGATTAAATAATAAAAACATAAACTTTTTAAGGAAGATTTTTATAAACTACATAAGCTAATCATAAAAATAAGCCAATAAGCACAAAAGTCTTAAAGCTTAATCAAATGAAAACTTATGAAATGATCAAAAGATTAACTTTTTAAGCACGAAATCAATTAGAACAACACGGATCATATGATAATCGCACCAAAATCAATCTTAAATCAAAGAAAAGTAGAATGAGATTAAGAGATAAAAGCTTAAATATAGAACTTGATTAATAAAAATAAGCAATACAAAGTGTTTAATCTTTGAAAGATTAAGAAAAAGATGAAATTTAGTGAGAGAAAGTTTAAGACTTTCTCTCTCTAAAACTAGAGAAAACTAAAAAAAATGAAAATTAACTAAAAACTCTAACTCCCCTCCTAATGACTATTAGGAGGGTATTTATAGGGAAGGTGGAAGGAGTGCATGTGTTGCATCTTCTTTCTTGCTTTCTTCACGTTTTCTCGACTCGACTTTAATGCTTCGTCTTTGTCGTCTCGGGATTTGAACTTGTCTTTTAATTTTCTTCTTCTATTAGACTTAAGTTCTTCGACTTCGTTAAACTTCCGTCTTTTGACTTTTTCTTCGATAAATCTTCAAAATAGGCCTTGGACTTCCGTTCTTTTTGCACTCTTGATCTTTTGACTTCGTCTTTTCCCGTTTTCTTCGATAAAAGCCCGTGAAAGCCCGTGTTTTCTTCCTTTTTAATATTTTGGTCCTAAAACACAATAAAAACACAAACCACGCATAATTCCGACTTTTACGACATAAATCACACGTTTTGGTCTTGTTATTATTGGAAATAAGTGGTAAAAGGATAAGTGTTTTCACACTTATTAAATCCCCTACACTTGACCATTGCAATGCCCTCATGCAATGCATTAATTTTAAAGCACGGTTTACATTTTTCATCATAAATAACCCACCTTGGCCTTTATTAAATACTAAACATAAAAGATAGAAATAAGTAAAGAAATTAAAAACTTACATTGGGTTTTGGTGGCCATGAACGTTTATCATCCTCAAGTTTCACGTTCCCCATACCAAGCTTAAAAACGAGATCATTGTTATTATAAGTCAGCAAACTATCACGAACTCATGTGGGCCAATTATTCACTTAGACTCCCTTATTCCTAGGTGTATCTCTTATATTTTATTTTTGTCTTGAATGATCACGAGGATGCATTGTTTGACTTATTTCGATAGTTATTTAGTCCGAAAATAAAGTGAACGATTTAATCAATAGTTAGCTAAAGGACCAAATCTTTTAAAACTGCTTCTCGGGACCTCATAAAGTTCATATCTTGGCATAACTCGCTTCGCGATTTGAGACCTTTCTCGGACCGATATTTGGCAGGGACTTCATACTTCGAATCTTGAGAGACGTTCTTGAAATAATGGTCTTCTCTTCATAATAGGAATTTCTTCACTTGAAGTTTTGAGAGATTCTTCATCTTTGGACCACGACTTCTTCATTTTTCTCCAATCTTTATTTTGGACTTTGATATACAACGATCCGCCTCCTTTTTAGGACTTGGATCTATTTATCCTCATACCTTGTTAGGGTCTTTTCGGATAGATTTCTCCATGACTTTTGGGGAGTTCTTGCTTTTCGTCGTGTGTCTCGATCCTTCATATTGATTTTCGATAAATGATTCTTCACATCACTTTTGGATCTTTAGCAACAAAATGTAGCCCTCATGCCTTGTTAGGGCCTTTTCGGACTCGCCAATCTTCGCATCTCGCTTCAATAAGTTATGCCTTGGCTATGAACTCTAATCCGTACCGAGCAACTTTTAAACGATCTGGGGCTAGAAGCTAAGTAACCTTTTAAATCGTACAACCTTATTTATTGCAGATAAATTTATTAACAAGCGGAGGGAGAATAGGCTCATAATTAACTCACATAAATTCACGAAAGAATACCGAACTTATAATTGACTCTATCATCTCTCGTTCTCCACAGTTTAAAATCTCAAGGAATGAGACTCGTGGATGCTTAGCATATTAAATCAAAGTTTTGGGTTTTCGAGTCGCCTATAGGATCTTGCAAATTCTTGGACTTTTTCAAGTTTAGAAATTGCATTTTAAAGTTCCCTTGATAAACAACTCTCTAGGATCAATTATAGGAACTTGCGAAAAGTTCTTGTTCTTAACCCGTGAGAGTTAAGACTTTCGCGTTTTATAGCTCCCTATATAAAAGCCTAGCAAAACTTGACTTAAACACGTTAAGGATACTAGCTAGAGTAAACTTAGGTAAGTAAACTCGGGTTGAGTCAAAATGTTCACGACTAGGAAAAATTTAAAACCACTTTATTGAAAATTTATTCTAGCAACAGAAAGAAAATAAAAATAACAAAGGCAAATACAACTATACAACTCGGCCAAAATAGATTAAAAATTTTGAAAAATGTCGAAAAATCAAATTTTCCGGTTAAAATGAGGGCAAATTCATGGAAAAGACCACTTACTTCGATAGAAGTCCCCCCTACACTTGAGATAAACATTGTCCTCAATGTTTAAGCATGTGGGAGTAAACTCCCCTACACTTAGGACATTGTGCACTTTGTTTAAATCTTGCTAAGGAAAGGACAACTAAAGTGAATTCAATGTGAACATATAAAATATGAAATATTGAATCACAAGGGTTTTAGGATAGAACCGGGAAGATGGGAAACACGGTATCACGGTTCGGCAAAAGTCATCAATATGCTCTCTTTGAAGCTTTAATCCCTGCACAGCACAAGAAACAAGACAACAAACATATGCGGGGCTCCCCCTGCACTTATTATGAAAGCAGTAAAGGATAAAACGCGGGTTGCCTCCCGAGAAGCGCTTGTTTTTGTTCACCGAGTCATGAGCCTGACTCGACCCAAATTTAGTTCATGGGGAACGTGGTGAGGGATGGAATCATCTCATGGGAGATGTCCTCACCAAAATACAGCTTCAGACGTTGGCCATTCACCTTGAAATTGGCCCATTCGGCTGAGAAAGCTCAATGGTCCCATATGGAAAGACTTTGGCGACGGTGAATGGACCAGACCAGCGGCTCTTCAACTTGCCAGAGAAGATCTTCAACCGAGAGTTAAAGAGTAGAACTTGATCACCAACGTGGAACTCTCGGTTCTTGATTTTTGCGTCATGAATGATCTTGGTCTTCTCCTTGTAGATCAGCGAGTTCTCATAAGCTTCATTCCATAGTTCATTGAGCTTGTTGAGTTGAACCTTGCGATGATCACCGGCTTTGTTGATGTCGAAGTTAGACCACTTCAAGGCCCAGTGCACCTTATGCTCCAGCTCGATGGGTAGGTGGCAGGCTTTCCCGTACACAAGACGATAGGGTGTACAACCGACCGGGGTCTTGTAAGCAGTACGGAAAGCCCACAGAGCATCATCTAACTTATCAGCCCACGCGGCGCGATGCTCTCCCACAGTACACTCCAAAATTCTCTTCAAGCCACGATTGGAAATTTCGGCTTGCCCATTGGTTTGGGGATGATAGGCGGTGGAAAGACGGTGATTGACACCATACTTTGCCATGACTCGTGCAAATTGATCGTTGCAAAAATGAGTCCCGCGGTCACTGATGATAGCACGAGGAACGCCAAATCGAGCGAAAAGCTGCTTCAAAAAGTTCACAACCACCCTTGCATCATTCGTAGGAAGAGCCTTAGCTTCAACCCATTTAGAGACGTAGTCGACGGTGACGAGGATGTACTTGTTCCCTTTGGATGATGGAAATGGCCCCATAAAGTCGATGCCCCATACATCAAAGATTTCACATTCCTGTATGAAATTTTGAGGCATCTCATCCTTATGTGTGATCTTGCCTTGACGTTGGCAAGCATCACAATGCTTAACCATTTCGTGAGCGTCACGATAAATGGTGGGCCAATAGAATCCAGAATCAAACACTTTCTTAGCGGTGTAGTTGGGACCAAAGTGACCACCGGTGGGTCCTTTGTGGCAAGCTTGGGGGATGTCAAAAGCTGCCGGTCCGTCAACACATCTACGAATAATCAAATCAGCACACTGTTTGAATAGATAAGGGTCATCCCAAAATTAAGTCTTAACATCATTCAAGAACTTCTTCTTTTGTTGGGATGTTAACCCTTGGATAAGAATACCACCCGCTAAGTAGTTTGCAATGTCTGCAAACCACGGGGTGCCATCAAGATTGAGATTTATAGACATTAAGGTCTCAAGGGGGAAAGAGTCATTGATCTCTTTGTTCGGATGATCCCCCTGATATGGATCCTCAAGTCGACTCAGATGATCCGCGGCCAGGTTTTCGGCTCCCTTCTTGTCACGAATTTCAATGTTGAATTCTTGAAGGAGTAAAACCCAGCGAAGAAGTCTTGGCTTAGAATCGTTCTTAGTCATCAAGTACTTCAACGCGGAATGGTCCGTGTATACGATGGTGGTGGATAAAACAAGATAGGGGCGAAATTTCTCAAAAGCATAGACAACAGCTAAAAGCTCTTTTTCGATTGTCGTATAATGAAATTGAGCCCCTGTCATTGTTTTGCTAGCATAGTGGATTGGTTGGAAGTGTTTATTCACTCGTTGGCCCAAAACCGCACCAATAGCAAAGTCGCTAGCATCGCACATCAATTCAAAAGGCAGCTCCCAAATTGGGGTAACCAAGACCGGTGCCTTAGTTAGCTTATCCTTAAGAAGATTGAAGGCTTCGAGACACTCTTTAGAAAAGATAAAAGGAGTATCTTTTTCCAAGAGGTGGGTCATCGGGCGAGCGATTTTAGAGAAATCCTGAATGAATCGACGATAGAAGCCCGCATGACCCAGGAAGCTTCTCACACCCTTCACGGTTGAAGGCGGAGGTAATTTGGCTATGACATCTACTTTAGCACGGTCGACTTCAAGACCGGCTTTAGAGATTTTGTGTCCTAGCACAATACCTTCTTTGACCATAAAATGGCATTTTTCCCAATTCAGAACAAGGCGAGTGTCTTCGCACCGCTTAAGCATACGTTCCAAATTGGCAAGGCAAGAAGAGAAGGAATCCCCGAAGACCGAGAAATCATCCATGAAGACTTCCATGGTTTGCTCAACCATGTCATGGAAGATAGCCAACATGCACCTTTGGAAAGTCCCGGGGGCATTGCATAGGCCAAAAGGCATTCTCTTGTAAGCAAATGTGCCGTAGGGACAAGTGAATGTTGTCTTCTCTTGATCTTGGGGATCGATGGGTATTTGGAAATAACCCGAGAAACCATCAAGAAAGCAGTAATATTCATTACCAGCTAAACGTTCAAGCATTTGGTCCATAAAAGGTAGGGGGAAATGATCCTTTCTCGTGGCATCATTGAGTTTGCGGTAGTCTATACAAACTCTCCACCCAGTAACGAGACGGGTAGGAATTAACTCGTTGTTTGCATTGGGCACAACGGTGATTCCGCCCTTCTTAGGCACACAATGGACTGGACTAACCCATGGTGAATCCGAAATAGGGTAAATCATACCCGCATCAAGAAGTTTGATAACCTCTTTTTTGATGACTTCATGGATTTTAGGATTCACCCTTCGTTGGCTTTGAATTGTGGGCTTAAAGTCGTCCTCCATGAGAATTTTATGTGTGCAGAAGTGAGGATCAATTCCACGGATGTCGGAGATTTTCTAAGCGATAGCGCGTTTATGCTTCTTCAACACGGCAACAAGTCGAGCTTTTTCGTCTTCTTTCAAATCCTTTGCGATGATGACCGGTAGCTTCTCGTCTGCTTCTAGGAAAACGTACTCAAGATGAGGGGGTAGGTCCTTAAGCTCGAGAGTCGGAGGATCCTCAATAGATGGTGAAACTAACGATGGATCATCATTAGTCACCTCTTTAGGAGCAGGAGGAGAGAACGGGTCCTCATTGAGAAGTCTCTCAATAGTACTAATGTCTTCATCCCAATTGGTGGACAAATTATCATACTTAATATCGAGAGGACCCAAACTAGCTTCGAAATCATCCAAGTCACTTTCTCTAAAAGGAGTCAATGTTGGAGCAATTGAGGCAACGGTCTCAACATTGGGTAGAGAAGAAAGAGTACTTTTGCAAGCATCATGAAAATGTTCTTCACAAGCCTCATCGAGAACATCAATAGCATTAACACTCTCATATGAATAAGGTTGCTTAGAAATCTTACCCATGTTGAAGACAATTTTATCGTCACCAACTCTCATGATTATTTCGCCTGCGGCTACATCAATGAGAGTGCGACCGGTCCTCAGAAATGGACGTCCTACGATTAATGGAACACGGGGATCCATCTCATAGTCAACGACGACAAAATCCGCCGGGAAGGTGAATTTATCAACGCCAACAAAGACATCTTCGGCTATCCCCACTGGATAAGCAACCGTACGGTTGGCTAATTCCAAAGTCATTTTGGTGGGGACAAGCTCGGGGAGAGATAATTGCTTCCAAACGCTTAAAGGCATTAAGTTTATATTGGCACCTAGATCGGCTAGGGCCATGCAATTCTCTACTCCCAGGAAGTTGCAAGGAATCAAGAAGCGACCCGGATCACCAAGTTTGGTGGGCAATTGCCTTAAGAGCACTGCGGAGCAAATCTCATTAAGGTGGGTCTGAGCAATGTCAAGAAGCTTTTCTTTATCACTTAGAAGATCTTTAAACATCTTAGCGTATTTGGGCATGTGAGCGAGAGCCTCGGCAAAGGAGATGTTAAAATTCAATTGTTTAAACATTTTTAGAAAGTTTGAAACCTGAATATCATCCTTGCTCTTTTGCTTCTCTTTCCTCAACCTTGAGGGATAAGGTATATTGGATGAAGAAGAAGGCTTTAAGGGAATAGGATCACTCACAACCACGGGTGGTGGGGAAATGGGGATAGAAGGTGAAGGAGGTAGGGAAAGTTGCTCTTTTTCCTTGGTCACAATCACGGGTGGAGGTGTAGGAAGCTTGGGTTCCATATAACCTTTTCCACTACGAGTGGTGATTGCTTTCATCTCCCCTCTTGGATTCGCAACGGTGTTACTCGGAAGAGTACCCGAAGCAGAGGGTTGATTACTTTGGATGAGCGAACCAATCATATCACGAAGGTGAAGAGCTTGATTGTTAAAAGAGTTTTGCATGTTTGCATTAATTGCATCACTGTGTTTGGCCATATCATTCCTTAGCTCGGCTCGAATATCGTTCCCTTGTTTTGCCATTTCTCCCTTCAAGTTGCGGACTTGACTCTGAATATTCGTCACCAACTCCCGATTAGTCTTCATAAATGTCTCGACATCTGGATTCACTGCCATCAGTTGATTGAGAGGTGGAGCCTGGTAAGCTTGAGAATTTCCTTGAATTGGGTATGGGTTTCGTTGGGATTGATATTGATTATTTGCACGAGGTTGGGATTGGTTTGCAGGAGGGAAACCGGGGGGAGCAAGATAATTGTTGGAGCGATAACTTAGCAAGTTACGGTCTCCTTGAGGACGAGCTTGATAGCCTCCCGTGGGATAAGTACCATATGCTGCGTTAACGTCTTCAGAATAATTGTCGTGAGTAGAAGGACACTCATTGTAGGAATGAGGACCACCACATGTGTCACAAGAAATAGCAACGGCTTTAACTTGTTGAGTTTGGTTAGAAGTCAAAATTTGGAGACTTTTGTTAATATCAAGAATAGCACGTTCCAAAACAGACGAGTTGGTGATGGAAGAAGTAGATGAAACATTGACTCTCTGAATAGATCTTGAGGATGCGGAAGAATCCCAATTCTTGTGGTGAGTAGTCATGTTTTCATACAACTCTCGACACTCCTCCGGTCTCCTTTTCATAAAAGTACCACCGGCGGCGGCATTGATCGTGTCACGATCACGAAAAGTGAGACCATTGTAAAAGGTGTCAATGAGAGTGACGGGGAGCATATTGTGATTAGGACATCGGTCGATCAAATCATTGTAGCGTTCCCAAGCATCGAAAAGCGATTCATCATTCTCTTGCATAAATCCACTAATTTGGTTACGAAGGCTAGTGACCATGGATGGGGGAAAGTAGCGCGATAAAAAGCGTTGAGTCATGTCATTCCACGTATGAATAGAATTCTTAGGAAGACGGTCAAACCATTTTTCGGCATGGTGAGAAAGTGAGTGTGGAAAGAGTTGAAGGCGAAGGTCATCCATAGAAACACCGGAGCACTTCATGCTTTGGGTCATGGTAATGAATTTGTCGAGGTGTTTGTTGGCATCTTCATCCGGAATTCCACGAAATGGGTTCGTTTGCACTTGTTGTATCATGTGATGCTTCAACGAAAACTCCTGAGCCGTGACGTGCATTGGCGCAATCGGGCCTCCGCGTCCGTTCATGGTGGGTTGGCACAATTCCTCCATGGTTCGTAAATCAGGTAGAAGGACATTGTTGTTGTTGTTGTTGTTGTTATTCAAATTGTGTTGGGGTGGGTGATTATTGTTGTTGTTAACACCGGCCATATCTAAATCTTCACGAGTCTCGGGCTCAGAATAGTTCGAAGAGCTAGTACGCATACACCTGCAGAAGAAAATATACACAAAGAATATCTATATAATCTTTTTGGTGCAAAACCTTTTGAAAAGAGTTGCTTTTTAAGATATTTCAAATGTTTTTGTATTTTTGAAGATTTTTATATTTTTATGGATTTTTTGGAAATTTTTATAGCAAATGAAAATAACGTTTAAAGAACGGATCCCAAAATTCAATGCGTCTCTCACTAGAAACCGTTTATCGTAACGAAAAGAGCCGGCAGCGGCGCCATTTAATACTTGGTTTTTAGCCTCGTATCAAAATTCGTTAGTCCCAAGTCTTTTCGAATTGAAAACCGGTCTTAAGTGCGACTCAATCGTCTTTTGGTGAATCAAGAGAATGGTTTGGTTTGTTTATATAATTTTAAACTATTAGCAAGTAATTAAAGTGTCGTTGAGTGAATGGAAGAATTAAGATTAATATTTAAAATGACGAGTAAACATAAATGATTGAAAACTAAAAGGTAACAATGGAAAAGTACTAACATACTTAATAAGAATTGACACTAGGAAAACTTTCTAAGAATAAAAACTTAGTCAAAAAGTACTATAAGAAAGTAAGGACGGAGTACACCAAAACAAGCCAAAAGAGGCCCTGATCGGAATGTTTTCTGATCAGTTGATCGGAATATGGGTGGAACAACACAATCGGAACAATCGGAATACTTGGCAAAACAATCCAATCGGAATACTGGGAAAAGTCCCAATCGAAATATGGACGAAAGGCTCAATCGGAATACGCAGAAAATTCCCAATCGGAATACACAAGATTGACTATCAATCGGAAAGTCCAGAAAATCACACCTATCGGAATACTCAAAACAGTCCAATCGGAATAACACTTGTGGTATGATCGGAAAATCAAAACCCTTTTCCGATTGGATCAATCGGAAAAGGGGAAGAAGGCTGCTCGGAATATGTGTCAATCGGAAAGGGGAGTTTGTACCCCT
Source organism: Glebionis coronaria (assembly GCA_025667525.1). Classification (NCBI taxonomy): domain Eukaryota; kingdom Viridiplantae; phylum Streptophyta; class Magnoliopsida; order Asterales; family Asteraceae; genus Glebionis; species Glebionis coronaria. The sequence goes on along the minus strand of CM046880.1, from coordinate 177,939,941 downwards.
TCCTAAAATTGTGGAATTCGGTTAAGCAAGTGAATAAGCTATATAATAAGCTTATCACAAAACTAACCCGAATCAATGCCTAAACCGGATCAAATAAGCACTCTAATCAACTTATCCGACTCGAAATTAAGCAACTTTTTAGATTAAATAATAAAAACATAAACTTTTTAAGGAAGATTTTTATAAACTACATAAGCTAATCATAAAAATAAGCCAATAAGCACAAAAGTCTTAAAGCTTAATCAAATGAAAACTTATGAAATGATCAAAAGATTAACTTTTTAAGCACGAAATCAATTAGAACAACACGGATCATATGATAATCGCACCAAAATCAATCTTAAATCAAAGAAAAGTAGAATGAGATTAAGAGATAAAAGCTTAAATATAGAACTTGATTAATAAAAATAAGCAATACAAAGTGTTTAATCTTTGAAAGATTAAGAAAAAGATGAAATTTAGTGAGAGAAAGTTTAAGACTTTCTCTCTCTAAAACTAGAGAAAACTAAAAAAAATGAAAATTAACTAAAAACTCTAACTCCCCTCCTAATGACTATTAGGAGGGTATTTATAGGGAAGGTGGAAGGAGTGCATGTGTTGCATCTTCTTTCTTGCTTTCTTCACGTTTTCTCGACTCGACTTTAATTCTTCGTCTTTGTCGTCTCAGGATTTGAACTTGTCTTTTAATTTTCTTCTTCTATTAGACTTAAGTTCTTCGACTTCGTTAAACTTCCGTCTTTTGACTTTTTCTTCGATAAATCTTCAGAATAGGCCTTGGACTTCCGTTCTTTTTGCACTCTTGATCTTTTGACTTCGTCTTTTCCCGTTTTCTTCGATAAAAGCCCGTGAAAGCCCTTGTTTTCTTCCTTTTTAATATTTTGGTCCTAAAACACAATAAAAACACAAACCACGCATAATTCCGACTTTTACGACATAAATCACACGTTTTGGTCTTGTTGTTATTGGAAATAAGTGGTAAAAGGATAAGTGTTTTCACACTTATTACCTTCACCTAAGCTTCTATTTTCTCGTTCCACAAGACCATTTGTCTGCGGGTGTTTAACAGATGCGAAGCGCTGCGTGATATTCAATGTTGCGCACCAGTCTTTGAATGGATTATCCGAGAACTGCTTCCCGTTGTCCGAGATGATTTCTCCTGGCAAGCCAAAACGGCACACAGTGTTTTCCCAAACAAACTTTTTGACCTTCTTGCCTTTGATGGATTTAACCGCTTTAGCCTCTATCCATCGCGTAAAGTAGTCTATAGTGACGATCAAGAATTTAACTCCCCCTGCAGCCACGGTAAAAGGTCCTGCAATGTCAATCCCCCACTTATAAAATGGCCATGGGGACGTGATGGGTGTCAGTTCCTGCTATGGATGTCGTGGTACTGGTCTGTGCACTTGGCAATCATTGCAGTTACAAATCATGTCGCGTACATCCCAATGCATAGTAGGCCAATAATATCCTGTGTGTAGAGCTCATGCCACTACAGATCGGGGACCTCCGTGCATACCGCATGACCCCTCATGTATATCACTGATCACATAAGTAGCCTGGCGTGGCCAAACACACCGCAACTACGGCTGTAAGAAAGAGCACTTGTAAACAATACCATCTCGAAGCTCAAAGTGCTGCGACTTCCTTCTGATACGCCGTGCCGCCTTTTTCTCATCCGGAAGGGTTTCATCAGTTAAATAGCTGATGATCAGGGTCATCCATGTAGGTCCATCTTCCTCAACTATAGCTGCGACTTCCCCTTCCGTTATAGATTTTTCCATTAATATTTCTACCAAGACTTGCTTGGATAAATGGGAGAAACTTGTAGACGCAATCTTGTTAAGAGCATCCTCTTTCTTGTTTTCACCTCTTGGTACCTGTTTGATAGAAAACTTGCTGAAAGTAGCAATGAGTGACTTCAATTTTTCCATGTATCGAACCATGTTGTCCTCCTTGGCTACGTAACCCCCTAGAATGTAGTTCGCGACAAGCCGTGAGTCTACGTAGGCCTCAAGGTTGCGGACTCCCATTCTAGCAGCGATTTTTAAACCCGCAATCAACGCTTCGTATTCTGCCTCATTATTGGTGGTTGTGAACTCAAAGCGCATGGCGTATGTAAACTCCATTCCTTCTGGATTCGTAAGGATGAGACCAGCTCCTGACCCGTCCGTGCACGAGGATCCATCCGTAAACAAGACCCATGGCTCTACTAGAGTTTCCTCTCGTTGTACGACCGGTCCGTCCTCGTCTGGCTTCTCTATTAAGAAATATGCCAAGATTTGGCCTTTGACCGATGTCCTTGGTCTATAAGAGATGTTATGCTCTCCTATCAGGATGCTACACTTCTGTAGCCTACCTACCACGTCTAGTCTGGAGATGACTTGTTTTATTGGTTGATCAGTAATAACCACAATTGGGTGCGCCTGAAAGTACCGGCGTAACCGTTTTGTGGCAAATACTAATGCCAAAACCAATTTCTCCATAGAGGAATAGTTCAACTCCGGCCCTTGTAGTATTCTACTTATGAAGTAGACCAGAGTTTGGACTGTGTCCCTATCCATCATAAGTACCACACTTATTGCTCCATGTGTGGCAGACAGATACATGATGAGCTCTTCCTTAGGTCGGGGTGCCACTAGCATGGGAAGAGCTGCAAGGTGTTGCTTAAGATGACCAAAAGCTTCCTCGGCTTCCTTTGTCAGACGGAAATCTACCTTCTTGATGCACTTCTTAAGTGTTTTGAATAGGGGGAGTGAATTCTCCGCGGACTTTGACAAGAACCTGTTTAGCCCGGCCAGCTTTCCATCTAATGATTGTACCTCTTTTCGTGTCTTAGGAGACGGTAACTGTATCACCGCGTCCGTCTTTTCTGGGCAAGGTTTGATCCCATGCGGATCGATCATGTATCCAAGGAACATCCCTTCAGTTGCCTCAAACGTGTATTTTTTGGATTTAGTTTCATATTAATCCTCCTCAATGTGTCAAACGTCTCCTGGACGTCACCGAGAAGTGCCTCCTCCGTATGACTTTTGATGACTAGATCGTCAATGTACACCTCAAGGTTACGGCCTATTTGTGAGTCGAAGGCTTTATCAACAAGCCGCTGATATGTTGCCCCGACGTTCTTTAGTCCGAATGGCATTTTTGTATAACAGTATACGCCCTGACTAGTATGAAACGCCGTTTTATCCGCGTCCTCTTCCGCCATCTAGATCTTGTGATATCCTTTGTACGCGTGTAAGAAGCACTTAAAGGGATACCAACATAGGGATTCCACTTTCCAATCAATCTCTGGTAACGGATAGCAGTCCTGTGGACAGGCTTTGTTTAGGTCTGTGAAGTCCACACACATGCGCCAGCTCCCGTCATGCTTCTTGACCAAGACCGGGTTGGATAACCACTTGTGGTAGTATACCTCGCACATAATTCCCACATCCACTAATTTTCGTACTTCATCTAGTATTACTTGGCTGCGTTCTGGTGCTTGACCATGCTTCTTTTGCTTAACGGGAGGATATCCCTGGCGGATTTGGAGTTTGTGTTCCACAATCGCATGCGGCACACCCGTAATATGCTTGGGCTCCCATGCGAATACATCCAAGTTTTCGTTTAGAAGAGAGCACATGGCCCTCTTGCTGCTATCCGAGAGTGTTCCTCCTATGGACACCTCTTGTTCCGGATAATCAGGATGGATTGCCACCCTCCAGTCGGGGGTGGTGATCCTTCCTTGGCAGGGTCTGGTGGGACTGGTGTTGCCACGGCATGACATTCGGATGCTGGTATGATTGAGTTATACATGGTGACAATTCCTCATTCCACAGGGAATTTAATCATTCCGTGAGCTGTGGAGGGTACTGCCCGTATGGCCAGGATACCTGGTCTGCCTATGATCCCATTGTATAGAGAGTGTGAGCGTATCACCATAAAGTTCATCCACGCCGTGGTGGAATGCTCTTAATTTCCAATGGTTACGAGCAGACACAGTTGTCCTATTGGCCAGATGGTGTCTCCACTAAAGCCGATGAGCGGCGACGTGGCCGGTAATAATTGGCTTCTTATATCTGGTCGTAGCTGTACGAAACAGTGTTCGTACAGTAATTCTGCCGATGACCCTCCATTCACATACATACGGCGAACATTGTGTGTTCCGATGCTTACCTCAATCGTGAGAGGTGCATCGGCTACATCACTTGTCGTGATGGGAGGGAATGAGATTTCTTTGCCACGTGAAAATTTTTGACTAATTTTCTGCCTTGTGCGGCGCTGCCAGGATTGGATCATGTATATATTCGAAGGTTTGTTTTTTTGGGGATAATTCTTGTCGTGCTTCTTGTTATCCTTCCCGTCCTTCCAATCCTTGACCAGATGTTTGAGTTTACCTGACTTGATCAGTGACTCAATGTGCTTCTTGAGCTAGATGCACTCCTCCGTGCCGTGACCTTTGTTTTGGATCTTACGGTCCACCGGAGTCGTCATCGGAGGAGGTCTCGGGAAGTTCGTCCCTTCTGTCAACAAGATCTCCCGGTAAGACATCTTTAAGGGAGTGAACTTGTCCTCCGTCCGCCCTCCTTTGTTTTGGCTCTTGTAGTCCGAGCCCCTTCCACTGCCTTGGTTGTTTCGATCACCCGACTGTCTTCTGGACTGGTCGTTTGATCGATAGCTGTTTCCCTTTGTAGGATAGGCCGCGACTACCCCGGTTTCTCCTTCTATAAAGTTCCTGACCCTTTCCATGAGGTCGTCATATCTCTCTGGTCGCTTGTCATTGAGACGTCTAATTAATTCCCTGTCTGTTATGGCATGCATATAATCGGAAATTTTTAAAAGTTCCTGCATTGTCTTTGTGAGCGTGCACTCGTCATTGAAGCGTTCGGTGAAGGCCTCCATAGATTCCCCAGGCTGTTGCTTGACGGTTGTCAATGAGACAGGGTCCCTATTATACTTCTTTCGCTGAGTATAATTGTTTTTGAACGCAGTACGCAGTTCAGTGAAGCTATCAATGCTCCGGGGAGGAAGTCCGTCAAACCAATCACGAGCATTACTGATCAAGGTTGAATTGAACATCTGGCACCATATAGGCATGGGCCATCGTTCTATTTTCGCCTGCGTGTCAAATATCTTTAGATGATCATCCGGATCACCTGACACATCATAAGTCTTAACGCACGCTGGCATGCGACGCTTTTTATCCTCGGAGTAATTCCATATGCGGAGAGTAAAAGGATCCTCCCTGGGATCACACCATGGACGGGTGAGATTAGGATCACACCATGGGCGGGGGAGATCTTCCTCTTCCGCCTCACAAAAATAGGGGCCACCGTAGTACCCTTCATCGTCTGGCGGCGGTGGAGGAGTACGCCTAGGTCGGCGACGCTTGGGTGGATGGTCATCCGAATCCTCTCATGATGGACCGGGGAAGGGGGCGGTGCCCCACCTTTTGGTAAAGGATCCTCTCTATGAGCAGAGCTAGGAGCCTTTTTTCCGGTATTCATCCTATCCCACACACTTGTGCGGCGATTGTTCCTGGTTAATTCCAGATCTGGCCGTTCGGCTGAATCGTCGGACCTATCTCCCTCTTCACGAGATTGTAGCAGTTCTTGCATAACAAGATCCCCTATACACTCGAACACATTCCTAGGTTGAGGGGTTTCCTCAAAGAGGTTTCGTTCTTGGGGTCGTGCCCTTTGCTTCCTTTGAGTCTGAGGAGAGGTGCTAGGTCCGACTCTACCAAAGTTGAGCCTAGATTGGAGGTTCCTACCTAGGTTCAACCTGGATGCGATTCCAGGGACGATCCTCTCAAAGTTCTGTGTGAGAACTCGAGTGAGGTCTTCCTCACTAAGTGGTTCAACTTCCACTTCTTCTTCAGTCGATGGCCTGCGCGGCTCCTTGTTAGTGGGCTTAGGCGCGCTCCCTGGATCAGGGTTGTCCAAGGTCGAGGTTGGTGGTGGGGTGATAGCGGACATACCTACTCCACCCATGGACTGAAAAACGCTCCGGTTATTTGGTCCACCTGTTTGGTTACCGGGGGACTGAGTGGGGATGAGTATCCCGTCCCCTGTGGACTTCTGATTCGCAGGATTCGTGTTCATGGGGTTTCCTTGCGGATGTCCTTTCGTCATTGAGAGAGAGATCGAGATGAGGTTTGCTCTAGCTTAGAGTATGGGTCCCACGGATGGCGCCAACTTGTTGATATAAAAGTTGGATGATCCTTGCTAGACCCCAATTACGCTTAATTCGGGTTGGCTGGGTTCCGGCTCCTGCACCAAGTGAAATATTTGGTTGGGATCCTACACACTAAAACAACACGCGTTAGGCTTACCGTGGGAATGTATCCCACGATTAGACTCAAGCGTGAGAGTAAGTAATCGGTTAGGGTTGAAGAATCAGATGAGAGTTGAAAGTGTTGTAGAATGTAATACCTTTGTGGAACCCTTGGGGGTTCCTTATATAGGCGGTGAAACCCTAATGGGCTGTCACTGATGCTTTGGCACCAAGAAAAGGATATGTACCATAATTAGCATGATTGATATCTTCTAATTATGGTGAGTGTATATCCTCTACTTTTGGGTAAATCCTAATCATAATAAGAGTATGATTCTGTCAAACCCTGTACCGGCCGTGTCGGGCCGTGCCGCACACATGTATGCGGTCATTGTTCATTAAAGCCCGTAAGCTTAAATGATACTAATCCAACCCATCAGTAATGGGCCGGATGCGGGTAGTACCTGTGGGTCGGGTTCATGTCCCGGCTGGGGACTATACGTCGTCACTTTCATTGAGGAACCCGAACGAGTTGGTGATCATCAGGAACGAGTCATGAGGAAGAAGACGATTCCATTCGTCAAAATCCTTTGGAGGGACCATTCTGAGCGAGAAGCCACTTGGGAGACGGAGGAGTCTATCCGGACTTCTTACCCTCTTTCAAGTTTTGATTCGCGTATGTTCATCTTTCAGCTTACGTTATCTATAATTCGGGGACGAATTATTCTTTTTAGGTGGAAGAGTTGTTAAACCCGCATATAAATACCATGAAAAGTACATCACGTAAATCGACGAACCAATTCAAACTTTCCATTTATGTTATGTACACATGTAACGAACATTAAATTCAGAAAGTACGTACGTGTTAATGCACGATAATTATTAAGTACGTAATAACACACATAAATATTACGTATAATAATTGTAATCACGAACATATGATCACGAACATTTTTAAACATGATAATTATTACGTATAATAATTATAACACGAGTATTAGAACACGATATATATACGAAGTATATGTAACACGATCATTAAGAACGAAATAGAACAAATAATTAACACGAGTATGCACGAGTAACAATTTAACTTGAAAAGGCACGGGTTGCCTTGTGGGCTTGTGTTAGCCGCAAACAAGGGGAACAAGGGGGGCCCAAGCCCACTTTAAAATTTAACTAAAGGAAAAAGTAAAACACAAGAAAAACCATTTACAAAATTTTAATAAAAAAGTTAAAACCTTAGCCTACCTTGGTGACTCATGGCCGCGGCATCCACAAAGAAACAAGGAACATTCGTTTTTTATTTTTGATCTTAGATTCCTACGTCTTTGTGTTCGTGTTCCTAATCCTTGCTTAATCATCGTGTACGGTATATCAAGAACATTGATCTTTTAATTCTTTTAAATTTATTTATGAACATATGATGGATCTTTAAAATAAATTAATATAAACATGTTAGTGGGAATTAATAAACAAGAGAAAGGGGTTCGTTTGGATTGTTGTGTGGTTTGGAAACCAACCGAGAGCCAAAGGCTATAGTATTTAATTTGTATAACCTATAGTTTATTAATTAACCATGGTATATTATTAATTAATAAAACATGTACCATCATTGTTAAATAATAATCAGTTATAACCTATAGTATTTAATTAATAGACTTTATTAATAATTTATCATGACTTATAGTATATTACTAATAATCACCAGCTTATATTATTAGCTTATTAATCTAGCTTATTTCTAATTATGGAAACTTTCTATTTCAATGCGGAGATTTTCACTTGAATTTATTTAAGAAAATCAGTTATAGTTAAGATTTTAATTTCTTGTTCTCTATAACTATAGCTCTGATGCCACTCTGTAACACCCCCATTTTACCTTGACACGACGGAATAATATTTTTGGGTATTACTTCATGATATGAAAGCACAGTAATAGAAAAATAACTCAAAAGAGTGTTTAAATAAACTTTATAAAATTTTTATAATTTATCATTCAAAATCAAAGATTTTTAATAAAACAACTTGTACATACTTTGTACAATCACAGATTCCCGAAATCTACAAAATATGTTTGAATGACAAAAATTCCCATGTCCATATCTCTCCACGTCATCATTATGATGTTCTATGGCATCAATTTATCAAAACCTGAAATATATGCTTAAAGTCAACACAAAGGTTGAGTGAATTCATAGGTTTAAAAATCATTTTGAATACAAGATCCTTTTCCTGAGCTACGTTATTATTCGCCCGTAAAATTAATTAATCAATGCACTAAGCTTATGATACCGCGACTAGACATATCAAAACCCACAATTACCCTTATGAGGAAGTCTGCAAAACTATCCTTATTAGCAAAATAAAGTATGCCTGTTTGACCACTGAGGTGCTAGCAAGTGCGAATTTCTAAGATTGGGGATATCAGTCCCCAAATAGTACTATTTAAAATATTAGCGCTTATTTCCGGGAAAATGATTAAAGGTTCATAATTAAAAAGGGACGTTCAAGGCAGCAGTAAACATATTGTCAATAATTACATCTAAGAAGCATACAAAAACACTTGTATTTCAGATTAACATATATCCCCCTCATGGGTTATCAAATCATTTGAAAGTAGTTAACTTTAGTGAGGCTATGAAATCACCTTAGGTCTAGTAAGTCTTGTCAGGCTTATATCACACATAATATCTTGAGATAACAAACGAAGAACTTGATCTTACACCCACCTGTTATAACATATTTTGTATAGTATTAAGTTTTTGATTTTGGAGTTCAACATTCTTGTTATTTATTAATGTATTGTTATATTGGTGATAATATTACATCATTTTTCGGGCCATCATACTTAGAAGCCATTCTATAAACATTTGAGGAGCGAGGGCACTATAAATCGTAATCCCAACCAGTCAGTCAGGACGTAATATCGAGATGGAACATCTTTGTACAAAGATCCCTACTAACATGATACATAGTAATATATGAAGGTTTATTAACATCATAACAATTATATAAAACCCTAAACGAGATCAAAGCACACATAGCGGAAGCAATTTAAGAAGATTATCATAATAACACAATTATAATTAACCAAATTAGTGTTACATACCTTTACGCTAAAGAAAATCCACAAGATGAACAACGAATCACCAATTCGGGTTTATACCGTATATAACCAAGATATCGTCTAAAGTAAGACTATATTACGATCTTGTACACACGTAATATGTAATAATTCCTAATTTTCGGATCAATATTTATAACCCAGCTTTTATTTAACATGTTGTGTTTTAAAAATATATATATATATATATATATATATATATATATATATATATATATATATATATATATATATATATATATATATATATATATATTGAATTCTCGGTAAACCGACGAAGTTAGGGTCTTTAAATAAAATATAATTATTATTTATCTACAAAGTGTATATACGTCATCGACCGTAAATAATAGAAATATTCTCTATTGTCGTCGTAATTATTTTTTTCATTTTAAAGGCATTCTTCTTAAATTTATGATAAATCTTTAAATGTCGTTCGCTATATAATGCGTTAATATTTATTAAATTATGAGTTCTCATTTTTATAGCATAATATCAACATTATTCAATGTTTTTATTCTATATCGAGCGTTTATTTTTCGTCTTTTACATGTAACTATTATATCGTGTAACTTTATAATATCGGACATCGATAATACCCGTTTATTTAAAAATATGACATACGTGGCTATGAAAAAGATGTACGTGGCTTCATATACTTGATGCATATCTATACTTGTCATTACAAAATTATATGAGATATTTTACATGAGTCATCTAAGATATAGTGATAAATATAGGCTTTACAAAGGCTCTAAATAAAAGTTTGAAACTTTTGAATGATGATCGGTGTTTGTTATTTTTATTATGGAAAAGAAGATACGAGTTTTATCCAAGAACAAAATTGGTATTGTAGTTATTGTATCATTTTCTTTAAAATTAATTACACATGATTAGTTTGAATTTTATGTCTCCTATATAGTGGCCACGTCAATATATGTTTATATGTTGATCAAGATTTATGAAAAGTCTTAAAATGGGTTTACTAATGGGTTGAATATTTAATCATTATGAGTATATAAGTATGTTTATAAAATTTTAAAGGGATTATGAATGTAAATTTTATACATTCACAATATATTTTTATAGAAAAAGGTGATATGTAGTATAGAAAAGATGAAGTTGTAGTATAATTATTTAAAACATAAACTTGATTCTTATCTTGAAAAATTTAACGCTAGCCTATGTCAATTAATCTAAGCACTTGACTATTTATAAATTAGTATAATATCTTAAGCCACATTGTAATTTATATAGATTATCATGTCGTGGTATTTTCGTATAGTAAAACGCTTTTACGAGAAGGTACATAAAGTTTCAAAGTCTGTTATAATTAGTTTTAGATTATTTCGAAGGGTATGTTATATAATAGTTAAAGACGAAAAATATCTAAAAGTCATTTGAACAAAATATGGGACTAGTGATGAAAGATGGGCTATGAGACATAAAATACAAAATAATAATGCTAAGTATATTGAGATTTACTTATCATTAGGAATTCCTAAACGTGTAGGTTGTTTTCATCAAGATGGTATATTATTTTTAATGAGGCTTGGCTTTAAGGTGGCTTCTATTATTTTCCTCGACTTCTCGCCGCATTATATTTCATCGTTTCACTCCCGTCATTATTATCTTGATCGTTATCCTCGTTGATATCGCTATCGCTAAGGTGAGTTCATAGCCTCGCTTTTACTGATTTATATATTTTTATAAAACCCGCGAGGGGATACATGTTACTTTTTATGAATGGACGCAAGTGCTTTATGTGCTTGAAATATATGCTTATTTTGTCCCTATTAGTCATGTTAATTACTTGGCCCAACTGTACTGGTCGAGTAAACACGAATGTTGTGAATAGATCTATTGCGATTGACCTCTCCTTCCGGGTTTAATAGAAAACCGACTGGACGCATTGTATTCGAAACTTGAATGGAATAACGGATGTTAATGTTCGGTTCCATGAGCTAAGTGTGATAATTGATGCTATATGACTTTGGAAACTGAATGCTTGAAATCTTATGGTCCATTCCTTTTAATTTCAAACCTATGAATTCACTCAACCGTTGTGTTGATATTTTAGCATGTATTTCTCAGGTACTCAGGTTTAAGAGCAATTGGAGCATGGAGTCGCACATGATATTTAAGGGAAATAAAATACTTCTTACCATTCGATAAACTTTTTGAAACTGATTATTATTATATTATTGTTGGGACCTGTTTCTGTTTGTAAACTATGATGTTTTATTAATCGAATGGATTAAACTTTTCAAACCTCTCCTTTTGAGTCATTTTCTATAACTTGTGTGTTGTGCTATGAAGTAATTCTCCCAATGACCCTTTCGTTGCTATCCGAGTTTTGGGAGTGTTATAGATTGGTATCAGAGCACTTGTTATAGAGAACTGGGTCATTTTTATGAAACCCTGACTATAACAGCTCTTTTGATAAAATGATTTTATTGCCTTAATGATCATATGTGCGCTCGTGCTACCTATAAGCTTATAAAATATGTATATTAATATATATTTTTGTTTCTCGTTGGTATGTTTATATGAAGAGATTATTTATTTAAACATTGAGCCCTTTCAAGACATTGCGTGTTAAGCAATGGTCTTGGCAATGTTTTTGATAACTTTTATGATAATGATTTTATAGAAGCGTGAACTCACCGTCAAGTGCCGATTCCACTGGTTATTTACCTTTTGATTCTGGTTGGAATACTTGTCTTGTGCTTTGGAATCGTATACATCTTTCATAGACCACAGTGGTAATGTCTTCCAGCTGTTTAGATTACGACTTTGTCTTGTCACCTCGTGATGTGCCGTTTGGGGCACCTATTTCTTTGAAACATGGCTTAATTATGTTCCTCGATTTTCTTATCATTCCGGATGATTTTGAAAAATCATGCCGCAAAGGAGATTATTTCCTTTATTAGAATATTTGATTTGGTATTGATCTCGTGCTTTTTGCACTATGCTTAGGTAGGCTAATTTATAATTATCTTGTTGAAACGAATTCGTCACTCGTTTGAACAAGAAAATTGTATATTAGCGAACCATTAGTTTTTAAATCTTAATTAGATGGACCTGACGAACCCATGTAATTAATGATTTATAAATGAGTAGGCTTAAGCATGTGGACTTCGCACAATCTGGTTCATCTCGGCTCGTAATTCGATTGTATGATTCATCTGTTGTCTATCGCTATTCTAACTAACATCATTATTATCTTGTACGAGTAACTCTTTAATATTTTTACATTTTTTTGATACATTTGTATGGATTATTCCGAGCGTGTATCGACTCTTGTGAACTTAAAAATACGCTCACTTTTTCTCGAACATATCCTGAACATGTAAAACAACCGAACTCTGGGACATAGTTCTTTTAAGGTGGATAGACTATAATAATTCTTAATTTTCGGATCAATATTTATAACCCGGCTTTTATTTAACATGTTATGTTTTAAAAAAATATATATATTGAATTCTCAGTAAACCGACGAAGTTAGGGTCTTTAAATAATATATAATTATTATTTATCTACAAAGTGTATATCCCGTCATCGACCGTAATTAATAGAAATATTCTCTATTTTCGTCGTAATTATTTTTTTTCGTTTTAAAGGAATTCTATTTAAATTTATGATAAATCTTTAAATGTCGTTCGCTATATAATGCGTTAATATTTATTAAATTATGAGTTCTCATTTTTATAGCAAAATATCAACATTCTCCGAATGCCAATGTTTTTATTCTATATCGAGCGTTTATTTTTCGTGTTTTACATGTAACTTTTATATCGTGTAACTTTTAAAATATCGGACATCGATAATACCCGTTTATTTAAAATATAACAAAATAATTATAAATTTAAAAATATGCCATACGTGGCTATGAAAAAGATGTACGTGGCTTCATATACTTGATGCATATCTATACTTGTCATTACAAAATTATATGAGATATTTTACATGAGTCATCTAAGATATAGAGATAAACATAGTCTTTACAAAGGCTCTAAATAAAAGTTTGAAACTTTTGAATGATGATCGGTGTTCGTTATTTTAGTATGGAAAAGAAGATACGAGTTTTATCCAAAAACACAAATTGGTATTGTAGTTATTGTATCATTTTTTTAAAATTAATTACACATGATTAGTTTGAATTTTATGTCTCTTATATAGTGGCCACGTCAATATATGTTTAGATGTTGATCAAGATTTGTGAGAAGTCTTAAAATGGGTTTACTAATGGGTTGAATATTTAATCATTATGAGTATATAAGTATGTTTACAAAGTTTTAAAGGGATTATGAATGTAAATTTTATACATTCACAATATATTTTTATAGAAAAGATGATATGTAGTATAGAAAAGATGAAGTTGTAGTATAATTATTTAAAACATAAACTTGATTCTTATCTTGAAAAATTTAACGCTAGCCTATGTCAATTAATCTAAGCACTTGACTATTTATAAATTAGTATAATATCTTAAGCCACATTGTAATTTATATAGATTATCATGTCGTGGTATTTTCGTATAGTAAAAACGCTTTTACGAGAAGGTACGTAAAGTTTCAAAGTATGTTATAATTAGTTTGAGATTAATTCGAAGTATGTTATATAATAGTTAAAGACGAAAAATATCTAAAAGTCATTTGAACAAAATATGGGACTGGTGATGAAAGATGGGCTATGAGACATAAAATACAAACTAATAATGCTAAGTATATTGAGATTTACTTATCATTGGTAATTCATAAACGTGTATGTTCTTTTCATCAAGATGGTATATTATTTTTAATGAGGCTTGGCTTTAAGGTGGCTTCTATTATTTTCATTGACTTCTCGCCGCATTATATTTCATCGTTTCACTCCCGTCATTATTATCTTGATCGTTATCCTCGTTGATATCGCTATCGCTAAGGTGAGTTCATAGCCTCGCTTTTACTGCTTTATATATTTTTATAAAGCCCGCGAGGGGATACATGTTACTTTTTATGAATGGACGCACGTGCTTGAAGTGCTTGAACTGTATGCTTATTTTGTCCCTATTAGTCATGTTAATTACTTGGACAACTGTACTGGTCGAGTAAACACAAAAATTGTGAATATATCTATTGGGATTGACCTCTCCGTCCGGGTTTAACAGAAAACCAACTGGACGCATTGTATTCGAAACTTGAAAGGAATAACGGATGTTAATGTTCGTTTCCATGAGCTAAATGCGATAATTGATTCTATATGACTTTGGAAACTGAATGCTTGAAATCTTATGGTCAATTACTTTTACTTTCAAACCTAGGAATTCACTCAACCGTTGTGTTGACATTTTATCATGTATTTCTCAGGTACTCAGGTTTAAGAGCAGTTGGAGCATGGAGTCGCACAAGATATTTAAGGGCAATAAAATACTTATTACCATTCGATAAACTTTTTGAAACTGATTATTATTATATTATTGTTGGGACCTGTTTCTATTTGTAAACTATGATGTTTTATTAATCGAATGGATTAAACTTTTCAAACGTCTCCTTTTGAGTCATTTTCTATAACTTGTGTGTTGTGCTATGAAGTAATACTCCCAATGACCCTTCCGTTGCTATCCGATTTTTGGGAGTGTTACATAATACAACGAGCTAACCATGATTCTAGCACGTGTAAACCGAGCTATAACGATTGTATAAAATCTACACAACAACCCTAGAGAGGGTCTAGGACTAGATTTAAACTAACAACAAGCATCAAGAAAAACCACACCAAAATCCTTCATGGGTTGATGTTGCGATCGGCCAAGACAAGGGAGAAAGGAAAGATTCAAGTTTTATGGAATTATGAGGGTAAGGGGATGTATTTATAGGCCTAGAAGTCATTGGAGCCCAAACAAATAAAATGCAAGTTTTGCCTTTCCCTTGTGTGCCCTAACCGACCGTCGAACACCCCCTCATGGGGTGTTCCGGAACCTTCCGTCCTTCTTCCTTTTTAACCGTCTTTCTATATATTATTTAACCCTCGTTAATACTTAATTTTTAATTAGTTAACGATCGTTAAAGTTATATAGTTATATAGCTCGATTTAATTTAATAAATATAATAAATATATCTATTTAATAAATTAACTCTTTACGTATTGAGTGCAATCCCGTAATCTCGAGTTCGATCCTATCACACGACTATTAAATATAAGTCCATAAACTTTCAGCTCCCACTTGGACATATTTTGAATATCGTGATTACATTGACTAGCGTCTAGTTACACTTAGCAAAGTCTCTAGTACAACTCGAGTAAGGTCTCCTGGATAAAAGCTTTTAATGATTCATCATTAGTATTATCCTTTTATTTCTAATACAACGTTAATAAGGATATGGATCTCAATCATTCCTTTCATTAACCATTCTGTTTCTCGTTCACAGATTCAACAAGATTACCAAAACAAATTTGGGTGTGGCCACACAAACATCTTACTAATCCCACGAGAGGCCCAACTGTATTAAAATCTAAAACGAACTTGGAGGAAATAAACCCCATATCGACTACGATCAAAACTTATGAATTTTGCAATACTTTTGAAAATAATCCTTATAGCTACCAGTTATGTTTAGCGTTAGATTATTCCACAGAGATGCACTAGATTCATAACAGTTTCCTGGTATCTCAAGTCTAAAGATAACTATTTAAGATTTACTTGATGACAAAGATCCATAAAGTAAAATCATATAGTTGGGATAAGTCCAATATTCGATTCATCGAATATCATCCAAAATCGATCAATATACTTTCAAGTATACTCTATCGCTATTTTTGTATGTCTCAATTTAATAATATTCCCATATTATTAATCGACAACGGACATTTAGCATAACAATTTATTCATAGATTAAAACATGTAAAATAGGATACAAAATTAAATAATAAGAATAAACGAAACTCAATCTTTATTTTATTAAATAATAATGTCACAACATCCTTTATCCAAATACTAATCACAGATTTATTGCATGAGTTCGCTAGCTAGTTACAGCCCAATCACCTTGGCATGCTTAACTACCTTTGGTCTAGGCAAAGCCTTAGTTAAAGGATCAGCTACGTTATCATCTGTGTGAACTTCTATTAATTTAATTTCACGAGCTTCAACTTGTTCTCGTACTTAGTGATGTCTACGTTTAAAGTGTCTGGCGCCTTTAATGAATCCAAAATAATTCGCGAATATTATTGCAGCAGAATTGTCGCAATATATATCAATAGGTTCTTTTACTAAGGGCATCACTCCAAGATCCCTAATAAACTTCCTAATCTAAACAGCTTCCATTGCAAATTCTGAAGCAGCCATGTACTTAGATTGAGTAGAATGAATTGCAATCGTAGTCTGCTTTTTGCTCTTCCAGTCACTATTTCCTCCATAGATAACAAAAACGTAACCCGTCTGAAATTTCGTATGGTATTTATCACATTACCAGGACGCATCACGGAAACCTGTCACATTCAATTCTGTGTCTGGTTTCCCTCCAAATACTAAGAACATATCTTTCGTACTCCTCAAATAGTTTAGAATATGTTTAAAAACAGTCTAGTGGAGCTTCCATGGATTTTGTTGGTATCTACTGACCAAGTTCTGAGCAAAACGCCACATCAGGCCTTGTGCATCTAACAACATACATAATAGATCCTACAGCCGAAGCGTAAGGCACCTTCTACATGTATGCCTCCTCTTCAGGAGTTGATGCATCAATCTCATGACTCAGATTACGCTTAACTTTCATAGGTTGAAAACCTTTCTTGGAATTATGCATGTTATACTTCTTCAATACTTATCTATATAAGCATCTTGACTTAAAATCCTTCCTATCCTGGTACATCTTAATTCCCAGAATGTATGCAACTTCTCTTAAGTCCTTCATAGAAAAACATTTACCAAGATAATCCTTAACAACTTTATGTCTTGGAATGTTGCTTCCCATGATTAATATGTCATCAGCATATAGAACTAGGAATACTACATCACTCCCACTAGCTTTGCGATATACACATGGCTCATCACGATTTTGAATGAATCCAAAACTTTTTATTTCTTCATCAAATCATTTATTCCATTGACGTCATGCTTGCTTCAAACCATAAATGATCTTTAAAGTTTGCACATGTGTCATGGATTCTCAGGATCAACATACCCTTGTGGTTGCTGCATATAGATGTCTTCAACTAAGCAACCGTTCAAGAAGGTAGTTTTAACATCCATTTGTCATATCTCATAGTCATAATTTGTTGCTATTGCTATGAGAATCCTAATAGCTCTCATGTTTGCTACAAAAGAAAATGCGTCCTCGTAGTCTACGCCAAAAGTTTGAGTAAAACCTTTAGCTACTAAACGAGCTTTATAGGATTGTACTTTTCTATCCACGTCGGTTTTCTTCTTGTATATCAACTTATATCTCACTACTTTAGCATTCGGTGGTGGTTCTACAAGAATCCAAACATCATTCACTTTCATGGATTTCATTTCCTCATCCATAACAACCATCCACTTATCCTTCTCAGGATCAAGTATGGCGGATTTATAATTAATAGGTTCACTAAGATCCCCTAACTTATCATCGTCCTCTATTTTAAGACATATATTGCTATTTACGTTTTTAATCCTTACGGATCTACGCAGAGGAACTAATTCTGGTGGAACCGCCAGACTTTCTTGTTCTACTGGAATTACATCGCTAGTATTTTCAGAATGTAATGTATCTATATGACTCTCTTCAAGATCATAATTTCTCCCACTAAACTTTTGATTTACAAGATCAGATTCAAGGAAGTCTCCATATCTAGCAACAATCACTTTGTTCTCAGGTGGATAATAAATGTAGTAATCCATAGTTTCCGTAGGGTATCCTACAAAGATACATTTTACATATCGTTGTTGGAGTTTGTCACCCGAGTCACGTTTCACATACGCTGTAACACCCCCAAATATTCACATTTTGAATCAACAGAAGAGTCGTTGGTGTTACGGGATAGCACATTACTCAAATCATAGACAACGCTTAAAAATCACGTCGTTTAATAATAAAGCATTTTCCATTCATGAATATCAAATTACATAGGTCCTTAGGTCATAGTATGGCTTACAAATTTACAAAACATTTGAATAGAAATTTTTATTTGAATGCGGGCCATAAAATTCTTGTCGTCTTCCCGAGAATTACCTTCAAGTACCTGAGATATAACATGTTAAAAGTCAACCAAACGCCGAGTGACTTCATAGAGTTTAATAATAACCGTAATCATAAAACCGGTGTATAGTCATCACCGAAAAACATTTTCGTACAATTCTTTGTCATAGGCCATAACATAGGCCAAAAACATTTTATACGAATCTTTGTCGTAACATCACCATTCAATACGTTTTATAACGTTGTTTAAAGTATAGTAAAAACCGTTATATAAAACAGTTATGTATAACGAGAACACATGTATAAATATAAATAAGACCTCATATTGCTAGGCAGGCAATATATTATAATTCAAATCATTTATCATACATTATTCCTGAGGCCGTAGCCTCAGTGTTACCTTTAACATTATTATTATCGGATTATTACAAGCCGCATGACATTGTTACCTTTCTATAATATATTTCGGGTAGCTAGCCCGGAATTCATTTGCCCATATAAAACAGCGTTTCATCACAATAATCACGCTTATATAAATCCTCTCATACATAAATTCGCTTACCAATCAATGGGCACGACGACGATCAACCGTCAAGGCGCGAACTGGGGTGATCTTCCCCAAATAGTACTATTATATGCATAAGCATCTACAAAAACCCAGTAGTTCACAATTCATGATAATTGGACTTTTAGTGACATAACCTAACTAATAATAATCCATTTTATTTCATTCATTGAGTCATATAATCATTTGGGTCCATATCAATAAGCATACAATCGGGACAACTGGTGTCCTATTTTTATTAAAACTAGCATGTTATCTCCCTCGCGGGTTTATAAAACATTTCATAAAACATTTAAAAGAGTGTGAGGCTATGAACTCACATTGGTGTGGGAAGGCGGGTTATCGGCAATTAGGATGTATGGTACGTGCCTCGATCACGGAAAACCTAGACAAATAATACTCGGTCTTAGGCTATGCCCCCGTAACTTTATAAAATTTGTTATGTATATGTAATGATGTCATAACATGATGATCAAGTGGGGTTTTATCACCTTACAACATTATTAATTGCAAAGTATTAGTTAACTTAGGCTTATCATACTAGTTACACTAGTTTTAGCCCATCTACACATTAAGGCCCAATAAGCCTATTAAGAGTCCAATATCATTTTATTAGTCCATTAATCTTTTAAGACCAGACCCATACTCATATGTTAGGCCCAAGTGGGTTAACCCGATGAGTATGTCCAATAACATTAAACTAGTTGGGCCTAGTGGTCCAACAAGGCTAATTTGGCCCATTATGGTCCATTAGTTACAAAGCTCGATTTTGTCGATTTTTACTTGTCAAATGTGTTTACACATCAGTATATGAGTTATAAAATTTTTATATTAGACGGGTCCGACCATCTAAGTTTTATTTTGCGAAAACGTTAATCTTTCGATTTTAGCCGAAAAGACGTAAAACTTATATATAGTTTATAGTTTTAGAAAAACATTTGAGTTTTACTTTTATAAAATGCCATGTTTATTTAATATAGTATACTAACTTATTTTATAATAGTTATTATTATTTAGTGGCCTTCATATACTTATTTTATAATAGTATTTACTTTCAGTGCTCTTTTTATATTATATAGTTTATTATGAAATCTGATTTCTAAAGTCAAATCTACCATTTTTTCCATATCTTGAGTTCTACAAGAAGATAGAATCTCAAATTATGAGCAGCATAAACTACATGATGTGTGCTAAAAATAACTCCTAATAGCCACTGCTCAATCATCTTCTAAGTATTTTAAATAATTCATCCAAAACAGACTATATAAATTTGTACCTCAATAGTATTTTGATCATAACTTACTCATTTTAATGATTCCATTGAGTGGCCAACTCACCACATATGTAAAAATAATTTATCTATCTGTATATTAAATAATCCAAGCCATTTAACCAAGTGATCATATTGATACTTACTGTTTTATACAGCCAATGTGTCTAACCATGATTTTAACATTTTTACTTGTTGATTTTAGCCTTTTTAATCTAATCTATTAACACAAAATCCCCCCACAATATATTGATCATCATTCATCATCATATAAATATCCATTTTTGAATAAAATACATGAATACATATTCAAAACAATAGGATGATAGAAAGAAATTGATCTTTATACCAATCAATATGATGAAAGATTGAGATTTTTGGATGAACAAGACTTGGTTTTGACACCAAACCTTATGATCTTAGCAAGACCACTTTTATAAATCTCCAAGTGGATGAACAACTTATTGAAATCAGCCCTTGAACTCTATGTAAACTCCTTTTTACATATTATGATCACCTCCAATCTTCATCTTTTCAAATAGGCTTCAACATTGTTGATTATAGCGTTTGTTTATGGTTAAAATTTTGATGGTGGTGGTGTTGTGGTGGTGAATGTTGGACGGCACAAAGAGAGAAAGGAAGAGAGAGTTTTGAAACTTTCTTGAGTACTTTTTCATGTATGTGAAAGTGGGATGGAAAGTTTAATGGTTTTGTGATAATAGTTTGGTAAACTTGTGGACAAGTGTCCTGTGTTTTGTATAAACTTGCCATCAAGGTGTGTTGGTGGCTTGTTTTGGACACCCTTAGTGGGGTGGGACAAGTGTCCCACTTGTCTCATCTTCACTAAATTACGGGTACTCCTCGATTCTAGTTTCCTCGATTTACATGCCCTCGGGTCTATTTACGAAAAACGTTTTTATAAATTATGAAACTACGGCACAAAACGATTCTAATAAAAATTGTATCATCAAAAACGGAGCACAAAAGCGTAAATACGTAAACCTAGGGTTTCCGGTTTAATCGTAAAAGACGCTAAATTATGCACGTAAGTCCTAATTTCTTCTCGTAAATTTGTGAGTTTATGAACCAACACAAAATAAAAGTCCAAAATAATATACGAGAATAAATTTACTTCTTCAAATGTCGAACTGTCACAAAAATGGTGTATGTAAATGTAAACACGTAACGTAGAGCTCTCCGGTTCAGACATAGACGATGCTACTTTAGGACGTAAACCTCAATTTCTTTCAAAAGTGAGTGAGTTCTTAATCTAATAATAAAATAATGATTATAAATAATACTTGAGAATAAAATAACGACCTCAAATTCTCGTTTTTGTATGATTCTTGTGATCTTTTGTCATATTCTCAATATCCGTACCTAAAATACACAAGCAACAAACACAAGCATATATATGGGTATTTTGATGATATTTAATGCATTTTAAGCCCTTTTTGGACGATGAGACTATGTATAAAAGCAGTCTCATCACTCCCCTATACTAAACCATTGTCGTGCCCTCACGCAATGCTAGAATAAAGTATCGTAGCATCTCCAAAATTCATTTTTATTCAGTTTATTGAACGATAAACTAGCTACACTACTACTATTACTACTACTTGCGTTTTAGACATAATGTATGATTTTCATCGCAAAATGGGACGTTTAGGTTCATAGAATAAGAACACGTGAATGCTTCGTTAGAAATAATTTCATCGTCCTCGATTTTCACCCCAATTCCATGCCAAGCGTGCAACGAGATCGTTGTCATTATAAGTTAGTAATGCTAACACTACTCATATGCCCTAATCACGTACTTATCCTCCCATTTTCCTAAGTTGTATCTCTTATATTTTATTTTGTCTTGAATGTTTCACGAGGATACATTGTTTGACTTATGCGATAATAGAGATTTAGGTCTAAAAATAGAGTCCTAACGGTGTAACCAAGACCATCAAATCAATAACCCCTCCCAATAGACAACGATGTCAAAAAATTAAGTCAACAAGAAGGATCGATAAACACGGTTTTATAACGGTTTTGAACATGAGACTTATTACCAAGACTTTTATACGCCCCCTAACAGAAGGGCCTTATTATCTTTGGTTTACCTCCATCTTTTATTCAACTTCGCCATGAAGCTTTTATTATGACTTCGGTCTTGCCTTGCCTTTTATTATCCACCTCATCGGTAGTTTTATTAGCCAAAGACGTATATCCTCACGCTAAGACGAATTTTGGATCTTTAAAGCTTCGAAGATTAAGGCTTGATTCACTTTCAATTTTGCATAGATTTTTCGGCCTTGTGGGGCTTCAAATTGTTTGCTTGATTTAGGTGAGCACTTGAAATCTTATTATTGGGTGAAGCTTTTGATTATTCGGGTGCCAATACTTCAAAACCGTGACGCTGGCGATACCTTAATGTCTTCCCAATTTAATTACACGGAAACTACTAGAAAAGACTAGAAACCCAACAATCCCAACTAAACCGCTAAGTCAATATTTATTAAGCAAAAAATATTTATACGCGAAGGGAGAATAAGCAAACAACGACAACACATGAGTTTTTGAAAGAATACGAGTACTCTACATTTAGCATCGTAACTTATAATTAACCCTATCGTTTCTCGTCCTCATTTAAGAGACTTAGCCTAATGAGAAGTTAAGGAATCAAAGCTAAGTGCTCAACACGTACGGTCGAGTCAAAAATTACTCTCATTCTCGCCATCGGAAAACCTACATTCGTGTCTTCAAACACTTATAAAACATGAGAAAAATTTTAAAATTTGGCCATTTTTAGCCTTATTTTGCAACAAAACGATAAACAAACAGATAAACTTTGGAAAGCGTTAAGGTTTGGCAAGGCAAGTATCTATTCACCCCCCATACTAAAGTTAAACGTTGTCCTCAATGTTTCGAGTCTAGGGGTGCAAACACCCCCATACTAGAGACGTAGTCGAATGCCTAATCTAGCATGGAAAGGGTGTAACCGTTAAATTTAAAGCTGTTTATGAAGTGTGCTAAAAACCTAAGGTTAGAAAATTAAAGGATATATCATGGATATTGAGAAAGTCTTCAAAGCAAACGATCGAGTGCTCCCATAAAACGAACACGAGAGGCTCCAATCGTGAAGATCATGATCATCTAAAGTCCACAATTCACAAACAAACACGGAACAAAGGTTGGAATGGCACAAATCCCCTCACGGTACTACATTAGAAAGCGATAATATGTACATAGGATAAGCATGGGACTCCCCCACGAGGCACCTCGTTTTTTATTACCGAGTCATGAGCTCGACTCGATCCCCTCAATACTAATTATCATTGGGGAAGGTGACTTGGTCGAGATAGTACAAGGATGGAACTTCCCCGCCAAAGTAGTGCTTCAACCTATGTCCATTCACATTGAAATTGGGGCCATCATTTTGAGCTAGCTCGATGGTCCCATATGGAAAAACTTATGTCACGGTGAATGGACCGGACCAACGGAATTTCAACTTACCGGAAAAGATTTTCAAAGAGAATTAAAATGCAAAACTTGATCCCCAATGCTAAAAACCCGGTTTTTAATTTTAGAATCATGCAACTTTTTAGTTTTTTCTTTATAAATCAATGAATTTTCATAAGCAATGTACACCAATTCATCCAATTCATTTAATTGCATTTTCCGGTGTTTTCCCGCGGTCTCCATATCATCATTACAATGTTTTAGGGCCCAATAAGCCTTGGCGATTGGCAAAAGACATTTTTTTCCATACACAAGCTTATAGGGAGTGCACCCAATGGGCATCTTATGAGCGGTCCTAAAGGCCCATAAAGCATCGTCCAACTTATCCGACCAAGATTGTCGGTTTTCCCCAACGGATCTCTCCAAGATCCTCTTCAACGCTCGGTTTGAAACCTCGACTTGCCTACTCGTTTGTGGGTGATAAGCCGTAGAAAGCCGATGTGTAACCCCATATTTCCTTAGGACCCTTTCGAATTGGTCGTTACAAAAATGGGTTCCACGATCGCTTATGATCGCAGGAGGGGTTCCAAACCGAGAAAACAAGCTTTTCAAAAACTTGACTACCACACGATCATCATTGGTGCGCAAAGCCTTAGCCTCCACCCACTTAGATAGGTAGTCAACTGCAACGAGGATGTACTTATTACCACGAGATGATGGGAACGCCCCCATAAAGTCTATGCCCCAAACGTCAAAGATCTCACACACCTGGATGATATTTTGTGGCATTTCATCTTTTTGTGAGGCTTTTCCTTGTCGTTGGCATGAGTCACATGACTTCACAAGATCTTGTGCATCTCGGTAAATAGTAGGCCAAAAGAAGCCGACATCAAACACCTTTTTAGCCATGAGATTAGCACCGTGATGACCACCCGTGGGCCCCTCGTGACAAGCTCTAAGGATGTTAGAAGCTTCGGTGCCAAATACACAACGTCGGATGATTTGATCCGCACAAGTTCGAAACAAGTAAGGGTCGTTCCAAAAGTAGAACTTGACGTCACGAAAGAATTTTCGTTTTTCATGAGTCGTCATACCCTTGATGATGAAGTTACCCGCATGGTAATTTTCGATGTCCGCAAACCATGGGGTGGAAGAATCAATCTTAGAATTCACTACACCAAGTGTCTCGAGCGGAAATGTTTCGGTGATTTCCTTGGGCTCGTAAACACTTTGGTGTGGATCTTCCAAACGAGAAAGATGATCGACCGCTAGATTCTCGGCTCCTTTTTTGTCAACAGTTTTGTGATCAAGTTCTTGAAGGAGGAGAATCCAACGAAGTAATCTCGGCTTTGCATCTTGTTTAGCCATAAGATACTTGATAGCCGAATGATCCGTATACACTATGCATTTCGTCAAGACGAGATAAGGTCAGAAATTCTCAAATGCATACACCACGGCAAGGAACTCCTTCTACGTTGTAGTGTATTTAAGTTGAGCCTCGGTCATCGTCTTGCTAGCATAGTGAATAGGCAAGAAGTGCTTTTCATGACGTTTCCCTAATACGTCCCCAATAGCGTAATCACTAGCATCACACATGAGCTCAAAGGGGAGATTCCAATTGGGAGCAACAAGAATGGGAGCTTCGGTAAGTTTCCTCTTAAGGATTTCAAAGGCTTGTACACAATCTTCATCGAAGACAAAACGTGCCTCTTTTTCAAGAAGATGTGTAATAGGTCGAGAGATCTTTGAAAAATCCTTGATGAATCGACGATAAAAGCCCGCGTGTCCTAGGAAACTCCTAACTCCCTTAACGGTTTTGGGATGAGGTAATTTGGCGATGACGTCTACCTTAGCTTGATCTACCTCAATCCCCGCTTTCGAGACCTTGTACCCTAAGACGATTCCACTATTAACCATAAAATGACACTTTTCCCAATTGAGCACAAGGTTGGTTTCCTCACAACGTTTCAACATTCTCTCAAGATTCGACAAACACGAAGTGAACGAATTACCAAACACGGAAAAGTCATCCAGGAAAACTTCCATCGTCTTCTCGATCATGTCATGAAAAATAGCCATCATGAACCTTTGAAAGGTTCCCGGTGCATTGCAAAGTCCGAATGGCATTCTATGATAGGCAAACGTTCTATATGGACACGTAAACGTAGTTTTTTCTTGATCACGAGGATCGATGGGGATTTGGAAGTAACCGAAAAAACCATCTAAAAAGCAATAGAAATCGTTTCCCGCAAGACGCTCCAACATTTGGTCCATGAAGGGCAATGGAAAATGGTCTTTTCGAGTGGCTTCATTCAACTTTCGATAGTCAATGCACACTCTCCATCCGGTCACGAGTCTAGTGGGAAGTAGCTCGTTGGCATCGTTTGGCACAACGGTCATTCCTCCCTTCTTAGAGACACAATGAATAGGACTCACCCAAGGGCTATCGGAAATAGGGTAAATCATTCCCGTGTCAAGGAGTTTAAGGACTTCCTTTTTGATGATGTCGTGATTTTTGGGGTTCACCCTCCTTTGACATTGGATTGCGGGCTTGTAATCCTCCTCCATTAAGATTTTGTGGGTACAAAATTTGGTATCGATCCCCTTAATGTCGGATAACTTCCACGCAATTGTCCCTTTGTGATCCTTTAGAACATCGACAAGTGCGGTTTTTTCATCATTCGAAAGTTTCTTCGCAATAATAACCGGCAACTTGTCTCCCTCCTCCGAATAGAAATATTCGAGATGAGGAGGTAAATCTTTCAACTCGAGGATAGGTGGTTCCTCAAGTGAAGATTTGGGCTCGATACTCATAACCTCCTCGGGTGGAGGAAATGGGAAATCGTTAAGAAAATCTTTGATAATCGAGAAGTCCTCATCGTTGTCGAGGTCTTTGTTACAAGTACGTGGAACATCGAATTCTTCCAACGTAAAACCACCACCTTCAAATGGAGTGAAGGTTGGTGTCGAGTTATAAAGGATAGGATCTAACATAGTGGGATTGCCACTAGTTTCATCATTACCAAAACCTAGAACTTCTTGTGAAAATTCCTCGCAAACCACGTCAATCATATCAACGAGGTTTATGGTTGCAATGGAATAAACATGAGAAATTTGAGATTTTTGAGTTGCGTTTATAACAAGTTCCTCGTCGTTGAAACGTAAGGTGATCTTTCTAGCATGAACATCGATCAAAGCCATAGACGTATCTAAAAACGAACGACCTAAAATGAGAGGAACTTGAGGATCCGTGGGAATATCAACAACGATAAAGTCTAGGGGATAGTAGAACTTTCCCACTTTCACAAAAACGTCTTCCGCCAATCCACATGCGGGAATCGTGGAATGGTCGGCCAACTCGATAGACATTAGTGAAGGAGTAAGATTAGGAAGATTAAGCGACTTGAAGATTGCAAGTGGCATCAAGTTAATGCTAGCACCAAGATCGGCCAAGTCAAAGCATTCTTCCATATCTTGGATTGCACAAGGGATCAAAAATTTATCGGGATCACCGACTTTTTGAGGTGTACAATTAAGATAAACCGATGAACAACTAGAAAATTGGTGAAATTTCTCCTTGTTGTTCAACATACTCTTAAAGTTAGCGGCAAATCGAGGCATCATGACCAAAGCATCGACGAAACTCACATTAAAGTGCAAATCACGAAACATTTTCATAAAAAGCTCAAATTGGTAATTGTCGCGCTCTTGACGTTTCTCCTTTCTAAGTCTCGATGGATAGGGCAAAGGTGGTGTGGGTTGAGGCATAGGCATAGCCTTCGGAATCTCAGGTTCCAATATTGGTAATGGGTCAACCGCAGGTGTGGCATGAGCGGTACTTCGTGGGATTAGAACATGCTCCTTTTGGACCACCACCTCGGGTTCTTCCTCAATTGCCTCCTTCGTAGGAGCAATTCGTTGCGGAGTCGGTTCCTTAAGTGTCTTACCACTACGTGTGGTAATCACTTTCATCTCACCCTTAGGGTTTGATACGGTGTTGCTAGGAAGACTACTCGAAGACGTTTTACACATAATTGCCTCAAACATAGATGAGATTTTATCTTCAAACTTTGATTGCCTCTTCTCGGCTTTAACCATTTCTTGTTTTATCTCATGTTTCCCTTGTTCCATTTTTTGTTGGTTTTGTTGTAACATAGTTACGGTTCCTTCCATCTTGTTGGTATGGATTTTAAGCTCATTAGCTTACTCATTTTTCAACTCTTTCTTGAAGTCGTTCTTAAACTCGGATCTTAGGCTAATGATTTCTCTTTGAATATTGTCAAACCTAGCATCATTCCCATTAGCGTATTCAACAAATTCATTTGGAAGATCTTTCAACGTTTGCAAACCTTTGTTGTTGTTTTGAAAATCATTTTGATTTTTGTTTGAAACTTTATTATTAGCCCTTTGATTACCATAGTTTCCCTTGTTGTAATTGTTTTTGAAACCAACTTGATTGTTGCGATAGTTGTTGTTAGCATTTTGATTTGAACCAAAACCCAGTGGAGTCAATTGATTAGAACGGGTAACTTGACCATTTTGGTTGTAAGTTCTCGTGGTCGCGTAGGCACTCGAAGTGTTACCACCGTTGGTAATGCACTCGGAGAAATCATGACCTCCACCACAATACATGCATGAAACCTCAACCGCTTTAGCCGTAGCGGGAGCACTTGGTTCTCCAACTTTGAACTCAATCAAAAGACCTTTAAGCTTATCAAAGATTTTGTTTTCCAAGTTCGCCTCAATTTGGCAAGCATCGATGGTAGTAGACAAAGAAGGTGAAGCCGAAGACGAAGCCTTACGAATACTAGACGTGCTACGAGGACTATACACCTTAGATCTATTCTCAATTATCACCAAAGCTTCCTCAACCGTTTTACACAAAAAATTACCACCCGCGGCGGCATTAAGATAATCCCTTTCATGATCATTAAGTCCATTGTAAAATATGTCAATTTGATGCAAATCGGAAAAACCGTGATGAGGACATTCATGTAACATTTCCTTAAATCTATTCCAAGCCGTTGAAAAACTTTCATTAAACTCTTGTGAAAATTTTGAAATCTCGTTTTTCAAGTGTGTAGTCTTAGAGGGCGGAAAAAATTGGTTCACAAACATAGACACGGGATCCTTCCACGTCAATATAGAATTGGGTGGCTCTTTCTATAACCAAATTTTAGCGGGCCCCGCTAAGGAATACGGAAAAAGCATCATCTTAAATGAGTCATTCGAGACATACTTACACTTGCAAGTAGCGGTAAGACGATTGAATTGGCGGATATGGTTGTGTGGATTGTCCTTCTCATCACCATGGAATTTGTTGTTTTGGATCATCGACAACAAACCCGTTTTCACCTCAAAATTCTCCGCAAGGATAGCGGGAATCACAATAGCCTCTCCATAACCCTCGGTGGGTGCTTGAAGTAACTCCATCATAGTTCGATTCGCCATGGTTGGTGCTTCTCTTACAATTGGTTCGTCAATAGGAGACTCCTCACTAGAAAGATTAGGAGTGGGAGTTTTGTTCTTTCGTTTACGTGCACGTCTTGCTTGATTACGAGTTAGCATAAATGTCACGTACAAAGAGGGGATGAGCAAAGAGGATTTTTTTTGGTGTTTTGTATTTTTCAATTTTTTTGTGGTTTTTGATTGTATTAACCTTTTTGGATTTTGGTGAATGTATTAAGTAGACACAAATCTACAAATCTCCTCCTTAATCAAATCTCTTGATTAAAGAAGCCTCAAGGAATGAAAACGATCACGTGAAGTGAACGCCTTCGATGACTTTAGAACGTTGGTGGAACACCAAAACGTTCAAGAGGGTTTAATCAAATGAATCCAAGAAAGTATATATGATACTTAGTAATACTTTGGGCGGCAAAACCCTCGATTAGCTCTCAAAATCAAATACTCACAAGCAAGCGGGAAAATGAGGCGGCGCGAAGCACTTAAGAGCCTTTTTTCTTAGGATATATTTTATAATATCCACTTTATACCCACCTTATAGTTTGTATTTTTCAAGATTGAGCTTCACGAAAGTATTTATTTATTTTTGCCTTTTTTCTTTGGTTTGAGATTCGAATACAATGATTGGGTAATGACCTCCCAAGTCAAGGTTGTGATTTCTCACGTATTTGGAGTACTTGTGAATTTATTGTTCTACATATACACTATAGTAATAGTATTCACACAAAAAAACGAAATCCGATAATACGTATTAGTAGAGTGCTACTAATACAAATACTATTATGGTTAGTATATAAAAACAACAATTCCAAATCAAAACACAACACGCCTCCCCGGCAGCGGCGCCAAAATGATAGTTGTAATTTTACCAACTTGTTTAGGAAAACAAGGTGTAATTAGGGTAAGCACGACGATTTAGGAAAACCGTGTACAAATGACCCTAAAATGAGTTCGTTCTCAAGGAGGCTTGTGTGTTGTGTTAATGAAAGGATTAACTTTGTGATTATATTGTTATGAGAAAGAAAATAGATATGGGATACGAAGAGAATGACGGTTACGAAGACGGATTATACTAAGGCGATAAAGTCTTACACGTAAAACCGTAAAAAGCACCAAAATTAAAATTTTACTCTAAAAATTACCAAAAATCACTAAAAATCCACTAAAATATTATAAGGGTTTACAAAAAAACCAAACTTGCTAAAACCTTTTAATTAATTAAATATTAATTTTTTAATGCTAATTAAAGCCCTAAAAATTAATATTAACTAATAAAAAGTCCCAATCAAGATCTTAAAGTTTGTAAACATTTAATATAACCTAATCAAGCTAAAATGTATTTTTCAAAATTTTAAAACCAATAAAAACCATTTTTAAACAATTAAAAACTATAAAAAACTATAAAAACTTAAAATAATTCTAGAAAATAATTAGAAGACCCTAAAAATATTTGAAAAGTTGTAAAATTCCTAATTAAGTGTCTAGAACCTAGGAAAAATGTAAAAACATTGAACATCAAACTTTTAATTTTTAATAATAAAATAATATTAAAAAACTAATAAAAATTCAAAAATCCTAAAAAATTCTAAAAAGTTGCAAACTAGCTTAATTTAACCTAAATAATACTGAAATGAACTTGAAATTACCTAAATACCCTTAGTGGGCCTAGAAAATGGGCTAAACCCAAAACAGATCCTTATTGGGCCAAATTTGAGCCCAAAATGAAAAAGTGGCCCAAAGAAGCCCAAAAAGCACTACTTGACTCAAGATTTGATTTTAAACAACTTTTTCCAAAGGCCCAAAACCTGAAAATGTGAAATAAGCAAGCTTATACCAAACAGCTTATTCTTAATGGGCTTTTTGGCCCATTAAGCTATAAGCTAATGCCATAAGCTCAAATTAGACACACAAGCTTCTTTTGTCCTAAGTAAGACTTCTGTAAAAAGAAATTTGAAATAAGCCCAAGGAATAAGCCTGAAAATGCAATAAGCAATCTACAGAAAACGACAAAATAGTCGTTTTTGAGTTCTAGACCACCCCAAGAGCTGATTCAAGTTTCTAAAGCTTTTAAATGACTTAAATAAGCTATTTCAACAAAACGTTTTCAAATAAGCTGACTCAATAAGCTGGAAAAAGCAAATAAGCACTTATGAAAAAGTCAATTAAGTTGGTTTTCTAGCAAAAAGTCAAAGTCAAAGTCCAATAAGCTCCAGTCTAATCAAATGGGTCAAATAATGAAGATCCATCACAAAAAATAAGTTGTTGCAGGTCTGGATAAGAAAATATAGCTTATTGATAAGCTGAGTACAAATTAATACTAACAGGGGCTAGTTTTGGGTGTTGAGCAGTGGGAACTTTTCCCACTGTTTGACTTGTAGACTTTTTTGTCTTTAATGACTTTTTTGGAGATTTAGATTTCAACAAGGCACCCAAATGATCATGGGATCATAAGGAGTCAATAAAAACCAAGAAATCACAACAAGCAATAGTCAATTTGTACAGTTAATTCAAACAAGCACCAGATCTGTCACAGACTTAGAACAATAAGCAGTTTAGGTTCGATAAGCACATTTAGCAATATTCAGCCAGCCAAACTTAACCAAATGCATACTGATGAGACTGCTTTTATACATAGTCTCATCGTCCAAATTGGGCATAAATGCATTAAATATCATGAAAAATGCCAAATATATGCTTGTGTTTGTTGCTTGTGTATTTTAGGTACGGGTATTGAGAAAATGACAAGAGATCACAAGAATCAGTCAAAAACGAAAACGGGAAACGAAGCCGCACGATGAACCAAGCCCTAATGAAGAATTTTCCAAAGAAAGTCCTTGAAGAATTGAAGAATTATGAAGATTGGTCCTCAAATATGGAAGAATTAACACTTTATACCCTTGTATCTTCATAATTACAAGTTTGGTCCCTAAAGTTTGTCAAAATTACAAAAAGGACCCTTAACTTTGAAGAATTGGCAAATTTAGTCCCTCAACAAAACTAAATTGTCAATATTGGTCCTCCAAGAAGTCAACAAACAAGTCAAAGCCTTGAAATATGAAGACATGTCAAAATCAGTCCTTCAAATATGAAGAAATTGCATTTTAAGTCCATGTTTCAAGTTTATAAAATATTTGTGCCAAAAATGCCAAGATGCTAAAGTTGTTAATAAAGGGAAATGGATTTAGTAGCTATTTATCACAACATGAAGGAAGTAAGGAAGTTAAGGGGGTGTTTCTGCCCAGACAACCTAAGTTGAACCCACCACTCTTGATCCTCCACGTCACCAACCTTAAACAACCCTCCAATCATACACTCCCTTCCTTCCACGTCAGAATCCACCCAAACCCTTTTATTTAAATCAGTTTTAAACTGATATTATTTGGTGGGAAACACAATTTTAAACATAATCACCCCCTTAAACAAATTAAAACCCCACCTGCTAACTTCCCTAATCATACGAACCCTAAAACCTAATTACTTCAAAACAAAGGGGAAAAGTTTGAGATTATCCAGATTGCTAATTTATCATACCCATAACCCAAACCCAACTACCAAAAACATCACCCTCACCCTCACATTTCTCTCCAACCCTCCCCTGACCCACATCCAATCTTGAAGACAAAAGGAGGACAGCTAATCAACGCCTATGGGCATTTTCGTGCTCCCAAAGAAAAAAGGGACGACCAAGATCATCTTTTCACTCCTGGCATCTCACATACATCCAAGAATCATCACATGGGTTCTTGACAAAAATTCAAAAATGGCATCTTTCCGGAATCTCCAAGGGCAAGAAAGGAAGTTCAAGTCATTAGGGTTTTAGCTTCTTATCAGTTCTAGAATCATTTGTAGCCTCTATATAAAGGCGTTTAGGACTTAGCATTTAGCTAGCTTTTTTTTCTTCTCCTTGGTCAAGACCTTGTAAAGCCAGTTTTATTTGATGAAATGAAATGGTATTGAGTTTGTGACGAGAAAGAAAGAGCCCATTTTACTTTTCCTTGCATTTTTACATTTTCCAAGTTAAATTTCATTCTAAGTTTCTGCTTAGACTTAAGCTTTTATATTTCAGAATTTGGTCCAAAAGCTTTAAGCTGGTATCATAAGCCTGATAATCTTGTTGATTATCAAGCTTAAGTGAGGGTTAAAGCTTTTGTTGATTTAGTGTTAGTAATATTTCAAAAAATAAAAAAAATCAGTTTTTTTATTGTCAAACAAGCCATAGTAGCTTAACTGATAAGCTAGCTTATAGCTTGTTTGATTTGTGAACAGCCTACCCTTTTGTTTTCCTCCTTTCTTAGCAGGTTCCAAAAGCTCAAACAGTTTTAGAAGATATATGTGGTGTGTGTGTCAACAGTGACCACCACCACCCATTCTCTACTTGTTTCTTGTTCAAAACCCATAAGCACAAGCCACCAGCTTGTAGGAGGTGACTTTTCAGTCACAGTTGGGCCTGGATGTAGGCCCAACAAGGTATCTCCTTGTTTCTTAATTTCATTTTCATATTTTCAGATTTTGTGTGATTTTGCATGATTTTTTGTAGAAGTTGTTCAAGTGTTGTTTATGTGGCTTGTTATTGCTTGTTATAGGTTTTTATGCATGTTAGTTTGAATTTGAATCAGTTTGAATGTGATTTAAAGTCATTTGCTTTGTTAAAAATCTTTTTCAGTTTATAAAGGGGTGTTTGGGATAAGAGTTTAGCTAGGATTTGAGACAAGAATCTGGGTTAAAACTTGTTTAAAAACACTTCTTAGGTGGCTAGTAAGTGATAGTGGTACTTGACATTCAGTTTGGTAAAGTTTTAATCAAGTTTGTATGTTAAAATTTGGTCATATAGGATAAAATCAGATAAGTGTCTTGTGTGACTGATTTTATTGGAATTTTTGCCTCAAACTTTGTTATATGTTAGAGATTGGTCTAATCTAGGGTTGTGAATTGCTTACATAACAGTTGGTTGAGTATTGTGCATATCATTGGCCTTGGAATTTCACTTTTGTGCTAGTAACTAGGCCCATTGATCATCAGAAACATTGCCTTATTCAGGAACCTTTCTTGCTCATTTGGTGCTTGATTTTGTGCTAAAGCTTGCTTGTTTTTTTTGTGTGTTCATTGACTCCCTACACTCCAACTGAGTGTAGGGGTGCCCATTTGTCCATCAAACACCATAAAAAGCCAAAATCAAGTCCTCTTGAATATATCTTCACAAGTGAAGATAACTATTTTCTCTTTGTGTTCATAAGAACCTTGTCTGAGCACGTTTTTGGTTCTTAATTGTTTAAATCTTAGTTAATTTGGATTTGTTTTATGTTTTTGAGACTTAAGTAGTTACTGTTTTTGGTATTTAAAGTTTTTTTTTTTAAAAAAAGAGCAAAAAGGACTGGCCAGGACTCGAACCTGCGCCATCCTCCTCACAACACTCACAACTTACCAGCGTGCCCTAGGGTCTTTGATTGTTAAGTTCTCTTTTCATTATTTACTTAAGTGGTGTTGTTTTGTAGCTTATTTAATTAGCAACTTATATATTAAGCTGATTTTAGCTTATTTACTTAGGATTTTTACCAGTTAGCATTTTTCTTTTGTTTGTATTAGGTTTTAGGACTTTTCAGTTCAAAAAGTTTATTTTTCCCTTATTTAATTAATTTTCTAGGATTATTTTAAGTTTTAATTTTGAAAAGTAATTTAAAAATAGAAAAAGGTAATTTAAAAATCTGAAAAAATAGTTTTTAGGTTTTGAATTATATTTTTGAGGTTTACAGCTAATTAAGTTTTCAAAAAGTCTAATTTTTGATTTTATTGGATTTTAGGGTTTTTAACCAACTTTAAAATACAATATAAAATTATTAAATAGGTTTCAGAAAATTTTGATTGCATTTTTGTCTTAGTTACATTATTCTAGATTTTTGGTAATTTTTTAGAATTTTTTTATGAACTTTGAATTTTTTTGAATATTTTAATATTATTTTATTATTAAAAATTAAAGTTTGATTTTTTTTAGTTTTTACATTTTTCCTAGGTTAAAGTCACCTAATTAGGAGTTTTGTCACTTTCCAAATATTTTTAGGACTTTTCAATTATTTTCTAGAATTAATTTAAGTTTTAATTGATTTTAATAGTTTTTAAGTGTTTAAAAATAGTTTAATTTGGTTTTAAAATTTTTAAAAAATACTTTTTAGCTTAATTAGGTTATTTTTGAGGTTTACAAACTTTGAAATCTTGTTTAGGGCTTTTTAATAATTAATTTTGATTTTTAGGGCTTTAATTAGCATTAAAAAGTCATTATCTAATTAATTAAAAGGTTTTACGAAGTTTGGATTTTTGTAAACTCTTAGAATATTATTGGGGATTTTTAGGAATTTTTAGGAATTTTTAGGTTAAAATTTTAATTTTTGCACTATTTACGGTTTTGCGTGATCGCCTTTTTCGTCATAGTTTAACCCGTCTTCGTAACCGTCTTTCTCTTCTAATCACAAGTCAAAATAAATTCAATACACAACGCACTTGCCTCCTTGGGAAACGAACTTGAACTCATTTTGGTCATTAACACTTGGTTTTTCCTAAAGCCGTTTGTTTAATACTCACCATTATTTTTTCTTCCTTTTCCTAAAGGTCGTATTTTACAACAATCATTTTGCCGTCTCGTTTCCTCCGCTTGCTTGTGCGTATTTTGATTTTGAAAGCTAATCGAGGGTTTTGCCGCCCAAAGTATTACTAAGTATCATATATATTTTCTTGATTTATATTGATTAAACCCTCTTGAACGATTTGGTGTTCCACCATCGTTCTTAAGTCATCGAAGGCGTTCACTTCACGTGATCGTTTTCATTCCTTGAGGCTTCTTTAATCAAGAGATTTGATTAAGGAGGAGATTTGTAGATTATGGTCTACTTAATACATTCCAAAAATCCAAAAAAGTAAAAACAATCAAAAACCACAAAAAAATTGAAAAAGTAAAAACACCAAAAAGAATCTTCTTTGCTCACCCTCTCGTTGTACGTGACGTTTATGCAAACTCGCTCTAAAGCAAGACGTGCTCGTAAACGAAGAAACAAATCAGTCACTCCTTCTAGTGAGGAGTCTCCTATTGACGAACCCATTGTAGTGAAAGAAGCACCCATGGCTAATCGAACTATGATGGAGTTGCTTCAAGCACCCACCGAGGGTTATGGAGAAGCGATTGTGATTCCCGCTATCCTTGCGGAGAATTTTGAGGTTAAGACGGGTTTGTTATCCATGATTCAAAACAACAAGTTTCGAGGTGACGAAAAGGACAACCCTCATAACCACATTCGCCAATTTAATCGTCTCACCCCCACATGCAAGTTTAAGGACGTCTCTAACGACTCGATTAAAATGATGCTTTTTCCGTATTCCTTAGCGGGGCCTGCAAAAATTTGGTTAGAGAAAGAGCCACCCAATTCTATATTGACGTGGAAGGATCTCGTTTCAAAATTCGTGAACCAATTTTTTCCGCCCTCTAAGACTACGCACTTGAAAAACGAGATTTCAAAGTTTTCACAAGAGTATAATGAGAGTTTTTCAACGGCTTGGAATAGGTTTAAGGAAATGTTGCACGAATGTCCTCATCATGGTTTTTCCGACTTGCATTAAATCGACACGTTTTACAATGGCTTGAACGATCATGAGCGTGATTATCTTAATGCCGCCGCGGGCGGTAATTTTTTGTGTAAGACGGTCGAGGAAGCATTGTTAATCATTGAGAATAGGTTTAAGGTCTATAGTCCTCGTAGCACGTCGAGTGTTCGTAAGACTTCGTCTTCGCCTTCGCCTTCATTGTCACACACCGTCGATGCTTTCCAAATCGAGGCTAATTTGGAGAACAAGATTTTTGATAAGCTTAAGGGATTGTTAATTGAGTTTAAAGTTGGTGAACAACCCACTCCCGCTACGGCTAAAGCGGTTGAGGTTTCTTGTATGTATTGTGGTGGAGCTCACGATTACTCCGAGTGCATTACCAACGGTGGTAACACTTCGAGTGCCTTCGCGGCCGCGGGAACTTATAACCAAAACGGTCAAGTTCCTCGCACTAATCAATTGACTCCACCGGGTTTTCCACCAAATCAAAATGCTAACAATTATCGAAACAATCAAGTTGGTTACCAAAGCAATCAAAGAAACAATTACAAGGGTAATAACAACTATGGAAATCAAGGAAGTAGTAGCCAATTGCAAAATCAAAACCAAAACCGTAATTTTCAAAACACAAGTCAAGGTCTTCAAAATGTTTACACTAAAGAACTTCCAATGGACTTTTTAAATTATGCCACGACAAATGATAAGATTTTGGAAAAATTCAAGAGCAATTGGCTAATCAAGCTAGGGACACGGCTAAAAACACCAAGGAGTTAGCTAATTTTGTGAAGGAAAATCTTAGCATTAGAAATGAATTGAAAAATGATTTTGCTAATCAAATTAGAGGTCAAAACAATAAAATTGAACAAAGTCATGCTAGGCTTAAACAAAGAATTGACCAAAAAGCCGCTAGTCAAGATCTCAAGTTTAATAGTCAAGATGCTAAGCTTAATGCCATTTTAGAAGCCGTCATGGGGAACAAAGCCTCTACTTCGGGAAGTTTGCCTAGTAACACCGTTTCAAAACCGACAGGAGAGATGAAAGTGATTACCACACGAAGTGGTAAGGCACTTAAAGAACCAACTCCTCAACCAATTACTCCAACGGTGGAGGAAAGTGAGGAAGAACCCGAGGTGGTGGTCGAAAAGGAGCATATCTCAAGCCCACAAAGTACCGCTCATGCCACACCTACGGTCGACCCTTTACCAACATTGGAACCTGAGATTCCAAAGGCTATGCCTATGCCCCAACCCACACCACCCTTGCCTTACCCATCGAGACTTAGGAAGGAGAAACGACAAGAGCGCGACAACTACCAATTTGAGCTTTTTATGAAAATGTTTCGTGAGTTGCACCTTAATGTGAGTTTCGCCGATGTTGGTCATGATGCCTCGATTTGCCGCTAACTTTAAAAGTTTGTTGAACAACAAGGAGAAATTGCATCAATTATCTAGTTGTTCGTCGGTTTATCTTAATCGCATACCTCAAAAGGTCGGTGATCCCGGTAAATTTTTGATCCCATGTGCCATTCAAGATATGGAAGAATGCTATGCCTTGGCCGATCTTGGTGCTAGCATTAATTTGATGCCACTTGCAATCTTCAAGTCGCTCAATCTACCTAATCTTACTCCTTCACTAATGTCTATTGAGTTGGCCGACCATTCCACGATTCGTGCATGTGGTTTGGCGGAAGACGTTTTTGTGAAGGTGGGGAAGTTCTACTATCCCGTAGACTTTATCGTCGTTGATATCCCCACGGATCCTCAAGTTCCTCTTATTTTAGGTCGTTCGTTTTTAGATACGTCTATGGCTTTAATTGATGTTCATGCTAGAAAGATCACCTTACGTTTCAACGACGAGGAACTTGTTATAAACGCAACTCAAAATTCTCAACTTTCTCATGTTTATTCCGTTGCTACCATAAATCTTTTTGATATGATCGACGTGGTTTCGAGGAATTTTCACAAGAAGTTTTAGGGTTTGGTGATGAAGAAACTAGTGGCAATCCCACTATGTTAGATCCAATTCTTGATAATTCGACACCAACCTTCACTCCTTTCGAAGGTGGTGGTATTACGTTGGAAGAATGCAATGTTCCACGTACTTGTGACGAAGACCTCGACAACGATGAGGACTTCTCGATTATCAAGGATTTTCTTAACGATTTCCCATTTCCTCCACCCGAGGAGGTTATGAGTATCGAGCCCAAATCTTCACTTGAGGAACCACCTATCCTCGAGTTGAAAGATTTACCTCCTCACCTCGAATATGTCTATTTGGAGGAGGGCGACAAGTTATCGGTTATTATTGCGAAGGAACTTTCGAATGATGAAAAAACCGCACTTGTCGATGTTCTAAAGGATCACAAAGGGGCGATTGCGTGGAAGTTATCCGACATTAAGGGAATCGATCCCAAATTTTGTACCCACAAAATCTTAATGGAGGAGGATTTCAAGCCCACAATCTAAAGTCAAAGGAGGGTGAACCCCAAAATTCACGACGTCATCAAAAAGGAGGTCCTTAAACTCCTTGACGCGGGAATGATTTACCCTATTTCCGATAGCCCTTGGGTGAGTCCTATTCATTGTGTCCCTAAAAAGGGAGGAATGACCGTTGTGCCAAACGATGCCAACGAGTTAATTCCCACTAGACTCGTGACCGGATGGAGAGTGTGCATTGACTATCGAAAGTTGAATGAAGCCACTCGAAAAGACCATTTTCCCTTGCCCTTCATGGACCAAATGTTGGAGCGTCTTGCGGGAAACGATTTCTATTGCTTTTTAGATGGTTTTTCCGGTTACTTCCAAATTCCCATCGATCCTCGTGATCAAGAAAAAACTGCATTTACGTGTCCATATGGAACGTTTGCCTATCGTAGAATGCCATTTGGACTTTGCAATGCACCGGGAATCTTTCAAAGGTGCATGATGGCTATTTTTCATGATATGATCGAGAAGACGATGGAAGTCTTCATGGATGACTTTTCCGTGTTTGGTAATTCGTTCACTCCGTGTTTGTCGAACCTTGAGAGAATGTTAAAACGTTGTGAGGAAACCAACCTTGTGCTCAATTGGGAAAAGTGTCATTTTATGGTTAGGAGTGGAATCGTCTTAGGGCACAAGGTCTCGAAAGCGGGGATTGAGGTAGATCAAGCTAAGGTAGACGTCATCGCCAAATTACCTCATCCCAAAACCGTTAAGGGAGTTAGGAGTTTCCTAGGCCACGCGGGCTTTTATCGTCGATTCATCAAGGATTTTTCAAAGATTTCTCGACCCATTACACATCTTCTTGAAAAAGAGGCACGTTTTGTCTTTGACGAAGATTGTGTACGAGCCTTTGAGATCCTTAAGAGGAAACTTACCGAAGCTCCCATTCTTGTTGCTCCCAATTGGAACCTCCCCTTTGAACTTATGTGTGATGCTAGTGATTACGCTATTAAGGCCGTTTTGGGGCAACGTCATGATAAGCACTTCTTGCCTATTCACTATGCTAGCAAGACGATGACCGAGGCTCAACTAAAATACACTACAACGGAAAAGGAGTTCCTTGCCGTGGTGTATGCATTTGAGAAGTTCCGACCTTATCTCGTCTTGACGAAATGCATAGTGTATACGGACCATTCGGCTATTAAGTATCTTATGGCAAAGCAAGATGCTAAGCCTAGACTACTTCGTTGGATTCTCCTCCTTCAAGAATTTGATCACACCATTGTTGACAAAAAAGGAGCCGAGAATCTAGCGGCCGATCATCTCTCTCGTTTGGAAGATCCTCACCAAAGTCTTTACGAGCCCAAGGAAATCACCGAAAAATTTCCGCTCGAGACACCTGGTGTAGTGAATTCTAAGCTTGATTCTTCTACCCCATGGTTTGCGGACTTTGCAAATTACCATGCGGGTAACTTCATCATTAAGGGTATGACGACTCAAGAAAAACGAAAATTATTTCGTGACATCAAGTTCTACTTTTGGAACGACCCTTACTTGTTTCGAACTTGTGCGGATCAAATCATCCGACGTTGTGTATTTGGCACCGAAGCTTCTAACATCCTTAGAGCTTGCCATGAGGGACCCACGGGTGGTCACCACGGTGCTAATCTCACGGCT
This sequence comes from Glebionis coronaria, assembly GCA_025667525.1. NCBI lineage: Eukaryota > Viridiplantae > Streptophyta > Magnoliopsida > Asterales > Asteraceae > Glebionis > Glebionis coronaria. The sequence continues at coordinate 177,898,957 of CM046880.1, read as the reverse complement.
AAGAAGGTGTTTTATGCCGGCTTCTTTTGGCCTACTATTTACCGAGATGCACAAGATCTTGTGAAGTCGTGTGATGCATGCCAACGACAAGGAAAAGCCTCACAAAAAGATGAAATGCCACAAAACATCATCCAAGTGTGTGAGATCTTTGACGTTTGGGGTATAGACTTTATGGGGCCGTTCCCATCATCTCGTGGTAATAAGTACATCCTTGTTGCGGTTGACTACCTATCTAAGTGGGTGGAAGCTAAGGCTTTGCCCACTAATGATGCTCGTGTGGTACTCAAGTTTTTGAAGCAATTGTTTTCTCGGTTTGGAACCCCTCGTGCTATCATAAGCGATCGTGGAACCCATTTTTGTAACGACCAATTTGAAAGGGTTCTAAGGAAATATGGGGTTACACATCGGCTTTCTACGGCTTATCACCCATAAACGAGTGGGCAAGTCGAGGTTTCAAACCGAGCGTTGAAGAGGATTTTGGAGAGATCCGTTGAGGAAAACCAACAAACTTGGTCGGATAAGTTGGACGATGCTTTATGGGCCTTTAGGACCACTCATAAGACGCCCATTGGGTGCACTCCCTATAAGCTTGTGTATGGAAAGAATTGTCATTTGCCTATGGAGTTAGAACACAAGGCTTATTGGGCCCTAAAGCATTGTAATGATGATATGGAGACCGCGGGAAATCACCAGAAAATGCAATTGAATGAATTGGATGAATTGAGGGACATTGCTTATGAAAATTCATTGATTTATAAAGAGAAAACTAAAAAGTTGCATGATTCTAAAATTAAAAATCGGGTTTTTAACATTGGGGATCAAGTTTTGCTTTTTAATTCAAGATTAAAAATCTTTTCCGGTAAATTGAAATCCCGTTGGTCCGGTCCATTCACCGTGACTCAAGTGTTTCCGTATGGGACCATCGAGCTAGCTCAAGATGATGGTCCTAACTTCAAGGTGAATGGACATAGGTTGAAGCACTACTTTGGCGGGGAAGTTCCATCCTTGAACTACCTCGACCAAATCACCTTCCCTAATGATAATTAGTATTAGGGGATCGAGTCGAGATCATGACTCGGTAATCAAAAACGAGGTGCCGCGTGGGGGAGTTCCATGCTTATCCTATGTACATATTATCGCTTTCTAATGTAGCTTACGTGTGGGGATTTGTGCCCTTCCAACCTTTGTTCCGTGGTTGTTTGTGATATGTGGTTTTTAGATCATGATCTTCACGATTGGAGCCTCTCGTGTTAGTTTTATGGGAGCACTCGATCGTTTGCTTGGAGACATTTCTCAATATCCATGATATATCCTTTTGATATTCTAACCTTAGGTTTTTAGCACACATCATAAACGGCTATTGATTTAATGGTTACACCCTTTCCATTCTAGATTAGGCATTCGACAACGTCTCTAGTATGGGGGTGTTTGCACCCCTAGACTCGAAACATTGAGGACAATGTTTAACTTTAGTATGGGGGGTGAATAGATACTTGCCTTGCCAAACCTTCACGCTTTCCAAAGTTTATCTTTTTGTTTATCGTTTTTGTTGCAAAATAAGGCTAAAAATGGCCAAATTTTAAAATTTTTCTCATGTTTTATAAGTGTTTGAAGACACGAATGTAGATTTTCCGATGGCGAGAATAAGAGTAATTTTTGACTCGACCGTGCGTGTTGAGCACTTAGCTTTGATTACTTAACTACACATTAGGCTAAGTCTCTTAAATGAGGACGAGAAATGATAGAGTTAATTATAAGTTACTATACTAAACATAGAGTACTCGTATTCTTTCAAAAACTCATGTGTTCTCATTGTTTGCTTATTCTCCCTTCGCTTGTAAATATTTTTTGCTTAATAAATATTGACTTAGCGGTTTAGCTAGGATTGTTGGGTTTCTAGTCTTTTCTAGTAGCTTCCGTGTAATTAAATTGGGAAGACATTAAGGTATCGCCAGCGTCACGGTTTTGAAGTATTGGCACCCTAATAATCGAAAGTTTCACCTAATAATAAGATTTCAAGTGCTCAGCTAAATCTAGCAAACAATTTGAAGCCCCACAAGGCCGAAAAATCTATGCAAAATTGAAAGTGAATCAAGCCTTAATCTTCGAAGCTTTAAAGATCCAAAATTCGCTTTAGCGTGAGGATATACGTCTTTGGCTAATAAAACCACCGATGAGGCGGATAATAAAAGGCAAGGCAAGACCGAAGTCATAATAAAAGCTTCATGGCGAAGTTGAATAAAAGATGGAGGTAAACCAAAGATAATAAGGCCCTTCCGTTAGGGGGCGTATAAAAGTCTTGGTAATAAGTCTCATGTTCAAAACCGTTATAAAACCGTGTTTATTGATTCTTCTTGTCAACTTAATTTTTTAACATCGTTGTCTATTGGGAGGGGTTATTTATTTGATGGTCTTAGTTACACCGTTAGGACTCTATTTTTAGACCTAAATCTCTATTATCGCATAAGTCAAACAATGTATCCTCGTGAAACATTCAAGACAAAATAAAATATAAGAGATACAACTTAGGAATAATGGGAGGATAAGTACGTGATTAGGGCATATGAGTAGTGTTAGCATTACTAACTAATAATGACAATGATCTCGTTGCACGCTTGGCATGGAATTAGGGTGAAAATCGAGGACGATGAAATTATTTCTAACGAAGCATTCACGTGTTCTTATTCTATGAACCTAAACGTCCCATTTTGCGATGAAAATCATACATTATGTCTAAAACATAAGTAGTAGTAATAGTAGTAGTATAGCTAGTTTATCATTCCAATAAAGTGAATAAAAATGAATTTTGGAGATGCTATGATACTTTATTCTAGCATTGCGTGAGGGCACGGCAATGGTTTAGTATAGGGGAGTGATGAGACTGCTTTTATACATAGTCTCATCGTCCAAATTGGGCTTAAAATGCATTAAATATCATGAAAAATGCCAAATATATGCTTGTGTTTGTTGCTTGTGTATTTTAGGTACGGGTATTGAGAAAATGACAAGAGATCACAAGAATCAGTCAAAAACGAACACGGGAAACGAAGCCGCACGATGAACCAAGCCCTAATGAAGAATTTTCTAAAGAAAGTCCTTGAAGAATTGAAGAATCATGAAGATTGGTCCTCAAATATGGAAGAATTGACACTTTATACCCTTGTATCTTCATAATTACAAGTTTGGTCCCTAAAGTTTGTCAAAATTACAAAAAGGACCCTTAACTTTGAAGAATTGGCAAATTTAGTCCCTAAACAAAACTAAATTGTCAATATTGGTCCTCCAAGAAGTCAACAAACAAGTCAAAGCCTTGAAATATGAAGACATGTCAAAATCAGTCCTTCAAATATGAAGAAATTGCATTTTAAGTCCTTGTTTCAAGTTTATAAAATATTTGTGCTAAAAATGCCAAGATGCCAAAGTTGTTAATAAAGGGAAATGGAGTTAGTAGCTATTTATCACAACGTGAAGGAAGTAAGGAAGTTAAGGGGGTGTTTCTGCCCAGACAACCTAAGTTGAACCCACCACTCTTGATCCTCCACGTCACCAACCCTAAACAACCCTCCAATCATACACTCCCTTCCTTCCACGTCAGAATCCACCCAAACCTTTTATTTAAGTCAGTTTTAAACTGATATTATTTGGTGGGAAACACAATTTTAAACATAATCACCCCCTTAAACAAATTAAAACCCCACCTGCTAACTTCCCTAATCATACGAACCCTAAAACCTAATTACTTCAAAACAAAGGGGAAAAGTTTGAGATTATCCAGATTGCTAATTTATCATACCCTTAACCCAAACCCATCTCCCAAAAACATCACCCTCACCCTCACATGTCTCTCCAACCCTCCCCTGACCCACATCCAAGCTTGAAGACAAAAGGAGGACATCTAATTAACGCCTATGGGCATTTTCGTGCTCCCAAAGAAAAAATGGACGACCAAGATCATCTTTTCACTCCTCGCATCTCACATACATCCAAGAATCATCACATGGGTTCTTGACAAAAATTCAAAAATGGCATCATTCTGGAATCTCCAAGGGCAAGAAAGGAAGTTCAAGTCATTAGGGTTTTAGCTTCTTATCAGTTCTAGAATCATTTGTAGCCTCTATATAAAGGCGTTTAGGACTTAGCATTTAGCTAGCTTTTTTTCTTCTCCTTGGTCAAGACCTTGTAAAGCCAGTTTTATTTGATGAAATGAAATGGTATTGAGTTTGTGACGAGAAAGAAAGAGCCCATTTTACTTTTCCTTGCATTTTTACATTTTCCAAGTTAAATTTCATTCTAAGTTTCTGTTTGGACTTAAGCTTTTATATTTCAGAATTTGGTCCAAAAGCTTTAAGCTGGTATCATAAGCCTGATAATCTTGTTGATTATCAAGCTTAAGTGAGGGTTAAAGCTTTTGTTGATTTAGTGTTAGTAATATTTCAAAAAATCAAAAAAAAATCTGTTTTTTTATTGTCAAACAAGCCATAGTAGCTTAACTGATAAGCTAGCTTATAGCTTGTTTGATTTGTGAACAGCCTACCCTTTTGTTTTCCTCCTTTCTTAGCAGGTTCCAAAAGCTCAAACAGTTTTAGAAGATATATGTGGTGTGTGTGTCAACAGTGACCACCACCACCCATTCTCTACTTGTTTCTTGTTCAAAACCCATAAGCACAAGCCACCAGCTTGTAGGAGGTGACTTTTCAGTCACAGTTGGGCCTGGATGTAGGCCCAACAAGGTATCTCCTTGTTTCTTAATTTCATTTTCATATTTTCAGATTTTGTGTGATTTTGCATGATTTTGTGTAGAAGTTGTTCAAGTGTTGTTTATGTGGCTTGTTATTGCTTGTTATAGGTTTTTATGCATGTTAGTTTGAATTTGAATCACTTTGAATGTGATTTAAAGTCATTTGCTTTGTTAAAAATCTTTTTCAGTTTATAAAGGGGTGTTTGGGATAAGAGTTTAGCTAGGATTTGAGACAAGAATCTGGGTTAAAACTTGTTTAAAAACACTTCTTAGGTGGCTAGTAAGTGATAGTGGTACTTGACATTCAGTTTGGTAAAGTTTTAATCAAGTTTATATGTTAAAATTGGTCATATAGGATAAAACCAGATAACTGTCTTGTGTGAATGATTTTATTGGAATTTTTGCCTCAAACTTTGTTATATGTTAGAGATTGGTCTAATCTAGGGTTGTGAATTGCTTACATAACAGTTGGTTGAGTATTGTGCATATCATTGGCCTTGGAATTTCACTTTTGTGCTAGTAACTAGGCCCATTGATCATCAGAAACATTGCCTTATTCAGGAACCTTTCTTGCTCATTTGGTGCTTGATTTTGTGCTAAAGCTTGCTTGTTTTTTTTGTGTGTTCATTGACTCCCTACACTCCAACTGAGTGTTGGGGTGCCCATTTGTCCATCAAACACCATAAAAAGCCAAAATCAAGTCCTCTTGAATATATCTTCACAAGTGAAGATAACTATTTTCTCTTTGTGTTCATAAGAACCTTGTCTGAGCACTTTTTTGGTTCTTAATTGTTTAAATCTTAGTTAATTTGGATTTGTTTTATGTTTTTGAGACTTAAGTAGTTACTGTTTTTGGTATTTAAAGTTTTAAAAAAAAAGAGCAAAAAGGACTGGCCAGGACTCGAACCTGCGCCATCCTCCTCACAACACTCACAACTTACCAGCGTGCCCTAGGGTCTTTGACTGCTAAGTTCTCTTTTCATTATTTACTTAAGTGGTGTTGTTTTGTAGCTTATTTAATTAGCAGCTTATATATTAAGCTGATTTTAGCTTATTTACTTAGGATTTTTACCAGTTAGCATTTTTGTTTTGTTTGTATTAGGTTTTAGGACTTTTTAGTTCAAAAATTTTATTTTTCCCTTATTTAATTAATTTTCTAGGATTATTTTAAGTTTTAATTTTGAAAAGTAATTTAAAAATAGAAAAAGGTATTTTAAAAATCTGAAAAAATAGTTTTTAGGTTTTGAATTATATTTTTGAGGTTTACAGCTAATTAAGTTTTCAAAAAGTCTAATTTTTGATTTTATTGGATTTTAGCGTTTTTAACCAACTTTAAAATTCAATATAAAATTATTAAATAGGTTTCAGAAAATTTTGATTGCATTTTTGTCTTAGTTACATTATTCTAGATTTTTGGTAATTTTTTAGAATTTTTTTATGAACTTTGAATTTTTTGAATATTTTAATATTATTTTATTATTAAAAATTGAAGTTTGATTTTTTTTAGTTTTTACATTTTTCCTAGGTTAAAGTCACTTAATTAGGAGTTTTGTCACTTTCCAAATATTGTTAGGACTTTTCAATTATTTTCTAGAATTAATTTAAGTTTTAATTGATTTTAATAGTTTTTAAGTGTTTAAAAATAGTTTATTTTGGTTTTAAAATTTAAAAAAATACTTTTTAGCTTATTTAGGTTATTTTTGAGGTTTACAAAATTTGAAATCTTGTTTAGGGCTTTTTAATAATTAATTGTGATTTTTAGGGCTTTAATTAGCATTAAAAAGTCATTATCTAATTAATTAAAAGGTTTTAGCAAGTTTGGATTTTTTGTAAACTCTTAGAATATTATTGGGGATTTTTAGTAATTTTTAGGAATTTTTAGGTTAAAATTTTAATTTTTGCACTATTTACGGTTTTGCGTGATCGCCTTTTTCGTCATAGTTTAACCCGTCTTCGTAATTGTCTTTCTCTTCTAATCTCATTTCTTTCTTTCTTTCTCAATCATATAATCACAAGTCAAAATCAATTCAATACACAACGTACTTGCCTCCTTGGGAAACGAACTTGAACTCATTTTGGTCATTAACACTTGGTTTTTCCTAAAGCCGTTTGTTTAATACTCACCATTATTTTTACTTCCTTTTCCTAAAGGTCGTATTTTACAACAATCACATACACAAGCTATTATAAAATCAAATGAACAAGTCTAAACAGGCTTCATGCAATGATTCAAAGATTTAAGCAAGATTCAAGCTGATGAATGTTACCGATGAACACTAACACATGCTGTTTTCACTTTGCTGATGTATTTGACCAACAAGCCAGATTCAAACACTCAAATCTATCAAGTATGTTATAATAATGATGTTTTAACAACTTTTAACCCTAAGCATGCATAAACTCTAGGTTTTCCCAAAATCTTAGGTCAAAAACAGTCAAACTCAACAAGTTATAGCAGATTATGTGATTCAAGGTTTCAAACACCAAAACTTGCAGCAAAATACTCTCAACCAAGCATATATCAAATATAAAGCACAAACACAAATTTCCACAACACAATAACAAGTTTTGAACTCAAACAGGTAATGCCAAACAACCTTTTAACTTTTCAAAACCAAGTTTTTCAAATCAAAAGTGTGATTCAGTTTACCAAATGACTAATCAAGCATATAAACAACATTATCATGCCAGATTAAGCAGATTAAAGCCAAGAAATCAACAAGAACACAAGTAGAGCACAAATCTACAAAAAAAAATCCAAAATTTATCAGATTTTCAAGGATTTAAGACAAACCTCATGGATGTACATCCACACCCACGAATGTTAGAGCTTATGTGCTAGCAAGAACAAGCACAAGCTTCCAACAGCAACCCTGCTAAGATTCAACAAGGTTAGAAGCACAATATCAAAATCAGAAAAGTAAAAAGCCTTGATTGATGCAACCTTGTTACCCCACACTTGATTATCCCCAAGTTATAAGCCTCACCACACCTTGATAACACAATATCAGGATGCTATGATCAGTGATGAGACTGCTTTTATACATAGTCTCATCTTCCAAATAGGGCTTAAAATGCATTAAATACCATCAAAATACCCATATATATGCTTGTGTTTGTTACTTGTGTATTTTAGGTACGGATAATCAGAAAATGACAAAAGATCACAAGAATCATACAAAAACGAACACGAGAAACGAAGCCGCACAATGAACCAAGCCCTAATGAAGACTTTCCCAAGATCAACCCTTGAAGATTTGAAGAATTATGAAGAAGGGTCCTCCAATATGGAAGAATTGACACTTTATACCCTTGTATCCTCATAATTACAAGTTTGGTCCCTAAAGTTTGTCAAAATTACAAAAAGGGCCCTCCACTTTGAAGAATTGGCAAGTTTAGCCCCTCAACAAAGCTAAATTGTCAACCAATATCCTTCACAAAGTCAAATACATCATGAAGTCCTTCAAAGTACAAAAATTACAAGTTTGGTCCTTTGAAAATCCCAAAATTACAAAAAGGACCCTTAACTTTCAACATTTGGCAAAAATGGTACCTCATCAAACAAGACTTGGCATTTTCAGTCCTCCAAAATGCCCTTTTTACAAATCAAGACCATTATCCATCATCAAAATGCCAAATCAGCCCTTGAAGAATTCAAAAATGGCAAGAAATACCCCTGAAAATACTTTGGAAAAGTATTTGGGGCAAAAGTGTGAAAAGCGAAAGTTTAAATACAAAGGGATTCGGATTTTGTGAAGAAAAGCTGGAAATGACAAGTTAACAAAAGATTGGGGTTTAAAGCTGGCTAGACAACCTAGTAACCTTAACCAATCATGAGCTGCCACCTCACCCCACTCACCACTTCAACCAATCAGAACTCCCCATCCTGCCACCTCACACTCCACTTAAACTGGTTTAAGATTAATTTAATCTTGGCGCCTAAAACAACTTTTTAAACTTAATTAACTCCCAAAACAGATTAAAACCTATGTTCTTGGTGTTCATACCAGAATTAGGCTATTTCTAATTACTAAGAATTAAGACCTAATTGCTTCAAGATTGATGATTAGAGGTCTTATGATCCTAACCCAACCCCTAAACTCCCATCACTCTCATGTATGTGACATTGCCAACCCTCCCCTGACCCACTCTTCACGTCCAAACAAAACAGGCCAGCAAATCCAATGCTCAAGAACTTGGCTTACTTTTCAAGCTTCATCTCCACCCTTGGATACATTTCCCCTTTGCCAGCTTCAACAAAAGGCCAAAAGATTCCTCACAGGACTCCAAGATATTCAAATTCTACAAGGGCAAAAATGGGACTTCAGTAGCTAGGGTTACGTTTTTCTCAGCTTTCCTAGACAACATGTATGCCTATATAAAGGCTTAGGACCTCACATTTTTTCTTTGCTTTTGGTTTTTCCTTGTTCAAGCACTTGTAAATCCCTTTTCAGTTTCATGAAATTTGAGTTAAGTGTTTTGAAGAAAGACCAAGTGCCATCTTATTTCTTGTAAAACCCGCATGCTTTTACCATGAATAGTGCCCTTAAGATCGTACGTTCTAGATTAAAACTTACCTCATTTAGTATTGATCACATTCATGTGCTAATAATCAAGCAAGTGCATACGTGTATGACATGACAAGTATCAATTACGTACGAACTCATGATAAACAGTTAATAAATATGTCACGTGAACATAATTAAATCATGATCACCATTTAAAATACGAACTAGAATAATTACGTAAATACTTATAATATAATTACGAGCGTTAAGTTTACGATAAACGACACGATAGAATAAACAGAAACACTTTAAACACGAGCACGTTTAACCACGAACGAACACGAAACATCGGGACACGAGAAAGGTACGGGTACCCCATGTGGGGCCCCCATACCCACGGCACATATACAAGATGGGCTTAGCCCATGGACTTTTACAAGTAAAGGGGGTTATGGTAAAAACATGTTTTCATTTTTCACTTTCAAGAAATAAACACAAAAACCATAAAAGAGTTTTCTCCTCCTCCTTTTTCTCCTCTTTGTGCCGCCACCTAAACATCACCATAGGAGGGTGATTGGTTGATTTTGATCTCAAAAACTATTGTTATAATCAGTGTTTGTTCATCCTTTTTCCAAGCTACATAGTGGTATACCTTTCTAACCCTTCTTTTAAATTCTTTTTAATTCTTTTAATCTTTGATTATTTTCATGAACATGTTATTATTTTTTTTTATTTAAACATGATAATTAATCATTGATCTAACATGTTTTGGTATTAATTAAAATCAAAGAATGATTTAAAAGGGGTGTTTGTCTTTGGCCGCCTAGCAAACAAACCCGAGGGGGGGTTTGGTTTGCTATTGCCGCCACCACCAAGACCATTTTTGGTCTTGGTTGGCTCATGTGGGACCCACGGCAGCAAGGAGGCACACGTGCCCCGAGTTTGGCTCGGGGTACGGTGTCGAATTCATGCCCGATTCATGGTTCGTTGGTTAAATCATGATTTATTCTACATGTTAATTTTTATGAATTATGAACTTAGGATATAATTAATTAATAACATGAAATATTAATTAAATCATGACTTAGGTTATTTTAATTATTAGTTTAACATGGCATTAATTTAACCTAAGTATTTTTATGTTATAAGTTATAATTAATTAATTATTTAAAACATGCCTATAATTAATTAATTTAGACATGACTTAGGTTATGTTATTAATACATAATAATACACATTTTAACCTAAGTATTTTTATTTCATTTTAATTAAAACATGTTATACTTTAATTAAAATGCTTAACCTATAGTTTAATTAAAATACATGAAATAATAATTAAACTATATACTATATCATATGACTTAAGAAACAAGCTTATAAACACTTAGACTTATATGTTAGCTTATGTAACCAGCTTAATTCTAAATATGGAAACTTCTATATATAGAAACTTAATTAAATAAGGCAACTAATCTATTAATGGAAACCTTCTATATATGGAAATCTATCTATTTCAGGCAGCTAATCTAATCATGGAAACCTTCTATATATGGAAACTTATTTAATTAAGGCAGCTGATCTATTTTTGGAAACTTTCTATTTTTAGAAACTAATCTATTTTAAGCAGTAAATTCTATTTTAGGAAACTTTCTATTTTTGGAAACTTTCTATTTTTGGAAAATTTCTATTTTTGGAAACTTTCTATTTTTGGAAACTTTCTATTTTTGGTAACTTTCTATTTTTGGAAACTTTCTATTTTTGGAAACTTTCTATTTTTGGAAACTTTCTATTTTTGGAAACCTGCTATTTTTGGAAAGTTACTTATTATTACACAGTAAGTATAATAATACATGAAACGCCAGTAATACTTAATCAGATTAATCAGAATACTAGATAAACACGGTTTAAGGCTTTAAACAGCGAACCATGACCTAAAACATACCAAATCAGCTAGAATGAGACACAAAACCCAGTACGTAATCAGTGAATCGATACTTATACACGTGTGTATTCATGTAGCGTTAGTGATCCAGAAGTAGGAGTCTTTCTTCCGTTCATTCACTGGACTTGAGGTACGGAATCCCGTCCTTTCAGTATGGACATTCTTTCCTTATTAGGATTTCCCCGTATGCAGCCAACTGTTTTCCCCAGTATTTGTTTTATTGTTTTGAACTGCTTATGTTTAATTAGCATAATCTATAGCCATATACAAGCATGACCAGTTTCACCTAGTTATGGAGGTACCATAACCATAGCATTGGAGGCACCGATGTTATGACTTCCCCACGGCGGAGTGATTGCTCGTGGCGTCCCTTTCAGTTTTGGCCATATTATTATATCATGTGGGGCGTATGGGTGCATCCTAGTTACATGTTTTATTCAGTTTATCATGGTGAATGTGGTGTGTGCCTTGCACCCTTCACAAGGAGTTGATCCCTCCTACCCAAACCAGTATATTGATTAGAGGCATCCCCTCTAATCAGCATGATGAGGTCACCCCTCCAAGTATTCATGCACGTGACCTTTTCATGACCTATATGGGCTATGGTATATATATGTTAAAACAGTTTTCACAAGATAAACATAAGGCTTTTCAAACTATAAAACCAGTTTTCTTGATACTTAACCAGTTTACTCAGTACTTAGTCTTCCGCTGTTATATGTTACATGTTATCCTATTTCATGCTTTATTGTACATCCGTGCACTGAGCGTCTTGCTCAGCCGTTTTCCTTTTTATGTTCCCAAGACGGCAGGTACTCAGGGACGCTCGTAGATCTCAAACGTAGGTGCATATGGACTGGAAGCTTTACTGTCTTTCTTTACTTTATGCATTTCCTTTACTTTAATACAGTTGCTATGGACATTGTTTCGTCCTTTCCTTTTACAGTATTTATGTTTGTGTGTGATGAGCTTTACTTTGGGGTACCGATGTTTGATTCCGGTATTTCCCTTTTATGGTTGAATAATGCTTAGACATTTATCCTTGTATGCTTTGATGACACGCCATGATTATGCGTAATATTCCATTTCCAAAATGGGGTGTTACAATTATGGTATCAGAGCCAAGGTTTCGACCTGTAGGCTCTCAAATATGACCTGTGATTAGTGGGTAGTCACTACGGTCTTCCTAGAACTGACAGTTGTTTTCATGCATTCATCATTTTTAAGCATACATATACATGTCATTGTTACAGGGTTTTTGACTAAGTAATGGTTGGTACAGGACTGGCCCTATTTAGTCGCATGTGTTTTATCGAAACTTTTAGATTTGGGACCGACCCATAGGCGTCCCCTCGATATGTCTTTTATTTCGAGTGAACTGACCGGAGGCGTTCACTCTCGAGCATCAAAAGTTTTCATAAAACTGCATCATGCATTCATACAAAGATTTTTCTTGCATAAAATTTTTCTCATGAAATTTTGGTATAAATTTTTTTTTTTTTTTTTATATTTTATGTTGGAACTGTTAATCATATGTTTGTGTTATACTGTCAGATGGTTCTCACACGCGAGCAAGAGCAGCTCAATGCTGCAATTCAGGCTGCCATGCAAGCCTTACTTCCTCAACTGAGGAATGACATTCGTGCTGAAGTCCAAGCTGCCAACAATCAGCAGCAGCAGAATCAGGCACCTCCTCCTCCTCCTCCCCCAGTGACACTAGCGGTATGGTTGGAAAGATTTAACAAGCTCCGTCCTAGAGATTTTGAAAAGACTGATAGCCCCAGCGATGATGAAAGCTGGCTGACTCACATTGAGAAAATCTTCAATGCTATGGGATGTGACCCCGCCTTCAAGGCAAGATTGGCATGCTACCGGTTTGAAGGCGATGTACTCAACTGGTGGCTAGCTTTGACGCAGTCAGAAGGAGGTGATGAATGGGTCGCTGGTTTGACATGGGCCCAATTCAAGGAGAGAGTGATGGAGCAGTTCTTTCCTAAGGCATAGCAGGACAAACTCAAGCGAGAATACCATGGGATACGTCAGAGAGCGGGCGAGAATAGCAACGAACTCATGCAGCGCTTTCTTCGCTTGGCAGGTTTTCTGGGAGCAGCGGCTGGTACTCCTGAGGAGCAGGCACACCATTTTAGGTGGGCACTTCGCACCTCGGTCGCGAACAATCTGGTATGTGCTACGTTTAATACAGTAGCACAAGTGGCCGACGCAGCAAGGAAGCTTGAGATGTTGCAGGAATGCGATGAGTTCGGGCAAGCGGAAAGACCCGACAAGAGGTAAAACATTTCGTGTTCTATCGATAACCAGACCGCATTCTATCTTTATATGTTCTATAATCATCTCTTAAACTGTATCTTCCAGGCAGAAAACTGGGGACCGGTCTCAGCCGGCTACTCAGCAGCAGCCTAATCAGCCCAAAGGAAACGGTCACACTAACGACCGTTCTGTTGTGGAAAGGCGCAACGGTAATGATAATTACCGTAACAATGCGGGACAGTCCAACAACAGCAGGTCCTACTATTTACGCATCTTCTTATGATTTCATGTTATATCTCCCATGCTGACACTATATTAATCTCTACCAGGAACCACGGTAACGGAAGGGACCAGAACTACAGGGGTTCTCAGCCTAACCATTCAGCTAACACTGGTAAACATCTTATGACGCTTACGTCCTATACTCGTGCATATACTTTATTCTTAACACGTTTTTTCATCAGCAGGCCCTCAGCAAGCAAGGACTCCTGCTGGAGGATTCACTCATCCTCTTTGCAGCACTTGCCATCGCAGACACCCTGGCCCATGTCGTCGTGATTCCGACGCGTGCTACAAGTGCGGCCTCCCTGGCCATCGTATGAGAGATTGCCGTAAGGGTGAAATGGAGGGTACTTCGGGTCATGCTGATACTAAACCGCCTCCTACCACTGGGCGTGTCTACACGACATCGCGCGATCAGGCAAACAAATCCACAGGTACCATTACTGGAATTTTGTATATGTACGGCCAGGCTGCATGTGTTCTTTTCGACACGGGTGCCACTCATTCAGTTATTTCCACTACTTATGCTAAGAACATCAGGACACTTCCCTTGCCATTAGAAAATAAGCTTACCATTTCCACGCCTCTGAGGGACTCTGTATTAATAACTCATGTATACAAGAGTCTTCCTCTAGAGTTTGACGATAAAGTTCGTGCAGTAGATGCACTTCCCCTAGACATGATTGAGTTCGATATGATTCTTGGCATGGACTGGCTATCCAGGCACCATGCTACCATAGACTGCCACTCATATCGGGTGATCTTCGGCGACATTAATGCACCAGAGTACATCCATAACGGGTTCATACCCGGACGGTCTGTACAGGTCATATCTACCTTGCAAGCACGTGCATTACTATCACATGGCTGCGAAGGTTATCTAGCTACGGTTCATGACATGGATGCTGAATCCCCATCGATTCAGGATCAACCAGTAGTTTCGGAATTTCAAGACATCTTCCCAGATGAACTTCCAGGCATACCACCTGCAAGAGAAGTGGAGTTCAACATCGACCTTAGTCCAGGAGCTGAGCCAACCTCTAAGGCTCCGTATCGTATGGCTCCCATAGAGCTAAAAGAACTGAAGGACCAACTGCATGAACTTCTTGAACGAGGGTTCATTAGACCAAGCGCATCTCCATGGGGCGCACCGGTCTTGTTCGTTAAGAAGAAGGACGGCAGCATGCGACTTTGCATTGACTACCGTGAACTTAATAAGATTACCATCCGCAATAGATATCCACTGCCACGTATAGACGATCTGTTTGACCAACTTCAAGGAGCCAAACACTTCTCAAAGATCGATCTAAGGTCAGGCTACCATCAGCTGAGGGTTAAAGAGCAGGACATTGCTAAGACTGCTTTTCGTACCCGCTATGGCCATTATGAGTTTGTGGTCATGCCATTCGGCCTGACTAACGCTCCAGCAGTATTCATGGATCTGATGAACAGAATCTTCCATGAATTCCTTGATAAATTTGTCATTGTATTCATCGATGACATCCTAATTTTCTCAAAGTCCACGGAGGAACACGAATATCATCTCCGCACTGTACTACAGATTCTTCGTCAGAAGCAGCTGTATGCGAAATTCTCCAAGTGTGAGTTCTGGTTAAACAAGGTGGCATTCTTAGGTCACATTGTATCAGCAGAAGGGATCACTATGGACCCAGCGAAGGTTGAGGCTATCACTAAATGGCCAAGACCAACATCAGCGACAGAAGTCCGCAGTTTCTTAGGCTTAGCTGGATATTATCGAAGATTCGTGGAGAACTTTTCCCGCCTGGCCTTGCCTCTCACCAAACTGATGCGAAAAGGAGAGAAATTCGTCTGGACGGAAGAACGAGAGAAGAGCTTCGAAGACCTAAAGCAGAAGTTAGTATCTGCACCAATTCTTACTCTCCCATCTGGTACAGGTGGATTTCAGATCTATAGCGATGCATCGGGGAAGGGACTGGGCTGTGTTCTCATGCAACATGGGAAAGTGATCGCGTATGCTTCACGGCAGCTTAAGCCCTATGAAGAAAACTACCCTACGCATGACCTGGAACTTGCTGCAGTGGTGTTCGCATTGAAGATATGGAGGCATTACTTATACGGAGAATCATGCGACATTTTCACGGATCACAAGAGCTTGAAGTATATCTTCACACAGCAAGAATTGAACATGAGACAAAGGAGATGGTTGGAACTGTTGAAGGATTATGATATTAACCTACAGTATCATCCCGGGAAGGCTAATGTAGTAGCAGATGCACTCAGCAGAAAGTCCGGAATGATAAACGGCATTGAGATCGAGGAACAAAACATAAGAGACTTGGAGCGGCTAGACATCGAAATCATGGTACGTGGGCAGCACGGATACTGGGCGAATCTTAGAGTAGAACCGGAGTTACTGACTAGGATTAAGGAAGCGCAGAAGGATGATGGAGAGATTTGGGCGATAATTCAGAATTTGGAGAAGCAGACAGAATTCCGAATGGACGCAGACGGTATCATTTGGCAGGGCACGAGACTTTGTGTTCCTGACAATCCAGAACTCCGGGAAGCATTGTTAGCTGAAGCTCACAGCTCCCCATTTTCCATACATCCTGGGTCGACAAAAATGTACCATGACATCAGACAGCACTTTTGGTGGAGTGGTATGAAACAGGATGTAGCCACGTATGTCTCCAAATGTCTTACCTGCCAGCAGGTTAAGATTGAACATCAGCGATCGGGCGGTCTCCTTCAACCGTTGGATATTCCAGAGTGGAAGTGGGACAAAATCACCATGGATTTTGTTACCGGTCTTCCGCCTACCAAGAAGAAGCACGATGCTATTTGGGTCATTGTTGATCGACTCACCAAATCAGCTCATTTCTTACCGATACGCAAGGAAGATCCGGTAAGTAAACTCGCAGATACTTACAGAAGGGAGATCATGAGACTCCACGGTACTCCCTCCAGCATCGTCTCAGACAGAGATCCTCGTTTCACGTCGCGATTCTGGAAAGGTCTGCAAAAAGCTTGGGGTACACAACTTAAGCTGAGTACGGCCTTTCATCCTCAAACGGACGGACAGTCAGAGCGAACAATTCAGACATTGGAAGATATGTTAAGGTCGTGTGCGTTGGAATGGACAGGTGATTGGGACGATTACATCTGTTTGGTCGAGTTTGCATACAACAACAGCTGGCACGCAAGTATCAAATGTGCTCCGTTCGAAATGTTGTATGGCAGAAAGTGTCGCGCTCCAACTTGATGGGATCAAGTGGGAGAGCGAACACTTGAAGGACCAGAGATTATAGAAATGACCAATGAGAAGATCGAGGTAGCTAAACAGAAGTTGCAAGAAGCACGGTCACGTCAGAAGAGTTACGCCGATAAGCATCGTAGGGACATACATTTTAATGTGGGAGATCACGTCTTCCTCAAGGTTTCGCCGGCACGTGGTGTTAAACGCTTCGGGATCAAAGGGAAACTCAGTCCTCGATTCATCGGACCATTTGATATCGTTGAACGAATCGGCGAAGTATCTTACCGATTGGCGTTACCTCCTCAGCTTTCGCACGTGCATAACGTGTTCCATGTGTCCTTACTCAGAGGGTACAATTATCATCCCCTTCACATGGTTCAGTATCCACTGGAACAGATACGTGAAGATCTCACTTTTATAGAAGAACCCGAACGAGTACTCGACAGGCAAGAACGAGTCATGAGAAGGAAGACGATTCCATTCGTCAAAATTATTTGGAGGGACCATACCGAGCGGGAAGCCACTTGGGAAACAGAGGAGTCTATCCGGGCTTCTTACCCTCACTTCATATTTTGAGTTCGGGTATGTCACTTCTTTTCAGCTTACTTTATCTATAATTCGGGGACGAATTATTCTTTTTAGGGGGGAAGAATTGTAAAACCCGCATGCTTTTACCATGAATAGTGCCCTTAAGATCGTACGTTCTAGATTAAAACTTACCTCATTTAGTATTGATCACATTCATGTGCTAATAATCAAGCAAGTGCATACGTGTATGACATGACAAGTATCGATTACGTACGAACTCATTATAAACAGTTAATAAATATGTCACGTGAACATAATTAAATCATGATCACCATTTAAAATACGAACTAGAATAATTACGTAAATACTTATAATATAATTACGAGCGTTAAGTTTACGATAAACGACACGATAGAATAAACAGAAACACTTTAAACACGAGCACGTTTAACCACGAACGAACACGAAACATCGGGACACGAGAAAGGTACGGGTACCCCATGTGGGGCCCCCATACCCACGGCACATATACAAGATGGGCTTAGCCCATGGACTTTTACAAGTAAAGGGGGGTTATGGTAAAAACATGTTTTCATTTTTCACTTTCAAGAAATAAACACAAAAACCCTAAAAGAGTTTTCTCCTCCTCCTTTTTCTCCTCTTTGTGCCGCCACCTAAACATCACCATAGGAGGGTGATTGGTTGATTTTGATCTCAAAAACTATTGTTATAATCAGTGTTTGTTCATCCTTTTTCCAAGCTACATAGTGGTATACCTTTCTAACCCTTCTTTTAAATTCTTTTTAATTCTTTTAATCTTTGATTATTTTCATGAACATGTTATTATTTTTTTTTTATTTAAACATGATAATTAATCATTGATCTAACATGTTTTGGTATTAATTAAAATCAAAGAATGATTTAAAAGGGGTGTTTGTTTTTGGCCGCCTAGCAAACAAACCCGAGGGGGGGTTTGGTTTGCTATTGCCGCCACCACCAAGACCATTTTTGGTCTTGGTTGGCTCATGTGGGACCCACGGCAGCAAGGAGGCACACGTGCCCCGAGTTTGGCTCGGGGTACGGTGTCGAATTCATGCCCGATTCATGGTTCGTTGGTTAAATCATGATTTATGCTACATGTTAATTTTTATGAATTATGAACTTAGGATATAATTAATTAATAACATGAAATATTAATTAAATCATGACTTAGGTTATTTTAATTATTAGTTTAACATGGCATTAATTTAACCTAAGTATTTTTATGTTATAAGTTATAATTAATTAATTATTTAAAACATGCCTATAATTAATTAATTTAGACATGACTTAGGTTATGTTATTAATACATAATAATACACATTTTAACCTAAGTATTTTTATTTCATTTTAATTAAAACATGTTATACTTTAATTAAAATGCTTAACCTATAGTTTAATTAAAATACATGAAATAATAATTAAACTATATACTATATCATATGACTTAAGAAACAAGCTTATAAACACTTAGACTTATATGTTAGCTTATGTAACCAGCTTAATTCTAAATATGGAAACTTCTATTTATAGAAACTTAATTAAATAAGGCAACTAATCTATTAATGGAAACCTTCTATATATGGAAATCTATCTATTTCAGGCAGCTAATCTAATCATGGAAACCTTCTATATATGGAAACTTATTTAATTAAGGCAGCTGATCTATTTTTGGAAACTTTCTATTTTTAGAAACTAATCTATTTTAAGCAGTAAATTCTATTTTAGGAAACTTTCTATTTTTGGAAACTTTCTATTTTTGGAAACTTTCTATTTTTGGAAACTTTATATTTTTGGAAACTTTCTATTTTTGGTAACTTTCTATTTTTGGAAACTTTCTATTTTTGGAAACTTTCTATTTTTGGAAACTTTCTATTTTTGGAAGCCTGCTATATTTGGAAAGTTACTTATTATTACACAGTAAGTATAATAATACATGAAACGCCAGTAATACTTAATCAGATTAATCAGAATACTAGATAAACACGGTTTAAGGCTTTAAACAGCGAACCATGACCTAAAACATACCAAATCAGCTAGAATGAGACACAAAACCCAGTACGTAATCAGTGAATCGATACTTATACACGTGTGTATTCATGTAGCGTTAGTGATCCAGAAGTAGGAGTCTTTCTTCCGTTCATTCACTGGACTTGAGGTACGGATTCCCGTCCTTTCAGTATGGACATTCTTTCCTTATTAGGATTTCCCCGTATGCAGCAAACTGTTTTCCCCAGTATTTGTATTATTGTTTTGAACTGCTTATGTTTAATTAGCATAATCTATAGCCATATACAAGCATGACCAGTTTCACCTAGTTATGGAGGTACCATAACCATAGCATTGGAGGCACCGATGTTATGACTTCCCCACGGCGGAGTGATTGCTCGTGGCGTCCCTTTCAGTTTTGGCCATATTATTATATCATGTGGGGCGTATGGGTGCATCCTAGTTACATGTTTTATTCAATTTATCATGGTGAATGTGGTGTGTGCCTTGCACCCTTCACAAGGAGTTGATCCCTCCTACCCAAACCAGTATATTGATTAGAGGCATCCCCTCTAATCAGCATGATGAGGTCACCCCTCCAAGTATTCATGCACGTGACCTTTTCATGACCTATATGGGCTATGGTATATATATGTTAAAACAGTTTTCACAAGATAAACATAAGGCTTTTCAAACTATAAAACCAGTTTTCTTGATACTTAACCAGTTTACTCAGTACTTAGTCTTCCGCTGTTATATGTTACATGTTATCCTATTTCATGCTTTATTGTACATCCGTGCACTGAGCGTCTTGCTTAGCCGTTTTCCTTTTTATGTTCCCAAAACGGCAGGTACTCAGGGACGCTCGTAGATCTCAAACATAGATGCATATGGACTGGAAGCTTTACTGTCTTTCTTTACTTTATGCATTTCCTTTACTTTAATACAGTTGCTATGGACATTGTTTCGTCCTTTCCTTTTACAGTATTTATGTTTGTGTGTGATGAGCTTTACTTTGGGGTACCGATGTTTGATTCCAGTATTTCCCTTTTATGGTTGAATAATGCTTAGACATTTATCCTTGTATGCTTTGATGACACGCCATGATTATGCGTAATATTCCATTTCCAAAATGGGGTGTTACATTTCTGCTTCTTTATGTTCTTAGTTTACTGAATTTGAATTAAAAACTTGTTTTCAAAAAGAGGAGTGTGCAAAAGTTTGCACATTTTCTTCATTTTCTTGATATTTTGCTAAGATCTTGGTCTATCTTGGAATTCTTGGGTTATAGGGCTGATCATAGCATCCTAATTGTGTTGTTTAAGGTGTTGTGAGGCTTATACCTTGGGGATAATCAAGTGTATAGGACAAGAGTTGCATCAATCAAGAATTTTTCAAGTTTCTGATTTTATATTTGTGCTTCTAACCTTGTTGATTATTAGCAGGCTTTGTTGTGGAAGCTTGTGCTTGTTCTTGCTAGCACATAAGCTCAAAATCCGTGGGTGTGGATGTACATCCATGAGGTACACACCCTTAATCCCAAAATCTGATAATACTTGGGATTTTTGTGATATTTGAGTGTTGCCTTTGTTCTTGTGTATTTTGTGGCTTATACTTGCTTGAATCTGTTAATCTTACTTGTTATTATGTTAATTGATGCTTGGGTGGTCTTAAATCTCACTTTTCCTTTGAAAAATTTAATTTTGAAAAGATAAAGGGGTGTTTGGGATTACCTGTTTGTGAATGCAACTTGGTATTGTGTTGGGTTAGAAGGTATTGTTTGTGCTTGGTATCTGATATATGCTTGGTTGAGAGTGTTTTGCTGCAAGTTTTTGGGTTTGAAGCCTTGAATCAAACAATCTGCTATATAATCTTTGTTACTGCCTGTTTTGACCTAGGATTTTGGGAACACTTAGCGTGTATGCATGCTTAGGGCTAAAAGTGGTTTAAACAAAGTCATTGTAACCTGTTTGAAAGATTTGAGGTGTTGAATCTGGCTTATTGGTCAAATACATCAGCAAAGTGTAAAATTGCATGTGTTAGTGTTCATCAGTAACATTCATTGGCTTGAATCTTGCTTAATTCTTTGAATCATTGCATGAAACCTGTTTAGACTTGCTTATTTGAGTTTAATATAGCTTGTGTATGCATTTGGTTGAATTTGGTTGGCTGATTTGTGCTAAAACTGCTTATAAGTGCTCAACTGCTTAATTGTTCATGTATGTATCATATCTGGGACTTTATTGATTAAACTGTATCAATTGGGTGTTTGTGATTGTGATATTTTGATTGTTATTGACTCCTTTTGATCCAAAGATCATCTGGGTGCCTTTGTGTAATCTGAATCTCCAAAAAAGTCACTAAAGACAAAAAGTCAAACAAGTCAAGCAGTGGAAAAAGTTTCCACTACTCAACACTCAAAACTAGCCCCTGCTAGTGTAAAATTGAACTCAGCTTATCATTAAGCTATTCTAGCTAATCCAGACTTGCAACAACTTATTTTTTGTGATAGATCTTCATTATTTGACCCATTTGAGTAGACTAGAGCTTATTGAACTTTGACTTTGACTTTTTACTAGAAAACCAACTTATTTGACTTTTACATAAGTGCTTATTTGCTTTTTCCAGCTTATTGAGTCAGCTTATTTGAAAACTCTTTGTTGATTTTGCTTAATTAAGTCATTTAGAAGCTATAGAAACTTGAATCAGCACTTGGGGTGGCCTAAAACTCAAAAACGACTATTTTGTCGTTTTCTGTAGGTTGCTTATTGCATTTTCAGGCTTATTCCTTGGGCTTATTTCAAAGATCTTTTTGCAGAAGTCTTATTTAGGATAAAAGAAGCTTGTGTGTTTAATTTCAGCTTATGGCATTGGCTTATAGCTTAATGGGCCAAAAGCCCATTAAGAATAAGCTGTTTGGTATAAGCTAGCTTATTTCACACTTTCAGCTTTTGGGCATTTGGAAAAAGTTGTTTAAAATCAAATTTTAAGTCAAACTGTGCTTTTTGGGCTTATTTTGAACACTTTTTATTATTGGGCCCAAATTTGGCCCAATAAGGTACTGTTTTGGGTTTAGCCCATTTTCTAGGCCCATTAAGGGTATTTAGGTAATTTCACTTTCATTTCTGAGTTATTTAGGTTAAATTAAGCTAGTTTGCAAGTTTTTAGAATTTTTTATGATTTTTGGATTTTTAATAATATTTTAATATTATTTTATTGTTAAAAATTAAAAGTTTGATTTTCTAAGTTTTTATATTTTTCCTAGGTTCTAAACACTTAATTAGGAATTTTGCAACTTTCCAAATATTTTTAGAGTCTTTTAATTATTTTCTAGAATTAATTTAAGTTTTAATAGATTTTAGTAGTTTTTAATTGTTTAAAAATAGTTTTTAGTGGTTTTAAAATTTTGAAAAATACTTTTTAGCTTAATTAGGGTATTTTTGAGGTTTACAAACTTTAAAATCTTTATTGGGACTTTCTAATAATTAATTTTGATTTTTAGGGCTTTAATTAGCACTAAAAAGTCATTATCTAATTAATTAAAAGGTTTTAGCAAGTTTGGATTTTTTATAAACTCTTAGTATATTATTGTGGATTTTTGATAATTTTTAGGAATTTTTAGGGTAAAATTTTAATTTTGGTACTTTTTACGGTTTTACGTGAACGCCTTTTTCGTCTTAGTTTAATCCGTCTTCGTAACCGTCATTCTCTTCTAATCCCCTTTCTATTTTTCTTTCTCAAAAGTATAATCACAAATATAATCCAAGTCATTACACACATAACACACTAGCCTCCTTGAGAACGATCCCCACTTTGGGTCATTTGTACACGGTTTTCCTAAACCGTCGTGCTTACCCTATTTTTGCCATCCTTAAGAGAAGTAAAACTCAACTGTCATTTTGGCGCCGCTGTCGGGGTGGCGTGTTGTGTTTTGATTTGAAATTTTTGTTTTTATATACTAACCATAAATAGTATTTGTATTAGTCGCACTCTACTAATACGTATTATCGGTTTTTGGTTTTTGTGTGAATACTATTACTATAGTGTATACGTAGAACAATAAATTCACAAGTACTCCAAATACGTGAGAAATCACAACCTTGACTTGGGAGGTCATTACCCAATCATTGTATTCGAATCTCAAACCAAAGAAAAAGTCAAAAATAGATAAATACTTTCGTGAAGCTCAATCTTGAAAAATACAAACTATAAGGTGGGTATAAGGCGGATATTATAAAATATATCCTAAGGAAAAAGGCTCTTAAGTGCTTCGCGCCACCTCGTTTCCCCGCTTGCTTGTGAGTATTTGATTTTGAGAGCTAATCGAGGGTTTTGCCGCCCAAAGTATTACTAAGTATCATATATATTTCTTGGTTTCCATTGATTAAACCCTCTTGAACGTTTTGGTGTTCCACCAACGTTCTAAAGTCATCGAAGGCATTCACTTCACGTGATCGTTTTCATTCCTTGAGGCTTCTTTAATCGAGAGATTTGATTAAGGAGGAGATTTGTAGATTTGTGTCTACTTAATACATTCACCAAAATCCAATTAGGTTAATACAATCAAAAACCACAAAATAATTGAAAAATACAAAACACCAAAAAGAATCTTCTTTGCTCGTCCCCTCGTTGTACGTGACGTTTATGCTAACTCGTAATCAAGCAAGACGTGCACGTAAACGAAAGAAAAAAACTCCCACTCCTAATCTTTCTAGTGAGGAGTCTCCTATTGACGAACCCATTTTAAGAGAAGCACCAACCATGGCGAATCGAACTATAATGGAGTTACTTCAAGCACCCACCGAGGGTTATGCAGGGGCTATTGTGATTCCCGCTATCCTTGCGGAGAATTTTGAGGTGAAAACGGGTTTGTTGTCGATGATCCAAAACAACAAATTCCGTGGTGATGAGAAGGACAATCCACACAACCATATCCGCCAATTCAATCGTCTTACCGCCACTTGCAAGTTTAAGGATGTCTCGAATGACTCGATTAAGATGATGCTTTTTCCGTATTCCTTAGCGGGGCCCACAAAAATTTGGTTAGAGAAAGAGCCACACAATTCTATATTGACGTGGAAGGATCTCGTGTCTAAGTTTGTGAACCAATTTTTTCCGCCCTCTAAGACTACGCACTTGAAAAACGAGATTTCAAAGATTTCACAAGAATTTAATAAAAAAATTTCAACGGCTTGGAATAGGTTTAAGGAAATGTTACATGAATGTCCTCATCACGGTTTGTCCGACTTGCATCAAATTGACACGTTTTACAATGGACTTAATGATCATGAAAGGGATTATTTGAATGCCGCCGCGGGTGGTAATTTTTTGTGTAAAACGGTTGAGGAAGCTTTGATGATAATTGAGAATAGATCTAAGGTGTATAGTCCTCGTAGCACATCTAGTGTTCGTAAGGCTTCGTCTTCGGCTTCACCTTCTTTGTCTACTACCATCGATGCTTGCCAAATTGAGGCGAACTTGGAAAACAAGATTTTTGATAAGCTTAAAGGACTATTGATTGAGTTTAGAGTTGGTGAACATAGTGCTCCCGCTACGGCTAAAGCGGTTGAGGTTTCTTGCATGTATTATGGTGGAGGTCATGATTTCTCCCAGTGCATTACCAACGGTGGTAACACTTCGAGTTCCTTCGTGGCCACGGGAAATTACAACCAAAACGGTCAAGTTTCCCGCTCCAATCAATTGACTCCACCGGGTTTTGGTTCAAATCAAAATGCTAACAACAACTATCGCAACAATCAAGTTGGTTCAAAAAAAAATTCAACAAAGGAAATTATGGTAATCAAGGGGCTAATAATCAAGTTTCAAACAAGAATCAAAATGATTTTCAAAACAACAAAGGTTTGCAAACATTGAAAGATCTTCCAAGTGAGTTTGTTGAATACGCTAGTGGGAATGATGCTAGGTTTGACAATACTCAAAGAGAAATCGTTAGCCTAAGATCCGAGTTTAAGAACGACTTGTAGAAAGAGTTGAAAAATTAGTTAGCTAATGAACTTAAGATCCACACCAACAAAATGGAAGGAAATGTCACTAGGTTACAACAAAACCAACAAAAAATGGAACAAGGGCAACACGAGATTAAACAAGAAATGATTAAAGCCGAAAAAAGGCAATCCGTGTTTGAAGATAAAATCTCGTCTATGTTTAAGGAAATAATGCTTAAACCGTCTTCAAGTAGTCTTCCTAGCAACACCGTATCCAACCCTAAGGGTGAGATGAAAGTGATTACCACACGTAGTGGTAAGACACTTAAGGAACTGACTCCTCAACCAATTGCTCCTACGGAGGAAGCAATTGAGGAAGAACCCGAGGTGGTGGTCCCAAAGGAGCATGTCCTAATCCCACGAAGTACCGCTCATGCCACACCTACGGTTGACCCATTACCTTCATTGGAACCCGAGATTCCAAAGGCTATGCCTACTATGCCTCAACCCACACCACCTTTGCCCAATCCATCGAGACTTAGGAAGGAGAAACGTCAAGAGCGCGACAATGATCAATTTGAGATTTTTATGAAAATGTTTCGTGATTTGTACTTTAATGTGAGTTTCACCGATGCTTTGGTCATGATGCCTCGATTTGCCGCTAACTTTAAGAGTATGTTGAACAACAAGGAGAAATTGCACCAACTGTCTAGTTGGTCGTCGGTTTATCTTAATCGCATACCTCAAAAAGTCGGTGATCCCGGTAAATTTTTGATCCCTTGTGCAATCCAAGATATGGAGGAATGCTTCGCCTTGGCCGATCTTGGTGCTAGCATTAACTTGATGCCACTTGCAATCTTCAAGTCGCTCAATCTTCCTAATCTTACTCCTTCACTAATGTCTATCGAGTTGGCCGACCATTCCACGATTCCCGCATGTGGTTTGGCGGAAGACGTTTTTGTGAAAGTGGGGAAGTTCTACTATCCCGTAGACTTTATCGTTGTTGACATCCCCACGGATCCTCAAGTTCCTCTCATTTTAGGTCGTTCATTTTTAGATACGTCTATGGCTTTGATCGATGTTCATGCTAGAAAGATCACCTTACGTTTCAACGACGAGGAACTTGTTATAAACGCAACCCATAACTCTCAAATTTCTCATGTTTATTCCGTTGCAACCATAAACCTCGTTGATATGACCGACGTGGTTTGCGAGGAATTTTCACAAGAAGTTCTAGGTTTTGGTGATGAAGAAACTAGTGGCAACCCCACTATGTTGGATCCAATTCTTGATAAATCGACACCAACCTTCACTCCATTTGAAGGTGGTGGTTTTACGTTAGAAGAATTCGATGTCCGTTCCACGTACGTGTAACGAAGATCTCGACAACGATGAGGACTTCTCGATTATCAAGGATTTTCTTAACGATTTCCCATTTCCCCCACCCGAGGAGGTTATGAGTATCGAGCCCAAATCTTCACTTGAGGAACCACTATCCTTGAGTTGAAAGATTTACCTCCTCATCTCGAATATGTCTATTTGGAGGAGGACGTCAAGTTGCCGGTTATTATTGCGAAGGAACTTTCGAATGATGAAAAAACCGCACTTGTCGATGTTCTAAAGGATCACAAAGGGGCAATTGCGTGGAAGTTATCCGACATTAAGGGAATCGATCCCAAGTTTTGTACCCACAAAATATTAATGGAGGAGGATTACAAGCCCGCAATCCAAAGTCAAAGGAGGGTGAACCCCAAAATTCACGACGTCATCAAAAAGGAGGTCCATAAACTCCTTGATGCGGGAATGATTTACCCTATTTCTGATAGCCCTTGGGTGAGTCCTATTCATTGTGTCCCTAAAAAGGGAGGGATGACCGTTGTGCCAAACGATGCCTACGAGTTGATTCCCACTAGACTCGTGACCGGATGGAGAGTGTGCATTGACTATCATAAGTTGAATGAAGCCACTCGAAAAGACCATTTTCCCTTGCCCTTCATGGACCAAATGTTGGAGCGTCTTGCGGGAAATGATTTCTATTGCTTTTTAGATGGTTTTTCCGGTTACTTCCAAATTCCCATCGATCCTCGTGATCAAGAAAAAACTACGTTTACGTGTCCATATGGAACGTTTGCCTATTGTAGAATGCCATTAGGACTTTGCAATGCACCGGGAACCTTTCAAAGGTGCATGATGGCTATTTTTCATGACATGATCGAGAAAATGATGGAAGTCTTCATGGATGACTTTTCCGTGTTTGGTAATTCTTTCACATCGTGTTTGTTGAACCTTGAGAGAATGTTGAAACGTTGTGAGGAAACCAACCTTGTGCTCAATTGGGAAAAGTGTCATTTTATGGTTAAGAGTGGAATCGTCTTAGGGCACAAGGTCTCGAAAGCGGGGATTAAGGTAGATCAAGCTAAGGTAGCCGTCATCGCCAAATTACCTCATCCCAAAACCGTCAAGGGAGTTAGGAATTTCCTAGGCCACGCGGGCTTTTATCGTCGATTCATCAAGGATTTTTCTAAGATTTCTCGACCCATTACACATCTTCTTGAAAAAGAGACACGTTTTGTCTTTGACGAAGATTGTGTACGAGCCTTTGAAATCCTTAAGAGGAAACTTACCGAAGCTCCCATTCTTGTTGCTCCCAATTGGAACCTCCCCTTTGAGCTCATGTGTGATGCTAGTGATTACGCTATTGGGGCCGTTTTGGGGCAACGTCATGATAAGCACTTTTTGCCTATTCACTATGCTAGCAAGACGATGACCGAGGCTCAACTAAAATACACTACAACGTAAAAGGAGTTCCTTGTCGTGGTGTATGCATTTGAGAAGTTCCGACCTTATCTCGTCTTAGCTAAATGCATAGTGTATACGGATCATTCGGCTATCAAGTATCTCATGGCAAAGAAAGATGCTAAGCCTAGATTACTTCGATGGATTCTCCTCCTTCAAGAATTTGATCACAAAATTGTTGACAAAAAAGGAGCCGAGAATCTAGCGGCCGATCATCTTTCTCGTTTGGAAGATCCTCACCAAAGTATTTACGAGCCGAAGGAAATCACCGAAACATTTCCGCTCGAGACACTTGGTGTAGTGAATTCTAAGCTTGATTCTTCCACCCGATGGTTTGTGGATTTTTCAAATTACCATGCGGGTAACTTCATCATCAAGGGTATGATGACTCAAAAAAACGAAAATTATTTCGTGACGTCAAGTTATACTTTTGGAACGACCCTTACTTGTTTCGAACTTGTGCGGATCAAATCATCCGACATTGTGTATTTGGCACGAAGCTTCTAACATCCTTAGAGCTTGCCATGATGGACCCACGGGTGGTCACCACGGTGCTAATCTTACGGCTAAGAAGGTGTTTGATGTTGGCTTCTTTTGGCCTACTATTTATCGAGATGCACAAGATCTTGTGAAGTCATGTGATTCATGCCAACGACAAGGAAAAGCCTCACAAAAAGATGAAATGCCACAAAACATCATCCAAGTGTGTGAGATTTTTGACGTTTGGGGTATAGACTGTATGGGGCCATTCCCATCATCTCGTGGAAATAAGTACATTCTCGTTGCGGTTGACTACCTATCTAAGTGGGTGGAGGGCAAAGCCTTGCCCACCAATGATGCTCGTGTGGTAGTCAAGTTCTTGAAAAGCTTGTTTTCTCGGTTTGGAACCCCTCGTGCGATCATAAGCGATCGTGGAACCCATTTTTGTAACGACCAATTCGAAAGGGTCCTAAGGAAATATGGGGTTACACATCGGCTTTCTACGGCTTATCACCCACAATCGAGTGGGCAAGTCGAGGTTTCAAACCGAGATTTGAAGAGGATCTTGGAGAGATCCGTTGGGGAAAACCGACAATTATGGTCGGATAACTTGGACGATGCTTTATGGGCCTTTAGGACCGCTCATAAGACGCCCATTGGGTGCACTCCCTATAAGCTTGTGTATGGAAAGAATTGTCATTTGCCTATCGAGTTAGAACACAAGGCTTATTGGGCCCTAAAGCATTGCAATGATGATATGGAGACCGCGGGAAAACACCAGAAAATGCAATTGAATGAATTAGATGAATTGAGGGACATTGCTTATGAAAATTCATTGATTTATAAGGAAAAAACTAAAAAGTTGCATGATTCTAAAATTAAAAACCGGGTTTTTAACATTGGGGATCAAGTTTTGCTTTTTAATTCTCGCTTGAAAATCTTTTCCGTTAAGTTGAAATCCCGTTGGTCCGGTCCATTCACCGTGACTCAAGTATTTCCGTATGGGACCATCGAGCTAGCTCAAGATGATGGTCCTAACTTCAAGGTGAATGGACATAGGTTGAAGCACTACTTTGGCGGGGAAGTTCCATCCTTAAACTACCTCGACCAAGTCACCTTCCCCAATGTTAATTAGTATTGAGGGGATCGAGTCGAGCTTATGACTCGGTAATCAAAAACGAGGTGCCTCGTGGGGGAATCCCATGCTTATCCTATGTACATATTATCGCTTTCTAATGTAGTTAACGTGTGGGGATTTGTGCCCTTCCAACCTTTGTTCCGTGGTTGTTTGTAAATTGTGAACTTTAGATGATCATGATCTTCACGATTGGAGCCTCTCGTGTTCGTTTATGGGAGCACTCGATCGTTTGCTTTGAAGACTTTCTCAATATCCATGATATATCCTTTTGATGTTCTAACCTTAGGTTATTAGCACACTTCATAAACGGCTATTAATTTATTGGTTACACCCTTTCCATGCTAGATTAGGCATTCGATTACGTCTCTAGTATGGGGGTGTTTGCACCCCTAGACTCGAAACATTGAGGACAATGTTTAACTTTAGTATGGGGGTGAATAGATACTTGCCTTGCCAAACCTTCACGCTTTCCAAAGTTTATCTTTTTGTTTATCATTTTTGTTGCAAAATAAGGCAAAAAATGGCCAAATTTTAAAATTTTTCTCATGTTTTATAAGTGTTTGAAGACACGAATGTAGGTTTTCCGATGGCGAGAATAAGAGTAATTTTTGACTCGACCGTGCGTGTTGAGAACTTAGCTTTGATTCCTTAACTACACATTAGGCTAAGTCTCTTAAATGAGGACGAGAAATGATAGGGTTAATTATAAGTTACTATGCTAAACGTAGAGTACTCGTATTCTTTCAAAAACTCATGTGTTCTCGTTGTTTGCTTATTCTCCCTTCGCATGTAAATATTTTTGCTTAATAAATATTGACTTAGCGGTTTAGTTGGGATTGTTGGGTTTCTAGTCTTTTCTAGTAGCTTCCGTGTAATTAAATTGGGAAGACATTAAGGTATCGTCAGCGTCACGGTTTTGAAGTATTGGCACCCGAATAATTAAAAGCTTCACCCAATAATAAGATTTCAAGTGCTCACCTAAATCAAGCAAACAATTTGAAGCCCCACAAGGCCGAAAAATCTATGCAAAATTGAGAGTGAATCAAGCCTTAATCTTCGAAGCTTTAAAGATCCAAAATTCGCCTTAGCGTGAGGATATACGTCTTTGGCTAATAAAACTACCGATGAGGTGGATAATAAAAGGCAAGGCAAGACCGAAGTCATAATAAAAGTTTCATGGCGAAGTTGAATAAAAGATGGAGGTAAACCAAAGATAATAAGGCCCTTCCGTTAGGGGGCGTATAAAAGCCTTGGTAATACGTCTCATGTTCAAAACTGTTATAAAACCGTGTTTATCGATTCTTCTTGTCAACTTAATTTTTTGACATCGTTGTCTATTGGGAGGGGTTATTGATTTGATGGTCTTGGTTACACCGTTAGGACTCTATTTTTAGACCTAAATCTCTATTATCGCATAAGTCAAGCAATGTATCCTCGTGAAACATTCAAGACAATATAAAATATAAGAGATACAACTTAGGAATAATGGGAGGATAAGTACGTGATTAGGTCATATGAGTAGTGTTAGCATTACTAACTTATAATGACAATGATCTCGTTGCACGCTTGGCATGGAATTGGGGTGAAAATCGAGGACGATGAAATTATTTCTAACGAAGCATTCACGTGTTCTTATTCTATGAACCTAAACGTCCCATTTTGCGATGAAAATCGTACATTATGTCTAAAACGCAAGTAGTAGTAGCAATAGTGGTAGTGTATCTAGTTTATCGTTCAATAAAGTGAATAACGATGAATTTTGGAGATGCTACGATACTTTATTCTAGCATTGCGTGAGGGCACGGCAATGGTTTAGTATGGGGGAGTGATGAGACTGCTTTTATACATGGTCTCATCTTCCAAATAGGGCTTAAAATTCATTAAATATCATCAAAATACCCATATATATGCTTGTGTTTGTTACTTGTGTATTTTAGGTACGGATATTGAGAAAATGACAAAAGATCACAAGAATCATACAAAAACGAACACGGGAAACGAAGCCGTACAATGAACCAAGCCCTAATGAAGACTTTCCCAAGATCAACCCTTGAAGATTTGAAGAATTATGAAGAAGGGTCCTCAAATATGGAAGAATTGACACTTTATACCCTTGTATCCTCATAATTACAAGTTTGGTCCCTAAAGTTTGTCAAAATTACAAAAAGAGCCCTCCACTTTGAAGAACTGGCAAGTTTAGCCCCTCAACAAAGCTAAACAGTCAACCAATATCCTTCACAAAGTCAAATACATCATGAAGTCCTTCAAAGTACAAGAAATTACAAGTTTGGTCCTTTGAAAATCCCAAAATTACAAAAAGGACCCTTAACTTTCAACATTTGGCAAAAATGGTCCCTCATCAAACAAGACTTGGCAATTTCAGCCCTCCAAAATGCCCTTTATACAAGTCAAGACCATTATCCATCATCAAAATGCCAAATCAGCCCTTGAAGAATTCAAAAATGGCAAGAAATACCCCTGAAAATACTTTGGAAAAGTATTTGGGGCAAAAGTGTGAAAAGTGAAAGTTTAAATACAAAGGGATTCGGATTTTGTGAAAAAAAGCTGGAAATGACAAGTTAAAAAAATATTGGGGTTTAAAACTGGCCAGACAACCTAGTAACCTTAACCAATC
Organism: Glebionis coronaria; assembly: GCA_025667525.1. Classification (NCBI taxonomy): domain Eukaryota; kingdom Viridiplantae; phylum Streptophyta; class Magnoliopsida; order Asterales; family Asteraceae; genus Glebionis; species Glebionis coronaria. Next base: position 177,866,431 of record CM046880.1, on the reverse strand, counting down.
ATGAGCTGCCACCTCACCCCACTCACCACTTCAACCAATCACAACTCCCCATCCTGCCACCTCACACTCCACTTAAACCGATTTAAGGTTAATTTAATCTTGGGGCCTAAAACAACTTTTTAAACTTAATTAACTCCCAAAACAGATTAAAACCTATGTTCTTGGTGTTCATACCAGAATTAGGCTTTTTCTAATTACTAAGAATTAAGACCTAATTTCTTCCAGATTGATGATTAGAGGTCTTATGATCCTAACCCAACCCCTAAACTCCCATCACTCTCATGCATGTGACATTGCCAACCCTCCCCTGACCCACTCTTCACGTCCAAACAAAACAGGCCAGCAAATCCAACGCTCAAGAACTTGGCATACTTTTCAAGCTTCATCTCCACCCTTGGATACATTTCCCCTTCGCCAACTTCAACAAAAGGCCAAAAGATTCCTTACAAGACTCCAAGATATTCAAATTCTACAAGGGCAAAAATGGGACTTCAGTAGCTAGGGTTATGTTTTTCTCAGCTTTCCTAGACAACATGTATGCCTATATAAAGGCTTAGGACCTCACATTTTTCCTTTGCTTTTGGTTTTTCCTTGTTCAATCACTTGTAAATCCCTTTTAAGTTTTATGAAATTTGAGTTAAGTGTTTTGAAGAAAGACCAAGTGCCATCTTATTTCTGCTTCTTTATGTTCTTAGTTTAATGAATTTGAATTAAAAACCTATTTTCAAAAAGAGGAGTGTGCAAAAGTTTGCACATTTTCTTCATTTTCTTGATATTTTGCTAAGATCTTGGTCTATCTTGGAATTCTTGGGTTATGGGGCTGATCATAGCATCATAATTGTGTTGATTAAGGTGTGGTGAGGCTTATAACTTGGGGATAATCAAGTGTGGAGGACAAGAGTTGCATCAATCAAGAATTTTTCAAGTTTCTGATTTTATATTTGTGCTTCTAACCTTGTTGATTCTTAGCAGGCTTTGTTGTGGAAGCTTGTGCTTGTTCTTGCTAGCACATAAGCTCAAAATCTGTGGGTGTGGATGTACATCCATGAGGTACACACCCTTAATCCCAAAATCTGATAATACTTTTGATTTTTGTGATATTTGAGTGTTGCCTTTGTTCTTGTGTATTTTGTGGCTTATACTTGCTTGAATATGTTAATCTTACTTGTTATTGTGTTAATTGATGCTTGGGTGGTCTTAAATCTCACTTTTCCTTTGAAAAATTTGATTTTGAAAAGATAAAGGGGTGTTTGGGATTACCTGTTTGTGATTGCAACTTGGTATTGTGTTGTTAGAAGGTATTGTTTGTGCTTGGTATCTGATATATGCTTGGTTGAGAGTGTTTTGCTGTAAGTTTTTGGGTTTGAAGCCTTGAATCAAACAATCTGCTATATAATCTTTGTTACTGCCTGTTTTGATCTAGGATTTTGGGAACACTTAGTGTGTATGCATGCTTAGGGCTAAAAGTGGTTTAAACAAAGTCATTGTAACCTGTTTGAAAGATTTGAGGTGTTGAATCTGGCTTATTGGTCAAATACATCAGCAAAGTGTAAAACTGCATGTGTTAGTGTTCATCAGTAACATTAATTGGCTTGAATCTTGCTTAATTATTTGAATCATTGCATGAAACGTGTTTAGACTTGCTTATTTGAGTTTAATATAGCTTGTGTATGCATTTGGTTGAATTTGGCTGGCTGATTTGTGCTAAAACTGCTTATAAGTGCTCAACTGCTTAATTGTTCATGTCTGTATCATATTTGGGACTTTATTGATTAAACTGTATCAATTGGGTGTTTATGATTGTGATAGTTTGATTGTTATTGACTCCTTTTAATCCAAAGATCATCTGGGTGCCTTTGTGTAATCTGAATCTCCAAAAAAGTCACTAAAGACAAAAAGTCAAACAAGTCAAGCAGTGGAAAAAGTTTCCACTGCTCAACACTCAAAACTAGCCCCTGCTAGTGTAAAATTGAACTCAGCTTATCAATAAGCTATTCTAGCTTATCCAGACTTGCAACAACTTATTTTTGTGATAGATCTTCATTATTTGACCCATTTGAGTGGACTGGAGCTTATTGAACTTTGACTTTGACTTTTTACTAGAAACCCAACTTATTTGACTTTTACATAAGTGCTTATTTTCTTTTTCCAGCTTATTGAGTCAGCTTATTTGAAAACTCTTTGTTGATTTTGCTTAATTAAGTCATTTAGAAGCTATAGAAACTTGAATCAGCACTTGGGGTGGCCTAGAACTCAAAAACGACTATTTTGTCGTTTTCTGTAGATTGCTTATTGCATTTTCAGGCTTATTCCTTGGGCTTATTTCAAATTTCTTTTTGCAGAAGTCTTATTTAGGACAAAAGAAGCTTGTGTGTTTAATTTCAGCTTATGGCATTGGCTTATAGCTTAATGGGCCAAAAAGCCCATTAAGAATAAACTGTTTGGTATGAGCTAGCTTATTTCACACTTTCAGCTTTTGGGCCTTTGGAAAAAGTTGTTTAAAATCAAATTTTAAGTCAAACTGTGCTTTTTGGGCTTATTTTGAACACTTTTTATTATTGGGCCCAAATTTGGCCCAATAAGGTACTGTTTTGGGTTTAGCCCATTTTCTAGGCCCATTAAGGGTATTTAGGTAATTTCACTTTCATTTCTGAGTTATTTAGGTTAAATTAAGCTAGTTTGCAAGTTTTTAGAATTTTTTATGATTTTTGGATTTTTATAATATTTTAATATTATTTTATTGTTAAAAATTAAAAGTCTGATTTTCTAAGTTTTTATATTTTTCCTAGGTTCTAAACACTTAATTAGGAATTTTGCAACTTTCCAAATATTTTTAGAGTCTTTTAATTATTTTCTAGAATTAATTTAAGTTTTAATTGATTTTAGTAGTTTTTAATTGTTTAAAAATAGTTTTTAGTGGTTTTAAAATTTTGAAAAATACTTTTTAGCTTAATTAGGGTATTTTGAGGTTTACAAACTTTACAATCTTTATTGGGACTTTTTAATAATTAATTTTGATTTTTAGGGCTTTAATTAGCATTAAAAAGTCATTATCTAATTAATTAAAAGGTTTTAGCAAGTTTCGATTTTTTTAAACTCTTAGAATATTATTGTAGATTTTTGGTAATTTTTAGGAATTTTTAGGGTAAAATTTTAATTTTGGTACTTTTTACGGTTTTACGTGAACGCCTTTTTCGTCTTAGTTTAATCCGTCTTCGTAACCGTCATTCTCTTCTAATCCCTTTCTATTTTTCTTTCTCAAAAGTATAATCACAAATCTAATCCAAGTCATTACACACATAACACACTAGCCTCCTTGAGAACGATCCCCACTTTGGGTCATTTGTACACGGTTTTCCTAAACCGTCGTGCTTACCCTATTTTTGCCATCCTTAAGAGAAGTAAAACTCAACTGTCAATCAGCCCTATAGCCCAAGAATTCCAAGGTTTGAACAAGAACATAGCAAACTATCAAGCTTGAAGGAAAAATGCGAACTTTTGCACCCTCCTTAAAAACAGGTTTTGAGATTCAATTTCAGTTAACAAATAACATAAACAAGCTTAAAATTAAATGGCACTTGGTCTTTCTTCAACAAACTTAACACACTTTCATTAATCAGAAAAGGGGATTTACAAGTTGTTGAACAAGGAAAAACCAAAAGCAAACGTAAATGAGAGACCCTATACCCTTTATATAGAGGGTGTACATGGTTTGCATAAGCTAAAAACTAAAAACCCTAACTTGTAGAAGTCCCAAAATACCCTTGCTGAATTTTGAAAATCTTGGCTTCATGTGACTTTGAATTGGCGTTTTGTGGAGGTGGCAAGTGTGAAAATGCATCCAATGGTGTATATTAAGCTTAAGGAGTAAGCAGGAATCTGAGTTGTTGATTCTCTGGCTTCTTTGGGCATTTTCCCAAAGGTGGTGTAGAAGGGTTTATCATGTGAGCTGATATGGTGACGTGGCCAAGGTTTTAAGGTGGGGTTGGGTTTATTCTCACCTTAATCATATATCTGGAGTGAATTAAGGTGTAATTGCAAGTGATTTGGAAAAACCCAAATTTGCCAAGAACACTAAGAACAGACGGTTTGATCTTCTTTTGTGTTTAAAAACAGTGTTTAGCGCGTTATTTAACTAATCAGATTTAATTAGTTAAATAAATGCTGAGTGGATGTGTGAGGTGGAGCTTTGGTGGGATGTGATTGGAGGAGAGGGGTGAGTGGGGCACGTGGAAGGAGGGGATTAGTCTAGGTAAGTATGTTGTTTGGCCATGTTTGATCCCCTTTCTTTCTTTTCCTTGTCTTTTCAGCTCAAAACCTTGTCAACGCCCAAACTCTTCATAACAACTTTTGCCTTTTTACACTTTTGCCCCAAAATATTTTATAAAGTAAATTCAGGGGTATTTCATGCCATGTTGTGATTCTTGAGGGACTGATTTGGCATTTTCTTGATGGATTATGGTCTTAACTTGTATGATTGGCATTTTGAAGTACTGAAATTGCCAAGTCTTCATTTATGAGGGACCATTCTTGCCAAATGTTGAAAGTCAAGGGTCCTTTTGGTAATTTTGATGTTTTCAAAGGAGCAAACTTGTAATTTCTTGTTCTTTGAAGGACTTCATGATATATTTGACTTTGTGGAGGATAATGGTTGACAATTTAGCTTTGTTGAGGGGCTAAACTTGTCAATTCATCAAAGTGGAGGGCCTTTTTGTAATTTTGACAAACTTTAAGGACCAATCTTGTAATTATGATGATACAAGGGTATAAAGTGTCAATTTTTCCATATTGGAGGACCCTTCTTCATAAGTCTTCAAGGGTTTTCTTGGAAAAATTCTTCATTAGGGCTTGGTTCAATGTGCGGCTTCGTTTCCCGTGTTCGTTTTTGTATGATTCTTGTGATCTTTTGTCATATTCTCAATATCCGTACCTAAAATACACAAGCAACAAACACAAGCATATATATATGGGTATTTTGATGATATTTAATGCATTTTAATCCCTTTTTGGACGATGAGACTATGTATAAAAGAAGTCTCATCACTTTACTTATAAAACAATGAGTGATCTACAAAAGAGTGATGAAGAGTTGTTCACCAAGAACTAATTACAATATGATAGGAAATGAGCTTACCCAAATAATCATGAGGTTCATGACCTCGATGCTACTCAGGAATACAAAGAGAAGAATCTACAACGCAACTCTATCCGAAATAAGTACTTGTTCAATGGTTGCATCACTAATGCGAACATTAGGAAGAAGCAAGAAAATATAGATAACAACGATACATGTATAATTTAGCAATCAAAGGTAGTCTTTTCATTAATCACAAATAAGTCAAAAATTGTACCGTATCACATTACGTGTCGCCATGTCATACAATTCCAAGGACTCGTCCTACCAACTAATATCTCAGTTAAGTTAGTGATTTTAAAAGATGTCACAATGAATACTAATCTACAAGTGTCATTAGGTGTTCCACCTGTCTCTGAAGATCCATCGGTCCCAAATCAGAAGAAGATTTCTTCAATTTATTTCTTGGACACTGGGCATCCTCGTCATTGGAAAATGGCCTAGGGACATCCCTTAACACGAACCAACATTCATTTAAAACCTTATAATTCAACCACAGGACTTAACAATCTCCTCTTATCAATCTCGTATTCCATACGAGTTAAATTTGACTTTATTCAAGTTTTCAACAAACTTATACTCAATGCGACATCCTACCTCATTTTCAGATACTTTCAACCTTATTCTTAGACCTTTAAAGGGCAATAAAAGATCAATATGAACAACACTTAATTTCCAATTCTATAGCTCTTACAACAATAGTTATCAAATGAATCACTAGTATGAAATGATTCACACGTTTAATTAGACTTCTCGGAAAGGTACAAGTGGCATGAGGCTTTTGGGTAAAGGCTCCAATGATAGCCTCAAGTGCAACATTCACCTTTTCGATTTCAAATTTAAGAATTGGGTGACACCGAATCAGATGACACCTTTCTAGGTGGTAAGGTTTTGTCAAACTCCACTCTAAAAGGAAAGATCGTCATGACATCGATATCAGATTTAATCTTGCCAATTCTTCTTCAAGATCACAATCAGCTAATATCAACATTTCTACGAATATCAACCATTTTGTTGGGATTATAAACATCCATAACTTGGTATAGATCTAGAATAGCTAGATTTCCTACAGGAATAGCTTCGATTGATTTGCTAGGGGAGTTAGGGTTCCTTGTGACAATCTACGTCGTATAAATATCTCGAATAAGTATTAGATTAATCATTAAAGAATCATGTAATCAAATTACAACATATATATATATATATATATATATATATATATATATATATATATATATATATATATATATATATATATATATATATATATATATATATATATATATATATATATATATATATATATATATATATATATATATATATATATATATATATATATATATATATATATATATATATATATATAATCCAAGTTATATATATTATAATAACACTTCTCAATCTGGCCTTGTCGGTGACTCGGGAATTCTTCGACATCGTTATAGTCAAAAGATTGTTAAACATGTTACTCAAAATATTTATTTAAAAATATTTAGGGTTAAAATATTTTGGAATGTTTTATTCAAAACCTTGGTTTTAAGAATCTTTCGTTCTCTATAACGAGAGCTCTGGTACCAAACTGTAACACCCCCAAATATACACATTTTGAATCAGCGGAAGAGACCTTGGTGTTACGGGATAGCACATTACTCAAATCATAGACGACGTTTAAAAATCGCTTCGTTTAATAATAAAGCATTTTCCATTCATGAATATCAAATTACATAGGTCCTCAGGTCATAGTATGTCATACAAATTTACAAAACATTTGAATGGAAATTTTTATTTGAATGCGGGCCATAAAATCTTTTCGTCTTCCTGAGAATTACCTTCAAGTACCTGAGATAAAACATGTTAAAAGTCAGCGAAACGCCGAGTGAGTTCATAGAGTTTAATCATAACCGTAATCATAAAACCGGTATATAGTCATCACCAAAAAACATTTTTGTACAATTCTTTGTCATAGGCCATAACATAGGCCAAAAAAAATTTATTCGAATCATTATCGTAAATCATAAAATAGGCCTTAAGCATTTGATACGAATCATTGTCGTAAATCATAACTTAGGCAAAAAACATTTTATACGAATCTTTGTCGTAACATCACCATTCAATACATTTTATAACGTTGTTTAAAGTATATTAAAAACCGTTATATAAAACAGTTATGTAAAACCAGAACACATGTTTAAATATAAATAACACCTCATATTGCTAGTCAGGCAATATATTATAATTCAAATCATTTATCATACACTATTCCTGAGGCTGTAGCCTCGGTGTTACCTGTATCATTATTATTATCAGATTATTACAAGCCGCATGACATTGTTACCTTTCTATAATATATTTCGGGTAGCTAGCCCGGAACTCATTTGCCCATCTAAAACAGCGTGTCGTCACAATAATCACGGTATAAATCCTCTCATACATAAATTCGCTTACCAATCAATGTGGCACGACGGGGATCAACCGTCTAGGCGCGAACTGGGGTGATCTTCCCCAAATAGTACTATTATATGCATTAGCGTCTACCAAATCCCAGTAGTTCACAATTCATGCTAATAGGACTTTTAGTGACATAACCAAACTAATAATAATCCATTTAATTTCATTCATTCGGTCATATAATCATTCGGGTCCATATCAATAAGCATACAATCGGGAAAACTGGTGTCTTATTTTTATTAAAACTAGCATGTTATCTCCCTCGCGGGTTAATATAACAATTCATAAAACATTTAAAAGAGTGCGAGGCTATGAACTCACATTCGTGTGGGAAGCCGGGTTATCGGCAATTAGCATGTATGGTACGTGCCTCGATCACGGGAAACCTAGACAAATAATGCTCCGTCTTAGGATATGCCCCATAACATTATAAAAGTTGTTATGTATATGTAATGATGTCATAACATGATGATCAAGTGGGGTTTTATCACCTTACAACATTATTAGTTGCAAAGTATTAGTTAACTTAGGCTTATCATACTAGTTACACTCGTTTTAGCCCATCTACTCATTAAGGCCCAATAAGCCCATTAAGAGTACAATATCATTTTATTAGTCTATTTATCTTTTAAGACCAGGCCCATACTCATATGTTGGGCCCAAGTGGGTTAAGCCCATGAGTAAGTCCAATAACATTAAACTAGTTGGACATAGTGGTCCAACAAGGCTAATTTGGCCCATTATGATCCATTAGTTACAAAGCTCGGTTTTGTCGATTTAACTTGTCAAATTTGTTTACATATCAGTATATGAGTTATTAAAATATTACATTAGACGGGTCCGACCATCTAAGTTTTATTTGGCGAAAACGTTAATCTTTCGGTTTTAGCCGAAAGACGTAAAACTTATATATAGTTTATAGTTTTAGAAAAACATTTGAGTTTTACTTTTATAAAATGCCATGTTTATTTATTATAGTATACCAACTTAATTATAATAGTTATTATTATTTAGTGGCCTTCATATACTTACTTTATAATAGTATTTGCTTTGAGTGCTCTTTTTATATGATATAGTTTATTAAGAAATCTGATTTCTAAAGTCAAATCCACCATTTTTGCCATATCTTGAGTTCTACAAGGAGATAAAACCTCACATTTGAGAAGCATAAACTAAATGATGTGTTCTACAAATAACTCTTTTATAGCCACTACTCAATCATCTTCTAAGTCTTTTAAATAATTCGTCCAAAACAGACTATACAGATTTGTACCTCAATAGTATTTTGATCATAACTTGCTCATTTTAATGTTTCCATTGAATGGAAAACTCACCACATATATAAAAATCATTTATCTATATGTATATTCAATAATCAAAGCCATTTAAACAAGTGATAATATTGATACTTACTGTTTTATACAGCCTATGTGTCTAACCATGATTTTAACATTTTTACTTGTTCATTTTAGCCTTTTTAACCTAATCTATTAACATAAAATCCCCACACACTATATTTATCCTAATTCATAATCATATACATATACATTTTTGAATAAAATACATGAATAGATATTCAAAACAATAGGATGATAGAAAGAAATTGATCTCTATACCAATCAATATGATGAAAGATTGAGATTTTTTGATGAACAAGACTTGGTTTTGACACCAAACCTTATGATCATAGCAAGACCACTTTTATAAATCTCCAATTGGATGAACAACTTCTTGAAATAAGCCCTTGACCTCCATGTAAACTCTTTTTTAAATGTTATGATCACCTCCAATCTTCATCTTTTCAAATAGGCTTCAACATATGTTGATTATAGCCTTTGTTTATGGTTAAAATTTTGATGGTGGTGGTGAATGTCGGACGACACAAAGAGACAAAGGAAGAGAGAGTTGTGAAACTTTTTTGAGTACTTTTGCATTTATGTGAAAGTGGGATGGAAATTTTAATGGTTTTGTGTTAATAGTTTAGTAAACTTGTGGACAAGTGTCCTAAGTTTTGTATAAACTTGCCACCAAGGTGTGTTGGTGGCTTGTTTTGGCCGCCCTTAGTGGGGGTGGGACAAGTGTCCCACTTGTCTTATCTCCACTAATTACAGGTACTCCTCGATTCTAGTTTCCTTGATTTACGTGCCCTCAGATCGATTTACAAAAAATGTTTTTATAAATTATGAAACTACGACACAAAAAGATTCTAATAAAAATTGTCTCATCAAAAACGGAGCACAAAAGCGTAAATACGTAAACCTAGGGTTTCCGGTTTAATCGTAAAAGACGCTAAATTATGCACGTTAGTCCTAATTTCTTCTCGTAAATTTGTGAGTTTATGAACCAACACAAAAACAATTCCAAAATAATATACGAGAATAAATTTACTTCCTGAAATTTCGGACTGTCACAAAAACTGTGTATGTAAATGTAAACATGTAACGTAGAGCTATCCGGTTCAGACGTAGACGATGCTACTTTAGGACGTAAACCCCAATTTTTTCCCAAAAGTGAGTGAGTTCATAATCTAACAATAAAATATTGATTATATATAACACTTGAGAATAAAATAACGACCTCAAATTGACGGATTGTCATATACGCCTCGCAACCTAAGACATTTAAATAACACAAATATGGCTTCTTGCCATGCCATAGTTCATATGGAGTCTTATCGACCTTCTTTGTGAGAACAATATTTAAAATGCGAACAACAGACTCTAAAGCATAATCCCAAAAGGATAAAGGTAAAGTTGTAAGATTAAACATAGATCACACCATATCCAATAATGTGCGTTGATACAAAAGTTTGATGGACCGAGCTTGATTTGAATTAGGCTAAATTCAGGATCTTGTGGACTCTGGCTCTTGCAACAAGTGAAACTTGTTTAAGGACCCTACGCACTGAAAACAGACACCGTTAGGCTTACCGTGGGTTTGTGACCCACGATTAGACTCTTGCATGAGAGTAAGTAATCAATTTGAGTATATTAGGGTTTAGGGTATTGTGTGTCTCGTACCTTTGTGGAACCGAGGGGTTTCCTTTTATACTCGAGAGAGTCCAGACTGGGCTCCCTATTTTGCGGCCTAAGGAAGAGATAACCATTCAAAATAGATTGATCCTTATCGCATTACTAAGGTAAGTGTATATCCTCTTTCCCTAGGCGAATATAATCATAAGATATATTATATTCTTGTCCGATCCTGTCCCAGTGCGATGAGGACACGATTAAGTAATAAATCGCATGTGCGACATCACCTTACCAGGCCTACTGGGCTGTGTGCATATCACATAAATATCGATCCACTCCTGATGGATATGGGTAGTACCGTGAGTCGGACTATCCAGCCCGACTAGGGACTATACGTCTTAATGTCTCCCAGTCTAGTGGTCGCAAGTTCTAACCGCGGCTACTAGACTACAATCTTCCAAGCCTTCAAAAACCAATATGCACATACACCACACATAAGTATCCAACAAGAATTCGTACATTCCCGCAAAGAAGACATTCATCCCCCCCTTTTACCTAACCTACTCGAAACCCGAGAAAAGTGTTTTCTACGTCATTATTACCCCTTCATCTTCTAGTCTCTGATGTAGCAAGTGGGTAACACGTGGCGCAGATCTAAGCACTAAACAGTAACTTAGGAGGGCTATATATATATACCCTTGACGCCCACTTCAACTGTTTCAACACTACTAAACTCTCAAAACTCCATTAACGTTTTTTCAAAAACCTCAACTTCCTTCTCAAGTAATCCTTGCTGTTAATTTATATTATCTGCGACATCATGGTTAAACAACTTCACGAAATAAATTTGATCCTCACCATGGATGAACTTGGCCAGTTCACAACGGAACACTATATTCCTAACTATTTACACCCAGAAGTGCCCAACCCCCCGACATAATATGAGGCAGGCTCCAGGGGGGAAATATGAGTATATACCGGTTTTTCGACTACGAGAATCAGCGAATACCCATGTCGCGCTTCCTTATCAGCGTGTTAATGCATTACGTGATCCACGTATCTCAATTGCATTGTATAGGGGCAGCCAAAATTTCGAATTTTTAAATTGATTGTCGTACTCTAGACATAGAACCAACTGTAGATGTATTCCGTGCATTCTACCAACAACAACTAGCCAATGGTTGGGTTTCCTTCGCTAGGCGAAAGAGCGGGATGCAATGCTATGATGGGAAGATAGATTCCCTAAGGGACTGCAATGACAGCTTCTTCTGGATTGACGAAGCTGACTTTCCCTTTCATTTCCCTTTCTTGACCCCTGGAACGGTGAGGAATAACCGCATTCCCGTGCAACCGTACAAGGAGGCTTTGTTGGTTATTCTTGGACTGAGTCGCGCAGTCATCTGTGGCGTGCAGTAGATACCTGTTTTCCGTACCCAGGGAGTGGCCAGGGTTAGTGGTTCTTCCCGTGTTCTTCATATCCTCCTGTAAGTACCATCTTTATCTGAAAAACTAAACCTTTGTTTTCTTGTTTGTCTGTTTTGTCGTTGAACAACAATGGACATACTCGACCTGGTTCGCGGTGCTTTCCCTGATGATTCGATAGTCTACACCCGCCCCAAGGGTGAAAATGAAGAGACGCTACAGGAGCGTGCACACAAGAATACCATGGAGCTAGAGGTTGGGGAGGCTTCCGAAGCGCAAGAGCATAAAGACACCAGCGCAGAGCAGCCACCACAACCACCACCACAGCAACAACCACCAATACAACAACAACCACCAGTACAACAACAACCACGACCACCATTTCTCAGCTCCTCGCTATCATCGGATAATTTCACTGAGGATGCTGAGATCGCCGCTCAGCAATTTGAGGAGGAGGAGAACTCTGCTTTGCTGGGGAAGAGGCGAAGGAGCCCACAATAGCTTTGCGTAAAACCGCTCGCACGGGGGCTGGGCCCTCATGGACAGAAGCACGTGTGACTGAAGAAGAGATTGAGAAGAATGACGCGAGGACTCCTCCACGAACTCCCCATGCCACCATCAACTTAAGGTAAACACTTGTCTTTGTTTTAGTACTACCACCCCTATGCCTCCTTTTATATCTCTAATCTCGGCTTTCTTGTAACAGCGATAACTAGGAAAATTCCTCTACAAAGGCTGATGTCATGCCTTCCCCCCAAAAGGAGACTTCAACAGCAGGGGGAAGCGCGTTCTATCAAGACCTCGTGTTCGCTCTCGACTGGGATTTGCCCGTGTACTCGGAGTTAACTGGTGCGTTTAACTGTTCCAACTTCTTGGACAATATTGTTCCTCCTGGCCGACCTGCTATACTGGAAGGAAAGAGCGACGTGGTTTTGGTATACAAAGTTAGTTATTTTTCGTCACAGAACATGATATTGATGTCGCGCATCAAGAAGAGGTTCTTAGAGCTATCCGCCCAAGTCCAGTCCACTAAAGACAGACTTGGGTAAATGGTCTAGGAGAAGGCTCTCGCCTCGAAGGATATGTAAGAAACAATTAACCAAGAAGCTGAAAGAGGACGCCAAGATGCGAATCTCATCCACTCCCTCACTGAAGAAAAAGATGACTTGGCTGTCTCTTTTGTAGATGAGCGTGCACAGCTCGCCCAACTCAAGGATTCAAATTAAGAGGCAATTCAAACCTTTGAGCAGGGGAAGGACCAGTTTGTGGCCGGTGTGGATGCGTTGGGTGCAAGGCTAAATGGTGATGTAAAGGACCTTAGCAGCCAGCTAAAGAGACTAAGTATTGAGCTTGACACTGACTTGTATCCACATTTTATGAAGGAGATAGTTAAGAAGCGTTGGTTGGTGCGCCATGGTCTGCGCCTAGCCGTCATGGGTACTTTGGAAGACCTTACTCTGCGGGCCGCCTTCGCCCAGTCTATTATAGTTGCGGTAAATGAGGGCACCTCCAAGGGCCTAGTGAAGACGCACAAAGCTAAATTGTTAAAGAAAGATTTGGTAGAGGTGTCCTTCTATGACCCTACTGCCGAGTCTAAGCTCACAGCCGTCCAGAAGGATATGAGTGTTTGTCCTTTGCGATCTTTCGGTCTTGGCGACAAGGATCATGAGGTGCCAATTGAGGTTGTGATGGAAGGCCTAACTATGGCGCGCCATAAGGCAGAGGGCGCAGAAGCACATGAGGATTTTCACATGAAACCTTCCTTAGATCAACTAACTGTACCAAAATTTGCTAATGTAAAACCCGCATGCTTTTACCATGAATAGTACCCTTAAGATCGTACGTACTAGATTAAGACTTTCCTAATATAGCATGTTTACGATTACGTGTTAGGATTTTACGTATTACGTACGTGTTAGAACACGATAAGTATTTACTACGCACGATCACGTAATATTTAGTTGACGATAATTAATCACGAACATGCGATCATAAAATCATGAACGTAATTAAAACACGAACTATTATTAATTACGTATATATATTTATTACGAGCGTAATTAAATATATTAGATCACGGTATTTACGTAACGAGAACACTTAAAACACGAACACAAATAATCACAAACGTTTAACTTAACAACGAGACACAGAAAAAGGTACGGGTACCCCAAGTGGGGCCCCTACCCGTGGCTACAGAGACAAATGGGCCAAGCCCATTTGTCAAATTTACTAAAGGGGGGTTAATATTTTTTTAAACTACTCATTTAGTTTTTACAGAACATTTTTAGAAAAACCTAAAAACCTCCTTCCCTTGTCTTCTTTGTGCTGCCACCCTACAACCACCACAAGGAGGTGGTTTGTGATCTTGGATCTTGGGAATTAAGTTGGTGATCGTGTTTGTTCTTCATCCTTTTGATCCACGAATTCGGTAAATCCTTTTTAAACTTTTTCTTTTGATTTGATCTTTAATAAATCAAGAACATGTTATGTTTTTTTTTCCAAAAACCTAATAATTAAACATAGATCTAACATGATTTGGGGTTAAATAAAATCAAAAGTATGTTTTAAGGGGTGTTTGTTTTGGTCGCAGGCTGCACCGAACCCGAAGGGGTTTCGGTTTGGCCAAACCGACCACCACCAAGACCATACGGTCTTGGTTGGTGCGTGTGGGTCCCACGGCAGTAGTAAGACACGGGGTACCCCGAGTTGGTTCGGGGTACGGTGTCGATTTCATGTCCGGTTCATTGTTTTTAGCTTAGATCCGGTTCATGGTGTATGTTTAGTTTTTTTTATGTTTATGATCTTATGTTAAAAATTAAATTAATAAAATGATATGATTAATTTAATAACATGACTTAGGTTATTTAATTATTAATAATCATGAAATTAATTAACCTAAGTATTTGTATATTTAAGACTTATAATTTATTAAGTATTTTAAAACCATGGATATAATTAATTAATTAACATGACTTAGGTTATATTATTAATATATAATAATACACGTTTTAACCTAAGTATTTAACTTATTTAATTAAAAACATGTTATACTTTAATTAAATATTTTAACCTATAGTTTAATTTAATTACATGAAATAATTATTAAACTATACATTATATCATATGACTTAGAAAATAATCATGAAAACACTTAGGCTTATATACTTAGCTTATTTAACCAGCTTATTTCTAATTATGGAAACTTTCTATTTTTAGAAACTTAATTAAATAAGGCAGCTAATCTATTTATGAAAACCTTCTATTTTTAGAAACTTATTTATTTCAGGCAGCTAATCTATTTATGGAAACTTATTTAATTAAGGCAGCTAATCTATTTATGGAAACTTTCTATTTTTAGAAACTTATCTATTTTAAGCAGTAAATCTATTTTTGGAAACTTTCCATTTTTGGAAACTTTCTATTTTTGGAAACTTTCGATTTTTGGAAACTTTCTATTTTTTGTAACTTTCTATTTTTGGAAACTTTCTATTTTTGGAAACTTTCTATTTTTGGAAACTTTCTATTTTAAGAAACCTGCTATTTTTGGAAAGTTACTTATTATTACACAGTAAGTATAATAACACATGAAATACCAGAAATACTTAATCAGATTAAACAAAATATAAGATAAAACACAGTTTAAGGCTTTAAAACAGTAAAACATTGTAAGAACACATAACATAAGCTAAGACATGACATAAAACCAGCTACGTATTTAGTAAGCAGATACTTATTCATGTATATATTTATGTAGCACTAGTGATTCGGAAGTAGGATTCCTCTCAGTTCATCTTCTTCGTTCACTGGACATAAGGTACGGATTCCCGTCCTTTCAGTATGGACATTCTTTCCTTATTAGGATTCCCCGTATGCAGCCAACTGTTTTCCCGTAGTTTAAGTTACGTGTTTGATTGCTTATGTTTAATTAAGATTACCTATAGCCATATACATGCATGACCAGTTTCACCTAGTTATGGAGGTACCATAACCATAACATTAGAGGCACTGATGTTATGACTTCACCACGACGGAGTGATTGCTCGTGGCGTCCCTACAGCTTTTGGCCATTTATATTATATTTATCATGTGGGGCATATGGGTGCATCCTAGTTACATGTTTTTATTCAGGATTTCATGGTGAATGTGGTGTGTGCCTTGCATCCTTCACAAGGAGCTGATCCCTCCTACCCAAAAACCAGTATATTAAATTAGAGGCAGCCCCTCTAATTTGCATGATGAGGTCACCCCTCCAAGTATTCATGCACGGTGGATTTTCATGACCTATATTGGCTAATGGTAAAATATGATAAACAGTTTTTATAAGATAAACATAAGACTTTCAAACTATTAAACCAGTTTTATCAAGACTTAACTAGGTTACTCGGGACTTAGTTTTCTTCCGCTGTTATATGATATATGTTATATGCTTATCCTATTTATGCTTTATTGTACATCCGTGCACTGAGCGTATTGCTCAGCCGTTTTCCTTTTCTATGTTCCTAAAATGGCAGGTACTCAGGGACGCTCGTAGACATTAAGAGTACGTGCATATGGACTGGAAGCTGTCTAGCCTTCTTTACTTTATGCATTTCCTTTCTTATGATACATTTGCTTTGGACATTGTTTAGTCCTTTCCTTTACTATACTATGTTTGTGTGTGATGAGCTTTACTTTTGGACTACCGATGTTTGATTCCGGTATTTTCCTTTTATGGTCAAGTAATGTTTAGCCATTTTTCCTTGTATGCTTTGATGACACGCCATAATTGCTGTGACATATCCATTTCCAAAATAGGGTGTTACAATTATGGTATCAGAGCCAAGGCTTCCACCTGTAGGCTCTCAAATATGACCTGTGATTAGTGGGTAGTCACTACGGTCTTCCTAAAACTGACAGTTGTTTTCATGCATTCATCATTTTTAAGCATACATATACATGTCATTGTCGCAGATTTTTGACTAAGTAATGGTTGGTACAGGACTGGCCCTATTTAGTCGCATGTGTTTTATCAAAACTTTTAGATTTGGGACCGACCCATAGGCGTCCCCTCGCTATGTCATTTGTTTTGGGTGAACTGACCAGAGGCGTTCACTCTCGAGCATACAAAAGTTTTCATAAAACTGCATCATGCATTCATACACAAAATTTTCTTGCATAAAATTTTTCTCGTGAAATTTTAGTGTAAATTTTTTTCATGTATATATATTTTTTATGTTTTGATCTGTTTAATCATATGTTTTATGTTATACTGTCTGATGGTTCTCACACGCGAACAGGAGCAACTCAATGCTGCAATTCAGGCTGCCATGCAAGCCTTGCTTCCTCAACTGAGGTATGACATCAGGGCTGAAGTTCAAGCTGCCAACAATCACCAGCAGAATCAGGCACCGCCTCCTCCTCCTCCTCTAGTGACATTAGCAGTATGGCTGGAGAGATTCAACAAGCTCCGCCCTCGAGCTTTTGAGAAGACAGATAGCCCCAGCGATGCTGAAAGCTGGTTGGCTCACATCGAAAAGATCTTCAACGCTATGGGCTGTGACCCCGCATACAAGGCAAGGTTGGCATGCTATCGGTTCGAAGGCGATGTACTCAACTGGTGGTTAGCATTGATGCAGTATGAAGGTGGTGACGAGTGGGTTGCTGGTTTGACTTAGGCTCAGTTCAAGGACAGGGTGATGGAGCAGTTCTTTCCAAAGGCTGAGCAGGACAAGATCAAGAGAGAGTACCATGGGATCCGACAGAGAGCTGGGGAGAATAACAACAAGTTTATGCATCGCTTTCTTCGCTT
Organism: Glebionis coronaria; assembly: GCA_025667525.1. Classification (NCBI taxonomy): domain Eukaryota; kingdom Viridiplantae; phylum Streptophyta; class Magnoliopsida; order Asterales; family Asteraceae; genus Glebionis; species Glebionis coronaria. The sequence continues at coordinate 177,848,661 of CM046880.1, read as the reverse complement.
GGCTGGTTTCCTTGGTGCGGCAGCAAGTAAACCTGAAGAGCAGGCACATCACTTTAGATGGGCTCTTCGCACATCGGTCGCAAACAATCTGGTGTGTGCTACGTTCAACACTGTAGCACAAGTGGCCGATGCAGCACGAAAACTGGAGATGCTGCAGGAGAGAGATGAGTTCGGGGAAGTGAAAGACCCGACAAGAGGTAAACATTCGTATTCAAGCGGTGACATAACCGTATACTTTCCATATGTCAATTATTCATCTTTTAAATGTATCTTCCATGCAGAAAACTGGGGACCGGTCTCAGCCGGCTACTCAGCAGCAGTATCATCAGCCCAAGGGAAACGGTCAGACTAACGACCGTTCTGCTACGGATAGGCGAGGCGATAATGATAATTACCGTAACAACGATGTGCACTCCAACAGCAGCAGGTCCTAATACTTACGCATTTCCTTATGTTTTCATGTTATAGCTCATATTCTGACACTTTAGCAAACTTCTACCAGAAACCATGGAAACGGTAGGGACCAGAACCAGAGAGGTTCGCAGCCTAGCCGTCCAACTATCACTGGTATTCAATCTTACGATTATCCGCTTTGTCCTTTGTACACAACTATTATGTCTTATGTAAAATGTTTTATCAGGTTCCCAGCCAGCCAGAGCACCTGCTGGAGGATACACTCATCCTCTTTGCTCTACTTGCCACCGTAGGCACCCAGGACCATGTCGCCGTAATACTGATGCGTGCTTCAAGTGTGGTATTCCTGGCCATATTATTAAGGATTGCCGTAAGGGCAAGATGGAGGGTACATCAGGACATGCTGATACCAAGCCGCCTCCTACTACCGGGCGTGTCTACACGACAACTCGAGACCAGGCCAACAAGTCTACAGGTACCATCACTGGAATCTTGTATATGTATAGTCAAGCTGCATGTGTTCTTTTCGATACGGGTGCTACTCACTCGGTTATTTCTACTGCTTATGCTAAGAACATTAGGATGCATCCCTTGTCACTAGAAAATAGGCTTACTATTTCCACGCCTTTGAGGGACTCTGTATTAATCACCCATGTATACAAAAGTCTTCCCCTAGAATTTGACGATAAGGTTCGACCTGTCGACGCACTTCCGCTGGACATGAATGACTTCGACATGATTTTGGGCATGGATTGGCTATCCAAGCATCATGCTACCATAGACTGCCATTCATATCGAGTTATCTTCGGTGATGTTAATGCACCAGAGTACATTCATAATGGGTTCATACCCGGACGGTCTGAACAAGTCATATCTACCCTGCAAGCGCGTGCACTACTGTCACATGGCTGCGAGGGTTATCTAGCTACGGTTAACGAAATGGATGCTGAATCCCCATCGATTCATGATCAACCTATCGTGTCGGAATTCCAAGATGTTTTTCTAGCAGAACTTCCGGGCATACCACCTGCACGAGAAGTGGAATTCAGTATCGAGTTGGTTCCAGGAGCTGAACCAATCTCCAAGGCTCCTTATCGCATGGCTCCCATAGAGCTGAAGGAGCTGAAGGATCAACTGCAAGAACTTCTTGAACGAGGTTTCATTCGACCGAGCGCATCTCCGTGGGACGCACCGGTCTTGTTTGTTAAGAAGAAGGACGGCAGTATGCGTCTTTGCATAGACTATCGCGAGCTCAACAAGATTACCATTCGGAATAGATATCCACTGCCACGCATTGACGATCCGTTTGACCAACTCCAAGGGGCCAAACACTTCTCCAAGATTGATATTAGGTCAGGCTATCATCAGCTACGGGTCAAGGAGCAGGACATCTCTAAGACTGCCTTTCGTACCCGTTATGGCCACTACGAGTTTGTAGTTATGCCATTTGGCTTGACAAATGCTCCAGCAGTGTTCATGGATTTGATGAACAGAATCTTCCATGAATTTCTGGACAAGTTCGTCATTGTCTTCATCGATGACATTAATATTTATCTTTTTAGTTCGTTTTTCTCGACTCAATCCGAATTGATATAACAATTTTAAGCTCGACTTGATTGTTTTTGGTGTATAATAGCGTATTTGGTATTTAAGCTACTTTGACAATTTTGACAAATAAAACTCCTAAAAATGTAAAATAATTTCTATACTACTTATACGTACTATCTAAAAACATTTAACAATTACCAAATTTAAATGCACAAAATGTAAAATACGAGTTTAGACTACAAAGATAAAATGCAAAATATAAAAACAAAAGTAATTTTAATAAACCTAAATATGCAATTTTTAAAAGCTACAAATACACTTCAACATTGACGAATTCAGTTATTGAAATTAAAGAAACTAGCCAAATCCAAATTAAAACTAAACAGGCCCAACAAGCCCAACAAGACTAAATTCAACAGATTATAGTGAAAGGACGAACTTTGTAGTACATTCTAACTAGCAAGGATATAGAACAACATTAGGGGACTGTGATTGTAAAAAGAGTATACAAACTCAGGGACTAAAATCGTACATCACTGAAACTAATACAAACTTAGTTTCCAACAGATTACTTGTATTCAAGATTATCAGTTTACAAATTCTAAATCAAATTCTATTCTATTTAATTCTCTATATGCACATCTTATAAATGTTGACTCCTAAATTCAACCAAAGCTATCCTAACTAGCAATTGCAAAGCAGTAAAGTTGGGTTCAATAAAGCCTACAAAGCTAATACTAACTACTGGAATGCATAGTATTGATGAAAAGTTGATAAACTTGAACCAAAAGATAAACTGAATCAGTAAATAAGCATAAAAAAGTGATCATATAGAGCAATTTGCAAAAGGACTAATCACTACACAAATGATCTAGCATTCTATATTACCATTACAGAAACATAATATGCGCTTAACCAAATTTATCCAGGCCTCCGTTAAGGAGAAGCGGAGCGCTGAGCTCGCTTAAAATCAAACACCGCTACTTTCCATCTACTATAAGCACTAGCGAATCCGTAAACCTTTGAATCTTATAACCTGCAAAATCGAAGCAAAGCAAAGAAACACTAGACAAGAACTGTCAACTCTGAAACCTGCACTATGGCTACTGATCTGATCTAACAGCTAACTTGCACCATCTGAACTAGTACTCGAATCCTTCAACTACTGAAATCAACTTTAGCTATTTTTTAACAATCTTATTGATTTAAATTGTCCAGCAGATATGCTCGTTGAACTGCAATCTTTTGAATTGGATCGAGATCAACTGTATACAATAACTAGGAACGACCTACTTATGATAACCTCAATAACTACTCAGTATTCATAAGCTACTACTTAAGACGTAACTTTGCGAAAATCTAACTCGCGTGATTTACAGCTAACTATTTATCCATCTAATTAATTTCAAACATAAACTTATGAGAAGAACTTTTATAGACTTTTAAGAACTAATGAACATTAACTCAAAGATCTTTATATCAAAGCTTGTAAAATCTCATAAGCTGTTAGCTTATGGAAAGCATATCAAAGACCAGAGAAACAAAAACTTTCTTTATTTACAAAGCTTTTTAACACTAACTCTGAAATCACAATTTTAACAAACTAATTACTCCGTGAACAGTAACATGATAACAACCTAACTACCTTTTTTACTAACTCTCAATTAACGGGATAAGCTTCTAATAAGCTTGTTATCATAATTCGCTTGAGATAACGTGATGAAAACATTGTTCATGAACACATTCAAAGTAAAAAGCTTAAGGAATAGAAAATGAACAAAAGCTACACGTGAATACTAAAAGTAAAATAAGAACAGAAATCTAAAGAGTATTAAGAAAGCTTGAAGAATGTAAAATGGATTTCATTAATGGCGAAAACTAGAATCAGTTACAAAGTATAACTAATTTAGTTATAGATTTTAACAAGGAAAATGAAAGAAAATTAAAACTACTAACAAACTCTAACCTATCTATGTGTAAACTACTCCTAAGCTAACCGATCTCAAATGAAGGTCTTCTCTTCTTTTTATAGCCGTCGAGAGGAGGAAGTTACGTGTCTTGTCCAATCAGGTTTCGACACGTGGAAAATACGAGGTTGAACTCTTCATTCTTCATTCTTCATATTGGGGATTTCTTCGTTCTTCATTATTGATCAAATTAAATCATATCATCATATAGAGGCGATGATAATGATGATTTTTCCTTCTTTAAGTTCTTCTTGAAACCCTCTTCTTCTCTCATAATAATGACTTGCAGGTTCAAGGTAGATAGAAGATGAAGTCGTGATAAACTCTCTCTCTTCGTTGAGAATGAAGAAGACGTGTATGTGTACACGTTTGTGTTTTGACCAAGACTTGAAGTGTTGACCGAGTAAATATAAAGGTTAATTAAACTTTTCAAACATCCCTTTTTGGTCCTTCAACTTTCAATCTTTTACATTGGTATAAAGACTTTGATCAAATCTTTTTTTCATCCTTTGTTTCTTTAGAAATTGCAACTTAAGCCCTGGATCTTTGAAAATTTGGCAAATAAGGTCCTTGAAACATCTTTCGTCTCTTTCTTCGTCTTTTGTGATATAAATCCCTTGAAAACGCGTCTTTGTTCCAAAATGTATCTTTTTACCTGAAAAACACCTGAAACACAAATACACGCGTAATTTTGATATTTTAAAGTTAAATATTATGTATTTGGTTGTGTTTTGAGTGGTTTTTGGATCATTATTGATGAGTGTTTTCACATTTATCAGACATCCTGATTTTCTCAAAGTCCAAGGAGGAACACAAAGACCATCTTCGTACAGTACTACAGATTCTTCGCCAGAAGCAGTTGTATGCTAAATTCTCCAAGTGTGAGTTCTGGTTAGACAAGGTGGCATTCTTAGGTCACATTGTGTCTGCAGAAGGAATCACTATGGATCCAGCGAAGGTTGAGGCCATTACTAAGTGGCCAAGGCCGACATCAGCGACGGAAGTCCGCAATTTCTTAGGCTTAGCTGGCTATTACCGTAGGTTCGTGGAGAACTTTTCCCGCCTAGCACTACCATTGACCAAACTGATGCGAAAAGGGGAGAAATTCGTCTGGACTGAAGATCGAGAGAAGAGATTTGAAGACCTGAAGCAGAAGCTAGTATCTGCACCTAGTCTTACTCTACCATCTGGTACGGGTGGATTTCAAATATACAGCGATGCATCAGGGAAGGGACTTGGCTGTGTTCTCATGCAACATGGGAAAGTGATCGCGTACGCTTCACGGCAGCTTAAGCCTTATGAAGAGAATTACCCCACGTATGACCTGGAACTTGTTGCAGTCGTGTTTGCATTGAAGATATGGAGGCACTACTTATATGGAGAATCATGTGACATTTTCACGGACCACAAGAGCTTGAAGTATATCTTCATTCAGCGTGGATTGAACATGAGGCAGAGGAGATGGTTAGAGTTGTTGAAGGATTATGACATTAATCTACAGTATCATCCCGGAAAGGCAAATGTAGTAGCAGATTCTCTTAGCAGGAAGTCCGGAATGATCAACGGCATTAAAATCGAAGAGCAAATCGTCAGAGACTTGGAACGCTAGACATCGAGATCATGGTACGTGGACAGCATGGTTACTGAGCTAATCTTAGAGTAGAACCCGAGTTTCTATCTAAGATCAAGGAAGCTCAGAAGGATGACGGAGAAATCTGGGCGATAGTACAGAATTTGGAGAACCAGACAGAAATCAGAGTAGATGCAGATGGTATCGTATGGCAGGGCACGAGACTTTGTGTTCCTGATTACCAAGATGTAACACCCCCAAATTTTATACAACTAAATACAGTGGAAGACTCGTTGGTTTACGGGATAGCACATTACTCACATCATAGACAACGCATAAAAATCGCGTCGTTTAATAATAAATCATTTCCATTCATAAACATCAAAGTTACATCGATCCCAAGTCATTTTATTTCATACAAAGCTTTACAAAGTATTTGAATGGAAATTATAATTTAAGTGCGGGCCATGAATTCTTGTTGTCTTCCCGAGAATTACCTTTAAGTACCTGAGATAAAACATGTTAAAAGAAAAAGGTCAGCGATAACGCCGAGTGAATTCATAGAGTTTAATAAAATCCATCAATATAATATCAGTATAAAATTATTACTGAAAATCATCTTGTACAAATCATTTTAATAGGCCATAAAATAGCCAAAGTCATTTTATACAATTCTTTATCGAAAATCATAATATAGGCATTTGCCTTAAAAATCATTATACGAATCATTGTTAAAAACACCATACAATACGTTTTGCAACGTTGTATAGATTATATAAAACCGTTATATGAATATGGTTATAAAAAGCCTTAAAAATCATTATACGAGCCAATGTCGTAAAAACATCATACAATATGTCTTACGACGTTGTATGAAAATAAAAACCGTTATATGAGTATGGTTATGAAAACCAAAACACAAACATAATATCAATAGTATGACCCAGTATTGCTAGTCAGGCAATACATCGTAATTCGGAGCATCTAGTAGTATTTCGTTAGTTTTTGGATTATTATAAGCCGCATGACATTGTTACCTTACTAAACCAACAACGGGTAGCTAACCCGATCCACAATTTGCCCATCTAAAGTAGCGTGTCGTCACAAAGGTCACGCTATGGAAATCTTCTCATACATAAATTCGCTTACCAATCAATGTGGCACAACGGGGATCAACCGTCAAGGCGCGAACTGGGGTGATCGTCCCCAAATAGTACTATTAAATGCAGAAGCGTCTACCAAATCCCGGTAGTTCACAATTCATGCTAATGGGACTTTTAGTGACATAACCTAACTTTAATAATCCATTTTATTTCATCTATCGGGTCCATTAATCATTTATCGGGTCATACAATCGGGTCATTCAATCATTCTGGTCCAAAATCAATAAACAAACAATCGGGACAAATAGTGTCCTAATTTTATAAAAAATAACATGTTATCTCCCACGGGGGTTTATAAAACATTTATAAAAACATTTAAAAGAGTGTGAGGCTATGAACTCACGTTGATGTGGGAAGGCGGGTTATCGGCGATTCGGATGCAGGGTACGCGCTTCAATCACGGAAACCTAGACAAATAATACTCGGTCTTAGACGTTTGTCCAATGACTTTATAAAAATAAAAATTATGTATACATATGATGATTATATACATATGATGATCAAGTGGGTTTACATATTCTCGTTTACTCATTTTAGTGTTATATGTCGATAACTTTTATACTAGTTTACTAGTTTTACCTATTTTCGTGTTTTAAGTCCAATAAACTTATTATAAGTTCTTTAACTTGTTTTAGTCCATGTTATACTTATATTATCAGTATCTACACTTTACAAGTTGGGCCTAAATGGGTTAAGTCCAATAATAAGTTTATAAGTGTTTTAGTCCATTTTTGTTGTATTATTAGTCCAATAACGTTAATTTAGTCCGTTAACGTCCGTATGTCCTATAGTTCGGGTCTTATCGGTTTTTACTTGTTATACATGTTTATATATCAGTATATAAGTTTTATAAAGTTTACATTAGACGGGTCCAACCATCTAAGTTTTATTTAACAAAAACGTTAATTTTACGGTATTAGCCGAAAAAGTCGTAAAAATCATGTTTATAGTTTTATAACTTATAAAACTTAACAAGTTACCATTTTTATAAAATGTCCACTTATTTACCATTGTACATATTTATATAAATGTATTATATAAGTTAGTGGGTTTTAATTTATATTTTATACTATTAAATTTTGAGTGCTTATATAATAGTATTATACTTTAATTTCCAAAATCTGATTTTTATCTTCACTTTCACAAAAACTGCCATATCCAGAGTTCCATATGGAGATAGAAGCTCAAATGTTTATCACATAAACTAAATGATATTTGCTACATTTAACTCTTCTATAGATATTGTTGAATCATCTTCTAAGTATTTTCTAAAAATCGTCTAAAACAGTGAACTCAGATTTGTATCTTAAACTTGTTTTGATCATATCTCACTCATTACAATGATTTCATTGCATGTCCAACTCTCACATGTGTACAAGACCCATAGCTTACTGTATATCAATTCTACTTCATCATTTTATCAGTCCATGACCTGTTTGTTTACTGTTTTATACAGCCATCACTTTTAAGCAAGATTTTAGCTTTGTTCTTTATAGTTTTTCACCTTTTTAATCATGTTTATCAACACCAAATCCCCACATAAAATTTTTATCATCATATAATCATCATATACATATACAATAGGAAATAAAATACATGTTTACATAATCAAAATAACAAGAAGATGATGAGAACAATCTTTATACCACCATGATGATGTAGGTTGATCAAAACATGGATTTTGATGGAGAAACTTGTGCATAGCCAACACCATCTTCAAGAACACCATTCTTCATGAACACCTTATGTAAAATCAGCCCTACTACTCCATGAAAACTCCTCCTTGGATGTTATAAGCACCACCAATCAATAGGGTTTCAAAAGGGCTTCAACATATGTGTATATAACATAAGAATTCATGGTTGATTTTGATCAAATGAGGGTGTTTTTGGTTGGATATGGACGGCACAATGAGAGAGATGAGAGAAAGTTATGGTTGTTTTGCATGAGTGAATGAAGTGAATAGTTTCTAGCTTAGATGGTTTTGTGATGCATAACTTACACTTTAAGCTTAGGACATGTGTAAGCTTAAAGTTTACAACTTGACACATCATTGATGTGGTGGAGTGTTGGTGAGTTTTTGGCCGCCCCATGTGTGCTAGTGTGGTGGGACAATGTATTTTGTCCCATCTCACTAGTTTACGGGTATTCCTCGATTCTAGTTTCCTCGATTTGCGTGCCCTCCGGTCGTTTTACGAAAAACGTTTTTATAAATTATGAATCAACGTCACAAAACGAATCCAATAAAAATTGTCTCATCAAAAACGGAGTTCGAAAACGTAAATACGTAATCCTAGGGTTTCCGGTTTAGTCGTAAAGGACGTTAAAACAAAATCGTAAGTCCTAATCTCTTCTCGTAAATTTGTGAGTTTATGAACCAACACAAATTTAAAACTCCAAAATAATATTTACGGATAAATTTATTTTCTGAAATGTCGGACTGTCACCAAAGACGGTGTATGTAAACGTAAGCACGTAACGTTGAATCCTCCGGTTTAAACGTAGTCGATGCTACTTCAAGACGTAAATCAAAATTTCTTCCCAAAAATAAGTGAGTTCATATTGTAACATTAAAATAATGTTTTCAAATAAATATTGAGAATAAAAATATCAACCATAAATTGACGGATTGTCACAGAATTTACCCCTAAACAGGATCTTTGTCCTCAAAGATCATCTTACCTTACTACTCGCTTCTTATAGAGTTAAAGCCATGTGGGTATTTCCTCCACATTCGGTATTTTCTCACAAGTGTAATCCATTATAATACGCGAGTTTCATCAAACATAACTACGGGAATAAGATCAGGCTTAATGTTGACTTACTTTCTCTATCCATGATGTTCACGGGTTTTTGATGAATGCAACTTTTCGCCGATCTAAACATTACTAAGAAGAATTCAGATTTTAACTTGATAGATATTCCATCAAGTTCGATATACAAAACATAATTCACACAGTCGTTGAAGTCCTAGGGTAGATCCAGCTTATATGCCTTTCAAACCAATCTTTTATATCATCTCAAGGGTCCATACAACGGGGACTTATATCCCATGATTTGTCAGATCAGAAATTCATTTTTCCAAGGTTAAAAATTATGGCATAACTTCGCTACCCATTTGGCACTTCAAGATCTACTTTTCATATTCACATATCCCCTTGCCCACTACCGGCAGTCAATAATCGAATCCTAATTTCAAAAATCATTTCAGATCTCGCGGGTCGAGTATTTTGTAAGGTTAGGTTCGCCATCATAGGAAACCTTAAACCTAAGAGACATGTCCAACTCACAGTGGGTGTATGTCGGGTGTCTTTATCTCAACTCCTGCTTACAGATGCTCTAATATAGATTCAGATCCTAACAAGATTCGATCTCGATCCTAATACGATGATTATCAATGATAATCCTTCCAAAGGAAAACGATTATACGGTCTATTACCAAAGGTCATTCATTCAAACATACAATAGCACTTATATTGCTTTGTATTGTTACTTTACCTCGTCCCTTCGATTTGGGATGGTAAACAGTACTCTCATCAAGATTCGTTCTCAATGACTTCTAAGCAAATCTCTAGAAATTCGATGCGAAGCGAGGATCTTGATAAACATGTTCGATACAGGCACACTATGTTTAGATAACTCTTTTGCATTTATCATTAACGGGAATGATATTAGCAGATTTGGTCAGTCTGTCGACGATGACCCAAATCGAATCAATTTCAGATGATGACCTTTGCAATAGCTAGACGTCTACTAATGTATGAGGCGATGTCTGCCTTCATAATTGCCATCAGTACAACTTCTTCAGACAAAGATACTTTTAGTCATAAATGACATAAATAGAATACTTATACTTACAAATTTCAACATAACTATATCTCACAATCCTCCATATTTAGACAATCACATGTGGTCTTTAAAATATTTAACGCTACCGGCTTCTCAATTCTGAAGGTTCACACTAGCCGCGAACCCCTTTTTATTATTTATATTATCCTTTTTACGAACATCGTTTATTTTTATATTGTTCGGCACTTTATTTTGCACGTTCATTATTAAGAAATATATCCTAATTGGTTCTTTATCCTTTTTATATAATATGTCAGTATCTATATTCAATTCTCATGATGATGTTATTATCATGTCCACAATTCACTCAGATATTCTTTCTATATTATGCGTCAGAAGTTACGTTCACTTTCCTCATGAAATAAATATCATAACTCTATTTATTCAAAATTCTTTCTTCATATCTTCTATGTTTTAGTTTCGTCTTTACTATCATTTTTATCCGTTTTTCTTAATCCGGCGTCTAAAGCGTCGATAATTATTATATGTAAATTAACAATAATTATTTAATTTTCATGAAATGTAAACGTTAAAAGTTAAATTTCTTAGTTCGACCAATTATATAAAATGTTCAAAATAAATCTGATTTTAATTAATTAGATTTTTGTTGATTTATCGAAAATATTTAATAAGATTCGTAAGTGTTCGAAAAAAAACCTTTGTTTATACTTTGGTCAAAGTTTTCTTAGTTTGAAAAGTAAAAATTATCGTTTCAGATTTCAAGTTATGGTTTAAATGGGTTTCCTCAATTCCTCTTAAGTTATCTTGAGGTATACACAAACATTTACCCCTAAACAGAAGTTTAGTTAAATGGTTTGTGTATAAGGGAATAATCCCTAAAATTCCTTTTTTTTTAAACATTTGTCAAAATATATTTGCACTTTCTTTTTGGTAAAATCCAAAGTCTTAAAAGGGCTCTTAATTTTTGAAGAGTCTATATGCATACATCTTACCATTATTAATCCAACGGTCATTTTATGTAAAGGATAAAGTTTTTAATCCCTAAGCGTTAATGGTTCTAATCTTTGAAAAGTCAATATAGCTTCCATTATCTATTAATCACACGGTTAAATCATATAAAGGATTAAGTCCTTAATCACGTGTTAAATATTTAAGGTATAGGTTTTCATTGTTCGGCCAATTCAGGGCAATCTATAATTAATTATTAACTCCTTTCTTATTCTTATAAACAAACAAACGGTCCTTAATGATCACAAGCATGAATTTATCAAATTACATTCTACACACGTGATTCACCAAATATATGAATACTACATGTGCATTGTCAATCCAAACGACATCACATGAAACTTATAATGTTCATTACAAGTTCTGGATGTAATGATTGGAATAGATAATCCTTTTCGCAGATGCGAAGTTGATGATAACCATGCTGAGGATCAAAAACCTTGTAAATGATCGAACAAATCTTCCATTTCGAGTTATGGATATCGTTTTCGATTGTTAATTTACTCAGTTCACAGTAATCTATAAATATAAGGAATGATAACACCATAGCTCTTCAGGATGACAGGCTTGGTATAATAAAATCTTTTTCTGACAACTCTCTCAGTTGTACGGTAATTCCTTTAATTTAGATGGTGCTGACGTACAGTTCACAAGCCACAAGTGCAGCACCGAGAATATAATCAAATACCAAATTCAACTTGCCTTAATGGAGAAAGTCTAGGTAATTCATTAACAAATACTTACTAAAGTTTCAAATAACAGAATTATCTTTTTAATACCTTCATTTTAAGTTCTTCTAGATTACAATATCTATAACTAGTTCACAACCATTCATGGTATAATTTCAAGTCTAAATACAGGATATGGTCATCCATCAAGAATTATTTAGATCACTTTTGATAATCAACATCTTATCATTTAGGGGAATTCTACTCAAGTTCCCATCAATTAAGACAATGTCGTCATCTCATAATCAATCAATCCATTCTACTGGCATTATCAACTTCTCAGTTTCATTGTCGTCGATAAGATGTGAACTTCTCAAAAGACTAATAATAACTCATAATCCTTTGCAAATTCAAGGATATCCGGAGACATAACTAACCTTAAAAGAGTAAGGTCAACGCATAATCTATGCGAGAGAATTTCAAACCGGATACAGACGAAAACATTTAACGAATATGAATATATCCCATGTTTTCATGATTTGAGTACGCATTCGAAAGCTCCTCGGATCGTTACCCAGGTCATTCAAATGAAATCAAATCATAAGAAATGATAAGAACGTCAATACATCCAGTTGGGTATCAACACTCGGTAATCAGATACTTTTCCTAAGAATCTCACTACGGGAGAATTGGACAAGAAAGAATTGTCAATTGTCAAATAAGACAATTTCCACAGATGAGTAAATTCAACTCAGAAGAATAGATGGCACGGGCACATATGTAGATGTCTCTAACATCATGTCCCTATTTTTCACTTCTTGCAGATCTCATAAATTTTTAATCTTTCACAATCTTCAAAGAAAATGTAGTGTTTATTCATTAGTTTTATGGTGACTACTAATCAGTCTTGCATGGTCCATTCCAAATTGTATGTAGGCGCGCAACTATATACAATTTCAAGATTAACGATGCAATACTCAGTTCGTCAAAATTTTATCATCATGTTTATAATAAAACATTTTCATGCTTAATTCTTAAATAAGAATCAAAAACAAATTTACAAAGATTTTCCTTGTTATGGAAATAATTAAGTTTCTAAATCGTCTCTTAAACAACTTCATTTTGATATCAGTCACTTATAAATCTCACTTTGAATAATCATTATTGTGATGAAAAATAAATTTTCTCAAAGGATACCGTTTTAACTTTATAAAAATAATGTGTGATCTGCAAAAGAGTGATGAAGAGTTGTTCACCGAGAATTAACTACAATATGATAAGAAATGAGCTTAGCCAATTAATCATGAGGTTCATGATCTCGATGGCACTCAGAAAAGAATAATTCACAACGTAACTCAATTCGATATGAGTACTTGTTCAATGGTTGCATCACTAATGCGAACATTAGGAAGAAGCAATAAAAGATAGATAACATCGATACATGTAGAATTTAGCAATCAGAGGTAGTCTTTTCATTAATCACAAACAAGTCAAATTGGACCGTAACACATTATGTGTCACTATGTCATACAATTCCAAGATCTCATCCTACCAACTGATGTCTCAGTTAAGTTAGGGATTATTTTCGAAAGATACCACAATGAATACTAATCTGCAAGAGTCATTAGGTGTTCCACATGTCCCAGAAGATCCATCGGTCTCAATTCAGAAGAAGATTTCTTCAATTTATTTCTTGGACACTGGGCATCCTCGTTGGAGGACAATGGCCTAGGAACAACCATTAACATGAACTAACAATCATTTAAAACCTTATAATTCAATCAAAAAACTTAATGACTTCCTCTTAATAATCTCATTTTCCATACAGGTTAAATTTTACTTTATTCAAGTTTCAATCAACTTATACTCAATTCGATATCCTACCTCATATTCCAATAGTTCAATCTTTATTCTTAGGCCTTAAAAAGGCAATAAAAGCTCGATATGATCAATACTTAATTCCAATCCTATAGCTCTTACAACAACAATTAGCAAATGAGTCACTAATATGAAATGACTTGATCATTCAACTAGACTTCTCGGAAAGGTATTAGTGGCATTAGGCTTTTGGGTAATGGTTCCAATGACAACCTCAAGTGCAACATTCACCCTTTAGATTTCGATTTAAGAATTGGATAACAACGAATCAGATGACATCTTTCTCGGTGGTAACGTTTTGTCAAACTCCACTCTATATGGAAAGATCGTCATGACATCGATATCAGATTTAATCTCGCCAATTCTTTTTCAATATCACAATCAACTAATATCTACATTTCTACGAATATCAACCATTTGTTGGGATCCTAAATATCCACAACTTGGTTTAGATCTAGGATAGCTAGAATTCCTACGAGAATAGCTTCGATTAATTTACTAGGGGATTTAGGGTTACTTGTGACAAACTAAGTCGTATAAATACCTCGTATAAAAATCAAAATAATCATCAAACAATCATGTAATAAAATTACATCATATATATATAATCCAAGTTATATATATTAAAATAACACTTCTCAGTCTGGCCTTATCGGTAACTCGGGAATTCTTCGGCACCGTTATAGTCAAAAGATTTTTAGACATTTTTAGATAAATGTTTATAGTTAAAAGATTTTGAAAAGTTTTATTCAAAACCTTGGTTTTAAAAATCTTTCGTTCTCTATAACGAGAGCTCTGGTACCAAACTGTAACACCCCCAAATTTTATACAACTCAATACAGCGGAAGACTCGTTGGTGTTACGGGATAGCACATTACTCACATCATAGACAACGCATAAAAATCACGTCGTTTAATAATAAATCATTTCCATTCATAAACATCAAAGTTACATCGGTCCCAAGTCATTTTATTTCATACAAAGTTTTACAAAGTATTTGAATGGAAATTATAATTTAAGTGCGGGCCTTGAATTCTTGTTTTCTTCCCGAGAATTACCTTCAAGTACCTGAGATAAAACATGTTAAAAGAAAAAGGTCAGCGATAACGCCGAGTGAATTCATAGAGTTAAATAAAATCCATCAATATAATATCAGTATAAAATTATTACTGAAAATCATCTTGTACAAATCATTTTAATAGGCCATAAAATAGCCAAAGTCATTTTATACAATTTTTTATCGAAAATCATAATATAGGCATTTGCCTTAAAAATCATTATACAAATCATTGTTAAAAACACCATACAATACGTTTTGCGACGTTGTATAGATTAAATAAAACCGTTATATGGATATGGTTATAAAAAGCCTTAAAAATCATTATACGAGCCAATGTCGTAAAAACGTCATATAATACGTCTTACGACGTTGTATGAAAATAAAAACCGTTACATGAGTATGGTTATGAAAACCAAAACACAAACATAATATCAATAGTATGACCCAATATTGCTAGTCAGGCAATACATCGTAATTCGGAGCGTCTAGTAGTATTTCGTTAGTTTTTGGATTATTATAAGCCGCATGACATTGTTACCTTACTAAACCAACAACGGGTAGCTAACCCGATCCATAATTTGCCCATCTAAAGTAGCGTGTCGTCACAAAGGTCACGCTATGGAAATCTTCTCATACATAAATTCGCTTACCAATCAATGTGGCACGACGGGGATCAACCGTCAAGGCGCGAACTGGGGTAATCGTCCCCAAATAGTACTGTTAAATGCATAAGCGTCTACCAAATCCCGGTAGTTCACAATTCATGCTAATGGGACTTTTAGTGACATAACCTAACTTTAATAATCCATTTTATTTCATCTATCGGGTCCATTAATCATTTATCGGGTCATACAATTGGGTCATTCAATCATTCTGGTCCAGAATCAATAAACAAACAATCGGGACAAATAGTGTCCTAATTTTATAAAAACTAACATGTTATCTCCCTCGCGGGTTTATAAAACATTTATAAAAACATTTAAAAGAGTGTGAGGCTATGAACTCACGTTGATGTGGGAAGGCGGGTTATCGGCGATTCGGATGCACGGTACGCGCTTCAATCACGGAAACCTAAAAAAATAATACTCGGTCTTAGACGTTTGTACAATGACTTTATAAAAATAACAATTATGTATACATATGATGATTATATACATATGATGATCAACTGGGTTTACATATTCTCGTTTACTCATTTTAGTGTTATATGTCGATAACTTTTATACTAGTTTACTAGTTTTACCTATTTTCGTGTTTTAAGTCCAATAAACTTATTATAAGTTCTTTAACTTGTTTTAATCCATGTTATATTTATATTATCAGTATCTACACTTTACAAGTTGGGCCTAAACGGGTTAAGTCCAATAATAAGTTTATAAGTGTTTTAGTCCATTTTTGTTGTATTATTAGTCCAATAACGTTAATTTAGTCCGTTAACGTCCGTATGTCCTATAGTTCGGGTCTTATCGGTTTTTACTTGTTATACATGTTTATATATCAGTATATAAGTTTTATAAAGTTTACATTAGACGGGTCCAACCATCTAAGTTTTATTTAACAAAAACGTTAATTTTACGGTATTAGCCGAAAAAGTCGTAAAAATCATGTTTATAGTTTTATAACTTATAAAACTTAACAAGTTACCATTTTTATAAAATGTCCAATTATTTAACATTGTACATATTTATATAAATGTATTATATAAGTTAGTGGGTTTTAATTTATATTTTATACTATTAAATTTTGACTGCTTATATAATAGTATTATACTTTAATTTCCAAAATCTGATTTTTATCTTCACTTTCACCAAAACTGCCATATCTAGAGTTCCATATGGAGATAGAAGCTCAAATTTTTATCACATAAACTACATGATATTTTCTACATTTAACTCTTCTATAGCTACTGTTGAACCATCTTCTAAGTATTTTCTAAAAATTGTCGAAAACAGTGAACTCAGATTTGTATCTTAAACTTGTTTTGATCATATCTCACTCATTACAATGATTTCATTGCATGGACAACTCTCACATGTGTACAAGTCCCATAGCTTACTGTATATCAATTCTACTTCATCATTTTATCAGTCCATGACCTGTTTGTTTACTGTTTTATACAGCCATCACTTTTAAGCAAGATTTTAGCCTTGTTCTTTATAGTTTTTCACCTTTTTAATCATGTTTATCAACACCAAATCCCCACATAACATTTTTATCATCATATAATCATCATATACATATACAATAGGAAATAAAATACATGTTTACATAATCAAAATAACAAGAAGATGAGGAGAACAATCTTTATACCACCATGATGATGTAGGTTGATCAAAACATGGATTTTGATGGAGAAACTTGTGCATAGCCAACACCATCTTCAAGAACACCATTCTTCATGAACACCTTATGGAAAATCTGCCCTACTACTCCATAAAAACTCCTCCTTGGATTTTATAAGCACAACCAATCAATAGGGTTTCAAAAGGGCTTCAACATATGTGTATATAACATAAGATTTCATGGTTGATTTTGATCAAATGAGGGTGTTTTTGGTTGGATATGGACGGCACAATGAGAGAGATGAGAGAAAGTTATGGTTGTTTTGCATGAGTGAATGAAGTGAATGGTTTCTAGCTTAGATGGTTTTGTGATGCATAGCTTACACTTTAAGCTTAGGACATGTGTAAGCTTAAAGTTTACAACTTGACACATCATTGATGCGGTGGAGTGTTGGTGAGTTTTTGGCCGCCCCATGTGTGCTAGTGGGGTGGGACAATGTATTTTGTCCCATATCACTAGTTTACGGGTATTCCTCGATTCTAGTTTCCTCGATTTGCGTACCCTCGGGTCGTTTTAAGAAAAACGTTTTTATAAATTATGAATCAACGTCACAAAACGAATCCAATAAAAATTGTCTCATCAAAAACGGAGTTCGAAAACGTAAATACGTAATCCTAGGGTTTCCGGTTTAGTCGTAAAGGACGTTAAAATAAAATCGTAAGTCATAATCTCTTCTCGTAAATTTGTGAGTTTATGAACCAACACAAATTTAAAACTCCAAAATAATATTTACGGATAAATTTATTTTCTGAAATGTCGGACTGTCACCAAAGACGGTGTATGTAAACGTAAGCACGTAACGTTGAATCCTCCGGTTTAAACGTAGTCGATGCTACTTCAAGACGTAAATCCAAATTTCTTCCCAAAAATAAGTGAGTTCATATTGTAACATTAAAATAATGTTTTCAAATAAATATTGAGAATAAAAATATCAACCATAAATTGACGGATTGTCACACAAGAACTCCTGGAAGCTTTGTTAGCTGAAGCTCATAGCTCCCCATTCTCTATACATCCTGGTTCGACTAAAATGTACCATGACATCAAGCAGTACTTTTGGTGGAGTGGTATGAAACAGGATGTGGCCACTTACGTCTCCAAATGTCTTATCTGCCAGCAGGTTAAGATCGAGCATCAGCGATCTGGCGGTCTCCTTCAACCGTTAGATATTCCAGAGTGGAAGTGCGACAAAATCACCATGGATTTTGTTACTGGTCTTCCGCCTACCAAGAGGAAGCACGATGCAATTTGGGTTATCGTTGATCGACTTACCAAATCAGCTCATTTCTTACCGATCCGCAAGGAAGATCCGGTAAGTAAACTCGCAGATACGTACAGAAGAGAGTTCATGAGACTCCACGGTGCACCATCCAGCATCGTCTCAGACAGAGATCCTCGTTTTACTTCGCGCTTTTGGAAGAGTCTGCAAAAAGCTTGGGTACACAACTTAAGCTTAGCACGGCTTTTCATCCTCAAACGGACGGACAGTCAGAGCGAACCATTCAGACATTAGAATATATGTTGAGGTTTTGTGCGTTAGAATGGACGGGTGATTGGGACGATTACATCTGTTTGGTGGAGTTTTCATACAACAACAGTTGGCACGCAAGTATCAAGTGTGCTCCATTTAAGATGTTGTATGGCAGAAAGTGTCGCGCCCCAATCTGCTGGGATCATGTTGGCGAGCGAACACTCGAAGGACCGGAAATCATAGAGATGACCAATGAGAAGATCGCAGTAGCTAAGCAGAAAATTCAGGAGGCACGGTCACGTCAGAAGAGTTACGCCGATAACCATCGTAGGGATATACACTTTAACATAGGAGATCACGTCTTCCTTAAGGTTTCGCCGGCACGTGGTGTTAGACGCTTCGGGATTAAAGGGAAGCTCAGTCCTCGTTTCATCGGACCGTTTGATATCATTGAACGAGTCGGTGAAGTATCTTACCGATTGGCTTTACCTCCGCAGCTTTCGCATGTGCACAATGTGTTTCATGTGTCCTTACTCAGAGGGTACCAGTATCATCCCCTTCACATGGTTCAGTATCCACTAGAACAGATACGTGAAAATCTCACTTTTATAGAAGAACCCGAACGAGTTCTTGACAGACAAGAACGAGTCATGAGAAAGAAGACGATTCCATTCGTCAAGATTCTATGGAGGGATCATACCGAGCGGGAAGCCACTTGGGAAACAGAGGAGTCTATCCGGACTTCTTACCCTCATTTCATATTTTGAATTCGGGTATGTTCTCCTTTTCCAGTTTACTTTATCTATAATTCAGGGACGAATTATTCTTTTTAGGGGGGAAGAGTTGTAAAACCCGCATGCTTTTACCATGAATTGTACCCTTAAGATCGTACGTACTAGATTAAGACTTTCCTAATATAGCATGTTTACGATTACGTGTTAGGATTTTACGTATTACGTACGTGTTAGAACACGATAAGTATTTACTACGCACGATCACGTAATATTTAGTTGACGATAATTAATCACGAACATGTGATCATGAAATCATGAACGTAATTAAAACACGAACTATTATTAATTACGTATATATATTTATTACGAGCGTAATTAAATATATTAGATCACGGTATTTACGTAACGAGAACACTTAAAACACGAACACAAATAATCACAAACGTTTAACTTAACAACGAGACACGGAAAAAGGTACGTGTACCCCAAGTGGGGCCCCTACCCGCGGCTACAAGGACAAATGGGCCAAGCCCATTTGTCAAATTTACTAAAGGGGGGTTAATATTTTTTTACACTACTCATTTAGTTTTTACAGAAGATTTTTAGAAAAACCTAAAAACCTCCTTCCCTTGTCTTCTTTGTGCCGCCACCCTACAACCACCACAAGGAGGTGGTTTGTGATCTTGGATTTTGGGAATTTAGTTGGTGATCGTGTTTGTTCTTCATCTTTTTGATCCACGAATTCGGTAAATCCTTTTTAAACTTTTTCTTTTGATTTGATCTTTAATAAATCAAGAACATGTTATGTTTTTTTCTACAAAAACCTAATAATTAAACATAGATCTAACATGATTTGGGGTTAAATAAAATCAAAAGTATGTTTTAAGGGGTGTTTGTTTTGGCCGCAGGCTGCACCGAACCCGAAGGGGTTTCGGTTTGGCCAAACCGACCACCACCAAGACCATACGGTCTTGGTTGGTGTGTGTGGGTCCCACGGCAGCAGTAAGACACGGGGTACCCCGAGTTGGTTCGGGGTACGGTGTCGATTTCATGTCCGGTTTATTGTTTTTAGCTTTTCATGATGTATGTTTAGTTTTTTTTATGTTTATGATCTTATGTTAAAAATTAAATTAATAAAATGATATGATTAATTTAATAACATGACTTAGGTTATTTAATTATTAATAATCATGAAGTTAATTAACCTAAGTATTTGTATATTTAAGACTTATAATTAATTAATTATTTTAAAACCATGGATATAATTAATTAATTAACATGACTTAGGTTATATTATTAATATATAATAATACACGTTTTAACCTAAGTATTTAACTTATTTAATTAAAAACATGTTATACTTTAATTAAATATTTTAACCTATAGTTTAATTTAATTACATGAAATAATTACTAAACTATACATTATATCATATGACTTAGAAAATAATCATGAAAATACTTAGGCTTACATACTTAGCTTATTTAACCAGCTTATTTCTAATTACGGAAACTTTCTATTTTTAGAAACTTAATTAAATAAGGCAGCTAATCTATTTATGAAAACCTTCTATTTTTAGAAACTTATTTATTTCAGGCAGCTAATCTATTTATGGAAACTTATTTAATTAAGGCAGCTAATCTATTTAGGGAAACTTTCTATTTTTAGAAACTTATCTATTTTAAGAAGTAAATCTATTTTTGGAAACTTTCTATTTTTGGAAACTTTCTATTTTGGAAACTTTCTATTTTTGGAAACTTTCTATTTTTGGTAACTTTCTACTTTTGGAAACTTTCTATTTTTGGAGACTTTCTATTTTAAGAAACCTGCTATTTTTGGAAAGTTACTTATTATTACACAGTAAGTATAATAACACATGAAATACCAGAAATACTTAATCAGATTAAACAGAATATAAGATAAACCACAGTTTAAGGCTTTAAAACAGTAAAACATGGTAATAACACATAAAATAAGCTAAGACATGACATAAAACCAGCTACGTATTTAGTAAGAAGATACTTATTCATGTATATATTTATGTAGCACTAGTGATTCGGAAGTAGGATTCCTCTCAGTTCATCTTCTTCGTTCACTGGACATAAGGTACGGATTCCCGTCCTTTCAGTATGGACATTCTTTCCTTATTAGGATTCCCCGTATGCAGCCAACTGTTTTCCCATAGTTTAAGTTACGTGTTTGATTGCTTATGTTTAATTAAGATTACCTATAGCCATGTAAATGCATGACCAGTTTCACCTAGTTATGGAGGTACCATAACCATAACATTAGAGGCACTGATGTTATGACTTCACCACGGCAGAGTGATTGCTCGTGGCGTCCCTTCAGCTTTTGGCCATTTATATTATATTTATCATCGGGGGCGTATGGGTGCATCCTAGTTACATGTTTTCATTAAGGATTTCATGGTGAATGTGGTGTGTGCCTTGCATCCTTCACAAGGAGCTGATCCCTCCTACCTAAAAACCAGTATATTAAATTAGAGGCAGCCCCTCTAATTTGCATGATGAGGTCACCCCTCCAAGTATTCATGCACGGTGGATTTTCATGACCTATATTGGCTAATGGTAAAATATGATAAACAGTTTTTATAAGATAAACATAAGACTTTCAAACTTTTAAACCAGTTTTATCAAGACTTAACCAGGTTACTCGGGACTTAGTTTTCTTCCGCGGTTATATGATATATGTTATATGTTATATTCTTATCCTATTTATGCTTTATTGTACATCCGTGCACTGAGCGTATTGCTCAGCCGTTTTCCTTTTCTATGTTCCCAAGACGGCAGGTACTCAGGGACGCTCGTAGATACTAAGAGTACGTGCATATGGACTGGAAGCTGTCTAGCCTTCTTTACTTTATGCATTTCCTTACTTATGATACATTTGCTTTGGACATTGTTTAGTCATTTCCTTTACTATACTATGTTTGTGTGTGATGAGCTTTACTTTTGGACTATCGATGTTTGATTCCGGTATTTTCCTTTTATGGTCAAGTAATGTTTAGACATTTTTCCTTGTATGCTTTGATGACACGCCATAATTGCTGTGACATTTCCATTTCCAAAATGTGGTGTTACATCTAACCCCAGGGATGTGCTTGACTCTTTTAGGGTTGAGAAGGAAGTGCCATTATCCAAGGTGCTCGCGGTGCATGATTGTCATTCTGCTGCCAAGAAGAGTGTGCTGAATATAGAGGTTGCATGTTTTGTTGGTGTTGCGCACCATTCCTTCTCCATCCTTGTGTTGCCTTTGCTGCTGCTAGAGAGGGACGCGCGCCTATTGGATCTAATGGAGAAGGACATGAAAGAGCACCGCGCCACAGCATATTGCCCCCCCTGTCGAAGTTGAAGAGATCTTCTTCTCACACCAATTTACTTTCCAATAGTTTAGCTGATTTGTATATATGTTGTGTACTTTGTATGTGCGAATGTTCGCCCTGTATTTGTAATGAACACTTCCCACTTTTTGTTATGAGAAATATGTTTCTACACTTTAATGTTTATAACGTAGGTTCGTGTTATGAATTAATGTAAACTCATCAATGGTCCTTATGGGTGAGGCAGACTTATTACGTGCGGTATACTGCTACTACCATAAGGACGAGCAGGTGAGGCTGACTAGTTGTTAGTTGTGCACATTTGTGACTTATCAGTCTCAGAATGTACTGGCTGTATAACTTGCTACGACGTCATTAATAGCAACGGTCCTAACAAGGATACATGATCCGTGGTCGATGGGGTTGCATCCCTCTTACTCGACGAGTCTAATTAGTAGGGTAGACCCATTCCGCTTATTTCTCTAGGAAA
Source organism: Glebionis coronaria (assembly GCA_025667525.1). NCBI lineage: Eukaryota > Viridiplantae > Streptophyta > Magnoliopsida > Asterales > Asteraceae > Glebionis > Glebionis coronaria. The sequence continues at coordinate 177,825,197 of CM046880.1, read as the reverse complement.
CGTTGTGCACGCGTGCGCCAATAGGCAATATATAACATAGACAAAGTGTACATATGATAAAAACAAATGTTTTTAGAATGTGTCGTACAACTAGCTAGGAACCACGATAGTTCTATTAATACTTGCAAGATATTAAATACATGAAATAAATGAAAAATAATACATTGGTTTTAGAAGTTCGCTGCTAAAGGTAGCACTTCTTTAGGTGGCATATGTTCCAAGGCCTCTGCAGGTCGTGACCATCCATGTCGCGTAGTCGATATGCGTCGTTCCCCAATGCGTCTATCACCATGTAAGAAGCCTCCCACATAGGCCCAAGTTTTCCTGTATTTTCAACGCGGCTGGCTGCGTTTGACCGATATACAAAGTCACCTTGCCTAAAGGGAGTCTTTCATACCCTAGCATCGTAGTAACCCTTCATTTTTGCTTTTGACTTGGCCTCGTGGCTAGCTGGTAGTTATCTTCGCTCATCGATTATGTCCAAGTTCAATCATAATTCGTCATCATTTGTGACCATGTCTACTTCTGCTGTTTGGAGCGTCTGTAATCCAATCTCGGTTGGGATAACTGGCTGTGTTCCATACGTTAGGGTGAAAGAGGTATCGACCGTAGCTATTTTTATCATTGTGCGATGTGTCCACAAGACATGTGATAACTCTTCGACCCATTTTATGTTGTGTTCCCCTAACCGCGCCTTTATGCCGTCTTCCAGACTCCTATTTGCACTTTCCACTAGTCCATTTGTTTGTTGATGGGCTACCGATGCGAACCTTTGATTTATGTTGTTTTTCGTGCACCAATATTTGAATGGGTTCTCCGCGAATTGCTTTCCATTATCAGAAACGATCTCTCCAGGTAGCACGAAGCGACATACTATATTGTCCCATATGAACCTTTTTACTTGGTTTCCTGTGATTGTTGCGACTGCCTTTGCCTCAATCCACCTCGTGAAGAAATCCATCAAGACTAGTAGGAACTTAACTCCACATGCGGCTACGGGGAAAGGACCTGCGACGTCTAATCCCCACTTGAAGAATGGCCAAGGGGAAGTGATAGGTGTCAGTTCCTCTTGGGGTTGATGTGGTATCGACCTGTGTTGCTGGCAGTCATTGAATTTGTTTATGATTGTACGTGCATCTGCGTGCATGGTTGGTCAATAATACCCACTACGCAACGCTGTTGCTACTACTGACCTTGGTCCTGCGTTCATGTCGCAGGATCCGTCGTGTATTTCACTAATGACATACTGCACTTGTCGCGGCCCTACGCATCTTAGCCATGGCTGAAGGAATGAGCGCTTGTAAAGAGTCCCGTCCGTAACTTCGAACTTCCTCGAGCGTCTTCGTATTCATTGGGATTCAGTTTCGTCATGCGGGAGTGAATATTTCGTCAAATAGTCTACGATCGGTGTCATCCATGTAGGACCTTCTTCCTCCACTACTGATGTGACTTCTTGCTCATTTATTGACTTGTCTTTAAGGATTTCTACCAGAACCTGCTTTGACAGATGTGCAAAGCTGGTGGGCGCTATTTTGCTGAGTGCGTCTGCTTTCTTGTTCTCCCCTCTAGGTACTTGGCGTATTAGGAACTTTTTGAATCCTTCAATCAATTACTTGGATTTTTGCAAGTATTGTATCATATTCTATTCTTTTGCCTCATATTCACCAAGTATGTGGTTTGCTACCAGGTGAGAATCTACATTTGCTTCGAGATTGCGCACGCCCATTCGGGCTGTAATTCTTAGTCCGTCTATAAGCGCCTCATATTCCGCCTCATTATTTGTAGCTGTGAATTCAAAACGCAGCGCGTATGTAAATTCCATCCCTTCAGGATTGGTGAGTATGAGTCATGCGCCAGATCCATCAGTGCGGGATGACCCATCAGTGCAGAATGACCCATCAGTGAATAAGATCCATGAGATTTGTTCTTCTTCCTTCTATTTTGGCTCCCGATCTCCTTCTTCTAGTTTTTTGATGATGAAGTCTGCCAGAATTTGTCCTTTTATAGCATTGTGCGGTCTGTACGTAATATGGTGTTCCCCAAGTAGAACACTCCATTTTTTGTAATCTACCCGTGACGTCTGGTTTTGATATTATCTGTTTTATGGGTTGGTCTGTGATCACCACTATGGGATGCGTTTGGAAGTATCTGCACAACCTTTTCGCCGCAAATACTAGTGCAAGTACCAATTTCTCTATTGGGGTATAATTTAGTTCTGAGCTTTGTAATGCACTGCTTATGAAATATACCGGTGTTTTCACATTTTCCCTATTCGTCATTAGCACCACGCTGATCGCTCCATGTGTAGCTGACAAATACATTACCAGCTCTTCTTTTGGGTGTGGTGCGACTAACATAAGGAGCGAAGCTAAATGTGTTTTTAGTTCCTCAAAGGCTTTCTCAACTTCCTTTGTCCAATTGAAGTCTCCTTTCTTGATACACTTCTTGAGTGTTTTAAATAAAGGGATAGATTTCTCTGCGGATTTCGACAAGAACCTATTCAACCCTGTGAGCTTCCTATTTAGAGATTGCACTTCCTATTTGTCTTCGGGCTTTGAAGATGAATGACTGCGTCGGTCTTTTTCGGGCAGGGTTTGATGTCGTTGGGGTTGATCATGTATCCTGGGAACATGCCTTATGTCGCCCTAAAAGTACACTTCTTTGGGTTTAACTTCATGTTTATTCTCCTAAGTGTGGAGAATGTTTCCTCTATATCCCATATTAGTTCACTCTCTGTGTGACTTTTTATCACTAGGTCATCAACATACACCTCCAAATTTTCCTTGATTTAACCTTCGAACGCTTTATCATCCAACCGCTGGTACGTGGACCTTGTGTTCTTAAGTCCGAATGGCATTTTTGTGTAGCAATACACCCCCTGGCTGGTATGAAATGTTGTTTTTTCTTCATCTCGCTCTGCCATTTGTATCTGGTGATATCCCTTGTATGCGTCTAGGAAGCATTTAAAAGGATATCCAAATAAAGATTCTACCTTCCAATCTATCTCTGGGAGTGGATAGCAGTCTTGGGGGCAAGCTTTATTGAGTTTTGTGAAGTCAACACACATGCGCCAGCTACCATCATGTTTTTTAACCATTCCTGGGTTAGCGAGCCAATCATGGTAGTAAATCTCCCGCATAATTCCGGTGTTCACCAGCTTCTCCACTTCCTCAAGTATCACCTTGTTGCGATTTGGGGCCTGTCCTCTTTTCTTTTTCCTGACTGGGGGATATCCTTCGCGGATTTGTAGCTTGTGTTCAGCTATTGACCTTGGTACCCCTGTCATGTCTTTAGGTTCCCACGCGAAGATGTCTCGCTTATCTTTTAAGAGGCGGCACATGTCATCCTTTACTTTGTCAGATAATGTCCCCCTAATCGTTATCTCTTGATCTGGATATTGTGGATGGATTACCACTTTTAGGTTGGGCGGCGAGTCTATCCTGGGTTCCGTTGTAACCCGAGGGGGTTCCGCGATAGCGTTGCACTCTGAGGGTGCCATAGCTGTGTTGAAGATTGTTACGATTCCTCCCTCCACTCGGAACTTCATCATGCCATGGGCCGTGGAAGGTACTCTCGCGTTGTTAGTATGGCAGGTCGCCCAATGATTCCGTTATACTTCGATGGCGATCGTATTATCAAGATGTTCATTGAGACCTTTGTCGAATGTTCGTCGCTTCCCACTTTTACTACTAGCTTTAGTTGGCCCAAAGGCCACACCGCTTCTTCACTGAATTCGATGAGCAGTGAGGTTGTAGGTACCATCTGGCTCCTTACTTATGCGATGAGTTTCAGGAAACAGTGTTCATACATTATTTCCGCTGATGAGCCTCCATCGACATACATATGGCGTATACTTTGTTCATACATTAACAGCGGGCCTTCGGCCACATTGTTCGCAATGGGGGGGGGGGGAAATAGATGTTTCTCCTTTTTGAGAATTTTTGGCTCACCTTTTGTTTTCTCCTTCGCTGCCACGTTCGCACCTTGTAAACATTAGTAGTTTTTGGTTTTTCATCCGACGCTGCTTCTTTGACAAGTTGTTTCAGCTTTCATTCTGTTAACATATTCTAGATATGCTTCTGTAGCTAAATTCATCATTCGTAACGTGCCCCTTCTCGCCATGATATTCACAACATCTGTTGCCAATGCGCCTTTCTACCTGAGTGGTCATTGGTAATGGTATTGGGAAGTTCGCGCCTTCTGATGTAAGTATTTCCCTTGGGGTTAACTTGAGGTGAGTAAACCTGAAATTACTGGCTCGGCCCTCCCTTCTATTTCCTTGGTAATCGAGACCTCCAGGCCTGCTTTGCCTACTAGACCCTTTATTAGGCGCGTCACGGGGTCTATACCTATGGACGTTTTGCATGACTTCTGAGGCAGCTGATTCCCCCTGTATGAAAGATCTTACTCCCAGTAGTACTCCGTTAAAGGTTTCTGGGGTTTTTTCATTCAGCTTTTTTATTAGATCACTGTTGCGTATACCTGCCATGAAGCAAGATACTATTAAGATCTCTGGGCATTTCTTTATTTGAAGACATTCGCTCTTGAAACGTTCTAGAAACTCCTCCAGGTATTCGCCCTGGTTTTGCTTAATTCTGGCGAGTGATACAACACTCTTATCATGTCTTTTCTGTTGCACATAGTTTCTTTTGAATGCTTTTCGCAATGCTTCAAATCCATTAATTGTTCATGGCGGAAGTCTGTCGAACCAGATCCACGCGTTTCCTACAAGTGTAGAATTAAACATATAGTACCATATAGGTTTCGGCCATTGCTCAATGCCTGCTTGGGATTCGAACACTTTTAGGTGGTCTTCTGGATCTGAAGTGCCATCGTATGTTTTTACGTTTGCTGGAATGCGACGCTTTCTTGTATCCGAGTAATACTGTATGCGTCTCGTGAAACCATTTTTCCTAGCTCTTCTCCAAGGTTGTGAGAAGCCTTGGTCATCTGAGGAGTAATAATCACGCCTACGATTTGCAGGGTGGTTATCAACCTATCATGATAGATTGTTTTAAGAGAATTGATCGTGTTCTACGCGCTCCTTTCCTTTCGTTCCCTTCTTATTTTTCCTGTGTTTGGCAACAAGTGGGATGAGGGCTTGTAAATTATTATCTACATATTCCTCCATCGCCCGCGCCTCAGTAGCGATCACTTCCTCGCTTTCTTATGATGCGGGGATGTCCTTCTTTTTGTTTATTAGGAGGAGGCTGAGTTGACTCCTATTCCACGTTTCATTCCTCAACAAAAGGTAGGGGTGTTGAGAATAGTATACGTGTTCCTCTGAAAGGTGGATTTGTTACATCCTGACTGTTTACCTCGCTGGCAGATCCAGGAGTAACATTCGCGGATGCAATGTGACCATCTACCGTCGAGGATCTTCGATGGCCTTCGTTCATACCGTTTTTCGTCATTGCTTAGAGATTAGTGTAGGGTCCAACGGATGGCGCCAACTTGTTGATACAAAAGTTGGATGGACCGGGCTTGACCTGAATTAGGCTTAATTCGGGGTCTTGTGGACTCCGGCTCTTGCAACAAGTGAAACTTGTTTAAGGACCCTCCGCACTAAAAAAAGACATCGTTAGGCTTACCGTGGGTTTGTGACCCACGATTAGACTAATGCGTGAGAGTAAGTAATCTATTTGAGTATATTAGGGTTTAGGGTATTGTGTGTCTCGTACCTTTGTGGAACCGAGGGGGTTCCTTTTATACTCGAGAGAGTCTAAGCTAGGCTCCCTATTCTTGTGGCCTAAGGAAGAGATAATGATTCAAAATAGATTGATCCTTATCGCATAACTGAGGTAAGTGTATATCCTCTTTCCTTAGGCGAATTTAATCATAAGATAGATTATATTCTTTTCTGATCATGTCGCAGTGCGACGAAGACACGGTTAAGTAATAAACCGTATGTGCGACATCGACTTACCAGGCCTCCTGGGCTATGCGCATATCACCTAAATATCTATCCACTCCTGATGGATACGGGTAGTACCCGTGAGTCGGACAATCCAGCCTGACTAGGGACTATACGTCATCAATGTACGATTTCTCCTTTCAAATACACCATTTTGTTGTAGAGTATAGGAAGAAGTAAGATTCTAAACAATTCCATTCTCACTTAGATAATCTATGAACTCTTGGCTTAAATATTCACCACCTCTATCAGAACGAAGAGCTTTAATCTTCTTCCCTAGTTGCAGTTCTACTTCTACTTTAAACACTTTGAACGTTTCAAATACCTCATGTTTATGTTTAAGTAAATAAACATAACCATAATGGCTATAATCATCCGTAAATGTTAAGAAGTAGCTAGCACCTTTCCTTGACACATGTCTAAGTGGTCCACATACATCAGTATGTATTAATCCAAGTAGATTAGTTGCTCTTTCAATATTGCTATTAAAATATTTCTTGGTCATCTTTCCAGAGATACAAGACTCGCATTTATCAAATGATTCATCATTGATATTTTCCAAAAGTCTTTCACCTTGAAGCTTTTGTATACGAGTCTTCCCAAAATGGGCAAGTCGACAATGCCAAAGATAAGAAGAGTTCTTGTCAAACTTTCTCTTCTTATTTATGCTAAAAAAGATTTATTATTCTTGGATTCATTATCATGCATTTCTATTTCAAACACACAATTTACAGAAATTCATTAAAATAGAAAATACCATTTTCTAAACGAATCCATTATTCAACAAACAAGAAAAGGAAATAACACCCCTAACAGTTGTAGGTGCATAATGACAATCATTTAAAATCAGTACTAAACCCGAAGGTAAAACTAAATTAAATGTTCCTATAGCTTCAACTATTGCTTGTGCGCCATTGCCCACTTCTAGAAACTGTTCCCCATAGGAAAGCTTCCTTTCCAGATTAAATCCGTGCAGCGTATTACAAATGTTAATACCACGTCCCGTATCATATACTCAGGAATTTAATTTTAATGTTAGATTGAACAATAAAATCATAAATAAAGTACCTGAAGCTGCAGCACTTTGCTCAGACTTCTTCTTTATTTCTCGCAACTCATCGAGGTAAAGAGGACAATTCCTCTTCCAGTGACCACTTGCCTTGCAATGGTGACAAGTCTCATCCTTCTGAGATCTATTCTTCTTAACAAAGTTCTGCTTAGGTTTCGAATAAGTCGTAACTTGTTTGCCTTTATCACCCTTGCCTTTGCCTTTCTTCTTGTTCGCTTGCGGTTTTGTCTTACTTACTCTAAGCTTTTGTATGGTTAGTACATAAGGCGTAGAAGTAGATGCCTTGTCTTTTAACCCCTTTTCATAGTCAATGAGCATTGCATGAAAATCATTAACTGTCTTCCCCGTGCAATGCATATTAGAGTTTCGAACAAAATCATCAAAGTCCTTGATAAGAGGGGCCTATTAATCAAGTTGATAGCCATATTATGATCATAGGGTTGTCCTAGTGCAATTAGCTATTCCATATAACCCCTTATCTCCATGTAATGGGCTCTTACAGACTTTCCCGGAACTTGCTTGCAGCTATGCAAAGCATCTACTAAATCGTAGATCTCCACAACTTTCGGCTTCTCGAACAAAGCCTTTCTCATCAAACATTCACTTTGGTGGAAATAACTAATACTTCTGTTGAAGTGGAGGAGCCATTTTAGATAGCATTAAGCAAGCCACCACATAGTACTTCTTAACATTAGCAGCGTGTTCAAGCCTTTATGCATTAGATGCTCCTTTAGTAAGATTCTCCGGATAGGGAGTAATCAAGATATCAATAGTACACGCTGCTCTCAAGACAATTCTTAGTGAGCGATACCAATCATTGAAGTTTGGGCCAGTAAGTTCGGGACGTTGAAAGAATGTCTTGAACGCAGAACCTATTGTGTTATTGGTGGGTTGAGCCATTTCTACAGAAATAAGCTCAAATATTAGTATTTTCAATAACAAAATACTTTCAAAAAAATAAAATTACCCTGGTATAAAAACCATATTATTTTCCTTGAATTCTAGAACCATATTGACATGGATCCATTACATCAGTTGATCTTCTAGTAATGAATGTACTCAACATAGCGACTTGTCGAACAATTCAGTTGACAAACAATTTTTAATTTCTAGATATTTTAAGGGATTGACATTGCCAAAAGAATGTTTTGCATTGTAAACATGTTTCATCCCTTCTTAATGCCTTAAATTTCCAGATTTCACTGGGTAACTTAATTAAGTCGTCTAATCTGAGTAACGTAAAACCATCATACGAATTCTCATTCTATGAATGTTTTCTCTCCATCACAACATCACCCAAAAATATCATTTGATGACGTAGTAATTTCAAGTGTTCGTCAATTAGGAGCATTCGACTTAAATTTTAAGGGTATAAATTTCGATGTCAAAATCAATGTATGGAGAAGCATGCATATAACTCCATGTCATAAATTTAATAAAACATTTAGTAAACATTTCACGAGACTAAATTTCTACAAAAATTATGTTGAGGTATTAGTTAAACCAATTAAAGAATTTACCCACAACTATTCAAAACGGACTTTTGCTAGAACTCTTCTACGCACAAAGCAATACCCTTATTCATTGTGTTTCAGATGTGAATTTGTGGTAAATCACCCTTAAGGTACAATTCAATTAATAATCGTAGGTAATTTCAATTTGACGCATAGGCGAGCCAGGAATTTGGTCAACGACTAATGGCATAACACATCCTTCCTTAATCGGGTATATGACCAGCGGTGCGTTAAACCCACTTTATAGTTTGTCAAAAAAAGTAGGTCGTTAGATAATTATTGCAGTTAACCAATCAACGTATCTTATGTAATCTAAATCTCTAACAAATCATTATTTTTAATATGATTTAGTCCATATTATTTCTTTTAAAAAAAACCTTGTTTATAACAATTCAACAATTTTTAATGTAAACAAGTAAAAAAACTAAATCATAAACACATAATAACAATTTATATGTGCAATAAATAAATCAAATAGCCACATGCATACGATTTATTCAATAATAATCAAATCTAGGTCTTTATATTCATATAAAAGTCTTCCCTAAATCAAGATTTATTGAATCAAATAATCACATAGCACATAAAATCATATAACCATATAATTTTACGATCCATGAAAACATGCATGTTATCATCGATTTCCCACAAATATTAACAATTAAATCTCTACTTATCGTAACCATACATGACATAACAATTAATCATGCAATTTAATCTAAAATTATACCACAGGTAAATTAGGGTTTCAAAACAATTCTTTTATTAATTAAAAAATTCGGCCAAAACCGTTATTTTTAAAAAACAAAACCCTAATTTTAACAAAACCTAAAAAACATGTAGTTTTAACTCAAAACAATTATTAGTTAAAAACTTTAGATTTTAGATAATTATAACATGTTAAAACGGCTCTCGATGCCACTGAAGGTTTATTAACATCATAACAATTATATAAAACCCTAAACGAGATCAAAGCACACATAGCGGAAGCGATTTAACAAGAACATAACAATAACACAATTATAATTAATCGAATTAGGGTTACATACCTATACCCTAAAGCAAATCCACAAGACGAAGAACGAATCACCAATTCGGGTTTATACCGTATATAACCAAGATATAGTCTAAAGTAAGACTATATTACGATCTTGTACACACGTAATACAACGAGCTAACCGTGTTTCTAGCACGTGTAAACCGAGCTATAACGATAGTATAAAATCTACCCAACAACCTTAGAGACGGGCTAGGACTAGATTTAAACTAAAACCGAGCATCAAGAAAAACCACACCAAAACCCTTTGTGGGTTGATGTTGCGATCAACCAAGAGAAGGGAGAGAGGAGAAATTAAAGTTATATGGAACTATGAGGGGTAAGGGGTTGTATTTGTAGGCCTAGAAGTCATTGTATCCCAAATAAAAACGCAAGTTTTTCCCTCCCCTTGTGTACCCTAACCGACCGTCGAACACCCCCTCATGGGGTGTTCCAGAACCTTCCGTCCTTCTTCCTTTTTAATCCTATTTTTGTATATTATTTAACACTCGTTAATACTTAACTTTTAATTAATTAATGATCGTTAAAGTTATATAGTTATGTAGCTCGATTTAATTTAATAAATATAATAAATATATTTATTAAATAAATTAACTCTTTACGTATTGAGTGCAATCCCGTTATCTCGAGTTCGATCCTATCACACGACTATTAAATATAAGTCTATAAACTTTCAATATATTATTTAGAAATTTATTCGAAAATTTGGTTTATATTTATATCTTTTATCATTTAGTTTCATAATTGGCAAAAATAGTCCTTATACTTTATAATAATTTAGAAAGTATGTTTTATCATATAGTATTCATTCATAAACTTTTATAGATTACTAAAATGATCCTTTAAGTTTATGATGTAAGAATAATTACCTTTTTAACACTTAATCTCATAAGTTTAGCATATTTACACTTTTAACCCCTTAAGTGTATAGTTTTATTATTTACAATTTAAACCCTCAATAATTAACCTTAGGGTCTCAAACTTTCCAACATTTATTATTATAGCTTTAAATTTCATAAAATGACACTTTTAGCCCAAAATGTTTAATAGTTTCAAAAATGACAGTTTTAGTCCCTATGCTTGTAAAAATCACATAACAACCTCAAAAAGGGACCAAATAATCTAGAATTTTAAAACAAAGTTTCAAAATATATTTAAAATATTAATAACAACATTTTATCAGAATTATAGCTCTTGAAATGGATTTTAAGTCATTATTTTATGTAAAATACAAAACTAGGGTTTTAAGACATCTTTAACTTATAACTTTCATTTAAATTGATGAAATGACTTATTTTCTTTTAGCTTATCTTTCTAACATAATTTTGGCATTATAACAAGTCCAAGAATTGATTATAACAAGATTAAAGCATAGCTAACATAGAAGTTACCTAGGTAGCTCCAAAATTTCTCCTTATGACTTCTTATGAACACTACTTGCTATCAAACCTTCAAGGGCTTCAATGGCAACCTTCTAGACCTGGTTTCTGGTCTTAGGGGATGTCCTAGGATGTTTATAGAAGTTAATATGAAGAATGGGTAGGAGATACTTTAACACCCCCAAATTACCACGCAGCGGAATACCACTTTGAGGCGCTACTCATAGCACATCACACACAATCATAGACAACGACCTCAGAAGAGACGTTAAAATAATATACAACCTTGTCTAAAAAGTTTCCCATCCCAATATATAAAATCAGACTAGCGTTTAGTCCCAAAAATCGTTACCAATACATCACATGCAACAAATACTAAAAAGTCATTTATTCATTTCAAAGGATGGAAAAGTAAACAAAGTTTTAGAGCAAGTAAGCACCAATTTCGTCCTCGCATGCTCCGTTGCTATCCATCTTGATTAACTGAAATACATGCGTAAAATCATCAACACAACGGTTGAGCAATTCTATAGGTTTTGCAAATCATCATTTGAACACAAGAATTTTAATCATCTCAAGCTTGTCACACAGACAAGTCATATATATTTCGATAAATGCCTTAAGCTCATGCAACTGAATGTTAACCAACACGTCAAACCGAGTGACTTACGGCGCCCCTACAATAGGTAATATTGTCATATATCAATGACATCTTATGCAATATATCCCTTTCAGGTGATCACAAGGTACACACCCTAGGATAAGGCTGTCAAACCAAATAGATCTATAAAATGTTTTAGCGTTTACCTCGCAAGGTAATTAACAGTTCATGAAATTCAAGGACTTTATAAGACTATGGTACTTAGGCATTTATCATCATATTCGGGTCCAGCATACCGAAAACAACTTGTGTTCATTTTATAAAACTGCATGTATTCCCCCTCGCGGGTTAAAATTATTTACAAGATAATATAAAAGTGAGGCTATAGACTCACTTGATATAGCTACCACACGTTTATCGAGGATCAAACATCCAATAGTCGATACAAAACTTCATGAGATATCAATCGCTAATTAATCAAGAACGAAATGTCCAACGGTCAACATATGACCGATCAAGACCTATAATGACGAGACGTCTCTTAGGTTCAAGACTATACATAATTCATGCATATAAAACTTTTCATAAGACATTTGATAATAAATTACCATATATTTTCTCATTGTGATAATTAAGCAGATTCTAGCCCATCAATGACCCATTACTCATTTATATAACCTACGTCCATTTCAAACTCAGTATTGATATCCATTTAGTTATAAATCTCACGCCCAATAATGTCCCAATAGCCATTACATGTGTAAGTTGGGCTTTTGTGGCCCAAATTCATTTTATATGGTATTTCGGTTCTAAAACGCCTCCAAGCGATGTTCACTTAATATTATTCGATGGTAGAGTCTCGGGTCACATAATTATCAGAATATAAATGAGTCCATGTTTCCCGACAAGTGGGTCCTACCACTTCAGTTTTTATTAAAACGTCACGTTAAACGTTAATTTAATATAGTCCAATTCTTACAATTTCCCGACATCCCTCGTAGATTAGATCGCTTCTCCTAAACCGTAAATAATATATATGAGTTATTTTTACCAAAGTCATTATTAACTTATGTAATTTACTTATTATAAGATAAATTTCCCCTAATTTATGCTTATATCATAATCACACATTTCCTCACTTAGAGATGTTGGCTGTTTTAGGCAGCCAATCTCGTTTCCACCGTTTCGGCCGTCATTTACAAACCGTCATGAACTGGTGAACTATGCAATTGATTTTAGTAATTAATAATTTTATCTACAACCCATAGTTGTACCTTTTGTAATGGTTCTGGATTCTATAATGAGTTCCTAGTCTGTTCATTCAGCATGTTTAGAATAGACAATTTTTTATTGTTTCGGCCATATCTAATTCATCATATATCGTCACGAGACGGGCCACCTAAAATATCTTCGTATAAGATTTTTATACTCATATATTAACTAATAAAAGACTTAAACCTACTTCTTTTTCTTTTTCTTGTTCAATTCGGTTGTGCTACTTATCCAACCACTACATCAAATAGACGTAAGTTGATGTTTCCACAATAGACGGTATGTTTGACGCACAATATATCAGTTACAAAGCTATGTGACTTCTAGCATGTTTTTTTTATTCGTCATTTAACTTCGACTTGGGTTTACTAATATTTGCTTGCTATACAAGTAAATACTGGCTCAAATTATACCTTAGCTCCAAGCGAAAATATAACTGAATCGGAGTCGTGATGATCTCTTACAAAGAAGTGTGGAATAACAAGAACCAAGATTCCAATTAACCCGAGTATTATCAAAAAAGACAAACCGAAATAATCCCGTAAGCATCTTGAATATACTTTTAGAAATCAGCCCCAAAAACTTCAAAATGGTGACGACGATGATTTAATATCATGAAATAAAAATAATATATTAGCTTGAGACCTTACCCTCTAATATTTGAACAAGTGAACTTGTATCCATTAGATCATATGTGGTGCTGGTTATGTGGAGTCTTCACGGCAGGAAAGAAAAAACAACAAAGATATGGTCGGTTTATTTGTTGCTTAATGAGATTCATGATAATGATATAGATATCTATTTGTTTGAACATTTAAGATGCATTAGACATCTGTCATAATTTGACACATCCTACTTACTAATTATATGGCGCAAGATATGTATAAAAGGTGTGAAATTTTATATAAATTTTGTCCCACAACATATTAAAGCGGGTATTATCGAATTCCGATATTTTAAAAGTTAGACAGTTTTGAAAGATACGCGTTAAACATGAAAAATAAATGCTCAATATAAAATAAGAACATCGACAATTGGAGAACATTAATATTTCGATAAATAAATAAAGGCTTATAAATTAATAAACTTTAACGCGTCGTATAAACAAACGACGCCTAAAGGCTTAATGTAAATTACGAAGAATGGTCGTAAAACAAGAAATTAAAACGACGACAATAGAAATTATATTTCTATATCATAATGAAAATGTTCACGTTCAATGACGGACATAGACTTTGTCGATCAATAATAAATGACACGTATCGGGTACGTTAAAGCCTTAACCTTGCTAGTTAACCGAGAAATCAATATTATTCGTAGAACGAACAGGACAAATAAAAGTCGATTAATAAATATTGATCCTAATATTAAAAATAGTATTAGAACTCATTCTAAATGTTATTTTTAAATTCCGGGTTATTATAGTGTCTACCACTTTTGGAAGCGACGTCCTGGCGCTTAATTCGTCTCAATAGTCTTCTGTTAAATGGAGAAGAGGTGAGAAATAGACAAGTTATCGCTGAGGTTTCTAACGGAAGGTCAGGTGAACAAAATTCAAATCGACAAGTATATGTAACGATCACAAGGGAACGACTTGAATGAAGCTTCAATCCTTATAAGGAAACTCAAAGAAAAGCCATTAGAAACAAAAAATTAACAAGTCATCAATTTTTGGAAGTGGTTCAAGGTAGATTAAAACTAGCTTATCAAGCTTGCGATAATCAGGACAAATTAGAAATTGTCCAAAAAGACAAATCATAACTCGAGAGAAGACTAAAGGGTTACTCGTACATAGACGATAATAAATAATAACCATAATGACGCCGGTAATGAACGATTCCTAACAACAAAAGATACGTCAAAGGAAATACGTCTGTTTACAAAATAATCACAAACCAAGTCAGGCACACTTGAGGCCACTCATTCATAATTCGTTGTCTACATCAAAAGGCGTCCCCTTCCATGTATACAAGAATTTATAAATTTACGGTTCAGGAACTTATATCTTTCTTGTTTAATGAAAAGGCGTCCCAATCCATTTCAACGAGACGATTATAAGTCATCCTACTCAAGTATTACTATCTCTTAACACGATGTCAAATACAAATTACATAACATAGTAAGTACAAGGTGTTAATAAACTTACTTCATGATTTCCGTATTCAGTCGTCCCATTCCATCTGAATAAGGAAAACATAAACAATCTAAGGTCCAGTAGTTTAAAACTTTCTTATTCAAATGTTCCAATCCATTTAAATAAGACAACCTTAAACAACTCATAGTTGGGCGAGTTAAAATCTCTATATCTAAAAGTTCCATTCGATTTAGATACAAGGTATTAAGTCACTCAACCGTATGACTACTATGAGCATATCTTTGTTGTACCCAAATTATATATTTTATTAGGATATATATATATATATATCTTAGGTCTAGCATTGGCATCCTCATTTTCGCCAATTAAACGTAGTCATATAAAATCAAATCATACGTCGCATTACATAGAAGATGTCACGTCGGATAAATGATTCTTCAAAATCATAAGAAGTGCTTGGAACATGAATATCACATCAATCAGTTACGTTTTGAAATGAGATGTCCTAAGATGACACATCACGGTACGATGATAACAATCGAACTTAAACAAGTCGATATACGATAGATTACGAACCAATATATACATACTCAAAGTATTAAACGAGTTTCACACTCGTATTCAGATAATACATAATCATCAAGATTAGTGATTTGTGGTGAGGCCAAATCTGATACAAAACCGCATAATAAAATGTACGACAATCATTCAAGGACCATTGCTTCACGTACAATTCCTTTAAATACCATAGTATGATCATACATATACATACTACCATTCCTACATACACATAGGATCACATAATTACAACCAAACATAAAGTAATTCAAGAATAGCCTTACCGGAGCCATGTAGAGTAGTTGCGTGCTAAAAACTTTTTAGAACACACCAAAGTTATAGTTTAGGATTTTCAAAATTGACATAGTTCTCTATAACTTGTGGCTCTGATTACCAATTTTTAACACCCCCTAATTACCACGCAACGAAATACCACTTTGGGGCGCTAATCATAGCACATCGCACACAATCATAGACAACGACCTAAGAGTAGACGTTAAAATAATATATAACCTTGTCTAAAAAGTTTCCCATCCCGATATATAAAATCAGAGTAGCGTTTAGTCCCAAAAATCATAACCAATACATCACATTCAACAAAGACTAAAAAGTCATTTATTCGTTTCAAAGGAGGGAAAAGCAAACTAAGTTTTAGAGCAAGTAAGCACCAACTTCATCCTCGCATGCTCCGCTGCTATCCATCTTGATTACCTGAAATACATGCGTCAAATCATCAACACAACGGTTGAGCAAGTCTATAGGTTTTGCAAATCATCATTTGAACACAAAATTTTAATCATCTCAAGCTTGTCACATAGACAAGTCATATATATTTCGATAAATGCCTTAAGCTCATGCAACTGAACGTTCACCAACACGTCAAACTGAGTCACTTACGACGCCCCTACAACAGGTAATATTGTCATATACTTTAACACCGCCAAATATTCATACATTAGTTCCGCGGAAGAGTCGTTCGTGTTACGGGATAGCACATTACTCAAATCATAGACAACGCTTAAAAATCGCGTAGTTTAATAAAAAAACATTTTCCATTCATAAACATCAAATTACATAGGTCCCAAGTCGTAGTATTTCATACAATTTTTACAAAGAATTTGAATGGAAATTGTTATTTAAGTGCGGTCCATAAATTCTTGTCATCTTCCCAAGAATTACCTTCAAGTACCTGAGATAAAACATGTTTAAAGAAAAGGTCAGCGAAAACGCCGAGTGAATTCATAGAGTTTTGAAAACCATTAATATATCAGCGGTATAAATTTATTACCGAAAATCATTTTGTACAAATATTTGTAGTAGGCCATGAAATAGGCCAAATACATTTTATACAACTCTTAGTCGTAAATAAGAATATAGGCTTCAGCCTTCAAATCCATTATATGAACCATTGTCGTAAAAACATCATACAATACGTTTTATAACGTTGTATAGAGTTTAATGAAAACCGTTATAAGAAAAAGGTTATGTAAACCAAAACACGAACATAATATCAATAATAAGACCCCGTATTGCTAGTTAGGCAATATATCGTAATTCAATGCGTATAAAAGTATTTTCGTTATTGGATTATTATAAGCCACATGACATTGCTACCTTACTATAACAAACAACGGGTAGCTAACCCGAAACTCATTTGCCCATCTAAAACAGTATGTCGTCACAATATTCACGCTTATATAAATCTTCTCATACATAAATTCGCTTACCAATCAATGTGGCACGACGGGGATCAACCGTCAAGGCGCGAACTAGGGTGATCTTCCCCAAATAGTGCTATTATATGCATAAGCGTCTACCAAATCCCGGTAGTTCACAATTCATGCTAATGGGACTTTTAGTGACATAACCTAACTAATAATAATCCATTTCATTTCACTCATCGGGTCATTTAATCATTCGGGTCCATATAAATAAGCAAACAATCGGGACAACTGGTGTCCTATTTTATTAAAACTAACATGTTATCTCCCTCGCGGGTTTATAAAACATTTTATAAAACATTTAAAAGAGTGCGAGGCTATGAACTCACATGATTGGGAAAGGCGGGTTATCGGCGATTTGGATGTACAGTACGTGCTTCAATCATGGAAACCTAGACAAATAATACTCGTCTTAGACTCTTGTCCAATGACTTTATAAAAATAATGACAATGTATATATGATGATATTATAAGTATGATGATGATCAAGTGGGATTTTAGCTCTTCATACACATTATAGTGTTATGTGTTAGTCAAATTTTTGACTAGTTACACTAGTTTCAATCCAATTCCATATTAAGGCCCAATACATTATATTAGCCCATTTTATACTTTTAATATCAGGCCTATACTCATATGTTGGGCCCAAGTGGTTTAAACCCAATGAGTAAGTCCATTAGTGTTTAGCCAAACTTGTTGGGTTAATAGTCCATTAAGGCTACTTTGGCCCGTTAATGTCCATAAGTTATAAAGCTCGGGTTTTATCGGTTTTCACTTGTCAAACGTACTTATACATCAGTAGATGAGTTATAAAAAGTTTACATTAGATGGGTCCAACCGTCTAAGTTTTATTTGACAAAAACGTTAATCTTTCCGTTTTAGCCGAAAAGACGTAAAACTTATATGTATAGTTTTATAACTTATAAAACATAACAATTTGCAATTTTATAAAATGCCCCATTTACTTATCAAAGTATATAACTTATTTATAAGTAATATATAAGTCAGTGAGTTTTAGGTATACATTTTATATTAGTTTTACTTGAGTGCTAATTTTATAATATATACTTTTATTTTACAAATCTGATTATGAATTTCATTTTCACCATTTTTACCATATCTTGAGTTCTACAAGGAGATCGAAGCTCATTTTTGGGCAGCACGAACTACATGATATGTGCTACAATTAAATCAGCTTTAGCTACTGCTCAATCAACCTCTAAAGGCCTCTAACAGTTCGTCCAAAACAGACTATACAAATTTGAACTTCAACATTGTTTTTATATATCTCACTCATTTTGTGGATTCAATTGTGTGGCCAACTCTCACATATGTACAAGTCACATACCTTACTATATATTAAATTATCCAAGCCATTTTAACAAGTTATCATGTGGCCTTTTACTTTTTTATACAACCTACATTTTTAGCCATGATTTTAACATCGTTTCATGTAGCTTTTAATCTTTTTAACCAAATTTATCAACACCAAATCCCCACATAATATTTTGATCATCATTCATCATCATATACATATACATAAATGAAGAAAATACAAGATTACATATTCAAAATAACAAGATGACAGGAAAAAATAATCTCTATACCACCAAAGTGATGAAATGATGAGATTTTGATGAACAAGGCTTGGTTCTTGTTATGAAATCTTCAACTTGGCAAATGAAATCTGTTGTCCTATATTTTAGATGATATAACACGAATTTAAGAAAGAAAATAGATGAAGAAGATGAATTCTAGAGAGAGAAAGTAGTGAGAGAAAGTAGAGAGAATGGTTGGAGAAACTACGTGATATTTGATTAGAATTGAGAATAAAATGAACAACCAACCCTCCTAACATGCTAGGGGAGTAGTATATATAGTCCACCCACATGCGTGCTTTAGTGGGCTATATATTGGACCGGGCTTGTCTTTTGGACTTTAATTAGTTTAAATCCAATCCCGTAAACCACGACTAATTAACTACCTATTACAATGTTCTAACTGATGTTACAATAATAACCTATGATCGAGCATTCTTGTTTGACTCAATATTTTGAGGCTAACAATCTCCCCCAATGTGAGGTCATACCCTTTTGATATTTGGAGATCAATGTAGATTAAGAATCTCGTCATAAATGAGTCTTGAACGTGTAACAGTAGTTTTGTTCCTTCATGTTGTGATCTTTGAGCCTTTGTCATTGTCTTTCAACTTAGTCTTTTATCTTGAGATCTTCAAATCATTCTTGACTTGTATTTGCCATCTCGCGATCTTGTGTCTTCATCCACATGCTCACACTATTAATTGTTGAACAAGTCTTTGGTCATGAATATGTGGTTTTTGAATCTTTGACTTTGTTGAGTACACCGTGACGCCACCTTCTTGAGACAAAACATAGACACGGACTGAATGGCTTTGACATTCGTCCTAAATTGGTAGCGTTTTACCTCCGGTCGGTGAAGACTGTTATACGATATTAAATACCATACCTGTGATAGGTAAATTCAGTTAAGAATCTCCTGGACAGGGTTTCGCGGTTGTACTAGCCGTTCTCTTTACTCGACCGTCTCAAAGCAAGACTGCGAACATAAAGAGTGAATCAATTGGATAGATATCCGCTTGATTAAATTCGTCAATTCAAATTCCTTGAACAAGTTTGATTCATTAAGAATCTTACCATTGTTGCTTTCCAGTTGACACAAGTTTGATTCATAAGAATCTCACAAGTCACCTAACGTAGTGCTGTTTGAGGTTGACGCTAGAAGGATTTCCATTCGTCACTGTGAATATTAATGAATATCACTCTGAATGTTCTAGCAAAACCATAAAGATATTGTGTAGAAACCTTAAACGAGTTTGAATCAATTCAGAATCAAACCACTGTTGCTTTTCAGTTTTACACATGTTTAATTCATAAAGAATCTTGCATATGACCTACCGCAGTGCGGTTTGATGTTAACACTAGAAGGATTTCCACTCATCATTGTGAATACTAAGTAGTAGTACTCCGAGTGTTCTTGAAATATCACAAGGATATAGCGTAGGACTCTCTTGATCTTCATTCGTGTGTCCTAACGAGATTTGATTGATCTCTTGGCTCTAGACTCGATTTGTGCACTTTTAGTGGTCGGAGGATGGAGCAGATGCCACATATTCAATATCAACTATCTCGAAGTGAGAAAGTCAATAGAAGTCATGTTGTTCTCCGTGACAATAAAACAAACTTCTTTTGAGAGAAGCCTGAGTAGCTAGGAAAGGGTTGTGCATACATCACTGGGTCCATGATGAGTTGTCTTCATGATGTGTTGACCCGGTTTCTGCCTAAGTTGTATGTAGGGCTTGTTTCTTTAGACCCTTTATCCTTACATTTCTTTTTCATTCTTCAACCCCTTCAATGCTTACTAAGACATCATTACTAGAACCTTGTTGTGATTGTTCCAGTGCTAGCATCAGTACTTAGTCGGCATTCAGCTACGTTCACATTCTACTCCATCTTTCCTAAGGACTTCTAATAATCTATTGGATTGTCCCTGGAAAGATCCCTCCGGTTCTGGTTGGATCATAGGACTTAAACCTAATCACCCTTTTGACACCAATAACGTCGTGAATTAAAGATGTTGTGGGTATTTGATCGTCACCATAAAAACCACTTTAAATTCTAACAAAGTGTTTGAAAAACATTTAACACCTTGCTAGTTTTGTCGTTTCAGAAATGCTCACCCTTCACATGTGCATCGATAATCGAAAGTGTTTCGCACATGTAGGTAAGAGTTAAAGTGCTTGAGTCTATAGATCACATTCTAATCACAATTTTCTCCCCTATCTCTAATATATAAAATCTTTTGATATTAGAGATACCAAATTTGATTAAAATATATTTTGAAAAATAGTCTTGAAAATCTTCAGGAGAAAGATGTGTAAATCTTTTACATGAAGTTAAAATGCTCCGCCTCAAAAATTGATCCAATTGAATTGTCATTGTGAGGATATGATCCACATTTCGCTTTTTGAGGATGGGAGTTTGTTGAACACATAATTTTTGAAAGATTTTCAATAGTCATTAAGAAATTCTTGAAAAATTTTTGTTCAACGCTTTTTGAAAATCCTATTTCTTTTTGGCAAAGAGGTTTTTCTAAAGCATAAACTTAAGTTCATAGACGTTTAATGTCTTGACGAATCCACTCAAGTGTAAGAAGATTTCTCTTCTTTTGCTGAGGGTAAGGGCACTAAACCGTACACTACCCCGTGAATATGAATCCGGGTTGCAATCTGAAAGTGATTACAAGCCATTGTGTTGAGCTCAAAACGTTAAATGTTTTGTTACAAGCTCAACCAAAGATAGATTGCTCTACACATTGTTGTAAATATTGTCCAAAATAGACAATTTCCTTTTAAAAAGATAGAAATGACATGTTTTGAAAAATATTTACAACTTTCATTCGAGCTTTATATACACACCCGTGTCGTTATTGAGCGACATTTCTAGGTACGTCCATATTATCGATACTGAAAGACATGTCGATAAGAATATTTTTGGATTATCAAAGATTTTTTAATTTTGTATTTTGCTTTTTCATTAATATATACAAGTAGATGTTTGATAGATTAATCAAGCAGGCTTCTTTGCCAGAACATCCAGTTCTGCTGGAGTCAAACATCTCATACCAATTTGGCTAACTAGATACGCAAACCTCTCTTTCGAAAGAGCTTTTGTAAACAAGTCAGCTAATTGGTAATCAGTTCCAAAAAAGTATAATTCAACAATACCCTTTTCAACTTGTTCCTTAATGAAGTGATATCTGACATCAATGTGTTTCGTGCGGGAATGTTGTACCAGATTGCAGGAGATGGCTATGGCAGACTTTGAGTCACAGTACATAGGTACTTTATCAAAGCGGAAGCCATAATCCGTGAGTTGTGTTCTCATCCAAAGAACTTGAGCACAATACGCAGATAAAGACACATACTCTGCTTCGGCTGATGACAATGATGTGCAATCCTGCTTCTTGGAATACCATCCCACAAGCTTATCTTGACCTAGAAATTGTGCACCACCAGAAGTACTTTTACGTGTATCAAGACACCCTGCATGATCAGAATCTGAATAGGCCGTTAGAAAGAAACCGGTTTCCCTCGGATACCAGAGTCCCATGTGAATGGTATTCTTAAGGTACCGAAAGATCCGTTTAACCTCCTTGAGGTGCTTTTCAGTGGGTCGTGCTTGATATCGTGCACAATAGCATGTAGCATGATGAATATTAGGTATGCTTGCTGTCAAGTACATGAGGGACCCGATCATGGAATGATATCTCGTTTGATCTATGGGTAATCCCTCCAAATCAACATCTAGGGATGTGGTTGATAATGGTGTCCCAACGGGGTCACATGATGTCATACCATGCTTTGTGATTATCTCTTGAGAATACTTAGCTTGGTTAATGAAGATACCACTTGGGGATTGGTGAACTTGAATTCCTAGAAAGAATTTTAGTTCGCCCATCATAGACATTTCAAGACTGCTTTGCATTACTTTTTCAAACCATTTTAAAAGTTTTGGGTTTGTAGACCCGAAAATAATGTCATCAACATAAATCTGCACAAGCAAAATGTCATCCCCATATTTATAAGTGAACAAAGTTAAATCAATGGAACCTTTTGAGAAACCTTTGGAGACCAGAAATTTCAAGAGCTCGTCGTACCACGCCCTTGGAGCTTGCTTGAGTCCATATAGTGCTCTGTGGAGACGATACACCTTGTCATGATAATGAGGATTGACGAATCCTTCTGGCTGCGTGACATAGACTTCTTCCTTCAAAGGACCGTTAAGAAACGCCGTCTTTACGTCCATTTGGTAGACAATGAATCCCTTATGTGCAGCATAAGCATGAAAAATACTGACCGCGTCCATTCGAGCTACTGGTGCAAATGATTCTTCAAAATCAATACCCTGTTTCTGTCCATACCCTTTAGCCACTAGCCTAGATTTATTCTTGATGATCGTGTTCTCTTCATCCATCTTGTTTTTCCAGATCCAACGAATATTTAACGAAATCACATCGTATGGTCTGTCAACAAGTTCCCAGACTATAAGTCTTTCAAATTGTTGAAGTTCATTCGTCATCGATTCGATCCAAGCATGATCAGCCATGGCTTCTTTGATTTTTTTCGGTTTAGCAGTACTCACGGCGAGTGTGAACATACAAATATCGCCATCGGTGGCTAGTTGTCGTGTTGTACGAACAGGCTGTGAAGGGTTTCTAATTACGTGAACCAAAGGATGATCTCGGGTCTAATGATGTGTTGAAGGATGTTGTTGATAGAACGTGTGCATATTTGACGGATCAACATGGCGAGTGGAAGACTCTCCAGTTTCGTGTACCGGTGTACCGAATGGGTTGATAAAATCGTCATCGTCAGATAATGCACCGTCTGCTTGATTTGTGTTCTATGGAGCAATGACAGTAGTTGTGGATGTTGTAGGATCGATTGTTGAAGTGATATTCTGAGGAGGTAAATCTGCAGCAACCCGTGTTGAAGTAGATGAAGTTGTATCCTTTTGTTGACGATGATCGGTATCATCATTCTTATTATGAGTGACAGCGGAAGACTTCCATACAACTTGTTTCTCCCCCATGAAATATTCATCATACATTGGTCCATATAACATTTCCAACTCTTCAATTTTCGTGCCGACTGTCATATCAGCTCTAGGAAGATTTTTCTAGAACCAGCGTTGAACTTGACTGTAAAACCCGCATGCTTTTACCATGCATAATACCCTTACGATCGTACGTATATGATTAAAACTTTCCTTTTTATAAAATATTTACGTTTCACGTATAAGTATTACGAGTATTACGCACGTGTTAGAACACGATAAGTATTTATTACGTATGAACACACAATAATTATTTCAAATAATTATTATAATCACGAGTATACGAACATGAAATCACGAACAGATAACTAAGTACTTACGTAATTACTAATACGACGAAGGTCATTACGTACAAATAATTAATATAACGTGAATAATTAATAATTACGTAGCACGTAAAAACGTGTTAACACAATTATTATTATTACTACGTATATTAAATTACACGACAAGTACTACGTAAATTAATATTACGTATAGCACATGAAGTTATTACAAGATATTTCACGACAAGAAACCGAATACGTATTTAATTAAACGCGTACGTTTTATTAAACAAAAATACAAACATATAAGAATAAGTTTTTGGGTTGTTTTTGACAAGTAGGAAAGAGGAAGGAATTGGGCTCTAGGCCCAAGTGTATGTTTCGGCTATTACAACAAAAAGGGAAGGAGGGTTTGTTTTTTTTCTTTATGCCGACACAAACACCACAAGTCAAGAAACCCTAAATAAAAAAAATATAAGCCGTCGCATTTTTTTTCTTTCTTCTTCTTCTGTGCCGTGATCAACACCAAGAAACCAAGGGTAAATCGTGTTTTCAGATTCAAGGAATCAAGACGTTTGATTCACGTTTGTTATTCCTAAAAACCCTAAACAAGGTAAACCCTAATCGCGTTTTGCTTTCTTTTCTTTTATTTAATTGGCCAAGATCCGAATCCAATAAGTAAAACATGTTAAAAACACGTTGAGTTTAATGTTAGATTAATAGAGGGATTCGTTTTGGCCACTTTGCACACAAACCGAGAAACTCATGTGTCTCGGTGGTAAAATAGTCACACCAGCCGCAACCCTTAAAGGGGTGTTGGCTTGGTTTATTGCTGTCGGGGGCAACACAACCCCAACAGGGGAACGTTTGGCCTACCAGTGGCAACAGCAGAAGGGGGGGTGTTTGTTCTGGCAGTGGGAAACCACCACTGTCGGTAGGAACTTATAACAAGCAAGGGGAAACCAGGGCAGGGGGTGTTTGGCTACGGGTTTGGTAGGGTGTTTGGGCAAACAGTTTTAAGGAAAATTAAGGGGCTATTTGGTTCGGCCTATTTACAAGCATAAAACGAGTTTCACGGGATTCCACAGAAACGGTTTCGACACGTTTAAATAATATAATACATGGTTCAGATTATTACTTTTACAAATTATTAGCTTTAACATGTATATTAATTTACAAGGTAAATTAAATTAATAAAACACGACTTATAATTACAAGATTATTTATTACAAGATTAATTAAATTAATTTAACATGCTAGATAATTAATTTAATTAAAACATGGACTTAGGTTATTATTATTAATTAATAATACATGATTTTCACCTAAGTATTTTTATTATTTAATTTATACTATAGTAATTAGTTAATTATTTAACATGACTTATAATTAATTAGTTATCATGACTTAGGTTAATTATTTTAATATTAATACATAGTTAAACATAAGTATTTTAAATCATGAAAATTAGACTAAGTAATTAATTAATTATTAAAACCATGACCAATAATTAATTAATTCCCATAACTTAGGTTATATTAATATAATTGATAATACATGTTTTAACCTAAGTATTTATATCTTTATTTAATTAAATGACATTATATTTAGTTAAATGCTTTAATCTATAGTTTATTAAAATACATGGAATAATTAATAAACTATACTTTATAATTTCATGACTTAGAAAAATAAACGGGAAACACTTAAGCTTATATATTTAGCTTATTTAACCAACTTATTTCTATTTATGGAAACTTTCTATTTTTAGAAACTTATTTAATTAAGGCAGCTAATCTATTTATGGAAACTTTCTATTTTTAGAAACTTATCTATTTTAAGCAGTAATTCTATTTATGGAAACCTTCTATTTTTAGAAATTTATTTTAAGTAGTAAATCTATTTTTTGAAACATTCTGTTTTAGGAAACCTGCTATTCTTTAGAAAGTTACTTATTATTACACAGTAAGTATAATAATACATGAAATACAAGTAATACTTAATCAGAATAGACAGAATATAAGATAAATACAGTATAAAGCTTAAAACAGTAAAACATGACATGAACGTGTAAAATAAGCTTAGACTTGACATAAAACCAGTAACGTATTTAGTAATCAGATACTTATACACGTATGTATTTATGTAGCATTAGTGATACCGAAGTAGGACTCTCTTCCGTTCGTCTTCTTCGTTCACTGGACATAAGGTACGGATTCCCGTCCTTTCAGTATGGACATTCTTTCCTTATTAGGATTCCCCGTATGCAGTCAACTGTTTTCCCAGTATTTGTTTTATATGTTTTAGAATTGCTTATGTTTAATAAGAATACCTAAAGCCATATACATGCATGACCAGTTTCACCTAGTTATGGAGGTACCATAACCTTAACATTGGAGGCACCAATGTTATGACTTCACCACGGCGGAGTGATTGCTCGTGGCGTCCCTTCAGCTTTTGGCCCTATTATTATATTTATCATGTGGGGCGTATGGGTGCATCCTAGTTACATGTTTTCAGCAGATTAATCAGTGTGAATGTGGTGTGTGCCTTGCATCCATCACAAGGAGCTGATCCCTCCTACCCAAACCAGTATATTAAATTAGAGGCAGCCCCTCTAATTTGCATGATGAGGTCACCCCTCCAAGTATTCATGCACGGTGGATTTTCATGACCTATATTGGCTAATGGTAAAATATGTTAAACAGTTTTCATAAGATAAACATAAGGCTTTTTAAACTATAAAACCAGTTTTATGAACATGTTCTAGGTTTTCCAGGACTTATACTTTTCCGCTGCTATTAAGTCTTTATTATGTTTTAGTCATTTATACTATGTCTATATCCGTGCACTGAGCGTTTTGCTCGGCCGTTACTTTCCTATCCATGTCCCAAAACGGCAGGTACTCAAGGACTGACTCGAGCATTTGGAGGACATGCATAGGATGGAAGTTGCCATAGACTTCTTCTCATTTTTTCTTCATATACTTATGCTTGTTTAGTCTTTCATTCATTTCTTTTGCTTTATTATGTTTTGGGCTTATGTTTGGGAACCGATGTTTGATTCCGGTTAACCCTATGGTCATGTAATGTTTTAGACATTTATCCTTGTATGCTTTGATGACACGCCATAATTACGCGTGACATTCCATTATCAAAATGGGGTGTTACAATTGTGGTATCATAGCCAAGGCTTCGACCTGTAAGCTCAAAAACTCGACCAGTGACTAGTGGGTAGTCACCAGGAGCTTCCTAAGTCAACACTTGTTATTCCACGTATCGATGTTTTCAACACCTTTTTGTTTTAACCATGACGTTTTCAGCACCTTGTTGTTTTAACCATGATGTTTTCACCAGTATCGTTTTACTAATATGGAATGAACAACTGTCATCCATACTTGGTTATGTGTCATTGTCTATGCATGATGTTCCTCATGAACTGTGACTATGTGGACTGAACCCTAGTAGTTCATATTTTTCACATAAAATTTTTCTGTTAAGATTTGACAATGATTTTAATTATTTATGTTTCATGCATTCATGCATTTATATTATATGTCATCTGTTACAGGAATTTTGACTAAGTAATGGTTGGTACAAGACTGGCCCTATTTAGTCGCATGTGTTTTTATCGAAACTTTTAACTTTGGGACCGACCCATATGCGTCCCCTCGCCATGTATTTTGTTTTGGGACCGACCCATAGGCGCCCCCTCGCACATATAAAGGTTTTTATAAACTACACTATGCATTCATGCATAAAATGTTTCTCATGATTTATTGGCATAAAATTTTATTTTTTTCATGTCCCCTCATAAGATAATATGTTTTTATGTCAAGTATGTTTTCATACTGTCATGGTTAACTTCAATTCATGCTGATTATGTTATACACTCCTTCATGTTGAATTGTTCATGTTTCTTCATGATAATTCCGTCTTCATGTTGATTACGTCTTATGCCTCTTTTGTTATTTATGTTTCATGCAAGGCATTGTTGGATTTCATTGAACCCTGCTTTCATGATAGTCATGGTTGGTTTCATTGATCATGCTGTCAGGCAAATCATCGTTGAATTTTGTGTAACCACACTTTAACGTTTCTCTATGCAACCAGAATGAGGTATATACTGGCATTGCCAGGTTATCATGATGGTTTTCCTAACCGTTTAAACGATATAGTTTCCTTAAATCGTGGCAAATGATCGACCCCATACCGATCATTTCATGTGTATTCCATGTGTACTCCATGTACTGTATTCCATGTGTATTACACGTACCTAAATCCACGTGTATTTCACTTGCAATACTTCACGAGTATCCGCTAGTCGATTCTGAATCATCTCAGGCGTATGTTCACTTGCTGACATTTTACAAGATTGCTGATGCCGCTCATAGCTTGGAGATGTTACTAAAGGTTGATGTTGTTGACGTTCGGAAACGCTACGAGATGCGGATGCTGTTCACAACCTGGAGATCCTACAAGACGAAGACAAAGGCGTCAGAGCAAAGAAATTGGACGAGAAGAAGCTTCACCATCAGACGATTTCCATCAATCATTGTTCCTAATTCTTAGTTACATGTCACACGTCATTCTGCTGTCATTTCAGCCATATGAGTGCAAACCGGTACCAGCCGGCCACTCAGCTTAATAGTTACATGAATCACGGTCATGAGAATGACCGTCATGGAACTGACAGACAGGATGATAGTAACCACTACTATGACAGAAACTATCCTAGAAATCGCAACCGAGGCTCCGGCCGCGGACGTGATCAGACATACAATTGATCAGTAGTCCATCCGATCCGCCAATTCTGGCATAATAACCTAATATTGTGGTTCTAGTTATTTCACATCTCGAGACACATGTTAAGACATCGGTCAAGACACATGTCTCACGTATACTTTCTTAAGACACATGTCAAGACACCCGTCAAGACACATGTCATGCTTATAGTTTCCAAGACAAGAGTCAGGACACATGACTCGCGTCTAATTCTGAAACATCCCTAAGAATTTCAGGGTACCCTCCAATGGGTATATCCACTTTGTTGTGCCAGGTATTAATCAGGCCATAAGAAATTCAGTACCAGCACCAGCATACTAGTGAGAACGGTCACGTTGCCGATGTCACTTTCATTTCTTTCACCATATTTCATTTATTCATGACCATGAAGGACGCCTTTCGTGTTCCCACGTATACGAAGGTTTTCCTTCAGCTTAATGATGAGATCCAAGCTGCTAACGCATTTCCTTGGACAGACACGAGATGAATTTTATCCTAATTATGGACTATGAACAGCACACCATGCTACGATTCATAATTATGTACAGTAATGTGGCTCCTGAATACATTCATCTTGATTTTCCATCAGGAAAAGCTGTACAAATTATCTATGCTTCCCAAGCATGTGCTTTGTTAGCCATGATTGCTAAAATATCCTAGTGGTCAGTAAGACACGACTACTAAAGTCCTTTTACGCATACCAACGGATTATTCCAAAATGGTTCCTTACACTCCAGAAGAACCTTCAAGGAGTAGGACGGTAACATAAGATTATGTGTCGACTACCGTCGATCTTAAACAAATCACCATTTACGACCGTTACTCTCCTCCATGTATTGACAAGATCGGATTCATGATCATGCTACCAATAGTGACGGGTGAAAGAGCAGGACATGTCCATGACTGCTATTCGTGCACGACTCGGTCATGCTAGATTTATGATTTTGAATTAGTTACATCAATGCTCCAACAGCATTATGGACTTAATAATTTGGGTTTCCAGGAACTCCTAAACAAATTCATCAGCATTTTCATTGAGGATAACCTGATTTCCTCTAAGCCTAGAGAAGAACAGGAAGACCATATCTGCACTATGTTGCAAATTCTATGACATGAGAAATTTTACCCTGGAAATTTTTCCAATATCAATTCTGTTTGATTACAGTGACACGCTGGATCACATGGATTTGCATGGTTAATCTTACCATGACTCAGCTTATGCGTAAAAGAGAGAACCCTACACTACATTAAGTGTTCTAGAAAATCCTACGCTAGGAGAAGTCTAGATTCAGAGACTCAGAGTTTCGCAACTCCTATATATCAAGTTCTACGAAGCAAGATACAGTTACGTTCATATCTAAGTACCTGACATACCAACAGGTTAAGATAGGACACCAACAGACTGGGATGTTTTCATCATCTGAAATTGTAAATTGAAATGGGACAAGATCTCCATGGATTTTGGTTACCAGATTAACGCAAACTCAGAAGAAGCATGATGCTATCTGGGTTATTGCAAACAGTTTGATCAAGTCTGCAGAATCCTTTCATCCGCAAGGAATTAAGAACCAACAGATTGATCGGCCATGTTCCAGCCAAGGCTCATCCGATCACTTAGCAATCCCTCAGTTATCGGGTCAGATAAAGATTCGCAATTGTACTCCTTAATTACTTCACGTCTTCATTCTAATTCCACGACTTGCTGTCGCGCTCGCGTTCATGACACTATTCACGTTCATGATGGTATCTCGGCTTACGATTTTGTGTTCATTTTTTTCTCATTCTGGGAAGTTTTGCAAGAACTTGAGAGACCAGACCCAAGTTTAGTATAACTCCCTATCTTCAGATAGACGTTTCTCGTCATATTCTATGTCTCACCTTGTAGCGTTTGGCGTTACCGCCATTATATTCTATGTTCACGATATGTTTCACATGTCATGTTCATTCCACGTTCCTCATATCATGATCAAGATATGTTACACTTATCATGGATCACGATATGTTTACTCATTCTACACTCGTCATATCTCCACGTAGCACGTTCAAAATTTTTCACGTATCACGTTCAAAATTTTTCACGTACTACGTTTCTTTATGTCTCGCGCATCGTTTCTAATTATCAGTTAAGTCAGATTGTCTTGCATCGTAACGTTTCAGTTACCTTGCACGTTAATTATTATTCATTCGATTGAATTCAGGGGATCCATCTTACGTTGATAACCAACAACTTGTTTTCATATTTTTCAAGTCAAGGTCAGGAGGACCAAGATTTATCATGACGTCAAAACCTTGAGAAGAAACCGTATGAAGAAGGAAGCCACTCGGAAACGGACAAGTTCATCCAGACTTCTTATCTGTATTCTCTTATCGATTAGATATACCCTTTAAGTGACGTCACGTTCCATGTCCTTTCAAGACATGTCACGTTCCACGTCACCTTCATTTTCTGTTATTTTACATACCCTTCCAGTTTAATTCGGGTGTGTTCCGCTTCCAGTTACGTTATCTATAATTCGGGGACGAATTATTATTTTAGGGGGGAAGAGTTGTAAAACCCGCATGCTTTTACCATGCATAATACCCTTACGATCGTACGTATATGATTAAAACTTTCCTTTTTATAACATATTTACGTTTCACGTATAAGTATTACGAGTACTACGCACGTGTTAGAACACGATAAGTATTTATTACGTATGAACACACAATAATTATTTCAAATAATTATTATAATCACGAGTATACGAACATGAAATCACGAACAGATAACTAAGTACTTACGTAATTACTAATACGACGAAGGTCATTACGTACAAATAATTAATATAACATGAATAATTAATAATTACGTAGCACGTAAAAACGTATACTTAACACAATTATTATTGTTACTACGTATGTTAAATTACACGACAAGTACTACGTAAATTAATATTACGTATAGCACATGAAGTTATTACAAGATATTTCACGACAAGAAACCGAATACGTATTTAATTTAACGCGTACGTTTTATTAAACGAAAAATACAAACATATAAGAATAAGGTTTTGGGCTGTTTTTGACAAGTAGGAAAGAGGAAGGACTTGGGCTCTAGGCCCAAGTGTATGTTTCGGCTATTACAACAAAAAGGGATGGAGGGTTTGTTTTTTTTTTCTTTATGCCGACACAAACACCACAAATCAAGAAACCCTAAACATAAAAAAATACAAGCCGTCACATTTTTTTCTTTCTTCTTCTTCTCTGCCGTGATCAACACCAAGAAACCAAGGGTAAATCGTGTTTTCAGATTCAAGGAATCAAGACGTTTGATTCACGTTTGTTATTCCTTAAAACCCTAAACAAGGTAAACCCTAATCACGTTTGCTTTCTTTTCTTTTATTTAATTGGCCAAGATCCGAATCCAATAAGTAAAATATGTTAAAAACACGTTGAGTTTAATGTTAGATTAATAGAGGGATTCGTTTTGGCCACTTTGCACACAAACCGAGACACTCATGTGTCTCAGTGGTAAAACAGTCACACCAGCCGCAACCCTTAAAGGGGTGTTGGCTTGGTTTATTGCTGTCGGGGGCAACACAACCCCAACAAGGGAGCGTTTGGCCTAGCAGTGGCAACAACAGAAGGGGGGGGGGGGTGTTTGTTCTGGCAGTGGGAAACCACCACTGTCGGTGGGAACTTATAACAAGCAAGGGGAAACCAGGGCAGTGGGTGTTTGGCTACGGGTTTGGTAGGGTGTTTGGGCAAACACTTTTAAGGAAAATTAAGGGGCTGTTTGGTTCTGCCTATTTATAAGCATAAAACGAGTTTCACGGGATTCCACATGAACGGTTTTCGACATGTTTTAATAATATAATACATGGTCCGGATTATTACTTTTACAAATTATTAGCTTTAACATGTATATTAATTTACAAGGTAAATTAAATTAATAAAACACGACTTATAATTACAAGATTATTTATTACAAGATTAATTAAATTAATTTAACATGCTAGATAATTAATTTAATTAAAACATGGACTTAAGTTATTATTATTAATTAATAACACATGATTTTCATCTAAGTATTTTTATTATTTAATTTATACTATAGTAATTAATTAATTATTTAACATGACTTATAATTAATTAATTATCATGACTTAGGTTAATTATTTTACTATTAGTACATAGTTAAACCTAAGTATTTTAAATCATGAAAATTAGACTAAGTAATTAATTAATTATTAAAACCATGACCTATAATTAATTAGCTCCCATAAATTAGGTTATATTAATATAATTGATAATACATGTTTTAACCTAAGTATTTATATCTTTATTTAATTAAATGACATTATATTTAGTTAAATGCTTTAGTCTATAGTTTATTAAAATACATGGAATAATTAATAAACTATACTTTATAATTTCATGACTTAGAAAAATAAACGGGAAACACTTAAGCTTATATATTTAGCTTAGTTAACCAGCTTATTTCTATTTATGGAAACTTTCTATTTTTAGAAACTTATTTAATTAAGGCATCTAATCTATTTATAGAAACTTTCTATTTTTAGAAACTTATCTATTTTAAGAAGTAATTCTATTTATGGAAACTTTCTATTTTTAGAAACTTATCTATTTTATGTAGTAAATCTATTTTTTGGAAACTTTCTATTTTAGGAAACCTGCTATTTTTTAAAAAGTTACTTATTGTTACACAGTAAGTATAATAATACATGAAATACAAGTAATACTTAATCAGAATAGACAAAATATAAGATAAATACAGTATAAAGCTTAAAACAGTAAAACATGACATGAACGTGTAAAATAAGCTAAGACATGACATAAAACCAGTTACGTATTTAGTAATCAGATAATTATACACGTATGTATTTATGTAGCATTAGTGATACCGAAGTCGGACTCTCTTCCGTTCGTCTTCTTCGTTCACTGGACATAAGGTACGGATTCTCGTCCTTTCAGTATGGACATTCTTTCCTTATTAGGATTCCCCGTATGCAGCCAACTGTTTCCCCGTATTTGTTTTATATGTTTTCGAATTGCTTATGTTTAATTAGAATACCTAAAGCCATATACATGCATGACCAGTTTCACCTAGTTATGGTGGTACCATAACCAAAACATATGAGGCACCAATGTTATGACTTCACTACGGCGGAGTGATTGCTCGTGGCGTCCCTTCAGCTTTTGGCCATATTATTATATTTATCATGTGGGGCGTATGGGTGCATCCTAGTTACATGTTTTCAACAGATTACTCAGTGTGAATGTGGTGTGTGCCTTGCATCCTTCACAAGGAGCTTATCCCTCCTACCCAAACCAGTATATTAAATTAGAGGCAGCACCTCTTATTTGCATGATGAGGTCACCCCTCCAAGTATTCATGCACGGTGGATTTTCATGACCTATATTGGCTAATGGTAAAATATGTTAAACAGTTTTCATAAGATAAACATAAGGCTTTTCAAACTATAAAACCAGTTTTATGAACATGTTCCAGGTTTTCCAGGACTTATACTTTTCCGTTGCTATTAAGTCTTTATTATGTTTTAGTCATTTCTACTATGTCTATATCCGTTCATTGAGCGTTTTGCTCAGCCGTTACTTTCCTTTCCATGTCCCAAAACGGCAGGTACTCAAGGACTGACTCGAGCATTTGGAGGACATGCATAGGATGGAAACTGCCATAGACTTCTTCTCCTTTTTTCTTCATATACTTATGCTTGTTTAGTCTTTCATTCATTTCTCTTTCTTTATTATGTTTTGGGCTTATGTTTGGGAACCGATGTTTGATTTCGGTTATCCCTATGGTCATGTAATGTTTTAGACATTTATAGTTGTATGCTTTGATGACACGCCATAATTACGCGTGACATTCCATTATCAAAATGGGGTGTTACGTTGACGGTTCATTGTTGTGGTCTTGAGTTCCGAGTTTCGTGCGGTTGTGAACGGAAGTCGTTTGTCGTTGTGGATCGGGACTTAAACTGTTTTGTTCAAGTGCCATTACTTGTAATTCATCAAATCGAATGTGAATGGTCTCGACAATCAATTTTGTTCTCTTGTTGTATATTCTATATCCCTTAGACTGAGTTGCATATCCCACAAGAATACATGCATCACCTTTCTCTTTCATCTTATCCAAATTTTCACCATCTCGAATAATGTAACAAGTACATCCAAAAACATGAAGGTGTTTGAGTGAAGGTTTTCGATCATGAATTATGTGATATGGTTTCTTTTCGTGTCTTGGGATAATTAAGGAACAGTTTTGTGTGTAGCATGCGGTTGACACGGCTTCGGCCCAAAGGTATAGTGGAAGTTTTGAAGCGGATAATAATGTTCGAGCAGACTCAACTAAAGTATGGTTTCGTTTTTCAACAACGCTGTTTTGTTCGGGTGTTCGAGCAATAGATGTTTCATGTTCAATTCCTTCGTCTTCAAAATAGTTTCTCAGTTTTGACATCAAAAATTTTGTACCTCTGTCAGTACGAACCACTTTGACTTGAGCTTGAAGACCACGTTGTATCAGTTTAAGAAAGCTGATGAGAACTTCGGGTGTTTCATCCTTGGACCTCAAGAAGTGAGTCCATATGAACATTGAGTAATCATCGACAATTACCAGAATATATTTCTTTCCATTGATACTATGAACACGCATGGGACCACACAGATCCATATGAAGAAGATCTAACCGTCCTTTAGAGGTTGGTGTAGTCTTTTTTTTGAAGCTACTTCGTTTAGCTTTACAAAGCTCACAAGAAGAACAAAGATGATCTTTTATGAATTTCAAACTTGGAAGGCCTCTCACAATATCTTTCTTGGAAAGCAAGTTGATGGTATCAAAATTAAGATGAGATAAACGTTGATGCCATAACCATGCCTGAGTCGTTGAAGCTTTAGCCATGAAGCAAATTGGAGTTGATGAAGTTGTGTCTTGAAGTGAAATTATGTAAAGATCAGTACCTCGTGTACCGGTAAGTAAGTCATTCCCATCATAATCACGAACAAAACCTGTCTTCTTTCTGAAAACAACCTCCAAATCCGTATCAAAGAATTAACCAACCGAGAAAAGATTATGATTGAGCCCTTCGACGTAGTATACCCTTTTGATTGTAATATTCCCCTGAACCAAATCTCCATATCCTAGGATCGGTGAAAATTGATCATTTCCGAATCGGACCGTACCCAGGAACTTCTCCACGAAGTTAATTAGAAGCTTGAGATTCCCCGTCATGTGCTTCGTGCATCCGGGGTCCAGTATGAAGAGAATTATTTGTATCACCTGTAGAAGAATTAGAACACGATGGAGAATTTGCTAAATTGGATACCACATTAGTTGTGATAGTAAATTATTAGTGTCCTTATCAACATCTAAAGGCAAACTAACACTCGTTTTCACATTTTCTATCCTAGCTTTCGGCATCCATTTATATCCTGGAGGACATTGATTAGCAAACCACCATTTCCTAGACTTGCTAGCAGACTCATATAATTCTTTAATTTTGCTTCTAGGGTTCTTAGTGGTGGAGTCTGATGCATTACTTTTCTTAGTGGGGGTTGCACCAGAATGGTTCACTTTGCGTTTGGGTTTACTAGCTCTAATAGGCATTGCAACTTGCTTCTTAGTTCTAGTATCTACGCCTTTGACTTTATTCATAGCACACATAGAATGATTAGCATTAGCACACTTTCCACATTTGACACAAACAAATTTCACATTCATAGCATTCAAATCATTCACGGCATTTAAATCGTCATTACATGCGATTACATACTTTTTATTCTTAAAAACATTCAAATTCCTAAGGTGTTCTTCTACTTCCTTCATCTTCCCTTGATTCTTGTGTTTCTAGACCTTATCATTCACTTGACTGCGCTTAAGCTTAGGCCGGCTAACACTAGTAGTGGAAACTATTCCTATAGTATAAGACACACGAATATTAGTGTTTCTAGATAAAAGCCCGTGAAAGCCCGTGTTTTCTTCCTTTTTCATCTTTTGGTCCTAAAACACAATAAAAACACAAACCACGCATAATTCCAACTTTTACGACATAAATCACACGTTTTGGTCTTGTTATTATTGGAAATAAGTGGTAAAAGGATAAGTGTTTTCACACTTATTAAATCCCCTACACTTGACCATTGCAATGCCCTCATGCAATGCATTAATTTTAAAGCATGGTTTACATTTTCCATCATAACTAACCCACCTTGGCCTTTATTAAATACTAAACATAAAAAGATAAAAACAAGTAAAGAAATTAAAGACTTACATTGAATTTTGGCAGCCATGAACGTTTATCATCCTCAAGTTTCACGTTCCCCATACCAAGCTTAAAAACGAGATCATTGTTATTATAAGTTAGTAAACTAACAAGAACTCATGTGGGCCAATTATTCACTTAGACTCCCTTATTCCTAGGTGTATCTCTTATATTTTATTTTTGTCTTGAATGATCACGAGGATGCATTGTTTGACTTATTTCGATAGTTAGTTAGGCCGAAAATAAAGTGAACGATTTAATCAATAGTTAGCTAAAGGACAAAATCTTTTAAAACTGCTTCTCGGGACCTCATAAAGTTCATATCTTGGCATAACTCGCTTCACGATTTGAGAACTTTCTCGGACCGATATTTGGCAGCGACTTTATACTTCAAATATTTGAGAGACGTTCATGAAATAATGGCCTTCTCTTCATAATAGGAATTTCTTTACTTGAAGTTTTGAGAGATTCTTCATAAATGGACCACGACTTCTTCATTTTTCTCCAATGTTTATTTTGGACTTTGATATACAACGATCCGCCTCCTTTTAGGACTTGGATCTATTTATCCTCATACCTTGTTAGGGCCTTTTTGGATAGACTTCTCCATGATCTTTAGGGGAGTATTTGCTTTTCGTCGTGTGTCTCGATCCTTCATATTGATTTTCGATAAATGATTCTTCACATCAATTTTGGATCTTTAGCAACAAAATGTAGCCCTCATGCCTTGTTAGGGCCTTTTCGGACTCGCCAATCTTCGCATCCCGCTTCAATAAGTTATGCCTTGGCTATGAACTCTAATCCGTACCAAGCAACTTTTAAACGATCCTGGGCTAGAAGCTAAGTAACCTTTTAAATTGTACAACCTTATTTATTGCAGATAAATTTATTAACAAGCGAAGGGAGAATAGGCTTATAATTAACTCACATAAATTCAAGAAAGAATACCAAACTTATAATTGACTCTATCATCTCTCGTCCTCCACAGTTTAAAATCTCAAGGAATGAGACTCGTGGATGCTTAGCCTATTAAATCAAAGTTTTGGGTTTTCGAGTCATCTATAGGATCTTGCAAATTCTTAGACTTTTTCAAGTTTAGAAATCGCATTTTAAAGTTCCCTTGATAAACAACTCTCTAGGATCAATTATAGGAACTTGCGAAAAGTTCTTGTTCTTAACCCGTGAGAGTTAAGACTTTCGCGTTTTATAGCTCCCTATATAAAAGCCTAGCAAAACTTGACTTAAACACGTTAAGGATACTAGCTAGAGTAAACTTAGATAAGTAAACTCGGGTTGAGTCAAAATGTTCACGACTAAGAAAAATTTAAAACCACTTTACTGAAAATTTATTCTAGCAATGGAAAGGAAATAAACATAATAAAGGAAAATACAACTATACAACTAGGCCAAAATAGATTAAAAATTTTGAAAAATGTCGAAAAATCAAATTTTCTGGTTAAAATGAGGGCAAATTCATGGAAAAGACAACTTACTTCGATAGAAGTCCCCCCTACACTTGAGATAAACATTGTCCTCAATGTTTAAGCATGTGGGAGTAAACTCCCCTACACTTAGGACATTGTGCACTTTGTTTAAATCATGCTAAGGAAAGGACAACTAAAGTGAATTCAATGTGAACATATAAAATATGAAATATTGAATCACAAGAGTTTGGGATAGAACCAAGAAGATGGGAACACGGTATCACGGTTCGTCAAAAGTCATCAAGATGCTCTTTGAAGCTTGAATCCCTGCACAAGATAAGAAACAAGACAACAAACACATACGGGGCTCCCCTACACTTATTATGAAAGCAGTAAAGGATATATCACGGGTTGCCTCCCGAGAAGCGCTTGTTTTTGTTCACCGAGTCACGAGCCTGACTCGACCCAATTTAGTTCATGGGGAACGTGGTGAGGGATGGAATCATCTCATGAGAGATGTCCTCACCAAAGTACAGCTTCAAACGCTGGCCATTCACCTTGAAATTGGGCCCATTTGGCTAAGAAATCTCAATGGTCCCAAATGGAAAGACTTTAGCGACGGTGAATGGACCAGACCAGCGGCTCTTCAAATTGCCCGAGA
The DNA here is from genome assembly GCA_025667525.1 of Glebionis coronaria. Lineage (NCBI taxonomy): Eukaryota > Viridiplantae > Streptophyta > Magnoliopsida > Asterales > Asteraceae > Glebionis > Glebionis coronaria. The sequence goes on along the minus strand of CM046880.1, from coordinate 177,785,947 downwards.
AGATCTTCAACCGAGAGTTAAAAAGTAAGACTTGATCACCAACATGGAACTCTCGGTTCTTAATTCTAGCATCGTGGATGATCTTGGTCTTCTCCTTGTAGATCAGCGAGTTCTCATAAGCATCATTCCTCAGTTCATTTAGCTCATTTAGTTGAATCTTGCGATGATCACCGGCTTTGTTGATGTCGAAGTTAGCCCACTTCAAGGCCCAGTACGCCTAGTGTTCCAGCTCGATAGGGAGGTGGCATGCTTTCCCGTATACAAGACGATAAGGTGTACAACTGATCGGGGTCTTGTAAGCAGTACGGAAAGCCCACAGAGCATCATCTAACTTATCGGCCCACGCGGCACGATGCTCTCCCACAGTACGCTCCAAAATTCGCTTCAATCCACGGTTGAAAATCTCGGCTTGCCCATTGGTTTGGGGATGATAAGCGGTGGAAAGACGGTGATTGACACCGTACTTAGCCATGACTCTTGCAAATTGATCATTGCAAAAATGAGTCCCGCGGTCATTGATAATAGCACGAGGAACGCCGAATCGAGAAAAGAGCTGCTTCAAAAAGTTCACAACCACCCTCGCATCGTTCGTTGGGAGAGCCTTAGCTTCAACCCATTTAGAAACGTAGTCAACTGCGACGAGGATGTACTTGTTCCCTTTAGATGATGGAAATGGCCCCATAAAGTCGATGCCCCATACATCAAAGATTTCACATTCTTGTATGAAATTTTGAGGCATCTCATCTTTATGTATGATCTTGCATTGTCTTTGGCAAGCATCACAATGTTTAACCATATCGTGAGCGTCACGATAGATGGTGGGCCAATAGAATCCAGAGTTGAATACTTTCTTTGCGGTGTAATTAGGACCAAAGTGACCACCGGTGGGTCCTTTATGGCAAGCGTCAAGGATTTGTACCGCTGCCGGCCCATCAACACATCGACGAATAATCAGATCCGCACATTGTTTGAAAAGGTAAGGGTCGTCCCAGAAATAATGTTCAATATCCTTAAAGAACTTTTTCTTTTGTTGGGACGTGAGCCCTTCCTTGAGAATCCCACCCGCTAAGTAGTTTGCATTGTCCGCAAACCACGGGGTGTCAACGAGATTAGAATTGATAGACATTAAGGCCTCAATGGGAAAAGAGTCATTGATCTCTTTGTTCGGATGATCCCCTTGATAAGGATCCTCAAGTCTACTGAGATGATCCGCGGCTAGGTTTTCGGCTCCCTTCTTGTCACGAATTTCAATGTTGAATTCTTGAAGGAGCAAAACCCAACGAAGAAGTCTTGGCTTAGAATCTTGCTTAGTCATCAAGTACTTCAACACGGAATGATCGGTATACACGATGGTGGTAGAAAGGACAAGATAGGGGCGAAATTTTTCAAAAGCATAGACAACAACTAAAAGCTCTTTTTTGGTTGTCGTATAATGCAATTGAGCCCCTGTCATTGTCTTGCTAGCATAGTGGATTGGTTGGAAGTGTTTGTTCACTCTTTGGCCTAAAACCGCTCCAATAGCAAAGTCGCTAGCATCACACATCAACTCAAAAGGTAGCTCCCAATTAGGGGTAACCAAGACCGGTGCCTTAGTTAGCTTATCCTTAAGAAGATTGAAGGATTCAAGACACTCTTTGGAAAAGATGAAAGGAGTATCTTTTTCCAAGAGGTGGGTCATCGGGCGAGCGATTTTAGAAAAATCTTGGATGAATCGACGATAGAAGCCCGCATGACCGAGGAAACTTCTCACACCCTTCACGGTTGAAGGTGGAGGCAATTTAGCAATAACATCGACTTTAGCATGGTCCACTTCAAGACCAGCTTTGGAGATTTTGTGTCCTAGCACGATGCCCTCTTTTACCATGAAATGGCATTTTTCCCAATTTAGAACAAGGCGAGTGTCTTAACACCACTTAAGCATACGTTCTAAATTGGCAAGGCAAGCGGAGAAAGAATCGCCATAAACCGAGAAATCATCCATGAAGACTTCCATAGTTTCTTCAACCATGTCATGGAAGATAGCCATCATACACCTTTGGAATGTCCCAGGAGCATTGCATAAACCGAATGGCATGCGTTTGTAAGCAAATGTTTCGTAGGGACAAGTGAATGTGGTTTCTCTTGGTCTTTGGGATCGATGGGAATTTGGAAATACCCGGAGAAACCGTCTAAGAAGCAGTAATAGTCATTACCCGCTAGACGTTCAAGCATTTGGTCCATGAAAGGAAGGGGAAAATGATCCTTTCTCGTAGCATCATTGAGTTTGCGGTAGTCTGTACAAACTCTCCACCCTGTAACGAGACGAGTAGGAATCAACTCGTTGTTTTCATTGGGAACAACGGTGATTCCGCCCTTCTTAGGCACACAATGGACGGGACTAACCCACGGTGAATCCGAGATAGGATAGATCATTCCCGCATCAAGAAGTTTGATAACCTCTTTTTTGATTACGTCATGGATCTTAGGATTCACCCTTCTTTGGCTTTGAATAGTGGGTTTGAAGTCGTCCTCCATGAGAATTTTGTGTGTGCAGAAGTGAGGATCAATTCCACGAATATCGGAGATCTTCCAAGCAATCGCTTTCTTGTGATTCTTCAACACGGCGATAAGTCGGGATTTTTCTTCATCTTTCAGGTCCTTTGCGATGATGACCGGTAACGTCTTGTTGTCTTCAAGGAAAACGTACTCGAGATGAGACGGAAGATCCTTAAGCTCTAAATCCGGAGGATTTTCGATGGATGGCGTAGTCAACTTCGGCTCATCGGTATAGATATCCTTAGGAGATGGTGTAGAAGTTTGGTCCTCATTGAGAAGTTTCTCAATGGTACGAATGTCTTCATCCCAATCGGTGGGAGAACCATCATACTTAAGATCGAGAGGACCCAAGCTAGATTCATAATCATCCAAGTCACTTTCTCCAAAAGGAGTCAATGACAGAGCAATTGAGGCAACGGTCTCAACATTGGGTAGAGAAGAAGAACCACTTTTACAAGCGTCTTTGAAATGTTCTTCACAAGCCTCATCAAGAACATCAATGAAATTAACACTCTCGTTTTCCGAATGCTGCTTAGAAAGTTTACCCATGTTAAAGACGATTTTATCGTCACCAACTCTCATGATTAATTCGCCAGCGGCTACATCAATGAGAGTGCGACCGGTCCTCAGGAATGGACGTCAAACGATCAATGGAACACGGGGATCCATCTCATAGACAACGACAACAAAATCCGCCGGGAAGGTGAATTTGTCGACACCAACGAAGACGTCTTCGGCTATCCCCACTGGATAAGAAACCGTCGGTTAGCTAATTCCAAAGTCATTCGTGTGGGGACTAGCTCGGGGAGAGATAATTGCTTCCAAACACTTAATGGCATTAAGTTAATACTGGCACCTAGATCGGCTAGGGCCATGCAATTCTCTACTCTCGGGAAGTTGCAAGGAATCAAGAAACGACCCGGATCACCAAGTTTGGTGGGCAATTTCCTTAAGAGTTAAAGCCGGTGGGTATTTCCTCCACATTCGGTCCTTTCTCTCAAGTTTAATTCATTACAATACGCGAGTTTCATCAAACATAACTATGGGAATACGATCAGGCTTAATGTTGACTTACTTTCTCTATCCATGATGTTCACGGGTTTTTGATAAATGCAACTTTTCGCCGATCTAAACTTCATCAAGAAGTAATCAGATTCTAACTTGATAGACATTTCATCAAGTTCGATATACGAAACATAATTCACGCAGCCCTTGAAGTCCTAGGGTAGATCCAGCTTACATGCCTTTCAAACCAACTTTTTTTATATCATCTCAATGGTCCCATACAACAAGGACTTATTTCCCATGATCTTTAAGATCATCAATTCATTTTTCCAAGGTGAAAATTTTTGGCATAACTTCGCTACCCATCCTGCACTTCAAAATCTTCATTTCATATTCACATAACCTCCTGCCCACTACCGGCAGTCAATAATCAGATCCTAATTTCAACAATCATTTCATGTTTCACGGGTCGGGTATTTTATAAGGTTAGGTTTGTCATCATAGGCAACCTTAAAACTAAAAGACATGTCCAACTCACAATGGGTGTATGTCGGGTATCTTCATCCCAACTTCTGCCTACAGATGCTCTTTATATACATCCTTACAAGATTTGATCTTGATCCTAATACGATAATTATCAATGATAATCCCTCCAAAGGAAAGCGATTATACGGTTTATTACAAAAGGTCAATTATTCAAGCATAAAGCAACACTTCTAGTGTTTTGTATCGTTACTTTACCTCGTCCCTTCGATTGGGGCGGTAAACAGTACTCTCATCAAGGTTCGTTCCCAATGACTTCGGAGCAAATATCTAGAAATTCGATGCGAAGCGAGGATCTTGATAGAGATGATCGATACCGGTACACTATGTTTACACAACTCCTTTAAATGCAAAAGAGTCAATTTCTTCATCGAGAATCTATCATTAATAGGAATGATATTAGCAGATTTGGTCGGTCTATCGACGATGACCCAAATTGAATCAAATTCAGATGATGACCTTTGCAATAGTTAGACGTTTACTAATGTATGAGGCGATGTATGCCTTCATAATTTGCCATTAGTACAACTTCTTTAGATAAAGATACATTTAATCAAAAATGGCATGAATAGAATACTTAAACTTATGAGATTCCAACATGACTAAATCTCAAAATCCTCCATATTCAGGCAACCACAAGCGGCCTTTTAAACAATTAACGCCATCGGCTTCTCAATTCTAATGGTTCACATTAGCCGCGAACCCCTTTTTATTATATATATTATCCTTTTTACAAGCATCGGCAATACTTTAAATTGCTCGGCAATTTATTTTGCACAGTCATTATTAAGGAACACATCCTAATTGATTCTATATCTTTTCGATATTATGTGTCAGTATCTACATTCACCTTCCCTGATGAAATAACTATCATGACCACATTTCACTCAGAATTTCTTTCTTCATATTTTCTAAATTTTGGTTTCGTCTCATCTATCATTTTTATCAGTTTTGCTCAATCCGATGTCTAAAGCGTCGATGATTATTACAAGTAATTAAATAATAAATATTTAATTTTTATGAATCGTCAGCGTAAAAAAAAAAAATTTTTAATTTCTCGGTTCGTCCAATTATAGAAAGATGTTCAAATAAATTTGAATTTGATTAACACGATTTTTGTTGATTTACTGAAAATAATTAATAAGATTCGTAAATGTTCGAAAAATATTTGGTTATACTTTGGTCAAAATTTTCTTAGTTGAACAACAAAAATTGTCGTTTCAAATTTCAAGTCATGGTTTAAATGGTTTCCTCAATCCCTCTTAGGTTTTATTGAGGTATGCACAAACATTTACCCCTAAAGGAGTTTAGTTAAATGTTCTGGGTATAAGGGAATGATTCCTTAAGAATCCTTTGATAAATATTTGTCAAAACATTTTTGCACTTTCTTTTTCGTATAACCCAAAGCCTTAATGGCTCTAATCTTTGAAGATTCAATATAGATTTCATTATCTATTAATCACACGATCAGATAATGTAAAGGATTAAGCCTTAGATTACATGTTAAATACTCAAGGTACAGGTTTTCACTATTCGGCCAACACAGGGCAGTCTATAAATGATTATTAACTCCTTCCTATTCTTAGAAACAAACAAATGGTCCTTAATGATCACAAGCCTGAATTTATCAAATTACATCCTACACACATGATTCACCAAATTATGGATGCTACATGTGCATTGGTCAATCCAAACAACATAACATGAAACTCATAATGTTCATTACGAGTCCTGGATCTAATGATTGTAATTAGATAATATTTTTCACGGATGCGAAGTTGATGATAACCATGCCGTGGATCATTTTTTTTTATACACTAGAACCTTGTAAATGATCGAACAAATCTATCATCTTGGGTAGTGGATATAGATTTTGATCATCAATTTACCTAGTTCACTGTAATTCAACAAATATAAGGAATAATAACACCATAGCTCTTCATAATGACGAGCTTGGTAGAATAAAAGCTTTCTCCGGCAACTCTCTCAGTTGTACGGTAACACTTTCGATTCAGATAGTGCTGAAGTACAGTGCGCACGCCACGGGTGCAGCATTGGGAATATAATCAATACCAAATTCAACTTGCCTTAATGGCGAAAGTCTAGGTAATTCACTAGCAAATACCTCCTAAAGTTTCAAATAACATGAACATCTTTTAATACATTTACTTTAAGTTCTTTCTAGATTACAATATCTATGACTTGTTCATAACCATTCATGGTATAATTTCAAGTCTAAATGCAGGATATGGTCATCCACCAAGAATTGTTTAGATCACTTTTGATAATCAACATCTTATCTTTTAGGGGAATTCTACTCGGGTTCCCATCAATCTAGACAATGACATTATGTCATAATTAATCAATCCATCCCACTGGCACCATCGACTTTTCCAGTTTCATTACCGTTGATAAGATGTGAACTTCTCAAAAGACTGATAATAACTAATAATCCTTCACATATTCAAAGATATCTGGAGACATAACTAACCTTAAAAAGAGTAAGGTTAACACATGATCTACGCGAGAGAATTTCAAATCAGATAAAGACGAAAACATTAACGAATATGAGTCTATCCCATGTTTTCATGATTTGAGTACGCATTCGAAAGCTCCTCGGATCGTTACCCATGTCATTCAAATGAAATATAATCAAAAGAAATGAGAGGAACATCGATACACCCAGTCGGGTATTAATACTCGATAATTAGATACTTTACCAAAGAATCTCACCACGAGAGAATTGGACATGGAGGGGATATCAGTTGTCAAATAAGACAATTTCCATAGATGATTAAATTTGATTCAGAAGAATAAATAGTACGGGCATATATGTAGGTATCCCTAACACTATGTCCCTATATTTGCACTTCTTGCAGATCTCATAATGTTTAATCTTTCACAACTTCAAAGAAAATGTAGTGTTTATTAATACTTTCGTGGTGACTACTAATCAACCTTGCATGGTCCCTTCCAAATTGTATGTAGGCGCGCAACTATATAGAATTTTAGGATTAACGATGCAATACTCAGTTCGTCAAAACTTTGTCATTATGTTTAAAATAAAAAAGACTAATTTCATGTTTAATTCTGGAATAAGAATCAAATGAATTTACAAAGATGTTCTTTGTTATGGAAACAATTAAGTTTTCCAAGGTGTTTCAGAAACAACTTTATTTAGATAATGATTATTTATAAGTCTCACTTTAAATAATCCATATGGTGATGAAAATTTAATTCTTGTCAAGGAATACTTTTTAACTTATAAAAACAATGGGTGATCTGCAAAAGAGTGATGAAAAGTTGTTCACCAAGAACTAGCTACAATATGATAGGAAATGAGCTTTAGCCAAATAATCAGGAGGTTCATGACCTCGATGGCACTCAGGAATATAAAAAGAATAATCTACAACGTAACTTAATTCGAGATGAGTACTTGTTCAATGGTTGCATCACTAATGCGAACATTAGGATGAAGCAATAAAGGATAGATAACATCGATACATGTAGGAATTAGGAATCAAAGGTAGTCTTTTCATTAATCACAAACAAGTCAAAATTGTACCGTACCACATTACGTGTTGCCATGTCATACAATTCCAAAAACTCATCCTACCAACTGATGTCTCAGTTAAGTTAGGGATTTTTAAAAGATACCACAATGAATACTCATCTAAAATAGTCATTAGGTGTTCCACCTGTCGCGGGAGATCCATCGGTCCTAATTCAGAAGAAGATTTCTTCAATTTATTTCTTGGACACTGGGCATCCTCGTCATTGGACAATGGACTAGGAACAACCCTTAACAGGAACCAACAATCATTTAAAACCTTATAATTCAATCACAGGACTTAACGACTTCCTCTTAACAATCTCATATTCCATACGAGTTAAATTTTACATTATTCAAGTTTCAACCAACTTATACTCAATGCGATATCCTACCTCATTCTTCAATACTTTCAACTTTATTCATAGACCTTGAAAGGGCAATTAAAGTTCGATATGAACAACACTTAATTTCCAATCCTATAGCTCCTTCATCAATAGTTATCAAACGAGTCACTAGTATGAAATGACTCACACATTCAATTAGACTTCTCGGAAAGGTACTTGTGGCATGAGGCTTTTAGGTAAAGGCTCCAATGACAGCCTCATGTGCAACATTCACCCTTTCGATTTCAAATCTAAGAATTGGGTGACACCGAATTAGATGACACCTATCTAGGTGGTAAGGTTTTGTCAAACTCCACTCTATAAGGAAAGATCGTCATGACATCGATATCAGATTTAATCTTGCCAATTCTTCTTCAAGATCATAATCAACTACTATCAACATTTCTACGAATATCAACCATTTTGTTGGGATCATAAATATCCACAACTTGGTTTAGATCTGGAATAGTTAGGATTCCTACGGAAATAGCTTCGATTGATTTGCTAGGGAAGTTAGGGTTTCTTATGATAATCAATGTCGTATAAATACCTCGTATAAATATTCAAATAATCATCAAACAATCATGTAATCAAATTACAACATATATAATCCAAATTATATATATATTAAAATAACACTTCTCAGTCTGGCCTTGTCAGTAACTCAAGAATTCTTCGGCACCGTTATAGTCAAAAGATTTTTAGACATTTTGAGAAAAATCTTTATAGTTAAAAGATTTTGAAATGTTTTATTCAAAACCTTGGTTTAAAAATCTTTCGTTCTGTATAACGAGAACTCTGGTACCAAACTATAACACCCCCAAATATTCATACTTTAGGTCAGCGGAAGAGTCGTTGGTGTTACGGGATAACACATTACTCAAATCATAGACAACGCTTAAAAATCGCGTTGTTTAATAATAAAACATTTTCCATTCATAAACATCAAATTACATAGGTCCTAAGTCATAGTATTTCATACAATTTATACAAGGCATTTGAATGGAAATTGTTATTTAAGTGCGTGCCATTAATTCTTGTCGTCTTCCCGAGAATTACCTTCAAGTACATGAGATAAAACATGTTAACAGAAAAGGTCAGCGAAAACGCCGAGTGAATTCATAGAGTTTAATGAAAACCATTAATATATCAGCGGTATATATTAATTACCGAAAATCATTTTGTACAAATCTTTGTAGTAGGCCGTGAAATAGGCCAAAGACATTTTATACAACTCTTAGTCGTAAATAATAATATAGGCTTCAGCCTTCAAATCCATATATGAACCATTGTCGTAAAAACATCATACACTACGTTTTATAACGTCGTATAGAGTTTAATGAAAACTGTTATAAGAAAAAGGTTATGTAAACCAAAACACGAACATAATATCAATAATAAGACCCCGTATTGCTAGTCAGGCAATATATCGTAATTCAATGCGTATAAAAGTATTTTCGTTATTGGATTATTATAAGTCGCATGACATTGCTACCTTACTATAACAAACAACGGGTAGCTAACCCGAAACTCATTTTCCCATCTAAAACAGCGTGTTGTCACAATAATCACGCTTATATAAATCTTCTCATACATAAATTCGCTTACCAATCAATGTGGCACGACGGGGATTAACCGTCAAGGCGCGAACTAGGGTGATCTTCCCCAAATAGTACTATTATATGCATAAGCGTCTACCAAATTCCGGTAGTTCACAATTCGTGTTAATGGGACTTTTAGTGACATAACCTAACTAATAATAATCCATTTCATTTCATTCATCGGGTCATATAATCATTCATCGGGTCATTTAATCATTCGGGTCCATATAAATAAGAAAACAATCGGGACAACTGGTGTCCTATTTTATTAAAACTAACATGTTATCTCCCTCGCGGGTTTATAAAACATTTCATAAAACATTTAAAAGAGTGCGAGGCTATGAACTCACGTTGATTGGGAAAGGCGGATTATCGGCGATTTGGATGTACGATACGTGCTTCAATCACGGAAACTTAGACAAATAATACTCGTCTTAGACTCTTGGCCAATGAATTCATAAAAATAATGACAATGTATATATGATGATATTATAAGTATGATGATCATCAAGTGGGATTTTATCTCTTCATACACATTATAGTGTTATGTGTTAGTCAAATTTTTTACTAGTTACACTAGTTTCAATCCAATTCCATATTAAGGCCCAATAAGCCCATTATAAGCCCAATACATTATATCAGCCCATTTTAAACTTATAATATCAGGCCTATACTCATATGTTGGGCCCAAGTTGGTTAAGCCCAATGAGTAAGTCCATTAGTGATTAGCCAAACTTGTTGGGTTAATAGTTCATTAAGGCTACTTTAGCCCGTTAATGTCCATAAGTTATAAAGCTTGGGTTTTATCGGTTTTCACTTGTCAAACGTACTTATACATCAGTATATGAGTTATAAAAAGTTTACATTATACGGGTCCGACCGTCTAAGTTTTATTTGACGAAAACGTTAATCTTTTGGTTTTAGCCGAAAAGACGTAAAACTTATATGTATAGTTTTATAACTTATAAAACATATCAATTTGCAATTTTATAAAATTCCCCATTTACTTATCAAAGTATATAACTTATTTATAAGTAATATATAAGTTAGTGGGTTTTAGGTATATATTTTATATTAGTTTTACTTGAGTGCTAATTTTATAATATATACTTTTATTTTACAAATCTGATTATTAATTTCATTTTCACCATTTTTACCATATCTTGAGTTCTACGAGGAGATAGAAGCTCATTTTTGGGCAGCACAAACTACATGATATGTGCTACAATTAACTCAGCTTTAGCTACTGCTCAATCAACCTCTAAATACTTCTAACAGTTCGTCCAAAACAGACTATACATATTTGAACTTCAACATTGTTTTGATCATATCTTACTCATTTTGTGGATTCCATTGTGTGGCCAACTCTCACATATGTACAAGTCACATACCTTACTGTATATTAAATTATCCAAGCCATTTTAACAAGTTATCATGTGGTCTTTTACTGTTTTATACAGCCTACATTTTTAGCCATGATTTTAACATCCTTTCATGTAGCTTTTAATCTTTTTAACCAAATTTATCAACACCAAATCCCCACATAATATTTAAATCATCATTCATCATCATATACATATACATAAATGAAGAAAATATAAGATTACATATTCAAAATAACAAGATGATAGGAAGAAATAATCTCTATACCACCAAAGTGATGAAATAATGAGATTTTGATGAGCAAGGCTTTGTTCTTGTTATCAAATCTTCAACTTGGCAAATGAACTCCTTG